>OV884018.1:2614168-5014168 GCA_930367235.1 Sarcophaga rosellei | reverse complement strand
AAGTGATAATAAGATTCAATTAGTTTAAAAGGAAAATCGATTTTTATTTGCCTACTTTGGCAGGCTGTGTAATAGTATTTCAGGCTTAAAAAGTAAGTAAAATTGGTATTAAAAAGAGATTACTTGTCGAAATAATTTAATTCAGCAAGGTTTTTTTTGCAATTCAGCAAAGGATTTTTAAAGAAATTGTACACATAAAGTTGCTACAGCAAAAAATTTTCATGTTTTTAACAATTCAGCTAAGTTTTTAGCAATTCGGCAAAGGATTTTTTAGAGAAATTTAACAAATAATGTTGCTGCAGCGAAAAATTAACATATTTGCTGAAATTCAGCTGAGTTTTAAGCAATATCTTAAAGAAATATCAACTTCAATTTCATTTTCAACAATTCAGCTAAGTTTTAAGCAATTCAGCAAAGGATTTTTTAAAGAAATTTAACGAATAGTGAATAACGTTTGTATTTTAAGCAATTCAGCTAAGTTTTTAGCAATTCAGCAAAGGATTTTTTAAAGAAATTTTACAAGTATCGTTTTCGCAGCGAAAATATTCATATTTTATTAGAATTCAGCTAAATTTTAAGCAATTCAGCAAAGGATTTTTTAAAGAAATCTTACAAATAACATTTTCACTGCGAAAATATTCGACTTTTAGCAATTCAGCTAAGTTTTAAGCAATTCAGCAATGGTTATAGTAATTCAACTAAGGGAATTGCTATGAAATTCGGATTTTAGCAATTCAGCTAAGTTTTACGCAATTCAGCAATGCTTATAGAAATTCAGCTAAGGAAATTGCTAAGAAATTTTAAAAATAATGAAATTTTAGGTTCTTTAACAGTTCAGCTAAGTTTTAACTAATTAACCTAAGCAAATTTGAATTTAATTTACAGATTTTAATAAAATTATTAAAGTTTTTGTATAAATTGTTTAATTCAGCTTAATTTTAAGCAATTCAGCTAAAGTAATTTCATTACAAAATAAGTATTTTATTAAAAACTAAGTTGTTTTTATATTTATTCTTTCATTCAGCACAGTTTTAAGCAATTCAGCTAAGGAAACTTTGTAGAAAATTGAGTATTTTGTTGAAGAAATAAGAAATTGTTGTTATTTTTACTTACTCCCGCAATTCAGCTGAAGAAATTAGTAGTTGAAAAAAGGAATTTGTTAAAATGTGAACAGTTTTGGTTTACTTTATATCATACAACTAAGTTTTGGGGAAACTTTATGAATTTTTTAAAATTATCTTAATTCAGCTAAGTTTTAAGCAATTCAGCTAAGGAATTTTTTTCTGAAAATAAAGATTTTAAAGAAAACTTGTGGATTGTTGTAAATTTTGCCTAATTCAGCTAAGTTTTATGCAATTCAGCTAAAGAAATTTAAACTTTTATTGAAGAATATTTTTAAATCTTATGAAATTATTACAAATTTACTTTTTCTACTTATTTTTTGAGCCATTCAGCTAATGATTTGTAATAAAAATAGCTGTATACTCATTTCCTATAATTTTTCTATTAGGCATAATGAGATTTCCTTTCATTATATAGCCATTTACTGTTCAAAAAAGGAGGGGGGTTCATTATGCGGAGGCATTCATTTATAAATACCAATTTAATCAAAAAGAAAACAATTCTCTTTTTTTCTACAATTTGCGGAAATTCAATTGAATTTTTGTTTATTTATTGGCGAGGACTTGAGATTTTATAATTAATAAGACATTGTACGAATACATAATACAGTTTACCTTGGCAATACGACTCGCTGGCTGACTAACTCATTTGCAGATTTTTTCCACTTTCCATTTAAAATTCCTTTCCACGGCATTATATTCACATTCTCTATTCTGGTGAGCAGAGACAGACAGCGAGGGAAGAGCGAGAATTTTTTCAATTAACACAACCGCAAAATGGTAGAGAAAAAAAAATACAAAAAAATTAAAACCGCAAATGAATGGCTACATTGCCATAGAACGAGGGGTGGTGATGGTTTCAGAAGAATGGCAGGCAAAAGAAATTGAAAAATATTATGATGCGGTTAACGATGATGGTGATGATGGTGCTGATGCTGTTGCTGTTGCTGATGAGGACAACAATGTTATGCAGAGAGGGTGTTTTAAAACGAAAATGAATTACAGGGAACACAAGCAGTGATTTCTCTTAAAAACGTGCCAGAATAAAAGAAAAACCTTAATTGTACATCAAATTGAAAAAGGGAGAGAGTGTACCTGTGGGTACACGGAACAAAACAGGACATTTTTTACGCGAGAGAGAGAGAGAGAGTAAGAAAAGAAAAAATAATACAATTATGCTGTAGAAATAAAGAACATTTTGGTTAACAACAGTAAATGCTTGTCATACCCCCCTACCCCCTGTACAATGGAAAGGAAAAGTAGGAAGGAAAATGACGTAAATTTATAAGTATTCACATTTTAATTTTAGCTTTTATGCTTGAAATTCCATTCCATTGAATAGCAAAACAATTTTAAATGCTGTGAATAAAATCATTTGCCTTGTCGTATCAAAATCAATTTGAAATTACTGTTGTTAACAACAACAAAGCTATGGAAATTTTTATGAAAGCAATTCAAATAAATTAAATTTCTTTCATTCAAAAAATCAACAATAAAGCCATTATAATCATATTCAGCAAGTGGAGAAGGCACTTAAATCACACACACCCTAATTCAGCTAAGTTGTAGGCAATTCAGCTACTTAAAAAGGTTCTTAAATTTAAAAAAATCGAATTAAACTTTTATTTAGTTCCACTAAATTAAATTCAGAGTTTAAAAAGTTATCTTGAGTTCATATTCTATAATTCAGCAATGTTGTAAGCAATTCAAAATGTACTTCACTTAAAAAAAACGTTGTAGAGACCTATTCGGCTTCATTAAAATAAATTCAGCTGCATTGAAATCATATTCAGCGCTTAAAAAGATTACTTTTAATGCATATACCCCAATTCAGCAAAGAGAAAAGCCATATTCAGCTTCATTAAAATGAATTCAGCTGCATTTTATGCATATTCATCACTTTAAAACGTTACTTCAAATGCATATACCCTAATTCAGCTAAGTTATACGCAATTCAGCTATAATAAAATATTTTTAAAATATTACAAATCGTAGGAGAGATCTACTTAGCTATTTTAAAATAAATTCAGCTGCATTTGATGCATATTCAGCGATTTAAAACGTTACTTTAAATGCATATACACTAATTCAGCTAAGTTACAAGCAATTCAGCATCTTCTAAAATGTTTTTAAAATATTAGAAATCGTAGTAAAGGCCTATTCAGCTTCATTCAAATGAATTCAGCTGCATTTAATCCATATTTAGTGTTTGAAAAACTTACTTTTAATGCATAAGTATATCGTCATTCAGCTAAGGTATAAGCTATTCAGCTATGCTAAAATGCGCCTAAAATGTTAGAAATCGTAGTAAAAGGCTATTCAGCTTACATTTTATTAATTCAGAAAAGATCGAAATTAAATAAAATTATTTTTTTTTTGCCTTAAATTGCTGTTCAGCTACATTTCTTGCAATTCAGCAGGATATTGTTATAGTAAATTTTATATTTTCAATTAATTTCCAAACTTTTGAGGTTTTTAAACTGTATTCAGCAACATTTTTAACTATTCAGAGTCAGTTTTTATAAAAAAGAAATTATATTTTCATGTGTATTGATATTTAAATCTCCTTCACTGCCTATTCAGCTTCAATTTATTAATTCAGCAAGCATTTTTAATAGGAAAAGTGACTTTTATGTATTTTTTTTATTAAATAGGCATTCAGCTACATTTCTAGAATTCAGTAAGTTTGTTCCACACTGAAATTTACTTGTTTGATTAAAATTGTCAGAAGTTTGAGCCTTAGTGGGTATTCAGCAACTTTTTTTGCAATTCAACAAGAATTTTTTACAAAGAAAATGAAATTTCTTATTCTCTTTGGCTTAAATGGCTATTCAGCTACATTTCTTTCAATTTAGCCACATATTCAGCACTTATTTGTGTTTTAAGGCCTATTCAGCTAAATTTTTCTTAATTTAGCAAAGAATATTCACCTTAGAAATGGAAATTTTAATGAAGTTTTTATTTATTTTCGTATTACAAGGCATTTTGAACCAACTCTGTAGATTTTTACAATGAAAACTCAATGGCGGCGTATACGTAATAAATAATCAAATTTAATTAAAACACTCATACGTACCATTGCATATTCACATAAAAGAGAGTATTTCTTAAATGCATACATATTCTTCTCTTTTTAAGTACAAACAACTGACCTTAAGATTAAAAGAATTACAAACACAGAAAGAGGCAGAGAGAGAGAGATAAGGAGTGCCAAATATTTAAAGAAAATTATTGCAAGTGTAATGGAAAAATTCGTTTCCTTTTTTTACTGCCGGTTAACGTTACTTATTAAACATTAAACATCAATTGGTAAAAATCAACAACAATAACAACAACAGCAACGACAAATACCAACCAAAAAAGCAAATCAAAAGACGTAATGAAAAATTGCAACCACAAACACGCACCTGATACGTAACCACAACAGCAAATATCACAAGAGACAATAACAGTTCAATGCATCCCAAACTGTATATGCCAATGGCATGTATGTACGTATGTACATACGCAGCATACAATACATATCAAACGAGAGTAATTTCCTTGGTTTCGTTAAAGCATAACTACAACAACAACAGCAAAAGTAGTAGCATCAATAACATTTTAAAACGAAATTGTATGTCAATGTCATCATCACAAACCAAACAAATATGAGAGAATGAATATTCGCAATAACCACACGTACATACAAATACATAAATATCCTCACACACTCAGCTTACAATACTCACACACACACACACGCACTTTTTGCTGTTAAACAGTTAAAGTCAGGGAGATAGAGAGAAAGGGAAAAAACAGGATTGAGAAATATTGCTTGATAAACACAAAAAATATTTCAACACACACACACAAGTTTCATTCCCCTCTCTCTCTCTCTCTCTCTTTTTCACATCAATTTACATGCATAGTTTAAAATTGATTTCTCTTTTAAATCTTAAGCCTATAATACCCCACACCGTTACTATTAAACACAAACAACAACAACAACAGCACCCAAAAAATAAAAAATGATGTGTGGTGAGAGAGAAAAACTCATTGAATCATGAAAACAAGAAAATCAACAGAAAGGGAAAACAGAATTCTGTTTTTAACATCGAAATAAAAAAAAACACAACAACAATGTTTTTGTAAGAAAGACATAGAAAAAATCAGGTATTTAACACAACACAAGAGAATCAATAACGAGAAAAAAAGGAAGAGACGACAGACAACTCAACTTTGTCAATATCAAACATCACAACTTAAGTAGTAAAGATTTGTTGTTTTTACACAGGGAGCGAAAGAAATAAATAAATCATAACAAAACAAATACTCATGTAAAGCTTACACTCACAAATACACATGTAAACAATACGAAAATTGTATATGAAGAGAGAAGGAGGTATTAAACATGTCATGTGTGCTGTGTTATAAGCTTTAGGCAAACATACAACGAACAACAACTCCATTAACAGCATTGTAGTGCATGTTCATCTCGTTTTTCTTTTCTCTCTCTCTCTCTCTCTCTCTCACTCTTTTTTTTTTCTTGTGGAGTACAGTAATCAATAAATTTTTGTTGTGTGTGTTTGTTTGATGGAGAGTCATAACCCAGCAATAACGGAATTTCTGTTCACAATAAAACAATGGAAAAGAAAGGGAGAGAGAACAATAAGGATAATGTGTGTGATATATAATCAAACAGTCAAGGGCATTATAAGTGGATACAGCAAAATTAATATTTTTCCCGGTTTCATTCGGATCTTCGGTTTGGTACCAATTCACCACTAACAGATTATGATAAGGGGATTTACCTTACACTGGGTATTACGATGGGCCATATGGTCACCGACAAGCTCGTTTTGCCCTATCAGCATTACTGCAGAAGCTGCCATGATGTGACGGAAAGGGAATCGATGCAACACCTTTTATGCTATTGCCACATGCACTTCAGAACAAATGTCATCAGTTTTTAAGTGACAAAATGTTTGAAGATCTGGATATGGTGATGAAAGTGCCACTAAGGGAACTAGCCGGTTTCATCCAATGCTCGTAGTGGATCAAACTCACCACTAACTGATCATAACAAGGGGACTTACCTTACACTGGATCATATGGCCATCGAGTGAACTTGTCTGGACAAGCTATCCGCTAGCCTAACCTAACCTATATTTCAACGTTTGCGAAAATGTATCGATTAATAGCCAGGAAATTGGCAAGATTATGTAGACATTTGCAGCGATAAAGAGAGTTGCAGGCCGCCTTTGCATCATCACAATATATGCACAACCGAAACTATAACTTTTGCTAGAGAAAATAAAGCGAATCTAACCTGAATTTGTTGATTGAAGGAAGTTCTGAGCGAAACGTATTCACCTTACAGCGCTCATTCGAGCAAATATTCCATTAGGTTTTGCATATCCATCCCTGTGGCCTTCGACATCGCCCTAGATATGCTGATTGAGTGCTAGAGCAACAGATCCTAGATGCTGACAACAGTTTTTACAGTTTTGACGATCAATAATGGATAAAAAACTTAATACACTATCCCAGTCATTCGACATTAATCCCATGGGGCGAACATATTTGGTATGTTTTTGGCGAAACTGGTGCAAAAGTACTACGTACCGACTTGTGAACTTCGAAAAATTGCTGTTGATCAAGCGAAATAGAACTCGATACTGCAGAGAACATCAATGCCTAGATGTTGTTGCCCCCCAACTACAAATTATTTTGTTTTATAAAAATTTTTAAAAGTTTTTATAATTTTTGCTGTTGCTTCTCCGTTGAATTAATTTTTTAATTTAAAAATTTAGTGTACGTAAACTTTTATCCTTTACTGTATATACAAATTTGTTCTCGTGACCTTATTTGTCACAACTAAATCTCTCTCCCTTCATATTACACTCGATTTTATTTATCTTTGCTTTTAAGCTTAAAAGCAAGAAAAAAATTACAAAAATTTCACTCTAATTACCTGTGTTTTCTTCCTATACCCCGCAGGGAGAAATTTCCCTTAGCATTTATAATAAATTACCTCCAGATATTTTGACGTTTCTCATAAATAACGGTCAAGTGATGTTACACTCTAATATGTCAACTTTAATATTTCTTTAATTTTTTTTTTTCTAAAACAAACAAAAAAAAAGAGAGAGAAATAATGATAAAGAGAGAGAATAAGGAAAACAATTACTCACTTAAGTAAACACTTAAGCAAAAATACACAAACACACGTTAGGAAAATAATGATAATGGTCAGCGTATAAAAAGCTTCTTCTTATGAATTAAATAAGGAAAAGGAACTCCTGCTATGATGATAGCCATAAGGACGACAACTATGATGTTAAAACACATAGCCAGCCATTATGGTACAGTACACTACAATTATTTACTGCTCTATATACAGAACACAAGAAGGGGAAAAAAGAGAAAGAGAGCAACAAGGCATAAACAAAAAAATATGTAAAGTTTAAAAAAAAAAATCTTCCTTGAAAAATTACCGAAGGAAAACGAGGAACTCTAGATGAGACTCGTAGAGTACGTGTACCAGAGAGAGTGCCAGGGAGAGTGCTGCCATGGTATTAAAATAATGATTCCTTGGTGTAGCATTTTGCGTTAACAAATAAATTTACGAGCACAGCCAGCCAGCCAGCACTCTTAAGTAAATTGTTGTCATTTATTGATGTTGTAACATGAATGACAGCACAACCAACAAAAAAAAACAACAACATAACCAATAACAACAAGAATAACACGTTAACAACACATCCTGTATTATCAGCAGCATTAACAACAACAACGACAACAAAAAATAACACGGAACCTGCAACTAAACAAGAAAACACCCACACCTTCAAAAACACAAAATAATTTCAACAAAGCCAGCCGAGCATAAGGAAATGTTGACGGCGAGTATACCAGTATGCATACATACCTAAGTGGAAGAGATAGAAAAGAGCATTAAATAATAGGAATATGCTTGATGTTATTGTTGTTGTTTTTCCCGTTATCGCTGTTGCTGTTACTATAAACAACATTTGCTTGCTAACATTACTTAACGATTGAAAATGTGATAATAAACGTAAATAATGGCGTTTATTTCAAAACGCAGCAACAACAAGAGAAAACAAAAGAAAAAAAATAGCGGAAAATTAAAAACTAACACAGGGTGTATAGTATATAAGGAAATTAAAAAGCAGGTGTCTGTAAAAAATCCATGAATAAAAATAGGAATTTTTAATGGAAAAATTTCAAAAATTTTATACAAATTTAATACGAAAAATCTAAATAGCTTTATTATTTTAATAATTCCCCGTTCAAATTAAATTTATTAATCATCAATCTTATGGCCTAGCTGTCTAATGGAATTCTCAATTTTCCTTTACAACAACAATAAAAAGCTTGTTTTGAAAAGCATTTGATTAATGTCAGTTAAATTTAATGTGTGCTTAATTATGTGGAAAATGTAATAATTTAAATCATTTCCTTCGATTTTGCATACATTTTGTATGTATGTATGTATGTATGTATATACAAAGGAAATTCATTTTGTCATGAAACCATAGAGATATTGTAGGCAATTCCTTAGAAAATCTCATAAAAAGCATGATGTTTACGCTACTTACTCTTGTCATTTATTGGAAGCTAGTAAAAGTTACTTTAGAAAAGGAATTTTTTTTCGTATTAGTAGGAGTTTAACTATTCAGCTGAAATTTTCATAATGTAGCAGAAGAAATTTAATCTTAATTGACAGAAAAAAAAGATATTAAAAAAAGTCTTATTCAGCAGCAAAGATACCCAGAAAAAATTAAAAATCGTTTCAAAACTCTTATTCAGCTGCAAAATATTGTATTCAGCTACAAGAAAAACAAAAATAAATTGTAAGTAATGCTTATATTGTAAATTTTCTTCAATTACTTTGCAATTCTATTAAATATTTAGCAATTCAGCTACGAAATTATATACCAAATTAAAGAAAATCTACAAAAAATTAAAAATAACCGTCTATGACATGTATTCAGCTGCATAATATTAAATTCAGCAAAAAAAAATTTTATTAAAATGGTGTAATTAAGCTTATAATTGAAATTTCATATAATTATTATTTAATTCAGCTAAGATTTCTTCAATTCAGCTAAGGAAATCAACACGTCACTTACTTAAAAGTGCTTCAAATTTATGAAAATACTTGACAAATTGATATTTAATCACAAATTTATAAATTCAGCTGAGTTAAATGTTTCGAAACTTGTTAAATAATGTTCAAAATACTGATTTTTTACAATTGTTTTTCAATTCAGCTTAGGTTTTAGCTATTCAGCTAAGAAACTGTATATTAAATACCAAAAAGAAATTCTAAAACTTATAATAACTTTTGTAAAAATCTTATTCAGCTGCTAAATATTGAATTCAGCAAGGAAAAATTATTAGTAACTCATAGAATATGTTTCATATTAATAATTTTTAACAATTGTTTTCAAATTCATCTAAGTTTTCAACAGTTAAGTTTTCAACAGTAATTCAACAGTTTATCTTAAGAAATTGTATTACAAGTGATAGAAAACTCAGTAAAATTTAAACAAATCTGTGTAATACTTGTATTCAGCTATGAAATTTTTAATTCAGCAAAGAAAAAATCTTCTAGAACTGTAAAATATTGCTTATATTTAAATTTTCCGGTAATTATTTTTCAATTCAGCTGAATTTTCAAGAATTCAGCTAAGAAATTAGGTCTTAAAAGACAGATAATTTAAATTTGCTTGAAAGATTTGTTTGCGTATTTTAGGGCCCACTTTTTAGAATTGAATTGTTAAAAACTTAACTGAATATTGAATAACATTTGATAAATTATTGTTAATAATAAAATTACAGATTGATGTAGGATGTTTACCGATTTAATTTAATATTTTGAGTTTAACGATACTCATTAATGTATAACTACAAGGCGTATGAGTAATTTTTTCTTTTCTTATTAAAAATAAATATTAAGCATACGCTACCGTTGCTATGATATAAACACAAAGATTGGTTTTGGTTTAAACAACATACATTCATACACAATTGGCCATTACAACCCTGCAGTCAGGATTGCGGCCTAGCTTCTCATACCACTGTAGGGACCTACAGCTTAAAGTCGATTCCGAACGACCGATTTTTGACAAGCTTTTTCATGTGGCAATTTTATTTATGCTCAGAGCTTTCGCCAGAAATCTGCTTAGAGGAAGTCACTGTAGAAATATTTTTTCATATTTCGCGTTGGGGTTTGAATCGAGACCTCATATATAATAAGACAACACATTATCTACTCGACTACTGCGAGTATCGGTACATATTTTCAAAGTGTCATCCAATTTGTTTTAAATTGTTTAATTTTTTATTATTTCACAGAAAAAGTATTTTTTTTTCCAGTCATTGTAACATCTCAACTCAACTTTCAAAATATATTTTTCTTTTTTTTTAATTTTTTGCTCATCCATTTTTTCTGCCCTTTTTACTAAAGAATTTATTAAAAATTCTAACAAAAACATACAAAAAAAACTCTTTTCATCTCTTTACATAATACATACTTAAATGTGTTGCCCTGTAAATTCCACTCCTACACTCTTATGCTCTTACTCTCTTTAATTCTAACGGCTTCCGCATTGTCTTTACTGGTAGTATTATGTAAATGTGCAACATATTGTTTTGTTTTTGTTTTAGAATAAAAAACAAAAGACACAGACACACGCATACATACTCATCACAAGGCACACAACACAAAAGTTGTGTGTTGTCGTTTTCAAAATTTGTTGCTCATACATAATGCAGTTGTATAAAACTCTTTGTATTTGTGTGTTGTAAGGCATGTGAGAGACTTTTTGATAACATGAGAAAACTAGTTATTCAAAACATATCATCACATGCTATTATCACTCCATCCATATACATACATACTATTCTTCACATACAGATACTTGGCAAAAAAAAAGAGTTTAAAATAAAGACATGACTCAGAGAGAGAGAGAGAGAGAAAGCAAAATGCAGAGAAGGATGTTTAGGTTATACTAATCCTTCATACAAAACATCAGACTGTGAAAATAGCAAGAAAATGAAAAAACAAAAACGAAACGAAACGAAACCCATAAACATAAGCATAAACAATAACAAACGTAAACAAACCAACTCACACAACTTATGCTCACGTACACTTATAGCTTTACACACACACACACAAACGTATTTACATAAACACACTGCATTTATGCATGCATGGAATTTGCCAAAACCAGCTTTGTTTTTTTTTTGAAGCAAAAACAAAACAATGATTTCATCAAGCACTGAGCTAGAGAGATGCAAAACGTGAGTGATGTTTATTATAAAAATGCAGTTGCTTACTGTAATTGATTCTTCATTTTAAAAGACAGTGCCGTAAAGGTATAAAATCTTATGCTAAATTACACCGCTGAACCTAACTTTTATTACCAATAAAATAACAAATCGCTTCCATATTTGACATTTTCTAAAGGTTTTTAGTGTAATCTTTCAGCTGAATTAAATAATTTATAGCTGAATAAGCATTTCAGCTGATGTTTTATAATTTTAAGGCCTTTTTCTTGCCTAAATAAATGAAAACTTTAGAGGAATAATTAAAACAAAGCTTTAGTTTGAATTCGGCTAAAACAATAACCACTTTAATTACAAACAAGTGTTTCAAAATAAACAAAATCCAATCCTACAAAATCTCTATTTAGTTTTAACAATTTTGCTAGAAAGTGGAAGTTCCTTTTTTTCAAAAAAAAACTCCTTAAAACCGCTACTAAGCTCAAAAATGTTGAATTCAGCTAAGAAGTTTTGAGCTGTTTTACAGAAAAGTGTTCGTAACTTTCTAGAATTTGTGTAAAACTACAATTCAGCAACTGAATACTGAATTCAGCTAAGAAATTTTGAACTGTATTACAGAAAAATGTCCACAAATTATTAGAAATCGTGCAAAACTGCTATTCACTTACTAAATATTCAATTCAGCTGAGAAAAAAAGAAATAAATATTACAAAATTGTCAATAGACAAGCTTTTTTTAGTAATATTTCAATTCAGCTACTGTTTTATGAATTCAGCTGAGAAAACTCATACTTATGTAATAGAAAAGGGACAAAAAATTAAAAATACTGCAATAAAATGCATATTCAGCTGGAAATTATTTAATTCAGCTAAGAAAATTAACGAATATTATTGTAATTCCTTACTTCTAATAAACATTCTCCAATACAGCTAAGTTTTCTGCTATTCAGCTAAGCAAATATTTACTTATATAGCAGAAAACTGCTTTCAAGTCATAAAAACTGCACTAAAACTTCAATTCAGCTACAAATTTATGAATTCAGCTAAGGAATCTAATAGAAAAAACTAACACTTTTTATTTCTTAATACAAATTTCGCATGGAAATCTTTATTAAAACTAAAATTTTTAAAGTTTTCATTACAAAAACAGTCTCTTAAAATCAAAGAAATTCGTGACTAAAACTAAAATCCTTAAAACAAAGTTTGTAAAAAGCTTATTTAAATCGTTGTGTTATAATACAATTTGGCTTAAAAGGATCTCCCCTCCGGTGCTCTACTTCACCTCTCACAATCTGGAAACACCTTCATTAACATAATAATCTGGATTCTCCTGTATTCTATACAGTTTGGCATCAATCAATTGGGTCTCATCTGTATGGGAACCGCTACTATTCTCTTCCATTTCCTCTTTTAGGGAGGAGATGTTGTTGCTGAATCTGACTTTTAAATCGTTTTTATCCGAGACTAATTGCTGTTCATTTTGGCAATTTAAAGAGTTTTGTTTAATTTCGTATTTGTGTAGCTCCTCCTTCTCCTCCTCCGCCTCTTGGGTTTCATCTTCTTCTTTGACTTTCTTAAGGCCTGGTGAAGCCAAAAACGAACTCATTACAATGCCATGTTGATTGGCATACATGGCATAGTCACTGTCATCGATATTATAACCCATGCTCACACGTCTAACATCGGTTTTAATGGCCAGCAAAGTATTAAAACAGCGTCGGAAAGTGGGTCTTTGCTCTGGCTCTGTATACCAGCATTCCATCATTAGGGAAAATCTACAAGAAAATTTCTCTTTAGACCTTCTAAAATCTTAAATCATATCCTAGCTTCACTTACAATTTATCTGGACAATTATCGGGCTGTTCGAGCCTGCCTCCGTCCTTAACAAAATTCAAAACTTCAAAATTATTTCGTGCAGCATAAGGCTGTTGACCCAGCGTTAAAATTTCCCAGCACAGTACCCCAAAAGCCCATACATCCGATTGGGTGGTAAACACCCCGTCTACTAGACTTTCGGGTGCCATCCATCTGACCGGCATAAGGGCTTCACCTTCTTTGCGATAATAATCGTTTTTGTAAATATCACGAGCCAAACCAAAGTCACCGATTTTCACCGTTCTCTTGCTGGGTATACGCGACGACACCAAACAATTGCGACAGGCCAAGTCGCGATGAACAAAGTGCATATCCTCTAAATAGGCCATGCCAGTGGCCACATCAATACACATGGTCATCAAATCAATCAATTGTAGAGAGGCAACAGGTTTCTAAAAAAGAAAAAAGTTATCGTTTTTGATAAATAATTTCGATAACAATTAATTTTCGATAACAGAAATTTAAAACCGAAATTAATCAAAAAATCAATGCCTAAAGAGGATTTACCGTTGAATTGGGCCTTGATTCCCTTAAATAGCTGAGTAAATCACCGCCCTCCATATGTTCCATAATTATCGAAATCGATTCGGCATCACAGCAAACGCCTATCAGGCGTACAATATTCTCATGCTTGAAATTGCTCATCAATTGGGCCTCCTGCAAAAGTTCGGCAAATTCACTGGCACCCTTACGTAGGCTCTATTAACAGTCAGGTAGATAAAGAGAGAGAGAGCAATGTAATGAGATTGATTGTTACAAGTTCAGTTTCAGTTCAATTACCTTTATGGCTACTTTCTCCTCTTCCTCTTGATCCTGATGCTTTAACATACCCTCGTACACCTCACCGAAGGCACCTTGTCCCAAGAAATTCAGCAGCGTAATTTGTGACCAACTGATATGTGGCAACAGAGCTATGTCAGCATCACTCAAGGGACCGCCTGTATACATTGTTGAGTTACTGGTTAAAGAGAAGGCACGATTACGTTCAGCCAATTGCTGTTGGAGTGTGGAAAAATTACTCCATATGCTGGGACGACTTTTGGCCAAAAGTTGTTTGGCTTTGAGGCGGCGTTTTTGCACTACAAGAGAGAGATTTTTTGAAGAGAATTGATTTGTTAAGAGAGTGAGTTTTCTTAACAGAATTTAGATTAAGAGTAATTTTCATCTAAAAAATACCCAATTAGCGGGAATAGTTTCCATAACATTTATTCGAATAAGTTTTGTACGAATAAAAGAACAAACTTATTCGAATAATTTCTACAACTTTTATTCGAATAACTTTTATTCGAATAACTTATTCGATTAAGTTTCATTTGATTACTTTTATTCGATTAATTTTAATATGAATAATTTTATTCGAATAATTTCCATAACTTTTATTCGATTAAGTTTTATTCGATTAATTTTATTCGATTAATTTTATTCGATTAATTTTAACATGAATAATTTTATTCGAATAATTCTATAACTTTTGTTAGATTAAATTTTATTTGATTCTTTTTTTCGTTTAATTTTATTCGATTAATTTTAATATGAATAATTTTATTCGAATAATTTCCCTAACTTTTATTCGATTAAGTTTTATTCGATTAATTTTATTCGATTAATTTTAATATGAATAATTTTAATTTTATTCGAATAATTTCCCTAACTTTTATTCGATTAAGTTTCATTTGATTAATTTTATTCGATTAATTTTGATACGAATAATTTTATTCGAATAACTTTATTCGAATAATTTCCCTAAATTTTATTCGATTAAGATTTGTTTGATTCTTTTGTTTCGTTTAATTTTTTTGTCTAATTTGAATAAGAATAAGCCTTCTACTATTAAACCCTTGCGTAACCGGTTTTACTGATTACCGGGTTTTTATCCGGTTTTTTATATTAAAAATTAAATCCCTTACCTTTACGTATAATAATCAAGATGATAACACAGGTCGTAACTATGGCTGCGGGCAAAATAATGGCCATAACCAAGGAATGCCGTTTTTGAGGTGATACAAACGGCTCCAAAACACGTTCACTATCCTCGCTGTAGGGACCCCAGCCATAGGGCTCATTACGGGCTCGTACGCGAAACATTAAAAAGCGCATGGTATGCAATTCCCTTACAATACAACTCAATTCAGAGGTATTGCAATAGTTCACCCATTTATCCTCCACTGGCTGTAATTCCTCCACCCAGGGCAATTGAGCCATGGTGGTTAAAGCTGAGACATTTGACACCTGACGTCTTATGCGTTTCTGTTGCTGGCGTGCTTGTAAAGCTTCTAAACTGTATTCTACAATAGCAACACCATTATCTTTAGCTGGCTCCCAGAAAACTTTAAAAATTTCTCCCGTTATATGCTCGATTTGTGGTTGTCCTGGCCGGCCAGGGGCATCGCCCAGAGTTTCAAATACATAACGGCTGGCAGGTAGTTCAGGATAGATATACGGTTTGTCGACATCTTTGTAGAACAGTTTCAAATAGAATTCATAACGGGTTTTGGGTAATAAATTCGTTATACTGATATTCATGGTCTGATTGGTTATATCCAAACTAAAGGCCGGATCTTCTAAATCGGTAGCCAAGGCTTCACACTCCAATATAACGGTTTCATAATTGGAATCATCCATAAGCCAGTTTAGTGTTAAATTATAGGCCTGTTGTTCGATTAGTTCCAGTCGGGAGGGTTCATTAAACGTTCTAATTGAGATTTTATCGGAAGAATTTAATTTGCTTGGCAGCGAATACACCTCCAGCCATATTTGATAGGTTTCCTGTGGTTCCAAATTCTCTAAGAGGACTTCATAGGAGTCTACAATTTTATGGGAAGTTAAACTAGAGTTCAGTAACTGCCAGTAGAGATGATAGTTTACTTCGGCAGCATTAAGTTGTAAAGGCGGCTGCCAGCTAATCAAGATTTCCGTGGGACTTAAAGCTTTTGCAGTAAAGTTTTCCGGTTTAGAGGGATTGCCCTCCAAAGTTCGTACTTGAAACAGGGGATATACATTATCCATTAGCTGGTACTTTTGCTGGTAATACGATACGGTTTTTATTTCCACCGAATAATTGGTAAAGGGTTTCAAGTCTGTGATATTTAACAAGCTGGGATGTAAATCATATTGGCGTTCATAGTCTCCATTAAAATCCTGTATCAAGATCTGATAACGTAAGCCTGGTATATCCAATATGCAATTCTCAAATGGATTTTTACTGGGCAGTCTTAAAATCATCGTGTTATCCTTGATGTCCTGCAAAAATGTATCCCTTAAGTGGGATGGTTGTATATCATGGTCTGCTTCTTGAGAGTACTCCATAATCAAACATTGGCGCGGTGGATATTCTTGATAATTAAAGGCTTTGATTAGTTTAACCTCGGGCACATTGTGGCTATATTCTAGTGTATGTTTGCGCCTATTAAAGGCTTGAATGGTATGGTTAGCCAAGGTGTATATAAAACCGGCGTCCCGTTCAAATTTCACTTGATCGAACGCTTCACTTTGAGGACTTTGTTGCTTCATGGGTGTCAACAGCTGGCGTTGCAACTCGTATGTATAGAGTTTGCCTTTCAAATCCACCAGATTTAGGGTCTCCATGTCGGGCAATAAAGAACCCTCGAACATATTCGAAAGCTGAGGCAAATTATTGAATTTCAAAACCTTTAAATCGGTTAAATTACGTCCATGCAGTGTACAATTCGTAGAACCCAAATCATATTCCAGCCACACTATGGTGCGGGCATAAGGCAGTACCGTTAGGTCTCTCAATAGCTTGTTGGGACTCAAAGAGAATATTTCCTTGCCCAGCATTACCTTGCCCTCATACTGATTTAAATCCAAACTGTAAACCTCCACCAAATGTTGCTTATCTTTGGCTATTTCAGCCCAGTAAACTTTCCTTGAAATCCAGTCCACGGTTAAGGACAAAACTTCGGCTCGCATACGTGCCAATTTTAAAGAAGCCGAACCAGGTTGATAAGTCATTAACTCTACATTTTCATTGACCCATAAAAGCCTATGTTCTTGATTTATCACCGCCAAATGATCCACTTCGCTAGGGGTAAAGACCCACTGCTTGGTAACACTCAAGTCCAAATCCATTTCGCCTATAAAGTCACGTGTTGCAATCAATAATTTGGGCACCGATTGTTGTTCAGGATTTATAAAATGTTGCAAAAGGGAGGTCTTTTCTCCCCCCTTGGATCGGGTCAAAGAAAAGGCCTGAACCTGGAAGTTATAGCTATGCTCCTTCAGTAAATTATAAAATCTTAGCTCATGGCTAGGCAATCCCATATCCTCGATATCCTTAACGCTATGCAAGTTCTCTTGAAGCCAACAGTAGACTTTATAAAAAACTTCCTTTTCCGCTGAAATATTATCGGGGGAATCCCATCTTACCAATGCGGTAATATTGGTGTCCGTGTCCAATGGATCCCTAAATTGTTCAACGAAAACGCGTAAATTTTTCGGTTGCTTAGGGGCCGCCGAAGGTGTCTTCAATTGCACACGAGTAGGCTCACCCTGGGACCATACAGTACATGGCAAAATGGTAACATTTATGGTAAAACCGGCCATTTTGAATTCCGTAATACGCACTAAGGGCTGCATAACCTCAAACGTTAAAAGTAAATCGGGTTTAAAGTCACCGGCGGTGATTAAAACTTTATATGTGACCGACGTATAATTGTCGGGTACATTTATGGCCGACCATTTTATATTAAAATCATCCCAATAACCTTCGGTTATGGTAACCGTATCAGGATCCACAGCCTCTGGTATAACCATTAGGTCAGGGTAACTGACAAAATCCCGTTTCAATTCCACAAAATTATTTTTTTGTGGTGGAAAATCCTCCCCCACAAGGGTCATTTGTAACTTGTGATCTCCAGCAGCCAAAACAGCTTCTCTGTTGAGTTTATTCAACCACAAAAACGTTTCCAGTTCTGTTATGTAAACCAAGGAATTTGGTAGAACTAATGCCTGTGGCTGGAAAGACTCCAAAATCTCCGCTTTAACAAAATCCACATCTGAACGCATGATTATGGAACTGCCTTCTTGCAATTCAATCCACCAATAAATATAGGATTTGGCATAATCCAAAGCAAAGCCTTGTATAGTCTCACCGTTGCCCTTGACATGATAGTACTCTAGTTCCTGACCCTGTAAACCACCATTTAATTTCTTTCTTAGCAATTGTGAGTCCGTATTAAAGTAAATAAAACCTTTGCTTGCATCCAACTTCAACAGACGTGCCCCAAATATAGGCAACAGCTCTTTAGAGTGGCCATTTAAATCGGATCTCAATACGCAATCCCTTTTAACATCTGACCAATACAGTTTCCCCGCTCTTGAATCGTAATCCATGCTAAAAACATTCTCTTGCTGGAAGCCACATCTTATTATCGGGTTCATTAGATTCACACAAGACATCCGCCTTGAGTTCTGCTCTTGCTCGATATAGAACAGGCTCGTATTGACCTGTTTAAACATTAACACATTTTGGCCCTCCAAAGCCTTACTATTTGGGGGTTTCAATAGCTCTTCACTTTCCCTTACACCTCGGTCAGTAGCCCATAAAAAGTTATAACTTCCCGCTGGCCAGGTACGTGTTAACAACTCTTGAGACCATTCGCTAACAGACGTTGTAAGAGTCTGCCTTGTTAAGCCCGGAAACATGGCTCTTACTTTGATTCTATACAAGTTATTCGGCTGTAAACGTTCCACCTGAAAGTAGTTGGACTTAATGCTTCGTATGTTGAAAGCATTATTGCTTAGGACATCCAGAATATCCAATTCATACTCCCAATTTTGCCAGGCATTTGAGCTTTGAAACCTTAGAAGCATAGCTGGCTTCTGCCACATAATCTTGGCTTTGTTGTCACTTATCAAAGCTTGCAAGTTTTCAGGTTCCTTTAAAGGTTTGGGCCTTGCTTGCAAGAAATCCTTCCAAGATCCCCTTAGTAAAGGCTTAACTTTCCAACACCATTCAATCTCCTTAAAGCTTAGAAGGTCCCATTCCATAGTTTTGATATCCTGCCTTAATAAAAATGAACCATTCGTCATAATAAGCCAATCTTCAACACGTAGAAACCACAAAACATCGCCTTGGAATGCTGCATTAATTTCCACATTTAACCTCTCCCTATAGCCACCATCATAGCTTAGCTCATAGATTTCTCGATCCTTAGCATTATAGGCCGTGATTAAAAAGTTTTGTTGTTGATTGGAAAAATATTCCATTTCAAAGGTTTGTTTAACGTACTCCAGCTTCCCTGAACTCAAATCCATTTTCCATAATAAATGGCCATCATCGGTGGCAAAAATCCAACCATTTAAGGGATCCACTTGCAAGTGTTTAAGAGGCTTAAAGCCATGGGCTATAGTTTCAACTGCAGAGCCATCCAAATCACAACGCAGCAACTGCCAGTTTTTGGTCGTGGAAAGCTGGAAGAGAAAGGAAGGAAAATTAAATTCACCTTCAATAAAAGTCACTTAATATTGCTTAAAAAATACTCACCACTCCTGCTATGTACAGCTTTTGATTTAACCAATCCACTGATAACTTTGAAGCCACAAAATCTCCTTCTTTCATATTCAAATGTAAGTCCGTATAATTGGCTGCATCATCCAGCTGGAAACTGGAAAAATTTAAAAAGACTTTCAAGACTATTTCCCCACCACAGTATAAAGTTAAAACCTTTACACAAACCTTTTAATCTGTCCCGATTTATCCACCACAAATAGCCGCTTAGTATACTGATTGACATCGAAATCCATTAAAATTTCTTCGGATTTATAAAGTACTCGACTTTCTACCAAAGGATCCAAGGATTTCAAAATAATACTGTATTCCCCAGCTAAAATCAAAGTATTTAAGTCGTCCAGCTTTAAAGGAGTGCCAGAGGCCTTTGCCTTTGTGGTTAAATTCACCACCAAAGATGGACCCTCACCTTCACTATTAAGCATAGCAATGCTCACAGTGTAATGGGTGGAGGCCGAGAGATTAGAGAATATATAATAGGAAGTGGTGGGTGGTAAAAACTGAAATACAAGGTTAAAAATGTGAAACAATATTTTTAGGGTAATTAACAACTCACCTCTTCTTGTCTGGGGTGAGTTTCTAAAGCCGACTTCAACTGCACTTTATAGTAAGTGAGAGGGCCGTTAATAAATTTCCCTGGTTGCCAAAATACCGCCAAATGTGTATCATCTAAGGCTAAGGATTGTTGTAGCACAGGCTGTGATATGGGTCGACCCATGGCTGGTGTGGTGTAATCAGCTGAGGTTGGTGAATATAAAATATCCTCCAGATTATCGCCAAAAGGCAAAGCAAAACGAAACTGAAGAAATATTAAAGAAACAAAAAATTTATTTATGCTGCTTCTCTCTCTCTCTCTCTGTCTCTTTTAAGTCTCTCTCTCTTACCCGATAAGTTGTGTATGGCATTAAGCCATCCATTATGTCACACTCAAAATTCTCATTACAATTATAGTCTGCTAAATTCCACCATTGTTGTTGTTGTTCATCTTCTTCTACGTGTTCTTCTATTCTTAGTAGGCCATCATCGCTGACGTTATTATCATTACCATGATTGTCCGGCTGCAGCTGTAAACTTTCAATTTTTTGTAACTGTTGCTGTTGCTGCTGCTGCTTCTCTCCTTCATTTCTCTCTATCTCTGGCTGTTGTCCTCTATTGATGTCTGGGGGGGTTACATTAACAGTTAAATTTGCTATTGTTGTTGTTGTTGGTAATGGTAATGTTAGTGTAGAGGCTTTTAACACGTATTGGTATTGAATATTAAATGGTCGGCTGGCCAGAAATAGTGATGAAAAAAGCGTTGATGTTGTCATTGTGTCGGTCGTTGATGTTTCGGCTGTTATAATGGGCCATTTAAGTGTCAATGTGTTCAATGTTTCATTATCAGGCAACAGCTGCGGTTGTAGTAGACTATGGATTGATGTTGTTGCTGTTGTCGTTGTCGTTGCTGTTAACAAACGTTCAACATGTAAGCGCAGCAAATGCCAATACTGCCGTTGACTGGCTTCACAAACGGAAATACAGGGTAAATCATAAGGATAAAATTGCGTTGAAGACTGTATAAATGTGTGTCACAAAGAAACAAAAAAAAAAAGAAAAATAAATAAAACAAAGAGGAAAGAAGAACAATAAGAAAGAAAAATCCAGTGTGAGAAAAAATTCAATTGAACACAATAAAAAAAAGAAGAGCCATTTAAAAGAGAATAAAGAAAACAATAAATTAAACACACTTACTAACACATACATAAGCTCTTCTGTTTTGTGCACACAGGCATTGTTAGGCAAACGTAATACTACAGTAGGTAAAATAAGAAGAGATGCCAGACTAGAAGAAAAATTTGGGAATAAAAAAAACCTAATGCATAATGGTCCTTTGAATGGATAAACCGATATTTTGCCTGTGCAGACAGCTGCTATGACTCGAAAAACAACAGCTAAATGGTTTCCGCGTTTTCGATCTGATAAACTAGGTGATGGTTTATCAGCTTTGCAGATTCGACAGTTTTACGCAGAAGGTAATATTGATTGCCACCAATAGTATATTACAACAAAAGTTGAAGGCATCAATTGACTGCTCGGTCTGGGTTATCAAATTGTTCGGGTTGAGACCCAAAACCAATGGAGTTAATTTACTAAAATAAAGCTCAGCTTAATAAAAATAATCCTAGTATTTGGGGGGTGACAACCTTTATTTTGCATCACAGCAGCGCACATCTCCGTGGCATCTCCGTGCAATGTTCCCTTGGCATGACATACAAAGCTTTCTGAATTACTTTCCCAAAAACTTTGATAAATTTGTTGGATTTTTGCTGCTCTCACAAAGGCTTAATTAGATTGTATCAAAGTATTGAAGCTCAGCCATTGTAGAAATGTGATATTGTTTGCCTCTAAACAGCTCTTCACTAGACCTGCCGTGTTCTGAATGTCATAAACATGCATAAATTTCAACATTAGAGGCATGTTGGTCTTCAGCGAATGGTGTCGTGTGATCCTTGTTAGCGCCATTTTGGTAGCTGTCTTGTGAATGTAGGACCTACACCATGCCAGGAAAATACTGCACACATCATAACATTACCACCACCATGTTTAACCATTTTTAAGTGTGAACAGAACCGAAGCGGCATAACTTTTACTCGGCACTCCAAACTGTGATATCCTCTCGAAAACACTAGACAGATTTAATAATTTTTTTTTCTGGATAGAAGTGGTTTACCCACGTAAGTTATTTATATATAACGCCTTCTTATTGTCCTGGATGAAATCTCTTTTTAAATTTTTACCTTGAGCTCTTGAAGGGTCGTAGTCGCGGTAGTCTAGTAGGTAGTGTGTTTGCTTATTAGACGAAAAGCCCGGGTTCGAGCTCCAGGCCAGACATCAAAATGAAATATGAAAAAAAATATTTCTTCGGCGACTTCCTCTCTCAGCAGATTTCTGGCAAAAACTCTGAGAGTAAATAAACCCGCCATGAAAAAGTTTCTCAAAATATGTCGTTCGGAGTCGACTTTAAACTGTAGGTCCCGCCACTCAAGTATAAAATTAAGACACACAACATGAGTGGTGTGAGAAGCTAGGCCGTAATCCTGACTGAAGGGTTGTAATGGCCAATTGTGTGTGTGTGTGTCTTGAAGGAATCTTTTAGAATCCTGAGTGTAATTTTTCAAGTGCTATTTTACATGTTTTGGTGATACCCTGTCACTTTATGTATTTCAGTGCGTTATAAATCTTGGATCTGAAATATTTAAATTGCTGGAAAATTTCTATTATATTTTTTGCTTTCGTATTTATTTTTATTGGCTTAGTTTTCGCTTGGCATTCAAATTCCCAATATCTTTGAACAATTCTAACCAAATATTTTAATATATCCCTTTGAGCTTCAAAAAAAAACGCACCATTTTTAACGCATTGCAATAATGTAACACTGTAATAATGTAATACTATAACATTGCCACACTAAATAATTTTCTTTTTAATTTTTATTTTAAAATTTTAAATTTAATTTTAATTTTTTATTTTCTTTTACTTCATTTCTAAAGTAATTTAATAATTTATATTTTTTCCCGACTTTATAACTATTTTTAAGCATTTAAATTGATAATTTCCTAAAATCATCCTTACTTTGTAAATTTTGTCCTTTTAAAATAAGAATCCTTTACTAAAATAAAAAAGTTGCCCATCTGGCATCTCTAAGAAATTGTTTTGATTTTAATTTTACCAAAAAATACCAGAACCATTCACACATACACAGGCACATAAATACTTTTACTGTGCGTTGTTGTTTTTGTGATTTTTTTTTGTTTTAACTTTACAAAACATACCAAGTAAAAGTGAGAATACTTACACATGCTTCCTGGCAAGGTTCAAATTCTTTTAAGGCATGCCACCACAGTTCACAACCTTTAAAACACTATAAAGAGAGAAGAGCAAAAACAAAAGAAAACGAAACAAATACAGACAAATGAAAGATCAGTTTTTTTTGTTTTAAGTTGTGGTTGTTGCTTGTTTAAAATTCACAATAGAATATAACAGGATACCCCCCCCCCCCCTACTTAACTTTAAATTACAATGCAAAAAAGAACAATAAAAGCACCCTCACCGTTAGTTAGGCTATGTTACAAGAGACAGAAATAGATAGATGGATAGAGAGGTGGTCAAGCAAATAACAAACAAAAGATTTAAAAAAAAACGGCACAACAACAAAAATTCATTAACAGTATTAAATAACAAGACCACCACCAACCATCATCAACCATCCTTGAATAAGAATTGTGTTCTGTTGTGTTGTTTACTGTTGTTGTAAAAGAATGTGAGAAAATTTGAGAGTTTAAGTGTATAGCTGTGTACATGTTGCTGCTGGTGGTATTTTGACGTCAACTTGTCTGCTGTATTGTTGCTATAATTTTTATTAAAGCTTTTATGCATAAACATCATGAGACCTACGACGACATGTTTTCTTTCACATGTTCCAACTCAACTCAAATTTCAAGGCACAAATGTAACAACAACAACAAACAAAAGACAAATAAAAAAAGTGTCCTTGTGTGTTTAGTACAAGTGACACTTAATATTTGTTAAGAAGTTTTTTTCCTTTTTGGTTTTTGTTTGTGTTTACTTTGTAAGAGTGAGTGAGAGAGAGAGAGAGATGGAGAGTGTGTATGTTATAATGTTACATTAAAGTCAATGAGCAGGGCAGGGAATTTGATATGCAAAAATAATGAAAACCTTGTGGGAAAATAATTGAGAGAAAAAGAAAAATTTTGTAAATTAAACAAAAAAATTAATAAGAAATGACAAAACAAAAAAAAAATACAGAAAAATAATAAAAATTAAATGAAAAAAAAATTAAATTAAATTAATTGAAAATGAAAAACCTAATTAATAAATATACAGTGGCTGACAAAAGTCTATGCTCTTAAGGCTTTACAATATAAAAAAAAATAAATTCTGAAAAAATTATACAATTTATAAAAAGAAAGAAATTGTGACACCCCATCCTCTTGTGTATAGAAAAAATATAAAAAGTTAATGAAAATAAGAAATATTTCTATTTTCTTTTTTTATTGTAATATTTTTACATATTTTTTTTAAAGAGAATTTTTTATTATTATTATTCTTCTAACACTTACCCTGGCTCTGTAGCAGGCAGGCCTATTATCACCTGCTTTACATTTCAATCCAAAATCATTTAAGAAATGAGTCTCCTGTAAGAAAAACAAATAAAATAACGTATATTTAATCAAATAAATTTAAATAAAATATTCTGTTCTTAAATTCAAGTATATAAATAATGCTTAAACACATACGAAAAGAAATTCTTAATGGTTGAAAATACATTTTTTATCTTATAATCTACAGAATACCACCCCCCCCCCCCCCCCCCCCCCCTTTCTTTTCATTAGTGCACAGCATATTCGAGATGCATAAAATGTATCAGACGCTCCATTTGAGTCTTTGAAGCTCTTTTTATGCAAACCAAATATGTATTATACCCCTTAATTGCCATAACTCCTTTAATTTCTGAATACATACATACATACATTCATACATAATTGGCCATTACAACCCTTCACTCAGGATTACGACCTAGCTTCTCACATCACTTATGTTGTGTGCCTTAATTTTTTTATATTTGAGTGGCGGGACCTACAGTTTAAAGTCGACTCCGAACGACAGATTTTTGAGAAACTTTTTCATGGCAATTTTATTTACTCTCAGAGTTTTTGCCTAAAATCTGCTGAGAGAAAGTCGCCGAAGAAATGTGTTTTTTCTTCATATTTCGTTTTGATGCCTGGCCTGGGCTCGAACCCGGGCTTTACGTCTAATAAGCGAACACACTACCCACTAGACTACGGCGACTTTCTTTTGATTAGATCAGCATATTCGAGAGGCATAAAATATATCGGACGCTCTATTTGTGTCTTTCAAGCTCTTTTTATGCATTATTTATACAAACCAAATATATATTATGACCCTTAATTGCCATAACTTCTTTAATTTCTGAATACACGATGTTCCAAACTGTTGGCCACTTAAGTAAATGAGTCTTGGATGCTTCCAACCAATCGCTAACTACCTATGCGATTAGTTTTGAGTCTAAATTGTATTGGAAACCCATTTAAACACTAATATCTTATCGGCATAAAAAATCATTACAATTTCCAGAATACTTTTACACTCTAGCATGTCTATTTTGTGATTTATTTTACATATACGGTCAAAACCAAACAAGAAATCATTGTCCGCTACCATAATTAAACCGCCTTTATATCTTCCACTATCTCTGAAATATGTATTCTAATTCAACATCCTTGTTTATTAATCTTCTAACGAGAAAAGTTTCCCATACCAACAAACACAGTGGAATTGTTTTTACACTTTACACTTTGGTTTGCTTTATTTCTATAACACGAAGGAAAAATGTCATTAAAAACTAGAGAGAGAGAGAGAACAAGTTCACTTTGATTTTGCTTAGTTTTTGCCACCAATAGCAGCAATTCTATTAAAAATAAAAACAAATAAAATTGTTTGCATGTATGTTTTCTTATTGCCTGCCACCACTCCATTTATGTTATTTACCAACAACTCTATCATAGAAATTGTTCTTATGTTACTCGTGCTTTGTTTTGAGTACTCTCGCACTCCAAAGAAAAAACCTGCCGTTAATAACATACTCGTATATGTATGTTGTATGTATTTACCTTCCAATACAACTCCATTTAGAAGCAAAAACAAATTAATGTTTGTTTACTTGTGTTTTCTTCTTGCCCACGACTGCGATTTACCAACAAGACACTGAAATTGTTTTTACTTTACTCGTGCTGTGTTTGAGTACTTAAGTAAGTACTCTATAAGAGTACCTTCATTTAATATAACAACAGGGAGAGAGATAGATTACTTTGCTTTTGTTTTGCTTACAAAAACAAGTTCCTTTCAATTCAATTCAAATTCAAAACAAAAAATTTTTCTTTGCTGTTGTTTACAAAGCCAAACCCATTTTGGTTGTGGTTTTTCTCGGTGTATGTATTTCTCTCTTGTATTGTATGGGGATTTTATATATTGTTTCTATGTTAATTATTTTACTAATTACCCCTATTATTTTGTTATTAAATTAATATTTATTTTTATTGTAATATTTTCCTATTAAAAATGTTTTTTTTTCCAATTTTTAATTATTTACAACGAATTTAAATGAAAATTTATTTATTCTCGTTTTCATTATTTTTTTTTTGTTGGTGTTGTTGTTGTCGTTACTATTGTTCGTAGAAATGTTTTTGTTGTGTGTGTGTGTGGACAACAATAGAGGAGAACAGCATGAGGCTCATTTATTAAATTGACTGTGTAGGACATTGCATTTACAGTTGTATGTGTATGAGAAGAAGAGTTTTTATAGGCTTTTTTTAACACACACACAGAGAGTGGTGGGACTTTATTAGAATATTTACAAGGTTGCCATGATGAAAATTAAAGTAAATTAAATTAAAATAAATTATGCCAATAGTAATTAAAATAAATTAATAAAAAAAAACAAATAATACCTGAAAATTAAGGAAAATATTATTTTATTAAAAATTTTTATTGTAAAAAAAATGTTGTTGATTTCTTCGAAAAGACAAATTGTAATTGAACTTGTTTTTGTTTTTTTTTTTTTAAATTTCAATTTTTATATTTATTATTGAATATTTAATTGTTATTGTATTATCTGTTGATACGATGATAATTAATTTAAATTTAATATTTTAATGAATAATTTAAACACGTTTAACTGAGTCATGTTTATTATCGTAAGGGTCTTTTAACTTCAAATGCATAAACAATAAAAGTTAAACTCATTAACAAAACATTGATTAATGTAGTCGATAATAAAAAATTAAATTTTAATCAATAAATTACAATATTTGTTTTTGCGTATTAAATTATTATCAAGAGGTTGTGATAATATATTTCATTTCAATTCAACAGTTTCTAAAATTTCATCGACTATTCCGTAAAAAATTGTATGTAACCTATAGAAACATGAGCTTTGCCGTTTGGTTTTAAGATTAGAAACATTACATATCGACGCCTCCGTTCTATAACATTCTAAGTCGAAAAAGTGTGTTTTGAGTTATGAGCTCTCAAAGTTTTCACGCGCCATACGACTATATGTGTATTCTAAGTAGATTTTTCCCTATAACTTCGGAACGGATCGGCGCATCTTAACCAAATTTTTACAGTATTTAAGTTAGAGAACGTAAAATTTAAAAATGCAAGAACATTAAAAACGTTCTAAGTACACTTAGAACGTTATAGAATGGAGGCGTCGATATGTGATCAGGGTTATGCATTATGACAATAAAGCACACGGTCGAAATTATCATTTCTGTTAAGGACGCTATGCCAGAAAATCTGAATTTGTCAATTTCCCGTTAATGTCAGCATTTAGGCCTATATAATGGCTTATTTCAGTGTATTCTGCATGTGAAGTTATACTATCATCCGCCAAGTTGAGGTGGCCATTCATCACAATGCAGATATGCAGACTTCCTATGCTGACTTCTCGAAAAAAAAAATTCCTCACTATTGGAACTCAATTCTCATTGTGGATGTACGGTAATAATCAAACTGATTGCATATATAGCTCGCAGAACACAGAATTGTTTGGGAAAAAGCCTTTGCATCCGTAAGATCTGGTTACTTGGTGCTCATTATGGTCTGGAGGCGGTTTTCGAAAATTATCGAGAAAGAAGCTTTACCCCCCTTAATTTAAAGCGATATGGACGTAAAAAAAAACTGTCGTTTTTAGCCGGCAATTGAAGATTATGAAGCAGATGGCATGGGGGCTTCAACAATACGGTGCCAAAAACCACACAACATGACTAAATGTTGGCTTCATTGCACGAGAAATGTACAGAAAGGCAAATTTGATGTTGTGGCACAGTGAATTGGTAGAAAATACCATCCAATTTGACGTCATTGAATCTTCTTTTTTGACTTCATTCTAGAAAGTGCAACTTAACTTAAAGTGTAACGTAACCGTAGTCTAGTGGGTGGTGTGTTCGCTTATTAGACGTAAAGCCCGGGTTCGAACCCCAGGCCAGACATCAAAAACAAATATGAACAAAAAAAATTTTTCTTCGGCGACTACCTCTCAGCAGATTTCTGGCAAAAACTCTGAGAGTAAATAAACCTGCCAAGCAAAAGTTTCTTAAAATATGTCGTTCGGAGTCGACGTTAAACTGTAGGTCTCGCTACTCAAGTATAAAATTAAGGCACACAACATGAGTGGTGTGAGAGGCTAGGCCGTAATCCTGACTGAATGACCAATTATGTACATATGTACGCATGTATGTAACTAAACATATTGGCAATGCCAATTGGCCACCAATATCCATACAATTTGATGCTTGTATTTTGAAACTACGTCATAGATCGTAGATTGGGGGCATTTGAAAACCAACATTTGCCATGTTATTGGGGGAATACCACTCCAAATCTAAGAAAGTGATTAAAAACTACCTCAAAATTCCATACAATTTGACCAATCCAGAGGCGTCATCAATTTAAATGATATTATACTTGTATTTCGTTTATGTTGACCACGTCCACGCATTATAAAGCAATCTAAGTTCCATTTAGAATCCTAGCTTGATGCGGGTTCTACTTAACATGTTTTTTGAATCGAAAATTGTTTCAAATTTTCCAACATTTTTAAACTTAAATAACTCTTTACAGAATAATCCGATTTTAACAGGGTCTTCTAAGAAAGGGAAGTTTAAAACGTCTGCTTTTAAACAAGCTATTGCGTTAGCTGATGCCATTAATATTGCCAAAGATATTTAGAGATATTAAAGCCATTTACCTACCTACCTTATGATTTCGTTTCTTTTCAAACGATTCAAAATCGTTCATCTTACAGAAAGAATGGGGGGGGGGACAACTCTCGTTTGATTTGTTTACAAACGAATTAAAATTCTTTATTCTCTATTTATCACTCTCTCCCTCTCCCTCTCTCTCTTTCTGTTTTCTAACAAAACATTTTCTTTAGAGGTCACAAGTTTTTTTTTTTTTAATTTCTGTAACTCAATTAACTAATGAACGAAATAGTAAAAAAAAACCAGTTAAATAATCCAATACTGAGGAGAAAAAGAGAGAGAGAGAGGGGGCAAGAGTAAAGAAAAATTTCCTAATAATTCAATAAATGGTAATTAAATTAAAATACCCAGGCATTTCAAGCAAACAAAGTTTTTCCTTCTTATTAAACATTTATTCAGAACAGCAAGCAAACAAGTGTTTTTGTAGGTGTATGTGTGCATAGGTCTGTAGTTATATGCTGCTACAAAAGCAAATGCCATTAAATTAAGTGTTTATACCGTTTGTATTCCTGTCTCTCTCGCTCTATCTCAATCTCTGTACTCTACTCTCACTCACTGTCTTTAACTCTCACTCACACAGCCTACATTTGAATGCGTTTGCTTTAAAATGCGTACGTACATACATATGTACTCTCACTTGTTGTGTCTCTTGCTTTCTATGATTTATTATTTAAATGAGTTATGATCTCTCTGTCTCTTTGTATGTGCATGTGTATGTGTATGCGTACAAGTGTATTTTGTTTGCTTTTAAAACAGAAAATAAATCACAAATAGAGAATTATTCTTAAGTTTCCTTCTTTTTTTCTTATTTTCTGCTTTTATTTATTCATTCATAAAAACTCAAGCACAACATACATGAATAAACACACACATCACAAACACACATAGAATTGCACGTTAAACACACGCGCTCTTGCTTACTTTCAATTTGAAATGAGAGGAGACAATCTGTTAAAGAGTCTGCTGCTGCTGTCATTGTCGTTGTCTCAGCATTCCTTTGTGACAATTTTAATTATGCAAATTATGCCGGTATGTGGATATTTTACAATTAAATACAGTTATTATTTTTTTATTTGTGCCTGTGTATGTGTAATAGAGTGTGTGCATAACTATTACTTGTAATCTGATATAATTGTGTCAAAGAGACTTATTATAATCAAAAAAAAGAAGGCAAAAAAATAAGGCAATTGTTACAGATGAGCATCAAAGGGAAAAAAGAGCATAAAGTACTGTTTTTTTTAATATGATTTCCAAATCAAACATTTAAACACAGGCGATGTTGTTGATAACATATCAATGTTAAGTGTTTAACAGAAGCTGTAATTTGAAAATATTTCATTACAAATGGTGAATGAATGTGGCTTTAAAATCCAATATCTCTGGTAATATTAATGCCATTTGGCAATACTATAGCTTGTTTGAAAGCAGACATTTTAAGCTTCACTGTAATAGAATATGCCATGATTAAAATTACACTATTTTGTAAAAATTTTATCTAAGTTGGAACATTTTAGAAAATTTGAAACATTTTTCGATTTGAAAAGTAGAAATTAAATAGAACCCGCATCCAACTAAGATTCCAAATGAAAAATTTATTGCTTTATAATGCCTGTACCTAGTCGATATACATGAAATACAAATACAATATCATTTAAATAATCGCGCCTCTGGATTGGATTGCAGCAGATGAGCTTTGTGGCGATATTTCGGTGATAACTTTACAAATATTGGTTTTCAAATGCTCGAGATAATTCCACATGTAGGCACACTCTTTAATGCAAACCTGCTAAAAAGTCTAAAAGTATCGAATTAGTATGATCTTTATAGCCAATTTACGATGCCGAATTGCAAAATTACTTCTTCTGAAAGCTTCTCATATAATAAAACGAAAATCGCGTTCACATTGTATGGTTCATGTCACTGTCCTGTTGTAACATCATGCCATGGAGTTCATAATCTTCAATTGCAGGTCAAAAAAAAGTCGGTTATCATACTTCCACACAGCTTTGAAAAGACAATAATGCTTCTTCTAGAGGTAATTTTGGAAATAATAAGGCCCAATAATACCTTCAGACAATAATGTGCTTCATAGATTCCTTCTTTCTGGATGCAATGGCTTTTTCACAATCACTGCTAGGTTCTCTAAGCTGTCTATGCGACAATTTTGCTTATCGCCGTAACCACCGTGTGAGAAATGAGCATCACTGCTAAAGATTGTTGTGTACCGAGAAAATTAGCATTGAAAACCTATTGTTGTAGCACACAATGAGCATATTTACAGCATTGTGAATGGTCACCAACCGGCAGTAGCTATTTCTTGGGTTAGTCTTTATGGAGATGCAAATTCAAACGCATAATACACCTTAATTAACCGTAAGATAGTTTTAATTGTTGAAAACCTCATGGTATTGACAAATTTTGATTATTTGCCACGCCTCTAGGAGGCAATAGTTTCGGCAGTGGATACACTGGGCTGGTGCAGAGGCATGGTCACATTTCTTTAAATTTCTTTGTAATTTTGCCAATACTTTACCACAGTTGATCCCTTATGGCGACCATAAGCACGTCGTAATACTCGCAGAGTATTTACACTCTTGAATCAACACTTTTGTAGCTTTGCGTGTTCTTCTGTTCCTAAAGAGTCCATAGATTCGTAAATGGCCAAACTTTCACTAAATAAATGACACTTCAGATGAAGGATTTTCAACAGCTAACAGTCTTTCCAAATGATGTGGTTTAAAAAACACTGAATGGCTTATACCCTCTTTAGAACGGCGTTGCTGGTTACTGAAAAAATTTAAAAAGTTTATAAAGAAATAAATAGTTTCCTTGTTTTTGATCTAATAATTTGGATTTCAAAATGTATTTCTTTTTTTTTCATTTTTTTTATTTTTTTTTGCAACTTTTGCCACTTAAGCTATTTTGCTTTTTACTAAATTCCGTGTATTCATGTGTAATAAATGATAATTATCATGATTATGATACTTATAAACATCATTTTATGCATGTATTGTATGACAAATAATGATAACTGTTAAGAATCATAATTTTCTTTCACTCTCTATCTCTCTCTCGCTCTCTGTATACATAATTGTTTTCAAATAGTTTTATAAACGCATTAACATTAATTACCTATGTTAAGTCACATGTAAATAATACCACACAAAGAGAGTGAGGGAGAGAGAGAGATTTAATTAAATTATAAATAGAAATTAATAATAAATTAAAAATGCAAAAGGAAAAGTTGTAAAGACTTACCAAAATGAATAAAAAATAAAAAGGAAAACAGAAGCAAAAACAAAAAAGACTTAAAAGCAAGCATAAATACTGTTATACAAAGTCTCTTCTTGCACTGTTACACTCAAACTCTCTCTCTCTCTCTCTCTCTCTCTCTACCATAACCTGTGTAAACATCTAATGATTAGATTCTAATCCACCTACTCTCTTAATATAACCGTACTTATGTACATACACGTATGTATGAGTGTGTGTAACGGTTCTTATTGCTTATAATTCCGCCGTAAATATTCGTGACAGTTTTCTTCAAGAAAGTGTGATCAATTAGACTGAAACTGGATAAAACCGCCACAACATTTAATAAACCAAACAATTAAAGTGAATTTATTTTAATAAATAATTTAGAAATTCAGTTCCACACATACACACACACACATACACAACGCAAACAAAGAAACATTTTCTAGTACAAAGTATTAAAGGAATTTAGAACATTATCTTCTCTTCTTATCATCCAATAAGAAAAGTTTATTTAAATATCAATACCATGTCGGCTTTGTAATTCAAAAAAAAGGAAAGAAAGAAAGAAAGAAAAATTATTTCAATGTTGAATTAACTTTTTTTTTACGTGTTTTTATTTTATTTTCTCTTGTTGAAAACTGCATTTTAAAATGCAAATTTTTTCTTCTAATTCTGTAGGCTATTGTGCATCCATTAAACCGTTATAAATAAAATGATCCAGTTTTGTTAATATTTATAAAAAAAATGTATAATAAAGGTGGCCTACTGATCGCACAATTATTGTAGAAATGCGTCATAAATAGTCCATTCTTATAGAAAAACAAAAAAAAGAAAAAAATGGATGCTTTAAAATAGGGCACAGACAGTGGGAATGTGATGGACCGGACAGGTCAAACCTGTGCATGAAATGTGGCGAAAAGGGACATAAGAGAAAGGAGTGCCGAAATGCACCGAAATGTTGCATATGCTCTGAGAAGCCGGGAAAACGTCTGGATCACCTCCCGGGATCGCGGGGCTGTGAGATGAGCTTACGAAAGGCAGCATGAGGATTTTGCAGCTGAATATGAACCGAGGGAAGGTGGCTTTTTCTCTGCTATCGCAAATAGTCAGGGAGCAGGACGTTGACGTAGCCATTATAAGCGAACAGTATGCATCAAAAAATAACGGATTCTGGCTGGGCGATGAAACATCCACAGCAGCCATATGGATACCGGATAACCAGGGTCCCCGACCGAGAAGATCTGGTAGGGGAGATTGTTTCACCTGGGTACAGTTTGATGAGATTACTCTAATGAGTTGGTATTTGTCTCCCAATGACGACGTGGGAACCTTTGAGGAAAAATTGGCCAGAATCGAGGACGCAGTGGCGCGGATCGGCGGCAACCTCATAGTGGCAGGCGACTTTAACTCCAGAGCTGTAGAGTGGGGAATGCAGAATACCAACCCAAGAGGCAGGCGAATTGTGGATATGGCAGCTCGAACCGGTCTGGTCTTCGCGAATGAGGGGAGCGTAGCTACCTTCAGACGACCAGGCTGCGAGGGGACCATCCCTGATATAACTATGGTCTCAGAGAGCATGTATCACAGAGTGAGGGACTGGAAGGTCTTGGAAATATATACGGGCAGTGATCACCAGTACATATCGTACACCTTTACTTCAAGGAATAGAGTAGAGGAGGACAATTCCACCACGAATAGTCGAAGATGGGATGCACGGAAATTGAATGCGAATCGGCTAATTTTAGAAGTGGACAGATTGTGTAGCAGAGTTGAATTCTCGGACGATGCGAGGACGAGAGTAGAACAAACCATGGAGGTAATAAGACGCGGATGTAAAAAGGCAATGCCCTTATTCAGACCCCCGAATATCAGGAAGAAGGCAGTGTATTGGTGGGACGACAACATCGCAGCACTCAGGCGGGAGTGCCTACGACTACGGCGGAGGTACACTAGAGCTAGACCCGACGGACCAGCTGAAGAGGAAATGCGGGCATACAAAGAGGCAAAAAAGTCGCTGAAGAAGGCCATAACGCTCAAGAAAAACCAGGCATTCCAAGAACTACGAGATGACGTGAACGTAAACCCTTACGGACTTGGATACAAAATTGTAATGGACAAACTGAACAGGAGGAAACCAATGGAGATTATGGACGAGCGAATAATGAGAAATATAGTGGATACACTATTCCCTACTCATGAACCAGTGAACGAAGGACGACAGAATATGCTCAATACGGAATTTTTACCATTCACCGCAGAGGAGCTAAAAGTAGCCGCAGCAGGTCTAAAACCCGGTAAGGCACCAGGGCCCGACGGCATCCCGCCTGAGGTAATGCGGGAAATTGCCAATCAAAGACCGGAACTCCTACTAGGAATGTACAACGCGTGCCTAAAAGAGTGTATTTTCCCCGAAATATGGAAGAAACAACGACTAGTCTTAATAAGCAAGGGAAAGGGCGACCCAGAGGACCCATCCGCCTACAGGCCACTGTGCATGCTGGATACTTCAGGGAAGCTGCTCGAGAGGCTTTTGAAGCCAAGGCTTACAGCTGCTATAGAGAATAGTGGCGGACTATCGGATAGACAATATGGTTTTCGACCTGGTCGGTCTACAATTGGCGCCCTGAGAGAGGTGACTGAAGCGGCCATGGTCACACAGCGAGGAAATAACTTTTCGAGGCCTGTGCTACTGCTTGCGACTTTGGACGTTAAAAACGCGTTCAATAGTCTTAGATGGAGCGATGTATTAAATACTCTGGAGTACAAATTCTCGGTGCCACACTACATCTTGGCCATGATAAGTAGTTATCTGAGTAACAGACAGCTGGTGTATAACACAAGCTCGGGACCAAAGGTGAAGCTCATAACATCAGGTGCGGCACAAGGATCTATCCTAGGCCCCGACCTATGGAACGTTAACTACGATGGAATTCTGAGAGAGGATATGCCAGAGGGAACTTTTTTGGTTGGATACGCGGATGATATTGCAGCTGTTATTACGGCCAGGAATACGGAAGAGGCACAGCGAAAACTTAGACGTGTCATATTAAGAACAAAAACATGGTTGGATTCCCACGGCCTAGACCTGGCCATGCATAAAACGGAATTACTACTGATCACTGGTCGTCGTATCCCTTTGCACGTGGACATGGGTATTGGAAACGAGGTAATCAGGACCAAGAGCTCGGTAAAATACCTGGGAATAAGGCTGGATCCCAGACTGACATTTTCGTACCAGATTCAGTACTCTGCTAACAAAGCCCAGAAGATCGTTGGACAGCTCAGCAGATTAATGGCGAATATTGGAGGACCGCTACCGACGAGAAGGAGACTCCTGATGGAGATCGGAAACAGTATTATGCTCTATGGGAGCGAGATTTGGGCCGAAACGCTAGATGTCAAAAAGCGGGCAAGCTCACTTGTATCGGTACAGAGAACGGCTGCATTGCGTATCACGTCGGCATATCGCACAGTGTCCGCCCCAGCCGTACTTGTGATAGCAGGTACAATCCCTGTGGATCTGCTGGCGGCAGAGCGGAAGGAGATATATAGAGCGAAATCGGCTGGAGATCACATAACCGGCCACTTCAGGGAAAACACCGTCTCAAGATGGCAACGACGTTGGAACGATGAAGAAAGAGGAAGGTGGACGGCGAGACTTATCCCGGACATAAGGCCATGGATTGGTCGGAAATTTGGAGAGGTAAATTATTACGTTACGCAGATGCTATCGGGTCACGGATATTTTAGAAAATATCTGCACAGGATAGGCAAGACCGCTTCCCCTTACTGTCTTTACGAAGAAGGGGAAGTTATTGATGATGCAGAGCACACGGTTTTCGAATGTGCACGCTGGCAGAGCTATCGCTCTGTACTGACGGCGGAAATCGGAATGATCACTGCCGCTAACATTGTCGGTGTTATGACTTCGAGCAGAGAAAATTGGGCCTCAGTGGCGAATTACGTGGAGCGCATTCTAAGGCTGAAGAAGAGAGACCTTGAGGCTGCTAAACAGGCAGGCACGCCGGCATAATTTATACGGACACATGTGTCAGAGGAAAACGACACGGGATCCTGATCTAAAGGAATAGTGGAGACACGTGAATGTCTCCTCAACTTACGACACGCAATCCGGACGCGGATATGAACACGCAGGGGCCAAATGGCCAAAAGGACTCCACTCCGAAGTAATACCACCGTAGTTCCGGAGTGGGCACAAGTCCACGAGACGAGGGGGGGAGTTTAGTGGGTGAGGGCCCCACACACGGAGGATGTGACGACTTCCTCTATGGTGCGGTTAGGAACATTCACCCCTCCTCGGCGTGAAAAAAAAAAAAAAAAAAAAAAAAAAAAAAAAAAAAAGTATAGCTGGCGATTGCTGGCTAGTATAGCTGGCTAGTATAGCTGGCTATGGCTGGCTAGTATAGCTGGCTATGGCTGGCTAGTATAGCTGGCTATGGCTGGCTAGTATAGCTGGCTATGGCTGGCTAGTATAGCTGGCTATGGCTGGCTAGTATAGCTGGCTATGGCTGGCTAGTATAGCTGGCGATTGCTGGCTAGTATAGCTGGCTATTGCTGGCTAGTATAGCTGGCTATTGCTGGCTAGTATAGCTGGCTATTCCTGGCTAGTATAGCTGGCTATTGCTGGCTAGTATAGCTGGCGATTGCTGGCTAGTATAGCTGGCTATTGCTGGCTAGTATAGCTGGCGATTGCTGGCTAGTATAGCTGGCTATTGCTGGCTAGTATAGCTGGCTAGTATAGCTGGCGATTGCTGGCTAGTATAGCTGGCTATTCCTGGCTAGTATAGCTGGCGATTGCTGGCTAGTATAGCTGGCTATTGCTGGCTAGTATAGCTGGCTATGGCTGGCTAGTATGGCTGGCGATTGCTGGCTAGTATAGCTGGCTATTGGTGGCTAGTGTAGGTGGCTAGTATAGCTGGCTATTGCTGGCTAGTATAGCTGGCGATTGCTGGCTAGTATAGCTGGCTATTCCTGGCTAGTATAGCTGGCTATTGCTGGCTAGTATAGCTGGCGATTGCTGGCTAGTATAGCTGGCTATTGCTGGCAAGTATAGCTGGCTATGGCTGGCTAGTATAGCTGGCGATTGCTGGCTAGTATAGCTGGCTATTGCTGGCTAGTATAGCTGGCTATTCCTGGCTAGTATAGCTGGCGATTGTTGGCTAGTATAGCTGGCTATTGCTGGCTAGTATAGCTGGCTATTGCTGGCTAGTATAGCTGGCTATTGCTGGCTAGTATAGCTGGCTATTGCTGGCTAGTATAGCTGGCTATTGCTGGCTAGTATAGCTGGCTATTGCTGGCTAGTATAGCTGGCTATTGCTGGCTAGTATAGCTGGCTATTCCTGGCTAGTATAGCTGGCGATTGCTGGCTAGTATAGCTGGCTATTGCTGGCTAGTATAGCTGGCTATTGCTGGCTAGTATAGCTGGCGATTGCTGGCTAGTATAGCTGGCTATTGCTGGCTAGTATAGCTGGCTATTGCTGGCTAGTATAGCTGGCTAGTGTAGCTGGCTATCGCTGGCTATTCCTGGCTAGTATAGCTGGCGATTGCTGGCTAGTATAGCTGGCTATTGCTGGCTAGTATAGCTGGCTATTGCTGGCTAGTATAGCTGGCTATGGCTGGCTAGTATAGCTGGCGATTGCTGGCTAGTATAGCTGGCTATTGCTGGCTAGTATAGCTGGCTATGGCTGGCTAGTATAGCTGGCTATGGCTGGCTAATATAGCTGGCTATTCCTGGCTAGTATAGCTGGCTATTGCTGCCTAGGATAGCTGGCTAGTATAGCTGGCTGTTGCTGGCTAGTATAGCTGGCTGTTGCTGGCTAGTATAGCTGGCTATCGCTGGCTAGTATAGCTAGGTATTGCCGGCTAATATAGCTGGCTATTCCTGGCTAGTATAGCTGGCTATTGCTGGCTAGTATAGCTAGGTATTGCTGGCTAATATAGCTGGCTATTCCTGGCTAGTATAGCTGGCTATTGCTGCCTAGGATAGCTGGCTAGTATAGCTGGCTAATATAGCTGGCTATTCCTGGCTAGTATAGCTGGCTATTGCTGGCTAGTATAGCTAGGTATTCCTGGCTAATATAGCTGGCTATTCCTGGCTAGTATAGCTAGGTATTGCTGGCTAGTATAGCTAGGTATTGCTGGCTAATATAGCTGGCTATTCCTGGCTAGTATAGCTGGCTATTGCTGCCTAGGATAGCTGGCTAGTATAGCTGGCTAATATAGCTGGCTATTCCTGGCTAGTATAGCTGGCTATTGCTGGCTAGTATAGCTAGGTATTGCTGGCTAATATAGCTGGCTATTCCTGGCTAGTATAGCTGGCTATTGCTGCCTAGGATAGCTGGCTAGTATAGCTGGCTATCGCTGGCTATTCCTGGCTAGTATAGCTGGCGATTGCTGGCTAGTATAGCTGGCTATTGCTGGCTAGTATAGCTGGCTATTGCTGGCTAGTATAGCTGGCTATGGCTGGCTAGTATAGCTGGCGATTGCTGGCTAGTATAGCTGGCTATTGCTGGCTAGTATAGCTGGCTATGGCTGGCTAGTATAGCTGGCTATGGCTGGCTAATATAGCTGGCTATTCCTGGCTAGTATAGCTGGCTATTGCTGCCTAGGATAGCTGGCTAGTATAGCTGGCTGTTGCTGGCTAGTATAGCTGGCTGTTGCTGGCTAGTATAGCTGGCTGTTGCTGGCTAGTATAGCTGGCTATCGCTGGCTAGTATAGCTAGGTATTGCCGGCTAATATAGCTGGCTATTCCTGGCTAGTATAGCTGGCTATTGCTGGCTAGTATAGCTAGGTATTGCTGGCTAATATAGCTGGCTATTCCTGGCTAGTATAGCTGGCTATTGCTGCCTAGGATAGCTGGCTAGTATAGCTGGCTAATATAGCTGGCTATTCCTGGCTAGTATAGCTGGCTATTGCTGGCTAGTATAGCTAGGTATTCCTGGCTAATATAGCTGGCTATTCCTGGCTAGTATAGCTGGCTATTGCTGGCTAGTATAGCTAGGTATTGCTGGCTAATATAGCTGGCTATTCCTGGCTAGTATAGCTGGCTATTGCTGCCTAGGATAGCTGGCTAGTATAGCTGGCTAATATAGCTGGCTATTCCTGGCTAGTATAGCTGGCTATTGCTGGCTAGTATAGCTAGGTATTGCTGGCTAATATAGCTGGCTATTCCTGGCTAGTATAGCTGGCTATTGCTGCCTAGGATAGCTGGCTAGTATAGCTGGCTATTGCTGGCTAGTATAGCTGGCTATTGCTTGCTAGTATAGCTGGCTATCGCTGGCTAGTATAGCTGGCTATTGCTGGCTAGTATAGCTGGCTATCGCTGGGTAGTATAGCTGGCTATCGCTGGCTATTGCTGGCTAGTATGGCTGGAATAGCTGGCTAGTATTGCTGGCTATCGCTGGCTATTGCTGGCTAGTATTGCTGGCTAGTATAGCTGGCTATCGCTGGCTATTGCTGGCTGGAATAGCTGGCTGTTGCTGGCTAGTATTGCTGGCTATCGCTGGCTATTGCTGGCTAGTATTGCTGGCTATCGCTGGCTAGTATAGCTGGCTATTGCTGGCTAGTATAGCTGGCTATTGCTGGCTAGTGTAGCTGGCTGTTGCTGGCTAGTATAGCTGGCGATTGCTGGCTAGTATAGCTGGCTATTCCTGGCTAGTATAGCTGGCGATTGCTGGCTAGTATAGCTGGCGATTGCTGGCTAGTATAGCTGGCTGTTGCTGGCTAGTATAGCTGGCGATTGCTGGCTAGTATAGCTGGCTATTCCTGGCTAGTATAGCTGGCGATTGCTGGCTAGTATAGCTGGCTATTCCTGGCTAGTATAGCTGGCGATTGCTGGCTAGTATAGCTGGCTATTGCTGGCTAGTATAGCTGGCTATGGCTGGCTAGTATGGCTGGCGATTGCTGGCTAGTATAGCTGGCTATTGGTGGCTAGTGTAGGTGGCTAGTATAGCTGGCTATTGCTGGCTAGTATAGCTGGCGATTGCTGGCTAGTATAGCTGGCTATTCCTGGCTAGTATAGCTGGCTATTGCTGGCTAGTATAGCTGGCTATTGCTGGCAAGTATAGCTGGCTATGGCTGGCTAGTATAGCTGGCGATTGCTGGCTAGTATAGCTGGCTATTGCTGGCTAGTATAGCTGGCTATTCCTGGCTAGTATAGCTGGCGATTGTTGGCTAGTATAGCTGGCTATTGCTGGCTAGTATAGCTGGCTATTGCTGGCTAGTATAGCTGGCTATTGCTGGCTAGTATAGCTGGCTATTGCTGGCTAGTATAGCTGGCTATTGCTGGCTAGTATAGCTGGCTATTGCTGGCTAGTATAGCTGGCGATTGCTGGCTAGTATAGCTGGCTATTGCTGGCTAGTATAGCTGGCTATTCCTGGCTAGTATAGCTGGCGATTGCTGGCTAGTATAGCTGGCTATTGCTGGCTAGTATAGCTGGCTATTGCTGGCTAGTATAGCTGGCGATTGCTGGCTAGTATAGCTGGCTATTGCTGGCTAGTATAGCTGGCTATTGCTGGCTAGTATAGCTGGCTAGTGTAGCTGGCTATCGCTGGCTATTCCTGGCTAGTATAGCTGGCGATTGCTGGCTAGTATAGCTGGCTATTGCTGGCTAGTATAGCTGGCTATTGCTGGCTAGTATAGCTGGCTAGTGTAGCTGGCTATCGCTGGCTATTCCTGGCTAGTATAGCTGGCTATTGCTGGCTAGTATAGCTGGCGATTGCTGGCTAGTATAGCTGGCGATTGCTGGCTAGTGTAGCTGGCTATCGCTGGCTATTGCTGGCTAGTATAGCTGGCTAGTATAGCTGGCTATGGCTGGCTAGTATAGCTGGCGATTACTGGCTAGTATAGCTGGCTATTGCTGGCTAGTATAGCTGGCTATGGCTGGCTAGTATAGCTGGCTATTCCTGGCTAGTATAGCTAGGTATTGCTGGCTAATATAGCTGGCTATTCCTGGCTAGTATAGCTGGCTATTGCTGCCTAGGATAGCTGGCTAGTATAGCTGGCTGTTGCTGGCTAGTATAGCTGGCTGTTGCTGGCTAGTAAAGCTGGCTATCGCTGGCTAGTATAGCTAGGTATTGCCGGCTAATATAGCTGGCTATTCCTGGCTAGTATAGCTGGCTATTGCTGGCTAGTATAGCTAGGTATTGCTGGCTAATATAGCTGGCTATTCCTGGCTAGTATAGCTGGCTATTGCTGCCTAGGATAGCTGGCTAGTATAGCTGGCTAATATAGCTGGCTATTCCTGGCTAGTATAGCTGGCTATTGCTGGCTAGTATAGCTAGGTATTGCTGGCTAATATAGCTGGCTATTCCTGGCTAGTATAGCTGGCTATTGCTGCCTAGGATAGCTGGCTAGTATAGCTGGCTATTGCTGGCTAGTATAGCTGGCTATTGCTTGCTAGTATAGCTGGCTAGTATAGCTGGCTATTGCTGGCTAGTATAGCTGGCTATCGCTGGGTAGTATAGCTGGCTATCGCTGGCTATTGCTGGCTAGTATGGCTGGAATAGCTGGCTAGTATTGCTGGCTATCGCTGGCTATTGCTGGCTAGTATTGCTGGCTAGTATAGCTGGCTATCGCTGGCTATTGCTGGCTGGAATAGCTGGCTGTTGCTGGCTAGTATTGCTGGCTATCGCTGGCTATTGCTGGCTAGTATTGCTGGCTATCGCTGGCTAGTATAGCTGGCTATTGCTGGCTAGTATAGCTGGCTATTGCTGGCTAGTGTAGCTGGCTGTTGCTGGCTAGTATAGCTGGCGATTGCTGGCTAGTATAGCTGGCGATTGCTGGCTAGTATAGCTGGCTGTTGCTGGCTAGTATAGCTGGCGATTGCTGGCTAGTATAGCTGGCGATTGCTGGCTAGTATAGCTGGCGATTGCTGGCTAGTATAGCTGGCTATTCCTGGCTAGTATAGCTGGCGATTGCTGGCTAGTATAGCTGGCGATTGCTGGCTAGTATAGCTGGCTGTTGCTGGCTAGTATAGCTGGCGATTGCTGGCTAGTATAGCTGGCTATTCCTGGCTAGTATAGCTGGCTATTGCTGGCTAGTATTGCTGGCTATCGCTGGCTAGTATAGCTGGCTATCGCTGGCTAGTATAGCTGGCGATTGCTGGCTAGTATAGCTGGCGATTGCTGGCTAGTATAGCTGGCTATTCCTGGCTAGTATAGCTGGCGATTGCTGGCTAGTATAGCTGGCGATTGCTGGCTAGTATAGCTGGCTGTTGCTGGCTAGTATAGCTGGCGATTGCTGGCTAGTATAGCTGGCTATTCCTGGCTAGTATAGCTGGCTATTGCTGGCTAGTATTGCTGGCTATCGCTGGCTAGTATAGCTGGCTATTGCTGGCTAGTATAGCTGGCTATTGCTGGCTAGTGTAGCTGGCTGTTGCTGGCTAGTATAGCTGGCGATTGCTGGCTAGTATAGCTGGCGATTGCTGGCTAGTATAGCTGGCTATGGCTGGCTAGTATAGCTGGCGATTGCTGGCTAGTATAGCTGGCTATGGCTGGCTAGTATAGCTGGCTATTCCTGGCTAGTATAGCTGGCTATTCCTGGCTAGTATAGCTGGCGATTGCTGGCTAGTATAGCTGGCGATTGCTGGCTAGTATAGCTGGCTATGGCTGGCTAGTATAGCTGGCTAGTATAGCTGGCGATTGCTGGCTAGTATAGCTGGCGATTGCTGGCTAGTATAGCTGGCTATGGCTGGCTGGTATAGCTGGCGATTGCTGGCTAGTATAGCTGGCTATTGCTGGCTAGTATAGCTGGCTATTCCTGGCTAGTATAGCTGGCGATTGCTGGCTAGTATAGCTGGCGATTGCTGGCTAGTATAGCTGGCTATGGCTGGCTAGTATAGCTGGCTATTCCTGGCTAGTATAGCTGGCGATTGCTGGCTAGTATAGCTGGCGATTGCTGGCTAGTATAGCTGGCTATGGCTGGCTAGTATAGCTGGCTATTCCTGGCTAGTATAGCTGGCGATTGCTGGCTAGTATAGCTGGCTATGGCTGGCTGGTATAGCTGGCGATTGCTGGCTAGTATAGCTGGCGATTGCTGGCTAGTATAGCTGGCGATTGCTGGCTAGTATAGCTGGCTATGGCTGGCTAGTATAGCTGGCTGTTGCTGGCTAGTATAGCTGGCGATTGCTGGCTAGTATAGCTGGCGATTGCTGGCTAGTATAGCTGCCTATTCCTGGCTAGTATAGCTGGCGATTGCTGGCTAGTATAGCTGGCGACTGCTGGCTAGTATAGCTGGCTATGGCTGGCTAGTATAGCTGGCTATTCCTGGCTAGTATAGCTGGAGATTGCTGGCTAGTATAGCTGGCTATGGCTGGCTGGTATAGCTGGCGATTGCTGGCTAGTATAGCTGGCGATTGCTGGCTAGTATAGCTGGCTATGGCTGGCTGGTATAGCTGGCTATGGCTGGCTGGTATAGCTGGCTATGGCTGGCTAGTATAGCTGGCTATGGCTGGCTAGTATAGCTGGCTAGTATAGCTGGCTAGAATAGCTGGCTATTGCTGGCTGGAATAGCTGGCTAGTATAGCTGGCTATTGCTGGCTAGTATAGCTGGCTAGAATAGCTGGCTATTGCTGGCTGGAATAGCTGGCTAGTAGAGCTGGCTATTGCTGGCTAGAATAGCTGGCTAGTATAGCTGGCTATCGCTGGCTAGTATAGCCGGATATTGCTGGCCAGTATAGTTGGCTATTGCTGACTAGTATAGCTGGCTATCGCTGGCTAGTATAGCTGGCTATAGCTGGCTATTGCTGGCTAGTATAGCTGGCTATTGCTGGGTAGTATAGCTGGCTATTGCTGGCTAGTATAGCCGGATATTGCTGGCCAGTATAGTTGGCTGTTGCTGACCAGTATAGCTGGCTATTGCTGGCTAGCATAGCTGGCTAGAATAGCTGGCTATTGCTGGCTAGTATAGCTAGCTATCGCTGGCTATTGCTGGCTATCGCTGGCTATTGCTGGCTGGAATAGCTGGCTAGTATAGCTGGCTATAGCTGGCTGGAATAGCTGGCTAGTATCACTGGCTATCGCTGGCTAGTATAGCCGGATATTGCTGGCCAGTATAGTTGGCTATTGCTGACCAGTATAGCTGGCTATTGCTGGCTAGTATAGCCGGATATTGCTGGCCAATATAGTTGGCTGTTGCTGACCAGTATAGCTGGCTATTGCTGGCTAGTATAGCTGGCTATTGCTGGCTAGTATAGCTAGCTATCGCTGTCTATTGCTGGCTAACGCTGGCTGGAATAGCTGGCTAGTATAGCTGGCTATTGCTGGCTAGTATAGCTGGCTAGTATAGCTGGCTATTGCTGGCTAGTAGAACTGGCTATTGCTGGCTAGTATAGCTGGCTATTGCTAGCTAGTATAGCTGGCTATTGCTGGCTAGTATTGCTGGCTATCGCTGGCTAGTATAGCTGGCTATTGCTGGCTGGTATCGCTGGCTAGAATAGCTGGCTAGTATAGCTGGCTATCGCTGGCTAATATAGCCGGATATTGCTGGCCAGTATAGCTGGCTATCGCTGGCTAGTATAGCTAGCTATTGCTGGCTAGTATGCTGGCTAGTATAGCTGGCTAGTATAGCTGGCTATCGCTGGCTAGTATAGCTAGCTATTGCTGGCTAGTATAGCTGGCTATCGCTGGCTAGTATAGCTGGCTATCGCTGGCTAGTACAGCTGGCTATTGCTGGCTAGTATGGCTGGAATAGCTGGCTAGTATTGCTGGCTATCGCTGGCTATTGCTGGCTAGTATTGCTGGCTAGTATAGCTGGCTATCGCTGGCTATTGCTGGCTGGAATAGCTGGCTAGTATCGCTGGCTAGAATAGCTGGCTAGTATCGCTGGCTAGAATAGCTGGCTAGTATAGCTGGCTATCGCTGGCTAGTATAGCCGGATATTGCTGGCCAGTATAGTTGGCTATTGCTGACTAGTATAGCTGGCTATTGCCGGCTAGTATAGCTGGCTATTGCTGGCTAGTATAGCTGGCTAGTATAGCTGGCTATCGCTGGCTAGTATAGCTAGCTATTGCTGGCTAGTATAGCTGGCTATCGCTGGCTAGTATAGCTGGCTATCGCTGGCTAGTATAGCTGGCTATCGCTGGCTAGTACAGCTGGCTATTGCTGGCTAGAATAGCTGGCTAGTATAGCTGGCTATTGCTGGCTAGTACAGCTGGCTATTGCTGGCTAGTATAGCTGGCTATCGCTGGCTAGTATAGCTGGCTATTGCTGGCTAGTATAGCTGGCTATCGCTGGCTAGTATAGCTGGCTATTGCTGGCTAGTATTGCTGGCTATCGCTGGCTATTGCTGGCTGGAATAGCTGGCTAGTATCGTTGGCTAGAATAGCTGGCTAGTATCGCTGGCTAGTATAGCCGGATATTGCTGGCCAGTATAGTTGGCTATTGCTGACTAGTATAGCTGGCTATTGCCGGCTAGTATAGCTGGCTATTGCTGGCTAGTATAGCTGGCTATCGCTGGCTAGTATAGCTAGCTATTGCTGGCTAGTATAGCTGGCTATCGCTGGCTAGTATAGCTGGCTATCGCTGGCTAGTATAGCTGGCTATCGCTGGCTAGTATAGCTAGCTATTGCTGGCTAGTATAGCTGGCTATCGCTGGCTAGTATAGCTAGCTATTGCTGGCTAGTATAGCTGGCTATCGCTGGCTAGTATAGCTGGCTATCGCTGGCTAGTATAGCTGGCTATCGCTGGCTAGTACTGCTGGCTATTGCTGGCTAGAATAGCTGGCTATCGCTGGCTAGTATAGCTGGCTATTGCTGGCTAGTATAGCTGGTTATAGCTGGCTAGTATAGCTGGCTATTGCTGGCTAGTATTGCTGGCTAGTATAGCTGGCTATTGCTGGCTATCGCTGGCTATTGCTGGCTGGAATAGCTGGCTAGTATCGTTGGCTAGAATAGCTGGCTAGTATCGCTGGCTATCGCTGGCTAGTATAGCCGGATATTGCTGGCCAGTATAGTTGGCTATTGCTGACTAGTATAGCTGGCTATTGCCGGCTAGTATAGCTGGCTATTGCCGGCTAGTATAGCTGGCTATTGCTGGCTAGTATAGCTGGCTAGTATAGCTGGCTATCGCTGGCTAGTATAGCTGGCTAGTATAGCTGGCTATCGCTGGCTAGTATAGCTGGCTATTGCTGGCTAGTATAGCTGGCTAGTATAGCTGGCTATCGCTGGCTAGTATAGCTGGCTATTGCTGGCTAGTATAGCTGGTTATCGCTGGCTAGTATAGCTGGCTATTGCTGGCTAGTATTGCTGGCTAGTATAGCTGGCTAGTATAGCTGGCTATCGCTGGCTAGTATAGCTGGCTATTGCTGGCTAGTATAGCTGGCTAGTATAGCTGGCTATCGCTGGCTAGTATAGCTGGCTATTGCTGGCTAGTATAGCTGGTTATCGCTGGCTAGTATAGCTGGCTATTGCTGGCTAGTATTGCTGGCTAGTATAGCTGGCTATCGCTGGCTAGTATAGCTGGCTATTGCTGGCTAGTATAGCTGGCTAGTATAGCTGGCTATCGCTGGCTAGTATAGCTGGCTATTGCTGGCTAGTATAGCTGGTTATCGCTGGCTAGTATAGCTGGCTATTGCTGGCTAGTATTGCTGGCTAGTATAGCTGGCTATTGCTGGCTATCGCTGGCTATTGCTGGCTAGTATAGCTGGCTAGTATAGCTGGCTATTGCTGGCTAGTATAGCTGGCTAGTGTAGCTGGCTATCGCTGGCTATTCCTGGCTAGTATAGCTGGCTATTGCTGGCTAGTATAGCTGGCGATTGCTGGCTAGTATAGCTGGCGATTGCTGGCTAGTGTAGCTGGCTATCGCTGGCTATTGCTGGCTAGTATAGCTGGCTAGTATAGCTGGCTATGGCTGGCTAGTATAGCTGGCGATTGCTGGCTAGTATAGCTGGCTATTGCTGGCTAGTATAGCTGGCTATGGCTGGCTAGTATAGCTGGCTATTCCTGGCTAGTATAGCTAGGTATTGCTGGCTAATATTGCTGGCTAATATAGCTGGCTATTCCTGGCTAGTATAGCTGGCTATTGCTGCCTAGTATAGCTGGCTGTTGCTGGCTAGTATAGCTGGCTGTTGCTGGCTAGTAAAGCTGGCTATCGCTGGCTAGTATAGCTAGGTATTGCCGGCTAATATAGCTGGCTATTCCTGGCTAGTATAGCTGGCTATTGCTGGCTAGTATAGCTAGGTATTGCTGGCTAATATAGCTGGCTATTCCTGGCTAGTATAGCTGGCTATTGCTGCCTAGGATAGCTAGGTATTGCTGGCTAATATAGCTGGCTATTCCTGGCTAGTATAGCTGGCTATTGCTGCCTAGGATAGCTGGCTAGTATAGCTGGCTATTGCTGGCTAGTATAGCTGGCTATTGCTTGCTAGTATAGCTGGCTATCGCTGGCTAGTATAGCTGGCTATTGCTGGCTAGTATAGCTGGCTATGGCTGGCTAGTATAGCTGGCTATTGCTGGCTAGTATAGCTGGCTATTGCTTGCTAGTATAGCTGGCTATCGCTGGCTAGTATAGCTGGCTATTGCTGGCTAGTATAGCTGGCTATCGCTGGGTAGTATAGCTGGCTATCGCTGGCTATTGCTGGCTAGTATGGCTGGAATAGCTGGCTAGTATTGCTGGCTATCGCTGGCTATTGCTGGCTAGTATTGCTGGCTAGTATAGCTGGCTATCGCTGGCTATTGCTGGCTGGAATAGCTGGCTGTTGCTGGCTAGTATTGCTGGCTATCGCTGGCTATTGCTGGCTAGTATTGCTGGCTATCGCTGGCTAGTATAGCTGGCTATTGCTGGCTAGTATAGCTGGCTATTGCTGGCTAGTGTAGCTGGCTGTTGCTGGCTAGTATAGCTGGCGATTGCTGGCTAGTATAGCTGGCGATTGCTGGCTAGTATAGCTGGCTATTCCTGGCTAGTATAGCTGGCGATTGCTGGCTAGTATAGCTGGCGATTGCTGGCTAGTATAGCTGGCTGTTGCTGGCTAGTATAGCTGGCGATTGCTGGCTAGTATAGCTGGCTATTCCTGGCTAGTATAGCTGGCGATTGCTGGCTAGTATAGCTGGCTATTCCTGGCTAGTATAGCTGGCTATTGCTGGCTAGTATTGCTGGCTATCGCTGGCTAGTATAGCTGGCTATTGCTGGCTAGTATAGCTGGCTATTGCTGGCTAGTGTAGCTGGCTGTTGCTGGCTAGTATAGCTGGCGATTGCTGGCTAGTATAGCTGGCGATTGCTGGCTAGTATAGCTGGCTATTCCTGGCTAGTATAGCTGGCGATTGCTGGCTAGTATAGCTGGCTGTTGCTGGCTAGTATAGCTGGCGATTGCTGGCTAGTATAGCTGGCTATTCCTGGCTAGTATAGCTGGCTATTCCTGGCTAGTATAGCTGGCGATTGCTGGCTAGTGTAGCTGGCTGTTGCTGGCTAGTATAGCTGGCGATTGCTGGCTAGTATAGCTGGCGATTGCTGGCTAGTATAGCTGGCTATTCCTGGCTAGTATAGCTGGCGATTGCTGGCTAGTATAGCTGGCGATTGCTGGCTAGTATAGCTGGCTGTTGCTGGCTAGTATAGCTGGCGATTGCTGGCTAGTATAGCTGGCGATTGCTGGCTAGTATAGCTGGCTATGGCTGGCTAGTATAGCTGGCTATTCCTGGCTAGTATAGCTGGCGATTGCTGGCTAGTATAGCTGGCGATTGCTGGCTAGTATAGCTGGCGATTGCTGGCTAGTATAGCTGGCTATGGCTGGCTAGTATAGCTGGCGATTGCTGGCTAGTATAGCTGGCTATGGCTGGCTAGTATAGCTGGCTATTCCTGGCTAGTATAGCTGGCTATTCCTGGCTAGTATAGCTGGCGATTGCTGGCTAGTATAGCTGGCGATTGCTGGCTAGTATAGCTGGCTATGGCTGGCTAGTATAGCTGGCTATTCCTGGCTAGTATAGCTGGCGATTGCTGGCTAGTATAGCTGGCGATTGCTGGCTAGTATAGCTGGCTATGGCTGGCTGGTATAGCTGGCGATTGCTGGCTAGTATAGCTGGCTATTGCTGGCTAGTATAGCTGGCTATTCCTGGCTAGTATAGCTGGCTATTGCTGGCTAGTATAGCTGGCGATTGCTGGCTAGTATAGCTGGCTATGGCTGGCTAGTATAGCTGGCTATTCCTGGCTAGTATAGCTGGCGATTGCTGGCTAGTATAGCTGGCGATTGCTGGCTAGTATAGCTGGCGATTGCTGGCTAGTATAGCTGGCTATGGCTGGCTAGTATAGCTGGCTATTCCTGGCTAGTATAGCTGGCGATTGCTGGCTAGTATAGCTGGCTATGGCTGGCTAGTATAGCTGGCTGTTGCTGGCTAGTATAGCTGGCGATTGCTGGCTAGTATAGCTGGCGATTGCTGGCTAGTATAGCTGCCTATTCCTGGCTAGTATAGCTGGCGATTGCTGGCTAGTATAGCTGGCGACTGCTGGCTAGTATAGCTGGCTATGGCTGGCTAGTATAGCTGGCTATTGCTGGCTGGAATAGCTGGCTAGTATAGCTGGCTATTGCTGGCTAGTATAGCTGGCTAGAATAGCTGCCTATTCCTGGCTAGTATAGCTGGAGATTGCTGGCTAGTATAGCTGGCTATGGCTGGCTGGTATAGCTGGCGATTGCTGGCTAGTATAGCTGGCGATTGCTGGCTAGTATAGCTGGCTATGGCTGGCTGGTATAGCTGGCTATGGCTGGCTGGTATAGCTGGCTATGGCTGGCTAGTATAGCTGGCTATGGCTGGCTAGTATAGCTGGCTAGTATAGCTGGCTAGAATAGCTGGCTATTGCTGGCTGGAATAGCTGGCTAGTATAGCTGGCTATTGCTGGCTGGAATAGCTGGCTAGTATAGCTGGCTATTGCTGGCTAGTATAGCTGGCTAGAATAGCTGGCTATTGCTGGCTGGAATAGCTGGCTAGTAGAGCTGGCTATTGCTGGCTAGAATAGCTGGCTAGTATAGCTGGCTATCGCTGGCTAGAATAGCTGGCTAGTATAGCTGGCTATCGCTGGCTAGTATAGCCGGATATTGCTGGCCAGTATAGTTGGCTATTGCTGACTAGTATAGCTGGCTATCGCTGGCTAGTATAGCTGGCTATAGCTGGCTATTGCTGGCTAGTATAGCTGGCTATTGCTGGGTAGTATAGCTGGCTATTGCTGGCTAGTATAGCCGGATATTGCTGGCCAGTATAGTTGGCTGTTGCTGACCAGTATAGCTGGCTATTGCTGGCTAGCATAGCTGGCTAGAATAGCTGGCTATTGCTGGCTAGTATAGCTAGCTATCGCTGGCTATTGCTGGCTATCGCTGGCTATTGCTGGCTGGAATAGCTGGCTAGTATAGCTGGCTATAGCTGGCTGGAATAGCTGGCTAGTATCACTGGCTATCGCTGGCTAGTATAGCCGGATATTGCTGGCCAGTATAGTTGGCTATTGCTGACCAGTATAGCTGGCTATTGCTGGCTAGTATAGCCGGATATTGCTGGCCAGTATAGTTGGCTGTTGCTGACCAGTATAGCTGGCTATTGCTGGCTAGTATAGCTAGCTATCGCTGTCTATTGCTGGCTAACGCTGGCTGGAATAGCTGGCTAGTATAGCTGGCTATTGCTGGCTAGTATAGCTGGCAATTGCTGGCTAGTATAGCTGGCTATTGCTGGCTAGTATAGCTGGCTAGTATAGCTGGCTATTGCTGGCTAGTAGAACTGGCTATTGCTGGCTAGTATAGCTGGCTATTGCTAGCTAGTATAGCTGGCTATTGCTGGCTGGTATCGCTGGCTAGAATAGCTGGCTAGTATAGCTGGCTATCGCTGGCTAATATAGCCGGATATTGCTGGCCAGTATAGCTGGCTATCGCTGGCTAGTATAGCTAGCTATTGCTGGCTAGTATAGCTGGCTATCGCTGGCTAGTATAGCTAGCTATTGCTGGCTAGTATAGCTGGCTATCGCTGGCTAGTATAGCTGGCTATCGCTGGCTAGTACAGCTGGCTATTGCTGGCTAGTATGGCTGGAATAGCTGGCTAGTATTGCTGGCTATCGCTGGCTATTGCTGGCTAGTATTGCTGGCTAGTATAGCTGGCTATCGCTGGCTATTGCTGGCTGGAATAGCTGGCTAGTATCGCTGGCTAGAATAGCTGGCTAGTATCGCTGGCTAGAATAGCTGGCTAGTATAGCTGGCTATCGCTGGCTAGTATAGCCGGATATTGCTGGCCAGTATAGTTGGCTATTGCTGACTAGTATAGCTGGCTATTGCCGGCTAGTATAGCTGGCTATTGCTGGCTAGTATAGCTGGCTAGTATAGCTGGCTATCGCTGGCTAGTATAGCTAGCTATTGCTGGCTAGTATAGCTGGCTATCGCTGGCTAGTATAGCTGGCTATCGCTGGCTAGTATAGCTGGCTATCGCTGGCTAGTACAGCTGGCTATTGCTGGCTAGAATAGCTGGCTAGTATAGCTGGCTATTGCTGGCTAGTACAGCTGGCTATTGCTGGCTAGTATAGCTGGCTATCGCTGGCTAGTATAGCTGGCTATTGCTGGCTAGTATAGCTGGCTATCGCTGGCTAGTATAGCTGGCTATTGCTGGCTAGTATTGCTGGCTATCGCTGGCTATTGCTGGCTGGAATAGCTGGCTAGTATCGTTGGCTAGTATCGCTGGCTAGTATAGCCGGATATTGCTGGCCAGTATAGTTGGCTATTGCTGACTAGTATAGCTGGCTATTGCCGGCTAGTATAGCTGGCTATTGCTGGCTAGTATAGCTGGCTATCGCTGGCTAGTATAGCTAGCTATTGCTGGCTAGTATAGCTGGCTATCGCTGGCTAGTATAGCTGGCTATCGCTGGCTAGTATAGCTAGCTATTGCTGGCTAGTATAGCTGGCTATCGCTGGCTAGTATAGCTAGCTATTGCTGGCTAGTATAGCTGGCTATCGCTGGCTAGTATAGCTGGCTATCGCTGGCTAGTATAGCTGGCTATCGCTGGCTAGTACTGCTGGCTATTGCTGGCTAGAATAGCTGGCTATCGCTGGCTAGTATAGCTGGCTATTGCTGGCTAGTATAGCTGGTTATCGCTGGCTAGTATAGCTGGCTATTGCTGGCTAGTATTGCTGGCTAGTATAGCTGGCTATTGCTGGCTATCGCTGGCTGGAATAGCTGGCTAGTATCGTTGGCTAGAATAGCTGGCTAGTATCGCTGGCTATCGCTGGCTAGTATAGCCGGATATTGCTGGCCAGTATAGTTGGCTATTGCTGACTAGTATAGCTGGCTATTGCCGGCTAGTATAGCTGGCTATTGCCGGCTAGTATAGCTGGCTATTGCTGGCTAGTATAGCTGGCTAGTATAGCTGGCTATCGCTGGCTAGTATAGCTGGCTATTGCTGGCTAGTATAGCTGGCTAGTATAGCTGGCTATCGCTGGCTAGTATAGCTGGCTATTGCTGGCTAGTATAGCTGGTTATCGCTGGCTAGTATAGCTGGCTATCGCTGGCTAGTATAGCTGGCTATCGCTGGCTAGTACTGCTGGCTATTGCTGGCTAGAATAGCTGGCTATCGCTGGCTAGTATAGCTGGCTATTGCTGGCTAGTATAGCTGGTTATCGCTGGCTAGTATAGCTGGCTATTGCTGGCTAGTATTGCTGGCTAGTATAGCTGGCTATTGCTGGCTATCGCTGGCTATTGCTGGCTGGAATAGCTGGCTAGTATCGTTGGCTAGAATAGCTGGCTAGTATCGCTGGCTATCGCTGGCTAGTATAGCCGGATATTGCTGGCCAGTATAGTTGGCTATTGCTGACTAGTATAGCTGGCTATTGCCGGCTAGTATAGCTGGCTATTGCTGGCTAGTATAGCTGGCTAGTATAGCTGGCTATCGCTGGCTAGTATAGCTGGCTATTGCTGGCTAGTATAGCTGGCTAGTATAGCTGGCTATCGCTGGCTAGTATAGCTGGCTATTGCTGGCTAGTATTGCTGGCTAGTATAGCTGGCTATTGCTGGCTAGTATAGCTGGCTATTGCTGGCTAGTATTGCTGGCTAGTATAGCTGGCTATTGCTGGCTATCGCTGGCTATTGCTGGCTGGAATAGCTGGCTAGTATCGTTGGCTAGAATAGCTGGCTAGTATCGCTGGCTATCGCTGGCTAGTATAGCCGGATATTGCTGGCCAGTATAGTTGGCTATTGCTGACTAGTATAGCTGGCTATTGCCGGCTAGTATAGCTGGCTATTGCCGGCTAGTATAGCTGGCTATTGCTGGCTAGTATAGCTGGCTATTGCTGGCTAGTATTGCTGGCTAGTATAGCTGGCTATTGCTGGCTATCGCTGGCTATTGCTGGCTGGAATAGCTGGCTAGTATCGTTGGCTAGAATAGCTGGCTAGTATCGCTGGCTATCGCTGGCTAGTATAGCCGGATATTGCTGGCCAGTATAGTTGGCTATTGCTGACTAGTATAGCTGGCTATTGCCGGCTAGTATAGCTGGCTATTGCCGGCTAGTATAGCTGGTTATCGCTGGCTAGTATAGCTGGCTATTGCTGGCTAGTATTGCTGGCTAGTATAGCTGGCTATTGCTGGCTATCGCTGGCTATTGCTGGCTGGAATAGCTGGCTAGTATCGTTGGCTAGAATAGCTGGCTAGTATCGCTGGCTATCGCTGGCTAGTATAGCCGGATATTGCTGGCCAGTATAGTTGGCTATTGCTGACTAGTATAGCTGGCTATTGCCGGCTAGTATAGCTGGCTATTGCCGGCTAGTATAGCTGGCTATTGCTGGCTAGTATAGCTGGCTATCGCTGGCTAGTATAGCTAGCTATTGCTGGCTAGTATAGCTGGCTATCGCTGGCTAGTATAGCTAGCTAGTACAGCTGGCTATTGCTGGCTAGTATGGCTGGAATAGCTGGCTATCGCTGGCTAGTATAGCTGGCTATTGCTGGCTAGTATTGCTGGCTATCGCTGGCTATTGCTGGCTGGAATAGCTGGCTAGTATCGTTGGCTAGAATAGCTGGCTAGTATCGCTGGCTAGTATAGCCGGATATTGCTGGCCAGTATAGTTGGCTATTGCTGACTAGTATAGCTGGCTATTGCCGGCTAGTATAGCTGGCTATTGCTGGCTAGTATAGCTGGCTATCGCTGGCTAGTATAGCTAGCTATTGCTGGCTAGTATAGCTGGCTATCGCTGGCTAGTATAGCTAGCTATTGCTGGCTAGTATAGCTAGCTATTGCTGGCTAGTATAGCTGGCTACCGCTGGCTAGTATAGCTAGCTATTGCTGGCTAGTATAGCTGGCTATCGCTGGCTAGTATAGCTGGCTAGTACAGCTGGCTATTGCTGGCTAGTATGGCTGGAATAGCTGGCTATCGCTGGCTATTGCTGGCTAGTATTGCTGGCTAGTATAGCTGGCTATCGCTGGCTATTGCTGGCTGGAATAGCTGGCTATTGCTGGCTGGAATAGCTGGCTAGTATCGCTGGCTAGAATAGCTGGCTAGTATCGCTGGCTAGAATAGCTGGCTAGTATAGCTGGCTATCGCTGGCTAGTATAGCCGGATATTGCTGGCCAGTATAGTTGGCTATTGCTGACTAGTATAGCTGGCTATTGCCGGCTAGTATAGCTGGCTATTGCTGGCTAGTATAGCTGGCTATCGCTGGCTAGTATAGCTAGCTATTGCTGGCTAGTATAGCTGGCTATCGCTGGCTAGTATAGCTGGCTATCGCTGGCTAGTATAGCTAGCTATTGCTGGCTAGTATAGCTGGCTATCGCTGGCTAGTATAGCTGGCTATCGCTGGCTAGTATAGCTGGCTATCGCTGGCTAGTACAGCTGGCTATTGCTGGCTAGAATAGCTGGCTAGTATAGCTGGCTATTGCTGGCTAGTACAGCTGGCTATTGCTGGCTAGTATAGCTGGCTAGTATAGCTGGCTATCGCTGGCTAGTATAGCTGGCTATTGCTGGCTGGAATAGCTGGCTAGTATCGTTGGCTAGAATAGCTGGCTAGTATCGCTGGCTAGTATAGCCGGATATTGCTGGCCAGTATAGTTGGCTATTGCTGACTAGTATAGCTGGCTATTGCCGGCTAGTATAGCTGGCTATTGCTGGCTAGTATAGCTGGCTATCGCTGGCTAGTATAGCTAGCTATTGCTGGCTAGTATAGCTGGCTATCGCTGGCTAGTATAGCTGGCTATCGCTGGCTAGTATAGCTAGCTATTGCTGGCTAGTATAGCTGGCTATCGCTGGCTAGTATAGCTGGCTATCGCTGGCTAGTATAGCTGGCTATCGCTGGCTAGTACAGCTGGCTATTGCTGGCTAGAATAGCTGGCTAGTATAGCTGGCTATTGCTGGCTAGTACAGCTGGCTATTGCTGGCTAGTATAGCTGGCTAGTATAGCTGGCTATCGCTGGCTAGTATAGCTGGCTATTGCTGGCTAGTATTGCTGGCTAGTATAGCTGGCTATTGCTGGCTATCGCTGGCTATTGCTGGCTGGAATAGCTGGCTAGTATCGCTGGCTATTGCTGGCTAGAATAGCTGGCTAGTATAGCTGGCTATCGCTGGCTAGTATAGCCGGATATTGCTGGCCAGTATAGTTGGCTATTGCTGACTAGTATAGCTGGCTAGTATAGCTGGCTATCGCTGGCTAGTATAGCTGGCTATAGCTGGCTAGTATAGCTGGCTAGTATAGCTGGCTATTGCTGGCTAGTATAGCTGGCTAGAATAGCTGGCTATTGCTGGCTAGAATAGCTGGCTATTGCTGGCTAGAATAGCTGGCTAGTATAGCTGGCTATTGCTGGCTAGTATAGCTGGCTATTGCTGGCTAGTATAGCTGGCTATTGCTTGCTAGTATAGCTGGCTATCGCTGGCTGGTATAGTTGGATATCGCTGGCTAGTATAGCTGGATATCGCTGGCTAGTTTGGCTAGTATAGCTGGCTACTGCTGGCTAGTATAGCTGGCTATCGCTGGCTAGTATAGTTGGCTATTGCTGGCTAGTATAGCTGGCTATCGCTGGCTAGTACAGCTGGCTATTGCTGGCTAGAATAGCTGGCTAGTATAGCTGGCTATTGCTGGCTAGTACAGCTGGCTATTGCTGGCTAGAATAGCTGGCTAGTATAGCTGGCTATTGCTGGCTAGTACAGCTGGCTATTGCTGGCTAGAATAGCTGGCTAGTATAGCTGGCTATTGCTGGCTAGTACAGCTGGCTATCGCTGGCTAGTATAGCTGGCTATCGCTGGCTAGTACAGCTGGCTATTGCTGGGTAGTATAGCTGGCTATCGCTGGCTAGTATAGCTGGCTATTGCTGGGTAGTATAGCTGGCTATCGCTGGCTAGTATAGCTGGCTATTGCTGGCTAGTACAGCTGGCTATTGCTGGGTAGTATAGCTGGCTATCGCTGGCTAGTATAGCTGGCTATTGCTGGCTAGTACAGCTGGCTATTGCTGGGTAGTATAGCTGGCTATCGCTGGCTAGTATAGCTGGCTATTGCTGGCTAGTACAGCTGGCTATTGCTGGCTAGAATAGCTGGCTAGTATAGCTGGCTATTGCTGGCTAGTACAGCTGGCTATCGCTGGCTAGTATAGCTGGCTATCGCTGGCTAGTACAGCTGGCTATTGCTGGGTAGTATAGCTGGCTATCGCTGGCTAGTATAGCTGGCTATTGCTGGGTAGTATAGCTGGCTATCGCTGGCTAGTATAGCTGGCTATCGCTGGCTAGTACAGCTGGCTATTGCTGGGTAGTATAGCTGGCTATCGCTGGCTAGTATAGCTGGCTATTGCTGGCTAGTACAGCTGGCTATTGCTGGCTAGAATAGCTGGCTAGTATAGCTGGCTATCGCTGGCTAGTATAGTTGGCTATTGCTGGCTAGTATAGCTGGCTATCGCTGGCTAGTATAGTTGGCTATTGCTGGCTAGTATAGCTGGCTATCGCTGGCTAGTACAGCTGGCTATTGCTGGCTAGAATAGCTGGCTAGTATAGCTGGCTATTGCTGGCTAGTACAGCTGGCTATTGCTGGCTAGAATAGCTGGCTAGTATAGCTGGCTATTGCTGGCTAGTACAGCTGGCTATTGCTGGCTAGAATAGCTGGCTAGTATAGCTGGCTATTGCTGGCTAGTACAGCTGGCTATCGCTGGCTAGTATAGCTGGCTATCGCTGGCTAGTACAGCTGGCTATTGCTGGGTAGTATAGCTGGCTATCGCTGGCTAGTATAGCTGGCTATTGCTGGCTAGTATAGCTGGCTATCGCTGGCTAGTATAGTTGGCTATTGCTGGGTAGTATAGCTGGCTATCGCTGGCTAGTACAGCTGCCTATTGCTGGCTAGTATAGCTGGCTATTACTGGCTAGTATAGCTGGCTATTGCTGGCTAGTATAGCTGGCTAGTATAGCTGGCTAGAATAGCTGGCTATTGCTGGCTAGAATAGCTGGCTAGTATAGCTGGCTATCGCTGGCTAGTATAGCTGGATATCGCTGGCTAGTTTGGCTAGTATAGCTGGCTACTGCTGGCTAGTATAGCTGGCTACTGCTGGCTAGTATAGCTGGCTATTGCTGGCTAGTATAGCTGGCTATCGCTGGCTAGTATAGCTGGCTAGAATAGCTGGCTAGAATAGCTGGCTATTGCTGGCTAGAATAGCTGGCTACTGCTGGCTAGTATAGCTGGCTATTGCTTGCTAGTATAGCTGGCTATCGCTGGCTGGTATAGCTGGATATCGCTGGCTCGTTTGGCTGTATAGCGCTGGATAGTATAGCTGGCTACTGCTGGCTAGTATAGCTGGCTATTGCTGGCTAGTATAGCTGGCTATCGCTTGCTAGTATAGCTGGCTATCGCTGGCTCGTTTGGCTGTATAGCGCTGGATAGTATAGCTGGCTACTGCTGGCTAGTATAGCTGGCTATTGCTGGCTAGTATAGCTGGCTATCGCTGGCTAGTATAGCTGGCTATCGCCGGCTAGTATACCTGGCTATCGCTGGCTAGTACAGCTGGCTATTGCTGGGTAGTATAGCTGGCTATCGCTGGCTAGTACAGCTGGCTATTGCTGGCTAGTATAGCTGGCTATCGCTGGCTAGTATAGTTGGCTATTGCTGGGTAGTATAGCTGGCTACTGCTGGCTAGTATAGCTGGCTATTGCTGGCTAGTATAGCTGGCTATCGCTGGCTAGTATAGCTGGCTATCGCTGGCTAGTATAGCTGGCAATCGCTGGCTAGTATAGCTGGCTATCGCTGGCTAGTATAGCTGGCTAGTATAGCTGGCTATTGCTGGCTAGTATAGCTTTTTTTTTTTTTTTTTTTTCACGCCGAGGAGAGGTGAATGTTCCTAACCGCACCATAGAGGAAGTCGTCACATCCTCCGTGTGTGGGGCCCTCACCCACTTAACTCCCCCCCTCGTCTCGTGGACTTGTGCCCACTCCGGAACTACGGTGGTATTACTTCGGAGTGGAGTCCTTTTGGCCATTTGGCCCCTGCGTGTTCATATCCGCGTCCGGATTGCGTGTCGTAAGTTGAGGAGACATTCACGTGTCTCCACTATTCCTTTAGATCAGGATCCCGTGTCGGTTTCCTTTGACACATATGTCCGTATAACTTATGCCGGCGTGCCTGCCTAGTATAGCTAGCTATTGCTGGGCAGTATAGCTGGCTATTGCTGGCTAGTATAGCTGGCTACCGCTGGCTATTGCTGGCTAGTATTGCTGGCTAGTATAGCTGGCTAGTATAGCTGGCTATTGCTGGCTGGAATAGCTGGCTAGTATAGCTGGATATCGCTGGCTAGTATAGCTGGATATCGCTGGCTAGTATAGCTGGAAATCGCTGGCTAGTTTGGCTGGATATCGCTGGCTAGTTTGGCTGGATATCGCTGGCTAGTATAGGTGGCTACTGCTGGCTAGTATAGCTGGCTATTGCTGGCTAGTACAGCTGGCTATTGCTGGCTAGAATAGCTGGCTAGTATAGCTGGCTATCGCTGGCTAGTATAGCTGGCTATCGCTGGCTAGTATAGCTGGCTATCGCTGGCTAGTACAGCTGGCTATTGCTGGCTAGAATAGCTGGCTATCGCTGGCTAGTATAGCTGGCTATCGCTACTATTGCTGGCTAGTATAGCTGGCTATCGCTGGCTATTGCTGGCTAGTATAGCTGGCTATTGCTGGCTGGAATAGCTGGCTAGTATAGCTGGCTATTGCTGGCTGGAATAGCTGGCTAGTATCGCTGGCTATTGCTGGCTAGTATAGCTGGCTATCGCTGGCTAGTATAGCTGGCTATTGCTGGGTAGTATAGCTGGCTATTGCTGGCTACTATAGCTGGCTATCGCTGGCTATCGCTGGCTAGTATAGCTGGCTATTGCTGGGTAGTATAGCTGGCTATTGCTGGCTAGTATAGCTGGAAATCGCTGGCTAGTTTGGCTGGATATCGCTGGCTAGTTTGGCTGGATATCGCTGGCTAGTTTGGCTGGATATCGCTGGCTAGTATAGGTGGCTACTGCTGGCTAGTATAGCTGGCTATTGGTGGCTAGTATAGCTGGCTATCGCTGGCTAGTATAGCTGGCTATCGCTGGCTAGTATAGCTGGCTATCGCTGGCTAGTACAGCTGGCTATTGCTGGCTAGAATAGCTGGCTATCGCTGGCTATTGCTGGCTAGTATAGCTGGCTATTGCTGGCTGGAATAGCTGGCTAGTATAGCTGGCTATTGCTGGCTGGAATAGCTGGCTAGTATAGCTGGCTATTGCTGGCTGGAATAGCTGGCTAGTATCGCTGGCTATTGCTGGCTGGAATAGCTGGCTAGTATCGCTGGCTATTGCTGGCTAGTATAGCTGGCTATCGCTGGGTAGTATAGCTGGCTATTGCTGGCTAGTATAGCTGGCTATCGCTGGCTATTGCTGGCTAGTATAGCTGGCTATTGCTGGCTAGTATAGCTGGCTATTGCAGACCAGTATAGCTGGCTATTGCTGGCTAGTACAGCTGGCTATTGCTGGATATCGCTGGATAGTATAGCTGGCTATTGCTGGCTAGTATAGCTGGCTATCGCTGGCTAGTATAGCTGGCTATTGCTGGCTATTGCTGGCTGGAATAGCTGGCTAGTATCGCTGGCTAGTATAGCCGGATATTGCTGGCCAGTATAGTTGGCTATTGCAGACCAGTATAGCTGGCTATTGCTGGCTAGTATAGCTGGCTAGAATAGCTGGCTAGTATAGCCGGCTATTGCTGGCTAGTATAGCTAGCTATCGCTGGCTATTGCTGGCTATCGCTGGCTATTGCTGGCTAGAATAGCTGGATAGTATCGCTGGCTAGTATAGCTGGCTATTGCTGGCTAGAATAGCTGGCTAGTATTTTTTTTTTTTTTTTTTTTTTTTTTTTTTTTTTTTTTTTTTTTTTTCACGCCGAGGAGGGGTGAATGTTCCTAACCGCACCATAGAGGAAGTCGTCACATCCTCCGTGTGTGGGGCCCTCACCCACTAAACTCCCCCCCTCGTCTCGTGGACTTGTGCCCACTCCGGAACTACGGTGGTATTACTTCGGAGTGGAGTCCTTTTGGCCATTTGGCCCCTGCGTGTTCATATCCGCGTCCGGATTGCGTGTCGTAAGTTGAGGAGACATTCACGTGTCTCCACTATTCCTTTAGATCAGGATCCCGTGTCGTTTTCCTCTGACACATGTGTCCGTATAAATTATGCCGGCGTGCCTGCCTGTTCAGCAGCCTCAAGGTCTCTCTTCTTCAGCCTTAGAATGCGCTCCACGTAATTCGCCACTGAGGCCCAATTTTCTCTGCTCGAAGTCATAACACCGACAATGTTAGCGGCAGTGATCATTCCGATTTCCGCCGTCAGTACAGAGCGATAGCTCTGCCAGCGTGCACATTCGAAAACCGTGTGCTCTGCATCATCAATAACTTCCCCTTCTTCGTAAAGACAGTAAGGGGAAGCGGTCTTGCCTATCCTGTGCAGATATTTTCTAAAATATCCGTGACCCGATAGCATCTGCGTAACGTAATAATTTACCTCTCCAAATTTCCGACCAATCCATGGCCTTATGTCCGGGATAAGTCTCGCCGTCCACCTTCCTCTTTCTTCATCGTTCCAACGTCGTTGCCATCTTGAGACGGTGTTTTCCCTGAAGTGGCCGGTTATGTGATCTCCAGCCGATTTCGCTCTATATATCTCCTTCCGCTCTGCCGCCAGCAGATCCACAGGGATTGTACCTGCTATCACAAGTACGGCTGGGGCGGACACTGTGCGATATGCCGACGTGATACGCAATGCAGCCGTTCTCTGTACCGATACAAGTGAGCTTGCCCGCTTTTTGACATCTAGCGTTTCGGCCCAAATCTCGCTCCCATAGAGCATAATACTGTTTCCGATCTCCATCAGGAGTCTCCTTCTCGTCGGTAGCGGTCCTCCAATATTCGCCATTAATCTGCTGAGCTGTCCAACGATCTTCTGGGCTTTGTTAGCAGAGTACTGAATCTGGTACGAAAATGTCAGTCTGGGATCCAGCCTTATTCCCAGGTATTTTACCGAGCTCTTGGTCCTAATTACCTCGTTTCCAATACTCATGTCCACGTGCAAAGGGATACGACGACCAGTGATCAGTAGTAATTCCGTTTTATGCATGGCCAGGTCTAGGCCGTGGGAATCCAACCATGTTTTTGTTCTTAATATGACACGTCTAAGTTTTCGCTGTGCCTCTTCCGTATTCCTGGCCGTAATAACAGCTGCAATATCATCCGCGTATCCAACCAAAAAGGTTCCCTCTGGCATATCCTCTCTCAGGATTCCATCGTAGTTAACGTTCCATAGGTCGGGGCCTAGGATAGATCCTTGTGCCGCACCTGATGTTATGAGCTTCACCTTTGGTCCCGAGCTTGTGTTATACACCAGCTGTCTGTTACTCAGATAACTACTTATCATGGCCAAGATGTAGTGTGGCACCGAGAATTTGTACTCCAGAGTATTTAATACATCGCTCCATCTAAGACTATTGAACGCGTTTTTAACGTCCAAAGTCGCAAGCAGTAGCACAGGCCTCGAAAAGTTATTTCCTCGCTGTGTGACCATGGCCGCTTCAGTCACCTCTCTCAGGGCGCCAATTGTAGACCGACCAGGTCGAAAACCATATTGTCTATCCGACAGTCCGCCACTATTCTCTATAGCAGCTGTAAGCCTTGGCTTCAAAAGCCTCTCGAGCAGCTTCCCTGAAGTATCCAGCATGCACAGTGGCCTGTAGGCGGATGGGTCCTCTGGGTCGCCCTTTCCCTTGCTTATTAAGACTAGTCGTTGTTTCTTCCATATTTCGGGGAAAATACACTCTTTTAGGCATGCGTTGTACATTCCTAGTAGGAGTTCCGGTCTTTGATTGGCAATTTCCCGCATTACCTCAGGCGGGATGCCGTCGGGCCCTGGTGCCTTACCGGGTTTTAGTCCTGCTGCGGCTACTTTTAGCTCCTCTGCGGTGAATGGTAAGAATTCCGTACTGAGCATATTTTGTCGTCCTTCGTTCACTGGTTCATGAGTAGGGAATAGTGTATCCACTATATTTCTCATTATTCGCTCGTCCATAATCTCCATTGGTTTCCTCCTGTTCAGTTTGTCCATTACAATTTTGTATCCAAGTCCGTAAGGGTTTACGTTCACGTCATCTCGTAGTTCTTGGAATGCCTGGTTTTTCTTGAGCGTTATGGCCTTCTTCAGTGACTTTTTTGCCTCTTTGTATGCCCGCATTTCCTCTTCAGCTGGTCCGTCGGGTCTAGCTCTAGTGTACCTCCGCCGTAGTCGTAGGCACTGCCGCCTGAGTGCTGCGATGTTGTCGTCCCACCAATACACTGCCTTCTTCCTGATATTCGGGGGTCTGAATAAGGGCATTGCCTTTTTACATCCGCGTCTTATTACCTCCATGGTTTGTTCTACTCTCGTCCTCGCATCGTCCGAGAATTCAACTCTGCTACACAATCTGTCCACTTCTAAAATTAGCCGATTCGCATTCAATTTCCGTGCATCCCATCTTCGACTATTCGTGGTGGAATTCTCCTCCTCTACTCTATTCCTTGAAGTAAAGGTGTACGATATGTACTGGTGATCACTGCCCGTATATATTTCCAAGACCTTCCAGTCCCTCACTCTGTGATACATGCTCTCTGAGACCATAGTTATATCAGGGATAGTCCCCTCGCAGCCTGGTCGTCTGAAGGTAGCTACGCTCCCCTCATTCGCGAAGACCAGACCGGTTCGAGCTGCCATATCGACAATTCGCCTGCCTCTTGGGTTGGTATTCTGCATTCCCCACTCTACAGCTCTGGAGTTAAAGTCGCCTGCCACTATGAGGTTGCCGCCGATCCGCGCCACTGCGTCCTCGATTCTGGCCAATTTTTCCTCAAAGGTTCCCACGTCGTCATTGGGAGACAAATAACAACTCATTAGAGTAATCTCATCAAACTGTACCCAGGTGAAACAATCTCCCCTACCAGATCTTCTCGGTCGGGGACCCTGGTTATCCGGTATCCATATGGCTGCTGTGGATGTTTCATCGCCCAGCCAGAATCCGTTATTTTTTGATGCATACTGTTCGCTTATAATGGCTACGTCAACGTCCTGCTCCCTGACTATTTGCGATAGCAGAGAAAAAGCCACCTTCCCTCGGTTCATATTCAGCTGCAAAATCCTCATGCTGCCTTTCGTAAGCTCATCTCACAGCCCCGCGATCCCGGGAGGTGATCCAGACGTTTTCCCGGCTTCTCAGAGCATATGCAACATTTCGGTGCATTTCGGCACTCCTTTCTCTTATGTCCCTTTTCGCCACATTTCATGCACAGGTTTGACCTGTCCGGTCCATCACATTCCCACTGTCTGTGCCCTATTTTAAAGCATCGGTAACAGCGTGTCGGTTCGTCTCTGATAGTTACTCTGCAGCGTGTCCAGCCTATTTTGATCCTCTGTAGTTTCAGAAGCGCATTCGCACAACTTGCAGAGGCTGTCACGAAGGCTCTTTTCTGTTCTCGACTGTTTGCCTCGGTTAGACGAATGGATATATCTGGATTCATTTCGCCCGCTTCTCTTTGTACCGCTGCCAAAACTTCCTCGGTGGTTGTGAGGGCATCCAGGTCGCGAATCTCCAAAGTGACCGTAGGTACAAGCTCCTTCACGGTTGCCTCTTGATTTAGGACGCTCTTTAGGTTCTCCCTGAACTCGTCTCTTTTGCCTCCTTTACCCATTTCAATCAGAATGGCCCCTGTTTTTGTCTTCCGGACGGCGCGTATCGCTATCTCCGATTCCTCTGGTTTTACTTTGCTCCGTATGTTCCGCAGAACATCAGCGTAGCTGCGCCCCTCGGTTGGGTGAATGATCACAGCTTCTGGACGTTCTTTCACAGTTTTTCGTCGCTCCTTTTTCTCTTTCCTCGTCGATTTCTTGCTCTTAACTGTTTTCCATTCTTCGTCAGCTAATGTTTCCTTGAGCTGTGCCGTGTCTGCCGGTTTTGCTCTCGGCCTCTTTTCCGGGCGGATCTCCGCCGGGCTTGAGGCGCCTCGCTTGTTGAGGGAACTTACAGGTGTGGAGACATCACACTCGTTCCCGGTTTTCCTCGCGCCCTCAAGGGCCTTACTCGCTTCCTTTTCCTTTTCTGCGGTCTTCCAGTTTTCTCTATAGCTCCTCATTACTTCAATGAGCTCCTCTAATTCTGATACTCCGCTCTGAACTTCCATACTGATGTTCCTTGCCTTCGTCATTGCCGCTCTAATCCTGCGGATAGCACTTTCGCACTTAGCAAAGGTCTCCTCCTCTGAGTTTCTCATCTTGGATATAAACTCCTGTCTCGGGGAACTGTGCCCCAAAAGCGGTTCTCCTGTTCCTCCACGTACTGGTTGCAGTGCATGCGATTGTGCACCTTCCCGCGCAGGTTTAGGTGTCGTGACACCTTTCTCAATCCCGGTACTCCTCGTAGATGTGCCCTGAGAGTTCGCCACCGTTTGGGATTTCTTCACCGGTGATCGCCTGATTTTTGGGCTGCTCATAAAGGCAACCTCGCCCTGAATCATTTCTTCTACTTCTGTTATTCTTTTATTCATTTTGTCTATTTGGGTTCCATCTTCAAGCCGCTATCTCATATCGGGTATGCAGTTGTCCCTTAAAGACCCCGAGGGTGCCTATGGTAATCAGTGAGGTCCTCGCGAGGGTTGACGCAAATCTTCATGGGAGTTTGCGTTCAGAGCCAGGTCGGACACTAATTAGGAGTCATCTCAACTAAACCTGCACCACCAACTAAATGGCGACGATATTCGAACGTACTTGAAGCCCTGCCACGGATTTAACGGAACGGAGGCGTCTGCAACATTAGCCTGAAAGCCATTTCGACCGGTTTTCATCCGGTGTACTCAGGTAACAGAATGCAACAAACGTCAGCCCACATGCGTCATCTTCATAATCGATTTTTCATTCATAGTCAAGGTCGTGCCGAGTCGCCAATCTCGCCTTCTCACATTAGCAAGTACTCAGCGGATGCTGAGTACCAGTACCCGGGGAGCGCCTGATCTAAGATACGGAGGCTGTGAGCTGCTTGGCATGCACCTACAAGGATAGCCCCGGGCCCCGCCAGGTTGGAACCAATCAGTAGCGTTGCCTTGTAGTTACATAGCTGGCTATCGCTGGCTAGTATAGCTGGATATCGCTGGCTAGTATAGCTGGCTATCGCTGGCTAGTATAGCTGACTATCGCTGGCTAGTATAGCTGACTATCGCCGGCTAGTATAGCTGGCTATCGCTGGCTAGTATACCTGGCTATCGCTGGCTAGAATAGCTGGCTATTGCTGGCTAGAATAGCTGGCTAGTATAGCTGGCTATTGCTGGCTAGTATAGCTGGCTATTGCTGGCTAGTATAGCTGGCTTTCGCTGGCTAGTATAGCTGGCTTTCGCTGGCTAGTATAGCTGGCTATCGCTGGCTAGTATAGCTGGCTAGTATTGCTGGCTAGTATAGCTGGCTATCGCTGGCTAGTATAGCTGGCTATCGCTGGCTAGTATAGCTGGCTACTGCTGGCTAGTATAGCTGGCTATTGCTGGCTAGTATAGCTGGCTATCGCTGGCTAGTATAGCTGGCTATCGCTGGCTAGTATAGCTGGATATTGCTGGCCAGTATAGCTGGCTATTGCTGGCTAGTATAGCTGGATATTGCTGGCTAGTATAGCGGGCTATCGCTGGCTAGTATAGCTGGCTAGTATAGCTGGCTAGTATAGCTGGCTAGTATAGCTGGCTATCGCTGGCTAGTATAGCTGGCTATCGCTGGCTAGTATAGCTGGCTATCGCTGGCTAGTATAGCTGGATATTGCAGGCTAGTATAGCGGGCTATCGCTGGCTAGTATAGCTGGATATTGCTGGCTAGTATAGCGGGCTATCGCTGGCTAGTATAGCTGGCTAGTATAGCTGGCTAGTATAGCTGGCTATCGCTGGCTAGTATAGCTGGATATTGCTGGCTACTATAGCTGGCTATCGCTGGCTAGTATAGCTGGATATTGCTGGCTATTATAGCGGGCTATCGCTGGCTAGTATAGCTGGCTATCGCTGGCTAGTATAGCTGGCTATCGCTGGCTATTGTTGGCTAGTATAGCGGGCTATCGCTGGCTAGTATAGCTGGATATTGCTGGCTAGTATAGCGGGCTATCGCTGGCTAGTATAGCTGGATATTGCTGGCCAGTATAGCTGGCTATTGCTGGCTAGTATAGCTGGCTATCGCTGGCTAGTATAGCTGGATATTGCTGGCTACTATAGCTGGCTATCGCTGGCTAGTATAGCTGGATATTGCTGGCTAGTATAGCGGGCTATCGCTGGCTAGTATAGCTGGATATTGCTGGCTAGTATAGCGGGCTATCGCTGGCTAGTATAGCTGGATATTGCTGGCTAGTATAGCGGGCTATCGCTGGCTAGTATAGCTAGCTATTGCTGGCTAGTATAGCTGGCTATCGCTGGCTAGTATAGCTGGCTATCGCTGGCTAGTATAGCTAGCTATTGCTGGCTAGTATAGCTAGCTATTGCTGGCTAGTATAGCTAGCTATTGCTGGCTAGTATAGCTGGCTACCGCTGGCTAGTATAGCTGGCTATCGCTGGCTAGTATAGCTGGCTATCGCTGGCTAGTATAGCTGGCTATCGCTGGCTAGTATAGCTGGATATTGCTGGCTAGTATAGCGGGCTATCGCTGGCTAGTATAGCTGGATATTGCTGGCTAGTATAGCGGGCTATCGCTGGCTAGTATAGCTGGATATTGCTGGCTAGTATAGCGGGCTATCGCTGGCTAGTATAGCTGGCTATCGCTGGCTAGTATAGCTGGATATTGCTGGCTACTATAGCTGGCTATCGCTGGCTAGTATAGCTGGATATTGCTGGCTAGTATAGCGGGCTATCGCTGGCTAGTATAGCTGGATATTGCTGGCTAGTATAGCGGGCTATCGCTGGCTAGTATAGCTGGATATTGCTGGCTAGTATAGCGGGCTATCGCTGGCTAGTATAGCTAGCTATTGCTGGCTAGTATAGCTGGCTATCGCTGGCTAGTATAGCTGGATATTGCTGGCTAGTATAGCGGGCTATCGCTGGCTAGTATAGCTGGATATTGCTGGCTAGTATAGCGGGCTATCGCTGGCTAGTATAGCTAGCTATTGCTGGCTAGTATAGCTGGCTATCGCTGGCTAGTATAGCTGGATATTGCTGGCTAGTATAGCGGGCTATCGCTGGCTAGTATAGCTGGATATTGCTGGCTAGTATAGCGGGCTATCGCTGGCTAGTATAGCTAGCTATTGCTGGCTAGTATAGCTGGCTATCGCTGGCTAGTATAGCTGGATATTGCTGGCTAGTATAGCTGGCTATCGCTGGCTAGTATAGCTGGCTATCGCTGGCTAGTATAGCTGGATATTGCTGGCTAGTATAGCGGGCTATCGCTGGCTAGTATAGCTGGATATTGCTGGCTAGTATAGCGGGCTATCGCTGGCTAGTATAGCTGGATATTGCTGGCTAGTATAGCGGGCTATCGCTGGCTAGTATAGCTAGCTATTGCTGGCTAGTATAGCTGGCTATCGCTGGCTAGTATAGCTGGCTATCGCTGGCTAGTATAGCTAGCTATTGCTGGCTAGTATAGCTAGCTATTGCTGGCTAGTATAGCTAGCTATTGCTGGCTAGTATAGCTGGCTACCGCTGGCTAGTATAGCTGGCTATCGCTGGCTAGTATAGCTGGATATTGCTGGCTAGTATAGCGGGCTATCGCTGGCTAGTATAGCTGGATATTGCTGGCTAGTATAGCTGGCTATCGCTGGCTAGTATAGCTGGCTATCGCTGGCTAGTATAGCTGGATATTGCTGGCTAGTATAGCGGGCTATCGCTGGCTAGTATAGCTGGATATTGCTGGCTAGTATAGCGGGCTATCGCTGGCTAGTATAGCTGGATATTGCTGGCTAGTATAGCGGGCTATCGCTGGCTAGTATAGCTAGCTATTGCTGGCTAGTATAGCTGGCTATCGCTGGCTAGTATAGCTGGCTATCGCTGGCTAGTATAGCTAGCTATTGCTGGCTAGTATAGCTAGCTATTGCTGGCTAGTATAGCTAGCTATTGCTGGCTAGTATAGCTGGCTATCGCTGGCTAGTATAGCTGGCTAGTACAGCTGGCTATTGCTGGCTAGTATGGCTGGAATAGCTGGCTATCGCTGGCTATTGCTGGCTAGTATTGCTGGCTAGTATAGCTGGCTATCGCTGGCTATTGCTGGCTGGAATAGCTGGCTACTGCTGGCTGGAATAGCTGGCTAGTATCGCTGGCTAGAATAGCTGGCTAGTATCGCTGGCTAGAATAGCTGGCTAGTATAGCTGGCTATCGCTGGCTAGTATAGCCGGATATTGCTGGCCAGTATAGTTGGCTATTGCTGACTAGTATAGCTGGCTATTGCCGGCTAGTATAGCTGACTATTGCTGGCTAGTATAGCTGGCTATCGCTGGCTAGTATAGCTAGCTATTGCTGGCTAGTATAGCTGGCTAGTATAGCTGGCTAGTATAGCTGGCTATCGCTGGCTAGTACAGCTGGCTATTGCTGGGTAGTATAGCTGGCTATTGCTGGCTAGTATAGCTGGCTACTGCTGGCTAGTATAGCTGGATATCGCTGGCTAGTATAGCTGGATATCGCTGGCTAGTATAGCTGGCTACTGCTGGCTAGTATAGCTGGCTATTGCTGGCTACTATAGCTGGCTATCGCTGGCTAGTATAGCTGGATATTGCTGGCCAGTATAGCTGGCTATTGCTGGCTAGTATAGCTGGATATTGCTGGCTAGTATAGCGGGCTATCGCTGGCTAGTACAGCTGGCTATTGCTGGCTAGTATAGCTGGCTATCGCTGGATATCGCTGGATAGTATAGCTGGCTATTGCTGGCTAGTATAGCTGGCTATCGCTGGCTAGTATAGCTGGTTATCGCTGGCTAGTACAGCTGGCTATTGCTGGCTAGTATAGCTGGCTATCGCTGGCTATTGCTGGCTATCGCTGGCTATTGCTGGCTAGTATAGCTGGCTATCGCTGGCTAGTATAGCTGGCTAGTATAGCTGGCTATTGCTGGCTGGAATAGCTGGCTAGTATAGCTGGCTATTGCTGGCTTGTATAGCTGGCTAGAATAGCTAGTATAGCTGGCTATTGCTGGCTAGTATAGCTGGCTATCGCTGGCTAGTATAGCTGGCTATCGCTGGCTAGTATAGCTGGATATCGCTGGCTAGTATAGCTGGCTATCGCTGGCTAGTATAGCTGACTATCGCCGGCTAGTATAGCTGGCTATCGCTGGCTAGTATACCTGGCTATCGCTGGCTAGAATAGCTGGCTATTGCTGGCTAGAATAGCTGGCTAGTATAGCTGGCTATTGCTGGCTAGTATAGCTGGCTATTGCTGGCTAGTATAGCTGGCTATTGCTGGCTAGTATAGCTGGCTATTTCTGGCTAGTATAGCTGGATATCGCTGGCTATTGCTGGCTAGTATAGCTGGCTATTGCTGGCTAGTATAGCTGGCTATTGCTGGCTAGTATAGCTGGCTATCGCTAGCTAGTATAGCTGGCTAGAATAGCTGGCTATTGCTGGCTAGTATAGCTGGCTATTGCTGGCTAGTATAGCTGGCTATCGCTGGCTAGTATAGCTGACTATCGCCGGCTAGTATAGCTGGCTATCGCTGGCTAGTATACCTGGCTATCGCTGGCTAGAATAGCTGGCTATTGCTGGCTAGAATAGCTGGCTAGTATAGCTGGCTATTGCTGGCTAGTATAGCTGGCTATTGCTGGCTAGTATAGCTGGCTATTGCTGGCTAGTATAGCTGGCTTTCGCTGGCTAGTATAGCTGGCTATCGCTGGCTAGTACAGCTGGCTAGTATTGCTGGCTAGTATAGCTGGCTATCGCTGGCTAGTATAGCTGGCTATCGCTGGCTACTGCTGGCTAGTATAGCTGGCTATTGCTGGCTAGTATAGCTGGCTAGTATAGCTGGCTAGTATAGCTGGCTATCGCTGGCTAGTATAGCTGGCTAGTATAGCTGGCTACTGCTGGCTAGTATAGCTGGATATCGCTGGCTAGTATAGCTGGATATCGCTGGCTAGTATAGCTGGATATCGCTGGCTAGTATAGCTGGCTAGTATAGCTGGCTAGTATAGCTGGCTATTGCTGGCTACTATAGCTGGCTATCGCTGGCTAGTATAGCTGGATATTGCTGGCCAGTATAGCTGGCTATTGCTGCCTAGTATAGCTGGCTATCGCTGGCTAGTATAGCTGGCTAGTACAGCTGGCTATTGCTGGGTAGTATAGCTGGCTACTGCTGGCTAGTATAGCTGGATATCGCTGGCTAGTATAGCTGGATATCGCTGGCTAGTATAGCTGGATATCGCTGGCTACTATAGCTGGCTATCGCTGGCTAGTATAGCTGGCTACTGCTGGCTAGTATAGCTGGCTATTGCTGGCTACTATAGCTGGCTATCGCTGGCTAGTATAGCTGGATATTGCTGGCCAGTATAGCTGGCTATTGCTGGCTAGTATAGCTGGCTATCGCTGGCTAATATAGCTGGATATTGCTGGCCAATAAAGCTGGCTATTGCTGGCTAGTACAGCTGGCTATTGCTGGCAAGTACAGCTAGAATAGCTGGCTGGTAGCTGGTAGGCATAGTTGGTTAATATAGGTGGTAAGTATAGCTCGTTATTATAGCTGGTAAGTATAGCAGGTTAGCTGCCTAGTATGCTGGCTAGTACAGCTAGAATAGCTGGCTAGTACAGCTAGAATAGCTGGCTAGTACAGCTAGAATAGCTGGCTAGTACAGCTAGAATAGCTGGCTAGTACAGCTAGAATAGCTGGCTAGTAGCTGGTTAGTATAGCTGGTAAGTATAGCTGGTTAGTATAGCTGGTTAGTATAGGTGGCTAGCATAGGTGAATAGTATAGCTGGCTAGTACAGCTAGTATAGCTGGCAAACTGGATAGTACAGCTAGTATAGGTCGCTAGTACGGCTAGCTGGCTGGTATAGCTGGTTAGTATAGCTGGCTATTGCTGGCTACTATAGCTGGTTATCGCTGGCTAGTATAGCTGGCTATTGCTGGCTAGAATAGCTGGCTATTGCTGGCTAGTACAGCTGGCTATTGCTGGATATCGCTGGATAGTATAGCTGGCTATTGCTGGCTAGTATAGCTGGCTATCGCTGGCTAGTATAGCTGGCTATCGCTGGCTAGTACAGCTGGCTATTGCTGGCTAGAATAGCTGGCTATTGCTGGCTAGTATTGCTGGCTAGTATAGCTGGCTGTTGCTGGCTAGTATAGCTGGCTATCGCTGGATATCGCTGGATAGTATAGCTGGCTATTGCTGGCTAGTATAGCTGGCTATTGCTGGATATCGCTGGATAGTATAGCTGGCTATTGCTGGCTAGTATAGCTGGCTATTGCTGGATATCGCTGGATAGTATAGCTGGCTATTGCTGGCTAGTATAGCTGGCTATCGCTGGCTAGTATAGCTGGCTATCGCTGGCTAGTACAGCTGGCTATTGCTGGCTAGAATAGCTGGCTATTGCTGGCTAGTATTGCTGGCTAGTATAGCTGGCTGTTGCTGGCTAGTATAGCTGGCTATCGCTGGCTAGAATAGCTGGCTATTGCTGGCTAGTATAGCTGGCTATCGCTGGCTAGAATAGCTCGCTATCGCTGGCTAGTATAGCTGGCTAGTATAGCTGGCTATCGCTGGCTAGTATAGCGGGCTATCGCTGGCTAGTATAGCTGGCTAGTATAGCTGGCTATCGCTGGCTAGTATAGCTGGCTAGTATAGCTGGCTATCGCTGGCTAGTATAGCTGGCTATCGCTGGCTAGTATAGCTGGCTATCGCTGGCTAGTATAGCTGGCTATCGCTGGCTATTGCTGGCTAGTATAGCGGGCTATCGCTGGCTAGTATAGCTGGCTAGTATAGCTGGCTAGTATAGCTGGCTAGTATAGCTGGCTATCGCTGGCTAGTATAGCTGGCTATCGCTGGCTAGTATAGCTGGCTAGTATAGCTGGCTATCGCTGGCTAGTATAGCTGGCTATCGCTGGCTAGTATAGCTGGCTAGTATAGCTGGCTATCGCTGGCTAGTATAGCGGGCTATCGCTGGCTAGTATAGCTGGCTATCGCTGGCTAGTATAGCTGGCTAGTATAGCTGGCTAGTATAGCTGGCTATCGCTGGGTAGTATAGCTGGCTACTGCTGGCTAGTATAGCTGGATATCGCTGGCTAGTATAGCTGGATATCGCTGGCTAGTATAGCTGGATATCGCTGGCTACTATAGCTGGCTATCGCTGGCTAGTATAGCTGGCTACTGCTGGCTAGTATAGCTGGCTATTGCTGGCTACTATAGCTGGCTATCGCTGGCTAGTATAGCTGGATATTGCTGGCCAGTATAGCTGGCTATTGCTGGCTAGTATAGCTGGCTATCGCTGGCTAATATAGCTGGATATTGCTGGCCAATAAAGCTGGCTAGTACAGCTGGCTATTGCTGGCTAGTATTGCTGGCAAGTACAGCTAGAATAGCTGGCTGGTAGCTGGTAGGCATAGTTGGTTAATATAGGTGGTAAGTATAGCTCGTTATTATAGCTGGTAAGTATAGCTGGTTAGCTGCCTAGTATGCTGGCTAGTACAGCTAGAATAGCTGGCAAACTGGATAGTACAGCTAGTATAGGTCGCTAGTACGGCTAGCTGGCTGGTATAGCTGGTTAGTATAGCTGGCTATTGCTGGCTACTATAGCTCGTTATCGCTGGCTAGTATAGCTGGCTATTGCTGGCTAGAATAGCTGGCTATTGCTGGCTAGTACAGCTGGCTATTGCTGGATATCGCTGGATAGTATAGCTGGCTATTGCTGGCTAGTATAGCTGGCTATCGCTGGCTAGTATAGCTGGCTATCGCTGGCTATTGCTGGCTAGAATAGCTGGCTATTGCTGGCTAGTATTGCTGGCTAGTATAGCTGGCTGTTGCTGGCTAGTATAGCTGGCTATCGCTGGATATCGCTGGATAGTATAGCTGGCTATTGCTGGCTAGTATAGCTGGCTATCGCTGGCTAGTATAGCTGGCTATCGCTGGCTAGTACAGCTGGCTATTGCTGGCTAGAATAGCTGGCTATTGCTGGCTAGTATTGCTGGCTAGTATAGCTGGCTGTTGCTGGCTAGTATAGCTGGCTATTGCTGGATATCGCTGGATAGTATAGCTGGCTATTGCTGGCTAGTACAGCTGGCTATTGCTGGCTAGAATAGCTGGCTATTGCTGGCTAGTATTGCTGGCTAGTATAGCTGGCTGTTGCTGGCTAGTATAGCTGGATATCGCTGGCTAGTATAGCTGGCTATTGCTGGCTAGAATAGCTGGCTATCGCTGGCTAGTATAGCTGGCTAGAATAGCTCGCTATTGCTGGATAATATAGCTGGCTAGAATAGCTCGCTATTGCTGGCTAATATAGCTGGCTATCGCTGGCTAGTATAGCTGGCTATCGCTGGCTAGTATAGCTGGCTATCGCTGGCTAGTATAGCTGGCTATCGCTGGCTAGTATAGCTGGCTATCGCTGGCTAGAATAGCTCGCTATCGCTGGCTAGTATAGCTGGCTATCGCTGGCTAGTATAGCTGGCTATCGCTGGCTAATATAGCTGGCTATCGCTGGCTAGAATAGCTCGCTATCGCTGGCTAGTATAGCTGGCTATCGCTGGCTAGTATAGCTGGCTATCGCTGGCTAGTATAGCTGGCTATTGCTGGCTAGAATAGCTGGCTAGAATAGCTGGCTATCGCTGGCTAGAATAGCTGGCTAGTATTGCTGGCTAGTATAGCTGGCTATCGCTGGCTATTGCTGGCTAGTATAGCTGGCTATTGCTGGCTAGTACAGCTGGCTATTGCTGGCTAGTATAGCTGGCTATTGCTGGCTAGTATAGCTGGATATTGCTGGCTAGTATAGCTGGATATCGCTGGCTAGTATAGCTGGCTATCGCTGGCTAGGATAGCTGGCTAGTATAGCTGGCTATTGCTGGCTAGTATAGCTGGCTATTGCTGGCTAGTATAGCTGGCTATTTCTGGCTAGTATAGCTGGATATCGCTGGCTATTGCTGGCTAGTATAGCTGGCTATTGCTGGCTAGTATAGCTGGCTATTGCTGGCTAGTATAGCTGGCTATCGCTAGCTAGTATAGCTGGCTAGAATAGCTGGCTATTGCTGGCTAGTATAGCTGGCTATTGCTGGCTAGTATAGCTGGCTATTGCTGGCTAGTATAGCTGGCTATTGCTGGCTAGTATAGCTGGAAATCGCTGGCTAGTATAGCTGGATATCGCTGGCTAGTATAGCTGGCTATCGCTGGCTAGGATAGCTGGCTAGTATAGCTGGCTATTGCTGGCTAGTATAGCTGGCTATTGCTGGCTAGTATAGCTGGATATCGCTGGCTAGTATAGCTGGCTATTGCTGGCTATTGCTGGCTAGTATAGCTGGCTATCGCTGGCTAGTACAGCTGGCTATCGCTGGCTAGTATAGCTGGCTATTGCTGGCTAGTATAGCTGGCTATTGCTGGCTATCGCTGGATAGTATAGCTGGATAGTATAGCTGGCTATTGCTGGCTAGTATAGCTGGCTACTGCTGGCTAGTATAGCTGGCTATCGCTTGCTAGTATAGCTGGCTATTGTTGGCCAGTATAACTGTCTATTGCTGGCTAGTATAGCTGGCTATTGCTGGCTATTGCTGGCTAGTATAGCTGGTTATTGCTGGCTAGTATAGCTGGCTGGCTAGTATAGCTGGCTGGCTGGCTAGTATTGCTGGCTAGTATAGCTGGCTGGCTGGCAAGTATTGCTGGCTGGCTGGCTAGTATTGCTGGCTAGTATAGCTGGCTGGCTGGCTAGTATTGCTCGCTAGTACAGCTAGAATAGCTGGCTGGTAGTTGGTAGTTATAGCTGGTTAATATAGGTGGTAAGTACAGCTCGTTAGTATAGCTGGTAAGTATAGCTGGTTAGCTGCCTAGTACAGCTAGAATAGCTGGCTAATAGCTGGTTAGTATAGGTGGTAAGTATAGCTGGTTAGTATAGCTGGTTAGTATAGGTATAGTATAGGCCAGTACAGTATAGCTGGCAAACTGGATAGTACAGCTAGTATAGGTCGCTAGTACGGCTAGCTGGCTGGTATAGCTGGTTAGTATAGCTAGCAACTACAGCTGGCTAGTATAGTTTTTTTTTTACGCCGAGGAGGGGTGAATGTTCCTAACCGCACCATAGAGGAAGTTGTCACATCCTCCGTGTGTGGGGCCCTCACCCACTAAATTCCCCCGTCTCAGTTTTCGCTGTGCCTCTTCCGTATTCCTGGCCGTAATAACAGCTGCAATATCATCTGCGTGTCCAAAAAAGTTCCCTCTGGCATTCCTCTCGCAGAATTCCATCGTAGTTAACGTTCCATATGTCGGGGCCGTGGATAGACCCTTGTTCCGCACCTGATGTATGTTTCACCCTTGGTCCCGAGCTTGTGTTATACACCAGCTGGTTAGTTCAGACGGCTAGTTGGCTGTTTTTTTTTTACGCACCATGCAGGAAGTCGTCACATCCTCCGTGTGTGCGGCCCTCACCCACTAAATTCCCCCCCTCGTCTCGTGGACTCGTTGTGCCCATTCCGGAACTACGGTGGTATTACTTCGGAGTGGAGCCCTTTTGTCCATTTGGCCCCTGCGTGTTCATATCCGCGTCCGGATTGCGTGTCGAAAGTTGAGGAGACATTTACGTGTCTCCACTACTCCTTTCGTTCAGGTCCTTGCCTCGGATTCCGTTCGACACGTGTGCAAGTATCATCTATGCCGGCGTGCCTGCATGTTCCGCAGCCTCGAGAACTCTCTTCTTCTATCTTAGGAAACGCTCCACGTAATTCGCCACGTCCAATTCTCTCCACTCGTAATCATAACCTCGACAATGTTAGCGGCCGTGATTGTTCCAAATATTGATGTCACCTCAGAGCGGTAGCTCTGCCAGCGTGCACACTCGAATATAGTGTGCTCTGCATCATCAATTACTTCCTCTTCTTCGGAAAGGCAATAAGGGGAAGCGCTCTTGCCCATTCTATGCAGGTACTTCCTAAAATACCCATGACCATATAGCATCTGCGGTGTGTAGTAGTTCACCTCTCCGATTTTCCGTCCAACTCATAGCTCAATATCCGGGATAAGTCTCGCCACCCACCTTACTCTGTCCTCTTTATCCCATTGGCGTTGCCATTTTGAGATGGTGTTTTGCCTGAAAGAACCTATTGTGTAACTTCCGGTCAATTTCGCCCTATAAACCTCCGTCCGCTCCGCAGATGTGACTGCAATCGCAAGTACTTCTGGCGCGGATACTGTACGATACGCCGAAATGATACGCAATGCAGCCGTTATCGGTGCCAAAACTTCCTCGGTGGTTGTGAGGGCTTCCAGGTCGCGAATTTCCAAAGTGACCGTAGGTACAAGCTCCTTTACGGTTGCCTCTTGATTTAGGACGCTCTTTAGGTTATCCCTGAACTCGTCTCTTTTGCCACCTTTACCCATTTCAATGAGAATATCAACTGTTTTCGTCTTCCGGACAGAGCGTATCGCTATCTCCGATTCCTCTGGTTTTATTTTGCTCCGTATGTTCCTCAGAACGTCAGAGTAGCTGTGCCCCTTGGTTGGGTGGATAATTACAGCCTCCGGCCGTTCTTTCACAATTTTCTGTAGTTCTTTTTTCTCCTTCTTTGCCGTTTTCCTTCTCTTCACTGTTTTTCATTCTTCGTCCACTGTTTCCTTGAGCTGTGTAGTGTCCGTCGGTTTTCCTCTCGGCCTTTTTTCCGGGCGGCTCTCCGGCGTGCTTGAGGCGCCTCTCTTGTTGAGGGAACTAACAGGTGTGGAGACATCACAGTCGTTCCTGTTATTTTTGACGATATCGAGTGCTCTACTCGCTTCTTTTTCCTTTTCCGTAGTCTTCCAGTTCTCTCTATAGCTCCTCATTATGTCGATGAGCTCCTCTAATTCAGCTACTCCGCTCTGAATTTCCATGCCGATTTCCTTGCCCTCGTCATTTCCCTCGTTTCTTCCTCTGAGTTTCCCATTTTGCATATATACTCCTTTCTAGGGGAACTGTGCCCCAGAAGCGGTTCTGTTCTGTTCCGCCATGCACTGGTTGCGATGGGTGCGATTGCGCACCGTCCTGCACAGATTTGAGTGTCGAGCCACTTTTTTCTAGCTATGCTAGCGAGCTCTACTAGCCAGCAATACTAACAATTCAGTAGATGAGTCCAGATGGGCAACATATTGGAGAAGTAGAACCAACAATCACATTGTCAATCGAATGACATTCATTAACAAGCCTTTAAAATTATGCTTAAGACAGAGATATGTAGAATGTACCTTCCCTACCCCTCCATTAACATGTATGTAAATGTAAACAAACATTCGGTATGCCTTCATTAAACAAACAACAACAACTAGACTGTTATACTTCATTATTATGATTTTTTAAAGTTCATACGTGTATATTATGTGGTCAATTATTAATTAAGAAAGCAAAAACACGCAACTGTTCTTAATTATTATTATTTTATGTTGTTGTTGTTTTAATTTCTTTAACCTTGCATAGTTATGTGCTCACACCATGGCTCTTTAAAGCATAAAAACTAGAATAGAAGAGCATGTAGAGCAAAACAAAAAAAAAAACAAGACAATAACCGTTTAATTAAAATACCCCCAGAAAAATAAAATAAAAGCACGACAAAAACCGATTAAAAAATAAAATAAAACAAAACATAAACAAAACCTGTAGGTCAGTTAAAAAGAGAGACGCGTCATATTATGATCTCAAATTATGCGTTTAATAGTGAGTGTACCGTAGTGTGTAGTGTAGTGTGTGTTTATTTTGTTTTGGTATTTTTTGTTTTCGGTTATGTGCCAGCCACAGTGTAGAGACGTGCTTTGTCAGGTTTAATTAAAACGTTTTATACAATGTACGCGCCGTGGTGACAAATTTATAACAAAAAATTTGAAAAAAATAACAACAAATATGCTGACATTGTAAATTGAAAAAAAAGAGCAAGAAAAATATGAAATAAGACATAATAATGAAAATAATTAAGAAATCATTTTAAAATGTAGAAAAAAATTTATTTTTTAATATGTATTTAAAAGTAAAGAAATAAAATAACTTAAAATTAATAAAACAATTACAACTTAAATACTATATTTTTAATAAACAATAAGCAATAAAAAATATTTTTAAAAAATAAAAAAGAATTTTAAATTTCTCTGCACTCACCTCCTCTATGCAGCTTTGTAGACATGTATGCGTTACATTTTCTATTATCAAAGCCATTGAAGCATCATTCTCATTAAAATCCTCCGTATTGAACATGGTTAAATTCGTTAGGATATGTTTAATCGACAGATTATCATCACTAACCACAGCAGTAGGCTGATGTTGCTCTTTAGTAGCATTTAAAGTGCTATTTTCAGCCATTGTTAGACCAAAAACAAACACAGTTATCCATATTCTTAATAATATTTTATTAAATTTATTATATTTTATTGTACGGCACATTTTTATTAACATTTTATTTTAATATTTCCAGAAAAAAAAAAAAACACTCTGACGACAACAGATTTTTATGCACTTTTTCTAAATCTCTGCTATACTCTCCTTTACAATATGAATGAGAGAGAGAGAGAGAGAGAATCTATATTAAAATAAGTGTTTGTAACGGTATAAGCTGCTTTACTCTCTGTTACAATATGAATATGAGAGAGAGGGAGTCTATAATATACTATACATTACCACAAATGTTTGTGCGTGTGTTGAGATTTGAATTTGCATTGTTTTTTAAATGCACTCTCCTCCTTGTGTTTTGCCTTATGTGTGAGAATTAAGGAAACAATTTTTGCCTCTATGAAGGTCGATAGTCTTAAGTTAAGGGCTCGTGTTTGTTAATTTATATTCAAATTCATTTTTTTCCACTAATACATACGCGATTTTAAAACAAACATTTTTTCTCGAGTTCTTCTTATGACAGAGCTTTACAGGAGTTTGTTTTTGTTTATGTACCAAAAACTAAATGCATTTCCTTGTAGATTCCTGAGCTTGTGGTAAATATTTGTGTTGTTATATGTGTATTGTTTTAATTCCTTCCTTTACTAGGCTGAATTCAGTTTGAGAGAACAATGTCATCGATAAGAGCCTATCTTTTTAGATGTGAACTCGTGTTTATACTTCGTTTTTTTACTGTATTTTCTCCTTGTAGATGTAGGAGCCTATAATAAAACAACTGCTTGTGTGTTTACATTTACAAAAGCATTTCTTTGTAAATTGAAAATTTTTTTTCATCTGTGAGGGCCTATATCAAGTTCGTCTATAGTGAAGTTCGTTGTTTTTTAATTGCTCTCTGCTTTAAAAAACTCTTGTCTGTTGAGTACTGATGCGTTTAAAATTGAAATCCCGTTTTTTATTTTAATGCAGAATTCGTGAGAATAATTTTCTCTAGCCGAGCCTATATTCTCTCACGTTAGGACTCATATGTTTATGTTCAATTTCACGTGTTTGTTTTTATAATGCTTTAGTGTTGGTTAAGCCTATAATTAAAATGTTGCTGTTATTTAATGTGGTTACCTTTAATTTAGGCATTAACTTGTCAAAACAATAATAATCCTTGTGTGAACTCAATAAAAGTGTTGCCATCAATTTCGTTTCTTGTTTGTTTTTGTTTTTGTTTATTTTTGATAATGATGTTCTGTGTAGTTTTTATTCGTTGTTGTTTGAAACAATGTTTACATTTCACGGTTTTTTGTTTTAATTTGTTGCTTTTGCTGTTTCTGTTTAATTTATTTTGATTTTTTGTTTTTTCTCTTGTCACTATAATATTTTTTTTTTTGCTTTATGACAGCGTCACTTACACTCGTTGTTATGATTGTTTTTTGCTTGTGTGTTTTTTCTGTGTTAGAGGTTTTTTTTTAATTTATTTTCTTAATTAATTGATTTTCATTTGGTTTTATTTTTTTTGTTCGTTTCTCTCTTCTTTTATATTTTTTCAAGCAATACTTTTTATAATTTTTATGAATTTTAAAAACGTAAGCACGTGATAAACCGGTCTGGGGTTTTTGTTTTTTGCAAAAGAAAACAACAACATTAATAAAATATGCATTAAATGAACTTTGTAAAAACAAAGTTAAAGGCTTAAAATAACAATTATTATAATATAAAATTGCAAACTTAACAGTGGGTAACAAAAACGAAGCAACAAAACTCAAATTAATCGTTTTTGTCAAATTGTTATTGAAAAAAAATTAATTTTTATTAGAAAATAAATAAAAATAAAAAGTACTTTTTTTCTGCTACTAATTCGAGAAATAGTATTTAGCTACTAATATTTCAAATTATCTGTAAAAAATACATAAAAATTGATTTGGAGTAACTTAGATAAGAATAAGAAAAAATACCCTTTCTACTACTATTTTCAATTATGCGTGAAAAATCTGTGAGAAAATTCAAAACTTAATTTACATAGTTTGGCAATGTTTTAATAAAGCCCAATATAATTTTTTTACTCTTTTGAACAAAATTAAAAATGTACTTTTTCTGCTACTACATATTTCTAATAATGTGTAAAATTGTTCTTAAAAGTTTACAAATTTTGTATTAATATTTGAAAATATTAAGGAATAGTAAAAATTATATTTTACTACTTTTTTCGAACAGAATTTAAAAAGTAGTTTTTCTACTACTATTTCCAATAATGTATAAAATTGTTTTAAAAATTTTAAAATTTTGTATTAATATTTTAAAATATTAAAGAATAGTAATAATTATATTTTACTACTTTTTCAAACAGAATTTAAAAAGTAATTTTTCTACTACTAAATTAAATAAAGTATAAAAAATATTAAAATTTTTTGAGAATAATTTGTATACGTTTAAAATATAAAAAATATACTTATATTTATTGCTTTTTTTAAACAGAATTAAAAAGGTAATTTTTCTACTACTTTTTTCAATTACAAGTAAAAACTATACAAATTATTTTTAAATTAAATACATATATTTAAAGAATAAATAAAATATATGTTTGCTTCTTTTGTAAAGGATTTAAAAAAGTACTTTTTTACTACTTTTTTCAATGTATATATGCAGTATACACAGAGAATAGAGAGGAGGATTTAAAAAAGTACATTTTTACTACTTTTTATATATATGCAGTATACACAGAGAATAGAGAGGAGGATTTAAAAAAGTACATTTTTACTACTTTTTTCAATATATATAATATACATAGAGAATAGAGAGAAGGATATAAAAAAGTACTTTTTTACTACTTTTTTCAATGTATATAATATATGTACATAGAGAATATATAACAATATTTTCGAGGTGTTGTCTAGAATAGCAAAATTTATTTTTTTCTATTTATTTAATGGAAATAAAAAAGTACTTTTTCTACTGCTATTCTAAAAATATGGCAAAAAGTTAAAATATTTATTGTAACTATTTAACTATCGCATTTTAAGGTATTTTTACGTTTTTAAAAAATTTATTTTAATCAAAAACACGAAATTTATATAAAAAAAATATATTTTTGCTACATAAAATAAAGTAGTTTTCACCTATTTCACAGAAAAAATTTAATTTTAAATTGTTGTTTTTCTTTTGTTACACACTGTTAAGTTGCAGTTTATTTTTTGTTTTATTAGTTTGCAAGTGATTTGTTTTTATGACGTCAAATTACTATATCAAATGTTTTACATTACATTTTACAATTTTATCAGTTTAAAACAGAAAAAAAATTAAAAAACAATTAAATTTGTTAAAATAATTTAATTTGCTGGCTCTTTTCTAAACAGATTATAATGGAATTTTTTAAAGCCTTTTTTTCTTGGAATTTATTTTAAAATTGATTTTTTTAATAATTTTTTCCTCAATTATTTATTTTATTTTTTTTTTTGTGCAATTTCCTTTATGATTTTTTTTTTTTGGGTTAAATTATGTCGTCAATTAATTAATTTATCATTAAATATGCAACATGTTTTGAGTATCTTATCACATGTTTTAAATTTAACACTTCATTATCATAAATGATATGATGATTGCCTGTCTGAGACAAAACTCCCCCTCTAGTTATATTTCATATTTTTTTATGCTTTTGATTATGATTTCTTCTTTTTTCTTTTCATAAATTAATATTCATTCACTGAACCCTCCCTCACACACAAAAGAAAAATTAAAAAATCTCTTTTGTTACTTTAATAGACTCTTTTTTTAGTTTTTTTTAGTGTATAGCGCGTACGGTTAACTTTACACAATGTGTCAGGGAGTCTCTTTAAATATTTGTCATTGCTCCCGTTTTTTTTTTGTCGGCATTAGCCTTAATATTCTTTAGTACACCACTTGATTTGTTTATATTTTGTTTGGTTTTTTATTTACGTGTTGTTTGTTTTCGTTTTATAATATCATCTTAACGGTATCGCGTTTGTATCACAACTGATCGTCTCAAGTAAGTTGAGCTTACTTGTTATACTCTTAGCTCTCTCTCTCTTTCTCGGTTTTTGATTAGTTGACACAAATCATAACAGTTTATTATTGTTATTGTTTGTTATTGTATTTACACTTTTAATATTCGTTGCTTGTAGTTATACTCGTATGTATTTCTCTCCCAACTACTGTTAACGTCGTTGTAAATGTTGTTGTTTTCTGTTATTGTCCATGTCCAATAACTTGTTTAATATGATGACGCCGTTGCTACGTATGCACCGATACATGTAGTAAAGGATACTCACGCATGCATGCAAATAATCACACTTTATAGTAGGGGTAGGGAGAGAATTATGAGCTTAAAACTTATGCACTGAGCGAAATTACTTTAAAAAAGACGAAAATATTTGAAAGTAAAATGTATTTGTAATGTTTTCTTTAGGAAATCAGAAATAAAACTTAAAAAAAATACTTTTTAGAGCTAAAAATAAACACAAACTCGTATTTATCAATTATTACAGTGTAACTGATAAGAAATGCGTAATTCCTGGCCTGTCACTATGTCTAAGGAGAAAGTGGTATATTGGTGCCTACTTTATGGAAAATCTGGATATGAACTGTCATGCATTGATATTAGCAATGCATGTGAGTGGTTCCGGAAATAGAAGATTAATGGAAAACTGGTATAATAAGGAGTTGTATGAGGCCTAAGTGTGTCCATTCAAACTCCTTGAGTGGACAGCCATCTGTGTTCCTAGCTACCTTCGCCGATTCCATATTTAAGAAATCGATTAGGACGACCATGATCACCCTGTATTACAGCAAAATGATCACGTTTGAATCACCCCGTAATATAGAAAGTTTTGATTACTTTTTACGCATTCGTTGGTTGTTAAACTATCTGTAGACATAAACAGCATACCTTTTACGTAATAAATGGTGTGTCACACTTTTTACTACTGTTGACCATGCATTAGCTGTATTTATAGTTAATTTATTTTCAGTTTGGCAACTTCTAGAATCTACTACTGATTTGCTATTGTTCTCATATCTATATTCCTTGTCTCTCTATGTAGTTTTGTTCTTTTAATTTGACCTCTATTCAGACCGAGATCAAATAGAAGTCAATGTATAATCAAATATTAAATTTAATAGCATTTATGTATTTAGTTGGCCTCTTTAAGTTCACCTATCTTTCCTGTGTGATTGTGTTCTAATGCTAATTAGGGTTCATTTCAAACATAGTAAATAAATCAATTTAATTTGGCAATTAAGCATAAGCATCATGCCTATGCCATAGTAAATCAGTTATAATTTCAAAATTGAATTCGTTTTTTAAAGCGCCTTAAGGTAGGCAAATAAATTATGCTTTAAATAAACCTGGAAGTAGACATAATAGGCTTAAAAATTTACGCAAATAAAATTTATTATCAAACAACAACAATGCAGACAGACAACCCCCACAGTCAATAAACACCTTTTGCCAATATTAAGCTTTCTCTCCACTTCTGCTCTTCATCCCTCCTGCAACTCTTCAAAAACCCATTGAAAGGTATTTGGAAAAAAAGGCAAAAAAGGAAAGAACGCAAGAAAAAAAAAAGCGAAAAAGGAAAGGAAATGAAACGTATAAAGTAATTGAACATTTAAGTAGCTCGATTTCCGTTTCCCCTTGTAACTTAAAGAGTCAATTTCTCAATTTCCCTCTCTTTTCTGCCTCACTTCCTCCCTCTTTGTGTGTTAAAAGTCTGTTTTCCTAAAAGTATGTTGCTAAATTTCATTGAAATGATTTTTTTTGCTTGCCAAGCAGACACACACTTCCTTTTAGCGTAAATTACTAGAAAGTGAGGTTAGGAGCAGGGTTTGGGGCCATGTAAATATTAGCTGGGTGCTTAAGAACCAAGGAAATACCTGTTGGCAATTATTTATGAAGTGGAATTAAAAAGAAGGCGAAAAAATAGCACATAAAATAGATTAACTCAAATTTCTTTCAAATTTCCTGTTAAACAAGACCTAGTAATTGTTTAAAAATGGAAATACCAAGGATTGTATGTAAAGTTATTAATAGGCAATTAAAAAAGGGGATCTTTAAGATAGAAAGCCTTATGTGCCTAAAACTAGGCAACAGAATTTTATTAAAAGTGAATTTATTATAAGCATGTAGAAGGTACACACTTTTTAGTGTAAGTAATCGAAAATTAAATATTTGTCTCGGCTTTAAGCTCCCTATCCATAGTTACGTATTTCGTACATCAAAATACTGCTGGAACTGCACAGTGCTGCTTATGAAATCCTCTCTAAGTGAAGCAATACAGATGAAAAAATGTAAGTGTATGATAAATTGTTATCATAGTCGCCACGATTCTCAAGAGCTGAACATTAACCACAGCCAAGTAGAACAGGTTTGACTCAATTACCATGCGGCAATTTTAAGAGTTTATTCTATTAGTTAAGGCCGATTGTTTTATTGCAGCAATAAACGTAGTGTCCACTATGCCTCTCGTTCAGGTCCCTGTGTCGGATTCCGTTTGACAAGTTTCCAATCTATGCCGGCGTGCATGTTCTGCAGCCTCGAGATCCTGCAGCCTCGAGATCTTTCCTATTCCGTCTTAGGATACGTTCCACGTAATTCGCCACTGAAGTCCAATTCTCTCCACTCGCAATCATAACCCTGACAATGTTAGCGGCCGTGATTGTTCCAACGATTGATGTCAGCTCAGAGCGGTAGCTCTGCCAGCGTGCACACTCGAAAATAGTGTGCTCTGCATCATCAATTACTTCCTCTTCTTCGTAAAGGCAATAAGGGGAGGCGCTCTTGCCCATTCTATGCAGGTACTTCCTAAGATACGCATGCCCCGATAGCATCTGTGTAGTGTAGTAGTTCACCTCTCCGATTTTCCGCCCAATCGATAGCCCAATATCCGGAATAAGTCTCGCCGTCCACCTTCCTCTGTCCTCTTCATCCCATTGGCGTTGCCATTTTGAGATGGTGGTTTGCCTGAAGGAACCTGTTGTATAACTTCCGGTCAATTTCGCCCTATAAATCTCCATCCGCTCCGCAGGCTGCAGATCCACGGGAATTGTACCTGCAATCACAAGTACGGCTGACGCGGATACTGTACGATACGCCGAAGCGATACGCAATGCAGCCGTTCTCTGTGCTGATATAACATTGAGCGCTTTGGCCCAAATTTCACTTCCATAAAGGACAATGCTGTTACTAACCTCCATCAGGAGTCTCCTTCTCGCCGGTACCGGGCCTCCAATATTTGCCATTAGTCTGCTGAGCTGTCCCACGATCTTTTCGGCTCTGTTAGCCGAGTATTTAATCTGTTCCGCATATTTTAGTCTGGGATCCAGTCTTATTCCTAAGTATCTCTCCGAGCTCTTAGTCCTAATTATCTCGTCTCCAATACTCATGTCCAAGTGCAAGGGGATATGACGACCACTGATTAGCAATAATTCCGTAGTTGGTCATATTAAACATTTATTTTCTAAGATGCACTTTCTCTCATTTATGTATTTCCATACGAATCTCAAGACTTTGCAGGAAACTGCATTAAAAATCTGAAAACCACCGCCTTTAAATATTAATTTAGTTGGTTACGTTAAGAATTTGATTTTTTAACATTCACTCTCAATCTCATAATTTCACCAACACTTATGCAAACCTTGTATTAAGTACATAAGTACATAGAAGCAAGTGTGTGTGTGCTAAACAGAACAAGAAAAATCTTTTCAAATAAAACGGCATTTTAATTCGTTGTTGTTGTTGTTGTTGTTACAAACAAATTAAATTTATCTGTGTAGCCGTAAGGAAATTAAACAAAATTTCCTTATTAGCCCAACAAAGAATAAAAACAAATGAAAAAAGTAAATAAAAATTTCCTTTTCTTTTATTAACGGTATTTAATTGGATTTCTTAATTTTTCAATTTAGATTTCTTATATAATTTCATGTTAAAAAATAAGGGATCCTCTCCCTTTCTCTCTCTCACACACTCCTTTTATAGAGAATTTTCTTAATCAAGAACCATGTTAAGTTTATTATGCTCATTCTACTACATTCAATTTCTCACTCTCTTTTTCTCTTTAAATCTCTCCGTCTGCTAAGTTAATTACTAAAACGAAGTAAGTGTATATATGTAAGTGCGTTTGTGTGTGCAAAACAAATAAGTTTTATTGTGTGGTTTTCATTGGTGTTTACATAAAACAAAGAGAGTGTTTAACACGACTCTTCTTTTTTTGTTTTTGCTTCTGTGGTAGCATATAAGAAGGATATGTGAGCGTGTTATGTTTATTTACAATTGTTTTTTTAATTGCATTACTATTATTACTGTTATTTTCTTACTCTTTTCAAGCACAAATAAGGTTTCAATTTGATTCAATACGAAATTGAAGGAAATTAAATGCACTGAAAGAAATGCGATGGGACTCATGGGAACATGACGACCGCCAGAACAATAGCTTTTCTTTGCTGTATTTAAGTTTATACGCAGCCTCCTCGTGGCACTCGCTGGATGTTAACTAATGCGCGCAGCACAGTCCAATCCCCTAGACTTTAAATATGTGCTCAACCATGTAAAAACAATATCCAATGAAAACAATATTACAAGCCTACAACGAGATCCCCTAAGAAGTTAACAAGCACGGCTACGTTTAAAGGACTGTGATCGGCACATGGAAACTCCGGACCCTGCATAGGGTAGGCACTTCCTTCTGCGGATGCCCTCAAGAAATGTAGGACTGACTGCCATTCAAAAAATGCGACGATTAGGACAAGCATGAAAAAGGCTGCAATGCGGAAGAGCACAAATTTTGATGCGAATTACTGGTTAGTAAGAGACTTCGCCATCACGTCTCTGAGTTCACTTCTGTGCCATCAAACCTCCAACGGTGTAGGGCTGCTCCATTTCGTTGCGGCGAGGAACATGGTTGTATGCAGCACCTCGATATCCACAGAGCCACTTGGTGGTCGCCTGATCGATCAAGAGCCAACCAGCTTGTTCACATTTTGGTTGAAGGAATTCACTTTTCCATTGTACTAGATGTTCGCACGATAAAAGTTCCAAATATCAACATGTACCGCTACATTGTCGCAATCAAGATTCGATTGCGCATTAGCGTTTCGAGGTCTGCTCTCCTTTAGGCAGCATTCTATTCCTTCCTATAGGTTTCCCTATTATAGGTTCGGCCCATATAGGTGCAACATATAGAGCAATCGATCTAACCACTGCCTCTTCTGCTGCTCTATGACTCACAGGTGCACAAAAAGCAATTTAACAGCACAAATGCGTGTGATCTTGGTGCCCAATTAATGTCGCCAAAACGTAAAATTGATCTTTCTGCAAATTTTCATACAATAAAGCCAAAATGGGTCCTTTTATACTTCTAATTCCACCATCTTGTTGAAACTACGTACCATTCAGCTTATAATCTTCAATTGCAGTCCACCAAGAGTTATTTATTATGCAGCCAAGGCACACTGAATTGGCGGTAATATCTGTTCCTTAATCATTATCGCAAAACTGCGACCCAATGGCATCTCCAGACTCTAATACTTACTAAATAGGTCCTTTTTGCCCAACGGCTTTCAGTTTTGGATTATCCGGGGCAAGTACGCAACATTTTTGTTTATACAAGTAACCACTGCGAGAAATAAGCTTTTTTGCTGAAAAGAATTTTGTTCGCAAAATCAGCATTAAAAACCTGCTGCTCCAGTCCCCGATCAGCTTATCTACAGAATCCTGGATGCTCTACCAGCTTTAAATGTCGTGGAAGTTGATCTTTATATATAAGATAGGTCTCATTACTAAGACCGCTGCTGCATCAACAAATTAGTTTTACGCGGTACACTTACTCTTACAGAATCGATTTTGTCGGTACTATTTTCTGTTACGCATTCAGAGTCTTTACAATTTTCTCAATTCCTTGCTTAGAAGATGACGTTTATGACGGCCACAATCACTCTGTATTGCAGGAAAAGTGGTCTTGTTAGAATCACCAGTCCAGTTGTAACAATTTTGATGCATTCTACGGTTGTTAAACTATTCATATTCATACACCTGACTGGTAATGTACCATTTAGCTGTATCTTTATTTCACTTATTTTCAATTTGGCAACTTCTAGAACATAGCTTCGATTTGTTATGCTTTCTAAATACCTTTTTTTAATTTTATTTATTAACTTTACCTTTAAAAAGGTACTTTTTATGACACCAATACTACTCCTTTGTTGTAAAAAAGAAACATTAAAAAGTGCTTAGAAGGCAACAGTGTGCAACCTTTGGCAACAGTGTGTTTGTATTTTTAATTGAAATCTCACTCCGTATGTGTTTCTCTTAGGAGCCATATAATATTTCTTTCTCTTGCTCTTCTCTTACTTTCTTTTTTTTCATTTTATTGTTATTTGCTATTTATTGAGCCCAAAAATGTTTATATTTATTAAATTTTGTTGTTCGAATATAATAAAATTGTTCGAAAATGTTTTTGGGGCATAAAATTCAATTGTATTTGCCATTTTAATGTAATAAAATATGAGAGAGAGAGAGGGAATTAACTTTGAGCAGAAATATTTAAATATGCTCAATAAACATTCAATGCAACACTAATACCGTTTGAGTTTGTTTTTTTTTTCTCTTAAACCTTTTCAGGAAACTCTCTGTGTACCATATTATAACAATTGCTTGCTTACTTACACACACACTTGCCCAAACAAATTGAACGGAGAACAGTTAAATTTAATTTTGTGTATCTCTCTCTCTTTCACTCTTTTAGTACATTGAATTTGTTTTAAGGGCATTTTAAAAAGACAACATATTGTTTTTGTTTTTTGCCAGAAAAATTGTTAAACAAATAAAAAAATGTTGCATAATTTTAGGGTTCTTTTTTTTCACTACACAGGCACACACACACACGCCCAAACAAAAGCAAATAAATTGCTTAAGAAAACAAACAAAAAATTATAAAATAATTGCCTTTTAAAGGAATCGCACTACGGATAAATATAAAATATTTGTAAATCACCAAAAGCATTTAGAGAAAGTGTAACGAAACATTTTTTATATCAAAATCTATTTAAAATATTTTTTTTTAATTATTTTATAAATTTTGTTAATTAATCATTTCAACTTTTCAACCTAAATTTCAAAATAACAATAAATTATTACCATCTCTGGATCTATTCAAATTCAATTTTAACTCATTACCATCTGGTACTACTGATCTTCATTGTTTACATGCTTAAGGGCTGGTTAGTCCAGCGTAAGAAACGTAAAATCGTAACGTACGTAGCCTTAAAAACGTTTGTGTAGTTATAGAAACGTTTAAAACGGGACATATGTCAACGAAGAATGTAAATAAAAACAAAACAAAACACACAGCAACATACACACGAACTTAACACAATGAAAAGAAATTGGTATACAGACATTTGCACTTATGTTCAACTGTCACGTAAAAACGTGAGAGAATTCTGTTTTATACAGATCGTTCCGTTTTGCTAACGAGAGAGAACGTTTCGGTAAGCGTTTACATTGCTCTCCATATGCTAAAAAGAGAACGTTTGCTACGCTACATTACGGTACGTTTGGGTAACTCGCACTTTAGTAACCGTTCATAAAATCCCTCAAGTACAAGAGTTTTACAGGAAAAAAATCATACCGTATCAAATATCCTTAACAGCAGTGAATTTCAATAATACCAGTTGAATTCATTATAACTCCTCATTGTTTACATGCCTAATAACAGTTCTATTTCAACTTACAGTGTATTAAGTAAAGAGAAGAGAAAAAAACCAAATGTGAGAGCAAAATATATTGTATAAATAGGAAATTATGTTTATTATGCCTAAAGGGAAAAAACCTCCTCTTTGTTTACATACCTAATAACAGTTCTATTTCAACTTAAAGTAATAAAAATAAAGAGAGAAGAGTGTAAAAGAAGAGAGATACTATACGTACAAGGAAAAATCTACATTAAAAGCTCGTAACATAGTTAATCTCCAATAACATTAAAAGAAAACAATATGTACCAGCTTCATTCATTACTCCAATGAATGTGTACGTACATGCCACCAATGTTTACATGCTTAATAAATGTAGTGCTTACATACACCTACTCAAACATATGTACATATATAAAGAGAAGAGCCCAGAAGGTCATAACAAGGGGATCTTCAATAACAATTTAATTCATAAACATCCCTTCATTGTTTACATACTACATTAGTACTTATAAAGAAGCTCGTGTGTAATAAAGAGTGTGAGACTGTTAAATGGAAATTCTGCTAGAAAAAAAAATACCTTAAGATGCCGTAAGAGCAGAGTTGTTCACTAACAATAAAGAAAAATTGCCTTTAAATGTAATTTTAAGGTTATGTCTTCGTATATTTTTTAGCAGAGCTGGAAAGTGTCAATTATTTCTTAATTTTTGCAAATATAAATAAGAACTTAAGAGATTTTAACATATGTACGTATCGTTTAATAAATGAATTTTTATTACAATTTTATAGCATTTATGTTAGGAAAGGGTGGTGTGCCACTGTATTAGAAGCGGCTATGTGCATTATAAAAAATCCTTCCAAATAGAAAAGTCACCAAATAAAAATAGAAAAGAATCAACTACTGACAGCGGGGGGAATAGAGAAGAATATAGAAAGCAGAAGTAAAGAAAAGTGAGGAAAAAAATCAAGAAAAAATTAAGATGAAATGAAAAAAAGACACGTCTTATTAACACGTCTTATTGACCAAGGTGAAACAATAAATGCCACTCTGTAGATATCTCCATAGTCCGTTTATGAACCGCATTGGATGCTCAACTGATAGTCCTTTAGGTCAACTTAGTTACTCCACAAGTTGACTACCTAAACATTTGTGCTTATATGTGCCTGCAGACAAGGATAGTGGCATAAAAATGAGATCCACTGATTAATAATAATCTACAGAAATCAGAAATATGCATAGCATACCTATGCTATGCTATGCTATGCCCTCATCGCCCTCGTACTCATGTTTAGGACTAGTTTTGTACCTGTTGGATTAAGCTGTGGCAATAAAACTCTTACATCGCCCCTACCTACCGATCTACATTTGCATGAACGAAGCTTTCTGCAGAAATTCTAAAGTAGCCGACCTCTTTTGGCATTACTTCCAAAGCTGATCTAGTCAGTTTAGTATCTGATCTAGTCAGTCTAGTACCAAAAAAGCACTACTTTTCACTGGAAGAATCTGCGAATCCATGACATTAGTTGAAGACATCTGCTCCTAAGCCCGTCTCCATTTGTCAAACCCTATTCAATATTCTCTACCTATTGTTATCACACTCGTTATATAAACACACTCAGAAGTAGAATTTTGTGGCCATATAATCCACCATTCTCTGTTGTCGAAATGACATGACTCCGCAAGTTCAGTTCTTTCAGCAGTACCGAGAGCCAATCCTATTCGAATTCACCAGACCTAACCCATTTAAATTTAGATTATAAACTTCTCGCAGCCACCTTCTTTTCATATCACTCAATAGGCCCTTAAAAATGGATAACGTTCAGACTCGCCTGTAGAGTACGTCTACTGGCACTTGTGATGCCTACCGAGGCACATATCTGCCCTTCAGTCAGAATGTTTTTGTTGCTTCTTGATTTCTATCGCAGCGTGCATCCATAACTATGACCGACGTGCGAAATCAATTTACAACACTCTATCGGAGACCCTAATTCTAGAGAATTTTTGCATAAAAGCTCTTTCTAATTCTCTCCTGAGCAATACTTTTTTACGGCGGATGCCCTCGCTAGGTTAGGTTCGCTTTCTGGGGGCGATTTAATAGTTGGTCCTGACGACCCAGTCTGCCACCTCTACGGTCTCATCAATAGATGGGTCGGGAAGGAAGAGCAGAGACGTTGGGGGAATGGATCGGGTTTGTTTCTAGATGTCTATAGCCTGCTGTGGACACTAAGAGAACAGGTTGGCTGCTGGGCTTGGATAAGGCCATCTTAAGGTTGATTGTCGGTTTTATCACGCGGCACTGCGAGATTGGGTCGCTGACGGGGATCTGGAACAGATCCCAGCCGGACTATTGCAGGGCATGTTGCGATGAGGAGAAGTTGGAGACTATCGAACACCTCCTCTGTAACTGTCCAGCCCTTGGTAGGTTGAGGTTGAGGACCCTTGGCAGGGCCTCCTTTGGGAGTTTGAACTCCGTGTCGAGAGCCGACATCAAGGCTCTCCACATATTCATTAATGGTTTAGGCTGGTTGAGAGGCGCTAGGGCTTCATCAGGGGTCGCGCTCTCTCTTTTTTGTTGTGTCTGGTCTGTGTGATTCTTCCGCTTCCCATTCTCCCTTTCCTACATTCTCTCCTTTTTATCCTATTCCCTCTATTATCCTTCCCTTTTAAGGACGTTGTACAATGGATCAATTCGACCTCCGGCAACTGTACTTGTCTTAATTGACAAGCACACGTCCTCTAACCTAACCTAACCTAATACTTTTTTTAAACGTTTTAGAAAAACAAACAATAGCACAACAAAGAAATCACAATAATAGTGATAAACGAAGTTACAATAACAAAACTACATAGAAACAGTAAAGTTACCTAACCAAATATAAATGAAGTGTAATCAAACCAAAAGATAAAATTGACAGTTAGTAGTCAAGAAGTTGAAGTATGCATAAAGTACTACAACCACAGTAGCATTATACACTCTTCCCGTGTAATTGTGAAGTTTAGTTTTAAATAATAAAATGTTATACAAAATTATTTCAATTGAAAGCTAAATACTATGTTTTCTTTTGTATATTTGCAGATATTGCGTAGAATTTGAAGTTTTAAGAACCTCCAAAACCTGTCACAAATTGCCACCCTATAATTTATTAATAGAAGGTAAGCTAAACCACCTATTTTTCTCAAACCAATAAAGAAAACTCGTATTAAAATCATGAATACATTTCAGGTGATCGCATTGTGGTGCGTTGTGATATTGAAGCATTTGTGCAAGACTTTACTGATAACAATCTGACAGTCGCTGCTAACAAATTTAAACGCCACAATGACACGGTGGCGACAATGAACAAATCTGACGCAGTAAATACTTCCAGCGAAGAGGATATGAATGATAGCGATGAAAATATGATCGATAATAGCAGCAGCAGCAGTAGTAGCAGCAGTAGTGCTAGTGAAGAACATGATGATTATGATACTGCTGCCTCCTCCCTAACGTTTAAAACTACAATCTTAACTACCACAACAACATCTACAACAACTTCGACAACAACTACAACACCATATCCACTGCCACCACCCATACAATATCATTGTCGAGGCGAAGGTTTACCGGGTCGCACAACCAGATGGAGTGCTTTGGCGGCACCCTCATGTCGAGGCAAATGGCTAAGATTAACGTTGGATTTACCAAAAAAATGTACGCAACCCCAGTTTATGTTTGTTTAAAACACAATGCAGGCGTTAAAACAAGGGAGTTTTTTTTTTGTAAATTTTCATTTCAATACGGAGAATAAAAGAAAATTAATTAAGAAACAAAATGGAAGAAAAATATAACAGGGTTCCCCAAATAAGAATTTTTATGCAACTTTTTTCACAATTTCTTTTTTTTGTTTTTTTAAAGAATTTAATTTTAAATCGAATTTCTTTTAACAAAATCTCATTAGCAACATAATCATTTGTATTTTAAACTATTATTTCGATATTTATTTCAATTTTAAATAGTTTTAAGTCGTATAAAAAAAAAAGAAAATTTAAATAAAACACAATAAGAAATGATAAAAAAAAACCAAGTTCATAATTATAAGATCTCATGCCATATTTCATATAGAAAAACACAAACAAACTTTTGAAATTCATCTCATATTAAAACAAAAAAAAAAAAAATAATTAAAATTAAAATGAAATCACTTTGAAAACAAATGAGAATAAATAAATGATTATATATTGAAAGAAATTCCATAAATATAAGCAAGAATAAAAATTTAGATTTACTTTCTTTAAGAAAACATGAAAATAAATTACAAAAATAATAAAAATATATTAATACAATATAATTTTAAATATAAAAACAAAAACAAAAAAAAAACCGCACGTGGAAAGAGTCTTACTACAGAAGTAAACAAAAAAAAATGCTAACAGGTAAGCAAAATTCAGTCATTGGCGGGCTTATCAAATTCAAGCTAATCAATGAATTAAACGTAATCAAAGGTTCAAAATGTAATCACATAAGTTTTAAAATTATAGAAAAAGGGAATTTCCCTTCTAAAGAGTTCTATTAAGAAGACGGCTATGGATTTCAGCTAGTTTTCCAATAGTTTTACTAACATTTCGGGCGGTATCTCGAATCCTTAGTGGATTATCCGCATAGACACAGACGTAGCAACACCAAAAAACTTTATCGACATCAAATCGCATGGTCGTCAAAGCCTGAAATTACTCTTTCATTTAATAAATAGCAAATCGATAGTGTTATGTGGCTCGTAGCACCGTTTTCTTAAAACCACTTGCCGTCCAGTACGTTATCTTCAATTGCAGGCAGGCTCTAAACTGACGGCAAAGGTTCTTACTTATTGACTTACTTACTTACATCCCTTTAGTCATACATACATACATACATAATTGGCCATTACAACCCTTCAGTCAGGATTACGGCCTAGCTTCTCACGTCACTCATGTTGTGTGCCTTAATTTTTTTATACTTGAGTGGCGGAACCTACAGTTTAATGTCGACTTCGAACGACAAATTTTGAGAAACTTTTTCATGGCAGGTTTATTTACTCTTAGAGTTTTTGCCAGAAATCTGCTGAGAGGAAGTCGCCGAAGAAATATTTTTTTTCTTCATATTTCTTTTTGATGTCTGGCCTGGGGCTCGAACCCGGGCTTTACGTCTAATAAGCGAACACACTACCTACTAGCATCCCTTTAGTCAGGATTACAAATTAGCTTCTCACACTACCTACGCCGTGTATGTAAATTTCCTTCATTTCATGGCTGCTGAAAGTAAGTAGCCGAAGAAATATTATTTCAAATTTCGTTTTGTTTAAAATGGCTGTGCTAGGGGTTGTACCACGGACTTGTTCCTAACACCAACACACTGCCCAGTAGCCTACTACTGTTCCAAATGGTTCTTCCAGGTTAATTTTCGGAAAAAAAACTACAGCCCAGTGACGTCTCTAGACCGTATTAAAAAACAAACAAATCCTTGTTCTTGCTGCAATGACTCTTCCACAATCATTACTGTGTCCTACTAGAACACATGGGACTACATATTTTGCTTGTAAACCTAATCACAGTGTGAAAAAAGAGCCTTCTTCGCTTAAGAAACCGTTGTTGAAAAAATCTCTATTGAAAACATAGGCTCTGGCCTCCAATCAGCTTGTTTACAATGGTGAAATGTACCTGTGGGGGAAAATGGACCTAGCGGGCTCGATAGAATTCCAAAACAGTTTTCCTTAGGGTCGAGCTTTACTTGGGACCGGAGATATAGGCACCGAATCTATATTTATAGGTGCAAAATAAGTGCTCCATATAAATCGATCAAAATCGATTAAAAATGGACTTAGACCTAGTGGGCCCGACGGCCAGGGTATCAACGATTCCAAAACAGGTTTCCTTACGGCAGTGCTTTACTTGGAACCGGAGATATAACTTCTTTTATATGAGTAAAAAAAGTGCTTTATGAATGAACTTAAAATTTTTAATAATTCTCATTGAGTTCATATGCATATATATGTATATATAGAACAAAATGTCGTATTTTTAGCATGTTTCATTTCTTCAGTAAATGACATGCATTTTTTTTTTTTTTGATGACTTGCATTTTTTTTGGTGGATGACTTGCATTTTTTTTGGCTGATGACTTGCATTTTTTTGGCTGATGACTTGCATTTTTTTGGGTGGATGACTTGCATTTTTTTGGGTGGATGACTTGCATTTTTTTTGGTCGATGACTTGCATTTTTTCTTTTGTGGATGACTTGCATTTTTTTGGTTGATGACTTGCATTTTTTTGGGTGGATGACTTGCATTTTTTTGGGTGGATGACGTGCATTTTTTTTTGGCTGATGACTTGCATTTTTTGGGTGAATGACTTGCATTTTTTTGGCTGATGACTTGCATTTTTTTTGGTTGATGACTTGCATTTTTTGGATGGATGACTTGCATTTTTCGGTTGATTACTTGCATTTTTTTTTGGATCATGACTTGCATTTTTTGGTCGGATGACTTGCATTTTTTGGGTGGATGACTTGCATTTTTGTTTTTGGATGACTTGCATTTTTTTGGTTGATGACTTGCATTTCTTGGGTGGATGACGTGCATTTTTTGGCTGATGACTTGCATTTTTGGGGTGGATGACTTGCATTTTTTTGGCTGATGACTTGCATTTTTTTGGCTGATGACTTGCATTTTTTTGGATGGATGACTTGCATTTTTTTGGATATTGTCTTGCATTTTTGGGGTAAATGACTTGCATTTTTTTTTGGTCGATGACTAGCATTTTTTCTTTTGTGGATGACTTGCATTTTTTGAGTGGATGACTTGAATTTTTTTGATTGATGAGTTGCATTTTTATTGGTTGATGACTTGCATTTTTTTTTTGCTGATGACTTGCATTTTTTCTTTTGTGGATGACTTGCATTTTTTGAGTGGATGACTTGAATTTTTTTGATTGATGAGTTGCATTTTTATTGGCTGATGACTTGCATTTTTGGGGTAAATGACTTGCATTTTTTTTGGTTGATGACTTTCATTTTTTGGATGGATGACTTGCATTTTTTTTTGGCTGATGACTTGCATTTTTTTGGTTAATGATTTGCATTTTTTGGGTGGATGACTTGCATTTTTTTTGTTGATGACTTGCATTTTTTGGGTGGATGATTTGCATTTTTTGGCTGATGACTTGTATTTTTTGGGTGGATGACTTGCATTTTTTTTTTTTTTTCTTTGTAATGACTAGCATTTTTTGGGTGTATGATTTGCATTTATTGGTAGATGACATCCATTTATTGGTCAATGACTTGCATTTATTGTTCGATGACTTGCATTTTTTGGATGATGACTTTTATTTTTTTTTTGGTGATGACATGTATTTTTTAGATGATCACTTGCAATTTTTTAGGTCGTTGACTTGCATTATTGGTCGCTGACTTGCATTTTTTGATCAATGACTTTTTTGGCTCGATGACTTACACTTTTTGGACAATGACATATTTTTTATACTTCTCGATGAGAAAAATATTACTGTCGACGCCTATATCTCCGGTACCAAGTAGTGCTTGGCACTAAGGAAACCTGTTTTGGAATCCTTGAGACCAGGATATATTGTGGGATACCTGTAGCAGGTCTCTTTTTTCCACAATCATCCTCCCAAGACATTTTTAAAACGAATAAATTTTTTTTGTCAAGGTTTTTCAATTTTCAGAACAATTTGCGAATTACCAGAGAAGCTGTTTCATTCAGGAAAGCATGGCGCATAATTTTTAACGAAAGGAATATATTATTCCAAAATAAATATGTATCACCAAAACAGCAAATTTGATCAGTTAAATTTGATGTGTCGCCCACCGTGCGCCATAACAGATAAGAGTTATTTAAATATACTGTGCTCTGTTAAGAAACATAACAGTTGAGTATATGTACACATAATTTCACAGATAAAACAGTAACTGCATAAGAAGCCACAACAGAGGGAGATTATTTTATTTACAGAAACTCAATACATAACAGTGCGAGTAAGTTAAAGAGAAAAACAATTAAGGACTGCTATTAACATCTGAACTGCCGAAAGGAAATTTAACCACAGGCAGATAAAACGGTATCTACATAACAAGCAGTAACAGAACGTATATGTGTTCTGCTCTGTTAAATGTTAAATACATATAGTATGTAATTGAAAGAGAAAAAGTGTTGCCCTTGTGTTTAAAATTTTCAAATATTAAGAAAATGATACAATTTAGCCGGAGAAGATTGTTTACAATATATTTACGATTTTTCATCAATGATGACTAAATTTAGTTTCTATATTATATAGATTTATTCCAAGTAGTAAAATAAAATAAAATCATAAAAAATGTTGCTTCGTTATCAATTTTTGTTCAAGAATTTTTTAAATCAAAAGTAAACAAAACTGAAATCATCAGCTTGACAAAAAAAAACAAAAGCAATTCATCAGAAGAGATAAGAAATCTATATAAAAACCGAAATAAAAACGATTTTGCAAAAGCAAATCTTACAATAAATCACGCTTCGTCTACAGGTTCAAAGCCTATAAAATAGACCAGAGGAACTTAGTTAAACTTGAGATTAAGCAGAGTAAAGAACGTTTAAAAAAGAACACAATTTTTACCAATAATTTATTGAACAAAACAAAAACAATAAAATGAATTCTTCATTTTTGTATAAAGAAATTTTGAAAAAATTCTTCTTAATTTTAATGTGCATAAATCCAGTTATAAAGGAAACATTAGGCCATCCCTCACCATCTTATTTACGTGGTAAGTTATAATCAAAATAATTAAAAATAAAATGAGAATAATAAAAATTTAAAAGAAAATTTTGTAGGTCAATTTCAAGGCCATAAATTATAAACAAAAAAAATTAACATTTCAAAATGTTCAAACGCCTTGCACATGAATTCTATGTTCAAAAGTAAAATCTTCAATTTATTTCTAAAATAAACAAAAATGTACGAAGGCGAATAGATACTTGAATGAATCTTTTCATAATTTTTTCTACAATTTCTATGTTCGAAAATAAAAAACCTCAGAAATTCTTATAAAAATTTAAAACAAATATCGAAATTTCAATCCTTGAATTCGTAAAACTTATTTTAAAGTTAAAAAAAATTTTCGAACTTAATTCCGAATTTTCGAACATAGCAAAAAACATGAAATAACCACAACTTTTTTAAATTTTTTGTTCAAATACAAAAAATAAATATAAATTTCCTCAAAAACTGAAAGTTTAACAAGAATTTCGTGAAATGTTTTTTTCAATTTCAAAGAAATGTTCGAAAATATTAAAGCAAATTGAGAAGATTTTTAAATAAATCTGATTTATTGGCATTAAATATTTGTTTTCAAAGTTAAAAAACATTTCGAAAACAAGTTCGAATTTTCGAAAATGGAAAATTTGATAAATATTAAAGCAAATAAGGAAAATTATAACTATTTATGAGATTAAAAATGAGTTTTAAGGATTTAAAAAAATTTCAAACATACATATGTATGTATGTAACTTCGAATTTTCAAACATGAAAGAAACCTCAAATGTACAAAATTTAAATTAAAAAAAAGATACAAATGTATGAGAAATACAATTTTTCTGAAAAACTATCGTGTTCGAAATTTCGAAAATCCAAAGAAATTAAAAGGAGGATTAAAATTAAAGTGAAAAAATAAAGCTACAAATTCTTTACAGAACGTTATAATGCCAAATGCACGGATAATGAAACAGGGCGTGAACTGTACATAGGAGAATTTTTCACCCGACCTGGCCAATGTATACGGGTGCAATGTTTAGGCAATTTACAACTATGGGAAGACAGGTAAGGTTTACAATTAAACAATAATTTCTAATAATTTTTAAACAACGATTTCTTGCTTACATTACAGATGCCAAGTGCCTCAATTGGATGGTAATTGTTATCGTTTGCCGCCTGCCAATGAATTTCTAGATTATCCACGTTGCTGTTCGAATTACGAATGCACATCATCGAAAGCCGATGAAAAAACCAATACTGAAGAGACACGTCTCTATGATCATTATGGCCGCCTACTGAGGGAGCATATAACCCAAAGAGTTAAAGTGTTAATAAAAGCCCCGCCTACTCTAACTACCTTTAATTACACTGCTGGTGGCAATACAAGGGTATCGACGGCAACAAATAATAATTTAGAGTAAACAAAATAAATCATAATTTTTAATGAAATACACTGCAATTATATATTCCTTTATGATTTCTTTCTCCTAAAGGATGATAAGACAGTGTTAGATGAGTGAAAGCTACAGAGAAAGAGAAAGAGAGAGAGAGAGAGAGATGAAGTTCGAGGATGCAGAAAATGATTTTTATGGATACTTTTAAATTTTGTAACTCATTTTAAAATAAATCATGTGAGAAGTATTTAAAATTAAATAAAACAAATTGTGATTTAAACATTGGTTTTTTTATATAATCGTGCCCAATTTTGAAATAAAATACATTCAGTTATCAATAAACAATTTAAATGAACTGTTTTATCGTAAACTACCGTTACTATTTGCAGTTTATATGAAATTATGAATTGTATTACACTGTATTACCGACTTGTGTGGTACTTATAGAAAAAAGCGTAAAAACACTGATACATATATCGATTTATTTATTTAGGAATTAGAAAACCGCCCATGTTGAAAGGCTGTATGCTTTTAAATATTTTCCATCTAAAGTTTCATTTACATAGAGAATTTAGAATGCACCAAAATAGGCAAAACTGGACTACAAAAGTGGTGATTCAAACATAGACACTTTTCAAACATTACAGGGTGATTATGATCGTCATAAACGCCCGCTGTGACAGGAATTGGCGGGATTTTAAACTTTGGAAGGACTGAAATCGTGAGACAGACGTAATATACATAGACACTGTATATCACTACTATTAGAGAAAGGGTGGCGGATAATCTAAACCTGCCGATTCTACACGCATTCGCAGAAATATAAACCCATTTAAAGGCTCAATGTGGCATATTTTTGATGTGAATAGGCACCTCCATTCTTAAAAGCCCAAAGCACCCAGAATAACGGGCCTTCAATGCAAATCTTTTTTCCAAAATTTTCTTTAACGATGAAGTTCATTTCTCACGCAGTGTTGACTTCAGTAAACCATATGGAATGGCATATTGAACTCGGAGAACCAAAAAATGATTTTGAAAGCTTTTTAATTCGAAAAAATCAACAGTTTCATTGAAACCTTTTGGAATTCACGGAAGATGGCAGTCAAAAGCTTCACTAGAAAGCTCAGTTTTAAAAGTATAATAAATTGGAGAATATGTAAACAAGACACAAAAAACCTGGAGTTTTATCCTATGTTCGGTCTATGCCCCAAACGGATTGTAAAGATGACAAGTTGGCAGTCAAAAGCTGTACTAGAAAGTTCAATTTTAAAAGTATAATAAATTGGAGAATATAATAAATTAGAGAATGTGTAAACAAAACACAAAAAGCCTGGAATTCTATCATATGCTCGATCAATGCCCCAAACGGATTGTAATGATGGCTAGACGGCAGTTAAAAGCTGCACTAGAAAGCTCAGTTTTAAAAGTATAATAAACTTGGGAATATGGAAACAAACGGCTGGAATTCTATCCTATGCTCGATCTATGCACTAGCGGATTGTAACGATGGCAAGATAGCAGTCAAAATCTTGACTAGAAAACCCAGTTTTAAAAGTATAATAAACTGGAGAATATAATAAATTAGAGAATTAGTAAACAAGACACAAAAAGCCTGGAATTCTATCCTATGCTCGGTCTATGCCCCAAACGGATTGTAACGAATCTAAATATCAAAAGACGCTGATAGTAAGAGCTCTTATGTAGTGATAGAATAAAGGAATAAATTTTCAAAACAGGGCCAGATGACACTTGCCAATAAATGTCCCTGTAATACCAACTTTAAAACAGTTTGTTTGTTCAACATTTTCCATAATAAAGTAATTTAAATATATTAAACAATAACAACTCTTACAACTAAAATGATTTAACGGTTCTATTTACAAAAACAATGCACTTACCAAGTGTCTTTAATTTGCATACTCCATTACCGTTTTGTTGTTATTGCAATGGCTTTTCTTTTTTCTATTGCACGATCTTCCATTTTGTTACAATTTAATAATGGCGCAGCACACAATTTTTATTTTCACATTATTTTTCTTAAAAACCCTTAACTTTTTTTATAAATCACAAGGAAAACAACACATATGTTTTACGATTAATTAGAAGTAAAATATTTAATGAATATTTATTTATTTAATCACTTATTTTAAAAAAGAAAGAAATTCACTTCTTCGTGCCACTCACTTATTAGAAAGAAAACTTTTAATACTAACAGAGTTGCCATTGTTTTACCTATAGGAGAGCTTAAAGAGCAAATGGCACTTACACGGGTGTAATAAAATAGTATTAGATTTACATTTACATAAAGCGAAGACGAGAAAAAAGAATTTGCGAATTAATTTCAACGTTTGTGTTTTGAACGAATAAACGAATTTTTCCAACCACCAGTATTGCCAGGAGAGAAACAATTTTGTAATCAACTTCTGAAAAAATAATCACTAAAATAGACAAAATATACAAATATTTATATGTTATTTTTTTTAAATAAATTATCTTCATTTTGCTTACAATAATTAATTAAATTACAATTTTTGAAAATAAAAAGGATTGAATTATAATTTTTCAAAATAAAAAGAATAACTAAAAACTCTACACAGTTTTGTTTACAAATAATCAAAAATGGCAACACTGAATACCACATTGTTTTCAACGAGACGAAGTTTGAATAAGAAAACGGCAATTTACCCGAACACTATCATCTGCATTTGCAAAGAAGAAGCAGCAGCAGCTAAAAAGACTGAGAAAAATATATTACATTTTAACACACACCTATTAAGCGGCGTTATTTTTGTGCAGTTCCCGGAATAAAAAGCAAAATTTCTATTATTGAATAAAGGAATTTTGCTGAAATAGTATAATAAATCGATTAAAATTAAAAAGTGTAAGCAAATATATAAATAAAATTTATGTTTAATTTAAAAGAAATGCTATAGAAATTACAATTACTAAGATGGAAAAAAATGTGGTGGTGGTGCGAGTTGTAAAAGAAAAACGAACATGATTTATTTTTTTAATGGTTGCCAAATTCCAAATGGAATATTTTACAACAAAAAAAAACGAAAAGTGACGCATACAATACAAAATTTATTAAGTGGAAAACATTTAAGGATGTAAAAGTTATAAAGAGAATAATTGTTTTAATAATAAATACATAGTTCTACGAAATTAATGAAATTCTTCAAGCTAAAGTTGGCGCGGACGCCAACAGTTTGTATGTCTGGCTGTTTTATACGAAATGCCTTATATTCGGCTGCTAGCGTTACTGCTGGCAGAGGCATGGCTGAATATCAAACACACGCAAAAAGAGAAAAAGAAAGAAAACATGTGTTTTCGCAAGTTCATGAAATATGTTTAAGCATTTAGAATTAAAATCTTATTTAATTTGATTGCTTTATATTTAAAGCAAACGATTCATTTATTGTAAATTTATATTAAATTTGAGTTTTTTTTCTTTATATGATTACTTCGCGTAATTTGCAAAATAATTGAGGTTATGATTGTTGTACTCTGGTGTCCATCATTTTTTTTCCTACTTTTAGCAGTCAAACCGTCATTATGTTTGGCATTGAATTTTTGCTGTTTATTTAATGTTAACTGTACAGCTCTGTTAAAGTTAGTCGAAGAAGTTAACATTGTGTTCATACAGTTTCACTTAATTCGTGTTTGTTTTAATAAATTTATTAATTAGGAGGGCTTCCTATTTTTATAAATACTTGAGTGGCAATTAAGTTTAGAAGATCGTAAATAATTAAAGTAACCACATGAACTTTTTAGGAATACTTTGTTCTTTTCGAGTATTTCGTCCACAGTCAAGATTTTGGTAGGTCAGTTATAAAGTGTTTGGGACCGCACTTTCTTAATAGAGATGATTCATCAAACAAATATTCTTAGAGATGTGATATGCACAATTAATAAGAATTTATTTCTAATTAAATAAATGTAAGCTATCGGCGTCTGTGTTTGTCACAACCGCATTGGTTCAGAATTTCAAGTTGATCTTCCTAGCGTAGCTTTCGAGGCGTCTACTTATTTTCCCCCAATATCACTTTTAAACACATGTCTCAAGCAACTCAGGGTTATTACAATGCTGGTAGTTTTGGAAAAACTGATTTTCTCAAACACCAATGCTTCAGACCCTTGTATTAAAAGGAGTAATATTAGTAAAGAGCGTAAATCTTAATCCATTCCAACTGAGGATGTTGCCTTAATTGGCGTCATCCTGCAAAACCAATAAGACACCACATCAAACAGCTTCGAGTGCATGGCTGCTTTTCCTGCAAGTTTCTTATTATATTTCTGTATTATTAATTCACCTCTTTATTTCTCTTTGCAGAATTTTATTGTCCTTCAAATAGAAAACTAAACGAAAGAAAAAAAATGGCTCAACCAGAACAAGATATTCCAACATTCAAATGCGTTTTGGTCGGTGATGGTGGTACCGGCAAAACAACATTCGTTAAGCGACACATGACCGGTGAATTTGAAAAGAAATACGTTGCTACCTTGGGTGTCGAAGTGCATCCTTTGATTTTCCACACTAATCGTGGTGCCATCCGCTTCAATGTCTGGGACACAGCTGGTCAAGAGAAATTTGGCGGCTTACGTGATGGCTACTACATTCAGGGTCAGTGTGCTGTTATTATGTTCGATGTAACATCACGTGTTACATACAAGAATGTACCAAATTGGCACAGAGATTTGGTGCGTGTATGCGAAAATATACCCATAGTGTTGTGCGGCAACAAAGTCGATATTAAGGATCGTAAAGTGAAGGCCAAGAGTATTGTGTTCCACAGAAAGAAGAATTTGCAAGTAAGTTGAATTACGAAGAGAAGGAAGGAAGGTATTAATTTGTTTGTATTTCTTTTCAAGTACTACGATATTTCCGCCAAATCGAATTACAACTTTGAGAAGCCTTTCCTTTGGTTGGCCCGTAAATTGGTGGGTGATCCCAATTTGGAATTTGTGGCAATGCCTGCTTTATTGCCACCAGAAGTCAAAATGGACAAGGACTGGCAATTACAAATCGAACGCGATTTACAGGAAGCTCAAGAAACAGCCTTGCCCGACGAGGATGAAGACTTGTAAATTGCTATCAACAATATCTAAAACAATTACAACAACAACACCAGCTGGAATACATACACAAACAACAATTTTCTTTATTATTTTTTTTGTTAAAACAGCCGTAAAAAGAGGAGGAGGGGGTAAAGCCGGGAAAATATCTATTTTGAAAAACTTCTGCTACCCCATACACAAAAAGCAAAAATTTTAAATCATTTGAATGTTAATTAACAGCTTAATTTAAACAAGAAGAAAATTAAACAACAACAACAACAGTAATCAAATCTAGAATCATTACTATAATAGCGATGGTTAAACTGTGTTATTAAATAAAATAAAAAAATAATGAAATAGCCGACTTTTGAAACATCAAGAAAAGCTTAATCAATATCTAAAACAAAACAAATTATTTTGAAAAATTCAATAAAAATTAACAAAAGAAAACCAATAAATTTATATTTTTTTAAACTACTTAATTCGTGGCTTTCCGTAGTTAATTTTGAATTTATGTTTTAGTTTGTTTTCTTTTTCCCATTGTTGCTATTCTTAATTTAATTTACATTCTTAAGTGATTTTCTTTTTATACTGTTAATTTCTTTATATTTCCGTAGTTCGTACATCTTTTTTTACATAAAAATCTACTTTTATATACTATTTCTCTTTCATTCTGCTTTGTAATTTATTTTGTATTTCTTTTTATGCTTAAAAAGGAATTAATACAATACATGGAATTAAATTTAATGAAAAAAGAAAACAATAATAATTCACCTAGTTTTTATCCTCAAATATTCCCTCAACCCACCTATTCAAGTTCTTTTCGAATTCGAGGAGAGGCTTGCTCTTGGTCCTATGACTAATAGGTGTCGCCAAGCTGATCTTTTCATTACCTTTCTTAGGAGTGTATGGCTTCCATAAAGCATTTCTATTTTATACAATTGGTTGCTGGTATTTTTTGCGTTTGCCCATGTACGATTGCTCTGTCCTAGATCTGCAGATATGCCTTGGCCGGTCACGGCTTTTTAAGCCTTGAGTATTTCACTCAAGTGCCATTGTTTTTATGGTGTCAGGATTATTTTTAATGGTGGTGTGCCCGATCCATCTCCATTTCCTACGTTTTATTTGTGTTCTTATGGGTTCCTTATTGGTAATGCTCCAGAGATCTCTGTTGCTGCTGTTATTAGGATAGAATGTCTTGTACATTATTCTGAGGCACTTGTTGATGAGTACCACTCTGAAGTTTTTGCATGATTGTGTTCGATTCCAACCCGATTTCACTTCCGTACAACAGGATTAATTTTACGCATGCAATGAATATCCTGAGCTTGGTTCGTCTAGGTATTTTTGAGCTTATACAGTAGGTTGTCTATAAGATTTCTCCATTCTTGTCGATGTAATATCTTTAGGCTTGTCACTGTTTTTTATTCACGACCATCGCTCATATCATATATGTATTATGGAAATAGATTATGTGGGAGAAGAAAAATGGGATTCAAATCTATTTTGTAAGATATTTTATATGAAGAACGCTCCTTCAAGGACAAGGTTCCATTTCTGTTAGCGATTAGAACCATTGTGATACCACAATTGATATCCAACCCGAGGATCAAACATTTTATAGAGGAAGCAAACTTGATACGAGAGAATATCTTACTTTTCAAGAACCTTTATATTGGAAAACTCAGCCAAGCATGACAGAAAATGGGGGCTTAGGAGCCTTTGTCTCTTTATTGCAAGAATACATCATTGACACATAAAGTGAAAGATAGCCTCCTGCTCCTCAGATTCTTAACTTCTATGGCCATAACAAGTCCTGTTCTTATCTCTACGAGTCCAGTAGAGTCCTGCTGTTAACGAGAGTTGAGATTCTGTGTAAAACTAACGAATAATCGCCAGTTTATCTGCGCAATCAGAATACCCATGGGCTTAGGTTGGATTGAAAGGGTAATGTTTCACTGTAACAGCTCCACGCCTTCAGACAGAGGCCTATGGGGCCGTTATAGCCCTTCAATTAGAAACAAAATGAAAAAGAGAAGAGAAAGGGGACAAACAAAATTAGAAAGCGTGGTGAAAAAAGACAATTTGCTATCATGGCATCCATAGATTAATTGGGATCTCGAGTCTGTAGTCAATTTGTTGACGGAAGTAGTGAATTCTCGAGGTATTCTTTCACAGATCAGTTATTAGGTTATTAGAACAACTACAGGTCAGCTTTGCATCATCGTCCATATGCGCATGATCGTCTAGCAAACACATCTGGTCTTCTCAATGCTGTAACTCTGAAGGAAGATGTTGTGGATGTCGCCTGATCACGGCAATATGTTGTGGCCGCGTCACATCGCTTGTGGTTATATCAGGGTAGGATTCCCTATGAGGATGCATACGACTTGGTCAAGTTTCTTCTCCTTTTGTTGGAACGTGCCATAGGATAACGAGGCATTAAACTAGGCTGAACAAAAAATCGATTGAGCGCGCGCTATTGCGTCAACGCTAAGAAATTTTATTTTTCTCTTTTTAAGGTTTTCTGAGAATCTCTTTTAGGGGTTTGTCTTTTAGAAGTTCTTAAAAGCAAAAGAAGAGAAGAAAAACCAACAAAAAAAAAACTCGCATCTGCCTTTACCAAAGAAGCAGTCTTAAACAGCAGCCTTAAACACCATACAACAAACGTTACGTGATGAAGCAAAAACAACAACAGCAACAACAAAGGCCATTGTAATGAACTTACGGGGTTCATAATACAGCTGTTACTCTACTCTACTACCCTCCCCTAATACATACAGCATGCCACACCATACCACACCACAGGCAGAAGGCACACAATTTATAACAGAGAACAACAGGATCATGAACAATTTTACGCTTGCAATTCTTCCTTTTTACTTCGACTTTTTTAAGGTCCTTTTATGTCCTTTTGCGTTATTTTTCTTCTTCTTGTTTTCTTTCTTTTTTTTAAGTCCTTTTTCTTAAGGGTTCGTGTGTTGCGTTTGTAATTTTAAAGTTTTTCTTTCAAATTAGTTTTTGCTGATCCTTGTTAAAGAAAGGATCTTTAGTGGAAAAAAAACCTTTTTTTCGTTTTTCAATTTAATTTGAAAAGAATTTTTGGAAAATTTTGTGTATGTACTTTTCTTATGTGTAAAATTAAAAATTGATTCGTGCTGACATCGTATTAAAAAAACGAGAGACTGCAATAAAGCAACTTAAAGCGAAAGGAGTTAGGAATTCCTGCTAAAACCGTTCCAAAGCATTCATATTTCCTTTTGAGGCTGTTTGTAGTGTAAGTTTGAAAGTAGCTTGAAAAAAAGAGTTCAAAATGTCTGAAACTAAGCACACAAAAACTTTAAAAAGTTTTAAAAACAGTAAAAAATCACTTAAAAAATAGAGAGCTCCTTGGGAAACTCCGTTATACAGTAGTTATCCTGTGTCTATTTGGTGTACAACTTAAAATTGCAACCATGAGAACTTATAGCTAAGCTCTTGTCATCTTTCTTGCCACATATAGTGGAACACGCCGAAAGGCGATCTTCTATTTTGAGACCATTAAGTGCAGAGGATTAGAAAGTTGTTTGTGCATCAGTGACAAATGACGTCACGCTTGTAATTCTTTCGACATAATAAACAAGACAGAAACTTCGCCATCTAACGGGAAATGCATTATTCTCAAATAAACCCCTATTCTATGGATCGTTCTATTCTGTTGGGTAACGGCTGCTGCATAATGGCACCAGGCAGACACCAGTAGAAGGCAATTTGTGATATTTATTAACAGAGGCCTGAAGGCGACACCATATTTTGCTTTGCTACACAGTTTCTCCTCAAGCAGCAGACAATTCTGGGTTAAATCAAGTTTGTATGCAGGTTTTAGCAACGTAATGCGGGCATGTTAGAGTCATAGACCCTAATTTCAGTGCTAAGACACCGTCATCCTAAACCGTGACTACTGCAATGCGAATATTAATTCTTCTTCAAATTCTTTGGCCATATACACTAACAGGGGGAGTTAGTAAAACGACTAGTGGTATGCATATAAAGCACTCGGATATTTTTGTTTTTCTTTTTACGCCGAGGAGGGGTGAATATTCCTAACCGCACCATAGAGGAAGTCGTCACATCCTCCGTCTGTGGGGCCCTCACCCACTAAGTTCCCCCTCGTCTCGTGGACTCGTTGTGCCCACTCCGGAACTACGGTGGTATTACTTCGGAGTGGAGTCCTTTTGGCCATTTGGCCCCTGCGTGTTCATATCCGTGTCCGGATTGCGTGTCGAAAGTTGAGGAGACGTGTCTCCACTATTCCTCTTGTTCAGGTCCCTGTGTCGGATTCCGTTTGACACGTGTGCAAGTGTCATATATGCCGGCGTGCCTGCATGTTCCGCAGCCTCCAGATCTCTCTTCTTCAGTCTTAGGATACGCTCCACGTAATTCGCTACTGAAGTCCAATTCTCTCCACTCGCAATCATAATCTCGACAATGTTAGCGGCCGTGATTGTTCCAACTATCGATGTCAGCTCAGAGCGGTAGCTCTGCCAGCGTGCACACTCGAATATAGTGTGCTCTGCGTCATCAATTACTTCCTCAATAATAAGGGGAGGCGCTCTTGCCCATTCTATGCAGGTGTTTCCTAAAATACCCATGCCCCGATAGCATCTGTGTAGTGTAGTAGTTCACCTCTCCGGTTTTCCGTCCAATCCATAGCTCAATATCCGGGATAAGTCTCGCCGTCCACCTTCCTCTGTCCTCTTCATCCCATTGGCGTTGCCATTTTGAGATGTTGATTTTGAGGTGTTTTGCCTGAAGGAACCTGTTCAATTTCGCCCTATAAATCTTCATCCGCTCCGCGGCTTGCAGGTCGACGGGAATTGTACCTGCAATCACAAGTACGGCTGGCGCGGATACTGTGCGATACGCCGAAGTGATGCGTAATGCAGCCGTTCTCTGTAACGATATAAGTGAGTACGCTCGCTTTCTAACATTGAGCGCTTCGGCCCAAATTTCACTTCCATAAAGCATAATGCTGTTACTAACCTCCATCAGGAGCCTCCTTCTCGCCGGTAGCGGGCCCCCGCTCGGATATTAGGAACCCATATAGATCCAAAGATACTATAGTCAGTTGTGGTTCCCATCACTGCATTCAAACCACATGTAAGCTTGTCCATGAATGTCATCTATTTCTCCCGGAAATGGCGAATTAAGGTTTCCATTATTTGGGTTCCTGGGCATAGAGGCATTGCAGACGTAATACCTAGAACGGGAACCGCTTTTCAAAACCTCATATGCGGCCCGCTAGGCTAGAGTTTAGCGAGCTGCAACTCGAAGGAGAATGAAAAAATCGTATTAGAAAGGCAATTACATGGCACCTTACACCATAAGACGATAAGATTCGAATTATGCCATCAACTGTCAAGAGCGAACACTTAGAGATCTGATCAAATACAAACTGCTTACTGTACTTCTTACAAGAACGGTTCAATAAGTCTGTGACTTTAGCAATTGCGCCCAGAGGGACTGTATGGTCTATTATAAAAGCCATTAAGTGACTTCTTACATTGAACTTTGTTCTTGCCATTATAATTCTATGAAGGCTGCATAGATTTTCGTAAACCTTAGTTTGCCAAAATTGCTTAACATATGTTACCTTTCAAGCGGTAATAATTTGAGAAAAATATCGTCACCTATTTGAAAGCTACATGGCTTCATATAAAAATAGTCACATTAAACTAGCATAGATTCCCTAGAAACACTTCTTAGTATGTCTAATTTTACATTTCATGACATGTCGCGATGTGTGGGGTAGATAACAGAATTATCCTTCTCACATTTTTTTTTCTTTTTCAGCACCGTTTCATTAAAATGGCTCATTCAGAACAAGATATGCCCACTTTCAAGTGTGTTTTAGTGGGTGATGGCGGTACCGGTAAAACGACCTTCGTTAAGCGACACATGACCGGTGAATTTGAAAAGAAATACGTTGCTACCTTGGGTGTCGAAGTGCATCCTTTGATTTTCCACACTAATCGTGGTGCCATCCGCTTCAATGTCTGGGACACAGCTGGTCAAGAGAAATTTGGCGGCTTACGTGATGGCTACTACATTCAGGGTCAGTGTGCTGTTATTATGTTCGATGTAACATCACGTGTTACATACAAGAATGTACCAAATTGGCACAGAGATTTGGTGCGTGTATGCGAAAATATACCCATAGTGTTGTGCGGCAACAAAGTCGATATTAAAGATCGTAAAGTGAAGGCCAAGAGTATTGTGTTCCACAGAAAGAAGAATTTGCAAGTAAGTTGAATTACGAAGAGAATTAAAGACAAAGAAGGAGGCGAGGTATTAATTTTTTTGTATTTCTTTTCAAGTACTACGATATTTCCGCCAAATCGAATTACAATTTTGAAAAGCCTTTCCTTTGGTTGGCCCGTAAATTGGTGGGTGATCCCAATTTGGAATTTGTGGCAATGCCTGCTTTATTGCCACCAGAAGTGAAAATGGACAAGGACTGGCAATTACAAATTGAACGAGATTTACAAGAGGCTCAAGATACTGCCTTACCCGACGAGGATGAGGACTTGTAAATTGCGCCATTGAAATGCAGACTCCAAAAGGAAATAATTTTCCAATTGTTATAAAATGTTTAATGAAATTAAATTAAATTTACTTATTTAGTATATAAATCAATTACTACAGTCTAAATATAATGAATTTAAAACAAATTGTCTTTGAAAATATGTTTATAAAGTTATCGATTTTTTTTAGAAAAAAATTTATCGCCATTTTGAAATCATTTAAATTTTCTAAATTAGTTGGTAGTTATACTACCGAGCTGTCTTAACAAATCTTTTAGTCTTATGGCTATATTAGCAATATCATTTTGTGTAAAATCGATAAATCGATAAAAATAAATCGATTGCATTTTGTAAAGAAAATATAATTTAAGAAAGAAATTCTATTTATTTTTACTCACTTTTCAATTTCCCTTTTATAGGTTTCTGTACAGATGGCTCTCCGCAAACATATGCCATCACTACCAATATGTAATCTTGATCAGCTTTTAAATAGGTCAGGAGGTACTTGAGTTAAATCATTTCATTATGGGAATTTTTATAGCCATTTACTGGTTCAGAATAGGCAAGCGAACCTGGAAAGAAAAACAAACAAACAAATGATATCGATTACACGCTTATCTTCAGTGAAATTATCTATGTATGTATGAGAAGGAGGGGATGTGTGTAGATTTTATTCAAATGTATATTTATTTATGCTAATTGTGTACCTGAAACTTGGTTAATTTTAATAAAAAACAAAAACAAAAATATCTGAAAACAATTTATCGAAAACATATCGAACTACTATTGAACCCACCAACTAAACAAACAAACAGTTGAACTAAATAGAAAAAATATTTTCCTTTTTGGATAAAACAAACATTTTACATGAAATCAGAAATATAATTTTTACTGTTATCGAAAAAATTTATGATATTAATAATTTTAATGTTATCGACAAATTACAATAACATATTACAGGGGAATGTATGATTGCAAGAGATTAAGGAGCCGATTTTCAAGAGTGTCTGTGATCTGAAATACATCTCTAGGAAAGAAGGTGCTCTCTATATTTGTATACCTCAACGCGATTATGATTGGAATCAGATGGTCTAAGAGTTCGCTTAACCTAACCCACATTTTCGAGGGCTTTTCAGCCACCAATAATAATTTAAAAACGTCTTATTTATTTATGTTTTATTTTATTTATTAAAATATGATTCATTTTTAATCTCAAACATTTTTTTTTAATAATTCTCATTTAGTTCATTAGCATTTAACACAGCAGGCCGGGAAGACACCGTTGAAATCTTTCCTATTTTTACAGGTGACTGGGAATTTGTTGCATCTGGAAAAGAAGAAGAAGAAAAAATAACAACAAAAATTAATTTAAAAAAATAAAACACAAGTTAAAACGATGACTAGGGCCTCATGGGACCATTCGGGTGCTATACAGTTAGTCTGGTGATTTTTTTTACATGTTTGTGGTAAATTTGGTTTGAAGATTAAAATTTACATTGCTAAGCTTAGGACAATCGATTTACTTAGCAAGGAAATGTGATATTATAAAGAAAGCCTTACCGATGTGACCATGCCTATGAAGTGCACTTACTGCCAAAAAAAAACTTGCTTCTGTTAGAGGAAGTATGGCAGACATTTCGAATTTGTTTTCGCCACGGAGTTCTGAACAATTGGGACACATGGAAAATTATATCTTATGGGACTCATAGAAGCTAGAAGTGATTGCCATTAAAGCTATTGCATTCAGAAAAAGACACTGTTTACTGTGCATTATGATTTGGAGGTGTCATTAGACCTTACGTACATACATACATACATACATACATAATTTGGCCATTACAACCCTTCAGTCAGGATTACGGCCTAGCTTCTCAACACCACTCATGCGGTGTGCCTTAATTTTATACTTGAGTGACGGGAACCTACAGTTTAACGTCGACTCCGAACGACAGATTTTTGAGAACCGTTTCCATGGCAGGTTTATTTACTCTCAGAGTTTTTGCCAGAAATCTGCTGAGAGGAAGTCGCCGAAGAAATAATTTTTTTCTTCATATTTCGTTTTGATGTCTGGCCTGGGGCTCGAACCCGGGCTTTACGTCTAATATGCGAACACACTACCTAATATCCTAATCCTTATTTTTTCGAAAATGTTAACTGTTACATACATACATACATAATTGACCATTACAACCCTTCAGTCAGGATTACGGCCTAGCATCTCATGTTAACTGTTATTGGCGCTTATGGCCTCCAATTGAAAAATAGGCATATGGTAGTACAGAGTTTCAACCACAAATATAACGCTGTTAGTTTATGAAAAATTTCTTAAAATTTTCAATTATTTTCCTAACGAGACTTGTAGGCGGCAATGAAATCGATAAATCCGTTTAAACATTTCTTTTTTCTCATAATTTTTTTTTGACTCACTCATCAATTTCCGTTGTAAAGGTTTCGGTGCAGGTGACTCTCTTCAAACATTTACCATCGGTGCCGAAGTCCACATACTCTTCACCCGATTTCGTGTAGGGGAAATACTTCAAGAAAACCATTTCATCTTCGGAATTTTTATAACCGCACACCGGTTGGGAGACGGCAAGAGAAACTAGACAAAATAAATATATAAGATTTAATTAAAATGAATACATATTTATTTATGATAATTGATTATTACCTGAAATTTGATTAACAAATACAGCTGCCACTAGCACTGATAGGATCAAAATGAATTTCATTTTCTGTTTTTTTTTTTAATTCGTAGACAAATTCTAATGGTTTTAACACCGGCTAGATTCGAACTAAACTAAGCTTTAAAGATGCTTCAGCTATTTATTTAATTATACCCGGAATCTGTTCCTAATTTGTCAGTTAAAATTATTAATTTTTTTGTTGTTGTTGTTTTTGTTTTTATTTTTACTTTTAATAGGCATTAATTAAGAAAAATGAAAATTATTAACAAAAAAAAAAAAATGAAAATGAGCGAAAACGACGTTCAAACATAGAAATCAAACAGCCAGCCATCTGAACAAACAACTGCACTGACTGACCACACCAGTACAGTATGTACATTCATTTGTACTCATATTTTGTGTAAATAAATATAATCAAAATGTAAAATATATTGTTTATTATATTGTACTCGTACGTAATCTAGCTGAAGGTGATTAGATCATATTTAAAAGTCTCTTTAAATAATCGTTGTTGCATTTAATAAACAACAAACGCCTTCTTCTCCTTGCACTCACGATGCTAATTGAACTCAAACATGTGTGAAAATCTTTTTAAAACGGAATACATATATATATATAATGCAATTATCAGAAGACTTCTGAAAAGAAGTCACATTTCGTTTTGTTCGAGATGTCTGAGCTAGGGTTTGAACCACAAGCTCGCGTCTAATACGTGTGCAACCCTAGTCACGAAAGGACGAATTGTTATAAATGAAGCAAAATCAATAGCGCCGGATTCTCCTGCACTCTTTCACGAACAGCAGCAATGTTTTCACCATAATCTGCAGATCATTTACTGAACCAGCGGACTTGAATTTATTCACCAGCATTATGCCGATGTTGAATGCTGTATCCTTTCGTACTTACTTACTCAATTGGCCATTAGGTTAGGTTATGTTAGAGGACGTGTACTTGTCAATTAAGACAAGTACAGTACCCGGGGGTCGAATTGGCCCATTGTACAACGTCCTTAAAGAGGGAAGGATAATAGAGGGAATAGGATAAAAGTAGAGGATGTAGGAAAGGGAGGATGGGAAGCGGAGAAATTACACAGACCAGACACAACAAAAAGGGAGAGCGCGACTACACTTATGAAGCCCTAGCACCTCTCAACCAGCCTAAGCCACTAATGAATCTGTGGAGAGCCTTGATGTCGGCTCTCAACACAGAATTCAAACTCTCAAAGAAGGCCCTGCCAAGGGTCCTCAACCCCAACCTACCAAGGGCTGGGCAGTTACAGAAGAGGTATTCGATAGTCTCCAACTCCTCCTCATCGCAACCTGCCCTGCAATAGTCTGGCTGGGATCTGTTCCAGTTCCCCGTCAGCGACCTAATCTCGCAGTGCCCCGTGATAAAATAATTGGCCATTAACAACTAGATTAACTGATTTCAGCTTGCCTTAATATATCTTTCCAGGCGTAACTGCTTCTTTTATGCCTTCACCAGTTGTTCACACCAATCCATGACTGGACTTCCAAGATTTAGTTTGGCCTCTACACCGACTTCGGCTAATCCTAAAATCAAATACCTGTCCTGATCCTATTCCATCCCAACGATATGGCCTAATCAGTGCAGCCGAGGCATGTTAATGTGCTGCACAACGACCTAAGGTCTTACGTAGAATTTTTCTCTTGAATAGCCTCGGCCCTGCTACATCTGTGCTTAAATAGCGTGCATGCTTGGCGAGCATGAACAGCATGTAGAGTATTAGTTTTGTCATACGAAGCTTGCCCTTACTTATCGACAACATATGTATACTTCGCTTTGTCGTCATTAACTGCCACATCATCTTGATACATACATACATACATTGGCCATTATAACCCTTCAGTCAGGATTACGATCTAGCTTCTCACACTACTCATGTTGTGTATCTTAATTTTATACTTGAGTGGCGGGACTTATAGTTTAACGTCGGTTCCGAACGTCAGATTTTGAGAACCGTTTTCATGGCAGGTTTATTTACTCTCAGAGCTTTTGCCAGAAATCTGCTGAGAGGAAGTCGTCGAAGAAATATTTTTTTTGTTTTCATATTTCGTATTGATGTCTAGCCTGGAACTCGAACCCGGGATTTACGTCTAATAAGCGAACCTACTAGACTACGGCCACCCATCTTGATAAACTCCGCTTTTAATAGCGCTAAAGACAGCAGTAACATCTCGTTTGGTACGCCCTATGATGTAAATGTTATCAGCATATGCAAGCAGCACCTAGACACTTTTGTAAAAATAGTATCCTTTGCGATAATCTACTGCCTTCAGCAGAACACCTTCCATGACGAAGTTGAAGAGGTCCCTTGATGAGGTATTGCCTTGTCTGATACCTTGCACGGTATCATAAGATACGGAGAGGTATATTCCTGCCTTGACGGAACTACAGGAATTGCTTAACGTTATCAACTGGCAGGAATATCAAGCTCAGACATTGCGGCAAAAAACGATTCCCATCGAAAGCTGCCTTGTAGTCGACAAAAAGCTGGACGACTTGTTGTTCATGTGCCTTCTGCAGGATTTGATGTAATGAGACGATCTGGTCGATGTTGGACTTACCAGGTCTGATAAGGACCAATCAGTGTTTTCACGAGTGGCTTCAGTCGTTCGCACGAGAACATTTAAATGCTATATCCGGCCAGACTGAATAAATGACAAGTAATTTGACAGCCGTGACAAAACTAACACTCTACAAGACACTCATCCTACCCGTGCTTCTTTATGGAGCAGAGGCATGGACCCTATTAAGTACTGATGCTGCGGCCTTGAGAGTGTTCGAGAGAAAAGTTCTACGTAGGATCTTCGGTCCAGTGCGTGATGGCGATGATCTCCGTATCCGATTCAACAGTGAGCTGTATGAGCTCCTCAAGACGTTGTACAGCGTATTAACATCCAGCGGCTGCGCTGGCTCGCCCATGTCGTTCGAATGGAGGAGGATGCTCCGGCGAGACGGGTATTTGATGCGGGAATCTGCGGAAGTCGGCGAAGAAGACGACCTTGTATCCGTTGGAAGGACCAAATCGAGGAAGCCCTGTCATCGATTGGTGTGACCAACTGGGGAAGGCGCGCAAGAAGCAGAGGCGCCTGGAAGGATGTGTTGCGGCAGGCCGAAATCCGTTAAACGGGTTGTTATGGTCAATTAAGTAAGTAAGTAAGTAATATTTACAACAAGATGGTCGTTATAACAAAATTGTTGAATTGTTTTCAATTGGAAACGGTGTAAACGGTACTTGCTTAATTGCTTAATTTGAATTTTTTGTTTCAAATGAGAGTCGTTTTGAATCGCTTAACATTTGTTTCGTAAAGAATCTTACGGATCTATCTTAATTTGTTATTATTTTTGTTGTTGTTTTTGTTATTTTTGTTATTTTCTCAGTTCAATTTTATTCATGAAATTCATACAAAACGTAGAATGTATGTCTCACATTAATTGTATGTATTTTGTCTTGCCATTGTTGATGACTTAATAGGCGATTTTTTTCGTTTTTTTTTTTTAATTTTAAAATTACAAAAACAATAAGAATACGGATTTTCTAATTTGTTTTTATTTGATTTATTTGTATGCAAAATGAAAACGAAAAGTAATTAAGATTTTACAAAGTATTGTACACATTAGACAACAGCTTCGAAGGGGAGATAAAAGTGATGGAAATGCTTTAAAACGTGTACACTCTGTAAGTTATCACATCTGACTTACTTAGTTAATTTTGTCTCATTACACCACCCAAGTTGTGTGTGTGTTATTTTTATTCAAGAGTGGTGGGACCGACCTTCAGTTTAAATTCAACTTCGATTCGAGATTTGTGAGAAAGTTTTCATGACAATTTTATTATACTCCCAGAGTTTTTGCCAGAAGACTGCTGAAAGCAAGTAGGCGAAGCTGGGGCTTTAAACCACAGCTCGATACCTACTGCCTATTAGACTTCAGAGCCTTCAAGCTCTCACATCGATGGGATTTAATTAATGAGAGGGAGTTCCCTGATTCGAAAACCTGTTAGTTTATAAACGTATTAAGATAATAAAATAAATATTTTTTAATAATTTTTAAATAATTTTTATTTAACAATATTACAAACAATCTGGATTAAATAAAACAATTCAAAAACTTTTTAATACTTCTTTAATTTCTATCCTTATCTTTGGTTATTAACAATATTTTTGGAAAATATTTTCATTTTTAAGCTGTGCTAGCTAGATTTAGATGAAATTATTTTCAGTTTGACACACCAGCTGGGGACAGCAGGATGGATAAGGCTGACGCATATCCGATTCAATACTGCAAGTGGCATTTGGTTGTAAATTATGGCGGCCGCAGCTAAAAGAAGTAAAATTTTTAGGAAATTAAAAAAAAAAACATTTATTATACGAGTATTTTATTTATAAAGGGTTATTAGGCCCTGGACCTATTTGCGATTGTGACCGAAATACAATAACATTTAAATTATCGCCTCTGGATTCAATCACTTTTTTACACATTTCACATTAGTTAACACGGCTAGTCTAGTAGGTTGCTTGTTGACCTATTACAGATAAGGCCACGAGTCAAATCCCAGGCTCGGCGACTTCCTCACAGCAGATTTCTGGCAAAAACTTTGAGAGTAAATGGCTCTCAAAAAAAATCTATCGTTCGGAGTCGACTTGATTACAGCCTAGTTTTTCACACCACCCCTTGTTATCCTTGTTATGTGTGTTAATTTTATCCATTAGTGGCGCAACCTACTGCTTAACTCTAAAGCAAGAAAGTATAATAAAATTGGGTACCTGGTAATCTAGTGGGTAGTGTGCTAGACTGTTAGCGTGAGGGTCGTGGATTCGATTCCCACCAGAGGCTCTGGTCTGTTATACTACACCGCGCACTCAGGTCGTAATTATAATTAGATATAATTTGTAATCGTATTATAATTAATAAATAATTTAATAAATAAAATTTCCTGCAGAAAGTGTGGTCGCACAACAAACCGACATGATAGCTTAGGTGTATGTCGATGGCCATGAGCCTAATTATAAATTTTTATAGAAATTTTATTTGTTGTCAATAATTCTCTGCAGGATAATATTTATTTGTTATCGATAACTTTCTAAAGAAAATTGTTTTGTTATCGAAAATGTTCAACAGAAAAATGTATTTGTTGTGGAGATAATTTGTTTTTCTTTACAAAATTACTTTGTTATCGATAATTTACTATCGAAAATTAATTTTGCTATCGATAATGTTTTTTAAAACATAATTAATTACTTAATCAAGTCAATAATTCTCTGCAGGATAATATATATTTGTTATCGATAACTTTCTAAAGAAAATTGTTTTGTTATCGAAAATATTCAACAGAAATGTGAATTTGTTGTGGAGATAATTTGTTTTTTCTTTACAAAATTACTTTGTTATCGATAATTTACTATAGAAAATTAATTTTGCTATCGATAATTTTCTTTAAAACATTGTTAATTAACAATATTTTTTTTTTATTATCGATAATTATTTAAAAGCATTTTTTATCGATAATTTTCTAAAGAATTGCGTATTATTTTAAAGAATGTTTTGTTGTTTTATTATCGATAATTTTCAATGAATGAAAATTTCTCTAGAATAATATGTATATTTGTTAAGAATAGTTTTTTTTATAGAATATTGCTTTGTTATCGATTATTTCCGACAGAAAAATGATTTGTTATCGATACTTTTCAATAAACAAAATTGTCTATAGAATAATAAGAATAAAGGTAGTTTTTTTATAGAATATTGTTTTCTTATCGATTATTTCCGACAGAAAATTGTTTTGTTATCGATAATTTTCAAGAAACAACATTTTCTCTAGAATTATATACGTATGTATTTTTAAGGTCAGTTTTCTATAGAATATAATTTTGTTATCAATAATTATTTATAGAAAATTGCAGAACTGATATAGATCGATACTTATCGATCGCTTGAAAGTTACAATCGCTTTCCAAAGACTATACAAATTCTAATGAATCAATAATGATTTCTATTGTGTATTGAAAAGAGGCGCAGATCGTACTTTAAAATGTACTTTTCCTAGGCAATTTGCATTAGAAAAATCACAATAAAATAATTACTTACAATTCCATCACTAAAACATAATCCGAACGGCAATAAATACGCTCACAATGACCTTCACGATTCAATGGTGTAAACGATTGATTTATGGGTATGGGCTGTTGTAACTCTTCATAATAACACTGATTGGGATAATCTAGAATTATTCGATAACAACAAAAATTATTTCTTCTATTTTTTCACAAAAAGAATACACTCTTTTAATCACCTGTATGAACGGCATTACCACGATAACGTACATCAGCCATAACCATAGCAATGGTTAAGCAGATTAACAGTAAATTTAATATAAATTTCATGTTTTTATTTCTTCGATATATTTTTATTTATTTATTTTTTGTTTAATTGTTTAAAAACTCGATTAATTCTTTTTAACGTAATATGTTTATACACTTAACTTGGATATTTAATTTTTTTATTGTTTTGTTTTTATTTTTTTTTTTGGTATTTTTGTTTTCCGCTTAAGCGACTGCTCGTGAGAGACTTTCAATTGGCAACTGTGGTGGATTTAATTAATTTTTGTTGCTTTTATATAAAATTAATTATATTTTTTTTTTGTTTTGTTTTGTTGTGATTGTTGTTCTTGTTGTTTTTACTACCTACATTAAAAAATTTTCATATGAATTGTACAACAACTACGTACTAGATAATAAAAACCAACAATAACAGTAACAATGGCTCAGTTTAAATTTAAATTTTTTTTCGGTTTAAGTGATTATGTCCGTAGGGGTAATCACAGCCAGTAATCCAGATTATTTTCCAGAAAAAGAGGTAATGACTTCTGTTGATGATATATTGCAACCGTTTAGAATATTGACAACGAGATAAGAAGGACTCAGCATTTCCAGAAAATATTTTTTCATATCAATTGAGCAGGAATAATGTCTGCGAGACAATGAGCATTTAATTTCCGGGATGGTCGGAAATTTGTGTAAAAGACAGTCTCAGATAAAGATGGATGAAACGTTTGATAAAAATGTTCGACCAAAAGCAGTGGTTGTAGTTTATTTTCTGCGTACAATAAGTATACGAAAGGCTGATGTGGGTTATCCGGGACATTTACACAAGTATTCGACGTAAAGGGTGGGCTAGTCAACCATTCAGTACAAATGCACACACCCCTTAGCTAGCGTAATACCCATACATACATACATAATTGACCACTACAATCCATCAGTCAGGATTACGGCCTAGTTTCTCACACCACTCATGTTGTGTGCCTTAATTTTATACTTGAGTGGCAGGACCTACAGGTTAACGTCGACTCCGAACGATAGATTTTTTAGAATCTTTTTCAGGGCAGGTTTATTTTACTCTCAGAGCTTTAGCCAGAAATCTGCTGAGACAATATCCCCTGGGGCTCGAATCCGGGCTTTACGTCTAATAAGCGAACACACTACCTACTAAACTACGGCGACTTCAAGGCCCATAAAAATTTTAAATCCTCAGTGGAACTCCATCCTACGGTAATCAACTTTCTTTTGTCTGACAATACAAATTTCAGGAAAGGCTAAATATCGGTTCCCGTTACAGACTTTAAATCCCCAACGAAACTCCATCCTACGGTAATCAACTTTTTTTTTGTCTGGAATGACAATTCTGAGTGCGAAGATAAACACATCTTCGGGAATCGTATTATTGGTGGTTCTACAGTATTTATAAATTCTTTCCTCATCCGCGGACAAAAGACATTCAAAATGTCGAGGGGACCTCAATGCGATCTCAGTGCGATCTTTCAAATAGCCCTATCATGATATCAAGTGAAATCAGGAAGAGAATATTGTTAAGAGCAGTCTGAGACCAGCGTCCCTAATAATCGGATATCACCCGCTGAAGCTTTTATCCGAAGCATTCCACCAATTAACAAAGTCATACATAATAATTGACTTAGTAATACAGTGAAGACACATTTCTTCATCCTTTCCTCGATATACGGGTAAGTTTTCCATTTCAGCTTACTGTTGTCTAGGCGAGAGTGAATATGAATGTATTAATCTTGTGCCTACGCGAAAACAGAATAAGTTCCATTTTATATGGGGGGTTATTCCCCAGCTGTATTGGTCTGCCTATGTGTTTAGAACTCCAAAAAGAAAACTTTCATTGGTTTTGCAAGCTTCGACTGAAAAAAATTCCGCTAAAAGTGGTCAGTCTGCATCAGTGGCAGAAGCCACAACCTTGACACCCTTATTCTCCAAGCACAATTTCGAACAAGGATTGACTAGTACTAACGGGATAGAAATCGATTTGTTCGTCAAATGACAAAACGAAAATGAAAGTACATCGGCCCAAAATCTACGAAAAAAAATGACAAAAGTATCACAAGAATTGTTCTGAACTGGAATTCCCAGGCAACTTGAGTTCGAAAGCAATTTTTTCTAAAATTTTAGAAATCCATTAATAGTCCATTGGATTTTCTTTTGCAAATAATAAACTGTGATTACCCTCTCTCCCCCTATGAATTATTTCTCCTGTAATTCTCAGTTGCATAATTTTGATTTTCTACTTCATCTCACTCTCTCTCTCTGTACTCTAAAGACACATTTTTAATTAAACGATACATTTATTTTTAAACATTTTTTGTAAAAAAAAAGTAAAATTTATCGTTTTAAATCGTTAGAAACAAACTCAGGGAAAACAGATTTACAACAACACAGTGACGTTTATTTGTTTAAGAAAAAAACAATAAGAAAACAAAATTATAAAATTAAATACAAATATTTAACAAACAATAGTTGTAAAGTGTTTCTACTTATTCAATAATTAATTAATTAATTATTATAGGTAAACAACTAACAATAGAGTAGAGGAGGAATTGAAATTTTAGGAAATACTTATACACTCACAAATAATTATCTCAAGAAGTTTACATATTTGTATCCGGTTCGAAGAATATTGGAAAATTGTCAGCTTTATACATGAGTAGCGGGACATACAATTTAATGTGGATTTCGAATGACAGATTTTTAAGAAAACTTTTCATGGTAAATTTATTTTACTCTCAGAGTCTTTGTCAGAAGACTGATGGGAGGAAGTCGCCGATTAAATATCTTTTCATATTTCGTTTTGTTTGAATTTTCTGAGCTGGGATTTGAGCCACGGATACAAGTCTAATAAGTCAACACTGCCTACTAGACTACAGTGATTTCCTGCTTATTCAACTACCCTATGATATTATCGCCTCTTTCGGTATACTCACGCAAACGCCACCTAAAATGCAAATGTGGAAATATTACCACTGTCGGGTTCTTAACACTGAACGAGATTAGATGTTAATTTTATTTAAATCGAATTTGAATTGAAATTAAACCCGTGATCGTTCAGATTCTGACGATAGATAAGGCAATGAAAGTGATGGGATACTAACCCAAAGAAAAAAGGACTCATGGAGAAATTTATTAAAGCAGTATAGCAAAAAGGCTTCTAATTTTTTTTTCGAACGTCCCCGGCCACGCAATAACCCACCCTCACCCGACCGCGGAGGGCTCGTCCCCATTACGAAGGGACACGTACACACTACAGTCCGGACTATAGCGGGTAAGGGAAAAGTAATGGCAACAAGAACATAAATCAGCTACAGAACTTAATCACAAGCTGAATAAACTAACAATCCACAGGAACTACCTATGACAAGAACGAAAATACATTTTTATATAATAATTTACATAATATATAATAATTTACATACATTTATAAGCTACGTTTTATATTACAAACACTACAATTAAAATCAATAAAATCATAATATAAGTTAAAATCTCAATAATGGAACAGCAGCTAGGAAGTCTCCTGCCTGACAGCACAGATATAGTGTAGTGCACTTGACCAGACTTTGGTGCTGGCAATGTAGATAAATTTATTCGCTAAGTATTCAACAAACCCAACGGCAGTTGGTGCCATACATAATACATAATTGGCCATTACAACCCTTCATTCAGGATTACGGCCTAGCTTATCACACCACTCATGTTGTTTGCAGTAATTTTATACTTGAGTGGCGGGACCTACAGTTTAACGTCGACTCCGAACGACAGATTTTTTAGAAACTCTTTCATGGCAGGTTTATTTACTCTCAGAGTTTTTGCCAGAAATCTGCTGAAAGGAAGTCGCCGAAGAAATATTTTTCACATTTCGTTTTGATGTCTGGCTTGGGTTTCGAACCCGGGCTTTTCGTCTAATAATCGAACACACTACCTACTAGACTACGGCGACTACCCCTGACTAAAGAGCAAACATTTAAACCTATAGGTTTCCTATATCCTTTGCAGTTCGAGAAATCAAAACAATTTCCGGGAAAATAAAGGGTGTTTTTTATAGAGGTATAGAACTTTAAGTTGGCATTACTTTTCAAGATGACGACCGATTTAACAGCTGTCAAGAGATTTATTCTCAGTTTGGTTTGGCAATTCATCATTAATAGACTCACGCCTGAACAACGCTTGCAAATAGTGCAATTTTATTTCGATTTATTGAAAGACGCGTTTGGTGACCGCCTAATTTCACGTTTTGGACCTGTGAATAGGCCTCCAAGATCTTGTGATTTAACACCGCTAGACTACTTTCTGTGGGGCTATGTAAAGTCATTGGTCTATGCGGTAAAGCCACACACGCTTGACCATTTGGAAGACAACATTCGCCGTGTTATTGCCGATATACGGGACGTCCAGATTGGACTACATCCGCGCCAGCCGTGGCGGTCATATGCCAGAAATCATATTTAAAATGTAATGCCACAAGATTATCCTTCGGATAAATAAAATTCATGTCAATCGAATAATCCATCGTTGTTTTATTGCAACTTAAAGCTCTATACCCTATATTTTTATATTTTTATATGTATGTATAACTTTTAGTGGAAAAGAGACTTTTTAAAAACATCTTTTTATTATGTACTATAAAACATGGTTCATTAAAATCTGTATTTATTTTTGAAAATCTGTTGCTAAAAATAAACTCTGTCCTGTTTTTAATATGTATCATGTAATGTCGTAATATACACAATAATATTAAATTTATAACCTTGAATTGTTTGGTTTTTTAAATACAATGATCCCCCCATCAGCACAAACAAACAAACAAACAAAAAAAAACTTAAAAACCCAGAGTTAAAAATTCTTTGTAAACATTAACATAACCTCAAAACAAAAAATATAAGAAACCATAAATGTTGAGAAATACATTTAAATAAACTCTAGAACACAATGAGTGGCTGAGAGGAGAGACAAGACAGACCAGACAGACAATAACACTTTAAATTATTGCCAATTGTTGAATAAAATATTATTCGCAGTTGTTGTTATTGTTATGGCTTATAAAATCGTTAAAGATATTGGTTAAACGTCACAACGTTATTAAAAAAAAACAGCAACAAAACCATCAACTTGAAATTTAAAACCATTTTTTTCTTCTTCTCTGAAAAACAAAAGTTTTTTCCCCACAAAATCTTATGTTTCTGTAAAACGGTCAAGAAACGAAAGAAACAAAAAATACTTTTTGAATGCAATGAACCTGATATTGAAGGCCGAATAATACTTAAGTAGCCGTTTTAATATGTTGACTGCTGCCGAACCAACTTATTTAGACTCCTAGATTGCCTGCATTGTAATCAACAGTTTCCTTTTCTCCCTTTTTACCGCGTTTCCTGTAGACGTTATTGACCATATGACCAAGATCAACTCGTCTTGCATGTGTATTCAGATTATACAATGTCCTGTAAAAACTCCAACAACTACGCTAAACGTGCTTCTCTTGAGTTGGTGTTGACTTTGTGTGCGCCCTTTATCTAGTCACTAACTCGGCATTAACGGAATCCGGTACTGCATTATTAATTCTAAGCTTGCAGGTTCTCTATGGTTTTTCCAGTGTAGAGGAGTTATCTGACCATATTTGGCAATTTTCTGGACTGCTCCTATGGCTTAGTACTTATTTATTGTGAAAACATCATCCATCCCGTTAATAGATGTCGTTATGTTAGAATCCAAGACTCTGACAGACGTCTGGCTATACTATGTCTGGTCAAATTATTTGCTCTGCAATTTCCCGGAATGCCACCATGTCCCGTGTGATCTGTAATACTCTAACATCTTGTGGAGAGAATGTGGCCGAATTACGGCCACATATTCCCCAATGACTTAATTGTGTGAAAAAATCACACTAGAACTCTGCTTTTGGTTCCCGTAAGTTTTATGAATGTTGTTTACTGAATTGTCCAACAGCTCAAGTTAAATACTCCACGGGCAAGTTCTAGAAAATCAACATGTATTATTTAAAGAAATCCTATCGTCCTACAAAGTGCCTTGCTTGATGACTAATACCCATATATTGAAATTGGTCTACGGCCTTCTAAGTAACGACTGTTGAGTCGTGTAATATCCACATCAAGCTCTTACCATCTTAGAGTTATTGGAATCCTCTACACAAACGTGAATGTGTTTCTCTGTGAAGGAGGCGTCATTATTCCCCTCTGAAGTTTTAGGTAATCGTTGCCAGAAAGCTGAGATCAAATAGAAATTCAATGTCAAAATAAAAGGGAAAGTTTATGCCGTAGATACCAATTTCTTTGACCCAATAAGTTGGCATAAATACATACTTCTCACATTTACATTTGTTTGTGTAGCAATATCAACTGGGCGTCTAAAAAATTTCTTCACATTTCACTTTCTAAAACCATTTGTGATCCACCAGTAATTGGATTGTATTAGGGAACCATTAGATTACAATTGTCATATAACATATATACATATATGCTTACACCACATTCCAATTTTCTACAATTATCCATCATCCTCTCTCTAGGGTGCTTTAATATTTTAATTATTTTATTTTAATTTGCAATGTTTGGAGAATAACTTTTTTATAATGGAATATATATTCCATAGACCGATTTCTAATATTTAAGTAATGGCAGTACCATGATCATAAGTATATTGTGTGTTCTATTCATATTAACATTGCAGATTTTGTCCAATTTATTTTCATACACACGCACACATAGAATTCTATTTAAGTATTACGATCAACAAAAGTGTGAGATCGTTTGTGTACTTCGTTCGTAATTCTCATTTAGTTCATTACTATTCAAGAATAAGTCAATTATATCATTTTTGGAGGGTGGGCGGTGGTGGCTACTTGAAATTACTTCGAAGTTAGAAAATCCACCAATTGAGCTCTATTAGAGATCATTTGGACTACAATGCCAACATAGTATGATGCTCCCATCCCAGTTCGAAAATCCACCAATTGGGTTCTATTAGGGACCATTTGGACTACAATACCAATATAGAGCGGTGCTCCCATCCCACCTCTCAATTCTCTATAATGTCCACCAACCTTCCAAGACAAGTAACAAAGTCCCAAATTAAATACAATGTCGTATAAATCAACTAAATATTTATGATTTTTTAAAATAGTGCCATGGCTAATATCAGGATTCCGCCAACAATTACAATCCCCTGTGATGATTCATTCCCATCATCATAGAATCAAAATGTTAGCCTAGAGTCAAGTGTACCCTGAGTCTACAGTGACCTGTTGGAAGATTGGTTACCAACCTCAGGTTATTCTAATATATAGTCCTACAAACTAATCAATGATATTGGAAAACGAATAGAATAGAATTTATGAAGAGTTCAACTATAACTATAACCGAGTTTATAAAACAAAGTGGTGGTTATGTTTGTTACCCAGGGTGCTTCTGACACCATATCTCACTACAACCCAATATTTAAATGCAGACAAAATTGCAAAACATGTTCTGTTCAAGTGTACGAGATTTAACGGAGATCATGATTTAGCGACGTTCGTGTAATGTAATGCTTAATGAACACATGAAATTAACCTGCTCCATTTGATCTTCAAATCACGCGCTACCCTGCTATAAATGACTGCCAAACAAACTAAAGGACACAGAGTGATAAAATTTTGATAAGAAGCTTGGCCTGTTTTCCACTTTAAATGCCACAATATTTATGAGAACACGAGATCGTATTAACATTTGCCGATACCACACTGTAGTCGCCGTAGTCTAGTAGGTAGTGTGTTCGCTTATTAGACGTAAAGCCCGGGTTCGAGCTCCTGGCTAGACATCAAAACGAAATATGAAAAAAAATATTTCTTTGGCGACTTCCTCTCAGCAGATTTCTGCCATAAACTCTGAGAGTAAATAAAATTGCCATGAAAAGTTTCTCAAAATCTGTCGTTCGGAGTCGACGTTAAACTGTAGTTCCCGCCACTCAAGTATAAAATTAAGGCACACAACATGAGTGGTGTGAGAAGCTAGGCCGTAATCCTGACTGAAGGGTTGTAAAGGCCAATATGTAAAGGCCAATATATGTATGTATATACGTTCAAGCTGTTGAGTTATTGCGGTAGCATATATACATACGAGTATATATACAACAGATATTAAGAATTTTACCCTATTAACACACAGTTATAACACAGTTAACACAGTTATATTAAGAAGTTATAATCCAGTAGTATTTAATTTTTTTTTTTTAATTATATTACTGACCTAGTATTTCATCAAGTTTATTTATTTTAAATTTTCCCTCCCGAAAAGTAAGATTCTCTTGAATTTAAATGAATACATCTTATACACGAGTATGTTTGTAAGTGAGTGTTTAAAACACGCTGTGAATTTTTTAATAATAAATTAAATAAAAAGACATCAACAAAAATAAAACAAATAAAAAATTAAACCTGTTTTATAAGATTATAACAGAAACATGAAATCTTTATCCCCCAATAAAATTAAAATATTGAGAAAAAATAATAAAAAGAAAATTATCATGTTAAACCGTTAATTTCGGAACTAATACAGTAGATGCCGTAAATACAGAAGTAGTAGTAAAGTCGCCATGCACAACTATTACGTTCCGTTAGTGGAGAGAGAGAGAGTAGTACGTAGCGACTAATATAGACACCCCGGCACTAAAAAAAAGAAATGACCCATGAGTATGCTAAAAACAAATCGGCTTTCGTGGTTATGGAAGTATGCAATGGTATTTATGCTCAGTGCTCATAAATGCGAATGTAATTAATATGTAGGACCAGAGAGAATAGAAGTAGAGGTCGATAATGACCAATGTTTTGCGTAAATGTAAAATTGAAGCATTCTTCATTCTATCGTCTTAGCCGAGATTAAATATACAGGAGTTCCGATACAATGGTCAGAGACCTATACTCAAATGCTAATGGCTTTGAAGACCGTTGGGTTAGTGGCTTATTCGCGTACACCTATGACCTAAGGACACCTCATTATAACGAACATATATTTCACGATATTGGCTTTCAGTACTAGTTGCCGTACTCTTATAGGTAGTGTTCAAAATCCCGGTCAGATATCTCCAACAAAATCTGCTTCTCAGCAGATTTCTGGCAAAAACTCTTGGAGTAAATTAAATTGCCATGAAAAAGCTCCTCAAAAATTTATCGTTTGGTATCGACTTTCAACTGTAGGTCCCGTAGCTCTTGTATAAAAGTCACACACAACATAAATGGTATCAGAAGCTAGTTCGTAATCCTGATTGAAAGGTTGTAATGACCAATTATGTATGCATGTATGTATTGGTTTTTAGTTCACATTACCATCACGTGAGTAGACCATGCCCACAAATCTCTTGTGCAAAATATCCAATGCTGTGTGAGCTGTATGGCACGTTGCACATGTCGTTACTATCCAGATTATCCAATTCAGATCAAAAGAAGATTTCAGGACATCGACCCATAGTGTTAAACGTTGACAGTGATGGCCTGGTCAACGATGGTCTTCTGAAAGAATCCAAAAAGTGACTTTTTCGGTATGCATAGGAGGCTCTTGATCTTTTTATTGTTGTTTGTTTGTTCACGTCCTCCTAGAAATAGATCTCGTGTTGTTGAATGTTATATCCGTGTATGGTGATGTGGCAAAACAGATAGAATGAATGCGGTGAACTGTTAAAAATTCATGGTATCAGCTAAAGTTACATACATACATACATAATTGGCCATTACAACCCTTCAGTCAGGATTACGAACTAGCTTCTCACACCACTCATGTTGTGTGCCTTAATTTTATACTTGAGTGGCGGGAACCTACAGTTTAACGTCGACTCCGAACGACAGATTTTGAGAACCGTTTTCATGGCAGGTTTATTTACTCTCAGAGTTTTTGTCAGAAATCTGCTGAGAAATATTTTTTTTTATATTTCGTTTTGATGTCTGGCCTGGGGCTCGAACCCGGGCTTTTACGTCTAATAAGCAAACACACTGCCTACTAGACAACGGCGACTAACACAGCAATAGAAATTCGGGTATCAAAGGGAGTATTTATCTCAGTGACTGCGTCTGCTAGAAGCGGATAACGAACATAAGGCAAAGTGATGTTATTAACCCTGTAGCATACTTTATAACTTTTCAGGACACCAAGACTGACACTATTGTGTCTCAACGTTTGCAAAAATGCAAGTGAATAAATAAATGACTGCCGCGTATACGTGGACCATTGAGTAACGGCCGTGTTTACACAACATCAGCTACTGTAAGGCACCAAGTAACTGCCGTATATACGCGGCACATGTCGTTGAGGGTTAATAACTGTAATCGCCTTTGAGTGAAAGCTCCTGTCCAATATAATTTTGATGTAATTTTTAAATAATTAAGATGAAAACAAATAAGACTTAATAAATCCCCAAAACATGAAATAATAATTTAAACAATGTTAACTGGACTAACTTCCTGAAGTGCTATAAAGCGTTAAATCAGCGAGGCTTTCATTTTATCCATAATTCTTGATCAACCTTCGAATAAAACTTTGTAATTTATGTGATTTACTAACACTCTATAGTAATATTACCAAGTGAATAGAATAGATTTTTTTTAAATTTCTTTTTTGTTTTATTTAGCATAACATCATCGTCTTAATTTAATAAAAATATTAAAAAAAGCAACAAAAAACAAAAAAGAATTTCACACTGTTATTAATTTCGTATTTATCAATATTAAATATATAATAAATAAAAAAAGAAATGAAATGAAATGAAAAAAAAGAAAACAATATAAAATTTTAATAATTTAATATTTAAAAAGTGAGTCACTCACTCGCTCGCCCGCTCGCACACTCACGCTAATGCTAGAGGAGAAATTACAATGAAACTTTTGTTTTTCAAAAAATATTCGATTTATTTTTTATTTTTATTGAATTTTGATAACGTTTTCATAGAAATGTTCGAAAATATAACTTTAGTAAGCGTTAAACATTGTAAACGTTGAGTTGGAAAGTTTTCTTTTTAAAAAAACAACAGTTAAATAAAAACAACAAAGATTCCAAAAAGTAAATTTAAAAAAAATTAATTTAAAAGTTTATAGTAAAAGTTTATAAAATAATTTTAAGGATTAAACACCGCGCTCTAGACTACAACTTTAGAATTTGCGTTCGAACGAGTACTAGTAAGTACTAGTGTTGTCATTAGTAGACATATCTATCCCTATTGTTACTCTATGAAGTATTCTAAAGCAGCCTAACTTTAGTGTTGCAGCCGCTTGCGAAGTTTCTGTACAGGACCTAGCTGCACTTGTGTTTAATTTACAGCCGTCACAGTTAAAATCGTGCATATCACTATCTATACCGATGACTTTAAAATTCTGAACGCCCTATGATGTGTTATACATATGTAAAGTATTTGGATATTAAGCTTTCAAATAAGGCTGCCTGGCCTCAGCATTGAATAGGCGGAAGTATAGAAGTTTTCTAATTAATTCGGAAAACCGACAACATTTGACGACTTTTGTATAAGCTGGTTGATTAGTGTAGTCAGAAGAGGTAGCGTGTTCGCTTAGGAAAACATTTGAGGACTTTTGTATAAGTTGGTTGATTAGTGTAGTCAGAGTAGGTGGCGTGTTCGCTTATTAGATGTAAAGCCCGGGTTCGAGCTCCAGGCCAGACATCAAAAACGAAATATGACGAAAAAATATTTTTTTTTGCGATTTCCTCTCAGCAGATTTTTGGCAAAAACTCTGAGAGTAAATAAACCTGCCATGAAAGAGTTTCTCAAAAATCTGTCTTTCGGAGTCGACGTTAAACTATAGGTCCCGCCACTCAAGAGTAAAAATTAAGGCACACAACATGAGTGGTGTGAGAAGCCAGGGTTGTAATGGCCAATTATGTATGCATGTAATAGGGTAAAACTCTTAATATCTGTTGTATATATACATATATATGCTACCACAATAACTCAACAGCTTGCACGGTGGTATCGGTAAATGTTAATACGATCTCGTGGTCACATAAGTGTTGTAGCATTTAAAATGGAAAACAGGCCAGGCTTCTCATCAAAATTTTATCACTCTGTGTCCTTTAGTACGTTTGGCAGTCATTCATAGCAGAATAACGCGTGATTTGAAGAACAAATGGAGCAGGTGAATTTCATTACATTACATGAACTTCGCTAAATCTCGTATACTTTTGAACAGAACATGTTTTGAAATTTTGTCTGCATTTAAATATTGGGCAGTAGTGAGATAATCCACCACCACCACTTTGTTTTATGAACTCGGTTAGGTTATAGTTGAACTCTTCATAAATTCTATTCTATTCATTTTCCAATATCATTGATTAGTTTGTAGGACTACATATATATTAGAATAACTTGAAGTTGGTAACCGGTCTTCCAACAGATCACTGTAGACTCAGCGTACACTTCGCTCTAGGCTAATATTTTGATTCTATGATGATGGGAATGAGTCATCGCAGGGGATTGTATTTGTTGGTAGAATCCTGATATTAGCCATGGCAACATTATAAAAACATCATGAATATGTAGTTATTTATATGACATTGAATTTAATTTGGGACTTTGTTACTTATCTTGGAAGATTGATGGACATTATAAAGAATTGGGAGGTGGGATGGGAACATCACACTATATTGATATTGTAGTCCGAATGATCTCTAATAGAGCCCAATTGGTGGATTTTCCAACTGGGATGGGAACATCATACTATATTGGCATTGTAGTCCAAATGATCTCTAATAGAGCCGAATTGGTGGATTTTCTAACTTCGAAGCAATTTCAAGTAGCCACCACCGCCCACCCTCCAAACATAATATAATTGACTTATTCTTGAATAGTAATGAACTAAATGAGAATTACGAACGGCTGTATATTTAAGTACACAAACGATCTCACACTTTTGTTGATCGTAATAATTAAATAGAATTCTATGTGTGCGTGTGTGTGAAAATAAATTCGACAAAATCTGCAATGTTAATATTAACAGATCAATGTTATGTCTTTAACAGAACACACAATATGTGTACTTATGATCATGGTACTGCCATTGCTTAAGTATTAGAAATCGGTCGATGGAATACATATACATATATTACATTACAAAAAAGTTATTCTCCAAACATTGCAAAGTATTACAAGGCTTTTGAAAATTGAAAATAATTAAAATATTAAAGCACCCTAGAGAGAGGATGATGAATAATTGTAGAAAATTGGAATGTAGTGTAAGCATATAAATCTTATGTGAGAATTGTAATCCAATGGTTCCCTAATACAATCCAATTAGTGGTGGATCTCAAATGGTTTTAGAAAGTGAAATGTGAAGAAATTTTTTAGATATCCAGTTGATATTGCTATATAAACAAATGTAAATGTGAGAAGTATGTATTTATGCCAACTTATTGGGTCGAATAAATTGGTATCTGAAAAAAACTACGACTTTTAACCTACGACATAAACTTTCCCTTTTATTTTGACGCCATATCCTAGTAGGTAGGTAGTGTGTTTGCTTATTAGACGTAAAAGCCCGGGTTCGAGCCCCAGGCCAGACATCAAAACGAAATATGAAAAATAAAATATTTCTTCGGCAACTTTCTCTCAGCAGATTTCTGGCAAAAACTCTAAGAGTAAATAAATTTGCCATGAAAAAGTTTCTCAAAAATCCGTCGTTCTGATAGATTTAATATTTTCTCATATGTGGATCTAAGGAAAAGCAGGACCAGGTCTTGCTGTGAAAACAGATGGTTTTACGTAAGTGCCATTTCCTTAATCTGGTTCTCAGGCCACAGACACTTCGTTGCAAATAATAACCGATGAGCTAGCTAAGAGTCTCCGTGGATATTGAATTTGCCACCTACTACTCGTTCTTTTTCTGTCCTTGAACGGACACAAAACACATACAGTTCCATCTTTTTCTCTATACAGTAAAGGCAATAGCTCCGAAAGCCATCCGTCACTCTTTTTCTAAACTCTTAACAGTGTATTTGGGTCAATTGGTACGCACACAGAGAAAAGGGATAACAGTGCCAGATCTAGCAGCCAGACAAGTAAGGTTTTTTGGGGTACATTTAATTCACCAACTGTTGTCTTGATATAGTTTCAAAACCTTACTTAATTGCTAATGATAGCCGAGAACCTAACCCAAACGTATTAGCACCTAATTTACAACCATATTGGTACTTTAAAGTACTTTTGAAGTTCATTTTTACCCCTTTTTTGGTACTTTTTTACAACATATCGATCATATACAAATGAATTCTTTTTATTTTTTCCAAAAAGCGGGAGACTTCAACATGTCTAAACTCCAAAGCATTATCTTTCTTGCCATGACCCTATTGGCACTCCAAGTGAGCTCATTTAGTCTACAATTCATGGGTGATATGAAACATCCAGGTTAGTACATAACTGGCAAACTTTTAAATCAAGTTTTCTAATTCTAAATTAAAAATCAAATTTTCTTCTAGACGTGCCAGATGCTTGTCTTCACGAGGAGTACAATATTACGATACCGGTTAATACAACCGTATACCCCACTAATTTGGAGGATGTATGTTTTAAGGTGTATTGTTCAGAAGATTTTGTTTTACAAATTAAGAAGTAAGTGAGAAAGACTGAAAGACTGTTAATTAAGAAAATTTTTAATTTATTTGTCCCTTTATTTTCAGCTGTGATAAAATGATGTCCAATCGTAATTGTGATTTAAGTCCCTATGACTATAGTAAGCCCTATCCCCTATGCTGTCCCAAAATGCAATGCAAAAATAATAGTATTTAAGACAAGAGATTTAATACATTTAAGGAAATTATTTATAATATTAGAATCTAAGAATATACTCGTAATTAATAAGTATCTTTAATCATAATTGATAGGTAATGCTAATTTAGCGGATTTTTTTGTTCTTTTTTTTCATTCTCTAACAAAATAAGGATTTGGTAAAAAAAATGTTAATTTATTTATTTGAATATTTAATTATAGGAAATATTTATGTACAGAAAATATAAATTATTTACAAGACATCTTTAATGTACCTTTAATAATCTCTCTCCAATTGGGTCATTGACAATAGGATTCAGATTGAAATCTGGACGTCCAAGTCATACATACATAATTGGCCATTACAACCCTTCAGTCAGGATTACGGCCTAGCTTCTCACACCACTCCTGTTGTGTGTGTTAATTTTATACTTGAGTGGCGGGACCTACAGTTTAACGTCGACTTCGAACGACAGATTTTTGAGAAACTTTTCATGGCAATTTTATTTACTCTCAGAGTTTTTGCCAGAAATCTGCTGAGAGAAAGTCGCCGAAGAAATAACTATTTTTCTTCATATTTCGTTTTGATGTCTGAACTGGGGCTCGAACCCGGGTTTTACGTCTAATAATCGAACACACTACCTACTAGACTACGGCGACTTCAGGCGAATAGATTTAGGCTGGTTAGATTAAAGTACAGTGCAGAAGTGCAATGTAGCCGAAATTTATGTATCCTACGAAGTTGAGAATTCGTTGAAGTATCGGGTACCGGGTATTTGCAAAATATATTCAGATATTTACACATAGTTAACCAGCCCTGTAAACTTTGGGTTATAAGTAGACAACATTAGTAAGCCGCTAAAATATCTTAATGAGCTAACATATCTTTAAGAGATGCTAAGACATTCAAATGTTTTGCCCTTGCCTATGTGAACAGCTGTGCGAGCAATAAGAGAAACCTAGCGGGTAATAAAGAAAGCATTGGGGTATTAATCCCATAATGGTTAGTAGATACGGAACGTCTCCAGTACTATATACTTGCCTAGCTAAATTAATATGTTAATCGTGGACATGTGTGATATATCGCTATCTCTGTCTGCTCACTTAAAGGTCATTTGCTTTGACCAGAATCTATAGATGAGGCCTCATCAAAGGTTAATGCCTCGTAATGTAATGATATGAAGACTATCATCCACTTTGTCACTGCCTCTAAGCAAGGAAAGGTTATTTCATAGATATTTTCTCACTTGAAGGTCATTTGCTTTGACCAGAATCTACAGATGAGGCCTCATTAAAGGTTAATGACTCGTCTTGTAATGATATGAAGACTATCATCCACTTTGTCACTGCGTCTAAACAAGGAAAGGTCAATTCATAGATATTTTCTAACTTAGAGGTCATTTACTTTGACCAGAATCTATAGATGAGGCCTCATAAAAGGTTAATGTCTCGTCTCGTAATAATATGAAGACTTTTTTCATTCACTTTGTCACTGCCTCTAAACAAGGAAAGGTCAGTTCATAGATATTTTCTCACTTAAAGGTCATTTACTTTGACCAGAATCTATAGATAAGGCCTCATAAAAGGTTAATGACTCGTCTCGTAATGATATGGAGGAGTTTGAGACTATCATTCACTTTGTCACTGCGTCTAAACAAGGAAAGGTCAATTCATAGATATTTTCTCACTTAAAGGTCATTTGCTTTGACCAGAATCTACAGATGAGGCCTCATCAAAGGTTAATGACTCGTCTTGTAATGATATGAAGACTATTATCCACTTTGTCACTGCGTCTAAACAAGGAAAGGTTATTTCATAGATCTTTTCTCACTTAAAAGTCATTTGCTTTGACCAGAATCTATAGATGTGGCCTCATAAAAGGTTAATGACTCGTCTTGTAATGCTATGAAGACTATCATTCACTTTGTGACTGCGTCTAAACAAGGAAGGGTCATTTCATAGATATTTTCTCACTTAAAGGTCATTTGCTTTGACCAGAATCTATAGATGAGGCCTCATCAAAGGTTAATGTCTCGTCTCGTAATGATATGAAGACTTTTTTCATTCACTTTGTCACTGCCTCTAAACAAGGAAAGGTCATTTCATCGATATTTTCTCACTTAAAGGTCATTTGCTTTGACCAGAATCTATAGATGAGGCCTCATCAAAGGTTAATGCCTCGTCGTGTAATAATATGAAGACTATCATCCACTTTGTCACTGCGTCTAAACAAGGAAAGGTCATTTCATAGGTATTTTCTCACTTAAAGGTCATTTGCTTTGATCAGAATCTATAGATGAGGCCTCATCAAAGTTTAATGTCTCGTCTCGCAATGATATGGAGGAGTTTGAGACTATCATTCACTTTGTCATTGCCTGTAAGCAAGAAAAGGTCATTTCATAGTATTTTCTTTGCTTTGCTGATCTTTGACTTCTTTCGCGATCAGTTTCTTTTTCGACTCAGTTTTCACGAGTTCTTAATCAAGTATATCAAGCACATGCACCGCAGGGAAACCTAACATTTCCAACAACTTCACATATGGCTAAAGGCGCACCGATTGAGACCGATTAAATACGATATAAATAATCTTGGTTAGATCATACATTGAATAGTCCTACGCCCTTGGTCTAGGGCACAAGTAAGATTGGCAAGCAGAGAAGATAAAAACTGTGGTCATTGTAGTCTAGTAAGTAGCAAGAATGATAGAACACACAACACATCAATTTTTTCAAGGGTTACGTCAACAAGCATATGCAGCAAAGGGAATTCAGAAGTGATTGTGAAAATGGAGATCGAGTGGAGGTGTCATTTGGCTGTATTTTTTCAAAGCTGGTCCTGAAAATATATATGGTTTGAGAAAGGCTTTGCCACTAGTTAGACCACACAGCCGATTTCGGTTTTTTTCCTTGGGATATTTCCAGAAAGAAGAATTTCCCGCTTTGGGGAAATCTATTGTCTACGAAAATCATGGAATTTGAAGTCATTAGTCTTTCTAGTAGGGCCACATTCGTCAAGTTATTGCCGGTCTGAATGGTATAAGCAAACAAGTGTTCGAAATCGAACTGTAATGGGATGGACTGCTATAACCAATTCAGAGGCGATCTAAGTAACTAACGTTATATTTATATTTCATACACAATGACAGTAGTCGCCGTAGTCTAGTAGGTAGTGTGTTCGCTTATTAGACGTAAAGCCCGGGTTCGAACCCCAGGCCAGACATCAGAACGAATAATGAAAAAAAAAAGTATTTCTTCGGCGACTTCCTCTCAGCAGATTTCTGGCAAAAACTCTGAGAGTAAATAAACCTGCCATGAAAACGGTTCTCAAAATCTGTCATTCGGAGTCGACGTTAAACTGTAGGTCCCGCCACTAAAATATAAAAAAATTAAGGCACACAACGTGAGTGGTGTGAGAAGCTAAGCCGTAATCCTGACTGAAGAGTTGTAATGGCCAATTATGTATGTATGTATGTATACTGAACGGTATAAGCAGACAACTGTTCGATATCGAAATCTAATGGGATAGACTGCTTTAACCAATTTAGAGACGATCTAAGTAATTGACGTTATATTTATAGGTTTAAGCGTTCTAATGAAATAGAAATTTCATTGTAATCATAGCTTTAAATATGTTTTTTTTTTAACTTTGCTTTTGAGTCTTTATTCGACCAGATTTCGAAAGACAAAAAACCCAAAATTATTTTATTTTTTAAGTGTTTATATTGAAATCAGAACAAAATCTGAATTTAGTCAAGGTCATTAGGGATCTTGAATAATGTTGATAAGCAAAAGCAATTCGGGGAAATAAAAATTCTTTTTTTTTTTTTTGTTTTTAAAAAAATAACAATAAATTAATAATAATTCTTTACCCTACACAAAAAAAACCCCAATTAACACTCGAAAAATAAGATTTTTATATGACATAATCTCGCAATAACACTCAATGAAAGAAAACAGAATGCCAACGGCACTTTAACAGCAACGTTTGTAAACCCCGAAAGAGATTATAAGTACTATATTAAGAGAGTAAGGAGAAAAACAAACTAACAAAATAATATGGAATCCATCAATCGATCACATGCTATAGAGATTACGCAAGGCTCAATTTATAGGAAAAAAAATCGACGTTGTGGTTGTATTCTGTTTCATGATTAATGTTTACAGTTTTTTAAGGGAAAAGTTTAAATTGAAATCGTATTTGAAGATATTCATCAGTTTTTAGAAAAATGTTTAACTCAGCACAACAACTAGTATTTACAGCCTTTGTGGCTTTAATGCTTCTAAATGTAGAGGCCACTACCTTACAGTATAAGGGGAATATGAAACATCCCGGTAAGTAGCAATAATGGAATCGAATTTATTTTATTTTTTTTTTTAATTTTTTTTTTTTTTTCTTTTATTTAGATTTGGACAGACATTGTTTTTTTACGGAACACAAATTGGCGATTAAAGTAAATGAAACTGCATTTCCTACCAATCTGGACAAGGCCTGCATTAGAGTATTTTGCCGTGACGATTATGTTTTGGAAATCAAACAGTAGGTTACTTACACTATAAGTGAGGTTAAGTTTAAGAAACGCTTAATGCGTGTGTTAAATTTCAATTTAGGACCAGCCTCCCATTATACGTGTTTTTTAATTTTATTTTACAAAAACAATGATTTTCTCTGCTCTTTTAGCTGCGACAAAATAGCTCCCAACCAGGCTTGTCATTATTCAGCCAATGATTATACGAAACCCTATCCTGAGTGTTGTCCCTTAGTGACTTGTGGCGATAAACAGCATCGTAGTTCATAAGTTATAAGCAAAGAAAAGTGAAATTCAATAAAATTATAACGGTTTTGCATGTTTAAATAAAATAAAATAATGCTTTATAAACTGTTTACACTTCTTTAACCCCTTAGGCAGGATTACAACCTAGTTTTTCACACCACCACCCATGTTATGTGTGTTAATTTTATATGTGAGTGGCCGGATCCTATAGTTTAATGTTGACTGCGAACGACAGATTTTTAAGAAACTTTTCGTGGCAATTTTATTTTATTCTCAAGAGTTTTTGCGTGAAGACTACTGAGAGGAAGTGGCCTAAGAAATATTTTCTTATATTTCGGCTTGTTTGAAATGTTTGGGCTCCTAATAAGCCAATCCACTACCTACTAGACACTATCATGATGACATTTTGATATCGTCCTGCAGAGTAGTATTAACCCTTAGATGGCACAGCTTCCTGGCGAAATTATTTGGAAGTGTTATAGTATAACCTCTAGTATACCCTGAAAATTGTATCTACCCATTCTATCACTTCTAATCCTCATTACGAACCACCACTGCTTCCGTCTCGACATCATCACACCCACACTCCATCTTCTTCCACGAAAATAGAGTGTATGTCCTCCTATGTAAGAGCCACACCGAGAAAGTACTGCCTAGTAGAGCACTCGTTAGCAGTATTAGGCCTATTGATGCCTGAATCATTTGGGACCCGTATCGGTTCTCATACCGAATGCAGCCGAGAAGACACTTCGATCTTATTATATTGGAATTGAAAGAGTAAATATCGAGACTCAATTCTATCTGCTGTATGTCAGGTCATTTAGGAATTTATGGCATTGAGCAAACCGATGAATTTGTGAGTAGAAGAGCATCCAGATGGCTAATAGGTCGCCTGTGGCGTGGTAAGAGTAGTTTAAAACAGTATACTCAGCAAAAGAGAAGATAGAAAGAATTAGGCCTTTCTAGTGTCAAACTTATACTGAGTAGTTGCAAAGAGAAGAGATTTTTCAGACTATCCAATCCACTGTAGACTCAATGACCAATTAGAGTTACCTTCAAGTCACATGTATAGATTCTAAAATGAAGAGATTACTAAAGCACTTACTTGGAAGGTGAGCGACATTACTACGCTTTACAAGGAAATGCCTGGGAGTTATATTTGTGAACACTTAGGAATAGCTTTAAGCTCTATATATACATTCTATAATGAAGAGAATGAATGACCAAAGCACATATTTTGGAAACTGAGCAACATTATGTATCTCAAAAGGAAATACGTTCGTACTTACAAGTGCTAGACAGGGAGTTACCTTTACCAACACTGAACAGTATGCTCAAATGTATAAAGGAACTGCAGAGTGATCGGGGAAGACATTATAGGGATACGGTTTATAGGTTAGAAATAATACTCTACCATATCTAATATGTAGTCGCCGTAGTCTAGTAGGTAGTGTTTTCGCTTATTAGACGTAAAGCCCGGGTTCGAGCCCCAGGCCAGACATCAAAACGAAATATGAAAAAAATATTTCTTCGGCGACTTCCTCTCCTCTCAGCAGATTTCTGGCGAAAACTCTGAGAGTAAATAAACCTGCCATGAAAAAGTTTCTGAAAATCTGTCTTTCGGATTCGACGTTAAACTGTAAGTCCTGCCACTCAAGTATAAAATTAAGGCACACAACATGAGTGGTTTGAGAAGCTAGGCCGTAATGCTGACTAAAGGATTGTAATGGCCAATTATGTATGTAAAATAAAGGTGATATGACGTCACCCTGTAAAATAAGTCTTGTAAAGGTTTTCTTTAACATTTAATCTTCAATCCGAGTGATGTCAAAAGAGAGATTGTAATCCTGGCTAAAAGGTTGTAATGACGAAATAAGTAAGAGTGTGAAGGAAATTAAATTGGGATAGGACTTACAGCTCAAAGCATGACTAAAACAGTCATTAATTTGTTATTAAATTAAATGTTGTATAATTAAGTTTAAGAAACAGTAATAAATTAGATTTTATTGTAGAATTTAAATAAAAAATTTTAATTTTAAACAAAATGAGATGCACAGTTGCCTGTATAATAAAAATTATTTAGTGACGGTGGACGACGACGAATCATTAAAAATCCGGTTAATTTAAATGTTATACAATTATTAACAAATAAATAAAAACAAAAAATTTAAATTTCTTGCAAAAAAATATTAGAATTTTTTGCTACTTAAGTACAAACGTGTATTGTATGTAAAATAGCTTATTTTCTAAGCATTGAATAATGTTTGTCTCAAAAAAAAAATTAATAAACAAATATTGTCTTAAAAACAAATCAACAAAAAAAAAAAAGTGAAAAATATTAAATAAAAAAACCAGGAGCCATTTAAAGTGTTTCCAAAAAGAAAGAGAAATTATTTAAAGAATTTTTATATTCTTGTTTTTATAATCATGTGGACGACTACGTTTAACAATTATGTATGTGTACTCATGCCTTTTAAAACATAAATTTACATACATACATACATTGGCCATTACAACCCTTCAGTCAGGATTACGGCCTAGCTTCTCATACCACTCATGTTGTATGCCTTAATTTTATATATGAGTGGCGGTAACCTACAGTTTAACGTCGACTCCGAACGACAGATTTTTGAGAAACTCTTTCATGGCAGGTTTGGTTCATTTACTCTCAGAGTTTTTGCCAGAAACCTGGTGAGAGGAAGTCCCCAAAGAAATATTTATTTTTTTTCACATTTCGTTTTGATGTCTAGCCTGGAGCTCGAACCCCGGGCTTTACGTCTAATAAGCGAACACACTACCTACTAGACTACGATGACTACGGTGGTATCGGTAAATGTTAATACGTACGTGTTAATCATAGAGAATTGGGAGGTGGGATAGGAGCATCACACTATATTGGCATTGTAGTCCAAATATTCCCTAATAGAGCGCAATTGGTGGATTTAATTTGGGACTTTGTGACTTGTCTTGGAAAGTTGATGGGCATTATAGAGAATTATGAGATGGGATAGGAGCATCACACTATATTGGCATTGTGGTCCAAATGGTCCCTAATAGAACCCAATTGGTGGATTTTCGAGGTGGGATGGGAACATCACACTGTATTGATATTGTAGTCCAAATGATTCCTATTAGGCCCAATTGGTGGCTTTTCTAACTTCGAAGTAATTTCAAGTAGCCACCACCGCCCACCCCCCAAACATAATATAATTGACTTATTCTTGAATAGTAATGAACTAAATGAAAATTACGAACGACTGTATATTTAAGTACACAAACGATCTCACGCTTTTGTTGATCGTAATACATACTTAAATTAAATTCTATGTGTGCGTGTGTATGAAAATAAATTCGACAAACAGAGCCAATGTTATGTCTTTAACAGAACACACAATACATATGTGTACTTATGATCATGGTACTGCCATTACTTAAGTATTAGAAATCGGTCCATGGAAGACATATATATTCAATTACAAAAAAGTTATTCTCCAAACATTGCAAACTATTACAAGACTTTTGAAAATTGAAAATAATTAAAATATTTAAGCACCCGAGAGAGAGGATGATGGATAATTGTAGAAAATTGGAATGTGGTGTAAGCACATATGTATATCTTATATGACAATTGTAATCCAATGGTTCATGGCAGGTTTATTAAGTTGCCGAGGAAATATTTTTTTTTATATATTTTGTTTTTTGATGTCTGGCCTGGGGCTCGAACCTGGGCTTTACATCTAATAACCGAACATACTACCTACTATACTACGGCGACTACTAATAAATATAGATTTGTATTCATTTATAATCGTACATTTCTTCAATGTATAGCTTCCGCAATAAAATTTTGAACTGCCCTTCATTTATAAAAGATAATATCTTCTGCTGCTCTTGGATAATATCTTCTCTTACAAAAGTTTTAATTGCCTCAAACCCATTCGGGTTGAGAAGACTCTCCATTTTTCTCTCTCTTCCCTTCCAACGAGATTATATTTCTGCCACTCCTCAGAAAGCTTTTGGCCCTATCAGCAATATGGAAACTCCTCTCCTATTAAATTTATCTGGCTGTTCATTGCAATGATTTCTTACATGACATGGGAATCTGCAGCGGGTGACTCCACTTCGTCTGCCTAGCTGATTCAGCTGTCAGCTTTATGACTGCCAAACTTGGTTTGTAACATGGAATATGGAACGAAATAAACTACATGTTCTCGAAAATCGGTGAAATACCATACCATCGGCAATTAAATAAACTTTGAAATCAGAAGAATAATATTTGTAAACCTCTTGATAAAATAGGCAATTATGGCTTGGTATTGAGCCGACAAGCCGACACCCCAAAAGTTAAATTCAGCGTCCGCTAATCTAGGTAAGTTAGAAAAGGAAAGAAGACACACAGTGGCTAATACTTTCAATATCACAAATCCTTACAGAGAATAACTTACTGAGGTCAGTTTTGCACACCGGGAAGGGGGTAAAGAATACCGGGAAATTTGGCAATCAGTTTTGACCCGATATGTCTTGAAGACGAACTATTTACTAACTTTTGCGTAAAGATGCGCCAATCACTCGGAGAATATGGATCGGAAAACGGGTTCTGGTGCGTATATTGAAGACTAGTGACTAGCTTATGAAAACTGACAGACTTACGACAATTTCAATAGAAAATTACCTTTAGTTAAGCTCCAGACAAGCTTTTATAACAATTATGTGCCTAAACTCAAATTGTTTTCAATATCATTGGCAACTGGGGTATTCCAGAACGTTATGGCAACTTCTAGACTCTCCCCTAATTGGCCTACAGGAGAGCGTTTACAGACTAGCTGATAAAAATTGATTCGCTTACGACAATTTCAATGAGAAGCGGTCTTTAACTAAGCTCCAGACAGGTTTTTATAACAATTATCTGTCTTAAACTATTTCAAGCAATTATGGCAACTTCTAGACTCTCCCCTGATGGTCTTATAATAACAAATATGTGCCGTCACATAGGTTGGACGCTCACATTCAATTATATGAGATGTGTTGATCATTTGAGACTTCAGACAGGCAACTCAGAGACCGTTTACTTAACCTTAGGAGATCTAAAATTGTTTCCAGAATATGCAAACTCAGCACTAGTCTAAAAACTAGTGCTGCTTGTCGACTTTACAAACTATCTTACAAATATGTTATCCTTCTGGGAATACAACTATTTTAAAAGATTCTTTTAAAATCAAAAGAAACGAAAAACCAATTTATTCAACTCTTTTTGGAAACGGTGTAAAATGTTTGTTCTTTTTTTTTAATGCATCTCAAAACCAAATATTAAAAACTAAGATAAACAATAGATAGATATTCTAACTTTTATTACCATTCAAATTAAGATTTACTAGCTAACAATCAGGTTTGAATCCATTGCTATAGGATGGATGTACGAGTATAAATACCAGCCAACTGCAGACCAACAATAATCAGTTGCTTCCAAGAAGTTAAATCGGTCACAATGAAAACTTTCTTCGTCTTGTTTTGTGTAATTTTGGCTATTATCGCCTATGCCCAGGGTAAAGCATAACAATTTATTATCTCGGGGGAACAAATTTAAATTTTTTTTTAAATTCTCATTTTAGCTGATGAATGCAAAATCGATGGAAAAGTTTATAAAATTGGTGAAAAATTCTACAAACCCGGACAATGCGTAGAATTTACTTGCACTGGACCTGAAGCTTTCAGTACTTCTGGGTATGTTTTTCTTTTCAAAAAATTTTAATTAAAAAAAATGTGATTGCAAGTAACGCTTTCTGTTCTCTCTTTTATATTTTCAGCTGCCCTGATGAACGCTCTGCAAAATCCTGCAAACTTATTCCTGAGGATAACTCCAAACCCTATCCACAATGCTGTCCCCATTATAAATGTTAAGTTAGGAAATGGCAAAAAAAAAAAAAGAAAAATTATTGAAAATAAATGAATACAAATAAATTTAAAGTTGAAGCTGGTGAAACGTACTTTTTATAAGAAAAATCATTTTTACAGGACTCGTAAATAGCCTAGAGTGCTCTGTACTTTCATAGAAAATACCGGAGATATTGATTTGTTTCAAGTGGAGAGTCTTGTAGCAGTCCACTAAAATCGATAACACGATACTAGAATCGGAAGTCAAGGGTCAATCATCGAAGAGTTTCGAAGATGATTTTACGAAAGTTATCAATGGTCCTTGAAAGGACATTAGGATACATAGCTGAGGGCCTAAATCGACAACCCCTACAACAGTTTCTGATTTAAGCGTGTAAACCGCAGACTGTATGGGGTGTCCTTTAGTTCTACGAAATAATTAATATGCTGAGCCGCCGTAGTCTAGTAGGTAGTGTGTTCGCTTATTAGACGTAAAGCCCGGGTTCGAGCCCCAGGCCAGACATCAAAACGAAATATGAAAAAAAAATATTTCTTAGGCGACTTCCTCTCAGCACATCTCTGGCAAAAACTCTGAGAGTAAACGTAAAATTGCCATGAAAAGTTTCTCCAAAAACTATCGTTCGGAGTCGACGTTAAACTGTAGGTCCCGCCACTCAAGTATAAAAATTAAGGCACACAGGTGGTATGAGAAGCTAGGCCGTAATCCTGACTGAAGGGTTGTAATAGCCAATTATGTATGTAAATATGTAATTAATATTCTGGGCGGATGCGAGTATGAAAATTCGCCCGTGGCTACTCTTCCTAAATATCGCCAATACATTCCAGCATCTTTGACTTTATTAAGCATTTCGCAACGGATTCCGTATATATATGTATATGCCGTGAAGTCTTGTAAGTACGGTCCACAGAGGATCGGCATTCGCTTATCTGATCACGTTTTCACGTACGATAATGACGATGTATGTATGATGGTCAGCCACGCTGTCATGAAAAGTTGCATGACCTTTGCAACATTTTACTGAAGAAAGAGAATTCTAAGCTGTTTACAGACGCCGTAAAAAGGATTTTTCTTATAAAAAAATATATTTCATCAGCTTTCTTTTTCAATTCATTTTTTATTTAATTATTTTTTTTTTTAAATACAAAAATAACACCAGTTTTCTAACTTAACATTCATAACGGGGACAACATTGTGGATAGGGTTTAGAATTATCTTGAGGAATATATTTACAGGGTTTTAAACTCATTTCCGCAGCACAGCTAAAAATATGAAATCGAAAACAATGTTTCACATTAATTCACCATTTTTAATTAAAATATTTGAAAAAAAAAGCCTAACTTACCCCTTAGCACTGAGAGAATCTTGTCCAGTGCAAGTAAATTCAATACATTGACCGGGTTTATAGAACTTTTCACCGACCTTATAAACATGGACGCCGATTTTACATTCATCAGCTAAAAATTAAATTCAAAAAAAATAATCTTTTGCTTCCAAAAAAAAAAATAAAAATAAAAAATATTATCTTTACCCTGGGCAAAGGCAAAAATAGCCAGAATTACACACAACAAGACAAAGAAACTTTTCATTGTGATCCATTTAAGTTCTGAAAAACAACTGATTATCGTTGGCTCGTATACAGCCGGTATTTATACTCATATGTCCTACATACATATACTTATTAGAAGATTAAAATCTGACCCCTTAAAACTTAATTTGTGTACTAATAAGTGACAGAATCTTTTTTTTTGTTTGTTTGCTAGTTTTTAAGGTTGTTTTTGAAATTCAAAAAAAAAAAACACACACACACATTTTTACACCATTTCCAAAAAGAAAGGGAAATTTTGAAAAATTTTAATTTCGATTTTGAACGAACCATTTAAAACAGATTTATTCGTTTGTCGAAATATATCGCATTTCTCTTAATATCCAGTAAGTATGGCTATGATTTCAGACTTGTTCTTAAATTGCAAACAATGATATGCCGGCCAGTCGGCCGTGCGATAAGAATATCAGCTACAAGGATATTGCAAACAACACCGCCACCATATCCAATTCAAACAAAAAACCACCGACGTATAAAGCTGACCAATGTCGTTTTCTAAGAAATATGGACCGACGACGACTTACTTGCAATCCCTAACTCCTAGCTTCTCACACCAATGATTTTCCGGTTGTATTGCAACCTGTTAGATCTCAAGTGGGTTCGTAACGGCCGAAACGGTGGTATCGGTAAATGTTAATACGATCTCGTGGTCACATAAATATTGTGGCATTTAAAATGAAAAACAGGCCAGGCTTCTTATCAAAATTTTATCACTCTGTGTGCTGTAGTTTGTTTGGCAGTCATTCATAGCAGAGTAACGCGTGATTTGAAGAACAAATGGAGCAGGTGAATTTCATTACATTACACGAACGTCACTAAATCATGAACTTTCGTTAAATCTCGTACATTTGAACAGAACATGTTTTGCAATTTTGTCTGCATTTAAATATTGGGTAGTAGTGAGATAACATAAGTACCACCTCGTTTTATCAACTCGGTTAGGTTATAGTTGAGCTCTTCCTAAATTCTATTCTATTCGTTTTCCAATATCATTGATTAGTTTGTAGGAATATATATTAGAATAACCTTAGGTTGGTAACAGATCTTCCAACAGGTCACTGTAGACTCAGGGTACACTTGCCTCTAGGCTAATATTTTGATTCACAATCACAGGGGATTGTAATTGTTGGTAGAATACTGATGACAACATTATAAAAACATCATGAATATGTAGTTGATTTATACGATATTGGATTTAATTTGGGACTTTGTTACTTGTATTGGAAGGTTGATGGACATTATAGAGAATTGAGAGGTGGGAAGGGAACATCACACTATATTGGTATTATAGATATTGATGATCCCTAATAGAGCCCAATTACAGGATTTTAGAACTGTGATGGGAACATCAGACCATATTGGTATTGTGGTCCAATTGGTCCCTAATAGAACCCAATTGGTGGATTTTCCAGGTGGGATGGGAACATCACACTGTATTGGTATTGTTGGTCCAAATGATCTCAAATAGAGCCGAATTGGTGGATTTTCTAACTTCGAAGCAATTTCAAGTAGCCACCACCGCCCACTCTCCAAACATGATTTAATTTACTTATTCTTGAATAGTAATGAACTAAATGAGAATTACTGTATACTGTATATTTAAGTACACAAACGATCTCACACTTTTGTTGATCGTAATACTTAAATAGAATTCTATGTGTGCTTGTGTGTGAAAATAAATTCGACAAAATCTGCAATGTTAATATGAATAGAACACACGATATATGTACTTATGATCATGGTACTGCCATTACTTAAGTATTAGAAATCGGTCCATGGAATATAAGTATATTCCATTACAAAAAAGTTATTCTCCAAGTATTGCAAACTATTACAAGGCTTTTGAAAATTGAAAATAGTGAAAATATTAAAGCACCCTGGAGAGAGGATGATGGATAATTGCAGAAAATTGGAATGTGGTGTAAGCATATATGCATATCTTATATGAAAATTGTAATCCAATGGTTTCCTAATACAATCCAATAACTGGTGGATCTCAAATGGTTTTGAAATGTGAAATGTGAAGAAATTTCTTAGACGCCCAGTTGATATTGTATAAATATGAATTTATACCAACTTATTGGGTCGAACAAATTGGTATCTGAAAAGAAAAAAAACTACGACTTTTGACCTAAGACATAAACTTTCCCCTTTTATTTTGACGCCATAGCCTAGTAGGTAGGTAGTGTGTTCGCTTATTAGACGTAAAAGCCCGTGTTCGAGCCCCAGGCCAAACATCAAAACGAAATATGAAAAAAAGTATTTCTTCGGCGACTTCCTCTCAGCAGATTTCTGGCAAAAACTCTGAGAGTAAATAAACATGCCACGAAAATGGTTCTCAAAATCTGTCGTTCGGAGTCGACGTTAAACTGTAGGTCCCGCCACTCGCGTATAAAATTAAGGCATACAATATGAGTGGTGTGAGAAGCTAGGCCGTAATCCTGACTGAAGGGTTGTAATGGCCAATTATGTTATGTTATTTAACTGCAATAAGGCCATCAGCTGTCAAAATTTGGACATCTTTATTGGAAGACTTGATAGTAGTTTGAATATCTAATACGGTTCCCTGGCTAGGAGGATATCTTAAACGAGAATGGCCACGTTTAAATCACCAATTTTGCAGTTCTCTTTTAACTTTTTCACGATCCGTATTCATGAATTGCAAACCTTTCACTAAAGAAACTCTACCACAGATGAAGAATCCAGTGGTTTTGAAACCATTAAATGAATAACCCGATATCAAATAATTACTTGGAAACGTTGTGCCGTGTACGAAGTTAATAAAAATCCATCGGTCTTTAATTATTATTATTCTTTACATTGTACATTTATTTTAATTTTTTTATAAATTTTTTTCTGTTACATAATGATAACTCTTTTTATATACATATGTATGTATGTATAAATCGTTTGTGTTTTTAATATATAAAATTTTATTACAATACAATTTATTTTGGATTTTACAAAATAAAATAAAAATTCAATATATTCGTAGGTCTAGTATACATATGATGTTTTCAAATATTTAATAATAAAATCGTATACAATTCATAAAATTTATTGTTTTTAACGATTTAATAAATAAGTTTTTAATGTTTTTCATAATAATTAATAAAATTAATTGTTTTCTTTTCGTTTAATCTTCATATTCATTCATATATTCAGGCAATGAGTTTTAAGTATAATGTAAATAATACTCAAGGTTTTCATACTGTGAGTGTTAAAAGTATGTCAACACCAATGATAATTTGAATTTGAATGTGCGTTCTGGCACTCAATATTAGAGAGCTTAACTTTATTAAATGATTGACAGTTGATAACGGTCATTTTTTGAAGCTAGTACATCTGTCAATTTAGTTTTCATTTATTCGAATTACCCTGAACGCGTAAGGCATTCAAGACTGCATGCAAATAATAAATATTCCGGTCGTCCAACTTATTGTATTATGTATTGCCATAATCGTCTAACGAAACAGAATATTCGCTATGTGGTGGTGAATAAATTCGAGTCCAATGGTTTAGTAAATGATCAAAATCTCTTGAAAACATTAACGCTGTTCGTGAGGAAGTGTGAGGAAGAGTTCGGGTCAGTTGATTTTGCTTCGTTCATAACAACTGGATCTTTCGTGACTTGCGTCTTCACCTATACAATATTTAACTGATCTAGGTACTGAGGGTAAACACTCATATATCATGTTTTCATTGAATAGACTCTAGAAAAATTATTTTCATGTATGAGGCCCATTTCTCGATAAAGGCGTACGTTAACAAATAACAACTTTCGAATTTGAGACGATACAATCCACATGAGATCCAAGAGCGTTCAATGCATTCCGAAAAATTCACTGTCTCATGTGAATATTAAGCTGGCCTTGACATCAATCCATATTTCTTTGAGCGAACGAAATTGGCCTGAGTAACACTGGTCAATGGCGAGAACTATAGGCCGTTGATTACCAACTTCTTTTGGCGTGAATTGGATCATCTACACACCAACAAAATGTAGTTTCAACAGGACGACTTTACGTGCTACATAACACATGTTATATAGGATATGCTGCACGAGCATATGTGAGGATATGGTTATCGGAAGTGCAGATGATGAGAACTGACCTCCCAAATCTATGAATTAGACTCCGTCAGACTTTTCCTTGTGGAATTTCCTTAAGCCTGAGATGTATCCGAATTAGCCACAAGCCACATGTTCCATATTCCTATGTTCCACACAGCACATGTTATATGGGATATGCTGCACGAGCAATGTGAGGATATGGTTATCGGAAGTGGAGATGATGGAGATGGAGATGGAGATGGGCTGACTATACAGACTTTTTCTTGTGGGATTTTCTTAAGTCTTAGATGTTTTTCGAAGCCATAGTGGTCCTCAAAGCCTATATAACTCATGCCATGGGTAAAATCCCATGATTTATGAGCCAGAGTAATGTAAAATTAAACATTTTAGATGTGTTTCACACAAAAAAGCCGCGGCGGGCGGCTGAAAGTTGTTGTATTTCACACAAAATCGCATCAATAGGTATCTCAAATGAATAAAAAATTGCGATGATATCTCACACACACACATACACACACTTTTCGTTTAACTTAAATTTACAGATAGAAAACTCTTAAAGAAAGACCCGATACATATTTTATGAAATAATGTTCGTATAAGTTTTTTTAAATTGTATTTATCTGATCATGGGGCCATTCAATAAGAATTTGATACCAAAGGTACATGGTGTTTAGCGAAGAACTGGGGCCAAATCACCGCATTCGAAATCGAGTACTTTATTATCGAAATGTGGTTAACGTGGATCACGGTAATCGTTATCGTAACGTATCTACTCGAAGTTGCACTCGATTTATAACTGGTAATAGAATTAATAATCGGAATAAATTACGATCGAGCACCATGATCCAAGAAATTGTGGCCATCGAAAATAGTCTTTACTTGATTGTGCATTCGATTGCGAATGCGGTGATTTGGCCCCTGGCTTATATACCGAACACCAAACCAACTTTGCCGAACACCATTGGTTATATGGGATTATTATTTTTCTTTTTCATTTTAATGTTATAAACGATGAATAAATAATTTTGTTTTTCACTGGTGTTTACTTAGCTTTGACACTTTAACAAACCAATTAATTAAAATTTAATTTAACAATTAAGTTTACTAATGATTTACAAAACTCTAAAGACTCATCGCTTTATACATATACATATTTTCTTTAAATATTGTATTTCAAATATCATAGAAAAACATATTTTATTACAACAATTTCGTTATAAAATTTTGTTTATAAAACTTTTATAAATTAAAAATATTTGTTTAATATTTCAGGACAAAATTATTGTATACGATATTGAATAATATTGTATAATAATATCGTAATATAATATTTGATTAATTTCTGTTTTATAAAGGTTTGTATAATATTATTATTTTGTTTAAAATATTTGTTTAATTTAAAAATAATAACATACAATATCATATAAATAGCGTTACTTTATATATTCGTATATAACCTAACTTTATTTATTATTTTATAGTTTTTTTTTTTATTTTCATTATTATTGTAATTAAGAAAAGAAACCTGAGCTAATCTAGGCTAGTGTTTTTAATTTTTTTTTTTATAGGTTTTTTATTGGACTTATTATGTAGTTATATAGTGTTTCAGGTTTATTTTTTATTACTACTATAAAAAATAAAAAATTAAATTAAAAAAATTATCAGAGGCATGGACAGGACACCTTTTTAGCAATTTTCGAAAGTACAGTTTTTAAATTTCCACACCACAAATGGGAATCAATTGAAGAGATCTCTTTCTTCCTTACTTAATTGGTCATTACAACCCTTCAGTCAAGATTACAACCTAGCTTCCCACGCCACTTATGTTGTGTGTGTTAATTTCATTCATAAGTCCATTCAGATTTTTAAGAAACTTTTGATTTATATTTCACTTTGGAGTAAGACATAGCTTAACTGCTCTAAGGGTATTTTATTGCTGAAGTCCAGCTTTAATGTGAATCAAATGGACTTCTTACGAGCATTACTTCTGTCTCTCCTTGTTAATTCTAGAAGTTAGAATGCCACGGCGGGATATTCCTTGACGGAATAGTATACTTAGCAACTCGTACCATAGAGCTAATAGAATTACAGATTGAATTACATACCGAGTAGACTCAACCGATTTTAAAAAGGAGTTCAGATGGTCCGAACACACAAGATTTCAAATACTCCAAACTCCAGTTAGTGCTGTAGTAAAGTAGAGGTAATGTGTTGTAATAGTTAAAGTGTTCGGTTACAAAACCGAGATTCAAAGCCACAAAATGTATACAGAATATTACCCATAGCTTTGGAATTCATAAAATTAAGAAAAAGAAGAAAAGAAATTAAGTCATCTGATCTCCATATCACAAAAGGATGATAATATCAACAACGAACTTCACACGAAGATCAGACAGCACCACCTACTGAGTATCGAACCATCGGTGTTAATGTCATGAAGGCTATAAGAACATATACGACTCTTATACTGGTGGTCCTTTTTAGGAATTTCATCATTTTGACTTACGAGCGAGATGGATGGTTGTTCTACTACCCTAAGGTTAAAGATTATTTCTGGATTGAAAAGTGAAAACATCAAAAAACCTTTGAGGGTCTGATAAGACTTTCCGTGAACACTGATTAACGATAGTGATGACATGAAAAGTCAGCACAATCTTCTTGACAATACTTCAGCTTAGAGCTAGGCTCACAGATATGGTATACATATGGAATTGAGATTTAAAACGATAAAATAAGAGACGAAATTAACGACACCAGAGTTAGTAAATCAATTCCGATAATTTGCCAGGGGTATTTCATGTCATATCATACATATCGTTGGTCTCATGTAGAAAAGCCCTAACTCGGATTTTTTTCGAAATTGATTTTTTTGTGATTGCAATGTGTATTTGTGTTAACTGCATTGGAATCACAACAAAAATCAATTTCGAAAAAAATCTGAGTTAGGGCCTTTCTACATAAGACCAACGATATGCATGTGCAAAGCAATGTTTTTGTAAAACCATTAAAGCCCTTTGGCCATTGACCATAATCACTTTGAAAATAGTTTATGAATGTGTCTTGGCCTCGATACGTTTAGAAACTTTAGAACGGTACATTGGACAAGGTTTCTGAACATGACAGCTGTTGAAGGAATTATACAAAAAAGGCTATCTGGCGAATACGTAGGGTGAAATTACTTATAATTGGTTCTAAACCATTATGTAGACTTATTGCACACAAGCCTCAGAAACAAAAAACAGAAACTGCTAGGAAGGGGGATTCTTGGATGAACTGATTTTGCTAAATAGCATGGACTTTTAATGGTAGAAGTTGATTTTATAAACTAAAACAAAGGAAACAAAAACACAAAAACAAAAAGGAATGGTAACCAAAGTCAAATAAAAGAAATTTTAATTTTAAATAGTTTTTAATCTATATTTTTGGATACAAAAACAATATTGAATTACAAAAAAAAAAAATTAAACAACTAATGATAAAAAAGAAACTGAAGTTATACTCCCATTTCTGTACTTCGAACACGAAAAGTATATATTTTTTTGTTTTAATTTAATTAGAAAAACATATTTAAAACCATTGATTGATTGATTGATTGTATTGCCTTTAAATGCATGAAATACAGATTGAGAGTATATTTGACTATTTTTCTAATGCATCGTTTGCGATAGAAATTAGAAAAGAAAAAATTATAATTAAAATTCTTAAAGCAAATGATAAAAAAAAATAAACAAACAATAAAATAGAATTGAAACGATGAGAGTAAAGGTGTTACAACTCATATAAAATGCCAATTGATTTCGATTTAAAAACAAAATCTTTACTTTTCTACAAATGGTTGAACTACCAAGATCTCATCATGTAAATTATAAAGCCAACCACAAAGAATCAATTTAATTTCAGTATTTTCCTACCGAAACAACTGAGATTTCTTCTGTGATGTCAGCTTCTAATAATTATCAATATTCCAATGTAATTATATTTAAAAACTAAAAACTAGAATTAGAATTATAATTAAAAGTATTATTAAAGTGATATTAATAAATGTAGGAAAATAAATCAAGACTAATCTTGTAACGTTTCAATATTACTTATTAGTGTAAGAGCCATAGACATTTCCTTGTTGGCATCTATTGGCGTTAGTAAATCTCATTGACGTGCTGAACGTTCTGTTTCCATTAGGCATTCACGTACCAGTATACGAGCATGTACTATGCCACGCTTCAGGCGTTCTGTAGAGCTACGCGAACCTGTATAAGTCGGTCTAATATCACGGCCCATTTCTTCAATTACCGCCAATAATTGGGCATATTTGGTAAGGCCATTGCTTTGTCCCCCCATATTATTGCCCACAGGAGCTATGTTAGCATTAGAGGTAATGGCTGTGATATTGGGGGATTGGGTGTTGGTTAAAACTAACGGTGACGTGGATTGAGGATATTTAAGTTGCGAAGAAGTAGGACCACCATTGGCGGTTATACTAACGCTGTTATTGTTTGTATTTGTATTTGGTATGGGTGTCATGGATAATGAGGAGGCTAACGATGAACTAAGTGCCGTAGCTCGTGCATTTGTTGGTGTTAAAGTAATCGAAGGTGAGGCAGTTGTATTTGCTTGCTGTTGCAGTAAAGCTAATTGAGCCTGTAGTTGCTGGGTGTATTGCAAAGCGTGTATTGTATTGCCGCTAGCCACCGCAGCAGCCACTTGACTTAGTTGCTGATGATAGTCTCTTTCTCGCTTCGATTGGGCATACAATTCGCGAGCCGTTGTGCTATGACCACTTCGTATGTCATCCCGTTCATTGTGACTGTGGCTATGGCTGTGGCGGTCCCTTGGCGTGTGATGTATGGCGGATATTTGTATTTGTGGCTGTTGTTCGCGTTGTTCTCTCTGCTGTTGATAATTGTAAAAGTTTTGCACCTGTGACCGTGGTATTGGGGTCACCGTGACGTCACTCAATTTAGATTCTACAGCTTGTATATCCATTATATCCATAATGCCAAAATCCCTTCTTTCACCTTTTATTCACAAACAATAATTTAAAACTTTCTTATTTTTCTTTTTTTTGGTAAAATTTGTTATTATTTTTGTATATTTGGTTTTAATTTTCACAAAATTTTGCTTGTGTTTTGGTAGAATGCAATTTTATTTGTGTTAAGAAAAGTATTTTTCTGTAAATGTCAAACGCAATACAAAAAGAAGAACAAGATTAAACAGTGTTCATATGTGTTGTTGTTCTCTATGAATAACGAGTAATTGTTTTGTTTACATTTTTATTTCAGCGGTCGGTGAATAAATAAACCACAGAGTTGCAACAAAAGGTACACATAGAAAAATTTGCTATTCAAAAATCAATTAAAGAAAAGCTTTAAAACTAATATAAAAACTATTTAATTTAAAATAAAATATATTTTCCTTAAATAAGAAATTTATTGCGAAAAATACGACAAACTTTTATTGTTTGAAGCTTAATCGCATAAGGTCTGAACTTGATATGATGTTCCTTGTTTATGTAAGTCGTAGTTGACAAACATTAAGTCTGACTTGTCAAGTCTTGTCTTCGGTCTTAAATATTTAAAAAGTTCAATAGTTACTTGAAATAACTGTATTGTTTAACTGTATTTTGTATATTTGTACTTTTACGACAGTTATGTTAGTTTTTTTAGCAATGGCAACCCTATGGAAAAATAAGAGACATAATAAGAGAGACACATTTTTTTTTCTAATTACAACAACGATAACCATCAGCTGTTTTTCTAATTAACGGCAATTCAAAAAAAAAGAAAAGATTTTAATGTGCATTAAGGCAGCATTAAAAAGATAAATTTTCCTTGTTGAATTACATTTGCCTATATCTGTATGTATGTACATTGTAAAGAGGGCGGCTCTTATTAAAGTTTTTAATTGTTTTATTTACATTAACAACACCATAATACTGGTTGTCGAGGAAACTGTCATTAAGGTGATAGACGGACAGTTATAGTTGTAACAAAATGGAGAAAAAGTAAAAAAGAAAATAACAACAACTACGGCAAAGACCCACGAAAAAAAGCAAACGAAAAGGCAGAAAGAAAAACAAAAACTAGAGAACAAAAAAAACCATGTTTTTGCATGGTAGTAAAAATGCGAGCAAACCGAAAACCGTTTTAGTTTTTAAGTAGGGGCCGCTCTAAAGGCAGCGGCACAAACAAGAAAGGCAAAAAAAAAATACAACCATAGAGTGTGACACAAGCATAAAAAATTTATTAATGCCGATACACCACTCCAATCATAATACCACCACAATATACAACAATTGATTACCATTTTAGGAAATATTTAATTGAAAGCAAAAAATATTATAGAATTGAATATACGGCAACAAAAAAAGCAAAAGTGTGAAAAAGTGTTTTAATAAAGAAATATAAAAATATAAAAAAAAATATCACAGAAAAACAAGTAGTGAGAGTGAGAGTGTAACTAAAAAGGGGTTCGTGATTCTTTTTTCTGTTATTAATACACTAAAACTACAATTTTATTATGGAAAATTATATTAAATGAAGGAAATTGAAATAAAAAAAATCAAATATGTATAATTTAAACTTTGGCCGTGTGCATATGTACATAAGCGATGCATGCAGTTGTGGATGTTGGCTTGCATAAGACTTTAATTACAATATTATAGTTTTTTTTTTGTATGATTTTATACTATAAATATTAAGTTTTTCTTTGTTTTCATCTCTTTCTCTTGGCATTGTATTGAAGTTGCATATTATTAGTTGTTGTAGTAGTTGTTATTTTAATTTCCACATTGCATGGAAACTATGGACCGAAAAGTTGTAAGTGTTAAATTGTTCCATGTTTTTCCATAAGTGATGCACATTTATAAGCTATAACGGCAAGCGACTTACCTTAAAAATAAAGTTCTTGCATTAAATTCCCAAAAAGTTCCAATGTCGCCTTGTCGCCGTTATTGCGTTTTTATTCAACTCCAAAGTTTGTTGCTTGCTTATGCGTGTACTTTGTAGGGTTATTTTAACACAAACGGTTTTTAACATCTGTTACTTATTAAACAAATATTAGTTTATACTTGACACTTAACAACCTATTCAAAACACTATATTAACACTTGGCAAATAAAATAAATAAATTTACAAAATTAAATTAAAAACCTTTCCCGTAAATTACTAAAAACTTCTTTACTAAATGCACTTTTCTCAAAACTCTTTCACGTTTCGTTTTCGATTTCTCTCTCTCTCTCCCTTACATGATACTTTAAGAGAAATTATGAATGCAACAAAACGTTACTTTTTCATTTCCTACAAAATGTCGTTGCGGTGTTTCTCTCCTGCATTGTTTTTAAATGTGTTTAGCCTACTCAGTTTCCCACCCATTTGTAATTTTGCTAAATAGCATCACACTCCTGTATGAGAACATACCGCGAAACAACAAAAACAATGCTAATATGAATCATAACAGGGTTGTTAATATTTGCGGCGAATTCATAGAATTTACTGATGTTTTTGGTCATAGGGTTTTCCAATTAAACAGAGTTGCTAATATTTGTAAAACATTCTTTGTAATAAATGTAAAAAAACAAAGTTCTTATTTGATAATTTCAAAATAAGTACTTGTTTATTTAGTTCGTTGTGACTTAGTTTCACACCGCGCATACAATGTTTGCTGGGAAAACCTTCAATTCATTAATTATGTTTCACTGGGTTTAAGGTAAATAAGAAAATTGTTAACATATATATTTCTATTACCAAGTAACCTTATAAAAGAAATTCAAATAATATTGTTATTAATAAAAATTGTATAAAAAAAATCATTATTTTTAAACATATTCGGTTTAAAACAAAAATCTAAACTGTTACTACACAATTTTGCAACGTTGCTAAATTCTTATTTAATGTTTGTAACAACCCTGGGTGACATCACATCAGAAAATAATATATAAAAGAAAAAGAGAGATTTGAGAAAAATTTACAATTCGCCGCCATATTTTCTGTTTGCAATTGTCAGTTGAGTTTTCGAATTGAGAGCGAATTTACTGTGAGTGTGTCACACAACTACAGCAACATTATTTTAGTTAAGGCACGAATTTATTTGTTGTGTGTTTTTAATACCGCCGCAGCTCTGCAGCTGTTTTGTTTTTTATTTATTTATTTGTTTTTTACTTAACCAACAAGCTTTGTGAGTAATCATTTTAACGGAAAAAATCTTTTTAACTTAAAATTAATTAAACAAGAACAAAAAACTGTATATTGTATTGGATTAAAATACCCCCACACACATTACAGGGAAACAAAAGCAACTAAAAAACAACAACAACTAAAAAGCAATTACAATAAAGGAGGAGTACAGGAGAGAAATACACGAAACTGTCAAATATAGAAAAAATTGCGACAAGGAAGTGTTTTTTTTATTGAAGCCGAGAGAAATTTGAAGTTTCTTATTGAAAAAAAAAGAAAAACTCAAAAAGATTGAAAGAAAAATATTTTTGTTAGCATTCTAATTTTTTTATTTGCGTTAAGGCGTTACAAAAAAATTTACATATAAAAGAAACAACAAAAAATAGAACATCGAAACTCCAATTAAAATTTCCCAAGAAAAGAAGAAAAAAAAAATCAAATTTTTTTTATTTTTGCTTTGATTACTAACTGACTGCAGCAACAATAAGAACAACAACGAAAGCGGTGAGTTTTAGTTATTTTATTATTATTATTAGAGTGACACCAACCAAACGAACGTCACTTTTTTTTAATACGATTGAATTTTTTCTTACGCTGGTGGATAAAAAAAAAATAGAAAAATTTATAAAAGAATTGAAGTCATACAAAAACGAGTCTACGACAAACAATTTTTTTCTAATATATTGCAATCCATTTTACAATAGTGGTGAGTGTAAATCTGAGTGACTGACGACTGGCTGCTGCTAAGCGCTGCTATTGCTACTACTGCTCTATACCGCTGTTGGTTGTTACTTTGAATGCTAGTTGTGCTGTGTTGTATTGTGCTGCTATTCAAGTGAACCTACGCCAAAAAGCAAAGCCACAGTGAGAAAACAACCAAACAACTCCCACTATGGAATACATTTCGATTGGCCAGAGTGTTAATATAAAACGTACCGACGGCCGTGTACATCCCGCTGTCGTTTCGAAGATCAATGAGTCGGGAAAATCCATAACGGTAGAATGGTACGAGAGAGGCGAGACCAAAGGCAAGGAAGTGGAACTGGAAGCTATATTGACACTGAATCCAGAAATACTTGAACAGGCCGAGCAGGAAACATTACACGCGGCGCCGGAACCAAAAAAAGTGGCCACTGCACCCATAAATCTTGCACGTAATGCTACACAAGGTGCTATTGGTCATCGTACAAACCGTGCCACTATTAATGCCGCCAGTCTTTTGTCGTCAGCATCGGTGGCGGAACATGTAGAGAATATACCTCCACAGATACAACCGCCGACAACGGGTATTGTACGTTCCCGCACCACCAACAATGCAACACGTTTGGCCTCAGCGGCTAATACAGGCGGCATTAATAATACTTCGTCTATAGGTAATACCACTTCGTATGGTGGTGGTGGCGGCGGTGGTGGTGGCGGTGTTAGCAATTCATCAAATTCCGTAACTACTGGCAATGTTGGTGCTCGCCGCTCCTACGTTGTCAAAGAGGTTGAACGTCTCAAGGAGAATCGCGAAAAACGTCGTGCCCGCCAAGCTGAAATAAAAGAGGAGAAAAATGCTCTTATGAATCAAGATCCTGGCAATCCGAATTGGGAAACTGCGCAAATGATACGTGAATATCAATCGACACTAGAATTTAATCCACTTACCGATGGCCAAGCCATTGAAGATCACCAGATAACAGTGTGTGTACGTAAGCGGCCGTTATCACGCAAAGAAATCAATCGCAAAGAGATCGATGTCATATCGGTGCCACGCAAGGATACTTTAATTGTACATGAGCCGCGTAATAAAGTCGATTTAACGAAATTCTTAGAAAATCATAAATTTCGTTTCGATTATGCCTTCGATGATCGCTGTGACAATGCAATGGTTTACAAGTGAGTAATATGTTTTTATATTTGAAATAATTTTTATTTTCATATTATTAGCAGAGAAATGCAAAAAAGCTTAAAAAGCCCAATACTGATAGGTTTTTATTAAACAGTGACAAATAACTTTAAAAATATTTACAAGATCATTTTAACCTCAGTTTAAAAATAAAAGTAACAAGTCATGCACAAAGATTTATATTTAAACTCGTAATAGTTGTATGTATATGCGTATAGAATGTTATTTTGTGAATTATTACAAAAAAAAGTGATTAAGTTACCCTAGAAAAATTGTACCTTTGACTCTTTGCAGCAACGGTAATTATAATTTTCAATCATAGGATAAAGAAACAATTTATTCTAGAAAATGTTCACTTTTTAGGACAATAGTTTACAAGAATTTACGAAAAAGAAAACAAATATCATGCCAAAGATAACTCATGAAAAGTAGGGACTATATTATATACATTATAATAGGTCTTCAAACGGCAAGAGAATAGTTTTTCCTTTATCTGATTCCCGTATTTATCTATGTTTTGAGTACTGATCATTTATTTCATAAAAAAATATGTATTCAGTTACTTTTCTTGGCTATATTTTGAAACAGATTAGCCGGTTCCAGTTTCAAAACATTTGTCTGACAGATACAGCCTCCTTGGTACGAATACATGAGCAGAAATCATTTAATTTAATTTCCTTTTTTATGCTGTTCTTCAAGTTATAGATAGATAACTAGTTCGGATTGATTTCAAATGATTAAACGATTGTTCGCTATTGCATTACAAGCAATCCGATAAGCGGGTTGTTCTTTTAGCATACAAATTGGCTGTTCATAATGTGGCGAATCGCCGGCTAGCATCAAATGGTTGCGCAGATAGGAGGCATATTTCATTTAAAGTACATTCAAAGCTTGGTACATACTAAATTTCAGGTCATGATCCTAAGAGAAGAATGGAGTGAGTAAGGATCAAATCTTTATGTAAAAATAAAAGCTCAACCGAAATGTTAAGGCAAATAGAGACCGTATTTCCCTCAAATATATGCCAAGCTTGTCTGATTTATTTAATAGACGATTCTCTACTGAAAGTTTATCAATTAAGTGGGCCGGCATCTATAACAAAAGAATGCGATACACTTTCCTCGTTGCACATCTTGCAAAGTTTTAAAGGAGAATAAGATATCAATTAAGATCGACCTATTGCATCTATTTTAATTTCATTTGAATTCTATTTCTTTTTATTGAATAAAAATCATTGCACTTGATAATTGTCTATAAATAGATTGACTCCTCCCCCTATTTTGTATAAAGATTTTAAATGGAAAATTCGATATTTTTTTTTTGTCTTAATGCAGTAGCCTAAAACGACCTTGCCAAATTGCATAAAATAATGATTACGAGTGTTTTTTCTTTGTATATTTTTAAATCAATAAAGCATAACCTTGTTAGTCTTGTATAGTTTGTTTTTATTATTGTATTGACTAACTAAATAGTCTGTATTACATTAACTTCATACATTCCTTAAAAGTCAATATTTATAAAAATTTCTTGTCTTGCCTTGTCTTTTGTCTTTTGAAGCCAGCTTTTTTTTCTGCGAGTTTTTGCAAACAAAAGTCTACAACAGCTGATTGATCGTAATGTACATGCGTTTATTTATCTATACAAACATATTGACAATTTAAAACGTTAAATTTTTAAAAAGAAAAAAAGACTAAAATATCATTTAATATACAATAAATTGTATGTACATATATACATAGGTGTATATGGGAAGTGTGTAAGCCCCTTGTGGTGGCTTTATGAATGAGTGTCTGTCTGATTCGATGCGATTCGATTTAACTGACTTGACTACATATGAATTTTCTCTGCTATAATTCTCTTTTTTGGTTTGACAACACCAAATAGACGTTTTTTTTTTTTTTGATGTCGTCGCCATAGTCATTTTGCCTCTTCGTCATGATTAGTCATCCAGCTATCTAACTAAGCTTAGCTACCATTCTTTTTAATTTTTTTTTTTATTTTATTGTATTTGTTATTTCTCAAATTGTTGGTATTTCTCTTTTAGCTTATTACTGCTGCTTTGCTTCTCTGAATTATTTGCTACGTTGTTTTCTTCTTTTTTTTTTTTGGCTTAATGCTACTTTTTCTTCAATTAACCAAAAAGCTAAAATGAAATTCGTCTTTCTTTTTTTGTTTTTTTGCCTTTAAAGTTCGGCTTTAAATTTAGGTACATTACGTACTACATGCATGCATATGTATGTATGTGTATGGGAGACTTTGGAGTGTGTTTTACATTTAAAATTGCTTTAACAGATGCATATGCATATGTATTGTATACAATATAATACAATTTTTATTTTTTTTATTTATATAGAGATCGTTTTCTTTTGTTTACAAAAGAAGAAAACTCTCAGAAATAGTGGAACGCCAGCCCAGCTTTGTCTTTTGTCTTGAAAATATCTCCCATATCTACATATAGCCATCCATACCACATAGTATTCATGGTAGTCGTTGACTCTATTTTTCTTATTAATTTCTTTTTTGTTTGTTTACTTTCCTCTCAATCTCGCTCTGTATTAATTTTTGTTAATTTTTTTCCTTTTTTTTCTCTTACCGGTGTAAACTGGTTTAAATCTGCGAATATAAATCTTTTTTTTTCTATTCGTTTCCTTATTTATATAAAATATTGATCATTGCTTTATGACGACACTCTCAGCCTCCTCGTAGAAGTCAGCTGAAAGTAAAAAAGCCTGTTTTTAGTCTACTTCCGAGAATATTTCAGCTGCTTTCAATTAATTAGAAAGTATAGTTCTTCTATATTTTTCTTTTTCATTCTGACACATATTTATTCGTGGTAAAGCTTTTTTAATTTATTGTATTGTATTTAATTGTGTTGTTTTGGGTTTCATTTTCTATGACTTTCTTCGGAAAAGTAACTCAATATTGTTAATAAATAAATATGCTCACTTTTATACTCCTAGAATTTTTTATTTACAAGCATAAAAGTATACAGAAATTTAGGTAATAGTCAGCGAATTTCAAAGGAAGAATCTATTAATATAAGGAATTCACTCCACATATTTAATTATATAAAAAGGACTAGGCTCCCACCGGACAATTTTAGCTCCTTTTTCACAAGACAAGATTGCTTCATTCAATCTTTGCCAAAGTTGAACTTCTTTACACCTTATTAACTCCTTTGAATAATTAGTTCTGCTTCGCCTTTGTTTATTTAGGAGCTCCTCCTTTCCAGACTGTAAAAACTTACTACTTATTCCCTAATTCAAAAACACTGCAAAACAAATCTCGACAAAAGTTCTAAACTACGAGCAGTACCTTACGCGCGTTGCTGCGGCGCCAACTGAAATAAATTTGAAGGAAAGACATTACACAAATATCCTATTAATTTTGAATCATTTTATTGATTTTGTTTTCCGTTGTCCAGATGATTTAGACGAACGTACCTGAGCAGTACGTATTCGATGAGTTTCTAATCTCACTTCTCGTTGTTCAAATGATTCATGCGTACGGGTCTCAGCGGCATGTACTCGAAGATTTTCCAGTCTCAATGCTCATTGCTCGTCTCATTCTGAGTTCAGTAATGTTCTTTTCTTCGGTGCTTAAGGTGTAGGTCGACCAATTGCTTGTCATTCATTTTGAATCATTTTCAGTGGCCCCATCTATCGAAAATTAATCGCACCAACTTAGAAACCCGTCGACTCATGCGCAACAACTTTTCTAAAGATCATAGCATGATCAAATGCACAGTTAACGATTTAATTCATTTTAAGTAATTTTCATGAAAATCGGTCTATCCATTTCGGAGGAGTTGAACCACTAACACCCTGACACGAGAATTTTATATATTCGAAGATTACAATGATCTGAAAGCGATAGCATTGTAACGTCGGTATTAATGACGTTTGGACTACTCGGTTAAGGTTTTAACCGAAGAGAGGACAATTTTATTGCAGTAAAGCGGGAAAAAGGTCGCCGTAGTCTAGCAGGTAGTGTATTGGCTTACTAGATGGGAGCTCGTAGTTCAACCCTGGGCTCAGACATCTCGAACAAAACGTAAACTGATAAAATATTTGTCCAGTGACTTTGTCTCAATAGTCTTCTGGCAGAAAGTCGTGTCAGTGAAATGAAACTGCCATGAAAATCTTCTAAAATCTATCGTTCGGAGTCGATTTTAAACTGTTTGTCCCACCATATGTAGATAAAATTAGCGCAAATAACATGGATGGGGGTATCCCAAGTGTACACCAAGGTTCTGTTCTATCTCATGTCTTATTGCTTACTTTTCTTGATGATGTTAAATCTGACCACTTCACAGTTTGATCTTAAATTATAGTTTTATAGCTAAAGATGCGTGCGACGAATAGTCAAGAAAGCTTGGCTCGACCGGCCCACCATATTCCTACAAAAGTTAAAATCACTTAAAAAGAGTAAAATAAAGTGGTTTCCTATACACTATCTCGTATTTGTTGGTAGTTTTGTCTTTGGTGTTCTACAGATTCATGTGGCGACAAGTGTCTAGTGGATCACAGAAGATATCAGAGATAAAATTCTTTGTTTAGTCGCACTATTTGGAAATCTTTTCTGTCTCTTACTATTTAAATAAATTAAAATCTAATATTCCCTATTTAACTCTTAAGATTTAAGTCAAAAAGGATTCTCCAAGTAGGAGAGAAAAGGTTTTATACGTTTTAAAAGTTAAATGAACTGAAAAATAACCGAATTTTTAAATTTGCTCATCTACTTTCGACTTTTTTTGTGTGCTACAGAGTATTACAATTGAAATCACATTAAAAACTGTTGCTATTGATTCTTTCAACAGCAATAGAAAATATCTTTAATGGGTTTGGCTATGTGTTTTAAATTGAAATAGTCATTTGAGTTGTTTGTGAAAATGTTTCTGGTATAAAATCACCTGTTTTTATTAAAGGGTGTGTAAAATAATGTAATTTTCTTTCTGAAACTATTCAAATTAAAATAAATTAGTTTTTTTTTGTTTTTCTTTTCTTTAAACAACAATAAAATAATTGTTGTATTTTTGTAGATTTTAATTAATTTATTTCAATTGTTTTCTCATACAGATACACTGCAAAACCTTTGGTTCAAACTATATTCGAGGGAGGCATGGCAACATGTTTTGCTTATGGCCAAACCGGCTCCGGTAAGACCCATACAATGGGTGGTGAATTTAATGGCAAAATACAGGATTGTAAAAATGGCATTTATGCCATGGCCGCCAAAGATGTATTTACGTATTTGAATGGACCACGTTATCGCCACTTGAACCTAGTGGTATCAGCCAGTTTCTTTGAAATTTATAGTGGAAAAGTAAGTCTTCATGCTATATATGATGTTAACACGTTGTTTTATGTAAATGTTGTTTTTGTTGTGTTTTAGGTTTTTGATTTACTTTCGGATAAACAAAAACTACGCGTCCTGGAGGATGGCAAACAGCAAGTACAAGTTGTTGGTCTTACCGAGAAGGTAGTCGACAGTGTTGAAGAAGTGCTTAAACTTATACAGCACGGCAACACTGCTCGCACCTCCGGCCAGACCTCAGCTAATTCCAATTCATCACGTTCCCATGCAGTATTTCAAATTGTTTTACGTCCTCCCGGCTCAACAAAAATCCATGGTAAATTCTCGTTTATCGATTTGGCTGGTAATGAACGTGGCGCCGATACATCCTCAGCTAATCGCCAGACCCGGATGGAGGGTGCTGAAATTAATAAATCTCTATTGGCATTAAAAGAATGTATACGAGCGTTGGGCAAACAATCGGCCCATTTGCCATTCCGTGTCTCTAAGCTGACACAAGTATTGCGTGATTCCTTTATAGGCGATAAAAGTAAAACCTGTATGATTGCTATGATCTCACCGGGTTTAAGTTCGTGTGAACATACTTTAAATACGTTACGTTATGCCGATCGTGTTAAAGAATTAGTGGTTAAGGATATAATGCGTGAAGATGATGTCTTACGTGAAGAAGATGCCGAACAATTAATGTACGAAGAAGACGAAGAGACTAATAATATACAGCATGTGCAACAGAGGCCAGTAAAACATACCAATAATCATACTAATCATAACAATAACAATAATAATAAGAATAATGGTCAAATGTCGGAAAGTGATTTGGCACTGTTGCGTTCGTTAAGCGTAAGTATGAAATGCAAGAAGGAAAATATCTTTCAAATTAATTGTTTTTTTTTTCTTTTGTTTTCAGGAACATGATATGTCTGACGAATTACTAGTACAGCATGCTGCTATATCTGATCTACAACAAACCGAAGAAATGGTTGTTGATCAACATCGAGCCATTAATGAATTCCTAACACAATTTTTACCCGAATCTATGCGTTTATATAATTTAACCAATTATGTGGATTATGATCAGGACACATATTGTAAAGAGGGCGAAGCCTACTTTACTCAACTGGCCGAAATGGCAACCATGTGTAGGGATCTAATGGCTGATTTTCGTGCAAAAATGGCTAAAGAGGAAATGCTTTCATGCACTGTTAAGCCACCAGGCAAACGTTAAGCGCTTTTGTTTAAAACAAAAAGAAGTTAAAAAAACAACTCGTATTATTAATAATTAATTAAAACCAACCTACTGATAACAATTAATACTCTCTGAAAGCATAACTAATGGAATGAAGATGAATTAAGAAAAATCCCTTTTTGAGCTGTAATTTGTTTATTTGAAATTTTGAAACTGTAAAATTAAACAAATTAAAAAAAACCAAACCCAGTGCTTAGGTAAAATGCACTTAAAACAACAAACAAACAAACAACCAACCATTATATATATTTAAAAACAGTAATTCGAAAAAGATATTTTACAAATTTTTAAAAAATTAAATTCAACCACGTAACAGCATTATTACAAATTAGAAAGAAAAAAAAGCAACAAACAAACACTCTCTATTTTCAAAACAAATACACACACTCAAAAACAAACAAAAAAATATTTAAGAATTATTAATTACTATAGAATTATTATTACAAAACAAAATACAACAACAAGAACAAAAATAAATCAAACTAAATTAATAATTTTAATAATAATAATTAAAAAAAAAAAAAGAATCCAGAGCCAGATATTTGAGATTGTGAAACTAATTAAAAAAAAAATAAATTAATATTTTGTTTACGTACAGACACACAAGACATGTGTTAAATAATTCTTATTATTTTTTGATATTAAAAACTTATACTATTATTATTATCATCATCATTATTATTATTATAATTAACAAAAACAAACAAACAATGTTCTTTAAAGAATAGAGAGGGAATTTTTCTTAAACTTCACCTTCTCCTCCTCCTCCTCTAAATGATAGTATTTATAATATAATATATTTTTTGTTTAACCTACTTATTTCTTTTCTATATGTGTGTTATTCTTAATTTTTTTTTCTATTTAAACAAACTCTACTATAAATAATTATTTTTACTTATTTTTTAAATAATTTTAATACTATACACAAAACAAAACAAAAAGAAAAGCAAAACATGCTGGAAAAAGTTTTTTATAAAAATTGCTAAACAAATTTAAAACAAAAATAAAATCATACATTATCCACCATCATCATCATCATTATTAAATTAAATCCTCCGCCACATACAATATGTTGTCCACCATTATATGTTAAACACAAAAAAACAACAAAAAAGCTTTTTCATAATAATTAAAAATAAAACAAAATAAATAAATATAAAATTATTAAATTGAGAGAGAGAGAAAAAAAAGAAAAAGCAAAACTACAGCAAAAAAATGCAGCAGCAACAAAAACATAAAAACAATATATACTTTAACTATTTAAAAAAGAAGAAACAAAAAACAAAACAAAAGGCACAAGTCTGTCTTTACTTGTAGATTTATTAATTAACAAAAGACATTAAATAAAAAACAACAAAACAAAACAAAAAATAAACCACAACAAATCATTCAATTTAAATTAAATTTTCTTTTTTTTTTTTTTTGCAAAATTTAAAAGCCTTACCTTTTCTTAAATTAAAATTTATTTTGTGTTAATTTTTTAAATGTTAAAAAAAATTAAAAAAAAACTAAACAAAAAAATTGTCATTGTGCTCAATTTAATTTTCTGTTTTAATCTTTTATTTTTTTCACCATTTTGTAAACTAAAATTGAAAACAAAACAAAAAATAAATGCAGTTGTTGTGTATAATAAATGTAATGAATATAACCAAACTCTCCCTTTATATAATAAATAAAAACCGAGAAAATATACACTCACACTCAAAAAAAAAAAAAACGAGAAATAAATAAAAATAAATCAAAAATTAAACAAAGACACCACTTTAGAAAACTTTTTTTTTTTTAATAAAATATATAAAAATAAATAAAGGTTTTCCCTATTTAGTATTAACCTAACTTTTTTCCATTATGCTTTCTTTTTTTTTATCTGCAGTACGTGTGTTATGCAGTGAGTTTAATTTAAAAAATTTAAACTTTTTTATTTTAAATTATTGCTTTTGTTTAATTAAATTCGTTTTTATTTAAATTATTTTTTTTAATTTTTTAAATTATTTTTTTTTTGTAACTTTTTTTATCTAAAAATATTTTTTTAATTCGATAACTGTATTTAAAATAAAAATTATTTGTTTTTGTTTTTTAACTGAAATTTATTTATTTATCTCAAAATTTTATTTTTTAAGAATTCATTTTTTATATTAATTTTCGTTTTTTGTTTCATTCGAAATATTTTATTCAATTATACATACATTTTTTAATTTCAAATTTATTATTTTTTATTTCTAAATTATGAATTTTTTTAATTTATAAATTATGATTTATTTCCAAATTATTATTTTATCTATCAATTTCTATTTTATTTTTAATTTCTTAATAATTTTTTTTTTTTAATTTATTTGTTTATTCCTATTCATATTATTTTTTAATTGGCTTTGTTTTTTAAATTCTAAATTTTTTTCTCAGTATTTTTTTTTTATTTCTAAATTGTTTTTTTTCATTTTTTTTAATTTCTAAATTATTTATTTTTATTTTATAAATTTTAATTCCTATTTTGTTATAAATAAATAAATAAATATTTAATAAATAATATTTCTTACAAAATAGAAATTAAAATTTATAAAATATAAATAAATAATTTATGAATTAAAAAAATTTAGAAATTAAAAAAGAAATACTGAGAAAAAATAATTTAGAATTTAGAAAACAAATCCATTAAAAAAAATCTTAAATAATATTTCCTTAATAAATTCAAATTACTTTACCTTAGCTTTAAATCGCCGTTACCATAAAAAAAAAATTGTTTTTTGTCTTTTGTAAAAATTAAAATTTTGTAACAAATCTAAATAACCCCCGTTTCTTACTTCTCTTTTTATATACATACATTGCTTTAATGCCTCCTTTTTAATTTAATCGTAAAATGAAAAATATATTAAAAAATTCAAAAAAAAAAAAATTGTTTAAAAAATCTATAAATTTTCTGTTATACAAGTGCTTCAAAGTATGAAAGTAATGAAAAAAAAAGAAATAATAATTATATATATATACATATATATTTAGATTCTAATAATTATTAAATTATACAAATAAGCAACTGCAACATAAAAACCTATAATAAAAGAAGTATATATATAAAATCGAAGCAACAACAACAAGAAGAAACAAAAGTCATTAAAAACAAAAACTTTTTTGAATTAAAAGAAAAAATTGTGTAATGGTTTTTAATATTTTGTAAAGTGTAATAAAAAATTTAATGAATGGACGATGCCCTAAAGGACGAGGATTTCTAAAGAAATTTCTTCAATCTGCTTACTTTACGAACTCAACGGGAGTTGGGTTAGACAGGGAGAGAAAGAGAAGAGATACTCTAGAAGGATAAATCGAAATGTTGCCTTACGCCGTTTATCGACAATTGTAGAACCTGTTTGCTGCTGAGGTTTAATATGTTCATTATGAGACTGGTGACTGGCAGGTAAGATAGTAGGGAAATGAGAGCAGTTAGAGACAGCCCTTGGTAGGAGAAGAATAAATATCCTGGGTTTGGTATTCTTTAATGTTTAAAATGTTTTTCAGATTCAGCTGGCTAAAGGATGAATGCACACGTTTATTGTTTTTATATATTTTAAAGATAAATTCCAAATGAAATGAAATACAATTTCATTTCTCGAAATTTCCGAATTATAAAATCTTTTTTTAAATGTATTGTACAGGTTTCAAAATCTTTAAAGCTTCAACTTTAACAAATAAGAAACATGTTTTTTGTTTAATGAATTACAGACAATAAATAAGAGTAAATTACATGTTAATTTTTTAATATTTCACTATAAGTGATATAATGTAGGCGCATAGATATTCAGGCTTATTACGGTTGTCGAACTCCATACAAATTACAATTGTAAACACGCTACGACAACCACAATAAGACTATAGTAATTTAAAAAATGTATTGCATTATAGTTACGGTGACCAGACGTTCTGTATTATACAGAACAGTACTGTATTTTAGAGCCCTGTGTATTTGTTCAGTATTTCGCTATTTTTTCAGTTTTACATAAGAAACGCATAGAAAAACACATCAATATTAAAAAATTCTGACACAAATGTAGGTAATAAATTTTTTTCAACTATAAACATTTACCAAAAATGATAAGTAGTGTCGATATTCTAACGTTTTATTTGTTAAAAATAACCTGATTTAGAAAATGGTGGTTAGTGTATTTTATTTTCTCCTGTTCTGTATTTTGCTGGAAAAAATATGGTCACCGTAATTATAGTGCTATAAAACCAGGATCATCTACCAGCTCCTGATCGATTAAATCATCTGTGTTACAGCTAGCCACCTCCGTGGGATCATCTGGATCGTCTATTAATTCATAACTGTTGTCTAAAAATTTTACATTTTTCTGATGTAAACGCAAGTGATACTGAAATTAAATAGAAAACAACGTTAATTTATCGCTTTGCTTTAGAAATACATTAAGAAAATAATCTAATAAAACCCACCTCCAAATGATGTTTACGACGAAAAGCCTTCTCACAGAAATTACACTTAAAACGCGGCTCATCTTCATGTATTGTTTTTAAGTGCGTGCGCAGTGTCTTATGCGTGGCAAACTTATGTTGACAAATATCACATTGAAAATATTCTTGACTATGTATTATGGCATGTGCCTTTAGGTGTTCCATCATTAAGTAGTCTTTGCCGCAAATATCACAGACATAGGGCCTTTGGCCGGTATGAAAACGCATGTGTACATTTAGATCGGCCTTGGATAGGAAACCCTTTTCACATATTGTACATTTAAAATTACGCACATTGTTATGACGATTCATATGGTATTGATAGTGTGCCTTTTGAATAAAACTTTTCGCACAGATTTCACATTGAAAAGCTTTATGATCACTGTGCAATTTCATGTGCGTATGTAAAGCAGCCAAGGATTTTAATTCTTTGCTACACACCGAGCAAGGATATTTTTCAGCATGTACCTCTTTACGATGATTTCTAAATGCTTGCATTGTTTTTAAGTCCAATTGGCAGGGACCACATTTGTATTCTCTTTTCTTAGTGTTGGTTGCGTTTTCTTTTGTGGTTTTTATTCTTTTGCTATTGTTTGTTTTTCTTCTTTTAGGTGCATTGAAAACTTTCAATTCAGCATCTTCGACGGCTTCCTCTAAAACGTATTCTATATCATTAAAAACTAAATTGGCTACGTTATTGGTTTCTTCATAGGTATCATATTCCTCTAGATTCTCACTGTTCTCATTACAATTTTCATTTTCGGTAACATAAATCTCTGTAACATAATCATTATTATCGATAACACTGTTGGTGTCCAATTCCAATGTAATTTTCGCCAGTTTATCCTCAGTAAGCGTGTTGTTTGTATTGTCTTCAACAGGTATTTTAAATTCTGCTATTAAAGTTTCCGTTTCAGAAGTTTCTTCACTATATTGAGTTGATGCTGTCATAGGCTCTTGGTGAGTTGTTTGCTCTTGCTCCTCCGTCATTAATTCGCTTACTTGTCCAAATTCCTCTGCCTTAACTATGGCACATATTTCTAGCCTATTTTCCCCACTAGATAGATAGTTTTCTTCTTTATATTGATTGCCTATTTCTTCCACCTCACTTGTTAAGCTTTGCGTATAGTCTTCTATTTCATCGCAATGACTTTTACTTTCGTGTTCTTCAGTGTCGTTTGATTGGCTCTCTCCTAATAAATGTTGCTCACTCGGCTCTGTACCGTTTATATCCTGTTCTTGAAACAATTCATTCAGCTCCACTTCTTCAATTGCTTCTATAGGTTCATTTGCTTTAATAGATTTGCCATCTAGGTGTTCCTCTCCATAGAGTTGCTGCAAGTACTCCAACGTTTTATACGCCTTGTCTTTCAGTTTCTTGAAAAGTTTCATTTGTAAATCACAGCTATTGCACAAAAACTGAGGATAATAATCGCACATATTTAAAGAGATCTGAAATAATATAATAATCAATGAGAATATTTAAACATTTTTCCTTGTATTATTACTTACATCCAATAAATTTTCATATAAAGCACCAGCTTCACTCAGTTCAGGTTTTGTGTCCTCGGTTTTGCTAAAACTTTTATACAAACATACATGGTCGCCATCCTGATTGGGACTGCGACACACACGACAGCTGTTTAATAAATTTGGATTAGTTAGCAGCATAGTTTTTCTATTACAAAAAGTTTAAAATTCCTTAAAATTAAATTGAAGTGCTATATAAATAATTTGTGCTTTGCAAAGCATTGTTTTGTTTACAGTCGGTATTCACTGTAAATGATTAGCATGGTAATAATGCCAGGGTTGGAACTTAATAGTTTATTTTAATTATAGTACTAGCTTACAGCAATATTTTAAACATAGGCATACCGTTAATTCCAAGGAAGTTTAAAAGAAATTTAACATTTTTATATAGAAAGCTTTTATTGGTTGAATAATTGAACCAACTTTGCAAATATTTACTTTTTTTATTGCATTTATTCTTTTCTTTAGTATTTTTTTGTACCTTTTAATTTGGGCCTCTTAATTCGTAAATGAGTACACTTTTATACAACCTTGCTTATTTCCTGGTTGTGTCGGTCGACGCGAAAATTGTTAGCATTTTAGTTTTCTTTCTTGGACAAAGGCGGTATTCCAACTAGAATTTCAACAGAATTTTGCATTTCAGCAGAATAAACATGGGTTCCGGTCCAAGAACTTTCCAAGATTTTATAAAAGGTATCGAAGTAGAAGACCTGCAATATATAGAAGCCGATCTCTGCTTCTATCAACAGGTAAATGAAACACATATTCCTATAGCCTAAATTTTAAAGCGATTACTAATGTGTTCTCCTCCCACTCTCCCTTATTTAAATTACAGGTCTCTTTGGCCCTTCTATTGTATGGCGCCGAAAGAAGTCACTGTGATTTTATTTTACAAAAATTAATCATACTTTCGCAAAATCCACCAGAAGGCAAAGGTTTCAAGATTACGGAACCGTTAAGAGCCAGTGATATCTTAACGAATTATGCCACTCGCATAAATCCCAATAATTGGCGCGTACATATTGTAGAGGCTTTAGCCATTATAAGAGCCAAGAGTGTATTACGGAAATTGGGTTTACTTTGGTCAAATATATACCACGAGTATTTGCCTCATGTAGCTGAAATCAGTGTTAATATACATCCGCTACTAAAGGCTCTGTATAAGATATGTGAACGTCTCAATCTAGAGCAGGCCGGAAGGCTTATCAATGCCATAAATGAAAAATATAATTCTCCAAACATACGTTTCTATGATGTGTCTTATTTAGAAATTTTCATATTGCATTGGATTACCCAACGTATCATCGATGTGGGCGACTATCAACTGCAAGGCTGCAATGTCCAATGTCTTATAGAATTCTTTAAATTTAATGACATGGATTCGATTAAAGATACACTTGTAGAGACTATAAACCAAAATTTAAAAGATTCTCAACTATCAGCAGATGAAGTGATTCAGAATGGCATCAGTAGTGGTAGTTTTAAAGATTCCGGTGTTTCCATGTCACACGAAATGTCTAGCAGTTTAAATATTAGAAAGGAGAAAATACTTGAGGCCACCACTTTGCCTCCTACAGATGAGTATGATGCTGCTGAACGTTATACTATCAGGCCTGAAAGAGCTGGTTATATACTGATTATAAATCAAAGTGAATTTCATGAGGAACAAGATCCAGAATTAAAGGTAAGTTATAAAGCATTATATTAACAATAATGGACAGATACGTTGGACAATAGTTTTAAACAATATTCAGCGTGCCCGTATGCTTAAGTCGACAACTTTGAGAATTCCGACATGTCCTTATAATAACTTATAAAATGCCCTCCACCACTACCTCCACTGGAGGTAGAACTCTTCGATATGCACATTAACTAGCAGCTTCCTCCAAGTCATGGTCTTCAAAGCTTCTTATCTTATAGCAATAGAACTGCAACTTCGCCACCCCTTGGCGAAGGTCTTATCTCTTGCATTTGGTTGCTCTGGCTGCCTAGTATGCATTGACCCCTTTCTTCAGTAATGTTGTCAAGCATTTATTCCTAACCCAAAGCCTAGTGCATTAAGAATAGAAGGTGTGGCCCAACTTTTTGCACATGCTTGACTATACTTTTCCTACCCTGTTCTTATCTCCACAGTTTATGCTAAAGAGCATTAATTTACTGATTTTTGTTTAAGGAACTTTTGCCCAAAATAAAATTCAAACGAACACGCGAAGGTACCGATGTGGATCGCGATAAGCTAGCTGAGTTGTTTGCGGGATTTGGTTACACACCGCTGGTATTTAACAACTTAAAACACTTGGAAATAAAACATCAAATACGAGAGACCGCTAAGAAAAGTTTGCTCAAAGATTCTCTTATTGTTTGTATACTATCGCATGGTATGGAAGGTGAGATTTTTGAAATGGAAATTAACCCCTAAGAACAATTGCATCTTTTGATTGTTAATATTTTGTGTAGGTGTTGTGTACGGCTGCAATAGTATACCGGTAACAATAGCCGAAATAAGGGACATTTTAACGAATGATGCCCTAAAGGGAAAACCAAAGCTGCTTATTATACAAGCCTGCCAAAAAAATGTTTCCGCACTCGATACTGTGAGTTTTTAAATCTCTTTTTTTTTTTTTTGTTTTGTTTTGAAAATTAAGATTTCTTTTCATTTGTTTGCAAGTCATTGTCAAACATTATAAGGGATTTTCAGCCTGATGCTTTCGCTGATTGCTTATTGGCATTATCCGCTATGCCGGGTACTGATGCTATACGCCATACATTATCAGGCAGTTGGTTTGTACAGTCTTTGTGCAATTTAACCAAAAAATATGCTGAGCGGTGAGTTGACAAAACTAGTTGTTGTAAAATGTATTGGGTCTTCATTCTTCTTTACTTCTTTTCTTAAAAAGCAAACATATGATGGATATTTTAACTGCGGTATGTAATGAACTGTCCAAGAAAAAGGGCCAAGATAACGAAGTTATGCTACCCACGGCTCAATCAAGTTTACGTAAAGATTTCTATTTGCCACGTCCCATCAACAAGAACAACAAATGACAATTTTTATTCACTTACGTTTATATATTATCCATGATCTTGTATACTTTTTATGTTTGTGTAAATTTAAGTTTTCAAAATTTGAATTTATTTTAATTTTTTTTTTTTTTTATTGAAATGGGCATTATTTTAAAACTTCATAAATTGAATACAATTCATATTATATGTTTTCAAAATCGTGACTTGCCCCCCTTATATACATATGTATGTATTTAAAAAGTATATGTATTCCAAAGTTTATAAATCGTGTTTATGATCATCGCTGTTATTGTGTTTCAAAAACATATTAAATGTTATGTGCTATATATACTACTAAGGATATAATCAAATTTATAATAAATAATTGAATTATTATGTTAAATTCATATGCTTTTAAATCTATGCTAAGTACTAGTAACATGACTAGTAACATTAACTTTCGAAATACGTGGAATGTGTTTGTGTAACACGTTTATGGCGCAATATAAACATATCAAAAGTATTGCGTTTGGCGTGCCTATATTTTTTTTTTTTGTTAAAACCCATTAATCTTACACTTCTATGAACGCATCAGGAAAAGGGTTAGGGCGAAGAAGCAAACATGTGGGAAGAATAGGTTAGATTACTATGTGGCTAGTAACTTTTAGTCTTCGATTGACAATAATCGAATTGAATAGGAATTGGGGACTATAAGCCATCTTAGGTTTTTAGGAGAACAATATTGAATACTCTTAAGGAGAAATTTTTTAAAAAGAGAGTTTTAACTCTGTTAAATGGTGAGAGAGATTGAAGAATGTACATCCATAGCTCTTCTTCCTTTACAATTGTTTGTTCTAGAGTGAACATAATGGTTTCCGTGTCGTCCGATACTATACATTGGCTGTGTATGAGTAGTCATACACGTGTTATAACCTACCTACCTTACTTCGTCTTAGATTTGTGGTTTATTGCAAAAGAAAGCTTTCTGCTTGCACACTTAGGGTGGGTGCTAGCCTTTCAACAAGCAGATTCATGTATAGTTCTCACAGATTTTTAGTACAAGTGAATACAATTTTGTTTCTTCTATTGATTAATTCTTTTATTTGGCATTATATTTAATTTTGTTTGGTTTTTGGTTGCATACATTTTCGTTTTAAATTTACAATATTTTTTTTATGTTTTTCTTTTGTTTGTTCGTTTTTTTTTTAATCTTTAAAATTCTGTCGTTAAATTATTTTTTTATTTTTAATGCTTTTGTTTGCATTAATCAATATTTTTTAGTGTGTGTGTGTGTGTGTGTGTGTTATGCTTAAATATATAAAATTTCTTTTATCAAGTGTTTGTTTCTATAGTACATTTAAAAAGTTTACATACAATAGTAATACATGGCTGTCACACAATGGACGAAAGAAATTTAATAAGAAAAACAAAAATTTAATTCAAAAGCAAAAATTTTAAATGTTATCTTATATGCACCAAGACGTAAGTAATGCCACTGAGGCTCTAATCTATATAAGCAATCCCCATACTAGGTGGAAATGAAAATTTTTCAAAAAGAAAATGGCTCCTAATTGGGCAGATTGTCCAAAGGACAAGTCATAACAAGGATCACTATATGGACTTACCGCTTTATGAATATGCAGTGACTATAGGAAAGTCTCTGATGAGGCAGCATTTGCCATCACGGACACGATTCTCATTGACATACGTGCCAAGGAATCTGCATCAACTGAAGCAAGAAATTGAAATACTTAATGGAAGGAAGCATCTTAACAGAAAGTGAAATGACAATTCGGGAGTACGGGACACGGTATTCGTGGTGTTTGAAAAAGGCCATTACGGACATAGGACGGTACGCATTATATGAAGTGATTGGAAATGAGGAAGAAAATATTCTCGCCACTAGAACAATGGTATTAAATACCTCTCAGTGTATTAAAGACCAAGATGAGAAAGTGATCGACCATTGTGGAAGAATGAAGAATTAAAAAAATACTTTGGGACGATTTTAATGAGGACAGAATAATGAGTATTTTAAAACAAAATATGGGTGACCGAAGCACGCTAATAAACGTACTCACCGGACACCCCGTCTTACATCTACACTTGAACCGTATTGGCGTGGAAATGGTGGAAAATGATGAATGACGGGTATGGAACAGTTTTTGTGTCATTGCCTAGCTTTCGTAAACTCGAGATCCAAAAATTTTGGCGATGACACTATATCAGAATTAACTCGTCTCAGAGGAAAGGACTGAAGGAAGTTCGTGCAAGATATAGACTTCCTAAAGGTTAGCGCACAACAAGCCTACATGATGGCTTAGGTAGACCCTTGGTTGGTCTCCTTTTCTTCAATCTAATTCCTTATTTAAAGAAATAACAAAATTATATAGAAAATAAGAAGAAGAAAAGGGAAAGGAGAAAACTACAAGCAGCCATTTAAAAGCCACCCGTAGACAAAAAACTAACAGCTCCCGTTTATGAAGCCTATTAGAACCTAAAGTCTGAGGACTTTTAGATCTATCAATTCATGAGCAAATCGACTACCTAGCCATCTCTGCCTAAGCATTTGTAAACAAGGCCAGTGACATAAAATACGGTTTAATGTTTCCTCTGCTCCTTCACATAGCCTACAGAAATTTGCGATATTTCTATTCCATCCACTGAAAGAAAAAGTTCTTAAAAAAAGGAGATACTTTTAAAAGAAATATAAAAGTATCTGTGTTTAGTTTATAGTTTAAAGAAAAAAAATAATTAAAGTTACCGTTAAAGTTAATCGTTATATTTTATATATGATTTCGTATTTTGTTTTAGAAAAATATGTTTTTTTTTGTCTGTCTGTTTAATTAAATATTTTTTATTTTTTTTCTTATGAATTATAACACGGATATTTATTTATAATTTTTTTTTTTTTTTTTTTTTTGTAAGTAAAAATTATAAGAAAATAAATAAATTAAACAATAAGTTTTTATAACATTTGAAACATTTTGTACTGATAATCTCACACATGCATACATAATATTTGAATATATGTAATATAATAAGCATAGAGAGGCATATCATAGCTAAGGAAATGTTTTCGAATTGGAAACAATTCCAACCATTGGAAAACATCGAAAACATAATGAAAATTCGATATACTTTTTTGGAATAATTTAAGCTATGATAGACGCTTTTAAATAAAGGAGTATAAATTTTAAATTAAAACTAAGTAACACGATATTTTAAGTTTAAAACCGTTACAATTCCTTGTTATGAAAATTAATAAATAAATTAAATTAAAATTAATAATAAATTAAAAATAATTCAAACATTTTCTGAAGCTGAATAATAAAAATAGAAACATTTGATAAGGAACATATAGAATATCAAGTTAGACGTTTGGTGTGGGTTCCAAATAAGCTGTATCGATCATTACGATCACCTACTAAGCCATGAATTGGCAAGGTTATAAAGAAATTTGAAAAGACTGAAAGCGTTAAAGATGTGTTTAGGCCTTTACACTATCGCAATATGGGCAGATGCGAAAATATTGCTTTTGTTAAAGAAAGCATAACAGATAATCGAAATTTGTCGGTTCCATGATGTTCTCATCTTTTGGTCCTATCTTATGGCTTCTACAGCTCAACTCACGTAATAGTTAAAGTCTGCTGACCATTCAAGCATTCAAACCACTGTGCGATATAAAGCCCTATTACACTGGAAAATTGTTCCCTCTGTGCATTTCTCTATGCTATCTGTGTGAAATTGATTATGTTGCTTCTAAATTAAATTTGGCCTTTTATTCCAATATCTGGTTTCTTGGCGGGGTTTGTTTTGGTTATTATGTCTACACGGAAGGTTCAGAGCTTGTGAATGGATGGAGAGGCTTAATTTTAGAATATCTCTCCGCCTTCTTAACTACTATAGTATGTTTTAGGCCGAGGTAATCGCCATAAATTGGATAGAGGATAGAGCATTTCTTTTTGACAGGCGTTAATCAGTTCTCTTTTTTGCTCTTGCGACTGTTTTTTGTTGGTCGGACATTTGTTCCTGATCAGATTGTAGGAACATTTCTGTCACTGTGTCTATTCCAAAGTTAACAAAAATATTCTATAGCTCTTTAAAAATATTGTGTAATAAAAATATTTTATAAAATGAAACTTTTTTACTAAAAATAAAGTTAAAATAAAAAAAAATCTTATATTTTTAGGGCTGAAAGGGGTTTTCATTTTAAAAATAAAAACTTTCAAATGAAATTTATAACTCGAATGTTATGATATTCGTTAAGCCCTTCTTAAATTTTGTTTTGTTTTCTTTTTAATAATTTTAATATTTTCAATGAGCAATATTTTGTTTTTATAATTATCGTTTAAACTTAAGCTAAAGATAAAATTTCATTTTTATTTAATTTAATATTTTTCTTTATTTTATATTTTATTTTTATGTACACAATTTTATTTTGGAAGTTTATTTTTCACGATAATTTGCTTTTCTTTTTTTTTATTTAAATTCACCAGGACTTTTTTGTTTTTAATAAATATTTTTAGTTTTTATTTTTTATATTTATAGTTAATATACTACATTATTATATAAAAAATTAAGTTTTTTAAAATCCATATTAAATTATTGGAGTATAGAAAAATAAATGCCGTTATATATATTTTTTTAAATAATTAGTAAATGCAACAATTCTTTTCTTTTTCTTTTTAATAAAATGTCTAAATTAAAAAAAAATGTTTCATTTTAAAATTTGTTTTTATTTGTTAAAAAAAAAAATTGCAATAAAAAAGGAAAAGAAAAGAAATTTTTAACAAAAAATGTTTAGCTTTTCTCTTTTAATTTTTAAACGGTTTTTTATTTAATTTTTTTAGATTATATGTATATAAACCATGTTAATTAAATAGCTTAAGGGCCAGACGGTTTTTATTCTTTTGTATTTGTAAATGCATTTTTTTTTTTATTAAAATTTAAACTTAATTTTGATTTTATTTTTTTTTTTTTTAATTTTGTAAATGCATAAGTTCTTTTGCAAAATTTCCTTTTTTTTTGTATTTTATTTTTAACGTTTAATTTTTAACTTTCTTTGGTTTTTGTTTTGTTTTTTTTTTTTTTTGTTCTAAAATTATTAATTTCGTTTTGTTTTTGGTTTTGTTTCTTTAATAATGACTTAATTAAAAAAATTAAATTTAATCCCTGTTTTAGTAAATTAGGAATATAATATGTTTTGTTTTTTTTTATAAATGTTTAGTTTTTTTTCTTTTTTTTTTGATAAAAAAAAATGTTTAGCTAACGTTATTTTCAAAAAATTTATAGAAAATAATAAAAAAAATTAAATATTAATTATTTCATTTATCAAAAAGTTATTTAAAAAATTATAGTAAAAAACAATAATTTATAACAAATACATATAATGATAGACTTTACTTTAAAACAATTTCAAAAATAATTAATTAAACTTAAGTTTTTTATAACAATAAAATTATAGGAACATAAATACATATAAATTAGGAATAAAATTTAGGAATAATTAGAAAGAAATTAGTACAAAATTAGTTAATTTAAAATTGGCTTTATAGAGGCCTAATTCCCTTCATTTAAGCGACGTATTTTTTATACAGAAAATACTCTCATAAGGCTTCTCTAGACACTATGCTATTAAACTTGAAAATGGAAAGTGTCATGCCTCATGGCTCATCCTAATATTTTAAGGATTAAAATTTTGTACATTCTGTTTAGAAATTTTGAAGTATTTGTTTAAGACTTAAATACATTTAAAAGCAACAATTAATAGATCAAGTCCGAAGATTAACAATTAGCTTATTTAACTTGATCGTATCAAATAATCAAAAGAACTTTTCGGAAGACAAATTCCAAAGATTTAAAAGTTGTGGAAGCCATTCAAACTTAAGAAAACTGATTCCACATGATGCTAGAGCCATCAAAAGCCAACAAATTGAAATACAACCTAAACCTGTCACTATTTATAACAGAATCCCGCACGCAGTTAAAAAAGTTGACAAAAGCCTTAAATTTATTTTCATTCTATAGCTAAGCAGTTGATCATGTACATAACGTCACCTGAAATGCAAAACAACGGATCATCAAAAAAATGAAAATCGGGTTTTTGATTGATTATGATTCATTAGATAAAAATACACGTCTCCAAAAAAAATTATGCATCTGCGTCAAAAAATAACGATTTTATAAAGAAAATTCAAAATAAACTACAATGTGTTTAGAAAAAAACCTTAAATGAATTAAATTTTTTGTTTAATTAAACCGAATTTTATGCAATAAAACACGGTAAATTGAAATATTAACAAAAACAAACAACTCCATTACCTTTTATTGAACCTCATTCATTCGCTTTTCGATTTTTCCACTTCATATTAAAATTTGTTCAATGATGATACGTCATTTTGTTTCAGAAAATTTAAATTCAAGATAACGTAACAAACATAACTTCAACACGTTTTTGAAAAATATTATTTTTTCTTCTGAAATTGATCTCCTACCCTTTTTTGAGCTTAGCTACACAATTTTTCATTCCTAGATGCAATATTTTCCATTTTATAACGTTTTTTGCTTCTCCCGTAAAATTGTGAAAAGTGATGATACGTTATTTTGCATTTCAGGTGACGATAAGGACATTTGAATATACACATGAAGTCAGTCAACTAAATTTATTACTTTATTAGACACCTTTCCGTACTAAAGAGCTGCATATGGCCGACTGGTTTAGCTTTTTAAAAATATTACAATTTAATGATCCTTGGCGATCATAGAACAAAACATTATCGTTACAACTGTGTCAATGCTTTAATAAGGTTCCAATTCATTCTGTGGAAAGTATGTTGTTTTTTTTTTTTTTGTTGGTTCTGGCCAACATATTTCCATTTTCTCCAAAAGTGCCCTCGTATGCTAATGCTCCCCAAATATTAGAGTGAGTACGGATTTCAAAGGCTCTTTCAAAATCAATAAATAGAAAGTAAAGTGGTAAACTTTATTGTATTGCCTAAGCATTTCACAGGACACTTTCTAGATTTTTCACATACCCAACAAAAGTGATATATGTACATATATTCAGGAGAATTTATTATATAGTACATATATTTAAAATTATTAAAACAAAATAATAGTTTTAGAAATTGAAAGCTAATTTTTGTAATTATTGTTTTGTTTTTTTAGCAGCTTACTTAACTAAAATATATTTCTTAATAAATTATAATAAAAAATAATTATTTTTTTTGTAATAAAAGGAAAAGAAAAATTTAATTTAAAACTTAACAAGAAATAAATCGCTTTAAAGCGTAATCACTTTTAGTAGAAATTATTATTCACATTATAATTATAATAATTATTATATATATTTTTTTTTAATTTTAAATAGTAAATATTAATATAATTGAAGAAATTCAGTAATTATTGGTTGTGGGTTTTTGGGTTTAAATTTGAAATAAATTTTTTGCGTTTTAAGTTTAAATCATTTTGTTTTTATATTATACATACATAGGTTACTGGTTATATTTTAAAGTTTCTCTAAAGGAAACCAATATAAAGCTGTTGGTTTTATTTATTTATTTATTTTTAATTAATATTATTATTATTATTTTAATTTCAATTTCTTTTACGATTTCTTATGGAGGTTTATTTTTTTTTTAATTTCAATCTTTCTTAGATAACAGACAAGCTTAAGCTTGTATAAGATTTTCGATTTTCGATTTTTTTTTTTTGTAATATTTTTTTTCTTTGTTTTTGCAATTTTAAATACAATAGTAGTAGCAGTTTATACTTACATATGTATGTTTTAAATAGAAATGTATGCATATGTATATTATGCCATTTGAAAAATCATTCTTTACATGTAATTATAAACCGAGTGTTATGCTATATCTCTGACAATTTCAATTTTATCAAACATATCCGAATCGGGCGGTATTGTTGTAAAATGTGTACGATCACTGCGAAATGTATTACGTTCATTCGAGCTGGTCTTAAGTGAACGCTCTGAAGGCGTTTCAGTGCCACTTAATTGTATACGTTTCTGTAAAGCTGATACGAAGTTCTGTAAAAGTAAGAGTTAAACAACTCCAATTAAAATAAAATCCTTACAAAAATTTCATACGAAAAACTATGCTAACCTGCGATATAATATCTCCACGAGCAGTGCGAACTTGATAGAGATAACGAAATTTACGTTGGCGTGCCTCTTCGCGTGTCTCTCGTGGCCTTGATTGTACACGCTGCAATTGTTGGTGACGTTTTTGAAATACCCGTTTGCGATGATCTATGCCCCAGGCTGTGATAAAACTCTGTATCATTAAACCAATAATAATGCTTACCGGCCAGGCGAATATTAGAATGCCACCATAACAGGCAGGCGGATTTGGATGGGGTTTCATGTTAAAAATCTGTTAAAAACAAAAAACGCAAATGAAACAAGTCTTATTCGAAAGCAGTTCCAAACAGATCCAGAACTCACCCATTTTGTTAGCATTAGACCGTGTAAAAAGAAATCTATGGAACATATTATCATTGCCGAACCCACCACACTTGTGGTCAATATGGTTATATATTTAGCACTGCACAAGGTTAAGACCGAACAGATTATGGCGCCACCAATTAAAGCCACCGTTATTTCAGCTTGCTACAGAATTATAAACAATTAAACATTTACAAACAAACAAAATTAGAAATTAATTTGAACACTCACCCCAAATTCATTATCCGGCATAGTGGCTACACATACGGCCATAGCAGCTCCGGCTATAATGACACCAGCAAAAGCGCTTATAAAGAATGTCGCTATTGGATATGTAGAACCTAATACAGCGCCAATTAAGCCACCCACCAGTGAAGAGCAAGCATCTGCCGGTTCACCTAAATAGCCAGTAACATAGAGACGTAGTAAGGCAACCGCTTTAATGCCTATAAAAGCGCCCGTTAAAAAGCCCACTGCTCTCAAACAACGATAACCTAAACAAACAAAAACAAAAAAATATAGTAAAAAAGGATCAAAAATAAAGAAAAGGAACTATTTATTCGAATCATTATTATCTAATTAGGCAGCTAATTAATATGCAAGAATTTCATGAAATTCATGAATTAAAAGTCAACGAATTATTTTATTTAATCACGCCATCATCCCTTTTAATCTATAGTTTCTCGTTTTTTTTCTACCTTTCGCTTCAAACGTGTCATCGCACAGAAGAGAGAGAGACAAAGAGAAAGTATTTCATTAAATGTATGAAATGAAAATAAAAAAACGAATTTACCGTAATGTTCATGCACGAAAAGAAATAATGGTACACTTACATTCTCAAAGAAGTCACTGTGGTCTAGTAGGTAGTGTGTTGGCTTATTAGACGAATGGCCCGAGTTCAAATCCCAGGTCAGACAGCGAAACGAAAATATGAAAATATTTCTTCGGCGACATCCTCTCAGCAGATTTCTGGCAAAAACTCTGAGAGTAAAAATTGCCATGAAAAGCTTCTCAAAAATCTGTCGTTCGCAGTCGACTTTAAACTGTAGGTCCCGCTACTCACGTATAAAATTAACACACACAGCACGAGTGGTGTGAGAAGCTAGGACGTTGTACAATGGGTCAATTCGACCTCCGGGTACTGTACTTGTCACAGTTGACAAGTACACGTTCTCTAACATAGCCTAACCTACATTCTCAAAATGTGGAGAGCATAGCTTTACTTACATAATCATCCATATAATAAATATTCGAATTGTCAGAATTGTGTACGAGATGTGGACCTCTACGTTCTTTACAATGGGAACATCAGTTAATGATTTTATACCAAAGATTGTACTGTACTGCGACCATACAATGGAAGTGTTCCATGTCAGCCTCCAGTAATAGTCCCAGATATTGTACCTTCATGTTCCGTGATATTACCTAAGCTGGTAGTCGAATATTCTTCTACTTATGAAGTTTTCCCCTCGTAAATAGTACCTACGGTCCTACCTCAAATCCGTTATCACACGGCACTGAATTACTTTCTTAAGACCTATTTGCCTATGGTAGTCGAATATTCTTGTTTTCCCCTTGTAAATAGTACCTACTACGGTCCTACCTCAAATTCGTTAAAATACGGCACTGAACTACTTTCTTAAGTCCTATTTGCTTCTCGCCAGCACAGCTATGGAAAGAGCTTCTTTAAGGTTGCCTTCAGCCATCAGAACTATGTATGTATGTCTTTGGCAGTCAATGTTATCTGCCTCAGACAATTTCGTCAAGAGCTCATCCCCATTAAAGTTCCATATTAGTGGTGAAAAAAAACACTCGTGTGGTCATTTTAAGGTGTACTGATCGTTATCATTTCCTTTAGCATCTATGGATATTACAAGGGTAGAGAATGTCACTCGCATCCTTAACGTCGTAGAAATCCTGAATGGCTCCTACTAAATCTACTAGGGCTGCTTCAGTAGATCTGTGCCTTCTATATGCTCGTGAGGACTGAAAAAAGCGCAAATAGTCATACCCTTGATCTCCAAGGACTCGTGATTGACTCCCACCAATTCTACAATAGCTGCCTTAGTAGATCTGCCCACTACTTGGGATGCATTGGCAATACCTTTTAGCTCCTATAATCGTCTGCTGTTTTTTCAATATAATTGGCTTCATTTTTGTACAATGGGTCAATTCGACCTCCGGGTACTGTACTTGTCTTAATTGACAAGTACACGTTCTCTAACCTAACCTTGGCTTCATTTCCTATTATCCTCCTTTCTTAATGAAATCATGATACTTCACAAGGGCTTTATACAGTCCTGATACCCCTGGGGCTCTATATCCTCACATACATTAGATCAGGCTTTAGTCGGAACTGGATGCTATGGGAAAATTATTCCTGGGCGGGAAACAGACTAACTGCGATCTTCAGAAAAGAGTCTATACGAAGCCTTAGTGTGCTGTCCTGAGCTTTGCGATATATTGGTTCTAGGATGTTATTTAATGCGACATTTGTAAGGTAAAGCCACAAATTTATTAAAAATTCTCTCCGGCAGTAATTATTTTGTTTCATTAAAATTTGTTTAACTCCAAAAAAATCTTTAATTAACTTCCCCAAAAAAAACTAATTTTCTCTTACGTCGGATGACACCATTAATTTCTTTCGGTGTACACATGGGTATTTATGAGTGCTAAACGTGTCAAGAAACGACCTTCAGGCTATTTTATATTGTCGTTGTTGTTGTTAAATAGTAGGTGAACTTATAGGCTAAAATTCATATGGGAGCCCTTATGTAGTACACATATGATACATATGACCGTATACAATACAAATATAATAAAATCCCAGTGAACCACATCGTTTACATCCAACGGTATGTTATACGAACGCCTAAAAATTTTTATTTGCATTATCCCAGTGAACCACATCGTTAGATGTGACATACCATTCGTATAACATACCGTTGGCACAAACAGTGAGAGAAATATAGAAGAGATTGTACAATGGTAGCTCTAAAGTACTATGGGCTGTATCGTTCTATCCTGAGCCGAGAGAAGAACGGCTTTTAGAACTGTAATAGGATTTCCGATGGGTCTTTGAGCTGATTAGCTTCTTAGAATTAGAAGATATTGTAGTATAGATAGGGCTATGGCCCAGGCTGCTAAGTTTGAGGACAACTTAGGTCCTTAGCCTAAGTAGAAATGCCTTTTAAGACATTGGGGACTAGTCCCTGTTACATATTCCATGAAAGCAGCCTGGGACGATCAAACGTTGTTTGATCCGCTGTCCTGGACTTAAGAGGCTTAGATTTAGGTTATTGAGCTAGGGGTTTTTTGTTAATCTAAGTGAGGTTAAGACTACTAGAACTTCCTACCTGGAGAGATTAAGTTTTTGAAATGACTTCACGTTAAATAGGAATCTGCATTATACTTCTCTTTGACTTGCTCTTTTCCATTTATAATTCGATTTCCAATTTCTAAATTCTGAAGATCTTAAATATTTGCAGATGTGCAGCCCTTGCGCTGACCAACTTTTCCGCTTTCCTGATTTTGGTGGAACTTGGTCAGTACAGGGACTGCGTTTACCCGTGGGCTTTGTGATATCAGAGCTACGACTCCGACCTAACCTAACCTAAATATTTACACAGACTATGTGAAAATGTTTACTGGGTTATTTTATAAACGTGTGAGTGTACGTACGTATGTACATGCTATTATTCCAAAAGTATTATTTAGGAGTAGTTAGTGGGTACTTACCTAAGAGCACAAAAACAATACCAAATACAGCACACATTGACCATAATAAAGCATACATTGTATCTGGCGTTGTATTAGTACAAGGATGATCTTCCAGGAAGCCCTGTAATAAATAAACAAACGCAAGTTAAATAATACTAATACTATTCGTACTCAAATGTATACGTACATACTTATGTGTATGTATGTATGTCGTGGTGATTATGATGTTTTTAGGTTAGTTTTAGGTTAGGTTTTTTTTAACAGAATAATAGAGAAATTGTATATTTTTGTAGGATAATAGTGGATATATTACGATTTACTTTCGCTGTTTCATTACATTTATTCTTTTTGCATTTGGAAAAATGTGAATAGAAACGAAATAAATTGTAACAGAAAAAATAGGCCCCCCAATAAAAAGCAATCAAAACTGAATATTATTGCCCTTTAGTTGTATTTTGATAAAAACAAAATCTGCGCTGAGATTACTGTTTGTTGTTCACCCAGCCAAACAGACTTAGTACTCCTGACAAGCAGATACCATGTCCCTCAATCGGTCAAAATTGGAACCGTGGGGAAAGGAGCCTAAAATGTTTTCCTACTGAAACTAAAACAATCCTTAAGAGTGTTGTTCAATAATGTAGTAATTTTTCGATGGCTAGGCTCATAATGGATACCTGGACACTAACTTTAGGTTAGGTTAGATAAAGTGACAGACCCCCTTGAAGGATTGTGAAATCATTCAACCCGGAGGTCAAACATTACTGGCAGTAAACCATCTCGAGAGCAAAATAAATCTTTCTTTAGATTAGAGAGCTCGGTTAAGGATATCAATAAGTGGGAGGTGGAACACCTCTGTCTTTTCATGACAAGAGCAGGGAACTAAAAAGGTAAAATACCCTTTTTCCTCCTGTTCAGTTCCACAACTCGTGCAGAAATCATTCTTCGAAATGTCAAGTCTTTCGGCAAGCATACAATAAGGAGCTCGATGGAGTCGGAGTTCTTCTTATCCTTCCGTTTCCAGCAGAGTCTAGCAATATTGTACGTACCCACTTGCTGTCAATTTAACTGAGATAGTTATCGCAATAAACAAGCACTGTAACATGTCGGAGAAAGCGAGCTCCTTATCGGCCTTGAGTCCAATTGGGAACCACCGGATCTATAGGTCAAGAGTCCTTAACCGGAATTCTAAAATCGAATGTTCTATTCAGAAAACTTGGCCTGAATTTCACTTCTATGGAAGAAAGACTAAATAGGACTCTCATTATTTCTCCTACATCATATCTTGGGGTTTTTTATGCTAATAATCTAGTAAATAGGCCGCTCTTTATAATTCAATCCCATAATCACTATTTGCTCCCATTTAAAATTCAAATAATTATTTAGAGTTCCTTTACTCCTTCAATAGAGTCCTCCTCTAAAGCAAAACGAAATAATTTAAATGTGTGTGATGTGAATGTTTTTCCAAGTTTTATTTGATTTTCCCCAAATCTATTCATCTATTTTGCATTGATTTAATTAAAAATAAAATAATAAAACAAAAACAGGTTCTTCTATGACTATTTCATTAAAATAAAATGCGAAAAAAACAACATAAAAAAGGGGACCAAAATAAAAACTCAAGTTAATCATTATTTCTTGAGTTCAATGGGTCATACTACTACCCCTGTACTGTACTGTACTATGATATACTATATATCATCATCATCATCAGGCAACGTAATCAAGTCTAAGAGAGTTGAAATGAAATGAATTGAAAAAAAGAAGAGAAGACGAGTCAGAGAGAGAGAGAAGAGAAAAAAATGTCAACAGCAAAATAAATAATAGCATCCGCTTTCATTGTGTGTGGCCTCAAACTAGTGTTGATTACTATCAAAACAAAGATGAAGGAAGGACTATGTGTATGTATGTATACATGTATGTGTGTGGAGCATGCATTCTGTAACTAACTGTACTATCGATGCAAAGAAAGTATACCAACTGCTCAATCCGAGTACCAATAGGAAAAAAAGGCAAAATTTCTAGTAGATGCTGAAATATTGAGTTCGTAAGTTCTGCCTTCAATGTATGTAGGATATCACTATAGTGTCTCTTTCAATCCAATGGATACTGTTGATACTACACGGTGTTTCTCCGGGAGACGCATTTATCTATTATCCAATTTAGATATTTTTCTATCCAAATTTTACGACATAGAAGCAAGATTCTTCCTGGATTGATTGATATTCAGTAGGCTTCTAATGTTGAAGACCCTATTGGAAATTGAAAGAAAATTGGTAACTTCTAGAACTGTGCTGTTGATTTGGTATTACAATGTTTTTCTTATACCTTTTTTGTGGTTTTTCCGTATGGTTTTGTTATTGCAATTTAAACTTGGTTTGTCATTATTCTCGTAAATTCAACGTTGTATTGTTATTGTTCGTTTATTTCCTGTCATTTCCTTACGTTTTCAGTATGAACAGTTAGTGTTGATACTGTCTCCGTAACAGGCATTTACTATTAGAGAATAATTTTGAGAGAGCAAATACGTTTAAATGCAGCTACGAAATAATGTAATGATTCTACTCAATGCCCACAATGATGACATCAGGGAAACTTTGCCTTTCTCTTTTTATCTAATATTGCGTTCAACTATAAACCGTATATCAGCCAGCAAAATAATAGCGCCATCTTCACCAAAATACACCTACATACGGCAGCAGCAACAACAGCAAGTACATCAAACAAACAACGACATCGGCAATATTCAGAAAACATCGACGCCAAACAAACATTAACTACTACAACAACTACACAAAATGCATCTGAAACTAGACCAATCTCAAACAAAAACGGTACTATTTATTTTGCTCTTTCTCCCCCTCCTCCTCCTCCTCCTCTTTTTATTCTCCTTTAAATTTAATATATATTTTTTTTTGTGAAGTAACTGTAATGCAAATTGTAAAACAAATTTTGTGCACGAAAACAACAACAAAATGAAAAAAAAAACCATTTTTAGAGAGAAATTAAGAAGGAAATGGAAATAAAAGTGGAAAGTTCCTTGTGAAAGAAGAACAAAGTTGCTCACTATTCACAGTTCATTGTTTGTTTTTGTTTTTCGTTAGTTTTTGTTTAATTTTGTTTTTCTATTCCATTGTCATGTATTTGCATAGAAAATGTGCTAAAGGGACACTTTTTTGTTTTTGGGGAAAATTGCGAAGTTAAGGGGTTAAGGGATTCACAAAATTAAAATAAATTTGGGAGTTTGGGAGACTTCGTATTCATTTTCAATAAACTTTTCTAATAAATAATGATCGAAGGACTTCATTCGGATGCTATATGCACATGAGTGATGATAAATTCAAAAAGTAGCGTAGATGTTCAACGAATCCTTAAGGATGTGTAAATTTAAATAGCAAAGACAAAAACCAAAATCTTTACCAGAGCTAATATTGAAGTTAGCGGAGCAATGTTAAGTGGTTAACACTTAACCAAAAATATACGATATCGGAGAATTGAATATCCATTCCATTCCTTAAAAATTATGCCCCACACGTTTTTGTGTGGGGCAGCTTCTCTGGTATTTGGGAAATTCGTTTGAAAATTTAAAAAAATTTATTTCTTTAAACAATCTCCGGAAGGCTGATCGATATAGTGGAAAAATGGGATATTTTTAAATATCCCACTATATAGCCATGGTAACAAGGATACCTAAACAGGTTTCCTTACGGTCGAGCTTTACTTAAGTCCGCAGACATACAAAGGAATAAAATATTCTCTATTTAAATCGTGCAAAATCGAAAAAAATGGACTTGTGGAGGAAGTAGACTTAGTGATCTGCATAACCATGGCCTCAAGAATTCCAGAACTGGTTTCTTTACAGTCGGGCGTTTCTTGGTACCGGAGTTATAGACTACGAAGCTAACTTTTTATATGTAATAATGGGATAAAAATTAAATTGTGAATTTTTAAGTTCAAAATTAAAAATTTTAATAATTCTCATTGAGTTCATATGTGTATATATAATATATATCCAACAAAATTTCGTATTTTTCGCAAGTTGAATTTTTTTTGGTAGATGACTTGCATTTTTTAGGTCGATGACTTACACTTTTGAATGATGACTTGCATTTTTTGAATGATGACTTGCACTTTTGAATGATGACTTGCATTTTTTGGTAGATGACTTACACTTTTGAATGATGACTTGCATTTTTTCATCGATGACTTGCATTTTTGATCGATGACTTGCGCCTTTGAATGATGACTTGCATTTTTTTAATCGATGACTTGCACTTTTGAATGATGACTTGCATTTTTAGATCGATGACTTGATTTTTGGTCGATGAGAAAGATATTAGCCTGTACAACTGTCGACGCCAATATCTCCGCTCCCAAGTAACGCCCGACCGTAAGGAAACCTGTTTTGGAATCCTTGATACCATGGCTAGATAGTGGGATACCTACAGCAAGTCCAATTTTTCCACAATATCGATCATCCTACCCAGACACTCTTAACAAAGTAAATTGTTCAAGCCCGATTTCTCAAGTTCCAAAATTATTAGGGATATACCACTAATTGGGGACACCTTATGCTACAAATATTCCGTTTTGGAATCAATTCAGTTTCACTGTACTTTAAAGGGTCATTTATAAAAAAAACACTAAAATTCTTATAAATTTAGAGCAAAAGTTGAAAGAAAAGACAAAAAGTCAAAAGTGCACATGATACTTGCATATCGAATGAAAAGCTTCATGTCCTTGGCAAAGTTGAAATATCTAGTATTGTTTAACAACAACAGCAACAACAAAATAATGCACTCATTCTGTTTACTACAGTGGTACTTAATATTTTGTGAAAAGTGTAAAAGGAGGGGGTGGGAATAGAAATTTACTTCTTATTGCATTGAGTTGATAAGAAATTTTAAACAATACAATCTTAACTCGTTGTAATAAATCTTAGTTAAGTTACGAAGGAATAAAATTATTTTGGAAATAATGCTTCACCCCATAAGTTTACAATTTTAAAATTGGTTAATGGCACGTCAGGTGAAATGCCTACAGCTGTTGCAAAAGTCATTTAAAAGAATGCCAAATCTTACCTTAAAATAAGGCACTGGCCCATGAAAACCACAATAGCGCAATGGGCGGCCATTCAATTTATGGAAAGAAGACATAGCATCCTTCCATGTAAAGGAATATCCTTATACTGGAAGAATTTTATTTCAAGAAGTAAAATTGTACCTAACTGAAACTCCTTCCTTTAAGGAGAGTCCAGTGGAGATTGGTTGCTTAGTAGTCTGCTCTTGTTTCGCCACGATTTTTTTTTTTAGATTCAGAAAATCTCTGTTGGCATCAATTTTATAGCCACTGTGATGGTTACATAGGCGCGTACGTATTCATTGTCTGTTTCCAATATTACAGTGAGAGGCATAAGAACTATGTTCTAAAACTTCAAACTTATCATTACAGGTCTATTATAAAAAATTCCGATATTAGTTTGTGTTATCCTTGCTTGACGCATTCAATACCAATTTTGTGGCCAACAAGTACGACACATACATACAAAGTAAGGATTCGAACTCCCTTCTCCGCAAAACCCATAACAGTTTAAATATTTTTTCTTTTCAACTTTCTTAAGCTTTAAAGACTCCTTTTAAGATTCCTTATGAAACTTTAAAAAGTCCTTTTATTCCCACTTAAGATTTCTTTGTTATTGTTTCTATAGAAATAAGAAAGAAAAGTTTTCAAGCATATAATGCTTCTCTGGATCATTGAATCATCAAGCCAAACAAATGCATCAAAAAGCGAAACGAAAAGCGAAAACAAATACATTTTCGTCAAATAAAAGTTAAAAAAAAGAGCAAAAAAATAAAAGAACTAGGAAATGGAGAAAACAAAGTAACGAAAGTATTCTAGTGTTACAAAAGACTTTAAACAAAACCATTCATTATCTATAAGTATTTCTGTTTCTGTTTGTGGTCAAAACAAAACAAAAGTTTCTCTCACAACAATTCATTCATTCATTCATCGTATGCATTACTGTGGTGAAAAAGGATATTCGATACTCGTATGTTGTCAATTAGAAAAGACTAAAAAAAAGTGAGAAAGCAAAAGAAAAATATTAAACGAATACAAAGTTCTTCCACAGAGACTTAATATTTGTAAAAATTTTGTCCAGGCTGAGAGGGGTCTAGGAGAAATCCTTTGATGAGAGAATACGCTAGCACACGCCATTAGAATGGGAATCGCCAAACTTTCAGACTGATTAGCACGAGTATTAGTCAGTGGCACATTAAGTGCAAGACGGTGTCTTCCATTTCATTGTGTAAGAGGTCCCGGTCAGCAGCATTCCGCAAGGACAGATAGAGACCAGGTAGTAAAGTTACAGTCCAGAAAGAAAATTAAGCATTTTTTTCACACTCTGATTGAGATTCGGTCAACTTAGCCCAGACAGCTGTGAGCTGTGTTGTGGAATTAATTCCACTTTCTAGCCTTATTGTACTTAAGGGAACTCTAGAGGTTAATATTTTTTAGTTTGGTACACCACAGAACAGTTTCTGAATCTATTTGATTGAACGTTGATATGACCTCCTCAAGGGACTTTATGGGGACCTGGATATCTAAGTAGATCTGTGCATTTTCAGGTAATTTGACCACCCTGAGTATAATAGTGACTTTCACCTGGAAGACACTGCTGTTATACGAGAGATTTTTAAGCTAAATAAAGCCTTTAATAAGCCAAATACATCTTCAAAATGCCACAATAAATTTTAAAGGTCTCTTAGTAATAATAAGCTATTGCCTATTGGTAAGCGACCTGTTAACCTAAGTATGTAAATGTTAGATTTTTTCTTTTCTTAAATTTTTCTTAAACCAACCTTTAACTTTAGTATACAACATACCAATATATGTACGCATTACAAATATGTTAAAAGGAAGAAGAAAAATGTTTTATAATCTTGCCTGTGGCAACAAATATGCAGCAAGACCATCCTGTAAATATTACACACATGCTTTATAATGTGTAAATGACGCACTTGCCTTAATCATCTGCAACATTTGCAAAGATTATAAAAAAAAGAAGAAAAAGGAACCTGGTTTTGAAATGCCGTCGTGATTTGTACTGAATTTCTAAGATTGTAGATAAGAAAAAAAAGCCTTTGGTTAAAGAGCACAACAACAGGAAGAAGGAAAAATTCTAAGAAAAGCGTACAAAGAATAAAAATAAAAGCAACTCTGCATATGACATATGACGTATGTATGTATATATGTACGAATGATATATACAGTTATTTATTTAAGCAAATATTGTATATATGAGAATGACATGCAGGCGGTCTTGGGTTCCGTTAATGGAGCATTTAAAGCACACCTCTTTAGTACGATTATACCTTTTCTATGGGAGTTGGAATATTAAAACAAAAACATACAACATAAACTTTGTGTATTTACGGATGTACATGAAATTATCCTTGACCCCAATTCTAGTTGGGATTGTTGTTTTTCGTTTTTTTTTTTTTTTTTTTTTCTTGTTAAACGTAATCAACTCCGAGAGGAGTTATAAATTAAGGAAATATGTATAAAGAAAAGTCTTATTTACCTTTATGAAAAATTGCCAATCCATTTTGTGAATTTCAGGATGCTCATATATAATAACTGAATCCATCATGGTGAGTTTCCTTTTTCGTTTTTTTTTTTTTAATTTTCCGGTGTTAATAAGGTTTCGAGAAATTTTTTTCTTCTTTTATTTTTAAAGGAACTTAATTTTGTTGTTTTACAAAAATTAATTAAAATTTTTTTTTATTTTTAAATTTATTTGATTAGTAATCTTAACATTTTAAGGTTTTTTGTTTATAATTTTCTCTTTCAATTAAATTTTTTTTTTCACATTAACAACACTGTTTAGTTACACTCTCACTTGTTTTGCACACTGTTTCATAGAGGATAAACAAAGGACTAATGCTTTACAAAAACATCATAATAATAATAAAAAAAAGAACAACAACAGCTATGTTATTTCAAATAGCGGCAGCATCTTTAACGTTGGCAGCATTGTGGCAACAACAACAACGAAACGGCGAGGCAACAATACAAGCACAGACAGGCCACAATTACTGTGGGTACGGTCAGTGGCACATTTTCTCCAGCACCCCTTTAAGCATAAAACAAACTCTCTAACATTATTGTTTTACATGTATTACTGTTGTTGCTGTCGTGGTTGTTGTTGCTAAATAAACGAATCATGCAGCCAGCCAAACGAACGAACATACGAACGACTGTTTATATGAAGCAACTTAACGAATGCTAATGGTGAAAATTCCTTTGTAACTCGTGCTCACACTTTTCTTATGAAAATAAGACTTGTTTTTCCAAACAATTTTCTTTAGAATGAAAATTATTAAACAATTGTTGTTTACTTTTAATATTTTTTACTTAATTGAATAACTTTTATCTTTCATACTTCTATTTGTTTGTTGTTTCTCTTAAATTTTCTTTTTATTTTTTGCAAATCAAACACCCTTCTTACTTGCTTATACACTCTCACTAACTGACTCACACTCACGTTCTCTTATTTTATAAAATATCCCAAACATTGTTATATGTTATATGGTTGTTATTTAATTTGCGACTAAACCATGTCCTTTCACTACTGAACGCTTATTGCAACTGTGTGTGGTAGAATTTGTTTTGTTTAGTGGTATTAAGATTAGTGTTGCTGTGGTACACAACAGGAAAGTACAAAAAGTATGCAAAACATAGGTATAAAGCTTTTTTCTCACACAGAAACAAAATTAAACTTGCTACTGGCAACACTGTCTACTTAGAGGAAAAGGAAATGGCGGAAATAAAAAAGCATTTGTGTTAAATTTACATAGAAAAATTATTTTAAAGTGAAAAGTGGTGGATTTTTAATTTTTCTTGGTGTTTATAATAAAGAATTGTGTTGTCTTCAGAATATATTTCATATAAAACAAAATGAACTTGTATTCAGCTATAAAACACATCAAAACAAGTAAGTGTTTTTGCAATATTTCTAATTGGTGACTTGCTCAATTTCTGCTCTTAGTTATTTAAGTAAAAGTGTTTGTCATTCCAAGATGATAGGCACATATGAATGTCCCATTTCTATGCAGTCTATCGTTTCCTCTAACACTAGCCATTCGGACCTTCTGATAAAATGTTTAGTCTTCCAATGTCTATACTTGGCAGATCAATGAGGTCATCTTCGTAGTAGAAGACCAGTTGTTTGTTTCGGGGTATGTACCTGAAAGGTGAAGAATAATTTATCCCTCTTCCTCGTCTCTACTGCTCCTGCAGAAGTCACTGACGATATGACCAAGACTAATACGTGTTGCATGAGTACCCAGAAGGCAATGTCCAGTAATGGCTTTGACAACTACACTTTCCGTCCACTCTTTAACGGCATCTATAGCTGTATTATTAATTCTGAGCTTGTAGGTTCTCGTTTATATTCACTGGAAAGTTCGATGGTTGTAGTACATTTGGCTGGTTGTATTTACTATGTCTCGGTAGCCATGTAATGTGGCAGCCGTGGACAGTCTAAACGTCGTTATGTTAGAACCTAGTGCCCTATATAATAGCGGCCTGGCTATCGGAAAGCAAGGTAGTAGCTTTTTTTGTTGTAAACTTATATCAAAAATTCTCCCTCTGATCCTCAGAATATAATTTAATCGAAAACTGCAGAGCAGCTCAATATACTACGGTCTTAAATTTTGTAGGTCTGAATATATACTGTTCTGCCCCACAGGCTTAAACTGTTTAATATATGTCCGCTAATAGCTTAATAATTAAAATATAACATTAAATTGTTTCTTTTTTAATATTTTTTACAAATTTTATTAACAAAACTTTATAGTTTTACAACAATACAATATCAAATGATGTATGTATATAAGAGAGTATTTATGTAAAAAATATATAGTATGTAAAGTATAATAACCATTAGTCCAAAATATATTGATAATTATACATCATAATTAATGAAATTTTGTACAAAATTTAAATTTATGAAATTTAATGCAATGGAATCCTGAAATTTATTGAGTTTTACTATGATGATGATGATGATTGCCGTGCCACTTATAGGAGCCGTAGTATTTGAAATTATTTTCGTCTAATTTTTTATCAGCCTCTTTGGGACCACGTGAACCATATTTATAGGTACAAGGCTTAACTTTTGTCTTTTCAATTTCATGCAGTAATGGAGTAAAAATGCGCCAAGCCTCTCTCAATTCATCGGAGCGAACAAAATGCATTTGTGAACCACAAAAGACATCCAAAATTAAACGTTCATAGGCATCGGGTAGGTAGGAATCTCGATAACGATGCTCATAAGTCAAATCCAATTCAGTTTCCTCAATATCGAAAGTAATACCCGGCGATTTGGTCATCATTTTAAAGTATAAAGCTTCTCCTGGCTGAACTCTTATAACCAATTCATTGCGTTTAGTATTACCCTCAAATATATCGCCGGGTATATCCTGGTACTGTATGCGCACTTCGGCTTTGCGTTCATTTAAAGCCTTGCCACATCTCAATATGAACGGAACACCCTGCCAACGTTCATTTTTGATTTTTAACACAGCCATGGCATAAGTAGGTGTCGTGGAATTGGGATCAACAGTGGGATCATCTAAATAGCCTTTGGCAGCTTCTCCCTTACCCTCAGGATCGCCTACATATTGACCCAAAACCACATCATTTAAAGAAAGAGGCAATATACTCTTCAATACTTCCACTTTCTTGTCTCTGATATCATCTGGATGGCACGTAACCGGTTTCTCCATGGCAACCAATGATAAGATTTGCAATAAATGATTTTGCATAACATCGCGTATAATACCGAATTCATCAAAATAACCACCGCGGCCTTCAGTACCGAAAGGTTCCTTAAAGGTAATCAAAACAGAGGCAATATTTTCACGATTCCAGGTGGAGCCTAAAATTTTATTGGCAAAACGTATGGTCATGAGATTTTGTACCATCTCCTTGCCCAAATAATGATCGATACGGTAAATTTGTTCTTCATGGAAGAGGGATGCCAAATGATCACTAAGTTGTTTCGAAGTAACATCATCGCGACCAAATGGTTTCTCGATAATAACGCGATTCCAGCCTCTGTAAAGAAAAAAATGGGAGAAAAGTTTTGGATTAGAGTGAAATCTCGTCTGACGCACAATTTAGCGTCTTACTTTTTCGACATGCAGATCTCTTTGATATGCACTGTAACCGAATTGAATACTGATGGTGGTAATGCCAAATAGAAGACTCGATTGGCAACACCTTTATTTTCCATAATTTCCATTTGTTGCTGCAGCATTTCAAAACCTAAGCGTCCATCATAGCTGCCGGAAACGTAATGATTTAGTTGCCAAAATTCGTCATAACGTTGCTGTTCGTGTGGTCGGACCTGGTGAAGAAGAAGGAAGTGGTAAGAAAATTAAAACAAAAGTTTGGATATATACATAGAAACTGAAGGAAGAGGAGATATTCACTAATATTATTCACATTATAGGGAAGATGGTAGAAGAAGAAGAGGACTGGAAATGTGACCTTGAAAGAGAACAAGAAAAACTGCCTTTGCAGCAACAAAAAACGTCATTGGGTGTAATAGCCCAATAACCAAGATGTCAAGTTTTACTCCGCCAAACGACCTTTCTCGATTGTGGTTTTGGTATGTGATTATTTATTTATTATTGTTTTTTTTTCCAATTTGCCTCTTAATCGAATGATTTTTCAAAATTAACCAACCTCAGTTGAAACAATGTCCAAAGACATTATTAACAAATTACGCAGTTTAACAATAATAAACTCCCACAATTTTTTTGTTATTTTCTTTGCTTTTTTTTCTTCGTATAATTATAGTAATTTCCTAAACAATTGCATATATAAAATATAACCTTAACCTTTGTTTTTGTACAATACGTACCTTCATAAATTTCTCACACGCTTTCCGTATATCGGCGGTAGTCAATTTGGATCTGGCATAACCACAAAACTTGGTGGGTTTGGGCAAGAGATTATCACGATATAGCCACCATAAGGTTGGATAAATTTTCTTTTTGGCCAAATCACCCGAAGCGCCAAATATTACAAACGTATGAGGTATTTGGCCATCGAAATGTGTGCCCTCACAGACCATAGAGGGCGATTTCAATGATTTAATTATACGCTCCAGGGTTTCTTCGTACGGCACCTCCTGTTCAGAATTTTGACCTAAAATGGAAATGGAAACGAATGGAAGGAAATTTAAGTTTAAAATTAAGGGAACAGAATGGAAAAGAAATCAAAAAGAAATGCTTTTTAACCTTTAATATATGATAAGCAATGCTAGTACTGGATCTTCTATCAGGGCTAAAAAGCTTATGATGTGTGTATCTTACGCTGGTATAGGAAATACTAAAAACTTTTCTAAGCTTGGCTTTGAAATTTATAAATTCCATTTTTACAAAATGTTTTTCTCTACTTTTTTTTATTGTCTCTCCATTTATAATGCACTCTTCATACGTATAAGCATAGGGAATAGGGTAAAAAAAAACTGCACTGCAGTATTGTACAACAATTTTTTGTTTTTTTTTTTTTTTTTTTTTTGTAAAATTAAGCTAAAACTAAAATTAAAAAAAAATATTGTATATTGCATGACAATTAATATATTCAAGTACCTAAACACTTATACATCTGTATAGTAAATAATAATTAAATGCATTAAAACTACTCTACTCTACTCTACTCGTAGTACAAAAACAACAATAGACCAGTACGTACTTTCGAGAAATATTTGTAATTTTTTTTTTATAAATTAAATACCAACCTTTAAAGGTTTATACAAAAACAATTACGAAAAACTGTTACAACAATAATAAATTGCAAAGTAAATATTAAGCGCGTTTAGACCTCAAATTGATTACAACTGTTTCGATTTATAACTGTGATCTTTATATTACTCGTATTTGTTTATATCATGAATCATTTTGACATTTTAACAAAAATTGTTATTGTTATTGTTTTCTTGATAAGAACAAATACCAACGGTTTTATGCTTTTTCATAACAGGGTTGTAATTCTTGGTAAACGACCATAATATACTATTATAAATACAGTTGCAGGACACTGCACAGTGGTGATGAATGTAAAACAAGTGGTTTTTGACAATCGTTTAATCCTTCCAGAGAACATCACCTAAAGGGACCTTTTAGAACTCAAGCAAGGTATGATTTTTGAGGCAACTGTCAGTTTAACATAACGAAATCGCATATTGAAATATTTTCTAGGCTTCGACTGCTTATATTAAAAAAATCTGTTGCTTAACACGTTCACGCCGGCGCTTAAATCCATGGTTCGCTCTATCGGACGGCAGCTGTTAAGTAACAATACAATGGTATCGTTTAAAGTTTTGTGTATTTTTTCGGGAATTCGTCCCGTCCTCATTAAATCTTTTGAATTTTTACGGTGAAATAGAACAGCGTGACTCCCAGGTAATTTTTTTTCGACAGTCGAACTGTTAAAGATCTAAATATTTGGTATTACGTGTGTTCTAATAGCATGCTTAAGTGCGGGCCACCGGTGGTACACGCCGCCCGATGGGGCAGTCTAGTGCGGGCCACCGGTGGTACGCGCCGGCGTGAACGTGTTAAGGCATTTATTTCCCTTGCTTAGAGCCAAGCAGACGGTAGTAGTTCTGAACCTGGTCGTAGAGTCATTTACATATGTCATAAGTATATAAGCTGAGTACAAAACCAAGAACTTAACTCTATCTATTAGCATCTGCTTCCTAGCTTAGGACATCTAATAAACACCAACATAAGTGGGCTTTTGAACATTTCCCTCGTTATCTATGGCCGACCTTTTGCAACCAACCAAACTCTTTATTCCTACCTATACTGTCAATAATTGAAATCAACTACAAAGGGTCAACATTTGGTGAATAAATTTCTGTTTTCATTCATTAATGCACAGAATCAAACTGCTATACTTACTGCTGATTTTAGGTTTTATATTCACCATAATTTTTTTGAATATTTCACCGCATGTATGCGCATAATGAAAGTACGATCGAAACGTGTTGGAAATAAAAATCACGCGATCGTTCGCCTTAACATTGAAAATATTTCAAATAAAAAAAAATGAATATTAAAATACGTTCTTATTTTCTATGACACTTGATTTAAAAATAAAAAAAAATTGCAAATAAACTTATAAGCCGAGCACATATATAGATACCTACGTACGAGTAAATAAGAATAATTAAAATGTAAATACGTATACACTATATGGAAATATACAAATAAAAACAACAAAGACAAGGTATTTGAATATGCATTTGAAAAACAATTTGTAAAGTAATGCAGTCTTAGTACGTACGAGTATTAATAAATTCAGTTTAGAACGTTTAACAATACGGGTATTCACAGTTTGCAGTTGAAGAAATGTAAACCTACACAACAGCTTAATTTGAATTAAACAGTTAACCTTTAATTTAGACAATTTAGGGTCTCTGTATCGGTAACTTTATTTGGTACTTTATTTCCTTTTTATTTATTCATTTTAATTGGCCTTAAAGAGAATGTGTTTTCTTTTACAATTTAATACTAAAGGGAATTTACCGGTACTAATTAGCATTTTTGTTGGGATAATTAAATCTAAACTTTTATTAGCAAGTTTTGCTTGTCTACGAGGCGCGCATTTAAAGTCACTATAGTCTGTGATTATCCCTTATATTATAATATAAAAATACTTTTTCAGTTTTTCTTAATGTTGTTGTTGTTTATATTTTTTATATCAATTCAAGTTATCGTAATTAAGACACATTTGAAATACCCTTGATTCTGTACTTGTTTATCTGTCATAAAATATATTGTTACGCATGTTTGTCTAACATTAGAACGGTTCAGCTTTTTACGTTTCACGTTTTTGCTGGTAGCAAATGATTTTACAAACTCATTTAGAAACATATGTACAATATGATATGATCATTTTCATTTTATTTTAGCTTTCATATTTACAATATACAATACATTAATTAACAAATTTATAAAAAAAAAAAAAAATATGAAACGAAATGATTTTAAATTTAGTTTTCGTTACTTTGTGTTGTATTGTCAGTTCATTGCCAAATTAAAATAAATAATAGGGTTCGTTTTCGTGACTATAAAACACACACTCTCTAAAAAAAGATTGGAAATCTAAAAACTATCTTACATATGTGTAATCAAAACGAAAATGGCAAATAATAATAATTAATGGCAAACTATATAAAAAATTTTGTATAAAAATTCAACAAAATATAGCGACTTCCACAAGCACACTATATTTTCTACTGGATGACATAATTATTTACTGAAATATTGAATTTTGGTACCAATTTTATAACAAATTTGGTAACAATTTTGTAAAAAAAAGTACCGATAGCAAAAAGGTACCAAAAAAAAATAAAATGGACACAATATTTAATCGTAATAAAACGTATTTCCATCGAATTTAGAGGTAATATAAAAAGAGGGTAATATTTCACCCTGTGGACTAATTCTATTAAGTCTTTTTATACATTTATTTTTTCAAAAATTTGTTTTTTTATTTTCGTTAAGAAACAAAATCAAAATAAACTATCTTTTCTATCAAGTGCATATTTCAAAGGGTATATTGCTGTTTACCTTTTTTCAAATATTTCCAACTCTTTAAATATGTCTTCAATCACCTTATATTATATTGATAACATAGTTCGCCTATAATATAGCTTTAAACGTCTATTTTCTTTGTTATAATTTAATATAATTGTATGTCAATTTGTTAGGATTGCATCGGATCATATTTGACCTTAGCCCTTGCATTTAATCTATTAAAATCACTTCATTTTTCATTTTAACAAATTGCCTTGCAAATTTAGCATTTTTAATAGGATTTTCAAGGTCACTAAAGTGAAAGCAAATACTTTCTATCTTTTCATTATATTGAACACAATGGCAACACTAAGTAGGGTATAAGCTAAACATTTACAAAACTTAAAAAGCAAGCACTTTGTTTTTGTTTACAAAAGACACCACTTAAAAGTAAACAAGCACGCACACCCATGCACACATTTGTTGGTAAAAAAAAACGAAGTATAAAGCACAAAAGAAAATGACAAATATTGTTGTTGTTGCTATGGTTAACAAGCCACCAAAGCAATGTGTTTTAGTTTTATGGTGATTTTGATTTAAAACCGGCGTTTTGTTGTGTATATTAAATTGATTTAAATAAAACTTACCATTTCGTTGTGTATTAACTTTTAATTTATCCATTATGGTTTAAGAACTTCAATTGTGTAATTAAAAAATTAATATCTTACTAAAAACGAAAAAATTTAGTTTTTTATTGTGAAGCAGTGTTTTTTCTCTCCCACGATTTTTGCAAGTAACTCTACTTCTACTATTATGGTAAGTAACTGTATATTGTATGGTTTTCTTTTCTTCTATACTATACTTGATTTAGGAATTCAATAAGTTAATTTATTTTTTAATTAATCGTACGATTTCATTGCCCTTTTAATATTTAATTTAAAATTAAAACGAAATAAATTAAACGCGCAACATGTGAGCTTAACAACAATAATTATGCGACTGATCATGTTTGTATAACTTGGAGTACAAATAACCTAACCAGTCAGTCAACAAATCAGCCAGTCAGAAATTAAATTCTGTTGGCCATTGTAGAAAAAACAATCAAAATCATTTTCTATGAATCATTTTATTAGAAAAGATCGTAATCTTAGCTCTCATAAAAATTAGAAACTAACATTGTGCATATGTTTTCTAAGACAAGATTAGAAAAAAATACTTAAAAGAGATGTAAATGCTTTTAAAATTCAAAGAATTTTATTGCTGAGCATGAAAGCACAAACACATTCACACAAATGTATATACACATGTAAAGTAAGCTCAAAATTGAAGAGACGTACTGAATGTAAAAAACTCATTGTTATTGCCGTTACAATTAAGGTGACCAGAGTGAAAAAATCAAAGTGCGTGGAACAGACCAAGTCTGTAGCGCTTCCAATCGTTTCAAATTTCTTTATAATCTTGCCAATCTCTGCCATATTAGTTTGATTATGACGACTAAAATCTTCAAATAGTGTTTGGAAAGTAGTTATAGGGAGTTTTACTCATTCCTCTGAGGCGGTCATTTCGTGGTCGATTTAGCGTCTTAATGTATACCCATTAACCTGCGGGTTCCAGACGACAGTATTTCACTTGCAGATCTGCTTAATCCAGTTTCACTTACATCAGTTGTAAGCTGCCATTTGTAAACAAATTTGCACAGGAGCTAGGCATTATTCTGTGGAGGCACTGATTAGCCAAAGCGTTTCATGTTTCTTTCAATCACTCTTAATCACCGTTTTAATCACTCGAAATGGATTTCAAGCATCCTAAGTTTACTCGTTTTTTAATGTCTTCCTTAGAGCCAACAGATGGAGTGCAAGGGAACTTATAATGGCTGACTGTCGGTGATCACCTGCACAGGATTTGAGGATATTTGCTCCTTATTGACGCTTGTAATTACATCCGTTAAATTTTTGCCTTATGAGAAGCTATTACCTTGTTTTAGGTAATAAACAAAAGAGTTGCTGTAAGATAGGCTTGTCTAAATTATCTTTGTTTTACCCTTTCAGTTTTCTTACGTCCCATTGTGTATTTTTTTATCAATAATATCAATTTGAAATGAGTTTTTCCTTATCTCAATTAAATTATTTACTTTCAATTCTTTGGAGTCTGATTTTGCTTTTTTTTTCTTGTTTGGACTTCCTTATCAACAAATTCAAAAAAAAAGGTTTTTGTTAAACTAATTAAAAACATACTACAACAAGAGATGATTTCGTCTAAAATAAAGTCACGTTATGGGGGGGATATTCTTGATAAAGAAAATAATCGCACACATGAAATTTCTTTTATAGCAACAGAAGGAGGAAGATACAGTATTAAACATTTCATTGATTGTTATTATTTAATAATTATAATTTAAAACCTATGAAGAAAGGGCAATTGCACTGTTAAAGTACATAGAAGTTACTACACTTCGAAGTTAAAAAGTACTTCATATACCTGTAAACTACATTCAGATTATGTTCAGATCTTCGGACATAAACAAAAAAAAAAACAAACGAAAAACGTGATTTTAGATTTTGCTGCACGAGTTTTCGGATTTTTACAATCAAAATTATTTCTTGTCATTTAAAGCGCTTAAATTTAGTGCATTTTGAATTTAAATTACTATCAATCTAAACCCCCTTCTAAAACTATTGATTTCGCGTTGTTTTTGCATAAAACTTTATCATTTAAATAACTAGATTTTTAATAAATTTCTAAACTTTCTACCGAATATTTCTGAAAAGACAGCAGGTACCACTGTTGAAATTAATGAATACACGACCTTCGGGAGATTACTTATATTAGTTTATATTAAAAAAATAATTAAAAAGGAAATACAGAATAAGAATAACAGAATTTTTAAAATTAAAAATTTTTAAACGTTTTTCTTTTTAATTTTTATAATATTTATAAAATTTAATATTTTATTAAATAAATAAGGTTTTTGTTTAACATAAATTATTTTATATTTTGAACCCCTGCTTAATTTCTATTAATTTTATCTTTTTAATAGTTTTATACTCTGTTTAATTTTAATCATTTTCTCCTTTGTTTTGTTTTACTTACACATACTATTTTATAAATTTGTTTGTTCTTTTACTAGTTACCAGTTGTTTCATATTTAATTGTTATATTTTTTTGTTTTTTTGTTATAAGTCTGCTGTCAATTTAAATTTTAAAAATAGAAAACTGTTAAAAAGAAATTATAATTGTTTGAGTTTATAGTTGTTAGAAAAAGCGGGGTCAGTAAAAAAGTACAGAATGTAAAACAGTTTTGTTACGCCTAGATTCAAATTCCTGTAATAGTTCATCAATATCATTATCTAAATCATTAGATTTGGACATCTGAAATGAAAGATTTTCAAATATTAGAAATTGTTTTTAAAATTAAATTTTAATTAAGAAATAAAAAGTTAAATGCTGGTACATTTAATTTATAATTTAATTTCATTATTTCACTTATATAAAGTATTTTTTTAATTTAAATTAGTAAATTGATATCGCTTGGCGTGCTTTTTAAGATATATTGGTAGCAATAAATACTTTTTTCACAATTTAGTTAATGAAAATTATTAAATCCATTTTTAAATAGTCTTCTTGTGAGTTTAAAGACTTATAATTTTTAAATATTTTTTATTTGCACACAGAAAAAATCAAAAATTGCTACACGAGTTTTAAAAGTTCTCTGTTCTCTGAAGTTTTAAAATAAAACCCGCCACAGCTTTTGTCGAATTCAATTTCTGTCAAATACTAATTTAAGACTCTCAGACGAAATAATTTTATGATGCATGAAAATTCTGTATGAAAACAATTCGCAAAATACTCAGTAGTTATGCCGTCTGATATTGTCTGTCTTCCAAAAACTGAAATGGTTTTTAAATGTCTTTTTCATGTATTCTGAATGCCCAATTGTCTACTGCAAATTGGACTCTATTATTTTTTATAATGGTAAAGCGCAAATGGATTTATTTATGATCGAGCTTTAATAATTAAAATCATGATCGTATCTGGTTAAAGAAAATAAAATCCAATTTGCTTTAGAGAATTGAATCCTAAATAAGCTGTGAGCCATTGTATTCCCCTTTTATTTAGTTTTTCAAAGTTTTCCTGAGCAGAAAATTTTCTATAAAAATTTTTAAAAAAAAAATTTATATTCGATTCTAAATGATTTCACTTTTTTATACGTTACGCTTCAAAATAGGTATATTAGACGATCATGATCCCTATTTTTTCTTGAAAAATAAGATTTTTTTGTAAAATAAATTGATAAAAATAACTTGATTGCACTTTCAGCCATTTGTAAGCCAATGGAGTTTCTAAACTCTTTTTTTTTTTTTTGTTGCTTTCTCAGCATATAACCTCAAACTGCGTTTGCGATTTTACTACAGTACACCATTTCCAAATTATATACAGAAATATTTCCACGCAATCTAAAACATTTCGTTAAAAAGAAAAGTTTCTGTTTATGGTACCACCTGTCCAATGGTGACTATTTTGTCTCACTTAATTTCAGTAACGTTTTTCGTATTGAAAAAAAGAACAGAAAAGCAAAACATAAGAGAAGAATTATAAATTCTAAACGTTAAAAAGGATTTCAAAACTATTCAATTGAACTGGAGTTTCAATAATTTTTATGTGTAAAACATATGAAATCTCAGGCCAGATTTGAAATGGAACACTGCAATAAAGTATTTACGTAGGAATTAGTTTCGTAACATCCTTTAGACCTGTTTGTATAGCCTTTTGTTATGTTACGATTTCTACAAATTGTTTTTAAGAACACAAAAAACCCTATAAGTTTTACTTTTAACACTGTTATTAAAATACGAATGCATAGGCATCATATTTTCGACATCGATGGACGATGGCTCGAGAATTGAAAGCTCAGCTCTGATATCGTGAAACAAAGTTGTCCTTTAGGGATAAAAGCTCTGAGAGCAAACTAATTGCCATTAAAATGTTACTCAAATCTAATTCCGATTCGAAGTAAAATTATATACCCCATCTCTCAAGGATAAAATTTATCCAGAAAACATGGGCGATCTAAAAAACCAGACCGTAAGCCCGTCTAGAGTTGTAATGGATAATAAAGTACGTATGTATGTAATAAAGTAAAGCGCAGATTACACAGAAAATTCAAAGATTATCCAGCGGTTCATCATTTTACATACTTTATGACGTTAGCGCCAAATCATTTGCAGTCTGTTTCAGTCCTTAAATATTTCGTTGTGATGCATTTAAAATCATAAACTTCAGCTAGAAATAGTAATTTCCTGAAATGTAATTCAAAAATTTTGATGTACAATTTGGAAATGGTGTAAAGGCAGTATAAAACCAAGCAGCAGTGTCTCTTTTTTTTTCTTTATACACAAAAACGATAAAATTAAACCTTAAAAGAAACATAAAACAAATAGTTTTATCAATGTTTTCATATATATTTTCATCATAATATCTATTCATCATTATCAATATTAAAGCTTTTAGGTTGAACGTTAAATAGTGTCCCTTATTAACCCCCCACAATTGAATACCAGCCGCTGTTTGGTATTCAACATACAATACAAGCAGCGGCAACAGAAGTTTGTATGAATACTTGTTGATTTTTACCATATTTATCATGTCCGTTATTAGGAAAGCACCCATTAGAGCTTCTTCATGATTATCCTCAATGTCAACATTGAATATATGAACGGGACGATTGTCCATAACATCACGGGATTCCATATGCTCCAGCACTTGATCGTATATGCGCTCCTCCACCGTAACAATAATATCGAATTGTTCACGACAATCTTGAAATCTTTCGGGGCATTTTTTAATGCGTCGATTGCGATCCAACATATGTAAGAGACCATTTTGGGTATAGCTGAAATAACATTAACAAGTTAATTTTCGATGCCTTTTGTTGTTGTTGAGTTTGTTTGTATGTTAGTTGTGGGCTACTTACTATTGTTTGTCCTTATTAACTAAATCATTATATATAGTATCGTAGGGTGTTCCGAATTCATAAATATTTGGTTTGTCTATAGCTGTGCCAGGTAGTTTAACACGTTCTCCTGTTCCAAAGGATTTGACATTGTAGCCCTTTTTCGCTAGGAAATTATGGGCCTCCATGGAACGATTCATATTTGAAGAGCAAACGACGGCAATGGATAAGTTGTTAGACATTTTTTGTTTGTTTTTTTGATTTCTAAATGTTGTAGTCTTTTATATTTCGTAACAAAAATTAAATTATTGAATAAATTCTATTTAATTGTACAAAGGAATTGAAAAGATGTGTAATACTCGCGGAACAACAGCAACAATTTTGACAATTGAAAAAACAATGCGGCGTTTGTCAAACCTTGCGCCGTTAATTCTTCATCAATGCCGACGCCGTTCATGTCGTGTATTATTTAGGATATCAATGCCTTTTTCAAAATAATAATTTTTTAATAATATAATAATAATATTAATAATATAATAATAATATTAATAATTTTAATAATATTGTTATACTTATATATTTTTGTATGATTTACTTATTAAATTAAAACTTATTTAATTAATAAATATTAAAATTATTATTTTATTTTTGTTACTTCATACAATATTAATCTGGCAGCTCCCCTAACGGGATTTTTTTCTTTTATTTTGAACTGCAACCAACTTCAAGTCATTGCAAAATAGAAAACTTACTGTAAAAGAAGTATGGCGTTAGCAGAAGTTTCCTTTTAATAAGAAAAAATATTTTAGTGGTGATTTAACTAAATAAAAATAGTTTTAATTGTTTATTTAACTAAGAAAAAATTTTTGCCATAAAAAGTTTTTTGTAAATTATAAAAAATTCCACTCAAAAATAACTTTAAGTGATTTTTAATTTCATCATCTGCCGGCTAAGGCAGAGGCTCAAAAAAGTGTGGAGCACTTCTAAATTAACATGGAAGAGGATATGATTTTACAACAACCAAGCGATCGACGCTTGGGAGATAATAACACATTGCCGCCCGGACCTCCCGGAGTTGAAATGGAAGGAGGGGATTTTGGTAAGTTACAGAAAAATTTCTGCCATTTTATGAGGGTTATATTGAGTGTGATGTGTGTGTGTGTTTTTTGTTTTTGTAGACGGCAAAAGTACTACTTCAAAGGCCCCGGTTATTGAAAAAGAAAACTCCACATCGGATCGTTCATCCAGACGGCGTTCTCCTTCTGGCAGTCCACCACCACGTAAACGCAAATCTCCTTCACGTAACAGACGTTCACCATCACCACCGACGAGATTAAGAGGACGGCGTTCTCCTTCGCCAAGACGTAATCGTTATCGTGGCTATTCACCCGATAGGAGACCTCGCTTTGGTGGTAGACGTTCACCTGATCGTCGTCGTTCTCCTATTAGGCGTGGTGGTGGCGGACGGGATCGTTATAGAGGCCGTGGACGAAGTTCAAGCCGTTCTATTAGTCGCAGTCCTACACCACCGCCAAGGCGTGGTGGAGCAGGACGTTGGTCACCCAAGAAAAAACCGAGTTCGCCACCCCAACAACAGCAGCCACCGCCCGTCATGCCGCGTCAATTATCACAACCACCACCAGCAACTAATCAACCTCCACCACAGTATGGTGTAATGGCACCTCCGCCTCCCCAGCTGTATGGCGGTGATGCTTATGGGCCACCGCCTGGTTACAATCAGTATGGAGTGCCACCACCACAAACTGGTTTTGTACAAGCCAATGATGCATATGTTGCTATGCAGACACAGGGAGCAGGTTTTAATACAGCCTATCCACCACCAGGCGCTTGGGGTGTAGGTAAGTGAAAAAATTTTCAACTTAAAAGATTAGCCACGTAAGTTTATCATTACATTTTAATGTTTCGGTACAGATGCTTACGGTCAACAACAATGGATGCCGCCCCCGGCTCAAATACAGCAAATGCCGCCACCACCTCAACAACAGCAACCTCCACCAATGGTGGTGCCTGCAGCTACCCAACAGCCGGTGCCAACAAATGTGCCACCACCTTCGACAATGCCACCAGTCGTAGCTGTTAATAAACATGCTTCAGTACCCGATGAAGCACCTGGTACTGTAGATGCCAATCCTCAACATGATGGTATGAAATTTAAAATTATATTTTTTTTAATCTATTTAATATAACCTTATAAATAATAGTTTTTGTAATTATTTAAAATGTTGATTGATTGGTTTAAAATTTAAACTGATGGTTAAAGATGTGGACTGTTAAGGAGCTTATCTGGTGTAGTGTATATAGTAAAAAAAAATTTACTAATAGAAGCACACAAACTTCACATGAAATAGAAACACAAATTTGTAAATGAATTTTTGATTTCCTTGTATTTAAAACAAGTTGAACTAATTTTGTTTTCTTTTTACATTTTTCGCTATCGAACAACATACTTATAGCGGTGGCCCAAGAAGCTGAAAATCAACGTGATGAATTGAAAAAACAACGTACCAGCTATTTGAAAAAGACGTCTATTTTGAAAAAGGAACTAAAAATGTTGAAGGAACAACGTAAAGATCTTCATTCGGGTGGTGCGCCTGCTTCGCCTACTACCAAAGGCTTTATCGATGAAAATGAAAAGCTACAGGTATGTTAGCCTCTTCAAGGCTTTACACAAATATTTTCAATTGAAATTTCAGTTTGTTTATTTAAGCTTTTTTAAAAGATGTTATATAATGTTTTTTAAATTTATTGAATTTTATATTATTTTTCTTAAAATCTATAAACTTTATAAAGATCTTTTATATATACATACATACTATATATACATAAAAATCTCTATTGAATAGTGAGTAAATAATTAAATTTTTCTTTAGCTTATTGAATCTACAAATGTTGTTGTAATGTTGTATGCATACACCCTAGAAATATTATGATAAATATGAAACAAATGAGCACAAAGTTAAATGGACTTGTAAAAGAAAGGTTACGGGTCCCTCTCTCTGTAGAAAAAAAAGCCGCGAATTCTCCACACCATTAATAAGGCAACACTGGCATAAATGTACATGATTTTATAAACTTTTATATGTTGTTTTTGTTGATTTTGTTTGTTCCTTTAATTTAAAAAAAATGCAAAATTGTAAAATTAGGTTTCTATATAAATTAAATTATTATTAGTATCTAAGTATGTTCTAAAAGCAATTTAAATGTAAATTTAAAAAATAAGTCTAAACAAAACACGAAGATGTTTATGGAGATGACTACACTGATGTTTTGGCGTCATGCCTACAAAGACTACTGCCCAGGATTTTCAACTGCTGGCCTTTACATACACGGAATGAACGAATGTGAATGAACATGCCGCGAACGTCCAATGAAATAACCAAAAATCAACCAAGCATAAATACATATTATATATTTACTCTTCGCCAGTTTAAGAAATTAATCTATTTCTTTTTTCTTTCACATTTTTCATACAATTTTAGAGTCAAATCCAAAAGAAATTGAGTACCATTGAGAATGTCATTGATATGCTGACAGGTATTATCGGTGAGGAAAATCTGGACAAAGACGATGAAACTTTAGAAGATGATGACGTTCTTAAAGAAGCAGCTTTATCATCATTACAAAAGCCTCATGGTGAACGTGGTCAATCCACACAAGCTACTGCAACTGTAGCTGTTCAACAGAAAAAGAAAACACACAGTTCTTCATCTTCATCATCGGACAGTTCTTCGGGAAGTTCATCATCATCAACATCTGAATCGTCGTCATCGGAAACAGAAACACCTCATAATAAGGAGGATGAAGATGATGACAGTTCACCAGAGAGATTAAAGAAAAAAGTTATTGAATCCATGAAAAATAAAGAGAAAGAAATATCAAAAGCTAAACAGGAACAAAGAGGGTAAGTGATCTGATAATTTTCTTAAATTTATTAGAATAATCTAGATTTGCTGTAAAAGTAGAGTTTAGTATTTAATATATTGCCATGCAATACCTATACTAGCGTTGTTAGAATAAGCTGCTGACTCTTCTTGATCCTATTCTCTGCCCGTTTATCCTGTATGTCAAGCGCTGTGCAATGCATAGTATAATACGTCTAAAAGTTTCGGCATATGTTTTTTCCTGGTTTATGTATTATTATTCCGTATAGAGCCTTGTGGAACAATGGGGAATTATAAACACGCGCTCCTACAAACATCTTTACGGATTTTCATTTTAGAAATGATGACAACTGTTGTGTCTTTGAGGCTGTGATCCCCACCGTATTGAACGCATTTGAGGGCTTAACCAACAACTCTGCACGTAATACGGATATTTATTTGATTTTGCTTGACAGTCCTAGCGGTTCTGAGGGCAACAGTTTCAGTCTGATTTAAGTCGCGAATATTAAGTGACTGCTAGAAGCTTGTAAAAGCTTTTGAACCAGATATAATTAGTTTCCGTACAGTTCTGGGGTACTGTAATGTCCTTGGAAATGAGGATGCTAATGGTAACTATTAGCCCTAATCTTCGAATATGCCACTCAGGGCTTACCAAGGGATGCTGAAAGTCCACGAATCCAACGTGAGACCGTAACCGAGTTAACTGCGAGATATTGTGATATCAGGTCGTTAACAAAATTCGGGATAGATCTCAGCCAAATTTCTGCGATTTGTGTGGAAGACGAAAATGCACTTCCTCTGAAGTTGCTTTGCCATTGTAAAAAAAAAAATTTTGAATATCCTGTGAAAAGTTAGTGCTCATGTTATCCTGCGCATTGCTCTCCTGAGGATTATGCTGACTGATTTTTATATTAATAATTTCTCTCTTTTCCTATCCTAATTTACTTCTTTCCTTTATTTGCGATGGTTCCACTAACCTTCCGGTGGAGTTTTAATGATCTAATTCAATATTTTTGTTTTTCTAATCTAGTCCCAGTAAAAAAGAGCGCTTTAATTATGTGTTTTATGATCCGGAAATGCACTGGTGCCAAACATGTAATGTTTTTCCCAAAACCGCAAAAGATTTTCTCAATCATTTGCATACCAAAAATCATATGGACCGTGAGAGTATTGAAACCCCGTGGCATACCGATATGGTAACAGATGTAAGTAAATGAAAATATGATTCATTGAAAGAAATTTCATTAAAATATTTCAATTTATATTCCAGCAATTTCCCACTTATGAAAATGCTCCTACCAAGCGTACACCCATAAGGGGTCTAACATTTTTCGTTCCAGCTACGTCTTGGTTTTGTAAATTGTGTAATATTTGGATGGGCGATTTACATTGTGCTTCCACTCATTTAAAGTCACAATTGCATGCTAATCGCTATAATGTAAGTAACGCTTCAGAGTTAAATAAAAAAAAGTTGTTTTTATTTTAGTTTTTCTTATTTTCTATTGGAAATTAGGCCTTTTTGGAAGAGAATCCCCATTATGAAGTCAATTGGCTGGCTGATCGTCAGATTGCTTTGAACGAACAAAAATCAACGCCTTTGCCACAGCAAATCACTTCAGTCTCCACCACAGCTGCAGAGCGTAAGAAATTAAAAAAAGAGGATGATAAAACCAGTAAGAAACGTAAGAAGAAGAGTGATAAAAAACAAAAAAAGAAGAAGAAGAAGTCAAATAAGAAACGGAAAAAAGAGAGTGATTCCACATCATCTACATCGAGTGAGTCATCCTCGTCGACAGACAGTGACGAACCAAAGAAGAAAAAATCGACTGTTAACGCTGAAGTAAGAGATAATTTGGACAATTCAAATCCGGCAGTATCTATACGCTTATCCATGCGCAAACAGGAAACAGTCAAAAATGAAGATTCAGATGTGCCACCACCACCGCCACCAATGAAAATGAAACAGCCTTCGCCTACGCCAGCGGCTATAGCAGCTGGTAAATGGACGGTAGTACAAGAGGGAGTCAAAAACAAAGAAGGCGGAAAAGTTACTGATGCTGATGATTCCATAATACAGCAATGGAATACTGTACAGCCGGTTATAAGCGAAAGCGAAAAGAAGTTATTGGAACAGTTGAAGGGAAAATTAAAAAACAAATCTAAAGATGAACCACCAACAAAAAGTTCTACAGTTGCAAGAGCCGACAATGAAAAAGAAAATCGTGATCGTGAACGTGAAAGGGAAAGAGAAAAAGAAAAGGAAAAGGAGAGAGATAAAGATAAGGAACGCGAAAAAACTGAACGTGATTCGCGTAGCGAACGTGATAGGGGCATACGCGATAGAGAGAAAGATTCTACCAGAGGGCGTGATGATCGCGACCGCCATACAACCAAGCGCTCACGTACTCGAAGTCCTACTCGTAGTCGCAGTCGTGGCCGTGATTATCGCCGCAATGTACGACGTTCCCGCAGCCGAGGACGTATGTCACCACGTGGTTGGCGTGGTAATCGTAATAGACGTGACCGTTCACGTTCTTTACGCAGACGTTCTCGTTCTCCCTACGATCGCCGTCGACGTAATTCAAGATCGCGATCACGCTCCACCAGCCGTGGTGGCGCTCGAGTAGAAAAACCAGTAGTAAGACCGGCTGAATTCCGACCCAGAGTACCAGAAAAGGATAAGGAAAAAGACAAGAAATCCTCAGAATCAAAAGAAAAGAAGGACAAGGCAAAACAGAAATCTTCAAGCTCTACAGCCCCCTCTTCAAATTCCACAGGTAAAAAACTACCTTTTATAGGAAAAATGCCTGTTTTTAAGAAGCAAGCCAGCGGGGCTCCAGGTGAAAATGAAAAGAGACCTGAAGACTTACAGCAGGGCATAAATCAGCAACAAGCAGGAGGTTATATGTATACTATGGATGCCAATAATGCATTTGGCAGACCTCTAGCACCTACAGCAGCTCAAATACAAATGGCCATGATGGAAGATGCCTATGGTAATGCTCCACCTTTCCATCCGGATGCCGGTATGATGGTGGATTATGATGATCTAATGCCAGATCCAGTACAATTTGTTAATATAATGGGTCAAGCACCGCCACCGCCACCTCCCCAAGCTACTGAAGACGATAAGGATATGCTGCCACCTGGCATAGATATGGAAGAGTCGGAAGAGTTTGTGCCCAAACCTATTACCGATGGACCACCACCCGGTAAAGGTCCTTTGCCTAAAGATCTCGAAGATGCTTTAAATATAATATTCCCTGGAGAAAAGCAACCAGGTGAAGAAAGTGACAACGAAGAAGGCGACTTGGAAAAGCTGAAGACAAAAGGCAAAAGATTAAATGGTTACAAAGTGAATAATTATTTTAATAGGTTTTCTTTTGTTTTATTTTAGGAGAAACACAAATAATTAACGATGAAGCTATTATAAAACCTGAAGAATTAGCCAGAGAAGGCATACATTTGGTTACCTTTGAAGAAACCTCACAATTAGGCTTAGAAGAAGCCTCTCAAATGTCCATGAATGAACCTCTACAATTTAATAGGCCGCCTTCTAATCCACCAACAATGGCCATTAGCATTTCTGCTAATGATATGGAGATAGAGGATGTCAATTCACAAAATAATTTAGATTTAAATATAGCGACCATTGTACCGCCACCACCACCTGAAACATATTCCCCCAAACCGCCGCCAATAGATGAGGAAGAAGAAATTGTTATGCCTAAATCGCCATCCTCTATACAACAAAACATAATCTACGAAAATGAAGAGCCTTTAAGCACAGAAGTTATACCCCCCAATATACCAATGCCTACAGAAGACATACTACTACCTGATACCGAAATTAATAATCCTGTGGAACAGGTAATTGCTAAACAAGAGGACGCAGAAGTAGTGACAGAAGAACAAATAGAAAAACAAAATATTGAAGAAAATATTGTGATTGAAGAGTTCACTCATCATACAAATGATATTGACTTGGCCGACATACCTCAGCCGCCACCTTCGCCTACTGAAAGTGAAAAACATCGTCGCCAAGAAGAATTGGATGACTTGGCTATGTTGGGCATTGACGCCGACGATATGGCTGCACAATGTATGTGAGTTTAAACAAAATATTACTAATTTTGTGTTTTAATAATATTTTTTTTGAACAAAATGGTATTTTCTTCTATTATTTTTAATTCTTATCATATCTTGAAACAAACAAAAAAAAAAACATATTAATTGAATTCAATTAAAAAAAAAACAGATGAAGTGAAATTTAATAATTAAAATAACTTTTAAACATTCTATTTATATAATATCACTTACCTAATTACCATTCATTGCTTTCAAAAGATGATTAGCAATTCTCTATATTTAACTTTTTAAAGACAAATGGAACAAAATGTAAAACTTATTTCATTACAAGAAAGTATATAAAATGCACATATATATACATATATATAAAGATAACATTTTCTTTTAGGGTCTACCAAAGGAAACCCCTATAGAAAGTTAAATATTAAATAAAAAAATTTACCATCTTCTTAGTGGAAAAAATTACATACTATGCGGTGTTTTAATTTGAAAGCTGCAGCAGTAAGCCGTTATTATGGAGTAACAACAATATAAACAAACTTACTCTTTTAATCGTTTAAGCCGTCTAGTAAGCTGTATATATAGCCCGTAGAATACGTAAAATTGTTGTGTAGAAGTTAAAAAACTAAATTTAAATGAAAACATTTGCTTACAAAATTACATTTGCAAGACATCAGGCAGCCATTCCATTCTAGATGCAGACTTGGACGTATCCCGAGCAGCCAAAGTCTATTGATATCCAGGACATAAAAATTCTAGGCAATGTTCGCTGGTAACAGCATATTTCTCAAGTGTCAATAGATACATTCAAGTGCCTCTGTTCCTTAAGGTCGGCTAATTTTGGTGCAATTAATAAAAAATTCAATAAGGTCTAGAACAGAAAAGCAATTAAAGAATCAAGGTCTTCGTCCGATAGCGGTGAAGTGATTTTATGAGAGAGCTTTGAAGACAGTGAGCCGAATAAATTTGGTGGCGTAGGTGTCAAAATGCATGTCAGGTGCCCCAAGGAACACTCCACAGTCATATTGGAAATTATTCAGAGTTTACTTTCCATAAAGAATGCAGTGAAGAGGCTGGCATAAAACTTTTTTAAGAAGATCTGAAGAGGTCATGCCAAAATTTTTAAAAGTAAATTTACTTTTACGATGCATTTCGGAGTCTGAACTTTCAAGACTACATGTGATTCGATAAGTTGTCCAGTAGTGTAACGCTTTGCTCATGTTATTGTATAGCCATGTAATAATCTTCAGGGAAGAACCTCGTCATCATCATGGGAATCTAAATTAGTGATAGTATTTCAAAGACATACAATAGGTTCTCTAAAAAAGTCGGCATCGTCAGGCTAAAGAGGTTGTGATTACAAAGATCACGAAACTGATCTGTGAAAATATTGCAATGCGTGATGTAACTTGCAGAATGGCTGCGATCTTCGGATCGCGATTGATGAGTCATCTCTTCAGTGGCTAAGAGCAAAGTGTGGCATAGTGTTGTGTGGGTTGGCCCATCTGAGGATCCGTCGTCCGGACATAGCTGATGCCGAAAACCCAGAGGAGGCTGAAAGTGGTGCAGATTAATCTGCGTCACTGCGAAGCCGCCTCACACAACCTTCTAAGCACCCTGCGTCGCCTTGAGGTTGACATCGCTCTTATCCAGGAACCTTAGATCCTTAGGGATAGAATTCTGAGTATGAGCGATATTGATTATAGGTTACTTGTTCCCAAGGGATAAGGTAAGAACCTTTATTTTAGGTAGTAATTTAATAATCACTACTTTCTTTTCTACAGGTGACGTAACAACTGTGGCGTACAGAGATGACCTTAGGATCGAACTGATGCTGTCATCTGTGTACATGCCGTTTAAGGCTGCAGCTCTTCATGGTGACCTCATGGCACTTCTGGTGGAGCATGCGTGATGCTAATGCTCATCACACCAAATGGCGAAGTGCGAACATGAAACTGGTGCAAATTAATATGCATCATCACTTTATATGGCTTGAGCATGCGCGGAGGAAAATTTGTCGTCTCGTCTTGGGTTGTGATACCAATGCTCATCACACCCAAGGGCGAAGTGCGTCCATGACAGTGGTACAGATTAATCTGCATCACTGCGAAACCGCCTCACACAACTTTTTAACCACCCTGCACCGCCTTGAAGGTGACATCCAGGAACCTTGGATCCGTAGGGATGAGATTCTGAGTATGAACGATACTGATTTTAGGTTACTTGTTCCGAAGTAAGAAGGTAAGAACCTATAATTTGCTGGTAGTAAGTTGGATTCGTTAATCACTCCTTCGTTTTCTACAGGTGTACAAGGATGACCTTGTAATCAAACTGATGCTGTCAAATGTGTACATGCCGTACGAGGCTGCAACTCCTCCTGGTGACCTCATCGCAGTTCTGGTGGAGCATGTGTGATGCTAATGCTCATCACACTTAAATGATTCTGAGTATGAGCGATCTTGGTCATAGGTTACTTCTTCCCAAGGGATAAGGTAAGAACCTGCATTTTAGATTGCATGTTGCATTTGATAATCACTCCTTCCTTTTCTACAGGTGACGTAACAACTGTGGTGTGCAGAGATGACCTTGAACTGATGCTGTCATCTGTGCACGTGCCATACGAGGCTGCAGCTCTTCTTGGTGACCTGATTGCACTTCTGCTGGCGCATACGAAAAGGAGAAGATGTCATCTCGTCTTGGGTTGTGATGCCAATGCTCATCACACCCAATGGAGAAGTGTGGACATAAAAATTAAGGGTGAGTCGATTTTTGATTTTATTATTCTTAATAGGCTTAATATATATAACGTGGATAATACGCCGAATTTTAGAAATCGTGTTAGGGAAGCTGTAAATTGATATTAATTTCTCTAACATAGATAGGTCTGTGATTAGGGACAGGAGGGTTTCAGATGAGTGTTCCTTCTCGGATCACCAACTGATATCCTTCATTTATATAGGTTGAGGACCATGGGCAGGGGCTTCGTCGAAGATTCGGACTCTCCATCGAGTGCCGACCTTTGAACTCTTTTTCTCTCTCTCTCTCTTCTAGGACGAATTTACAAGTCTGTATTTGCTAGTTTTTCTTTTTATCAATTAAAAAGAAATTGTAGATTCGGTTTATATTTTACTTTTATTAAGAATTTTAAATACTATAAATGTAATTTCTAACTACACAATGAGTGTGTATACATATATATTTAATCGCTTAACATTACAATATGTGATGTATGGTTTTCTTTTTTTTTCTGTTTTTGTAAATTATTTTATATTTTACAAAATTTATCTCACTTACTTGCTAATGCCAAATATTATTTAAATTTTATACATACATATGTATGTATGCTTTTCTTTAGGGGTGTTTTGAATATAAATTTATCTAAAGCCTGAATATTTATAATATGTAGAGTTACAGAACAAATTTGCACTGCAAGGGAAAGAAAAATTTAATTTAATTTAAATTGTTAAAAAACAAATTTATAAAATATTCATATTTTTAATATCACTTTTTTTTTTTTTTGAGAATTAAGCATCAGGCAATAACAGAACTTTAGGAATAAAGTAGAAGCAGGAGGATTAGGTGTATTAAACATTTTGATCTCGTTTCCATTATGTAATTCAATACGAAAGAGAATGTGTTTTTGAAACACAATGTTAAGTCATATTAATTTTTCTTTCTTTCAAATCGAAATATACAGTACTGTACCTAATAAAGAATTTATTGACTGTATATTTCCATTTGAAAGAGAATGATTTTTCATTTTAAAGCGAAATATTCTATAGACCTGTAATTCAATACGAAAGAGAATGTGTTTGAAACACAATGTTAAGTCATATTAATTTTTCTTTCTTTCAAATTTAAATATACAGTTACTGTACCTAATAAAGAATTCATTCACTGTATATTTCTATTTGAAAGAGAATGATTTTTCATTTTAAAGCGAAATATTCTATAGACCTGTAAGTGTTACTCTCATTTTTACCTGAGTGTAATTTTACATAGAATAGAATCTAATGGAAAACGAGATCGATTAACGAAGGCAACCGTACTTAAGTTAATATTTAGGAAATATAGCAAATCCTTTTATAAACAAAATAAAATTTTACCAGGATAGCCTGGTTTAAAATATATTCTAGTAATGGTAAGGGATAGGTTTTTTGAAATTAGCAAACCAGTAACAGACATTATTGTGAATGTTTTCCAAACCATTTAAAATTCAAAACATTCTCTCTTATTCTTTTCCGAGCAGTGCAAATTTGTTAAACAGAAAAGAAGGAAAAATATTTACATTAAAATTAGTATTTATTTACATAAGGAATGATCTAAATATCAAGTAAAAAATTTCCATTTTATATAAAAACTACGTAGTAATAGGTTTAAAAAGAAAATTTAAGAACTTTTCTATAAAAAAAATATTTTAATTTACAAAATCGGGTGGGGAAAGGATTCTTTTCAATATTTGCAAACTTTAATTAGAAAAAATTCAAAAACAGAACAAAAGAAAATTAATTTAAAAATATTAATTTTAAACTAATTTTATATAAAAAAAATAATAGAAACAAGTCTTATTATAGAGAGAAAAGAGAAAAACAATTAAAATATAAATTAAAAACATATTCTAATTACAGTTCATATCTTTTCAGCTGATAGAGCTGCTGAAGAAGCCGTAGCAGTTGTAGTAATAGCAATAGGGGTGGTGGAAGAAGGAGTATTAACAATATTACTACCACTACCACTACTACTGCTAACAACAGTGATAGGCTTAAGGTTTTCACTAGTTTCCTCCGTATGCTAGATTTTCCTTCTATTCTGATTACGTTGATTGTTGCGTTGATTATTGTTAAAATTACGTTGCTGTTGTTGCTGCTGCATATTGGGTGCCATACCCATGCCAGGACCAAAATTGGGGCCAAAGGGACCCAATAGATTAGGGCCGCCAGCCAAGAAATTTGGATTAATATTCATGGCATTGGCGAAAGGATTCAAAGGATTGCCTTGAGCACCTGGTGGCAAACCTAATAAAGAAGGTCGTGTAAAAGCCTGCATAAGGGGCCTTTGGAACATGGGTCCCAAAGCAATAGGCGGTGGACCCTGGGCTACCAAACTAGGTGGCGGTGCTCTTAGGAAATCCAAAGCTGCATTATTTTGACCACCCACATTGGGTGGCGGCTGGGATAGATTGGGTAGATTAATATTAGCTTTTCCACTCAAATCGGTTTGCTGCTGTAAGGCTGTATCGCCTAGCTCTTCATTGTCATTTTCTATATGGGCCACCTCACCATTATCATCGATAAATATGCCCAGATTTGTTAAAATCTGCTGTAAGGTCTGATTGCTAACAATAAAGGAAATATCGAATATTTTATTGGGTGAAGGATCCTGGTGGAATTTTTTCAGTTCCGTGGACACCAAAGCCAATTGTTGATTAACCATAATTTTGAATTTCGAATTCAGATTCTTGTACCATTCGGATTTTTGCAAAAGATTACGTATTTCAATATTTTGCTTTTGACCTCCGGTTGTATTTGAGGTTGTTGTTGTCGCTGAGCTATTAGAACTAGCTGTCGACGTATTCGCATTAGCTGCACTGCGGGGATCTTGACGGGATCTAGGATCCGAGCGTGGATCACCTCTGCTTTCGCCCGATCTTGGATCTCTTTCTCTCGGATCTAATCTAGAGTGTTGTGTAGTGGGCTTTACTTTTTCTTCTGCTGTACTACTGCTAGAAGGTGGTGTATAGTATTTGGGTGAGGCTTCTTCCGACTCTGAAGGTGAGGCTATACTACTACTGTGACTGGTTTTTCTAACTTTTCTACTTAATGCAGCTGAGGTTTTAGTTTGTGACAACTCGGGTAAACCTAGTATCCTTCTTAGACGCGGATCTGTAGCATGATCGGATTTAAAATGCTGCCTTAATTCCGCATAACTAGCTCGCGGCACATCAACTTCATATACTTTATAGGTAATGGGCAAATGCGATGTTATTGAACCATCAATTTCTGTGGCCGGTGTATAGTTGGTCATGGGCTGGAACGGTAATCTCAAATCTATATCACTTGCACTTGCATCTGAACCCAAACCGCCGGGTAAAAATCTCATATCCTTATCCATTTTAGTCTTTAGAGCTCTCTGTTCATCTTCTTCGATAAAACGCGAATTAAAATCATACATAGTAGATCTTTCGTACACTACATCCTTAACTGCTGTCATCTCCTCTTGAATGTCCGCCATCTGTAGAGGCTGAGGTGATTGCGATGCTTCGGGTGTATTGGATTGTGAACGTGTGGGCGTCCTGGATCTTGAACGACTTTCCCGTGAGTAACGTCTTCTCGCAGTCGATGATGCTGTATAAAAACCGGCTTCCTCATGATCTCTATCTCCAGCATCTGGTGATCTTTCTAAACGACTTGGTTCTGATTTATCGGACCCATAAAAACTGTTGGTTTTAAATGGATTCCTAAAAGTCTGCTTCATGTTGGACATTGTGCCAAGTTTATTAGAGATAACATTGTCATAAAAGTCGTTGAGTGGTTTCTGGACAAACAAACAAAAAAGAAAGGGAATATAAGCACAAACGTAAGTAATATTTCTTAAAAAAAAAACCTAAATGTCCTATATAACATTTTCTTATTCCCTTTCAGATTTCATTTTTAACTTACCTCCTGTTCCTGCTGCTGTTCTTGTGCTATTAACGTATCAGTATTTATAGGTTTTTGATGTTGTTCTTCATTATCGGTATTATCATCATCGATCACCAATTTCTCTTCATCTTTTTCATCATCATCTAAAGTGGAAAAGGGAAATGCGAAAGATGAAAATAACTTTCTTTTAAAGAAATTTCTATGTGTGTGAACTTATGTTATGTTAACAGACACTGTTAAGTTAACATAATTGAAAAATGTGGAAAAGGGAGGGAAGAAAATCGATTAAAATCGCAAAAATGGTAATAAATTAGAGCAAAAATGACAAGAAGACGAAGCTTAACCTTTGTATTTTACAAACAAAAACAAAATAAAAATATATATATATAAATAACAATTCTCTTGTTGAAAAATCAATTTTTTTTTACCAAATATACCCCCTCCATAAATCATGAAAAATTCGGTAGAATTTAAAAAGGTGCGGTTTTCTACCTTAGTGGGCTGGATAGCTATTAGTTCAAGAATTCCAAAACAGTTTTCGTTACAGCCGGGTGAACCTTAGTATCGCAGATATAGCCGACGAAGCTAATTTTTTTTATACGAGCAAACAAAATGCTCTATATAAAACGTAAAAAATTTGACAAATTTTAAAAAGGTGCGGTTTTCTGTCCTAGATAGCTATTGGTTCAAGGATTCCAAAACAGTTTTCCTTACGGTCGGGCGAACCTTGGGATCGGAAATATAGCCGACGAAGCTAACTTCAAGGATTCCAAAACAGTTTTCGTTATGGTCGGGCGAACCTTGGGAACGACGAAGCTAACTTTTTTATACGAGCAAAGAAAATGCTCTATATAAATCGATAAGTTAGCTACGTTTGCTATATCTCCGATCTCAAGGTTCACCCGGCTGTAACGAAAACTGTTTTGGAATATTTGAACCTACCATAACGGAAACTGATTTGGAATCCTTGAACCAATAGCTATCCAGTCCACTGAGGCAGAAAACCGCACCTTTTAAGTTTTATCGAATAAAGAAGTTAGCTTCGTCGGCTATATCTGCGATACTAAGGTTCGCCCGACCATACCGAACATGGCTATCCAGCCCACTAGGACAGAAAACCGCACCTTTTTAAATTTGATCGGATTTTTCAAGATTTATATAGAGCATTTTCTTTGCTCGTATAAAAAAAGCTTCATCAGCTATATCTCCGATCCCAAGGTTCGCCCGACCGAAACGAAAACAGTTTTGGAATCCTTGAAGCTATAGCTGTCCAGCCTACTAAGGCAGAAAACCGCACATTTTTAAATTTTATCGAATTTTTCACGATTTATATTGAGCGTTTTGTTTGCTCACATAAAAAGCTAGCTTCGTCGGCTATATCTGCGATACTAGGGTTCACCCGACCGAAACGAAAACTGTTTTGTAATCCTTGATCCAATAGCTATCCAGCCTACTAAGGCAAAAAACCGCACATTTTTAAATTTTATCGAATTTTTCACGATTTACGATTTTCACATTTTGTTTGCTCGTATAAAAAAGTTAGCTTCGTCGTTTATATCTCCGATCCCAAAGTTCGCCCGACCATAACGAAAACTGTTTTGGAATCCTTGAACCAATAGCTATCCAGCCCACCAAGGCAGAAAACAGCACCTTTTTAAATTTTATCGAATTTTTCACGATTTATATAGGATTATAAGGTAGAATACCGCACCTTTTTAAATATTTATCGATTTTTTTACGGTTTATTGAGAGTATATGTGGTAAAAATACTTGATTTCTCAACTTTAATATCTCCAACAAACAAATTATTATTTTCACATATTTTTTGTTTTCTTTTTTGTAAAATTCGAAGGTTAAGCTTCGAATTCTTTTCTTTTTTCTCTAATTTTTTTTTACTATTTTTGCGACTTTTAACGGATTTTCTTTCCTTTTCCAAATTTTTCAATTATGTTAACTTAACAGTGTCTGGTAAGATAACATTCAACGTAAAAAAATAATATATCTTCACACACATAAAATTTCTTTCAATTTATACTTACACATGTCGCTACGATCAAAGGAGATATTTGAGTCTTTTAAATATTGTGTGTAATCAACCATAACTACACCGCTACTGCTGTTCGAATTGGAAGACGTTAGCACATCTTTATCAGGACCGGCAGCCTCCGTTACAGAATGCATTGCCAAAGCATTTGCAGAGCTGGTTGGCGTTGCATTGGGTAGGAAACGCATATCAACATCGCCATTCGAAGAAGAGCTGTAAGACAAGTCAAAAAAAGAAAGAAATTTTTAATAAATGTAAATTTTTTCAAATATTTCCTGTACTAACCTACACTCTTTACTATTGCTAGCGGATTTCATTTGCTGTTGTTGTTGGCTGGAGTTGCTTGTAGTGTTATTAGCTGCTGTTGCTGCACCTGTTACACCACCCGTTGTTACACCCAATTTAGCCATATTCATGGCATTCAATTGAATTTCTGTTATTTCGGCTATCGTTAAACCAATTTGATTCAATTGGCCAAATGTCAATTGATTAACCTGTTCCAGATTCACAATGCCCAACTGTTGTAGCCTATCAATGTGTTCGGTACTTAACATGCCGTGAAGATTCTTTAAATCCAAATAACTTGGTGCCGTTTTCGAGGGTGGCTGTATAGTCAACTGATTCTGATTTGTTGCGGTAGTGGTGTTTGTGTTATCTGTCCAACGCGATTTACGTTTACTTTCATTTGTAGACGGTTTATTGGTTTCCATATTTGGTGGGGGATTTAAAACCAAATCCAATAAGGAAGGTATGCCACTACTGTTACCCTGTTGCTGCTGCTGTTGTTGTTGTTGCTTAAGGTGTTGCTGTTGCTCATTATTGTTTTTATTATTCATATTGTTATTGCGACGATTATTGTGTATGGGCAACGAACTAGCCGAACAGGGAGCCCATACATTTTGTACATTAAATGTTCTACACAGTTCTTCATGACGTTTGGTCACCATAGCCAAAGCATTTTCCCTTGACAAACGTTTAAAATTACCCAATATCTCTTTGGGTGCCGTTTCTAAATGTTTCAGTAAAATATTTCTCAACTCTTCCGATAAGGGCTGGCCGTGAGAGAATTTACAATCCTCTTTCTGCTGACACTCCATGCCCAAATAGTAATATTTACAGGGAAAATCGGCATGCATATAGGAGCATTTGTCTTTTTTAGCACAGCATTCCATCAGATAGAATTTACACAATTCCAGTTTGCGCGGCTCGCTACGATGATCAAGAGAATCACGGCGACTGCGTTTATCATAGCGTTTATCATCATCACGCTGGCGTTTTTCTTTGCGTTTTCGTGACTCTTTTTTACGTTTACGTTTACTGCGCTCGCCATTGCTATCGTCACCATCGCTGTCGTAGCTGTCATAAGATGAACCCGTATCGTCATCTGTATCGTATTGATCTTTATACATGTGCATATTCGATTGAGACAAAGTTTGCGGTGGCAAGGCAGACATGGGTGGTGGACTGCCACCGCGTACATTTAACATTTCATACTCATCCATGTCGTCTTCATTGTCCAAGGGTGGTGGACCCAGAGTATCGGGAGAATCATAGCGTTTTTTCTGGAAAGAGAAGAACGTTGAGTTATGTAATTAAATAAAGGTATCGTATGGAATATCAATTTTTATTCCGATCAAATGTTTGTGTTTTTTTATCTTTAAAAACTCAAGATAATCAAACAAGAACCTGCTCCTACATGGTCGGTTAACATAGCTCTGTTATGTTACTAACAGAATTCTGTTAAACAATTAATTAAGGCTTGGAAAGAAAAATAAGAGAAATTAAAATGAAAAGCATTTTAACATAAATGTGTACACCTAAAACCCTTTACTCAGGCCTGAATACAAGCAAATAATTGATATGAAATCATACTCTAACATTACTGCAGTATTACTTTTAACAGTAGTGTTAAGAGTTTTTCTTATTAGATAGGTTAGGTTAGGTTAGAGGACGTGTACTTGTCAACTGTGACAAGTACAGTACCCGGAGGTCGAAATGACCCATTGTACAATGCCCTAGCTTCTCACACGACTCGTGTTGTGTGCGTTAATTTTATACATGAGTAGCGGGACCTACATTTTAAAGTCGACTCCGAACGACAGATTTTTGAGAAGCTTTTCATTGCAATTTTTACTCTCAGAGTTTTTGCCAGAAATCTGCTGAGAGGAAGTCACCGAAGAAATATTTTCGTTTTGATTTCTGACCTAGGATTCGAACTCAGGCCTTTTTTTACAACAACACAACACTTCCTTTCTCTCTTTCTTGCAAACCATAATAGTACACCATTTGTTTTGCAAGCATTGTAACAAATAAAAATTTTTGGTTTGGTTTACAAATGTTTTTAAAACTCACTTTTTAAAAACTGCTTCCACTCCACTCGTTGTTTCGTTGCAATTTACTTCCACTAAATAAAACTTGTAATCGTAAGAACATGCGTAATCAACATGCATGTGCATGAATGCACGCATAAAAAACACTTCTTCACATTCAAGATCATGCACTAACAACACAACTTTTTTTTCATATAAACCATTGCTATACTATTGTTGTTGTTGTTGCTTTACTTTTACATACAAACTCCATTTTGAAAATGTTCCAATGATTCTTATTGAAAACCAATAAATTTAATTAAAACCTTTTTACTACGTTAGAATTAAAAAAAATTCTTTATAAACTAATGTACATGCATGTTTTAACGCAATATATTATTTTATTAACACAAAATTTAATATTTTTTCTTATGCACAAATTTAATTTATTTCTTTCACTTTTAATTTTAAACTGCACTTACATTACACTCGCTCCTTCTTATATCGCACAAAAACTACTACTGTCGGCTTTTTAGTTCTCTTTAAAGCAATTTGATTAATGACATCAATAACATGGTGATTATCATACAATAACGGGACCTTTAATTGAAATTGAGTGCATTTACTCTCCTTTGCCTTTAAGGAGTACAAACAATTTGGGAGAAAATCATAACATGGCGATTATCATGTAATAACAAAAACAATTACGGCATCTTTAAATGAAATTGAATGCATTTACTCTCCTTTGCCTTTAAGAAGTACATACAAACAATTTGGGAGAAAATCACTTGTTTTTGCATGAAATGTAATTAATTTACGGCAAAATTGAACATTAATAACACCAATGATAATTAAAAAACAACAACAAGCTCAAACACAACAGCACAATATGAGACGAGTGCAGAGCATTTCATAAAAACTTCACAAAATGTAAACAAAATTACAGCAAAGCTAAACAAATGTGTTGTTGTTTTTCTTACTAGTGTCGTCAAACAATTTTAAGTAGAATTTTTGCATTCTACATTGCATGTACAAGACAACACTCTCTGCTCGGTAGTTTCAAATGCATCCATAACAACAACGATGAATAACAACCTAAAGAACAAGTTTGTAGGGAAACCGAGTGTCACACAATTTTTTTATTTATGGGCAAGCAGAATGCTACGAGAGCATTTAGTACTTTGAATGAAATGAATAGTAATCGAAGGGTCATGTTTGAATTAAACCGAGTACATGCCATTGTATTATATATGTATGTTTAATGTGGGAGACGGGGTATTAGGATGGTCTTCGGCTTTATAATGTCATTGTTATTGTAATGTAAGAATCAACACGTTGAAAGGCAAGCTGTTGTCGTTATTCTAGTATGCATGCAACAGCAATGGTTGCATGTTTAAAGAAAACAAAGTTGGACACAATTAAGTAAGATAAGCAAAAACAATGCTTATCTGGTTTAACTAAATAATTTGGGAGTGTAAACACGTTGTTCTTCTAATTGTTTTTATTTTCTTTCGGTTGTTGTGCATGCATTTGAATGCAACTTGTGTTTGTTCTTGTTGTTGTTTTTTAATTATCATATCATGTTATTTGTGTTATTAATGTTACTAGGTTTTTGCCGTCATATGATAACATTTTTAGGATTCTATTCACTGTAAGCAAAAACAAGTCTTTTCTCCCACATTATTTGTACCTATTAAAGGTAAAGAAGAGTGCATATGCACTCAATTTCATTTAAAGGTGCTGTTATTGCTGTTGTTGCTATTGTATTGTAATCGTCATGTTATTGATTGATGTTATTTGATTCAACTGCTTTAAAAAGAACTACAAAGCCGGCAGCTGGTTAGTAGTAATTTTTGTGCTACATATTTAAAGTGTAAGTGGAAGTCTTTGCGGTTTAAAATTTAAAGTAAAAATAATAAATTAAACGTTTGCTTATAAGAAGAAATAAAAAGTTGTCATGTTTTCCCGCAAAAGGATACTTAGTGGATTTTAAAATCTGACATGGCGGAAAATTTCAAAATCTACTATGAAAACGGGCTCTGTTAAGGGTTCTGGTCATTTCATTTTGACCCCAGAGCTCTGTTAACTGACACTATTTTGCGTCTAGGGAGATAGATTTTAAAATATATCTTCCCACACATCCCCTGTATGAGGTTTCTAAATTGTCTAACCGACTAAGCTATTTCCTAAGTTTGCACATTCTTAATGATAGTTAGGCAGCTATGGATAGAGCTATAAGAAATTTCTTCTAATCATGGAATGTGAAGAGATTACTAAACGAAATGGCGCGACATTCTTTTTTGACAGTATTATAGGCTTGAGCCATCAATATCATCAAATTTGTTTTAAGATAAGCTTTACTGACTTGACGTTTTTAAAGATTATCCTTTTAATGTTTTTATAACTTGAAAAATAAAAAGCAAGCAAATAGTTTTCAAACAGAGAACAGAATAGAGTATTTGAACACTGATGATCGACTTGACACTATCGTTTTCTAAAGATTATCCTTTTAATGTTTTTATAACTCAAAAAATAAGCAGAGTTTTCAAACAGAGAACAGAATAGAGCATTTGAACACTGATGATCGACTTTATTCCTGTAATCAGATTCTAAGGAACGTAGAGAATCACTAAAAGAGATAGCAAGACATTACTTGATTATTGCGTCATAAGGGCTTAAAGTCCTAGTAAGCAATCTGGTTATTGGTGAGCTAGTAAGGAAAAACGCTCAAATTTTCTATTTCTATCATGTTTCTCTATATTGACGTTCTATTTGTTTTGTTTAGTATGTAGGATAATAGAATGCTAAGAATAACTAGCATTTAGGGATGCTGTTTGCGTATGCTGTCTGGTATAATTACTAATAATTGTTAAGTAGGGACTTAGGGAGGAGGTGGAAGAGTTTATTCTGGTAATTAGGCAGTTATAAGACGCTTAGAAAGATTCTAAGGAATACAGAGAATCACTCAAAGGTATAGCAACATTAGTCCCTGGCTTGATTACTGCATCATAAGGGCTTGAAGCTCTAGTAAGAAATCTGGTTATTGGTGAGCTTGTAAGGGCAGACACTTAATTTTCTATATCGGACGTGTTTCTCTATATTGACGGCGCATTTCTTTTGTTACGTATGCTAAGGATAACAGGCTAGGATAATTACTAATTTTTGTTAAACAGAGACTTATAGAGGATGGAAGACTTTAATAATTCACTTTCTAAAGCTATAATACAGTTCGGGAGTGATTTGGATTGATCAGAACAGCGGCCGAGTTATATTTCTTACATCCTGTATGGCGTACATTGACGTTACACGGTCAAATAGCTTTGTGGAAACCACAAAACAGTTTTTGAGTAATTTGGACATATAAATCTAGGCGTCTGCATTTAATAACTAATAGTTTCATTCGCTACGGGCATCCCAGTGAATGCAATTCTAGGACCCTAGCGCCAAGGTATAATACTTATCGTTCCTGACCGCGTTATATACAAAACATTATTAACAACGTGAAGGTTTAATGACTTTCATTTGACTTGTACTATTTTAATTTGTATTCAAACTCAAGTGTTCATATTGCCCTATTCGAAAAATATTAAGTATATCATCGACTAAAAATTATTGTGAATAAACTTTGTTTCAAAACACTAAAAATAGTATGTAGTAAATTACCTTTTCTTTGCGCTCTTTTTCTTTCTCCTCGCGTTGTTTTTTACGCTTACGGCGTCTGCTGCTTTTACTTTGGCCGTGGCCAGCTGTCGATGAACCATCGTCTCTATCATCATTGTGTTGTAATTTATTTTCCAATACTTTTGGTATTGTGGGTTCAATACCCTTTTTCTTAAGCGCCATGGCTATTGCATTTTCAATGCTACCGGCATGATCATCTTCCATGGGTGAGGGTTTTTTCGATTTTGCATTTGTGGGTGGTGGTGGTGTGGGTGCGGTATCACTAGATGAATCAATCACTGTTACTACTGTATCAGTAGTATGCATAGCTTTAGTAGCTGTTGCATTAGTATCTTTTTCATTTAATTCCTCGTTTTTACTGCTGCTTATAATGACCACATCTGCATCTTTATTCTCCTCATCGCTATCATCAATTTCACCATCTTCTAAATCTTCATCGTCTATAGTTTCCACATTATCCTCAGCCTTATTGGCTAAACTATCTGCTTGTGTTGTTTGAGACATTATTTATTATGGTTTTACTAGTTTGACTTTTTAAACTTTTTTTAAGGATATCATTTAAGTATTGCTTGTGAACGAACGCTTTTATTTATTGTTATGTTTTAAACAAATGGTGTAATAAGCATTTATTTACCCATGAAATGTAACATTCATTGGAAAAGGAACCCTGTAAATATATAGTATATACGTTGGATGAGTAATGGTATCATTTATTGTAATAAAATTAAACAATTTTACAAAATTAAAAACATTTTTCTTTTAAAATTTCTTTCTTTTCAAATAATTGATTGATAAATAGAAACATACATATTCAAAGACTATTTCATAAAGTGTTTTTCATTTTTATTTTATTTTAAAGCACATTTCCCCAATGCATCTTGTAAAAAAAATGTAAAAAAAACACACAACACATAACAAATATTACCAATTTCACTTTCTCTTTATGAGGGAATTGCATTATACTTTGGGTTATAACCATTTCTGATTTTAATAATTGTATATAAATTATAATACACAAATAAAACAAATGAAAACACTAAATTCATCAAATATTTTTGCGATAATATGCCACGTGCAGACAGTTAAGCCTCGATTAGCCAAACGTACATTCGTTTTTAACATATGAAGAGCAATGTAAATGCCTACCGAAATTACATTACGGTTCGGTTATCGGTGATATTGCTTTTCGTTTTCTAAAAACGAACGTACGTTGTGTGGATGTTTGGCTAAACGGGACTTAAACGAGTCATTACGAAATTGGGATAATTTCTTTTTTCAACATTTCTATAAAAATGTATCGTGTGTATACGTCATACATATATACATAAATGCACAAATTAAGTGATACATTAAAATAATCTGTAAAGTTTACATAAAATCATTGCATAGCTGTAAAGAGAATTTATAAAAATTTAAATCTCAGTATTCGGGAAAATATTATTGAAATACAATAATTTTACTGTTAATAGCATTAGGTAAACTTTATATTTTTAATAATTTAATATAAATAAGTAATATTTACAAAGAAAAAAAAAAGAAACAATAAATTCTTAAAGCAGCACTACACCAAGAGCTTATTATAACAAAAACAATTTTGCAAATAAAACTTTAAAGTGACCATAACACAATGGTAACCCTCTGCTCAAACTGTTCTAAATGTTCTGAGAGCATAAAAAATACAAGATGAACTACAAAGTCAACAGAAAATGGACGGCGTAACAAGAAATGTTAATACAAGGGCTTTTGTTTATAGAAAAACGTTATTTATGTAATGTAATCACTTTTTTGTTTTATAAAATATATATATAAAAAAATAATAATTATAATAAATGAAAACGTGAAATTATTATAATTCTACTGAAGAAAAAAATCGTTAAAAATAGTTGTTCGTCCTCTTGATGATATTTTTGTTTAACAATTACTTCAAGCTTAAGATCTTTTTTGAAATTATAATTTTATAACATTTGTCTTCAAGATTTTCGTTATGGTGATATGCAATTTAAATTGTCGTTTATTTATTTCATTATATAAATAAAAGAATTCATTAAAAAAAATTTATGAATTAAAATATAAAAATAAAAAAAGATCTTAGGTTTGAAATTATTATTTAAAATTGGTTAATAAGAAATTTAATTAAATAAATATTAAAAAAATTGAAATAAATAAACAATATTTGTAATTTTAAACCCTAAGTTATTTTCATTGTGTCGAGGAATTAATTTGATTTGTATAAAAATTAATAATTTTTTATGCTTTAAATTAATCGATTTATATATTTGATAAAATACATATCGTCACCTGAAATGCAAAACAACGTATCATCAAAAAAATGAAAATCGGGTTTTTGATTGATTATGATTCATTAGATAAAAATACACGTCTCCAAAAAAAATTATGCATCTGCGTCAAAAAATAGCGATTTTATAAAGAAAATTCAAAATAAACTACCATTTGTTTAGAAAAAAACCTTAAATGAATTAAATTTTTTGTTTAATTAAACCGAATTTTATGCAATAAAACACAGTAAATTGAAATACTAACAAAAACAAACAACTCCATTGCCCTTTATTGAACCTCATTTAATCGCTTTTCGATTTTTTTCGCATTTTTCTACTTCATATTAAAATTTGTTCATTGATGATACGTCATTTTGTTTCAGAAAATTTAAATTCAAAATAACGTAACAAACATAACTTCAACACGTTCTTGAAAAATATTATTTTTTCTTCTGGAATTGATCTCCTACCCTTTTTTGAGCTTAGCTACAAAATTTTTCATTTCTAGATGCAATATTTTCCATTTTATAACGTTTTTTGCTTCTCCTGTAAAATTGTGAAAAGTGATGATACGTTATTTTGCATTTTAGGTGACGATATGTATGTATGTATGTATTTATATTTCATGTGAGCATATCTATCACGCCGAAGAGGACAATTGATCACATAGAGCAAAGAACGGAACGGTTGGTTTTACAATAACAATTCAAATATCGATTTCAATGAAATAATGTATCGTATATATTATTTTAAAATTAAAATATCTTAACAGAAAATGAAGAAATGTATATAAATTATTATTTTATAGTCGAAATATTGAAAAAAGAAATCTTTTATAAGTAATTAATTATATAAAAATAAATAGTTCGTGTGGTTATAAATAGACCGTATAGTTATAAACAGAATAATGATGCTACACAACGGACTAACGGAATATCAAAAACGAAAACTTGATAAAAAAAAACAAAATCTTAAATAAATAATTAAAATTTATAAGGAAACTTGATGAATGAAACGAATACCAAACAATGAAATGATACAATGTGCTTTGTGACAGTCGCTATGTTCCTTCAAGGTACAAAAAGGAATGAATATATAATGTTTCACAAAGAATTAGTGCACTAATCGAAAAGAAAAGCTTTTAGTTTTAAAAATTAAATTGAAAAAACGGTTAAAAATTTTCATAACAAATTGATACAATAAAAACTGATTTAATTTATAAATAATATCAATTGTTAAAATTAAAAATTTAGATTTATTAATTTTTTTATATCAAAAGAACGCACCAAAAGGAAATAATAAAACATGAACAAAATGATATGTTCGACATGATAAGTAGTCTTTAATGTCTTCTTTAAGTTTTGACTATAAAGCTTGTCAGAAGGATTTAAGAATATATCACCATATAAGAATAAAATCCAATTACAAACAATTTGTGTTATTGAAATTAATATTTAACCCTTTGTTAGTTTAGGCTTCAAGAAGTTAAAATGAAAATATAAAAAGCAGTGACTAGAAGTAATATTTTTTTCTGTAGTATAATTTAATATCAATAAAATGTGTTTTTGTTGCTCAAGTTTTAGGGGAAATAAAAAAGTCCATAGAGGATTAGTATATTTACCGGTAATTTCTCTAACATGTTATAAAAATTTGTTTTTAGGTTGTGAAAAATTGAAAATGTATGCAAAATCAAAATAAATATTTTTTTAATTTCATACAAACTGATTTCACCGAACACTAAACGGATTAGATGTTAAAAAATGTTCAAAAATTGTTCACAGAACATCAAAAGAGTTCGGTATATCAAATAACATTTTTACCGCTTCGGAAAACGGAGTAATAATAAATAATAGGGAATAAATCGATAGTTGAGGGCTATAAGAAAGATATTAAAATTTTTTAATTTAACCTTCCTAGTCAAATGGATCCTATGCGCAGATGGCTATTGGGACTAAGTGCCACATGGAGATAGAATGAGTCTGAGCTTCTATATAGAAAAACTCGAATCGGACCATAATACGGTCTTTCAAGGACCAATGAAAATTTATGTCACTGACGTCAATTAAGGCAATACCATCTAGAGGTATGGGTCAAGAACTGTCCTGGAATGTAAAAACGCCATTTAAAGCTACGCCAAGTAGCACGGTACACATAACATGGGTACCTAGTTATCATGTAGAATAACAATTAATTCACCTACTTTACCAATATTTCCTATACAAGAACATTTTTGTTTAACTTTAAATGTAAAAAAATGAAAAATTATTAAACAATAAAAATTAAAAAAATAAATAACTTTCATTCATAATTCATTAATTTTTAGTATTTGCACTGAAAAACGCTAAAATTAATTGCAGTGAAGCGTAAAAAACGAAAGGAAAAAAGGAATTGACATGACATGTACACTTTTTTAATCGAAAAGAGTAGACATCAGCTTAGACATAAACCACATGGCGTTATTGCTTTCTGGTCAATAAATAGGGTTAAAACGCAGCTGTAACAAAATGTACATATATAATAGAAAGCTAAATATAATGAAGAGCTATTAATAACACTTTTTTTAAACAAATTTAAAATCACTTTTTTTAATTATAAAACACTTTCATTCATTGTGAGTAAACAATTTTAATAAAAAAAAAACGCGTAATTAATTGGCTTCTCTTTAATAGTCAGCTGTTTTTACCTTTTGTTGTTACTTTTACGCTACTAGTAGAGCTAAAATGAGAGCTCTGCTACTGCTCTGCTTACTGAAATAATTTGCTTTTGCTTTTTTTGTTACGGAAAAAATTTTTTTTCAGACATTTATATTCGTTAAAATCACATTTAATTTAAAAAATACATACGTTTCATATTACTTTGTTTTATGCATTTAATAGTAAGGCCACTAATTTGTTTCTTTAATAATTAAAATTAGAATTGTTGATTAATTTTCGTTTTTGCAATACATACTATTTCTGCTATCAGTGTGAGTGTATGTCAATGTGCTTGCTGTTTGTTTTCTCATTGAGAAACCTACTCACAAAACTCAAATGTATATACGTATATGCACATTTCAAAAACAGCGGCCATATTTTGTGTTTTCTCTTACATTTTTCTGTATAAAAGGCAATAGCAGAGGTCAGAATTATAAACAAACAAAAGAAAACAAAGGGAACAAAGAGAAAAATATTTAGGAGAAAATTATATACGAAACAGGGTTGCCAAGTTTAGCAAATATATCATTTTTTATGTTTGTTTTTTATCTATGAATACATACAAAATCAATGACGTCGCTTTTCTTTTTTTTGCCAAGAGGGGTGCGGGTATAAATATGTATATGTGAAACGTTTCTTTTAAGCATAAAAAGCATAATTTTGCTAAATTTTGGTTACCTTGAGGAAACAAAAAACACGTTATAACACTTCAATTCATAGATATTTGTTAATATAATTTATAAAATCACTTATTATTCATATACCCCTCTCTCTGTTCATCTCTTTTCTGCTTCAGGTGGTGGTAGTAGTAGCCAATATTCAAGGGAATTTTTCTTCTTGGTTTAAGAAATTTCTTTACGAAAATTAATTTCTTAATTGCCCCTGCTTTAAAGAATTCCATACAGTTTCAATTACAATATATTTTAAGAAAATTTCAAAAAAATTTCCTTTGATTTCTTCTACAAATGAAGAAAAATCTCAACACGTAATTATGATTAATATAAACGTTTTCTTCTCTTTGCCTTTTTACTTTTTCTTTCTTGGCTTGCTTTTATATTTGTTAGCATGTGTGTGTGTATAGTACATGCATGCAATACTGGGTACAAAAGCAAAAATCCATAAAGAAAAAAGTTGCAACTATCTCTTTCTGACACATGTGATCTCTATGGCCTTTGTAAAACGTATATATGGGCTGTACACCCATACAATAACAAAATCATTAAGAAAAAAAAATCGATTTTCCCCTTGTACATAACAAAGAAAAAAGCAATTCATTTTTTTCCATATTCAACAAAAAATAAGGCCGTTGTTTTTGTGCAAATAAATACATTTTATACATAGAATTATATAATTGGTGGTTCCATCTATCATCAATCATTTAAAAATATGTATATTTTGCCATGTATAAAGTACTAAAAAGTGGTCTTCTTATATAGTAGTAGATTATTACTTAGGGTATATATATATAAAGACTTCTTTTGCTCTTGCTCTGTTTGCTTTTTGATATTTTTTATATACTTTAAAATGATTACAAATCCAACTTTTCTTTTATTATATTAACATGTGTTAACAATTCAACAATTTCAACTTGAATGAGACGTTTATCTGGTTGTCAGCCAAAATAATGCCTTAGTTTCAGTGTTGCCGTTTCAATTATTTCGTATTAAAATTGGGTATTTTTTGGTCAATGTGTAGACCTTTCTGGGATTTGGTTATTTCTTTTTGTTGTCAAGAAATGTAATTTAATTCATTATTTTGTAAACTTAATAAGTAAACATAACTTAATTTTGAGAAAAAAAAATAAAAATAGTAAAAAACTACGAATTTAAATAAAATCAATGTTGAAAAATTCAGTACTTTTTTATGTATGTAATTGACAAAAAAGTACTATTTGATGGAAAAAAGTAAGTACTTTTCAGTTATACTAATAGTGGTTTTTAGAATATTTTGTCTTTCCTGGCAACACTGATTTATTTTTGTTCGTTTAAATTCTTTAACTAAAATTCGCACATTCTTTTTCTAGTTTATTTAAGTAAAAATTAACACGATTCCTTTAATGAAAGTTTATGGTCTATCTGTCTAGCAGGCAGTCAGTGGGCAGTTTTACCATACAAGAATGGAGGTTCAAACGGAGGTTAATGTAAGTAAATATATTTTTTCCTATTTTAGTTTTTTCAGGAGAACATTAAATAAATAAATATAGTTTCTAAAATAAAATAAATAATATATTTCGTTATCAAAGTTATGTACAAAACTTATTTCTTTTTTTTTCGTTTATACATTCGTAAATAGTGGCCCAAGTAAACAATAATGAAGGGAAATTATTTAAAAATTATTTTGTTAATTAACTATATGACTCGCAAAGCAAGCAAAGCATTTCAATTAATTGTTATTGCCTATTAAATAAACAATATTTTGTATGATTTTGCGACCATTTTCATGGTTCAGCAAATTCAAACAAGGATCACGTATTTTTTCTTCCAATAATTTTAACAACTCCAAACGTAAACATTGTATCATTTCTGCTGTTTCATGATTGTGGGCCTTTATTATTATCCAACCATCTTCTAATAGGAATAGGAAATCACCATCGTGTAGTTCAATTTTTAAATCAGAACCGGCAAATAATACTAATGGCACTAGAGGCAGCATACTACATTCACGTATAAAGATACGTGACGTTTTCACTTTTTCCTGATAAACCAAAAAAGGCGATTGGAAATTGCCCACATCAGCATTAACTGAAGAGGGATGAATGGCTACATAGCCATCTTCGCGAGTTTTAAAACGTAAATCTTTGGCAGTGGCCAGTTTAGGCATAGCACCACCGGCAGTTTGTATATAACTTCTTTCGGGCGTTAAAATTTTTACAATATTAGGGTATAGAGAAGCACACAGGAGCGATATAAGCAAACGATTATTGTCGCCATTGATGTTTAAATCATGACCTAAAAATAAATACATTTTAGAATAGAAGAACTTATAGGAAAACTGCGTCTTTTGTTTGACTTTGCTTACCCGTTAATTCCAAAATATTGTCTGTGGCATTTTTACGCTTTCTAGGTACATTGACGGGCACAAAGCCTATGGAAACCAATAGTTCTAAGAATTGATATTTCACTTCTGAAATGGTTTGCAAAGTTTTCAAAGAAAGAAAATGTTCATCGGCATAATTTCGGCTGGCGAAAAAGTTGCGTTTTGAAACCTCCAGCCATTTCTAAAGAAAAAAAAGAAAACAACATAAAATTAAAATTGTATTCAAGCATATAAAAGGCAATTGTTTACACCAGTTTAGAACATACCTTATAAGCCAATAAGCAGGTCAAATGATCACTATTGCATAAAGCAAACTCCCTTTTGCGTTTTTCAGCTTCAGCTCTTTTGTTGAAGGGACTAACAAAGGGTGATTTGTGTGACAAACAGGCAGCTATGGTTAAAATACTATCCAAACATTGAAATATGGTGCCAAATAACATTAATTTGCCTATTCTGACATCAACCGGCAAGGCAGACAAATGATGTCCAAGTGGTGTTAATTGTTGTTCTTCATCTAAGGCTCCCACATCCTGCAGACGGGTAACAGCACTTATTATACTCTCTTCGGTAGGTGGTTCTAAAGTTTGACCCAAGACCTCTACCACATTAAGACCCTCAAAGTTTGGCAAGGTTTTAATGCGTAAAACCAATTGTTCTAAAGGTACTCTGTGAATCTCGGGCACGGGTTGGGCCAGGAAATTATACTTATAACGATGTTGTGTGTAGAGATGTATGCAAACACCAGGCATAACGCGACCGGCACGTCCTTTACGTTGATTGGCATTGGCTCGGGAAACATAGACAAGTTCCAAAGATTCCATATTACGGTTAGAATCAAAACGTTTTTCTTTCATTAAACCATAGTCGATAACAAATACACAATCGTCTATAGTTACAGAGGTTTCGGCTATATTAGTACTTAAGACAATTTTTCTTTTGCCTTTAGGAGCTGGACGGAAGACTAAAGCTTGTTCTTCACTCGACAAAGTGGAATGAAGAGGTACTAAAATAAATCTATTAGATCTTGGTCCAAACATAGAGCTGTCACTTAAGGCTTCATGAACTGCTTGTATTTCTTGTAAGCCGGGTAAAAATATTAAAATGGTGCCTTCTCTTGGCCATTCGTGTTCGCCTTCAACAATGTATTTGAGAACAGATTCTATCAGTTCCGGATTGATTTTCATGGGTTCCATAAGATATATTGATTTACAGGTTTTTTTGGAGTAGTCTACAAACAAATAAGAAATATACTATAATTATTTCTGAATAATATAAGAGAGCAAAAACCAGTACTTACCATTATATCTGGCATACATAGCGGATAAATTTAATTTTTCATCTTTAATCTTAGGTGGTGGTGCAATATTTTCCGCTTTTATGTCGGCATATTCCATTTCTCTCAGTAGTTCTTCTTCCTCTTTTTTATTAACTTTACGACTGTATTGGGAATCACATTCCATAACAAAATCACAACGTTCCAATATATCTTCCAAAAACAATTGTTCTACGGGGAAGGTTCTTCCCGGTATGTCTAAGACTGGTATATTGCCAAAGTAATCGGAGAAGAGTCTAGCATTTAAAGTAGCTGACATGAGTATGACTTTAAGATCGGGTCTAGAGGGAATAATACGTTTTAGAATCATAAGCAAAAAATCAGATTCTTCACTCCTTTCATGCACTTCATCTACAATAATATGGGTAACCGATTCCAACAGAGGTTCCGAAGCCAAGCGCCTTAACAGTATGCCGGTAGTACAAAAGGTTAAGCGAGTAGCGGAAGAAATTTTATTTTCTAAACGAATTTGGTAACCCACCGTTTGTCCTATTCTTTCGGCTCGTTCATCTGCCACTCTTTCGGCTACACCTATAGCCGAAAGGCGGCGAGGTTGTGTACAGATAACCTCTACATGAGGCATCTTTTGATTGTTATCCAGTTGGGATCCTTTGAAGAACCAATTGTCTAAAATAAATTGAGGTATTTGAGTAGATTTGCCACAGCCTGTTTCACCAGATATTACCAAGACTTGGGTGGTTTCTAGTAGATTCAAAATATCCATCATTTTCGAAAAGGCCGGTAGATTTTGCCGACTGGAGAGCATTTTTTTATATCGTTCTTCTTTACGTTTCTCCATAAATTTCTTGAGCAATAGACGATCTTCTTTTTCTAAGGATACAACATCCTTTTTAAAATTATCACTTCGTGAAGTGGAACCCTTCTCATAGTGGGTGGGCATAGTACTTAAGTCCGTAACATTTTCTTTTTCCAGTAAAGGATCTTCCACATAGAACAAAGATTTTTCAGCCGAGGGAAATGGATCACTAAACATGTCTATGGAATGCGATAGACTTTCATCCATTTGTAGTAGCTCGGATATGCTAAATACACAGGGTATGCCATCTTTACACGATTCTTTAGCCTCTTTATACAATATTCTAGCTATTCTAAGTCTCACCTCTGTGGGTATATCATGGCAAGTAGTTTTTAAATAGATATAAGGAGCCTCATAAGGGTATTTGGTATTGGGAGGAAATCGTATTTCCAGATAAAAGCAGTTATCATCCGATTCCTGGGCTGGTTTCTCTTTCTTTGCAAACTTGTCCTCCAAGCTAATTTCGGGTTCTGGTCTAATGTGGGCAAAACGGCATTTATTGCCGAATTTGCAAGAACCATCCTTATCGAAATTGCGGCACCGTGGAGGTGCTTTGGGCTTCTTTATATTTGTTTTAGCTTTAGCATCTTCAAGAGCTTTCAAAACTGCTTCTCGCGCCTTACGCACTTCAGAGGGACTGTGTTGTAGCAGATGATCGATTTTAAATTTCAAACTCCACACCGTGTGTTTTTCCTTTTCTTCAAACAATTTATCATAAATAGACTCTAAAGCTTCTTTTTCATCATTGCGCATATCAACCAATTCGTTTTCAGTAATATCTGAAGGCATAGATTCGGAAACGAATTCCTCATTGTCGGGTAAACGCATATACTTGCGGAACAATAACAACAGGGCTTTGTCTGTATCACCCTCACAATGATCGTAAGCCTCTATACAGTGGGTCATCGGGAAACCATAATTTTCCAGTTTTAATAAAGCATAACGTCTTAAACGTTGATCCGGCTGTTCTGCGGATTTAGATCCATCTGCCGTACGGGCGTTTGGTGAAGAAAAATTTGTTACAGATTGTACTATCAGAGTACCACGATCTTCCCAATAAGATTTTTTCATTTTACCACCACGATCCTTATATTTACTGGGATCATCCAAACGGAAGTCATCACCATGTATTGACTTTAAAGTTTCCATGCATATCTTCTGAGACTCATCTGTTAAACGCAAAACTTGCATTTCAGTTTTAAGTGCTGTCTTGGGGGCAGCGACCTGCACTTGTTTGTTACTAAAAAGGGAAAAGTATTTTTTAAGTGAAAATAATAAAAAAAAGAAAATTGCTTACGTTGTGCGAGCATCTGTGACAGGCCTTAAAAAGCAATCGTCTATTAAACGCTGGGAATCTTCATCCATGATGTCTTTTTAAAAAGTAAAACAAAATTACTTTGTTGGAAAGTCACTAGGTAATGGTTGTGAAATTAGGAATGGAATTTATCAAGGAATTATTAATTTCACAATAATTAAAACAGAAAAAGCTCACAAAACACTAATAACGTGCCTCGCAGCCACCACAACACTACAAAGTCATTGCAGATGAAATGAAATAAGGCGTTAAACATGTAAACAAATAAATCATAGCATCAATGCAAGCCATTATGACATACAAAATCATAGAACATAATTAATTCATTTATATATTATGAATAGAAAGTTTAATACAAATATTTTAGTCTAAAATGAAGCTAATAAATAACAATTTTTAATGCCCATAATATACATTTGATTGTTTAAAAGCAACAAGTGCTTTTTGCTCAAACGACGCCGTCAACATACTTTACTTAGCTTGGTCCAAAATAAAATCAGTTGTTGTTGTTTTTATAAAATACTGCTATCAGCTGATATTGTTTAAATTTTTTTTGCAAATAAACGAAGGACTCAACCAGAAGAAAAAGTAGGTTTAATAAAACTTGAAGGCGTTAAAAATGAAAATATTATAAATCTTTTGTTTACCGGAAGTCTTGTTGTAAAGGGAATTTGAAATTCATCTGATATTGTATTTAAACCAATAGTATGTTTATGTATTTCAGCGATAATAATATTAAAAAAAAATTGAAAATTTTGAAACGTTATTAAATTTGTTTGACAAAAGATATATGAGCTTCCAGTTAATTTTTTTTTTTATCACTTACCAACACTTAACTCGTCAGCTGTTGAGCCTCTACTATAAACCTTAGTCGTCAGTTTACCATTGTGACAATACATTAGTAACACATGTGTGTATAAATCTTGCCTTATTAAAAAACTAATTTTATTTATTTTATTATTGCGCTAACTAGGATCTAATCAAGATAATAAGCAATATTTCATTTCTTGGTCCAATTTTTTTTACCGCTATATTGTTTTTAATCACTTAACAACACTTATTCAAACAGCTGTAAGAAGTAAACAAACTGCTGATTTAACCCGCCAGTGGTGAATTTGTGGTTGCAAGGAATATTTAATATATATTTTGCTCAGATATATTAAAATAAAAAATACTAGATATAATATTAAATAAAACAAAAGAGAATTAATAGGACAGAATGTTACGAAACCAAGTAAAGTGTAAACAAATAACAAAACATTTACAATCACTACAAACGCAGCAGCAACATCGTTGTTTTCAACGCCAAACAAATGTGTTGTACAACAAGAGTACAAATGTCTTTAAACAAGGTAAAATTATGAGCAAACTTTTTGGTAATAGAATAAGTGGTAGTAAAAAACGTTGGTTTCCCTCAATGGACTCGACGCATACGTCTAGTCCAACTGTAGTATTTAATCACTCGCAAATTGGTAAAGCCTCCAACAGCGGGGGCAAAAATGCCACACGCCGCATGACTGTGCTGAATAAATTATTTATGAAGCACATTACTGACCTAATGGCTACGGGGGAAATATCCGAAAGTATATTAGGCAGAGGTTTGCAAGTGTCTAGAGTTAAAATATCTCAAGATTTTGCGTATGTTAATGTATTTTGGTTAACAAGTGGTGATCCCCTCAAAGATTCTGTGATGGAACAGGAATTGCAACGTTGTTCTGGTTTATTAAGACATGAGCTCTCCCAGTTGGGATTGATGGGTGTAGTGCCACGTATTAAATTTGTTAAAGATAAATTGTATACCAATCTAAACCAAGTAGAGGCTTTACTAAGAAATATGGATTTTGGCACGGAAGACGATGAAGAGGAAATGGAAAGTATAAACAAACATGCAGCGGAAACATTAAAACAAGAGTTTTATGGCCAAGAAACTCTTAAGGAAAGTATAGAGACCAAAGTAGTAGAAAAAGAAGAGCCACAAGAAGAAAATGTTTTACAAGTTGCAAATTTAAATCTACCCGAAATGCGTCATGATGTATTGGGCTTAGATCATAAGGGCATTATGCTAAAGATTTTAACAAAAATGCGTAAATCAAAACAAGCTTGGGATCAGCATCAACAAGGCACTCTTAAACACACAGAATGTACAGCTATTCCTTCCACTTCTTTTGAACAATTAGCAAAAACTAATGAAAAATTAGCTCAAGCTGCTGCCAACGCTGAAAAATTTGAATCATTTCTAGCGAAACGCAGAGAAAAACGTAATACCCCCGAAAGAAAGAAGTTTAGGAAGGCCGATCATCATATTGATATGCATACAGATGAACAGTATGATTATCCTGATCTAGTAATGTCCGCTCGCCAAAGACAAGTCTATGAAGCTGAAGACTATTTACCAGAGGACATAGATGATAAAAAAATGAAAACTGTTGATTTAAAAGTATTTTAAAAATCTAATTTCATTGTTGTTAAAAATTTAATAAATTTGTTAATTAAAGAAATAAAATAATTGATCAGGTTGAAAATATAATTATAAAAAGCTGTATTTATTTTTCCGAGAATAACTAAAGTTTTTTTAATGCAGATTTTCCCTTTTTTGCTCAAAAAACACTTATTACCGTTTTTAACCTTTCTCAATAGTTTCCTTTTTTATTGAAAATATTTTTTTATATAATTTTTATAATACAATTTATATATTTATCTTGTTTTAGTTTTTGTTTTTTTTTTTACAATTTGAAATTTTGTTTTTGCTGCGCGTTTGATAATGTTTTACTTTAGGTATGTATGTTATATACATAGATATATCTGATCTATGATTTCTGGCATCTTTTTATTGCTGTAGATTATAAACAGAATTTAAAAACTAAACAGAAAATGTTAAAAAAAAAAAAAAAAAAAACATAAGCAATGTTTTGTATAAGAGCAATTCGATATATCAACAAAACAGTTAAAGTTTCAATAAATGTGTGAATACTGCTATATGAAGCACGGATTTAAGAAAGTTAAAAAAGTCTTAATTTTGTTAAAACATAAAAGGAAATTATATATAAATATACTTATGATATAGTATAGCTATGCCGTAATCCTGACTGAAGGGTTGTAATGGCCAATTATGTGTGTATGTATAGTATAGCTCAGGTCGGTCAAATGGAAACGAACGATTCAGCTAGGAATGCATTAGTGTATGACAAATACCACGGAAGGCCGAGACTCCAAATATTACAAACTGGAGGCAGCAGAGACAGGACAGAAGAGCTTCGAAATAATTTCTTAGACAAAACATATCGTAGAACCACATTAATTAAACAATATATAATGGATGACAACCGAGCTTCAGTAGCTTTGTCAGGAGGTAACCATAAATTTGCATTACTAATTTGTATCATTTTCTGCAACTAGAATTCGTTTGCCATTTATAACAAATAGATTGATAGAAAGTCAAATGGAATATATTCTACAAGTTTTCATTACACAACAAACAGAGAATGGCTATTTCAATTGATATAATTTTTTCAGCCTTGTAACGTTTTTGATATTAAATTCAATATTTTGACTTTCGTGGGGGAACAACAGTGAACAGTAGTGGTCTTAATTTTTTTTGTCAATCTTGTAGCTTCTTTACTATATTTTTGCTAAGCAAATAATATAAATTTCGACGTTCATCTGTATGTCTTTTTCTCTTGAACAATATTCGAACAGTTTATAATTTTCTATTTGTTTAAAAAAGTTTTGGTTGTTTTGGTGGTTGAATAATTAACATCGAATATATAAATAGTAAAAATAGAAATTATTTCACATTTTAACTTTCTTAAAAATTCACACACAGTTTTCAATTTTAACATGATCTTTTCTTTTCTTGTAATATTATAACAATCATTCTTTTTATATTGTTTTGTATAATAAATGGCTTTTAATTCTTGTTTCTTGTTACGAGGTATATAAATTTTATATTTTGTTAATGCTTTATGGTTTTATTTCCGTTTTTGTTTTGTGGTGATTTATTAAAGTTTGTATTTAATTTTCTTATTTTTTTCTTAAGGCTGGATTAACGTAATTTCATGTATATAAAACTTAAAGTTAAATTAAAATTAAAATAAAATAATCTTACAACTAATAAAATTTAAAAACTAAATGGCAATACAAGTCTTTTCGGTAAAAAAATAAAGTCAACTATAAAAAACGTTTAAGAGTAATAAATTAGATTTGTGTTACACAAATTGTACTTAATTTTTTTATAAATAGAACGATAAAAAAATAGACGAAATTAAAAATAATTATATTAAATAAATGCAAAATTGGTATTAAAAAAGTTTTACAACGATAATCTATAGCTTTATAAAAATAATAAAAAAAAAATGGTTGCATAACGAAACACAGAAATACAATAATTTGTGGTTTTAAATAAATAAATGCGATTTAAAAATAATTCAAGTTTATAGCAGACTCTAAATATATAAACAATACAAGATCAATTTCACTAGGATATGAAAATTACGGATCTGTAAGTACGTTTCGAAATTGATTAGTTATTCTCATCAATTGTTTCACTTTCACCATCATATAAAAGAACACTTTTTAATAAGAGGAAGAAAATTTTGTTTTAAAGTTTAAGAATAAATTATAGAAACATATACAGTCACCTCATGAAAATAACCTTTAAAAACTTTGTTTTTCAAAGCGTAAAGTTGTAAATCTTTCTTTTCTTTTGATTTAAAAAATAAGAAGTATCGAATGGAATTTTGGCTCTTAGGCACTCAGAAATTGTATTCATTACTGGCTACCTAAATTAAATTTATAATTCGGTCAATTAACCAAAATATGGTTTATTGAAACTCTTTCAAAACAGAGTAGATGAGTTAAAGAAAATAAAACATTTCTGAAAATCGTTACAGCTATCATCCAAATTCCGCTCCCGGGTTTATTAAACTTTTTTTTTTTAATAAAAGAAAGGAGAGAATTGTTGTTAAAAACTAAAACACTTTGAAAATCGATAAAACTCTGATAAAAACAAACTAAAATCTACTCCCGGGTTTAAGAAACTTTAAAAAAAAGAAAAGGGAGAAGAGTTAATAAAAAAAAACACTTTTGAAAATCGATTAAACTGTGATAGAAACGAACCAAAAATCCTCTCCCGCGTTTAACAAACTTTTTTAAAAAATAAAAGGAAAGGGAGAAGAGTTATTTGACAATAAAACTCTTTTGAAAATCAACAAAACTGTGATAAAAAATCAACCAAAATCTACTCCCGGTTTTAACAAACTTTTTTAAAAAAATAAAAGAAAAGGGAGAAGATTTGTTAGAAAATAAAAAACTTTTGAAAATCGATAAAACAATGATAGATATCAACCAAAATCTACTCCCGAATTTAGTAAACTTTTTTCAAAAATAAAGGAGATTCCTTAACATTTAATGGGTTTTATATTAAATTAAAGAAAATAAAAAAGAATCTCTAGTAACACAGTCGTTAACCACAATAGAAATTGATCTTTAAATAGTTGTAAAATAAATATAAAACTTGAAATTTTTATAAAGCTATAGCAACACACATTTTCTGTATATAAAAAGAATAAAAATAATTATTTTACAGAAAACTTAAAAATTAATTTTCATTCTTTCATTACATTAATGCTTAAAAATTACTGATTGTATTTAATATGATTATTTTTCTTTTCTGTTTCATAAAAAATATATTTCTGTATGTATAATATAATATCTGTATGAGTTTTTTTTGTTAGCTTTAGCTTTTGTTTTAATAATAAACCAATTAATTATAGCTTATTATTTTGAACTAATTTATGTTTTCCTTAATTTCTTTTTTTCTTTTAAATAAATATATTTTACGAAGCAGCATTTTTTTGTTTGTTTCTATAAATGTTATATAAATTTAAGAATTAAATGACTTTAGCTTTACAATCAATATAAAAATGTACGTATGGTACATATATTAAATAGGAAACCTATGAAAACTGAAGCATTTTAATTAATAAGAAAATCTTAATACATTTGATATTTATTTAACAATGTTTGTGATAATATAATTTAAACAATATTTTTTATAAAACATTTTAAATTTCAACTTAAAAGGCCAAAAAAGGAATGTGGAACAATTTCAAGAGAATAGAATTAATTACGGCGAATAAAAAACTTAACATCCTTAAACAAGGTTTATTTACATTTCCACATATTTTGTAATAGATTAAAGAAGCGAGCTGCTTATATTTTTCGATCTTAAGCAAACATTCTTTAACCTAGCTTAATAGCGGTGAATATTAAATATATTCGTGAGCAATTTTATTATAATTTAAATAAATCAAAAGCTTTAAAAGAGTCTTTGGGGTACATAGTCAATCGTTGTACACTGAATTTGCAAGTCACTTGCTATTTCGCGAAGACAATAAGAAACGACAAGATTAAATCATTTTAAATTTCGAATATAAATTTTAAATCTTCTTTTAGAAAGTTTTTTATTTGAAAGAAGAAAAAAGCCTTTTTAAAAAGTATTTTAAAGTTCGATTAAATTGAAATTGTTTCAAAAAAATTAATAAATTTTAATTCTAAATAACGAAATAATTTAAATACCTAGTGAATTCCGTTTCAAGAAAACAATAATTTTATTCTGAATATAAATTTGCAGAAGATAAAGAAAAAATTTTTTAAATCTCTAAGTATTTAAAAATTTCGGGTAATTTTCAAAAAGAGAATAAACGTTTCACAAAACGAAGAAATTAAATATCTTGTTCACCTATTCATTAAAAGTAGTTTTTGGCGAAGAAAAATACTTCTAAAAGGCCTTGTCTCTAGTCCCTTGAGACTCATGTACATACACGACAATGTCAGATTAAAGCATTTATTGGATTTAAATTTTCAAAATAGGAAAATAATAAATTCTTATGCCTCTTTAGCAAACTGAAATTCTTAAGGAAACTCCAACTAATACAATAATTTGCGTGACACAATGTCAAAGCTATGTTTGAAATCATCCAAAATCTACTCCCGGATTTAGTAAACTTTTGTGGATAAAAGAAAAGAGAGCAGAATAATTAGAAAATAAAATGTGATAGGAATCAACCAAAATCTTCTTCCGGTTTTGACAAACTTTTTTTCAAAAATAAAAGAAAAGGGAGAAGAGTAATAATTATTAAATAAAACACATTTTAAAATCGAAAAACCTGTAATACTCCGGGGATTTTTTTATAAAAGAAAAAAAAGCAGAGCAATTACAAAATAAAACACTTTTGAAAATCAACAAAAGTGTGAAGGAAATCAATCAAAATCTTCTCCCGAATTAAGCAAACTTTTTTCAAAAATAAAAGAAAGGGGAGAATAAAAGAAAGTGACATTGTCTCACACAAATTATCGCGTTAGTTGGAGGAGAATTTAATTTTGCTAAATAGGTTTAGGAATTTATTACTTAAACAGCCGGGAAATTTGAATTCAATATTAGTCTTACGGTGGCAATTTAGTGTGTGTCTGAAAGTCTAAGGCCCATGACTCTCTTGTTAATTCTGACGTTGTCTTATTTTTAATTTCTTGAATATTTTACGAAATCAAATCTAAAGAGAATTTAAAGTTTAGTATTCTTTTATAAGGATATATAAGGCCCAAAGACTTTTTTGGAAGCATTCTGTTACTATTAACGAATATTGTTAAAAATTTTCTTTTACAGAAAATTTACAAAAGCATTGTTAAATAAATAGCAAATGTATTGTAAAGTTTTCTTAAAATTTCTAGTTAAAATTTATACGTTGTTTTTTTTTAATATAATATGTATGTAGATTTGAGTGTGAGCGTATTATATATTAATACTAATTAATCAATTTGACTTGGCTTAAATAGAATAGAATTTATATATAAAATTAATAATTAATTGTATTGTTTTGTATATAAATTAAAACTTAAATTTTTAAATGAAAGCGTTATAATCATACTTAAAAAAATAAAACTATATATATGTATATATGTATGTATATAAATATCTTAATAATGAAAGTTAATAATGATAATATACAAAGTGTTAAAGAGTAGCAGAAATTCAGAGGGGAGATCTTAGTTTTAGTTGGCAGAAATTATATTCTTTCTGTTAAAATTTATAATTCGTTTTTGTTCGAACTTAAGCTTTATAATGTTTTTTATAATACAAGTTTTTCTTTTCTTTTATATGATTATGATGTTAATATATGTATGCATCTTTAGTTAAATAAATTTATTATACATTCTTACAATTTTGTAAATGTGTTTGTGTGTATGTGTGTGTGTGTGTAAAGCTAAAAGCTAGTTTTTATTAATATTATATTATTTAATTTTATCTTAGTTGTTTCGTTTTATTGAGTATTAGTTATTTTTTCTTAATTTTTCTTTTGTTTTCGTTTTTTTTTAAATATTAAAGATTTTTAAAGTTTGTTAGTTTTTTTTCTTCTTTAAAAAACAGATTAGAGCATAAAATATATAGAACTTTACATATCATATACATATATTAATAATACTTATAGTTTTGTGGTAAAAAAAAAATAATTAAGGACCAGTTAAAAGGTGGTAAAAACTGCCATAAAGCTTTACTTCTTCATTTTCTCTTTTTTTTATAAGCAAAATAATATTTTTGCTTAACTCTTAATTATAAAATGTAAAGCATTTTAATATTTTTATGGTCTTTTTTGTATATCGTAAAACTCTTCCCTTAAGAGTTTTGTTTTTTAAATAAACAAAATCAAGTGTAATTATTATATTATTGGCGTTTCTATACATATAAATAGTATTTTTGTTTTTAGTTTTAAAAACTCACAACTTTAGTTAATTAAATTTTTCTGTTTAACACCCCATTTTATATATATATATGTATGTATATATGTATTTACCTTTACCTTTAAACCAAATGTGCTGTGCCAGGTTCCATTTTGTAGCCCATTAAATGGTAGGGAGTTTCACCAAATTGTGCTGCACTAGGACTGTCGGCGCGTTTAATTTGAGCTAAAGCCTGAGACATAACAGCCGCCGCATTAGCAGCCGCTGCCGCTCCAGACATATTAAGACCAGCCATACTGCCTGTATTTGAGGCACCGCGGCCACGTTTGCGTTTAGGTAAAATGCCTTTACGTGCCATATAGAAACGTATTGTGGAGACAGGTATATTGAACATATTGCTGACAGTTTGGAAGGTTTGTCCTTTTGAAACACATTTAGCTGCCTGTTCCAGGGACTCTTCCGATCTTCGTATGCGTCTTAAAGAACAATTGTTGTCCATTGTTTGCAGTAAAGAGTTATTAGCCGTAGAATCATGTTCTGAATCAGCCATGGCACCACCAAAACTACTGTCCTCTTCATCATGGGCCACATAGTTGTGATCCTCTTCAACTGTTGAATCCATATGATGGCTAAGCATATGAACAGGCGGCACAGCCGTTGGCACTAATGCATTAGCATTTTGACTATTTTCATAATGTTCATACGCATTTGAGGTTGATTCATCGCCCGAGTCGTTTGTGGCAAAAGTTGCTGCATTACCAGCCACATTAGCTTGTGCTGTATTAGTCATCATTGCTTTTAGATTAGCAGGATTTAAAGTTGATGTATTTTGCGACTGGGTAGATTGGGAGGAAGAGGAGGTGTTGGGCTCCTTTTTAATGACAATCTGATTTTGTGTTGTTTGCTGTAAAGTACTGGCGGCCGTAGCTGTTGTGGTGGTTGTTGAATTTGTGGCGGTGTCTTCATCATTACTGTCGTGTGTTAAGCCTGCAGGCATATTATTGTTATTATTGCTCATAACTTGATTAGAAGTTTTACTTGTCATGGCTTTCAATTGATTCAAATTTAGCGCTGCATCTGAACCATATAAGCCACGTATACGCAGTTGTTCGGCACATCTTAGCAATTGTGGCAAGCCAGCTTGTGTTACATTCACCTCACCCTTGTACATAAAATCCACTAGAGCCTGTATTTCCCATAATTTTATTTCCGAAGGTAAAATAATTACCGGATGCTTACAGGGATTTTCAGCTAAAATACTTTCAAAATATGATGAGCATGCAGCCAAAACTAAACGATGACAATGCACTTGATGCCCTTCACAAGCTAAGGTAACATCAACAAATCTTTGACCTGCTAACAGTTGGGGAAAAGCTGCACCTATACTGCCTAAATGGCTATTCCAACGCACACAAAACTCCTGGCGATGGGATGGTGTCATTTTGTTTTCTTGTTGGCAGCAATGTGATGTTGATGAGAGAATGTCGTTATTCAATTGTTAGAATAATTGTTGCTCTAGTTGTCGTTTTCGTTTAATAATGTTAGAAGACTAGATTGGAAGATTGGAATTTTTCTTTATTTTTATAATGATTTCAGTCCAGTTTAAATTATTTCGTTATAAGGGAAGTATGATTGGAATTCGTTTTTTGGGGAGTACACATTTATGTGTATGTTTATTTATAATTAAGTACCTGAAAAGAATAAGAAAAGGATATTAAAGAACATGATTAGAATTCAATAAAGTCTTTAAGGAATTTATAAAACAACCTTTAATTAATGGTTTTTTAAGCCGTCTTAAAATAATATACCTAATAGCCCAGCAAAGATTTTGAATGCTTTCAACTTAATTTGTATAATCACATATAAGAATTCATTCGGAGGACGCAATAAAACCAAGTTAAAAAGCCGGCATTACCTCTTCACCAATACATTTTAAAGGAGGGAGTTACATATTTTTACTCCATAATAGATGGTAACCCTACCATTTCAGAAACTGCTATAGTTTCTCTATAGTTAATGAAATCATCAGAGAAAAACGTATGCTACATAGTTAAAACTGTTAACATATGTTTGAAGAAAGTGGACAAACTAAGAAAAACGTAGTAATTCAATGTAAGTTGAAAAGGAACATGCATTTAAATGTTTGTAAGTACTTAAATTACATTAGTTTTTCGGAGTTTGTATACAATTCTTTGCGCTTATTGCAATTTGTAATACATAGTTACAAGTGTTCCATTTTATTTGTGAAGCAGTGTTTTTTAAATTGGTGATACAATTCATATTTTTTATACATACATACATACATAATTGGTCATTACGACTCTTTAGTCAGGATTACGACCTAGCTTATCACACTCTCATATTTTTATAGCTTTCTTAAAACCTATCTAAATATAATTTCAAGTGAAATTCTCTTCGCTTATTTAGTGGATACAATCCCAAATCTGGTATCCATGCTTTCGATATTATTTTAAATAGATTCAATATTTTAAAATTATCTTTACAAAGCATAGCATAATATAAATTAAAATTTAATTTAAAAAATCAAATAAAAATTTATTTTTATCAACATTATTAATTTCATCATCAGTTTTCCTTTCATAAATTGTTAATTTAGAATTCAAAAATCGAGGATCCTTTGTTAAAAGAATGTAGGTATATTTTTAACTTTTAAAGGACAACAGGACCTCACACACACACACACTCAATATTCTTATTTTAAATTCAAAATAAACAATAAATCCTTAGTTCTTCTTTTATTTATTGGTATACGTTTTAAACACTTTATTCCATTTTATTATTATTTTTTTTCTTATTTTATTAATTATACTCCGTCTTATATTTTAAACAAATGACGCCAGGAAGACACAAAGACAAGTACTAAAAAGTAATATTGAAAATTTACAGCAGTCGCAGAAGCAACAAAAATAAAATATTATAATAAAAACCAACCAACCAACAACAACAAGAACAATACACAAAAAAACTGCAGAAAAATAGCTTAAAAGAACAATTTTTGAACACTGTACTTAATATATAAAAAAAATATAACAAAAAAAAAACAAGGAGAAGTAGCATATAAAAATACTAACATTTACACTTATACACGTACACCATAGCCTACACATGGACTTGTACACACAAACATACTCCTGTATAAATAAACTAAAAACAAAACTAAAAAAAAATTTAATAACAAAAAAATAAGAAATCCTCAGGAAAACAACAAAAAAAAAAAAAACAACGAAATACAAGAAAAACATTAAGAATAGTAGTATTGCTTGCATAAACATTTAAGAGTAAAGCAATATCAAGAGAGAGTGAGAGAACTTATAAAGAGAAATAAATCAAACAAAATTTTATATATAAAATGAAAAAACAAGCAAAAAAGGAGACGTTTTACAACAACAATTACAAGAGACAGCAACAGAAAAAATTAAATATTTATTAAAATATTCCTTCTTTACTCCTTGCTTGATACAGCAAACATCAAAATAGCATGGCAGCAGGAACAAAGTAAAGAGCATTAAGCAAACAAAACAAAAGAATAGCATAAAAGAAACAAAACAAACAAGATTCACACCACTTTGAGCAGTATTACCAAGTGTATGTGTGTGTATACGAAATGGAATTGAAACAATACATTTTACCAAGTAGAGATATTGCAAATTTATACTCTTTTTTTTTAAACCGCATGTAGACAGGAAATACATAATACATATAACCAAAGCAGAGCATTTGGTTAAAAAGAAGATAATTTCTTCTTCTTTTTTGTTGCAAAATTAAATTCCTACATAAATACATATATTTTACGAATTTTGAAGGTATAATAAAAACTTACTTATTTAAAATTTATTTTGATGTTACATACACAAATACAATGACATTTCTAAGAGTTGCTAAAAAAACAGTGTAAAGTTGTTAATGTGATTGTTTGATAAGTTGAATACCAATATTGAAAATCATTTAGATTTAAATTTTATTTAAATTACATAAAAGTAAAAAGTATTGTTTGATATTTATATGTATATTTGTATTCTGTATATTTTTCAATAGTTAAGTTCAGCATCATTTGTCAATAATCCCAAGAGCTTAGGCATAACCTGAACCATGGTTCATATATATGGTATATATGATACCTGCAAAACACGTGTTTTGTGTTCTCTATTCTTAGCTAATCACACCTGTGGCATAATGCAGCTTTACAATACATATGAACCTGCGAGGCCTTAATACAGGAGGAAACTTCGGGTTCAGAGCAGATGCTGCTCTGAGAATAGTCCTTGTGGCCACCGACCAGCATTCCGAAGTTTACCAGATCAATGAGCTCGATGGAAACATTATTGGGGTTTTCTACACAAAGTAAGGGTTGTACAATAGATCGTTTGATCGCAATACTATGGCACCTATTCACAACTATAATAATAATATACGAAGTAGTTCCTCTTCCTCACAAGTCTATAATGAGTCCAATACGTCTAATCATCTCGGAAATTCGGCTGTCTCTGTCCTGCCTTTCTGTGCTTCTGTCTCGATTTGGCTGTGACGTTCCTAATGCAAATGATGTTGCCGTTGTCAAATGGTATCTTGTTTTCTGTAGAGTACTTTTTACTGCTCACCTTACAGGTTAATCTTTAAACTTAATTCAGGAAAGAGATATATGTCTTATCTGCCGCTCTCTAAATTTTGATGGATTCGTAGTCTAGTGAAGAGCGTAGTCCGTATCTTTAACAAAGAGAAAGGAAAGGACCTCTTTCAGCAGTCTTCTCTGAGAGTAATGTACAAATTGTTATGCTTCTGAAATCTAACGTTTGGATTTCAGTTCGTAATTCTGACTAAATATTTATGTACCTCTTCTAGAAATAATGAAAATTAAATGTTTTAAGTCCTAAATTTTAAAATATTGATTTTTAAGAAATATTGAAAATTCATTCTGTTATATGGCTCCCGTATAACAAGGTCTGAAATTAGAAAAAAAAAAATAATATTCGAATGTTTAATAACTTGTTACTTATTATTATATGATTAACGTTCAGATGCAATTTTTGAAGTTGCTTTATAAATGTATCTTAATACATTTTTTTTCCATATATTTTTGCAATATTATACCTTGAATTAAATTTTTTCCGCCCATTAAAAATTGAACACACCCATACCACAATAAATAATATACAATTAGATTTTTTTTTTGTTTTTCTTAACATATTTCTGCGCGCGTCCTTTATAATTTTTTTCTTGTATGTAGTTGTATATTTTATTTCTTTGTTTAATTGAAAATCGTTAAATATGAAAAAAGAAAAAAATCCGCAATTGTAAATAAAGAAAAAAAAGTGGAATACTTAGTTAATGTTAAACCATAAAGAGTGGGAAATAACATTAAAATAAAAACTCTTACTTGCTCTTAAGCCAGAACAAATGAAGAGATGCCAGATAAAGAAAAACATCAAAATACCAGTAGTCAATAAGTCAATCCTCCTCCCATACATATTCGGAAGGATATCGGAAATTACCCATTGAACATCTAGGACTAGATGCCCCCATCTTCCACGCTATAGCAATAGCCAGTAATGGCCTACATTGGGTAATGCTAAGCATTTGGGAAAATTGGCGAAAAAATTCCTTAGGATTAATTCAATAAATTTTTAATCTGGCAACCTTTCTTTTAGTTTTAATATTCCTTTTCCTGCTCTTACTCTCTCTCTTAGTTTCATACCTACGAAACGCTATGAAATTATATGAAACATAACATCGCGCAAAAAAGTTATACCAAAAAGAAAAAGTAAATACAAGAAACAAAGCAAAAACAAACAAAACAACTCAAATAAAAACAAAAGGAGCCTTTATGAATATGTGTGCGAGTGTTATGTGTCTATATTTATAAGCTTGTGTGTGTACTACTACTATTATATTAAAAACGTATTAATGAAGAGCAAAAAGATATGCAAAATATAATAAAAAAAAAGTACTACAACAATAATAAAAAAACAAGAATTCTATATTAAACACCAATGCAGGAGACATAAAAGATACTTCTTTCTTTAAATTTTTTTTTTTGGTTTGTCTTAAATGGGGGTCATCAAAACTATGGAGATGCTAATAGTGAATATAAAAACTCAATTTAAGGAATCCATTAGACAAAAGATTCTTATTCTTTTATTACAAAGGCCATTATAATTACATTACAATTTTTTCTTTCAGTTTTTAAAAGATTTTCATTTAAAACTTATAAATTTCTTTCTTACCCTTTGTCTATTTACTTTATTTTATTTGAGCCGTAAAAATATTTATTTGTTTTAAATCTTTTAAAGTTTATTTAAAATTTTCTTTTTTATGTAATGTGTTGTGTATTAAATCACTGCATATTATTTATTTTAAATTAAACCAACAAAAATTATTGATTTTTCTTTTTTGCTTCCTCAACCATTTGAATTATTTAATTACACACGCGGTCTTCTCACAGAGTCGCTCCTTTTTCGCGTCGCACTATTGTTAAAATGTTTAAATCTTCATGTTCGTTCACTTAATTTTTGTTTTGTTGTTGTTATTTTTGTTGCTGTATGTTGTGTGTTGTTTTTCTTCATTCTTTTTTAGCATGGCGTTTCTTGTATTTTTCTTCTTTTTTTTTTGGTTCTGTCTTTTGCACAAATCTCTTGCATTTGTTTACTTCTGTTGTTTCTCAACTTCGTTCGTTCGCTTATACGTTCTTTACCGCACGCGCGGTCTTTTCTATTTGTTCCTTTTATGTTTTTTTGTTGTTGTTATGGTTGTTTATATTTGAACTTGAAGAAATGAGACATTGTTGTTGCTATTGCCGAGTGGTGAATTTACCTTGTTATTGTTTGTTGCTTGGTGGATTTGAATTTATTGAGTAGTTTAAAAAGGTAAATAGAGGCTTATTATAACTTGGCACTACTTCTCTAAAAATAAAAAGCGGCAATTACACACACATATGTAAATCCTATTGTATTTACTGCGTGTGAAATTTACTTTCTTATTGTCGTCAGTTTCGTATAACTATAGCTTAGACAGAATCGTTACTATAAGTTTGTCACAAAACTTGGCATTACTTTTGAATTTTGTAAATATTATGATATATATTTGCAAAAGACAGAAGAAATATGAAAGCCACAAATAAATAAAAATATATATACTCTGTACAATTGTACAGAACACCTGCAAAATCAAATAATAAAAAATATAAAATTTTAGTAAAAACGCCACATTTTTCAAAAAAAAAAATTTCGCAATAGCAGCACCGATTGTTCGTCAGCTGCTATTGTCAAAACTTGTAAACAGGGTTGTTATAAATTGCTTTATAACCTTGGAATAATGTCAACATTTTTGTGCTCGTATTAAAATATTAATTTAAAAAAGTAAAACATAAAATTATTTAATAAAATAAATACAAATGAAATGCCATTTAATTAAAATTTGATAAAATTTCCCACAGATCTTATGAATGTGCGCGAACCATTTACAGTGTAATTTGTTTGGCGTTTTGTTTACAGTTTATTTACATATTTACAACAAACAAAACAATTTTACACAAAATATAGTTTTGTTTAATTAAAATGCGCCTGCGCTTTCGTGTACTTTATAGAATTTTAACCCTTTTGGGTACCGTTCTACTTATTCTTGTGCTTATATTTCTTTTTGTAAAAGAACCTGGCCCAGATAAATATATTACCATAATACCTGAAAAATCCGTACATAAAGTTAAATCTTTGCCTGCAGCTCATGGATTGTTAAATTTGACGAGTTTTGAGTTTTTAATTGAAAATAATTTATGCCACATGTTTAAAAAGGAATTATTGGGTAAGTTGCTTATTAATAAGTTGAAATTTGAAGAAGTATAGTAGGTTTGTGATTGAATTACAGCCATTTTAATTGTTACTTCATATGTGGGCCATGATGAATTACGTGCTGCCCATAGGCAGGCCATATCCCAAGTCAAACTGGCTGAACTGGGCATACAACGTGTATTCCTACTAGCATCTATACCCGCAAAGGAACATTTCATAACGCAACAACAATTGCAAAATGAACAGCAAAAGTTTGGTGACTTGTTGCAGGGCAACTTTATGGAGGCCTACAGAAATCTTAGCTATAAACATATAATGGGTCTAAAATGGTCTTCCACTGAGTGTAGTAAAGCCAAATTTGTTATAAAAATTGACGACGATATTGTCTACGATATATTTTATATAAAACGTTACTTGGATGCATTAGAGTTGGAAAATTTAAAGTTAACCTCTTCTTCAGAGCTATTAGCAGGTTATGTTTTAGATTCTAAAAAGGTAATACGTAATCAGGCTAATAAATGGTATGTTACTGTACAAGAATATGCTGATAATGTGTATCCCAGTTATCTATCGGGCTGGTTGTACATAACAAATCCCAAAACGGCTTTACGTTTGGTAAACCAAGCCTATAAAACAAATATATTCTGGATTGATGATACCTGGGTAACAGGCATATTACGCGAACCTTTGGCTATACCGTTGCAAAATTTAAACAATTGGTTTTCAGCGAATGCGGAATTCTTAAATTGTTGTGTACAGGATTTGAAAAAGCACAATTTGGAGTGTGAGCTCTATGTGGGACCCAATGGTGGCGATTCAAAGTTACTGATAGAATTTCTACACAATGTGGAAAAGTGCTATTACGATGAGTGCACCAAACGTAGCTCTGAGCAGAATTTAAAAAATACTTGTGTGGCGGCATTTAAACGTATACTGCCTGACCATGGGGAGGCCAATATAAGACCGGTTAAGTTGGGCAGGTGATAAATGAAATCTTGCCATAAAAAAGAAAATATATTAAGTTTTATTTATGTGTGTATTTATTTTAAAGTTTAATAATTAAAGTATGTAGTTTTTAAATGTCTATGAATGTACCTACAAGTAAGTAAAGTAGAGTGTTCAAAGTCGTAAACATACCCTATTAAGCATGTATTTCATTCCAATTAATTGCTAAAAATAAAACTATAAGGATTTTACTTATTTTGAAATCCTCTGCAGTTAAAGTAGACGTTCGATTCCAGAAAATTTTAAAGTTTTGAAGTTTAAATTTTGGAAAAGCCTTGTACTTTTATTTAAAAATTCTTTGTTTAAATCTAAATTCTTTTGTCTATAGCTTATATGTATATGTTCTTATAAGATTTTAAGAATGAATTGTAAATTTTTCTGGTATTTTAGGCATTTAGAATTTCCCCAGCAAGGGGAATTTCTCTTATCAATTATATGAAAAACATCTCTGTTTGTATTAGAAAGAAAAAACAGCTGTTTATAATAACCCTGTTTTAATGCCGGCCATACGTTTTTATTAGTTGAACTTTCTCAAAAGAATTTATGCAACTTGCTCATTAAGTAGTATTTTATAAATAAATTTAATAATTTCTAACAAAAAACTATGAGTTTCCTAAATAAAGAAGAACGGGCCAAATGTTGGGGTCATCGAGATGAATACTGGAAGTGCTTAAATGAACATGCACCCCATCATAGTTCAACGTCGGGTGAAAAAATACCCGATGCCTGTAAAAAATACCGCAAATTATTTGAAACTAACTGTCCTGCAACTTGGGTCAAACATTTTGATCGCAAAAGAACTTTTGAACAATTTAAAGAAAAACTGCAGCAGGGCTACGATCCATTAAATGGAAAGGCAACGAACACAGCTAAATAACAATAGTGTATATAAGTCCAGGACCATTGTTAATGTTTTATTATATATAAATAATTTAATAAAAAGAATTTTGTTGATAGAAACAACCTAAGAGCTAATACAAATTTAATTATGCATATACTTCCTCAGGTGGCAAGTCTACCGATACAGAAACAATATGTTTACCGGGTATCATAACGTTGCCTAAAATGCGGGCATCTTTACCACCTTCCAAATATTCAGCACACATGGACAACACTATATTGGCATCTTTATCGGTACAATTAAAGAAACCAACCAAAACGCGGCCATCGGTTATAACCACACGAAAAGGTTTTCCCAGCCAACGTCGTAAGTTGCGCCTGCCAGGTGACAGGTTGTCTTCGTTAATATGACTGGCATTGGTTATAACATTGTTAAGCAAATGGTTCTGCTTTCAAAGGAAAAATACAAAAATTACTAGAAGTAGTAGTTGGTAGTAACTTTAGGACTTACCTCATAGGATTTATTTATGCAAGAATCGTTCATTTTTTAATTTAATTTTTATTAAAAAATTAAAAAGAAGCTTAGTAGAATGTATATTTTATTTACATTAAGAAACACAGGGATGTTAATCAGAAACACAGAGATGTTAATCAGAAACAGACATGCACTATGCACTGATATCACACATATGTTTAATAAATAACCATATGTTCTTATATTCAATATAATTTTTAACTTTTTATTATATTTATTTGTTTATATTGAAATTTATCAATTTTTGTTTGGTTACATATTTATAATTGTTCTATTTTGCGTAATTTTATCTCTAGTATATGTTCCAAGGCAAATTCAATAAGGTAACCGTAACTCTACAACAAGTACAACAATGCAAAAACAACACGCATTTTGTTTTTGTTAAACTTCCATTCGGATGTCAAAATAGGAAGAAAAAAATGGAAAAGAAAAAAAAAAATTAACAACAACACACAAACGCACAACAAACACACACAAATTTTGACAGCCCAAGACCAGTCAGCTGTTTCCTCGGGGTCACTTGTTATGAATTCACTTTGATATGTTCTTATATGTTTCCACTAATATCTGGCATCTCTGTGGTTACGATTAACGGAACTCTGTTATTAAAATTTCTTATTGTCTTCCATTGTCGTCCATTTTTTCCGTAATAGCAAGTAAGCCGGTTGATTGTTTGATAATTTTTTTTTTTCTAATTAGACACTTAAATTTATATTGTGAAATAGAGCAAAATGTCGGAAATAGTTTTTGCTGTTATAACTGGTAAGATTTCATAAAAGAATTAGTTTAGAAAACTTATTTAGAGTAGGATTTTATTTCCTTTGACTTATTTAGTAAGTGATACTTGTCATCAGGACGCTACGAAAGATCGTAGCGGGCCTCGTTTGGCGCAATTAATTGCCGAAAGCTTTGAGAATTCTCGTGTTATCAAAGAGATCTTACCGGATGAACGTGATTTAATAACACAAAAACTAAAGCAATTATCCTGCCCCGAATTAGGAGTCTCATGTATTTTAACTACTGGTGGTACTGGCTTTGCTCCTAGAGATGTTACCCCGGAAGCTACAAAAGATGTTTTGGATAAAGAGTGTACACAACTGTCTATGGCTTTGGCCTTAAGTTCTTTACAAAAAACAAAATTTGCCGCCTTATCACGTAGCATGTGCGGCATAGCCGGAAAGACTCTCATATTAAATTTTCCTGGCAGTGAAAAGGCTGTGGTGGAATGTTTTGACTATGTAAAGGATTTACTCCCACACGCTTTACACTTACTAAATAATAATTTGGCTTTGGTTAGAAAAACCCATGAGCAAATACAGTCTTCTCACCACAACGTTAACCCAGAGAGGCATATTTGTCCTCATAAAACTGGCAAAGGGGATGCTAATGATCGTAATTCACCTTTTCCCATGCTACCTGTTAACGAGGTTTTAAATATTATTTTGCAAACGGTTAAGCCTCAATCTGCTTTGCCTCAGTTACTTAAGGATTTTAAATCGCCAGTGGATATACCGCCATTTAAGGCCTCTATTAAGGATGGTTATGCAATGAAATCATCAGGATTTTCGGGTACTAAAAAGGTCTTGGGTTATATATCAGCCGGAGATGTAGTCATCGAAGAAGATTTCCAAGAAGATGAATGTTATAAGATCAATACGGGAGCACCAGTGCCTTTAAAAGCTGATTGTGTTATACAAGTGGAAGATACCAAACTATTGAAAACCAAGAAAAATGGTTTAGAGGATTTGGTAGAGATACTAGTAGAACCTAAAAAGGATTTGGACATAAGGTAAGCCTTAAAAATAGTTTTTATATTTCTTAAAATAAAATTTTGTGGGTTTTTAGGCCCATTGGCTGCGATTTGGCTAAAAATTCTCAGCTGTTTCCAAGTGTAGATCTCTCACCAGTGGTTGTAAAGTCAATAATGGCTTCTGTGGGTCAGACCGTGCCTTTGCATAAACCTTTGGTGGCCGTTATTTCTACAGGCAGTGAACTATTGGATCCACAAGATTATCCCATAGAAGGTAAAATTTATGATTCGAACACAACCATGCTGAAACAATTGTTGGAATATTTCGGTTTTGATTGCAAGTTAACAAAAGTCCTAAGCGATAGGTAAGTAGCTTTTAATTAACTCTTTCCCATAAAAGACCTTGTCCTACTAATAGATTTTCCATTTATTTTTCCAGTTTCGATGAGGTTTATGAAACTTTATCCCCCATTTACAATGAAGTTGATTTTGTTATATGCAGTGGTGGTGTTTCTATGGGTGATAAGGATTATATTAAGCCTGTTTTACAGAAATTAGGCTTTAATTTGTTAGTGGGCCGTGTTAATATGAAACCAGGGTAAGTTTTAGTCTTTTATTGTAAGCGATTATTATTTAAATAATTAAATATTTACTGTTCCTAGAAAACCCATGACATTTGCTTCCAAAGATGATAAATATTTCTTTGGTTTACCTGGTAATCCTGTATCAGCTTTTGTTTGTTTCCATTTATTCTCTTTACCGGCCATAAGATGGGCTAATGGCTGTGCACATGAGAAATGTACGCTACCCATTATACAAGTTACGGTAAGTTTTTAGAATTATTTTCAAGATTTTAAATCATTTCTCATATCATAAAAGCATTTAATTTTTCAAACTCAAACAATACCTCTATAAACACTAAATGACACCGTACATATATAATCTATTGCAAAATATATTATAGAACATCATTTGTTGCATTATTTTGAAAACAAAATTCTATTACTGTACTCCATGAACTTTGAATTTAGTTACAATGTTTAAGGCATCTTGTATTTTCTATGTGTATAAAAAAATTTCGGTATAATTTGAATCTCTGCCTTAGGCGGAATCTACTGCCATTCATATTTTTGAATGGTTCGATTCTAAATTGGCAACCAACATAATTAATTATTAATTGCATTGTTTAGTGAAAATGTTGAAATCAGTTTTTTTGCCGCTTTTATGAGTGTAGTTTCATTTATGAAAAGAAAAGTTAGAATATACAGAACATCTACTGCCGATAATAATGACTTCCTCTTTTCTAAATGAAGGCACCGTTTACATCCATTATAATCCTTCGCGACTAGGTACTCTATATGACATACATAATTGGCCATTACAGCCATAACAACAGACAGTCTTACGGCCTAGCTTCTCACACCACTCATGTTGTGTGTGTTAATTTGATACATGAGTGGTGGTTCCTACAGTTTAAAGTCGACTCCGAACGAGAAACTTGTCGTGGCAATTTTATTTTTATTCTCAGAGTTTTTGCCAGCAATCTGCTGAGAGGAAATCGCCGAAAAAATATTTTTTCATATTTCGTTTTGATGTCTGACCTGGGGTTTGAACCGTGGCCTTACGCCAGCCTGAAGATCAACGATTGCTCTTTCCAACAAATATTATTATGGTTTCAATGGGCACTCGAGTAGCAAAGACCTCTCCCAAGCGATGAAACTAATGCTCTACAAGTTGCATATTCTCCCTTCGCTTAAAAGTAATACGCAAGGTCCAGTGCGAGTTAACGATAATTCCCGCAATTAATATAATAATGAGCTCCTCAATAATATGGAAGTTGTTCAGTGCATTAACATCCAACGGCTATGCTGGCTGGGCATGTCGTTCGAATGGAGATGAACGGATTTGGATTAGATTAGGATTAGAGTACAACCTTGTCTGCGTTAGAGGGATAAAATTGGGAAAACCCTGTCTTTGATTGACAGGGCGCATGTAAAGCCGAGGTGTGTGTAAGGAAATTTAAAGGAATGTCGAGATGCAACGAACGGTTTGATAAGACCAATTTAGAAGGAAGGTAAAGCAACCAAATCCTTTTGCAGCAAATCTGTACATCTTTTCGGAACAAAGAACAACATTTTTTTGAACATGGCTTGGATACTGACGAGCTAATAATACTATGGGCAACAGATTGTCTATATCGGAAATGGACCACCTTTCTAAGAGTGAAAGGTGAGTGTGTGGTGAAGAAGACTGTGTAGTCAAGATGGACAATTGAACATGCACGTACTATGGCACGTCGAAAAAGAAACAATTGACTAGCATTCAGAGATTCACATAATGATTGCACTAATTAATGAGCTTATTTGATCCTTTAATGAAGTTGGAATGGGTGATGAGCCTGCTGAGCGAAATTACATGTTATTTATATGGTTCCTGAGACAAATACGAACTACGCGGTGCCAACGAGCTCCTAAAAGAGGTGCTAAACTGGAACACGCAGAGTACCCGAAGACGAAAGCGGCTCAGAATAATATGGTGATCGATATTAAATACAGAAATTCAAGTTTTTGGTGAAAATTTTAGGAAAGTATAGGAAGGAGATTGTGAAGAGTAGAAAGAACTACGGAAAGTTTATGACGACCATCTAGGAGCCTAATTGAGGGTACATTTATATTATTCACTTTCTTCCTCTCATCAAACCTAAGCCGCACTATTTATTTATCTTACATCATAAATATCATACATTGCTTTCAGAAATTACTTACGCCATTTTTCTTTGCATTTCGTTATTAATTCATCTTTAAAATCCTTAAGCCATCATCATCACTTCTTTTTTTTTTAATAAGGAATAAGTGTGTATTTTGTTTTTTTTATATATATACGCTTAATAGCTGCAAAACTCAAATATAGCATTGGATCCTAGACCGGAATACATGCGTGCCACAATAACTAGTAAAAATGGTCAACTATACGCTTCAATAACTGGCAATCAGGTTGGTTAATAACTTGTAACTACACACTACTACCTACTGCACTCCCTTTAATTTCTTTTTGCTTATGGCTTCTAATTAACTGCTGCATAATATTTAGTGTGGTGTTGTAGTTATTTGCAACACTTTCGCTTTAATTATTATTAAAAAAAATATTTTTTTTCTCTGTTTTCGTTAACACACTTGAATAGATGAGCAGTCGCTTGCAAAGTATTGTAGGAGCTGATGTACTTGTACATTTACCAGCACGCACCGAGAGTAAGACAGAAGCCCATGCAGGTGATATACTGCCAGCCAGTGTATTGCGTTATGATTTCATAACTAAATACGAATGAAAGTTAATTGCCTAAAAACAAATATTGTGTTGTTGTATTATAAATACATATCATATCATATGGTTGGTTGTTTTGTTGGTGGTGATTACATGCTGCACAATATGGGCTTAATATAATGCAATAATATTAATTATCGAATACACATATATACATATTATATTTTATTTAATAAAAAACAAATCCAAATAAAACACGGTTTTTGTTTTTAGTATTTTTAGATTTTATTTAAAATTTTTATTTTTATTCAAAAGAAATTCTCGCTTTTAAAGGTATTTCTTTTAAACATTTTTATATAAAAAAAAATATATTGTTTTAAAATATTTTAAGGTTTTATAAACTTATATTTACATTTATTAAAAAAAAATTATTGAAAGATTTGTTTGTGGCCAATTTTAGTTCTTTGTTTTGTTTTTTCTTTTGGGTAGGGACGACATACCATCATCATTAAAAAATAAAAATAAAAATAAGAATTTGTTTTCAAACAATTTTAAGTGTTAAAAATAAAATAAAAAATATAAAACTTTTGTTATGTATGTACACTATTTCATTTTCTTTCTTCTTTTTTTTTCTTCTTCTATTTTTAATAAACCAAGATTCTGTTAAACATAAAATAGACAAATTTTCTTAAAATCAAGATCAAGAGCAAGATTTTAAAGGAATTTGTATGTTCTTTTAACACAACCTTAGGCTGTATTCCTTTAGCAATTAAATAAAAAAATAAAAAAAATGTTTTGAAAGAAACTCAAGCTGATAATAATTTCGCTTCTAAATCAACTTTTTTTTCTGTTGTTACTCAGCCAATATAAAACTCTCTTTAGTTTTACTTTCCAACTTTTCAGTTTCTCAAAACATTCATTCAAACACGTTGTACTTCTCCCTTAGTTGGCTGTTGTTCAAAGGGTTTCTTAACACTGGAGTTGTTGCTGTTTGAGCTCTTATTTGTCGAACGTATAGAAGAACGACATGGCAACGCGAATTGATATTTATTAGAGGCCAATAATGAATAACGTTCATGAGGTGTTTGATCCCATAAAGCTCTCTCGACCACATGCAAAGCACTGGGACTTAAAACATTAGCCGTATAAGTGGTAGGGGCACCGCTGGAAACTTTGCATATAAAAAATGAAAAAAATAATAAAAAAAAACATCAAAAATTATAACAAAAAATTTTCCTCTTCACTGAGTTTTAAAATCAAATTTTCTTTTTTTCTTTTAGTGTTTTTCTGTTTTTCTCGCGCTTCATCTCACACTTACTTTGTGCTGTTGGTGGTTTATAGAGCGTCTCAGCATGCAAACCACAAGTATCCAAACATACAACACTTACACCAAACGGTTGCAATTCACGTCTCAATTCTTGTACACATTTATCAGTGGCCACACGTGATACATTGTAGGCTATTAGACCATCGCCTTGACCACCACTGCCAGCACCCAAATAAATCAAACGTCCACGTGTTGGTCTAAGAAAGTCCACAAAAGCCTTTGCAATACGCAAAGAACCCAATATATTGGTTTTAAACATTTGTTCCATTTGATAAAGTTCATGGGAATCAATGCGTCCACGATAGAAAGTGCCACTGGTATTGATTACAGCCGCTATACCTTGTTCGTCCATACTCAAGTGGGAGCCCATGATATCGGTAGCCTCACGCAAGACTTCGTCTTTGGTCACATCCAATAGCATGGGTATTATGGTACCCGAAACAGGTGCTTCAGTAAATTCACGCATTTTCAGCCATCCGACCAAAAGTTTGGCTGGTAAACTATCTACTCCGTCACGCATACCAGCAACTACACGACAACCTTTGCTTGCCAAATGGGTGCACAATTGTAGACCCAAGGCAGTATCGGCGCTGGTTACTAGAACCGTATTGGATTTGACTTGTTCGGCTCTCTCGACATTGTCTTCACGTACCTTGCAGATAAGATAAATGATAAGGGCTCCAGCTATGGAGAAAAGGGCCAAAAGCTGAAAGGCCAATACTAATGCAGTCATGGGTTCCATTATGACATCGCTGTAAAGAGAAAAACAAACATAAAATGGGTGAGTCAAAGTTTTAAAGTTTTACTAAATTTAAGAAGTAGATTTTGATATTATAGAAATTATATTACAAGAGTTGCTATATACGTATGTATATATTACGAAATGCTTGTTAGGCAAACAATTTGAAAATTTAAAATTATAACCGGAGTTCTAGGCAGGATTAATATTTCCGAATTTGATATTATAAGCCTACGATATCAATCTGTAAAAATTTTATCGAAATTTAGAAAGAAATTTTAGACTTCGTCCCATCATGCTAGGACTGAGATGTAGATTGTTTTCAACAGACTCTGGCTGCCTCACAATACCACAAACCCTGCCTGTCCCACATACTAGTCAGATTAAGGACCTATTTTATACTAGAACGGTCAAATCTAGGCTAACTGTAATTTGGAAATTCTCCCACCTCTTCTATTCTGTCATGAAGAGCCTCATCATTTGATGCATGAGTCTGAAGCGATGTTAAAGGGAAGGAATAACAGTCTGCTCTACCAAGTTTACCTCTTTTGCAGCTCGTCTGCAGTCTCAACCATATTGGGACAACCTTAATGCTTTGCTACTCAACACAATAAAGCCTAGATTTTGCAATAATTCGCCACCATTGATGATATATGGATTTATCATTTGCCAACTGAGACGAAGGGACAGTCAAAGCAGTTGACTGATTAGGAGAACAACCCAGAATTTCTACAAAAAGGAAAAAAAAAGGAATTCCGTATTGGACTTATTGGGAACTCCAGATGTCTTAATATCTCTCTTTCTGCCGTCGTTCCTGCACTCTTTTCCACTCTTTTGGTATTTTAGGAGGCTCAGCTTTCTTGGCAGTATAACATGGAGAGCACTGCCAGACTCTGACAGATGTACCCGAATAAGAAGAGGACCAATCGTCTGTTTTCCTAGAATTTAATGTATATCTATCACACTATTCGATGTCCTGCCTTTGACACCCCATTTCCCATACATTTCCATATTTGCTTAATTCTTCTTTTTCTTTAAGTTCTCTGTATATTTCCGCATTAAAAACAATAGGAATTTAATTTAAAATTTTCTCGTCTCTTCGATATCATTTCTATTCAATTTCAAATCATTGTATTACGAAATACTTCAATAACACTATGTATTCGAATTCAATCAATACTGCTGTATGTTTCGAACAATTTGTTAAATTGTAGTTATGCCATCCATATATTTATTAAAAAAAAGTCGAATTATAAATGAAAATTATGGCATAGATAACCATAAAGTATGGCCAGGCCAGTCTTGCTATATTTCTGAATACAAATTATGGTCAACCAAATAAGGTCCTGCCTACAACAGCAACGGCAACAGCATTAGCAGGCATTGGCATGACTAACAAAATAAAATTAACAAAACGAATGAACAAACGAACGGTATAACAACAATAACAAGCTTCCGTTTGTCACAAACGAAATGTTTTACGTTTTTAAGCATTTGTTTTTTATTCAAAATGCGTTTAAAGGCCTGCATAAACTGATAGTCGTCATCGCCAGGTACAATATTACAAATATTATTGAGAGAGGGGGGATATGGTATTGGTTTTGGTATTGAAAATATTTAGTTTGGTTTAGTTTGGATTCGCGTTTTCGAAAATGTAATTTAAAGACACTTTCGAGTTTTCAAAGTCTTTGAAGAAAATGTTGTTTTTTATTTGAAATAAATTTCAAATAACGTTTCTTATTGCTGTTGTTGTTATTGTTGTTGAAATCAGTCTCATTAGGCTATTGCTTTAAATGTTATTGGCATTTAGCCTTATAAATGTTAAAATAATCGCCTTTATAAATAAACGTTATTTATTGTTATTATTTGCTATTGTTGTTGTTGTTTGTCTTCCATTACCCCAGTATGAAATCGAAACTAAAATACAAAACAATTTCACTTTCAAATCGATTTTAGACGATTAAATAAATAATTTTTTTTTCTTCATTTTGTAAGGCTGCGCTTCATTTGTTTTATGTCTGGTTTATCTGTATACCATGCCATGCCCAATGTAAAAAAGTCTTGTTTCATTTTAATTTATTTTTGTTTTTAATTTTTTGTGTTGTTGTTAAACAAGTTATTAAAGATTTACTCATATTATTTAGTATTTTAGATGAGTATAATACAAATCAAGTTTAATTAACGTTTTAAAGCCAAGTTTATTATTGTCTATAGCAACATTGTAAGGCAATAAAATAAAGAAATATTAAAGAAGTTAATACTAACAGCTGAGGACTAATCAGCTCTTATACAGTCTGTTTGAATAACTGATCTGTATCTACTAATTCACTAATAGAATCTGTTCGACTAACAGAGTAATCGATAACAACAAGCTTTGCTTAAAAGTGGTTTTCAAGCTACTTTATGGCACCCAATGGCTCTTAGATCTAAAATCTCTAATAGAATTTCAATTTTTCTGTTTGTATAAGTAATGGATTTGTATCCGAATAGTTTTGTGGACTTGCTGATCCTCTAGAACAGACACTTGAGGATTAAGTTTCTTTTTTCTTTTTTAATCTTTCTCTTGTAAGACGTGCCTCAAACTAGCTAAACTTTTTTTATTTGTTTTCTCCTTCTTTCGTAGTGAAATACATAATAGGTGTGACAGAACGCAGGCGGACAATAGACAATGTTCAGTTCCATTTTCTTTTATAGTTGATTGCCGTATTTTAAATAATTGCGCAAACGCATCTTGAGCTTTCTTGTTGCGATATCCAGAAGAGTAGAGCCTCTTTTCACTATTGAATTGTGGTCAGTAGTTGGTCATTCATGTCTTATTAATATTCATTTTAAGACTGAAAGTTGCTGGCTCATTGGCTAAGTCAGCAATTTTTGTTTATATGTTGTCACGTCGTATTTATTATCAACACAATCCAGCAGTTCTAAATCTATGTGAGGGTTTAAAGGATTCCAAATGATTGTCCTCGTTTGACTTTTATAGGAAAGAAACTGAATACCCAGTTTATATTAACAATTGTCCACTCCAGCTTTCATAAATTGCCATCAACCTCCGACTATCACTTCATTATTGGCAAATCTGTTTCAAGCTTGAAAAGTTTAGGCACATGTGGACTACAAGGAATCTTTATCCCTAATCCTGAAACTATACGGTGCTTATGATAAAGCAATTGAGTTTCCCAGAATCTTTTGTTGTCTGATTAGTGAATTTATCTGCCTAAGAGAAGATCAGGTGGAGGGTATGTCGCATACTAAGTGAATAATCGTTGTCTTGTCTATGTCCCTGCAAATTCCGCACCACCACGATCATCAACTCTCTCCCCGTGCGCCCATGAAATCTCGAGAGAGATGCTGGTCTGTCTAGAGAGACCAGCACAGATCTAAAACTGTAATCACAGTCAGCAGTTAAAGATGGAACGAGCCGTAGATTTGACAAACAATAGAAAATTTCCTCAATTCGAAGTGTTTTATAAAACGGCAACAAATTTGAAGCTTATTTCATTTGAAGCAAAGAATTGTTGACTCTGGCATACAACATACGATGGCATTGTTTTAATCTTCTTTAGAAATATTCGTTTATGTTCTATGCCTATTAAATAAATAGTAAAACCGACATTTAAAATTTAAAATTCCAATTAACACCAAAGATGAAAAAAGTCTTCTTAAAAATAAGAAACACAAAAACGTGTTATTAAAAACCAAAAGAATAGATAAACAATTCAATTGTTTAGAGAAATCTTTCAGTTTTATTAACACCTTTTCGAAATCACAATAAATAACGCACATTTTTACACTGCCTTTTAAATAATGGACTTCTTTGTAAGAGATTAAACGGGATGTGTGTTAAAAGATTTGAAGATTCAAAAAGTGTTAATCTTTAGTGCATGTCTGTATGTATTGTTGGGAAAGTTTGAGAGATAATTCGACACCATAGGCTAATGGTTTAAAGTATGTTCTTTCGATAAAAGATTAAAATCTGTAGTAGCATTTATAGTAGTAGGCTTTCTTATTGCCTTAGAGCTTTATGAGCTTTGTTCAATATTCCATGTTTGTTATCCATTACGGTTTTTGACAAACCATTCAAAGTGTAATTGTAATTTACAAATGCCTAGATTACAGGCTATATTATCGAAAAAATAATAACTCGGTCTTCGTGATATTCTCTGAAGATACGATGAAAATTTCAAAGATCGATTGGTTTGCGGGCTGTGTTATCACGTCAATTGATGCCTATGAATACATCAAATGTCTGAAAATGGATATTGCATTGAGTGATAGTATTTTCTAAAGAAGAATTCCAATGGTGACCACAGTTTTGGGACCCAAATTTTACGTGAGATGATATTTTGTCTGAAGTTCTAAAGAATTCTTAGCTGATCGATCAGACTGTCGTAAAACTATTATTCGTTTTTAGTGTAGAATTGATAGGTAGAAACAAAGAGAATGCCAACAAACGGCTAAGGCACTTCACAGCTTTAGTAAATAATATAGAACTAATTGTTGAAGTTGTCTTGCTGATACCAACATTTGAAGAAGCTGTGCTGATGTGTGACGCAACTGAAGACTCTACAGTATTTTGTGGGAGTATATTTGTATGTTAATGGTTGACTACGCTTCCGAAGGAATGTCCATTTAATAACAGAAAATGTTCATAAAGATGCTAAGTTTGTTGCAATTTCCATGAGTAAACTTTAATCACAGAAAACAATTTATTTTGGCAATTAAACATTTTTAAATGACAGCTTGTTAAGAAGGCATTAAAATTTGAATTGATTGCTATTCGTTAGCGATTAACAAATTTTTAAACAATTTTCTTTTTCTACTTTTCAGTTGCAATTGCAGTTGTAATTGCAAATACATACAGTTGCTTTTTTCTTACATTTTAAACATTTTGTATAACTTTGTAAAGTAATCTTTAACTATTGCTACATCCTCTTGGATTTATTTAATTTGTCCATAAAGTCATGCGTAAAATTTAAACTAACCCACTAACCCTATTAGAATTGCCAACTGTTTGAAACAAAATAACTGGCAAAAAACAATTGGAAAAATAATACAAGAATTGCCATCGAGAGAAGAACACACCTTTTATGGTACAAACTGTGTCTGTGGCCATAAACGATATTAGCCGCCAGTCTTATCGTATATGTATGTACATACATATGAACGTAGCCAACAAACAGCCTGCACGTTTTACAGAGAATGCTAACCCAGTGACTGCCATAGCAAAACAATTAAACGAATAACGAACTAACTATTCATTCAAGTTGGATTTGATTCATATACAGATTGTTTTATAAAGAGTGTCTTCAAAGTAGGCTGGCTTGGCTGGCTTGTCTGTTTGGTTTAATAAATAAGTAGGAATGACGAGAGGAGGCTTTATTTTTATTTTGTATGGTCAATTGAGGCAGACTTTTTCTTTTTATTATTTTGTATTGTAGTCTTCTGTAATTCTTAGCCAAAACTGTGATGACGAAGGCAGCAGCAACAAAAAGAGAGTTGGAGAAAATATTTTTCATTAAAGTTGACGGCGATTGGGTTTTTAGGTCATGAATGCATTCAGTTCTTTTTTTATTTTATTTTCATTTATTTTATTTGAATAAATAAAAAATTTGATTTTCTATGGCAGTATTACAATATGCATGTTGTTGTATTATAAAGAAATTGAATTAAACAAAGAAAAAACTTTTCATTTTCTCAATTAATGTTTTCTAAATGATTTGACAAAAAAAAAAATAACATCATTTACTGTGGTCTTCCGTAAACACTTACAAGCAAAAATGTATTTCGAATACTAGCAGTTGCAATAGGTTAATAAAATGAAATGAATAATTACGTTAAACCATCCCCATCACCCACAAAGTGGGAAACCAGACTAGAAAGAGTGTCAGCCTCTTAATTCCCAGATATAACACTTTGATCTCTGGTTCAAGCACTCTATTGTAGTCCTTAAAGCCACATACCAGTTATGACTTGCACCATATAGACCTAATCGCCCAATCGTCAGAGCAGCCTTACTGTTAACGAAAATGTGCATTTAAAGTAGCCGTGCCAGCTACGGCTAGGCTTCGCGTTAAGAGTAGCACCTTACCGGGAATGAGAATTCTAAACCTAGAGAAAAATATCGCTTTGGGCACTATATAGTCAGTTGTTCGACCAATAAGTCTGTTCCCCACTATTGAAGAAAAGACGTTCAGAATATCAGAGTAATCGTTCAGGAGCTGTTTTAATTTGCTTTTAACTTTTAATAGCTACGATACCTTCTCTGTTTTCTTAAAATAGCCATCAAACGTAGACTCTTCTATATAATAAATTCCTCTCCATTGTAAAAGAAGTATAGAGCCCCAAAAAAATTTCCTGAATATCTGACTCTTTTGTGCTAACGCCTTCATATCTTGCCAGCTCTTTGTTTATTTGTATAAACTTTCAAAAGTATTAAAGACACAAACCATGTCTAAAAGGCATGTCATCTGTTGTGCATGCAACATTTTTAAGTTGTACACTTAAGATGTTCATTTAAATAAATTATCGTTGTTTTTCTCTCAATTTATTTAAGATTTAATGATCTCTTTAAGTGGTATCTATGATTGGCAATTAAATTTTAATACATATTTATTGGTTACAGAAGAAATTTTGGCAACACTGTTTACCTTTTAAAAACCCCTTGTATATCTTAAAACTAAATTAAAAATGTCTGAAAGTGTTACAATAAAATTGTTTTATGGTGTGTATAAGAAATTAATTTGATTTGTTGCAATAGAATTGATCATTATCGTTGTTAATACAAGTTAACTAAACTTTTTATTTCTTGTTGAATTTGTTTAAAAAAAATATTTGTTTGGTTTTCTTGGTTTTTTTTGTTTTTTTTTTTGTTTTTTTCTTTTTTTGTTGTTGGTTGAAGCTTTAAATTTTTGTTTTATATTTGAAAGTAAATATTTTTAGTTGCTATTTGGTGGTATTGGTTAAACATAAACAAGTTTTTAAGTTGAAACTTAAATAATTAATTCTTAATTAACCCAAATAGAAAAAAATTTGAACAAAAAAAAAAAAACATTTTTGCTTTTGAGAAAATTCTGTAAAAACTCTGGCAATGCGAATTAAACTCTAGTTTTAAAAATAGATTAAAAATTCTAGAACTAGTGTACAGGGTTGTCGTTTTGTCATTGACAACAGTTGAAGAAACTTCTATTGGACCAAACATGCCGTTATATACGAAACAATGGCCACTTAAATGACCGATTCTGGATTCGTAGCAACAGTCGAATCTTTTTGGGTAGTTCTAGCACGCAAGCAGTATATCTACGGCTCTGTTAGTGGCCAGCCAGCTATAATGACCGCTTTTAATTGAAGGATATGATTCCTTCAGAATTATGTACCTTCAGATTATAATGCACACTATGCATAATGTAATTGCTTTTTAATATTATGACCTCCGAGCCCTATATACAACGATTTTATTTGTGGACGTTACCACCAAGTGAAAAATAAGCTTCATCGCTGAAGAAAATTTTGCAAAATGTACCATAATAAGCCTTAAAATAGATCCACCACATTTTCTCTAATAGAAGCGATAATTTTGGAAAGTTCATATATTTGTTGATTACAACCCTTTAGTCAGGATCACACCATTATTGTTGTGCGTGTTAATTTTATACATTTTATAGATGAGTGCCAGGACCTACAGTTTTAGCCAGAAAAATGCTGAAAGGAAGTGGCTGAAGAAATATTTTTTTTTATTTTCATTTTGATGACTGGGGTTTGAACCTCTTCCTGGGGTTTGAACTGTGGCCTACTAGACTAAGGCTACTATGAAAGTTCATACATTGCGATAATGCATAGACCAGACCAAATCTGTAATTCTTTCCCTTCTTTAAAATTTCTGTATAATCTTGTGCATTCCTTGCACACTATTGTCGGATTATGATGACCACAATCAAGGCGTAATGCTCGAAAAGTGGTCTCGTTTGAAACATTTCGTCATGTAGCCTGTTTTGACCGTTTTTAGGTGTTCTTCATTAAATGAATGACACTTCAGATAAAAGTCTAGCCAAAAACCTCTGGCGTGAAGTCGCTGAATGCATTACGTGATATTAAGAGATTATTTTGAAAAATAAAACATATTTGTAGTCAAAAATATTTGCCTTTAATTGTTTATGTAGGAAATTTGCATACTTCCCTCGTATGTACATATATGTTTTATTGCATTTTAAAGAATTTTATAAGCAAAAAAAGGAAATAAAAATGTTATTATTTTGCATTTAAAAGAAATGAGGATTTGTTATTTGAAATCTTTTGTAAGAAAACAATTTTTTATTGTTTTTCTTCTCTCTACATATAATGAAAGTTGTAAATGTAAACCAAAATATAATTTTTTACTTCACTTTACTTCACTTTACAACGTTGAGGGTATTACAAACAATAATTAACAATGTGCAACGAACCAAATGAGGGGGACTGGCTTAAGAAAAATAAAATTTAAAAAAATAAAAAAATATTTACAACAATAAATAAAAAACTAGCCAAACGATATGCAATACGATAGCAGGCTATTGTATATAAAATAGATATGTACACGAGGAGGGATATTGTAAACTAAAGTCAAGCAGGCATAAAAAAATACGCATTGGCAAAAAAAAAAAAGGAAAAAGAAGAAATATTTACAAAATAAAAAGATAAATAACTAAATTAACTATATTTAGCAGAAATTAAAGAAAATTTTGTTAAAAAAAACAAACATTATTTTGAAGCAGGAAAAATTTTTCCAAGAAAATACTTTCTTTGAAGTAGTTTTTGAATGAAAAAAATCCAACCCGGAAATATTTAACAAATCTAAAGCCTTATTTGTTAAAACCATACCTCTCAAAAGTCAAGGAAATGCATTTGAAAATAGAAATCAACATTGGTTTTATGTTTTTAATATTTTTTTTCTTTCTTTTAAGAAAATTGTTTAACATTTGTTTTCAAATAATTTTTGTTTCTTTGAACCACCATAATTTTTTTAAATGCGTATTTTTGTGGTTATACTTTCGATTTTTTTTTCTTAACACCATAACCAAAATGTTTAAATTATATAAAGAAAAATAACAACAGCAACCAACAACAAATATTGAAAAATTTACAATGTATTTTAAAACACTTACACTGCATTGCCAACTACAAAAACAGCAAAGAAAAAAATTAAATACCAAACTCAAGACGGCCCCTGCCAATTAAGCAATGCAACCAAACGTAACGTTAAATATTAATTAGTTAAAATAAAACAAAAACAACACCAACACCAATACCAATATTAACAATAAAGAAATCAACAAAAATAAACGTTAAATAAATTAACAATTTAAAAATTTTATATCAAGCCTTAAGACAGCCGTACAATACTAAACATATGCACTCGTATGTGTAAGCTTTTTAAAATATTTATTTTTTGAATTCATTTTCAATTTTTTTTATTTGTTATTGAAGGTATCATTTTTATTTATAGTATTATTAATTTATTAATTTTGTTGTTGTTGTTGTTGTTGAAGCAAAAGTTTATAGAACGTGACTATAATTATTTGTTTTATTAAAAATTAAATTAATAAATTCAATAGTTTTTTTAATTTAAAATTCCAAACAGGCATACAGTTTCTAGAAAAATAATTAAAAAAAAAATTATTTTTTTTTGCAAATGTTATCGATTATATTTTAATTATAAATCAAAAGGTTTTCTAAAACCAAAGTTAAAAAATTATATATAAATGCCAACTCCTTAAAAACCATTAAACAAAACTACCAGTAATTTTCTTTTAAACTACAAATCAAGTTGGCAATGCAGATGTATCAATTTAACATTTTTAGAACGTAAATATCATTAAGAAAACATGTACTAACTCCTTAACCACCTTCAAACAAAAACTAACGGTAATTCTCTTTAAAAGTATTATTAAAATTGGCAACACAATGGATTTTATGTCAAGTCAAATGATTTCCTTAAATTATTAAGAAATTCATAGTGATATAAAACGTTAAAAAAATAAATAAAACCTCCTTAATCCTTAAATACTAGATTTTTATATTAGGATATCGATTGTATTGCATAATCCCTTTGAACATGGGATTCTATGTCGGTGAAAGTCCATTAAAGTTCTTTTTTTCATAGAGATATTGGTGTTGAAAAAAGTGATCTGCAGGACTCTTATCTGAAGGCTTTAGAATTTTTTGAGTTAATCACGCTTGTTAACAATTGTTGCGCTTTCAGAGAGAGATATAACCATAAAAGGAGCGACGAGTTGATATACTATTTGGCCTTGGACATAGTTGAGATTTTTATCTTCATTACGCAGGAGTTTAGGCTTTAGGCTCTTTTTCAAGAGTTCAAAGGCTCAAGTATATCATTTCGTCGCTCATTTTCTTGTTATATTTTGTTCTGAAGACATAAAAATAATTGACAACCGTGGTTAACTCACAAAATTATCAAGTCTTCAGAGAAGAACCCAGAATGTCCCTTTTTTCAATATCAATATAACGGTCTTTTGCCGACCTAGGATCCCATGTTCAAATGGATTATGCAACACAATCGATATCCTAATACAAAAATCTAGTATTTAAGGATTAATGAGTTTTTATTTTTTTTTTTTTGTTTTTTTTTTTTTTCAAAGCAAATAAAAAGTTACTCATCATACATTAAATGTAAAAAATACCACAAAAAATATAAAATTTGGATTTTTTTAGTTTGGAAAAATTATTTTCCTTTAAATATAAAAACCAATAAAAGGTTATGTGGTGGGCATCACTGTAATTACAATAATAGTGTTGTAACATATGAGTAAACAAAACAATTCCTATGTGTGCTCATTACTGTTTATTACAATAACACCATTTTTGTAAACATTAGCATAAAGCATTAGCATTAACATCGATATTAGAGAGTGAGACACCAACACAATTAAATAGTGTTTATATTTACTTTTTTAAATAGGCTATCTTTATTAGTAAACCCAACAAATAACTGGACTTTTCTTCCACTATTGTTTTGTAAACAAATCTTGAAGTGAGTCAACCCAAATAAATATTTACAAAATTTTTCAAAAAGAAATCATTTCTTAAATAACTAAATCGAATCGAATTAATCTTTAGCTTTAAAATTTCTTAAAATCAATTGGAAAGTATTTTATTTTTTTTAATTACAAATAGTGTTTGCCATTTAAAGCCATTGACCTTTTATTTCTGATAATATAATTAATACCATAAAAACAAAGTTTTACAATATTTAGAGTTATCTCTTATCTGATGACCTACGTAAAGCCATAAATAAAACACAAATAATAACACGAACCAATACATACTTACAAATAGATGACAAAATACCATGTTGCGGAGAAATTTTATTTTTTTGAAAATTTCTCACATAAAGCAACAAAACTGGTAATAAAAACAAATAAATTTATTTTGCAAACACTCCCTCTTAAAGTTACTAATAAGTTAGCTAAGCAATAACAAAACCATAAGAGAAATGAAATGGTCTTTATTTTTTGTTGTTGGCATTTTTTGGTTTACAATTACAAACCAGCAAATTAAAAAAATAAAGAGCAGTTGGCAGTAAAAAAAATTGGCAATAATATGAATAACAATACGCACGCATTTTTCCTCTTCTTTTTCGCTCTAAAACAAAAGTATTGGTAACGTTAATAAATAGTAGGGGTATGCTCAGTTTGCTAATAAAAGTAGAGGAGGTTTTCAAGGTAAGCCGTTCGTTTGGTGCTTTGGAAAAGGAAACTATACGGCATTGTTGTTGGCAGATGATTATACTTCAAGTAAGACCTTAGAAGGATTCAGATCTCTGAGGGCTAGAACTTTGTGGCTTTGGTGGCGTGAGTATTCCAGAAAGCAATTCGAATAGTATGGTCATGATAGGTTAGATCGAAGTGGCAGCTTTGATTACCAAAACTCAATTGATCACGCGTAGCGGCCCGTCTATCGAAGAAGAGTCAACGCAAGAATCATGACGTGTTTGACTACGGACTAAAGCAATTCTTAATTGTTTTTCGACCAAAAGTTCAAGATCATGCTCCCTAATCGAACGAATTTATCAAAGCCTGATACAGGTATAGAGTCTGTAGTATGTTCATCTCAAAAGGTAACTCCTGTATGAGATATAGTGTCAGTTCTGTTTGCATTAGATTGATTTGGCACTCCACTGGCCACAGTTTTCAATTGAATCTAAGGGACATCAGGTTCTAGAAAATCGTTCTTTCGAAGATTTTCGTAGTTTACTTATTGTCTTTATATTTGGTTTAACAATTAAGTGGTTAACCGAGCACCATCTACTGTGTGTATTGTTTTGGAAATTGCGTAGGAGTGATCAACCGGTAAACCATTTGTCAATAAAGTGGCGCATAAAAGATATTTTAGATTCAAAAGACTGCCGTTGATTTTTGCGTAAACGGACATAAGCGTAAAAGTATGGAACAGAGTCAGACTTTGAAGAACTGCATTTTCAAATACTTGGGAGAATGTTTCTCTCGTTTCATTGTATGTATTTTTATTATTTAATCGATCTTGATAGGTTAACAACCTCATCATTGTAAAAGAGAAAAGTGTAGTCAATGTTGTGTAACAACAAGCTTGCACTGCAAACTGTGACAATCCATAATGATACAATCAAAGATACACAAACTAAAATTCACCATCAATTTCAATGACCTTTTTCTAGAGTAAATGTGGTTTGTTGGTGGCTGACTGGTTATTGTTGCAGTGGTTGTGGCTCAATGGTAAGCCACAAATACATGCTTAAAGCGCTGTAAAAGCAGTTTGTGTAGTATGATCAGGGCTGTGAACTAAAACTGAATTTTAAATGTATTTTTTTTTTAATTTTCTGTACTTTTTGTGTAATTTTATTTTTAATACTTGAAGCGTGTGTTTTAAACGCATTTTAATTGACAAAAAAAGCTTTTGTTTTTAAACAAATTAATTAAATTATTTAAATTTTTGTCTTTTTTTTCTGTTATTTCTTAATAAACAAATGATTTAATCACTCTATCATTGCAGAGTTTTAAAAGAAAATTACATAGCCAAGCCGGTGTTTAAGTAATTAATCATGCGGCGTTTTTTTTTTATTTCTCTTTATCACGTTTTGCAAAGACAAAATAAGACCTAAGAAAATATAGAAAAAATATGCAAAAATATGCTAAAAAAATATGTAAAAATAAATAATAATTTTATAAATTATGATATAACTTGTTAACATTAGCAGGCAGGTGCTCGTTTTCTTCTTTCTTTCCTTCGCCTTCTTCTCTCAGTGCGAGAGTATTTGTTAATTGCATAACTGAAGCATAAATATTATAAACAATTGCTTACAACAACACCGACTACAATCAGACTTACATATATATTTACTATATAAAAACAGTCAACAAACTTGTAATAATAAAAAATATTTTGTTTATAACAAAAAAAAAATCCCACTTCATAAAAAACTGCATTAAAAACTTTATGCGCTTCCATATGAAAAATAGTAAAAAAAAACAAATAGTAAAAAAGGGAAAGAAATATTAGCAGCAGCCATTTATTATAAAATTATTAACATAATTAATTAAAACTTACAGTTTATAACAAAACAAAAAACACAAATTATTAATTATAAAGTGAGTGCCTCACACCCAAAAACAAAAAAAAAAAAACAATCAAGTTTTCTACTTCCTATTGGTAAATATGGGTTACTCTATAAAAAATTTATTACAAAACCAAATCAAGGAAGCATAGTTTTTTTGAAAAATTGTTTTCAAATTATTCACTAAATATTAATAAATATGGGTCACTCCATAATAAATTCGTATAAGATACGATGATGTACAAATAAGTCCGTGGTTGGTCTAACGGCCCACATTTCAACTAAACTGGTAATATTATGCCTGTCCACAGGCATCTATTCGTTTAATTCTGTCCAAACTTGCAGAAGCTGCTTAGTTTTGCTTGTGTTTGACAGTCATTTTAAAAGAAAATGGCATAAGAGGGTGTAGATAGAGATAGCTGTTCCCACATAAACAATAGGACGACGTTGGCCAGAGGTTCCCATTTTAGTACTACAATGAATCTTTTCGCCTAATCCTAATGCCAATGGAGCATACGATAAAATCTTTGAGTCTCCACGACAGATCAAAAAGTTTAATTATGGGGTAGCAGTACAGCTTCTTTCATCTTCTATAATATAACTATGGAAAGAGTACTATTTTCCTATTCCTATCAGTCTCTGCACCAACCACAGATGTCATTGGCCAATGAATATTCGTTTTCCCCTTTTCGATCACTCCTTGATAGTTAGTATCCATATAATGTACACCGTTATATGACTGAAGTAATTGTTAATTTTTCGTGTTTTTAAAAAAAATTACCCTTTTTTGTTGTTGTTTTATTGTATATAATTCTGTTTTATTTTTGAAAACAAGAAAGAAAAAAAATTAATAACAATATAAAGTAGAAACACTTGACATTTAATCTTTGAAAATTTGATGGCTTTAAAGTAAGCTGAGAAAAATTACATTTTTCCACATACATTTTAATTTAATTTTTAAATAACAATGCCAAAATAAATATTAAAAATAAAAAAAATCATAAACAAACACACAAAAAAGAAACAGTAGTTCTTTATAATGTAATAAAATTAATCATACGAAGTTTTATTTGTTTATATTTTTTTAATTCTTCTATTATAATGTAAATTTATGAAAAAAATAGCCTTTTTTTCTCAAATAAACAAACGAAATAAAATAAGTTTTTTTAAACACATTTATTTTTGCATTGTAATGTAAATTGAAAATATTTGAAATTAAAATTTTTAAAAATTCATTTCATTAACTTGGTACGCAAACGGTGTAAAGCCATTATAAAAAATGTTTTTTTTCCCTTTCTTAAGCTTGTCTTGAGCTAAAAACTTAATTGTTTAAGAGCGAGCTTGTTGTCAATGAACTTGTCATTCGTTTAATAATGATTTTTATTATTTGATTATAACAAATTGATGTTATTAAAATACAGTGTGTTGATTTTCTTTTATTTTTTTTTATTATTTTTATTGCAATAACAGCAGCAACAATAATACATCACATAATAAATACATAAATGCCTGCCTATAAATGTTAACTTTAACAACTATAATGCACTGTGTTATCGACATTGTTAAACGTTATTACTAAATATGTATAGCATAATACCACTGACTATCATTTAACAATTATGGAGTTTATGAACCAGTTAATTAAGTTTAGTTTTGTTTTCTTCAAATACAATCTATTGTTGTTAAAAAAAAGAAGAAAGAATAAAAAAGGAAACGGAAATACAATTAAGGTTATGTACAATGTAAAACGTTATTTAAGGAAAACATTTTTTAACGCCTAATAATTAAAAAAAGGTTTCAATAACCTGTTAATACGAATCTAGCCCATTTTGGCACCTTGTTCCGCTCACTAGTGCCCTGTTTTGCACTTCAACTAAGGCATAATTTGTTATAATCAATGGGTTCCCCTTTGGCCTTGTATGGAAACAAAGAATGTAGCAATATTGCGTAGCCGTTAACACATTCGGATCGACTATATGCTTTCCTACTATTGGATCAAGGATTTCACAACAGGTTTTGTGACCAGAAATATGCTAACTAGGCTAATTGTTTTCTTTAAAAAAGTAAATAAGTGGACCTGAATAGAGGATTCCAAAACAGGTTTCCTTACGGTCGAACGTTCCTTGGGGCGGAAGATATAGAAGGCGAAGCTAAATATTTTCTTCAAATAAGCAACAAATGGTGCGCAATCGGATAAAAATGGGCTAGATAGCCTTGAAATTAAGCATTCCAAAACAGTTTTCCTTAGGGTCGAGCTTTACTTGGGACCCGAGATATAACGTTTTTTATATGATCAAAAAAGTGCTTTATGAATGAACTTAAAAATTTTAATAATTCTCATTGAGTTAATATGCATTTATATATATATAAGGTAGAAAAAAATGTCGTATTTTTCGAAAGTTGCATTTTTTTTGGTAGATGACTTGCATGTTTTTGCTTGCTGACTTGTATTTTTTGGGTTGATGACTTGCATTTTTTTTCGATAATGTGCATTCTTGTGATCGATGACTTGTATTTTTTTTTTTGCTTGGTAACTTGCACGTTTTTGGTTGATAACTAGAATCTTTTTAGGTCGATGGCTTGATTTTTTGTAGGTGACTTGTATCTTTTTGTTCGATAACATGTCTTTTTTTATATAGAGCACTTTTTTGCTCATTTAAATAAAATAATTAGCTTCGTGCATCCCACTGGGTAAAAAAACCGTAACTTTTTAAATTTGATATCGATCGGAGAGGCTCCGTAATCATTACTTGTCACTTAATCTCTGAGTCGCTGCTTCATTTGGTATCATAACGAACCGCTATGTGTAGGCTTTATCTTAACAAAGCTGTCACTACCGTCTATTCTACTCGTATTCTCTTTATATCAAAAGAAGCGTCCAATTATTAATAGTCTTTACTGCCGTAAGAATTACCAGAGACTGAAAACTGTAAGGTAAATCTACAGAAGAGATTAAATAAGTAGCCAGTCAGCATTGGGAAAAGTGTAGAGTCGATAGGAATATGCTGTCATTAATGAGTGCAGTAATTGTGCTTAGTTTCACTTCATTTTTGTTATTATGGTAACGAATATGATTACAAAATGTTAAAAATTGATTGGAAAAATTCAAACTTTAATTAAAAATTAATCTTCAGAATTTGAAACGGCAGTGAAAGTTTTTTCAAAGGGGTGAGTTAATGACACACACCTCTGGTTGCTTTTATTTTATGTTTTATTTCTTTTTTTTTCCTATTTTTTGCTGTCTTTATATGGTTTTTATTACATTTTAATTGTAGCATCCTTTTATTTATCAACTCTACGGTCATTAACTAACCTCCTGAAGTTGGTTGCACTTTATTTTCATTGTTTCTTATTTCCGTTTTGGTACGTTGTTGTTTATGCAAATTTTCAATATTATTTCATTGCTGTTGTTGTGTGATGATCTTCAAAATGAACTTGAAAATTGGTTTTTGCCATCTTCATACCACCACACCAACAACAACAACAATAAAATAAAACAATGCGTTTTTCAAGATAAACTCATTTCGTTAGTACACATATAGTTTTCTTCACCTTGAATTTTGTTTTTGTTTTTTCTGATAAAGTTTTTCAATTTTTTCCACATATTTTTCTTTCCTACTATTATGCTATTTGCGGGTAAAATGTGTGTAGAAAAAACAGAAATAAAAACAACAAATACATGTTAATGAAGTTTATTAACCTTTTGTTGTTTTTGTTTATAATTTAACTTTAAATTCAGTTTTTATACATAAGACAGCCAGCAGCTTCAAAGGGAGGCCATATAGGGAGGGAGGTAGGGCCATAAAAGTGTTGCATGTCAAGCCTTCTTAGTTACAACGTCGGCGTACGTACAACATGAATTAAAAGAAGAAGAAGAAGAAAAAATAAATTATCTCATGCTAAAACAATGTAAATTATTTTGAGATAATGTCGCAACAATTGAATTTGATATGATAAAAGTTTAAAAGTTTTTTTTTTTAAGCAGAAATATTAAGAAGACATAATTGTTGTTGTTGTTGGCAATTAAGAGAAATTATTTCCTATGCAATTAAAAGCAAAAACATTTAAAAAAAATTCTTTGTAACACGACATAATTCTAGTTTGGATGGAGGATTTGAAAGAAGTTTTACATTAAGTCTTAAAACTTTGAAAGGTAGTTGTTAAGATAACTTTGTACTCCGATTGTTTACTTACTTAATTGATCATTACAATCCTTCAGTTAGGTTTGCAACCTAGCTTCTCATGCTACTTATGTTGTATGTGTTAATTTTATCCGTAAGTGGCAGGCTCTACAGTTTAATATCGACTCCGAACGAAAGATTTCTGGGAAACTCTTCATGGCAATTTTATTTACTTTCGGAGTTTTTGCCAGAAATCTGCTGAGAGGAAGATGCCGAAGAAATATTTGTTCATATTTCGTTTTGTTTGAGATGCCTGAGCTGCGGTTTGAACCACAGTCTCGCGTCTAATAAGCCAACACGCTATCTGCTAGACTGCGGCGATTATCAATGTACTTAGGTAAGATTAACACCCGTAGTTACTTCAGGGTTACACTTAGCTCAATTCCTACTGTATTATCACATTCATTAGAGAAAAGATGTGATTGCCATAAGGAAAGCTTGTTTGGATCCATTTATTTGGACTTCTTTATGAACCAGGCAATGTGTTGCAATTTTATTACGCACAGTTTCGTTAGCAATGCTTAGGATGAGTTTCTCAAAATTCTTCATATCTTAATGTAAATTCTGTTTTATTAAGTAAAAACCGATATCTTGCTTCTTCTCCAACTTTCACCTTCTGCAGAAACTGTGCAAGGGGAGTGCCTACCCAAAGGACACAGTCTCTTTAGTTGAATTTAAAAATTTTCGATTTCAAAGCCCTTTTTTACGTTGTTCTACTTTCGATCAGAATTATCTTAGAAAGTTTGTGATCAATTTAAATTAAAAAATTTTTAAAATTTACTTTTTAAACAAATATAATAAAAAATTTTGTTAATTTTTTTGTTGTTGTTTATTCTTTAAATATGTACATTTGTTTACGAGTATGTTAATTGTCAACGTGCAATATATTCTAGAGTCACTTATTGAAGTTAATTTTTTTAATTTTTTTCACTTATTTTTGTCACTTATTTTGGTGACACGGTTTCGATTTTTCGCAATTTATTCGCAAAGCAAATATTATAAGCATTGTCTTGGTGCGACAATACTTTAAAGGTCTTTTTAAGCGAATATTTTATTTTATTTTTTTGCTCTTTTTTTCTCATTTTTTATTTTCATGCCAATTGAAATTCTTAAACGCAGCTGCTTTTTTATTTTGAGTCATATTTTATTATGTTGTTATTGGCATAGTTGTTGTTATTTTTTATACATTAACGTCCAAGTAAATAAAAAAAAACGAAAAACAATAACAATTTTTATATTATCCATGCAGTTTTGACCCAAATTGTTTATTAGTTGAAACGTAAACAAAAAAATAAAACAACAATAAGAAGCAAGTTTGTTCAACAAAAATTTTTGTTTTTAAATTAAATTTACTTTTTAAATAAAATTTAATTAGCAGTTAGAAAGGGAAGGTGTGCCATACAACCTGACAAAAATAATAAAATTTTACTCGAAAATTGATTTTTTTTCAAAGATATGTATTCCTGAAGCAATTTTTCAAATATTTTGTTTGTCTTTCACCACTTACAGTCAATATACTCGTATTCCCCTTAGTTTACCTTCCCCAAATTCAAACATAATTTTTTTCAAACATTACCATTCACTTGTTCATTGGTTGGCTGGCTCAGTTAGTAGTCAGTCAGTCAGTTCGTCCCTCACTTATTATGACATAACGTTGGTTAATAATGTTTTAAAGAAAATTACAACAAAAAGAAAATTTCTCCTAAAAAGTGTAATTTTAAGTATTCAATTAAAGGTTCCTACAAAAATTTTAGCGTTTTACGCAAAGCAGAGAGTATGACAAATCACTTGTTTGCAATATTTGAAGATTTCTTTATAAAATCAATGACTTTTTTAACGATTGCAACGAAAATATTGACTTGACAAGCCATTTGTGCAATGTTTGTGCTAAGTTTGATAAGCTGTTTGCGTTATATTTTTTATTTAAGGATTTTAGTTTAAAAATAAAGAATAGTTTAACGTTAGTAAGTAAAATATAGGCTTGACAAGGCATTTGTACAATCCCTTGTTGATTTATAGATTTTCTTTTATAAATTTCTTTAAATTAAATTTATTTTTTTAAGCCCATAAACCTACTTTCTTGTATTAGAAATTTTTAAGTAGGAAATTGAAAACTTTTATTGTTAATAAATAACTTTTACTTACAAATTTCAAGCCTCTATAAACTTCATGATCCAATTTTAATTGAGTTTTTCTCTTTGAAAAATTTTTCATTAAGTTTTCTCTGCTTCTTGTGTTTTTTTTTTTCTTCTTAATTTAATTAAAAATCAAACGAACAATTAGTTTTCATTTTGTGTGCTGTATTGTGTTTTTAACGAAACATGACTTAAAAAACAAATGGGAGTTAAAAAAAAGAAAAGAAGCTTAAAAGATAAATAATGTGTTTCAAACAATTTTTATGGTTAATGCATCTCTTTAGAGAGCGAGCCAGTCAGCCAGCCAGCCAGCATATATGAATGAATGAATCCTATTAACAATTATGTTTTTGGCTGTTGTCTTGCAAACACAGCTTGCCAGTGCACTTGTAGCTTGAGCGCCACTATGCAATGGTGCAATCATCACGTTTTTTGTTAAAAAAAAATATAAAGAAATAAGAAAATAACTCTTACCCATTTAACAATAACTTTCACGCTTTCATTTATTGCCTGCCAACTGCACATACTAAATATTTTCAATATTATTTTGTTTACTTTTTTTGTAGTTATTTTATTATTATTTTTTATAAGCAACAGTGCATGTTTAGTTTAAGCGACCAACTGGTGGAAATTTTTCTAAGTTTTTTCTTATACTTCTTTTTTTCTCTGTAAAACTTTAAATATTTCTATTAACACAAAATATTTAAGTTTTTTAATAAAACAAAAAAAACAAAAAACAGTCTTAAATAACGAATAATGTTTGTTTAAACTCAATTGTTGAAAGATGTTTACACCTCTTGGTGTTTTAAAATCAGTTTAACAATCAAACAAAGTATAAAATTTAAATTTCATTAAAAATAATAATAAATTTGGTCAAAATTGGCTTAAAAGAAAAAAGTTTATTAGCTTTCATTGTATCTTCTTAAACATTTGGCAAATGTAATGTAAACAAACAATATAACCTCACTATCTATCTTTGTTTTCCATAGTTCTACCAAAATGCAAGGCAAAAGAAGAAATGTAAACAAGCCATATGCAATCTGTATATACCATTTCAGTAAATTCTGAAGTTCTCTCTCATACTAGAACAAAATCCTTGTAATTTTTCTAACATTTCAGGTTTTTAATTGTGTATACAGTAATCTGTTGTCGTGAGTATTTGTTGTACTTTCATTCCCTCTCATACTATAAGAAAAATCTTGATTATTTTTTCTAGGTTTTCAATTGTGAACGAAGTAGTCTGTTAAAATTCATTCGTCCTGTTCTCTCTCGAACTATAACAAAATCCTGCTTGTTTTACTCATTAACATTGCAGGTTTTTAAATGGCAATTAAATAATCAGTTAGTGCTTGAGAGTTCCTGTCTTCTCCTGATATGAGGCCATATTTCAAACTTTTTATACTTATGTTTACGGTACATATACTTTCTCTCTTTCTCTAACCGTGAAAACCCCATTTTGAATTATTATTGCTCTATAACATACATATACAATACACATATACTCTGTCTTTTTCACAATATAACAACCCCCTTTTCGTTTTGTAGCTAACATTTCAGGTTTTCAAGGAATGCTAAGTACACAAACTATTAATACTTGTCTGTTATCCCTTGTTCTGTCGCTCTCTTATTTTACAAAATCTTAATTATAGTTTCAAATTTACAAATGAAAATATGCAGCCACAATTTAAACTGTTAATGCATGAATATTCTCATATAATTCTCTTCTATCCTGTTTTCATTAACATTCTTTTGGTTTTTGTTGCTAACATTGTCAGTTTTCGAATGTAAAGAATGAAATGTATACAAGTAAAAATGTAAACGGCTAATAATTGTGTTTAGAACATATATTCTCTTATAGTTTAACAGAACTCTTTTCCTATTTGGATTAGAGTAAAAGAACTGTCTATGTAAACATCTCTTTAACATTTATCAACAAATAACAATGGTAGTAAGAGAATAACAGGCCATAAAAAGACTGAAACATAAAGGAGATTGCAGTAGAATGTGAGTGAGTAAGCTAACAGAATATGTACAAGGATTAACAGAAGTTTTGTTGTTCTTTATATTTGTTTGTTTACCCGAGAAAACCACCACTGCTGGCAGAGAATACATTACATTACATTTGTTTGTTTACCTTAGAAAACCACATACCAACTCAAAATTGTTGCAGATGGAGTACAGAGTTAAAATTTACTTAAGTGAGCTCCTATGTAATTTAACAGAAATTGCATTGTTAATGAAAAGAACAGAAATAATTGAAATTTTTTGTTAATTTTTTTTGGAAAATTAAACATTGAACTGTGTTGGAAAACATTTGAAGTCTTAACAGCAAATGTAAACGGTTGCTTATTGTTTATTTTTATTAGAAAATTAAACCTTTAAAGTTATTACAAAAGTGTCTTTTTTTCTATTAATTTTGGTTTTAGAATGTGTTTAAAACTGAGTTTTTATTAAGCCGTAGTTTAACTAACAATCTCTGCTTTATTGTAATGATTTGTTTAAAGCTTCACCCATTTTTCAAGTTTCTTTTGTTCATTATTGACATATTTAATTTATTAAAGTTTTTAATCAACTTCCTTTATCTACTTCCGTTTAACCTTATTAACTAACATTTAACATTTTCAATATCCATCGTATTCTTATGCAATTCTTTGTAAGCAGTAAAACTATACATACGAGTATATGCCATGTTGCATATGTATGTGTTTATATCTATAAAAGTTCTCAATTGTTGTATAAGAAATAAACTTTCGAAAACCATTAATGTTTAGTAGACCATAACTTTGTTATTATTATTATTATTTCATTTTGTATTTTGTTACCTACATTGTTACTTAGTTTGTATGTATTGTATTTCTTATTAGATTAATTTATTTAACCAAACCACTGACATATTGCTTTAATAGTTATTTTCTTGCTTGATTAAACAATTAGTAATGCTCTCCTATTTTACATTGGAAGAATACAAAAGAACTGACTTGAAAAATATTAATGACTTGGCTTTTAATAGGTTTTTCTTTAAAAAGAAATAAATTTTTTTTAATGATAACAAATTACTTTCAACTGTGGCTTAGTTGTAAAACTTTAGAGCACGAAAATAACATAAAACCCCATTAGATAATAATTTAGAGTTTAGTGACATTAGTTTTCTAAAAGTATAAATCTAATGTTGTAAAATACATACATACATATGTATGTATACAGACAGTTATCGAAGTATTAAACTGTAAAACCAAAACATAAAATTAAATACAGTTTTTCCTAGCCTCCGAAGATAAAGGCATATTTGAAAACTTTGTTTACTTCAAAAATATACAGGCCTTTTTATGAGAATCAAGAGAAACATTTTTGTGAAGAATTTTCATTATTATATTTATAGATTTTTAAGCATAAATTTCACCTTATTTTATATTTCACAAAACCCTGTTTTAAGTTGCTTGATTAGAGTAAATTCCCATAAATCTTAATACATAAAAATTTGTTATGCAAATTTATTACACCCGATGAAACCACCACTTTATGTTGAAATAAATTAAGAAAAAATCTTAAATACTTAGCGCATTTAAAAAAAAAACTGGAATAGTTAATTAAGCATTAATTACCATAAATAATGAACCAATAAAAATGTTTTAAAGTGGGCAGTTAAATGAAAGTTTTAAATATTCATAAAAAAGTAACCAAATAAAATATGATGAAAGGGTTAATCAGCTGCATTAAATAGTCAATGGTTTTAAAAACTCACATTGCATTTCATAACAAAACTTGATTTTTTAATTAAAAACAAATTTTTTTCTACATTTTTTAATTTACTCAATAAAAAATCTTGCTTTGGTTTCAGTACTCTTATGTTGTCTGCATATGTTTTTTTTTTTATTAATTAAATGGTTTAAAGTAAAGTGCTTACAAAAAACAGTTGCTTACTATTTCTGTCTGATTTCTTTGTTTACATTTGAAAATGTAAATAAAGAGAACAACACGTTAAATAAGCAATAAATACTTGAGAGCGAAGTACATGAGTCTCTAACAGTTTACAGGACTGTAAACAATGTTGCTATACCATGTTTATAAACATTTTATAAATGTTTATAAACATTTTATACATGCCTTTACATTCTCCCTCTTTGATTCGCTTTAATATTAGTTTTACAAAGTCCTTATTGCTTAACTTCTCAGCATTTGTGTAAAACGGTTTTAGCTGTAAACAAATAGTATATACTTAAACTTATAATTCTTACTACGTTTCTCTTGTAGTTTTCAATGTAAACAAAAGCTTAAACCTTGTTTTTGAAAGAAAGGATTTCAGATGAACGTCTATTTGTAAAGAAAACACAAACAAAACATTCGACTAAAATCATTTATGGTACAAAAACAGGGTATTAAGTGTGAAATTATAACACGCTTTAAACTGTAATAATAAACACGTATTTACATTTCTCTATCTCTGTCTGTGTCTTGCGGTATGACTTCTTTAAGGAATGTTAACAAAAGGATTTGAAGTGTTATTAGCTTTCCTTGTATATGTGTACAATATGCAATGCATTTCAAACTGTTCAACCTAATTGTAATTCTAAAAGTTATCTTTTAAATCTCAGTTAATTAAGCTGAATTTAAAATATTTTCAATTGAAAAGGAAAAAATGATTTCACCGCTTCTAAAAATAATGTGTTTAGAAACATATTGTAATTATTTTAAATTACAACAAGATTTCTTTATATACTATTTGGAATTGTTGTTTTTTTTATAAAACGTAAAATACTAAATCACTTGCTGTAATTACTACAACAACAACAACAATAGCAACAGCTATTATAAAAACTAATAATAATTATGCGAAATTATTTCATTTAAATGTACAAACATACACATACAATATTTCCTGCCCGGCATGAAGTCATACAAAAATTCATTCATTCATTCATCTATTCATGAATTAAGAAAAAGAAAAAAAAAACGATAAAAATACTTATCTATGTTGAAAAGAAAAAAATTATTTCAAGTTTTTTTTTTTATTTATTTATTGTCTTAAGCCAGATTTAGATTTTTGGCTGCAGTTTGATTTAAATCTTTCATTTTCTTTATGACTATGCTTCACGCAAATAAAATGAAAAATATCTCTTTAAATGATCATAAACTTTAAGTGTTACAAGAACAATGAATAATGAATAATAAAAAAATGTTTCTAACTCAAATAAATGACAAAATTTTAGTTCTCGTTAAAGAAATCTTTATGACAATTTATTTTAATATGTGCTTAGAATATATGTATATATGTACAGTACCGTGCAAAATAATAGCAGTGAAGAGTTTTAAGTCAGACATTGCCTATTATTATAAAAATTATTAAAGAATTGTTTTAAACTATTTTGTAAATTCATTATTTAGTATGTTGTGTATTCATTGAGGTTACTATTTTTTTTTGGACAACATTTTTACAAAATGTGAAAATGGAAAATTTCAAACTTATAGGAAAATATGATTGCAAAAAAATAGCAGTTTTTTTAGAATTTCAAATATTTAGAGAAAAAAATAAAAACTATTGTTTAAAATTAATATTTTGTGGAATATCCTCTATTCTTAATTACTTCATTGCATCGAGGACCTATGGAGTTAACCAATTTTTGGCATCTTTCTACCGGAATATCTCGCCACGATGATTCCACCACATTCCATAATTCCAGCTCGTTTTTCGGTTTTGCTGTAAAAACTGCTTCCTTGATGTCGGTCCACAAATTTTCAATGGGATTAAGATCCGCTGACTGAGCAGGCCAATCCATAACATTAATTTTATTGTTAGTAAACCACGATTTAGCTGCTCTCCTTGTGTGTTTCGGGTCATTATCATTTTGGAAAACCCATTTTAATGGCATATTCGCAACGGCTTATGGTTTCATAACATTTTCCAAAATATGAACGTATAGATGGGCATCCATGTTTCCCTTTATCCAAAATAAAGGGCCAGTGTCGTAATAGGAAAAATAACCCCATAGATTTATTTTCGCACCTCCATGTTTTACAGTAGTTAAAACATTGCATGGTTCAAATGCTGTATTAGGCTTACGTCTGACGTACTCACGGCGCCCTTTTGAGCCAAACAGAACAACTTTAGTCTCATCAGACCATAAAATATTACGACATTTAGATAGAGGCCAATTACGATGCTCTCGGGCAAATTTTAATCTTTTTACAACATGTCGTTTTTTCAAAAGCGGGACTTTACGGGGAGTTCTTGCTGGTAGATTATTGTTAAGTAAAACCTTCCTTATCGTACAAGAATGAACATCAAGATTTAGATTTCGTTTCAACTCTGTGGCTGAAGTTTTAGTCTCATCTCTTACAGTTCGCAGGATTCTTTTAACCTCAAATTGGCTAATTTTCCTCTTTCTTCCCCGTGTTTCTGCTTTGTACGACCATTTTTTGGCATTGGACATCATTTTAGCTGAGCAACCAACAAGATGTTGAATAAATTTTTAAGTTTTCCGAAACCGAAAAAGAAGCAGGAGTTATGGAATGTGGTGGAATCATCGTGGCGGGCTATTCCGGTAGAAAGATGCCAAAAACTGGTTAACTCCATGGGTCGTCGATGTAATGCAGTAATTAAATAGAGGATATTCCAAAAAATATTAATTTTAAACAATAGTTTTTATTTTTTTCTCTAAATATTTGAAATTCTAAAAAAACTGCTATTTTTTTGCAATCATATTTTCCTATAAGTTTTAAATTTTCTATTTTCACATTTTGTAAAAATGTTGTACAAAAAAAATAGTAACCTAAATAAATACACAACATACTAAATAATGAATTTACAAAATAGTTTAAAACAATTCTTTAATAATTTTTATAATAATAGGCAATGTCTGACTTAAAACTCTTCACTGCTATTATTTTGCACGGTACTGTATGTATGTACACAGACAGACAATTCACAATTCAAATGATTGGAGGCAGTGCTGTTTATTAAGGCTGATCACAGAATAAATTAATGTCAAGGGGAATTTTGTATCATCGTGTCTAAGAACTTTAGGAACTTACCAACTGTTTTAATTTTTTGCTCAAAAATCTTAAGGAGCTGTTTTTAAATTAAAAGAAATGCTGGGAGAATGCCATATCATATCTTTCACAAATTGTGGCTTTAAAATCTATTCCTAAAGTAGCGTAAAACTTATCTTTCTTTTCAATATCTTCATACTCCACATATAGCTTTACGATGCGCCTATCTATTGCGAAGCAGCTGTGAGACAACGCAACTGCAAGATCCTAGACCTTGTAGAGAAGCCAATCTGCCATTCTTATTACTAGAATTCTGTAGACAAAATCTCCAATTCTCTACACTTCAAGTTGAATTGGCTTCCCACTGTCTCTTCTACGGCAACAAGAAACAATTCTTGCGGCAATTTAGCTAAACTTGTGGCCTAACCAATTCCTTGGTTATGATAAGGTCTTAGAACTTCAGTTCTCAATACCGACTGATTACATAATTCCCTAATCAAATTGCAGATTCTCTTTCAGGCCAGATTCAATAAATGTTCATCGATATCTCGTGGTTAGAAGCGGACTCTAAGTCCATGGCGCCAGTTATGACTATCGTCATACCATTAAATAGAAGCAGAATATTTCCTGAGAGCACACTGACATACTAATAAAATCTCGTAGTTTTAATGGTCACCCACATACATAAATATGTGGCAGTAAATCATGCTTCAAATTTAAAATTGTGGGCTTGAATGTGACTATCCCTAATTTCTCTTTTAATATTGTAATGCTTTGAATAAAAATTCATTTTAATGGAATTTTTCAACGATATGTTGTCATCTTTTAAAGCTTTTTTCTAATTTTTTTTTTCATTTTTTTCAGCTTCTACGTTCAAAAAATGTTTAAATAACCTGTTGAAACAAACGAAAAAAATCATGATGGCTTTTTCAATACATTTTGCATATTTGTAGATGAACGCCCTGGTGTAGACAAACGCCTGGTGTGTTATTGAGCTGTTTAACAATAGTTTAAGGTAAGCTTCTTTACAAAAAAAACTTTTTTTTTAAGAAATTTTAATATTTTTTTGTTTAAAAATAATTCAAGAAGATTTTTATTATTTTTATATTATTCTAAAACACACCCTTTATATGACATTTTTATTATTATTGACATCATATTTAATAAGCTTTTTTGCTGAAAGGTGACAAGCTTTTAGAGTTTTTTTGTTACAATATCTACGTAGAGATGTACATACATATGTATGTATGTATGTTAATTTATAAATATATTTTAAGTATGCATGATAATGTACATACATATGCATACTTAAAATTATAAAATTTGTATTGAGGTTTTGGTTTTATTTTTTTAGCTACACTTTAACCAATAATCTGTCTGTCATCCGTAGAGATACTATATATGGTTGGGGTATCTTATTTTTTTTTTATATTTTCAACAGGTTTTTGTAGTCACTGTAGTATGTACATATTTTGTTGCTATTTTAGTAGTAAATTATTGCAAAAATTTATTAGACTTGCATCGCCAACATGCATAGTTTAACAGGTGTAAACTGGATTCCAGTTACAAACCTCACGTACAAATTGTTTAAAACACGGTTGTTTGTTTAAACTAGACTAACTGGCTGTCTAGCAGACTGGTAGTCATGTTTATTATTAACGGTATATTGATTTTTGACAAGGTATTGGGTAATTGATTTTTATTTTTTTTTTTAAGTAAAATAAAAACAAACAAAATACGAAGTAATTTGAGTTAAAGTTTCGAAATAAAATTGAAAAACAAAAAAAAAAAGAAACAAATATTTGGAAATATTTGAAATATTTAAGGAAAAAAGGATAAATGAAATATAAAGGGTTATACATTTAAGGGTTTCAAAAGTAAGCGCTAAATAAACACAATATGTGTGAAAATATGTTCGAAAATCTATTGTTTTCTGTTACTAACAGAATTATGTTAGTTATTATATATTTATATTTTATTAAATAATAAATTTTAGACTCAAACGGATAAATATTACTGTTCAAGGTCACTTGGTCCGCCTATAGTGTCCTGATTTGTCTTTGAAACTGATTTAAATATCGTTTAATCTTAGTTTCCGTTCATTGCAATACCTGTAACACCATATTTTGTAGCATTCAGTAACTGTAGGTTACCAGCTTATGCCTTTTTATTTAATTTGAACCAGAAAATTTCCTGTTTTTACTTTCAAGTCTTAATTTTTTTTATTTAACAGAACTCTGTTAGTAACATAACCTATCTTAATTAACATGGTTTGCTTGTAGAGTTATAGAGCTATGATATAGCTATGGTTTGTATTAAATTTTTATTTCATTAATAATGTTTGCACCGAACCTGTGTCCATTATGTACGAAATGCAGTATCATTTAAAGAACCATTCAAAGACCGCAACTAAGGTTGAGTAGCCATCCATCATTCTTTTAAAGTCTATTTTAAAATAACAACTAATATTTTGAAATCTAAGTTAGGTTAGGTTTGAGAACGTGTACTTGTCAAAACAATACCCAGAGGTCGAAATTACCCATTGTAAATTCATTCCAGACGAGAGTGAGAGAGGGTAGTGAGGGAGATAGGGAAATTGGAAGAGTTAGGAAAGGGTTTAGAAATTTATATAGAAAAGATTTTAGAAAATAATTTTATTATAAAAAATAAAGAAAATTTATAAAATTACCAAAACGTATGCAAATGCATAATTATTGAAAACCTAAGTATTTTTTTGTAGGAAATTTTTGTTTTCTTTTTTAAATTGATATTAATTTAGCAGCTTATTAAAGGTTAAATAATTTTCAGTTGGTCAATGGCAAACGGTAACTTCATTTATGGCATTTACGTGTGATCTTTACACTTGCCTTACAATTGCTTAAGGTCAAGGCATAAATAATCTCTTATTTACACTTTCATTTGCATTCGTATGCACACTCAGTTTCTTACAAAGTATTTGTTGGGTTTCTCTTAAATACTGCTGTTTTTATAAATAAAAATAAAAACAATACTTTTAAAATAAACTATTATCTGTTATTCTATAAAAACTGTTTGTTTACATTATATTAAAACTGTTAATGCATGAACTCTCTCTCTCTACCATTAGCTTTCTCTAGTATTCTTCTTGTTTTTCTCCTACAGAGAAACAAGCTAATGCAGAGCCCTTTTCTTTAGGACACATATTCATTCTTTCACTCTAATATTTACTTCAATATTATTGTATTAGTAATACTAATTAACAGAAATGTTAATGTAAACGCGATCTGTTAAAACAAAACCAAAGCTTATGCTCTCTCAAACTTTCTAAAATGTAAACAAACAATATGCAGAGCCCTTTTATGTAGTAAACATACACGTTCTTTCCTTCTAACATTTTTTGCTTTAATTTAGTGTGTTACAAATACAAACAAAAGAAACTTAAATGTAAACAAATGGAAGTTATATTATTTTTCTACATTGAGTGTGTTGTTAACAGAGACTGTTACGCTAACATGATTTCGGGATTTAGAACAGTTTAGTAAAAGAAAATCCCAATAAATAATAAAAAATCATAAAAAATAAGGAACATTTTGGGAAAATATAAAAGAAAACGGAAGTTAAAGCTGTGAATTTTAAAACAAAACCAATAAATATGAAAATAATGATTTCCTTATTGCTCATAATTCAGTTTAAAAGTTTATTTTCTTGTATCTTCCATAAATCGCTTTAAAATGGATATAATATGAATTTTTAAAGAAATTGTACAAATTTAAAAATTAAAATAAGGTTTTTAAATATTATAAATTAGTTTGTATGTAACTATTTAGCAAAAGCATTTAAATAAGCCTTGGAATGTGTTATTGTACTGAAGGACATTCATAAATGAAGAGTTTTTAACATTTGGATACTGTTAAACAGCTAACATTGCTGTGTTCTGCTAACATTAAAATTTGCTGTTTTAACATTAAAATGGGCTACGTTTATAGGTTCGGATTGTGGCTTGGTTGTGGCACTTAAAAAATCTGATATCTTTCAAAAGCCATGACATTCAAACGAATTCTTAGATGTTTTTCCATTTTTGGAATTAATTTTTTCACTTTTTTTGATTTTAAATAAGATTTCTAACTGTTCGTTAAATGAAGATGTCAGTTTAGTTTTTATTTATTATAGATTTTATATTCTAATTGAATTTCTTTTATTTTCTCTTTTAAACAACGTGGGTGATGTATGATTTCAAATTGTTTTCTGCTATTCAAAAATATTTTCGTATTATTGCTATTGATCATCATTGATGAAATCATTTTAATTTCTTAATAAAAGAAAAAAATGCATTTTTTTACTCATTTACTCATATTACAATAGAAGAAAAAAAAAATAAAAAAAAAACAATTGTTACATCAGCACCCGTATAACTAACTATAAAGTAAATGATCTGTAATTAAGTCATTATTCGAATATCTATTGTTGTTTTTAATGACATATAAATAGAATGTCTTTGAAATTTATTTATAAATAAATGTTCTAGTCTAACTATTGTTCTAATATTACACCTGAATCTTGATTGAAAGAAAATATTGCATATTTCTATGCGATTTTCGCACCTAAATACTCAATTTTCAGTTGTTTTTTCTACTTTTTTGTGCAAGTTGATTTCACAAACGCGATAATATTTGATCTATTGTAAACGAACCGCTGGTATAAGCTTAAAGACTTTAATTGAAATCTCTGACAGTGAGATGACAGTGATATGAATGCATGTACTTTGTAGAAAAAGTCATCAGCCTTAATAAGCATAAATAAGGGGTATGTCTGGGTATAATTGGCCATTACAACCCTTCATTCTTGATTACGGCCTAGCTTCTCAACACAAAATAAGGGAGACAGAGAGAGCAAATTTGAGTATGTTTTTTAGGTTAGAGAACTGCTGTTAGTATATTATAGTGCATATAAAGTGTATTTTCAGGTATCAGGACTAGAGAGCCATGGTATCAAGGGCGTTACTTGCGACCAGCGATATAGGCTGCGAAGCTAATTTTTTTCTTCAAATGAGCAAAAAAGTGCTCTGTAGTAATGGGGCTAAATCGGATAAAGTATGTACTTGTGGGAGAAATGGATAGGATGGGCTGGATAGGCATGATATCAAGAATTCCAAAACAGTTTTCCTTAGGGTCGAGATTTTGTTGGAACCGGAGATATAACTTTTTTATATGAGCAAAATAAGTGATTATGAATGAAAATTTTAATAATTCTCATTGAGTTAATATTGATTTATATGGTATACATACATATATCCAACAAAATGTCGTATTTCATGCAAGAATAAGCAGTTTTTGGGCGATGACTTGCATTTGTTTGTATGCTGACTTGCATTTTTGGTAAATTTTTTAGATTTTTGTCGATTAGGACGATATCAGCTTCGTCGCCTGTATTAGTTTCGACGCCCATATATCCAGTGCCAAGTAATGCTCGATCGCAACGAAAACTGCTTTGGACCTTGATGCCATTGTTATCCAGCTCACTAAGTCCATTTCCCCCACAAGTCTAAGTGTCAGAATTGTATTGCTGTTCCTAGCAGCACTTGTGGCCTATCCTAGAAGTCATTATGTTACAAATAAGTACCGCGAAAGCCGCCTGCCTTTTAGGGAAGTATGCTAATCTCTTTTCCAGTGATATTGCCATCCTTAATAGTCATTACTTCGCCTGAAAGACGCTGTAATGATCCAGTATCCTTATCGAATAAGCTACACCTGTCTAATTCGAAAAAATGCCTCCACCCAGGGCTTCATGCAATTTCAAATCATTTGTGGTGTATCATTCACCATGTGTATTACATATGTACATAATTTTCCCATTACCATCATCATTTATTTTTACGAGGTACTGGTCGTGGTTGATTGGCCAGTAGAACGCACAATTCATTGCAGAAATAAAACCCATTTTTTTTTTTTTACACTAAATTTTTCATCGATTGCTATATTTATTGATATCATAACATTTCCTAATTCATTTCTAATTCTACATTATTCCATACATTCTGTTACTTATTTTATCTATGATATTTTATTACTTTTTTGCTGAACTCCCATAGCACTCTCATTTATAAGATTAACATCTTGTTGTGCTATGATTAATATTAAATAAATAAATAAATAAATAAATAAATAAATGAGGCAGCCACCACATCACATTGCCATTATTCAGACAGACTATCCTATTCCTGCTGAGATTTTTCCTGTTACGACATAAATAGAGTCAAATCTAAAGTTTATAAACGCTACTGCCTCTTTTCTATCTGCCACAACTTACTTCCCCAGTTGTTGGGGTTTGTTCCCTTAGCGTTGGTTGTATTCTGAACTACCTCGAGAACTCATAGTGTGGTGTTATGTATACTAAATTCCTGAAGGTTTATAATTCCATTGGAATGATTGGATTGATATTCGATCCGTGACATTAACCAGTTGTCCACAGGCAATACATAGTATTAGCTGCTAAGCCCTTACAGTAAAGATCAAATCAAAATAACAGCCATATTATCTCCCAATTAATGTGACTGATATTCCAATTTAATTATGGCTTATTAAGTAAAAATATTTAAATAATTTAAAGTTTACTCACTACTTACCTTTTTTATCAAAACGTTGTGAAAAAACAAAATATGTCTGCGGAGTTTTATTTTTTTTTCTTTTTGGTTCAATTAATCCCAATTTAATGGCTAACAATGATGATGATGTTGATGTTGACGTTAATAATGTTTAGTTTTGAGTGGCAGAAAAGTTTGTATTCAAAACAATAATAGAAAATCCGCTAAATAAACTGCAATTAAAGCCGTAATAAGATTAGATGATGGTGGATAGTGGATGATTTTTAATAAAATTAAAAATATTTTAATTTGACACAGTAAAACAAAAGATAATAATTAAAAAAAAACACACAAATAAATTTCAATATTTGAATATCTTCTTTTAAAAAAGAAGCGAGCGAACCGAACCGGTTGAATGAATTTCAAATTAAAGATTTACAGTCACAACTTTATTGTCAAGATTTTTTTAATATTTTATTCACTTGTTTATTGTTATATTGTTGATATTTTTAGATGGGTCTTGTTTACATATGTATTTATATTTATTATATTCTTGCTTAAGGTTTTTTTTTGTCTTATTTTATTTAATTCATTTTTGTTTTTAGAATTTTTCGTCTGGCTTTTGATTTTTTTTATTTCAGAGTAATTTGCATATATTTTTTGTAAATATTATTATTTAAACAATTCAATTTTTTTTTAAATTTTATTTTTAGATTTATAAAAAATTTTTTTATTCCTCTCTTGTTTTTATTTTGAATTTTACAATCAAGGCTTTTTGAATGCTTTCATAACGATTTTTGTATTGGTTGGTTATTTCTGTATTTTTTTGTTTCATACTATCAACATTCAAGGGAAGGCCCCTCCCTACTCAAACTAACTCACTTAATTGGATATTACAATTCTGAAGTCAAGATTACGATCTTGTTTCGTACACCACCCATATTGTATACGATAATGTTATCCATGAGTGGCGGGACCGAAAGAAATATTTGTTTTTCAAGATGTCAGAGACGAGATTTGAAGCTTCAAGCTCTCTTCTAGTAAACCAAAACACTGCCTACTAGATTACGGCCACTTCATGCAATGGAAAATTGGTTGTGAAATGTAAAAACCTACCGTTTGTAGACGAAAAATGCTCTTTTTTTGAGATGTCAGAGACGAAATCTGAAGTCTCAACCTCTCTTCTAGTAAACCAAAACAATGCCTACTAGATTGCGGTGATTTCATGCAAGCGAAAATACATTGTGAATGGTAAGAAAGGACGTTAAGCGCTTGTATACATTGGATTTAAATCTACTTATGACATATGACAGGAAAACCAAACCCTACGAGAAGCGAGAAACGTGCGAGAATTTTCTCCATAAAGCACAATGCATTTCATTGGCCAATTAACCATCAACGGATATGAATATGAGCAAGGCAAGTACCTCGTTTGATTTACAGCAACAAATTCTTCTTTTTCATTAGAGTACAATAGAATACTGAAACAAAAGCCATATTGTAGCGAATTTTCAATAAATAAATAAGGTTGAATATCTTAGGCTTCATTACGCCGCCAGTAAACCTTCGAAGCACGATGGTAAGGAGGAAATCAAATGAATTGAAGTGTTTCATGTACCGTTTTGGAAAATCAAGTTCAAGTGCCTTGCTTCTTTGGACAGCAAAAATCAATTTGCCTGGGCATACATATACTGTCCCCTGAAGAAGACATTGGAAAAAGTCCTATCTGTTTAACCGATTGAAAGTTAAGTACGATATAAGGCGGCTTGCATGGCATATCATGTTCAGATTATGGGAAATTATGGATTGGATGTAATCATAAAACATATTACCTGCATGTAGTAGGATAATAGAATATACGCATAATATTGAGGTATGTTATAGAATGCCAAACATTTCTATTACAATCAAAGGTATCTCTTTGGATATGATTCGACATACCTGGCATAGTTGCCCATATTGACACTTTTTGCCACACGGACATATCTAAGCTAAGGATCCCTGAAGTGAATAAGAAACGCTGTATGCTTCATCTATTAATCTCACGGAGGTCCATCAATAAAAAGAGTACCAGAGATTCCATATCTAGGACTGTTGTAACCAAGAACCAAGGGATTAATAATTTCGTTCTCTAAATATGGTACGATGTGTTTAATTTTTTCACCTAGTCACCGGGAAGTGATCGGATTATGAAGAAGTAAATGATTTAACTGGCATAAATAGCGAATCACCAGGAGTAAACGTAAACGAAAAATCGAAAGCGCATTTATACTTTAATCTAATAGAATGCTGCAAAACAAAGGCATAGTAATCTAAATTACTAAAGCAATCTAGGGCGTCTAGTATAAGGAAAGACCAACAGCATGTTGATCTGAATAAGAGAAAAGTGAGCAGGATAATAAGTGTTCTTATGGGACACTTAACTTTACAGAGGTATTTGTATCGCATAGGTACAATAAACAACAGCAAATGGAGGGCATGTGGAGAGCAATATTTTATGGATGATTCTTTGCCAAACATTACCATTACCCACCTAAGAGGAGTGGATTGAAAGAAATTAAGGAAATGTGTACGCGATACGGATGGGGACTTGTTCTATATTTAGTGTAAAGATTTTTTTGTTTAAATTGATGAAATTGAAATCAATTTATTAAGTTTTAGTTCGTTTTTATTTATCAATATTTTTTATTATTATTATTCTTTTCCTTTCAAAAAGTCCTCGTTTAAATTTCTTCAAATTAATGAAATTTTTTATTTATTTATTTTATTTTTATTTATTTTTTAATCCTTTTTGATATTTATTTTCTTTGGAAAAAGCCCATTTAAATTATTTTCAACAGTTCTTTATTTTTATTTAATTCTTTTTATTATGATTTATTTATTTACATACATATTGTTAAATTATTTTTTTAAATTACTTTAAAATTAATTCTTTTTTTATATATATTTTAATTTGTTTTTATTTTTCTTTAGTTTTTTTAATTTTTTTGTTATTATTTATTATTGAAATTATTTATTTATTTATTTTAATTGTAGTTAATTAAATTTAGTTTATTTGTGATATATTTTTTTCATAATAAATTGAATTAATTTGAAATTATTTTTCTTTCTGTATTGTCCTTATTGCTTTAAAATACATACTATCATTTAAAAGTTTGTTTAGTTCTAGTTTATTATCTTTTCTATATTCTTTTTATTTTTTTGCTTTTATTTCTTATTTTTAGGACATAAATTTATATTTTTTTTTTTTTATTTTTCTTTATATTTTTTATTAAATTATTTTAATTTTAACAATTTTTTTTATTTTTAAAGTTTATTTTTTTTTTATGAATTTTTATAATTAAAAATAATATTTTTTCCTTGCAGATTATCTGTATTGCAGTCTCTATTGGAAAAATGTCTACCGAATTACCAACCAACGTTTAAAGGCACAACCAAGCAATAGTTGTTAAACCGGACTTTACATTCAAAAAATGCAGCTTTAAGCCACCGAAAGAAAAATTCAAAAATAAACACAAAAATACATATTTTCATTCAAGCTGAAGCATTCGCTTACTAATACCAATGCTTTAACATTGTAAAAAAACAACAACAACAACAAAATTTTCAAAACACCTCTTAAAACGCAATGAAGACGATAAACAATAAACGACGACGGCGGCGGTGGCGGCGGCTTAAGCATCAACTTCCAAAAATACTTGCAGTAAGTATGTAAGTTTAGTTTTGTTAAATTGAAATTATTTTTGTTTTTGTGTTCGTGTGTTTTTAAAACACAACGCGTGCGCTTTAGTTTTACGTTATGAAGTAAAGTGTTGTTCGTGCGTAGCTTACCAAACGAAGACTACTTTTAAGACATTCACCAAATGAAACTACAGGCTTAGAAAAAATTTTTTTATTTGTACATTTTCTTACAGTGTATGTGTTAGTAAAGCATTTAACATAAGCTTTAAAGCAAACAGCAAGACAGCTTTTTCATGTGTCCGTAGAAGCAAACAACACGAACGACAACAAAATCGTGATTAAAGCGAAGAAGATTTGTAAAAAAAAACACACACAAAGTTTTCGTGTTTTTATTTTCTCTCTCTCCAACTGTTGCTTTGAAAATGGTATGTAAACAATACTAAACAAGTTCTTCTTTTTCTTCTTACATTGCATACCGCAAAAGTAATCTTTAAAACACCCCCAAAACACTCCGCCGCATAACCATTAAACGAATCATTCCCGTGTTCCAAGATTAAAATAATATGTGTGTACTCGTACATTTCAAAGTGCTTACTCCTGTTAGTATACAGTGTATATATACTGAACACGTGATTTTTTTCGCTTTTTAACTGTACAACAGGTTCTGGGTTTTTATCTAGGAACCAACCACTTACCAATGCAAAGTGTGAGTAGAAATTTAAAAGAAAAAGAGGAGAGAAAACAGCAACACAATCGACAATTGGCAACATCAGCTTAAAAATTTGAATTTGATGCGCCAAATAAAAACAATTGACACCAAGACGTGATAAAATGTGCCATATACACAGTCCAATATGCATGGAAGTATAGTTAGAGAACAAGTGTTTTATAGAAAATTGCCGTTATGTGGTCATTTATAGTAACACAATGCCGAAAGTCGTAACAAAACATGTCTATGTTGACAGAATCAGAATACCAATGTGTTTGGAAAGATTTTAAAAATTCTGTTTTATTTGTTCTTTAATTAATGTATGTATGTATTTTTGTTTTTTCTTTAGCTCTACGATCTGAAGACTAGGAATCTTCAAAAGGAATTGGTAACCCGGCCTACCCAATGTGCACTATACTCCCCAACACTTAACACTTTGCTTGCTGAGCGCCTACGTACTAAATCCAACCCCGTTCGTCACATTCCCCTCGGTGGAATTGGACCAGTCTACTAATTGAACGCGTTTCAAAAGACCTGTTCCTTTTCTTGTAACATGTTTCCTTCTCTCTAGGTCCACTACCAGCTGCAGGCGCATCATCAGCATCAGTAGATACCATGCAGAAGGCTGAAATTATCCTGAGAGCAGATCTCCTGTAGGTTGCTTCAATTTATTATTATATTTGTTCTTTAATTAATGTATGCATGTATTTTTGTTTTTGTTTTAGCTCTACGATCTAAAATCTGGGAATCTTCAAAAACCTTTGGTAACCCGTCCTACCCGCTGTGCACTATACGCCCCAACACTTTGCTCGCTGAGCACCTACGTACTAAAACGAACCACACACTGCAATCTATCCTTAGCATCATCAACCAATTGAACGGGTTTCAAAAGACCTGCTCCTTTTCTTGTAATATGTTCCATCTCTCCAGGACCGCTACCAGCTCCAGGCTCCATCTCCGCAATCACTAATGTTGCATCAGAAGAAACCGTGCAGAAGGCGCTGAAATTATGCTGAGAACAGATCTTCTGTAGGCAGCTTCAATTCCTGCTCTATAGGTCTTCTTATCGTAGCCTCAGCCCATATAGTTGCTGGTCTGCATGTATAGCAATCGAGCACACTACTTGCATGGCGTTCCATAGTATTGGGCGAACATCGAACCTTGCAGGACACCCGCCTTGCTGAGCTGCATATATACCAATCGAAACCTTACTTTCATCAGGAATTGTCTTTTCTGCCGCTTTGGGCATTTTTCGAGCAAGTGCGCATTTTCCATCGACATAAAAAATGAGCCTGCTGTCAATCATTACTCCCAGGTACGTACTTAATTGTCTACTTTGATGTTATACGTTTGTCACATCCTCTTCCTTGTGCTTACAGCTAGAACGTCCGTATTGTGGTCAGCAAGTTTGAAACTGTTCCCGTGATCCAGCTTCTAACCATGCCAACCGCAGTGTTACACGTTATCGGCAGCAAATCCAATGATCTGTGCACCCCCAGGGAGTTTAAGCCTCAATACACCATCATGCATGGCATGGCATCTCTAGGTCCACTCCCAGCTGCAGGCGCATCTTCTGCATCAGTAGACACCATACGGAAGACTGAAATTATCCTGAGAGCAGATCTTCTGCAGGCAGCTTCAATTCCTGCTCAATCGGTTTTCTTATTCATAGCCTCAGCGCATATAGTTGCTGAGCTGCATATACATATAGCAATCGAACACCTTACTTTCATCAGGAGCTGTCTATTCTCCCGCTTTGGGCATTATTCGAGCAAGTGAGCATTTTCCATCGACGTAAAAAATGAGCCTGCTGTCAATTATTACTCCCAGGTACGTACTTAATTGTCTGCTTCTATGTTATACGTTTGTCGCTTACTGTTATGGTAATGAATTCCATCCTCTTCCTAACGCTTACAGGTAGAACATCCGTATTGTGATCATCAAGTTTGAACTTGTTCTCGTGATCCAGCTTCTAACCATGCCAACTGCAGTGTTACACGTTATCGGCAGCAAATCCAATGATATGTGCATCTCCAGGGAGTTTAAGCCTCAATACACCATCATGCATTGCATGGCATCTCTAAGTCCACTACCAGCTGCAGGCGCATCATCTGCATCAGAAGAAACCGTGCGGAAGACTGAAATTATCCTGGGAGCAGATATTCTGTAAGCAGCTTCAATTCCTGCTCTATAGGTCTTCTTATCGTAGCCTCAGCCCATATAGCTGCTGAGCTGCATGTATAGCAATCGAGCACACTACTTTCATCAGGAAGTGCGCATTTTCCATCGACGTAAAAAATGAGCCTGCTGTCAAGCATTACTCCCAGGTACGTACTTAATTGTCTGCTTTGATGTTATACGTTTGTATCTTAATCTTATGATAATAAATTCCATCCTTTTCCTACTGCTTACAGGTAGAACGTCCGTATTGTGATCAGCAAGTTTGAAAACTGTTCCCGTGATCCAGCTTCTAACCATGCCAACTGCAGTGTTACACGTTATCGGCAGCAAATCCAATGATCTGTGAAACTCCAGGGAGTTTAAGCCTCAATACACCATCATGCATTGCATGGCATCTCCAGGTCCACTACCAGCTGCAAACGCATCATCTGCATCAGTAGACACCATGCGGAAGACTGAAATTATCCTGACAGGAGATCTCCTTTAGGCTGCTTCAATTCTTGCTCTATAGGTCTTGTCATCGTAGCCTCAGTCCATATAGCTGCTGGGCTGCATATATAGTAATCGAGCACACTACTTTCATCAGGAACTGTCTTCTCCCGTCAATTATTACTCCCAGGTACGTACTTAATTGTCTGCTTCGATGTTATACATTTGTCACATCCTCTTCCTTCTGCTTACAGCTAGAACGTCCGTATTGTGATCAGCAAGTTTGAAAACTGTTCCCGTGATCCAGCTTCTAACCATGACCAAAAGCAGTGTTACACGTTATCGGCAGCAAATCCAATGATATGTGCACCTCCAGGGAGTTTAAGCCTCAACACACCATCATGCATGGCATGGCATCTCAAGGTCCACTACCAGCTGCAGGCGCATCTTCTGCATCAGTAGACACCATGCGGAAGGCTGAAATTATGCTGAGCACAGATCTCCTGTAGGCAGCTTCAATTCGTGCTCCATAGGTCATCTTATTCATAGCCTCAGCCCATATAGTTGCTGGGCTGCATGTATAGCAATCGAGCACACTACTTTCATCAGGAACGGTATTTTCTTCCGCTTTGGGCATTATTCGAGCAAGTGCGCATTTTCCATCGACATAAAAAATGAGCCTGCTGTCAATCATTACTCCCAGGTACGTACTTAATTGTCTGCTTTGATGTTATACGTTTGTCGCTTACTCTTATGGTAATGAATTCCATCCTCTTCCTACTGCTTACAGATAGAACGCCCGTGTTGTGATCATCAAGTTTGAAAACTGTTCCCGTGATCCAGTTTCTAACCATGCCAACCGCAGTGTTACACGTTATCGGCAGCAAATCCAATGATCTGTGAAACTCCAGGGAGTTTAAGCCTCAATACACCATCATGCATTGCATGGCATCTCTAGGTCCACTACCAGCTGCAAACGCATCATCTGCATCAGTAGACACCATGCGGAAGACTGAAATTATCCTGACAGGAGATCTCCTTTAGGCTGCTTCAATTCTTGCTCTATAGGTCTTGTCATCGTAGCCTCAGTCCATATAGCTGCTGGGCTGCATATATAGTAATCGAGCACACTACTTTCATCAGGAACTGTCTTCTCCCGTCAATTATTACTCCCAGGTACGTACTTAATTGTCTGCTTCGATGTTATACATTTGTCACATCCTCTTCCTTCTGCTTACAGCTAGATCGTCCGTATTGTGATCAGCAAGTTTGAAAACTGTTCCCGTGATCCAGCTTCTAACCATGACCAAAAGCAGTGTTACACGTTATCGGCAGCAAATCCAATGATATGTGCACCTCCAGGGAGTTTAAGCCTCAACACACCATCATGCATGGCATGGCATCTCAAGGTCCACTACCAGCTGCAGGCGCATCTTCTGCATCAGTAGACACCATGCGGAAGGCTGAAATTATGCTGAGCACAGATCTCCTGTAGGCAGCTTCAATTCGTGCTCCATAGGTCATCTTATTCATAGCCTCAGCCCATATAGTTGCTGGGCTGCATGTATAGCAATCGAGCACACTACTTTCATCAGGAACGGTATTTTCTTCCGCTTTGGGATTATTCGAGCAAGTGCGCATTTTCCATCGACATAAAAAATGAGCCTGCTGTCAATCATTACTCCCAGGTACGTACTTAATTGTCTGCTTTGATGTTATACGTTTGTCGCTTACTCTTATGGTAATGAATTCCATCCTCTTCCTACTGCTTACAGATAGAACGCCCGTGTTGTGATCATCAAGTTTGAAAACTGTTCCCGTGATCCAGCTTCTAACCATGCCAACTGCAGTGTTACATGTTATCGACAGCAAATCCAATGATCTGTGCACCTCCAGGGAGTTTAAGCCTCAATACACCATCATGCATGGCATGGCATCTCTAGGTCCTCTACCAGCTGCAGGCGCATCATCTGCATCAGAAGAAACATATAGCAATCGAGCACATTACTTTCTTTAGGAGCTGTCTTTTCTCCCGCTTTGGCATTATTCGAGCAAGTGAGCATTTTCCATCGACGTAAAAAATGAGCCTGCTGTCAATCATTACTCCCAGGTACGTACTTAATTGTCTGCTTCGATGTTATACATTTGTCACATCCTCTTCCTTCTGCTTACAGCTAGAACGTCCGTATTGTGGTCAGCAAGTTTGAACCTCTTCCCTTGATCCAGCTTCTCACCATGACCAACTGCAGTTTTACACGTTATCCGCAACAAATCCGATGATCTGTGCACCTCCAGGGAGTTTAAGCCTCAATACACCATCATGCATGGCGTTCCATAGCTTTGGGCGAGCATCGAACCTTGAAGAACACCCGCCTATGCTTAAAGTAGCTTAAATTAGTCCATAATGAGTTCCATTTAGTATTTCGATATGTCCTTTCCTAGCTTATTCTCAAAGTTGAACATTATATATATGTATTTATGCATGAAAGTGTGTAAAAAGAAATAAAAATAATCATAAAATCATAAAAATAATCATTTTTAATCTTAGTTTCATGAAAAGAGGCTCTTTTTTTCATTTTCTCAAGCGCACGCACACTAACACAATTTTTCTTTTGGTTTTTCTGGCTAAAAATTAAAATTCTGAAAAAATACCAGGCGCACAGAATTCGCAGAAGGTGGACGAAAAAAAAAATTAATTTAATTAATCTCTGGGTCACCCTGTTATTGCTAAAAATTCGGGAATGTAGGCATACTTTTAGGATTTAATAAAATCCCACTAGGCACCCTGTTGCATATTTTTTATAACCGGGTGCCTAAACTATATCTGAAGCTCCTTAAAGTATGCTGCAAGAATCTTGAATTTTTTCATATAAATTAGATGTTTTATGCCATATTAAGACATAGGCAAACTTTTAGGCTCGTTTAAAATAAAATAACACCCGGTGACAAAATTTTTAATAATAGGGTGTAGCTTTTATTTTTGTAAATCCCTAAATTAGGCTACAGAAAGTTTTTATTTGTAAAAAATTTTTTATTTTGGCACCGTGCTAAAATTTCTGTTCGCCTGGTATTTTCGTCAAATTTAGAAAATCACTTTCTTGGTTAAATTTTTCCAAATAACATGAAAGTTTCATGAGTGCGTTCACACGCAGCAAGTCATCAAGTTTACTTTGTCAAGTCGTTTTTTTTTTACGTGAAAACAAAAGGAAAAATAAATGGAAATTTGCTTAATTATAGTATATTGGCCAATCTTTTTTTTTTTATTCCAAATTGCTTCTTTAACCGTTCTTAGAGATGATTGCAGCTTGTGGTAGGTAGATTATCCAGTTCTAAAGAATTTTTCTAGTCAATTTATGTTGCATGTCCAATGGAATGTCAATTGTTTAAACCAGATTGTATTTTTTTCTGTTTTTGTTTTTCTATTATTATGATTATTTCTTTACATTATGATTTCTAAATTGCACAGATATTTTAGTTTTTCACAACAACAACAATCACACAAAAACTTATTAAAATTTTCCGCTTGAAAAATTATTGAATTATTGTTTTTGTTGTTGCTGTTGTTGATTGCAATTTCGGTAAAAATAAAAAGGAAGACAAAAATTGCGGACTTGAAGCAGAACCGCAAAATAAAACGAATGACAATTGAAAATATCAAACTGTTATGTAAGGCATAGGATGAGTATGGTAGAAATGGTTACCAAAATCGATTTTGGAAGCGGTGAACGGCTTTCCTATACATTATATTGCACAGCCTTATCAGCTTGGCAATAAACTTTCCGGCTTTTTTTCTAATATCTAAATTTTACATTCATTTAAAGAAGGCTGGACTTCAATACCTCCAAGCTTAATCACAATTCCAAGCTGGCTCCCCACATTTACAATAGGCATCCTACACAACTATTTACATACATTACAACACTTAAACTATTGTTAACAATTTTAACTTAAATCTACGTTTACGCTTGAGTCAATTCTCTACACAGTTCATTTAATGATAATATTGTAGCGCCTATTAGATGTATGGAACCGGTTACCAATATATTAAGCTCTTGATTTTTATCATAACGTTGGCGTATGTGCTGAAAACTTTGCATTATGGAGGGAAATACTTGGCCTGTATTGCTTTCATCGTTTTCTAAACACAATTGTTGCCAATTTGCAGAGTGCATTTGACAGCGTTTCAATTGTTCCACTTGTGTATAGAGAACCGAGGTGGTATCGTGACTATTGCTGCTGGCTGTTGATGAGATGTTGGGAACAAAACACACCAAATCAAAGCTGGCAAAGGAGCGTAGAATACTTAAAAGTTTTTTTGAATCACGATCACCGGTAGTATTGAAGATAAGAATTCTGGGTATCTGTTGTTGTGTAGCGGTAACTTGTTGGAACCAATTGCCGCAAACCTGCATACTTTCCACTGTATGAGCGCCATCTAGATGGATGCTAAAGGAAAAGTTTTTTGAATTAAAAAATGTTTTTATAATTCATTTAAGGCACACAAACTTACTTGAAATTAAAGAATTGCACTCGCTGGCATCTACCCGGCCAACTGCAGTTTACAATGCCTTTGATGGCCTGCTCTGTAAGCCTTGGCTTATTTACTTCATAGTCTCTGTGGAAGCCATTGAGATTTTGTCTTAACCAGTCATAGGCCAACTGTAAAGCTAAGGAACCATTCAGTATTGCCACATTATTTAAATGCTGTCTTAATGCTTCCAAATTAGGTTCTCTAAAGTACTCTTCAAATTCAGGCACTTTATAAACTTGCGCTTGCTTTTCCGCAGCTCTTTTCTGTATCACCTCCCAGCATTCTGATTGTGTGCATGAGGTGTACACTGTCGAATGAGGCTTTATAATGCCAGCCTTTTGCCAGGCTATTTCCTCAAGGGTATTACCCAATAACTGCGTGTGTTCCAAGCCCAATGAGGTTATACCCACTGTTTTAGTATTGGGCACAATGTTCGTACTGTCCAGTTCACCTCCTATACCCACTTCTAAGATGACAACATCAACCTTCTCGTGCAGGTAAATGTGAAAGGATAAGACGGTTAAAAATTTAAAATAGGCAGGCATATCATTTTCATATTCTTGGCTGGCCAATAGCTTGTTATAGACGGGCCAGAAATATTGTGTAAATTTATGTTTCGATATTGGCTGGCCATTAATGCGTATACGTTCGGTTAGGGATACCAAATGCGGTGAACTATAGAAACCAGTTTTAACGCCATAGGCACGTAAAATGGAGTCGGTTAAGGCACAGGTGGAGCCCTGAAATAGAACAGAAGAAGAAAGAAAAAAGAAAGAAAAGTGAGATGAATTACTAGAATAACCAAAGGGCCTTTCATTACAAGTTTATTTCATCTCATCTACATACAAAGTTCTGCGACTACCCTACCGCTGTACAAATGAGACTAAATCGAATAAAAAATGGACTTGTGGGGGAAATGGACCTAGTGGACTGGATAGTCGTGGGATCAAGAATTCCATAACTGTCCTTGTTACTGCCGGGCGTTACTTGGGACCGGAAATATACGCGACGAAGCTAAATGTTTTCTTTAAATGAGTAAAATGGGGCGCAATCGGATAAATAATGGACTTGTGGGGGAAATGGACCTAGTGGCCGGATAGACATGGTACCAAGGATTCCAAAACAGTTTTCCTTAGGATCCAGCTTTACTTGGAATTAGAAATATAGGCAACCAAACTAACTCTTTTTATATAAAATGAAATTTTGTTGAAATGAACTTAAAAATTTTAATAATTCTCATTGAGTTAATATGCATATATATGTATAAATACAACAAAATGTCGCATTTTTCGCATGCTGCATTTCTTTGGTGGATGACTTGGATTTTTTGGATGATGACTTGCATTTCTCTTGGTCGATGACTGGCATTTTTTTGGACAATGACTTGCAGTTTTTGGTCGATGACTTGCAGCTTTTTTGGACAATGACTTGCAGCTTTTTTGGTCGATGACTGGCATTTTTTGGATGATGACTTGCATTTTTTAGGTCGATGACTTGCATTTTTTTTGGACAATGACTTGCAGCTTTTTTGGTCGATGACTTGCATTTTTTGGATGATGACTTGCATTTTTTTGGACAATGACTTGCATTTTTTAGGTCGATGACTTGCATTTTTTTGGTCAATGACTTGAATTTTTTGGATGATGACTTGCAGTTTTTGGTCGATGACTTGCATTTTTTTGGACAATGACTTGCAGCTTTTTTGGTCGATGATTTGCATTTCTTGGATGATGACTTGCAGTATTTGGTCGATGACTTGCATTTTTTTGGTCAATGACTTGAATTTTTTAGGTCGATGACTTGCAGTTTTTGGTCGATGACTTGCATTTTTTTGGACAATGACGCAGCTTTTTTGGTCGATGACTTGCATTTTTTTGGATGATGACCTGCACTTTTTTGGATGATGACCTGCACTTTTTTGGACAATGACGCATGATTTTGGTCAATGACTTGCAGTTTTTGGTCGATGACTCGCATTTTTTTGGACAATGACTTGGAGCTTTTTTGTCAATGACTTGCAATTTTTGGATGATGACCTGCACTTTTTTGGACGATAACTTGCATTTTTGAGGTCAATGACTTGCAGTTTTTGGACAATGACTTGCAGCTTTTTGGTCGATGACTTGCATTTTTTTGGACAGTGACTTGCAGCTTTTTTGGTCGATGACTTGCATTTTTTGGATGATGACCTGCACTTTTTTGGACGATGACCTGCATTATTTAGGTCGATGACTTGAATTTTTTGGACAATGACTTGCAGCTTTTTTGGTCGATGACTTGCATTTTTTGGATGATGACCTGCACTTTTTTGGACGATGACCTGCATTTTTTTCGGTCGATGACTTGCATTTTTTTGGACAATGACTTGCAGCTTTTTTGGTCGATGACTTGCATTTTTTCGATGATGACCTGCACTTTTTTGGACGATGACCTGCATTTTTTAGGTCGACGACTTGCAGTTTTTGGTCGATGACTCGCATTTTTTTTGACAATGACTTGCAGCTTTTTTGGTCGATGACTTGCATTTTTTGGATGATGACCTGCACTTTTTTGGACAATGACTTGCAGCTTTTTTTGTCGATGACTTGCAATTTTTGCATGATGACCTGCACTTTTTTGGACGATGACTTGCATTTTTTTTTGCCAATGGCTTGCATTTTCGAGGTCAATGACTTGCAGTTTTTGGTCGATGACTTGCATTTTTTTGGACAATGACTTGCAGCTTTTTTGGTCGATGATTTGGATTTTTTGGATGATGACCTGCACTTTTTTGGACGATGAATTACATTTTTTGGTCAATGATTTGCAGTTTCTGGTCGATGACTTGCATTTTTTGGTCAATGACTTGCATTTTTTAGGTCGCTGACTTGCAGTTTTTGGTCGATGACTTTAATTTTTTTGGACAATGACTTGCAGCTTTTTTGGTCGATGACTTGCATTTTTTGAATGATGATCTGCACTTTTTTGGACGATGACTGGCAATTTTTGGTCAATGACTTACATTTTTTAGTTCGATGACTTGCAGTTTTTGGTCGAAGACTTGCATTTTTTTTGGATAATGACTTGCAGCTTTTTTGGTCGATGACTTGCTTTTTTGGATGATGACCAGAACTTTTTTGGGCGATGACTTGCAGTTTTTGGTTGTTGAGTTGCATTTTTTTGGTCAATGACTTGCATTTTTTAGGTCGATGACTTGCAGTTTTTGGTCGATGACTTGCAGCTTTCTTGGTCAAAGTTTCTGTACAGCCGACTTCGGTTACGGGTGTAGTTAATCCGACATAATGTCGAACTGATGTGGAACCTGGGTCCCTTGGACATCCTAGGGAGTGATATTGCTGATACATAAGTGTGCTGCCAGGAGCACGTACATACTTATTTAATGAAAATGACTGATATAATCACTTGCAAAATTCTAAGAATTTTTCTGGCAATAGAAAAAACTCTCTCCTGGTCTTTGGGCGAGAATTTATTCTACGGAACAATGTGATTTCCTTTTTTACTGACGGCTCGAAGATAAAAATGGGTAGATTGGATATTTATTCTGATAAACTGGACCTTTCGGTCTCTTTGTGACTGCCCGGTGAATTCACTGTTTTCCAGGAAGAGTTTTACCGGAATTGTTCTGAAATTGAATCCTCTAAGCTCTTCAGTCAATAGACGATGGCTTTTTTGTCCTTTGGGAGAGGCAATTTGGATTCTAACGGGTATAAATACTGAGCAGTACATTTTGAAGTCGCCGTGGTTTAGTAAGTAGCGTGTTGGCTTATTAGACGAAGGTCTGAGCTTAAAAAGTGAAAAGTTTCTCAAAAACTATCACTCGTGGTCGACGTTAAACTGTGGGTCCCGCAACTCATGGTTACAATTAACACACACAACATGGGTGCTGAGAGCAGCTAGGTTTTAATCCTGACACTAAAGAGTTGTAATAACCTGTTAAGTAAGTAACTAACCATGATTTGTGCGTATAGTTTGCCGATATTGTACGAGTTGTCAGAATGATGAAGAGAAGGAATCAGTACAATACCTACTTTGTGATTGCCTCGCTCTACGGAATGTTGGACTTTGACCATTTCCATTCGTGTCTATTCCATGATCTGCATTATGTTACAGTCGAAACTAACGGTTTGTTTTGATGGAGACTACATAGATTACATTTAAGGATTAAGAGTATTTTGCACCGACAGAAGGGAAGAAGTGAGCTCCTTTTTTTTGAAGAAGAAGAGGAAGGAGAAACGGTACAACGCTTTCAGTATGAATGGTCAAGGTTAGGTTAGGTCAAGTGGTAGCTCTTATATCACAAAGCTCACTAGAGCACGCATAGCGGCCCGTTGTGATGCCACGGGTGAACGCAGTCCCTGTACTGATCAAGTTCCACCAAAATCAGGGAAGAGGAAGAAATTCATCAGCGCAAGGGCTGCACATCAAAGGCACGACTACCCCACACTGGAAAACCAGCCAGAAAGTGTGATAAACGAAGCTATATCCTTGATATCAATAGATGATAGCTTCGTCAAGCTGACAAGAAATGGGGAGCCAAATAACCTGTGTATATCTACACCTAGCAAGAGACGGGCATTGACAAAGAAAGCGGATAACAGTCTCCTCCTCCTCCTCAGTGAATGGCCAAAGAGAACGTAGTTTTCAGGAATGGGCTTCAGGCGACTTTTGCTGCCGACTGATATTAATTATCAAGACTGCTGGTTGGTTTTTAAGGAGGGATTATGAAAATGGGATCTTTTTTAATTATCGTATCGAGTGTCGTAATGGGCCAAAAGCCGCTGAGTGAAAAACAACATATTTTTCCATAGCTTATCAAATTTCTCACGCGTTTCGTTAGGTTTCATAGTGCTTTCAATTTTGCAAAATTTTGTTGTAGCACTTAAAGGCGGTATAATCTTATCATCGTAATTGTGTTTTTGCCATTCTTGCCATTTGCTTGTACTCAACATTGTTGCTAGAATTTGGTCAGTCATAGAAAATTTTTCAAGTGTCCTCATCCGAAACTACGTAGCAGGTTAAAAGCGGTTTTTGTTTGGTTCACGTTTAAGGTTATCAGCAGTTGCCTATGATTTGCTCATGATATTTTTAAAATTGTTTATCAAGTAAGCGGTTTGGTTTGCATTCGATTTGACTGTGACAAAACGAAAATGACAAAAAAATATGCGAATTGAATTGAAAACGTATGATATACTCGTATTTGGTGTTGTAATCAATGACTATATACAGACGGACAGACAGACAGACGGACAGAAAACAAATTGGGTGAAATACAGAATTTTATTAGAAAAAATAATAATTAAACGCTAATTAGTGTTATCAATTAAAGTAAATCTATTTGTAAATAATGTCGCAGATAATTTAAATTGTTTTAGACAAAAAAAAATAATGCCAAATCATTTAGTAAATTTTTAAATAGTTTGCCTTAAAAGCTCACCTAATTTTAGGAAACTTCTTTTAAAGCTTCAGTAGATATCCTTTACTAAAGGAAAAACGACAAATTCCTCAATGGTTTTTCTTATCTTTCGATTTCTTTAAATAGCTTTGATAGAAACTGGTTCCAGCTAAGATCTGTTGTTTTTTTATTATCAAATTGCTTCTGATTTATTATCAAAACAAACACTTTAAAAGTTCTTATCAAATGGCTACTACAACACTACAAAATAATATTTAAATATCTAAAAAAAATTGAAAAGATTTGTTGAAAATAGTTGCCCTATAAACATAGCTCTTTCTCCAAAAAATGTTTAAAAAAATCGAAAAATCTATTAAAAAACGTAAGAGTACACCGCTCGTCTAATACTTTCAATCTTTCGGATTTATCATGATTAAAGTTGTCTTGTAGTGGTGCCATAGTACTGCGACCTATTGCCCCAACAAACTTCAGGATGTTGTTCTGTGCCAGGATGAGATAAGGAGTTTCCATCCTCACTGCCTTGTAAACAACACCAAACGTTTTCTTTTGAGATACATTAAGGTCGTACAGCTTCCAAGTATACATATGTACTGATGATTCATTCACTTCGTTACAGAAGCTACACATTGAATCTACATTCTGAAAAAAGCGTCGCTTGAGTCTACAGTGTCCAGTTACTAACCTCAAGCTAATGTTGGATTATTTGATGCATAACTCAACAAAAGTTTATATTGCCTAAAACTTGACAGAAGTCTGCACTTCTCTTCATCTTTATTTCGGCGATTATACGCTTTCAAACATCTCTTTCCAGTCTTCTGAAATGTACTGCTCTGTTAGCGGCATAGAAGCTCTTATCCCGTAAGCTTAGATCGCTGCTCGTTGACGCATTCGCACTTATTCGAAGGAGAAGAATTTTACCAGTGATCTGGTGGTGGACGGAGTTTTACAAATACTCGGAAATAAAGCATCCTCACAGGCCCTAATTACTGATCGGCAACAATCTGTGGAATTACATAATCTACTGTATTTATGTTTTCAAGAAGTATTCGACAAACTGGATTACGATATTAATTGGATAGCCTTCATTGCCGTAGTCCGGTATTAGGGAAAATGAGGCTGAAGATCCAGAATTTACCGATAAGACTTGTCTAACTCGAGATGATTTCAATAAAATCAATACTTTCATAGGACATCATCCAGCCCTTTATAGAGTCAATACCTTGTTTTATATTTAATAACTTTAAAACTTAATCGAACGGATAATACAATAGCATCCTAAACTTCGGTAGAACCTATGGAATCAGAATACCTTCCTGATAAGATTTCGCTCCGGATTCTGTTCTTCAAGACAATGTGACTTCAGTATCTACTGGTGGCTCAAAGAAGGATACAGATACAGGATCAGTTATTTATTCCGATGAGCTTGACCTTTTTGTCTCTCTCATACTGCCGCCCTTTTCTTTCAAACGGGGCTTTGTACGGGACCAGATCATTATTTGACTTGGAGCGCTTTGAAAACCTAACTTTCTTGGTGAGAGTTCAGACCGTAACATATCCTGAAGTTTATAACCATAGCAAATTATTGGGTAGATCGATCTGGTGTTTGGCAGGTTTGAGTTGTGATACCATTACTATTCAATATAATTTTTGGATACGATAATCGAGAAAATCCTGCATAAACGGAGAGGTATAAGGTATGGTTTGCAAGGCCGGCTGTAAGATCTTGTCTATGAAGACGATAAGTCGGTTTTTTGACTTACAGGTTCCAAGCCATACACACAACATGGTTGGTCTGAGAAGCTAGCTTGTAATACTAACTTAAGGGTTGTATTGTCCAATTAGTAAGTAGTAAGTAACTAAAGATAGTAAGCGCTTAATGAAAGTGTCATTATTTTGAAGTTTAGTTTTAATTACAATGGAAAAATACTGAAATGAAATGTAAAATCCCTTATTCTTTGAAAAAAGGGGGCAATTTTATTTGAAATTGTGAAATTCAAACACTTGCGGTATATTATCTAATTCCGCTTAACTGTTTTCTAATATTGTATTCTAATGCCACAGGCAGATTCAATTGTTTCGCTTGTATTATCGTTTTGGATATAAGAAAACTTGCAGTACGTTTATTTATCTTTTTTATTTTATATTTCAATTTTCTTATTGCGATTACTCATCAGTATTTTTTTTAGGTCATTTGTAATGTAAGGAGAAGACAATATTCTTCGAAATTATGTACATAATATTTTGTAAATATTAAATGCAACGCATTAAATTCTATAACTGATACATGAATGCATGAATAATAAGAATTCAATTTCAGTTTCTCTCCCATGATTTAATTATAGAAAAATAATATTTTTGTTTACAAGTTTTTCCAGGTCTATGTCTAGGTCTATGATTTCAAAATGCTTATCAAATTTAAACGCAATTTGCAATGGAAACCATAATACATAATAATAACAATAATAATCAAATATTCCCCCCTTATAATTGGAAAAATATATAAAAAAGGAACAAAAATTATTTAACTTACCTTGCCTTTGGTGCCGGACACATGTATATACGATAGTTTTTCCAAATCTTTAACGCTCAGACCGCTTTTCTCCAAATAACGTTGAGTATCCTCCAAAGAATTCAAACGTTGGCGGGTATTTAACGAACTACGCAATGATTCTGCATTTGATTGTAATGTATTCAAGGCTTTAACGGCTTCCTTAAAAGTGCACGATAAACATACGAAAAAAAAAAAAAACATTTTCTCTCTTAATTTTTTGCTCTTTTCTTTTTGGATATTAATTATCATTTCTCTTTTTTCTTACCTCATACTCTTTGCAATGGTTCTGTTGTAGTTGTTGTCCCATATGTTCTTTACTCAAAGTGATTGTATTTTCATTCAAGTTCATGGTACAATTTTTCAAGTTTTTTTGATAACATTTTGTTGCTGCATCATCTACTGGTATCTTTTTATTATAATCCATAAAAGAAGCGAACCGTTTATCGATTTTTTGTTGAAAAACACAATCTTCAAATGTCTGCAACATTTTACATGTAGTACCGTTACCAACAACACGTTTACCAAAACCAGCAATACTTTGTACAACACAACCGTTCGCGTTCAAAACATACGCTCGTCTAATGATTGTTTTCAGTACATTCTGCGATAACATCATGTTGACTGCTTGTTTAGTTGATATTTCTCTTGTTATACTTCTCTCCTTGCCCTTTACTTCGCTCTCTAAGTGTGGGATACTTGGAATTAATTAATATGACTTGACTAAAAAAAGAAGACAATTTGATTTGCGTAAATGAATGAATGAATGATTGTATATTTTCGAAATGACTAAGAGAATGAAGCAGATCAAGAGAGTTTTTAACTGTAAATATGCTTAAATAAAAATATGCCAATATTGGTAAAGGTTTTCAATGTAAGTGGGTTTTCCTTTATTTATTGCAAGGCAACTGGATCGTTAAGTGATCATTTATTTTTGGTGAATATTGGATAGTCTTCAGGATAATCTAATATACCATGATGATTAGGCGATGGTATAATTAATTAGGCGTTGGTATAACAGTGATAATGAGAACCTCTCCTTCAGGGGCGCTGGCGATTTAGTTGTATTTAAGCCTGCAGTACGTAGTTGTCAGAGAAAACATATTAGGATAGTAGACGGCAAATCTGACATGATCAAAGGACATCGTGATCTAACAAATCGAGTAACTGGCAACAATTTATTTAACTGCTCGTAAATACGTATGATTTCGGGAAATGCTTCGCAACAAAATTTAGCAAGGAAAAATAATGAACTTTTTGTCTTCTGAAAAGAATTTAACTTCCACACAAAACTTGTTTTATTTCAATTATTGAAAAAAAGTCTCCTATTGGAAAACCCTGTACAGTTCAAGAATATATGCATGAATTCAAACTTTTCTTCTATTTTGGCCCACTGTGTTAGGAGCAGTAGACATCGTTAAAGAGTGTTGTCGATTAAGAGAATCTTTCTCTTTTTAAAAATATATAAGAGCACATTCACACCAACACGTGGGGTTGGCAAGTGTTGCCAACGAAACGTATTATTAAGTGCTTTTTGTTAAATTGACAAACTTTCAATGCGATTTTATCAAATTTCATTAAAATAAAATAACTCTTTAAAATAATATAATATATTATGAGGACAAAAATCCCAGAAAGCCTGTGCAAGGTTAGGTAAAGAATTTGCGAAGAACTGTTCAAACTCCAAAGCAGTATGCTGAGTATTATTGTCGTACTTATTACTGGGCATTGCATTTCTGGGTACTTATGGTAGTCCCTTCGGTTTTGGCTATAGAGCTATATTTTTTGCAGGAGCCGAGGAGGAGAAGCTCTAGATGATCCCAGGATTAGAGGAAATTAATGGACCTACTTGGCCTCAGATGCTACCTTATGTCGTTATTATTTTTGTTTTTATTTAACTCTAAAACATTCTGTTATAATTAAGCGTTTCTTGATAAATTAACGTTATATTTTAAACACATTTGGCAGCACTTTATATCCACATGTTTTTGTTAATGCTTCTTCTTTGTTTGTTGTACTTTATTTATCACAATTTTTGTTTTGCTTGTTTATTTTTTGCAAGCTTGATAGAAGAAAAACAAATTCAATTAATTAAATAAACGGCAAATGTTTAAGTTTTACCCTGTGGTTTAAGTGAGTAAAAACATAAAGTGAATAACGTTGTCCTAGCAAGAAGAAGAAAACTAACAATTAAGCTAAACTTCTTTGCCAGGGATGATAAGAAAATGTGTAAAAAAGAACTTTTATATTATAAACAGCATTCTTATTGTTTAAAAAGTGTACATTTAATATAATTTATTAAACATAAAGGCCAGAGGCATAGAATTTGTTTTTCCTTCTTTGTAAACAAATATTTAATATTGAGGTTATGTTATGTGTACTTACTTGTTGGGAAACGGATTTTATTTGTTTTTTATGGTTCTTTAATATTTTTTTGATTTTTGTTCTTTGTTGTTAAATGTTTAAGACACTAATTTTTGTAAACCGGCCTATATGATGTAACAGTTTATCGGTATTTACAATTACTCTTATTATTTATTTTCTTCACAAATTTATTGTCAATATCAGCTGTTTACGTTACAGCGCAATAACAAACATAAAACCTGACCTGCCTCTACAGTGGTATGTGACAACTAATATGTTTGAAAAAAGTAATTTGAAGAAGGCTTAAGAACTGATGTTATTTTTTTTTTTTAATAAACTCTGGGGAGTCTATAATTTAACTGATAAGAGATTTGTGTTCTTCTTTAAGAACTCGTGCTTAATTTTAAAAATTATCTCTTATTTCTTTAGTTCAACAAAAATGAAACGCTCATGTTCAACAGATGAAGCCGGAGAGAATTCTTTAATAAAGAAACAGGCTACAGAGGAAATTACTTCTTTAGAAAAAGTTAAATTACCAGAAGATCCGATAAGTGATGTGGAAGAAGATGCTAATGAAAGGTATATTATTCATGTGTTATTTTAAAATTTATAAAACAAAGTTTGCTTTTAATGTTATCCTTAGCAATGGCTTAGATGCCCGCTTAGGCATGTGTGAGGTGTGTGCTGCCAAAGCCGCTCTCTACACTTGCCCCAAATGTGAGGTGAAAACCTGTTGTCTGAATTGCGTGCGCATCCATAAAAAGGAACTCAACTGTGATGGCATACGTGATCGCACGAAATTTATTCCCCTGAAGCAAATGTCTAAAATGGATTTCATGAGCGATTACTATTTCCTAGAGGAATGCACTCGCTATGTGGAGGATCGTAAAACAGATCGTTTAAAAAAATATACACGCTATAATCGTGATTTACCCATGCACTTGAATCGTTTACGTAATGCTGCCAAGGAACGTAAAATTACTTTGAAGTTTTTAATACAAAACTTTCAGCGCCATAAGGAGAACACCACCTATTATGATTGGCGTTCTAAGAAAATTTGGTGGCGCATAAAATGGATTTTTGTTAATGCCGGCATGTTATGCTATACCGATGAGAAATGTTTAGAGGAGGAATATTTAAGGGACTTGCTAAGCAAGTATGTGGATAAGGACTGTGTAAAGAAAGTGCCTGAGAAACAGAAATTGGTGTATTACCAAAGTAAGGGCGTGCAAAATTTAAAGGTACAGGAAACCAATCGCATATAGTGTTCAGTTTCGTTAAATGTTTTGGAAAAAATTTCATTTTTTTCAGGTCTTACTTAAAGCCGAAGGCATTAAGCGTTGTAAAAATCGTTTTTATAGGCTAGATGTTAATAAAACCTTAAAGGAAAACTTACAGGATAAAACTCTGGTAGAATATCCATGGATTTATGTCAGCTATGAAGATAATTCAGAAGCTTTTGATATTATCGACAGTGGTATGTAAAAACAAGTTTAATAGTCCGCCCCATTTATTTAAATTTTCAAAATCCTTTTAATAGATGAAGATGTTGAATTAGAAACCAAACAACATGAAGCCAACTTGGAAAGCTATCGTAAACAGCAATTGCAAAAACGTAGACAAGCATTAGAAGCAGCTGATGATGATCAAGAAGATGAAGAAAATAATCAAATTGAAGTACAAAAGTTAGCCAAGGAGAAACGTAAAAAAGAAAGACAACTTAAACGACAGGAATATGAAGAAAAAGCGAAGAATTTCTTGTTCTCCGATGAACAACTAATGGAAGTTTTATCTTCATCCTCAGAAGAGGAGGAGGAGGAAGAAGCGAATGATAATTAATTCCTTTTCAAGTCCATATTTATGATAAATTTCTGTATTTTTTTTACTATTATTACTTTGCCTAGCATCTTTTTTTATTATTAATATTTTTTATCTTGTCTCATAAATATTTTTGTTTTCTTTTTTTATGTTTTTGTTTTTAATTTTCATATAAAAAAGGAATTTCTTTTTAATTCATTTTACCGTTTTTGTTTTCTAACGTTGAAAGGAATCGGTTTACAAAACATTAAATAATAATTGCATGTATATAAAAACAAATATCGTTACACAATAATTATAAACAAAGAAAGTTATAAAACCAAACCAAGTTTTAAATAAATTAACAAAAAAAAAATTGGTTTTCGTTTTCGTTTTTCGCTTCCTATAGGTTTCACTTTAACTTGCTTGTAATTGTTATACAGTGTTGTTGCCGTTTGTTGTTTTATAAAATTTTTTCTTTTAATATTACAAAACCCAGAAATATAAAATAAATACTATAACAACAATACCAGCTGCTGCTGCTTTAACGTACATTGATTTACGATTTAAATAGGTGGCATCTTTTTTATATTTTTGGGACATCATTGACAGATTTTGTGTCTTGGTGTCGAGCTCTTTAGAAAAGAAAATTTATTATTTTTGTTTTTGTCAAAAGAAATTTCGATTTTAAACGTCTTACCTGATAAAACAGTACCACGCTGGAGGACATCGTCGATGTTTTGAACCTGAAAGACAAGAAAATCGAGTGATAAATTGTATAAAAATGCTTCTGAAAGAAAAAATTAGTATAACGATGCTGTTTCCATAGCTTTCTTTAAGGAATAAAGATTGATTATCTAGGGCATCCGCTTTGTCAGGAATATTACTATGCCCTGGAACACAACAGAAACTGATTCGATTCAATTCAAAGTTCCTTACAGAGTCCATATAATCGCAAAACTCTCAAAACCTAAACACGCCTTATATTAGTGCGATCATATTGCACTAAGAGCTAACTGTCAACGAATATCACATAAGAATCTGCAATAAGAGCAGTCATGATGGGCTTCTGTTTGGAAACATGTGGTAATTGTTGACTTTTCAAAAATGAAGCTTAAATCCTAGAATCTTACAAAAGATCTCTGCGAGTATCACTTGCCTGACACTCCAAAAACTTGATTTAGGGAGGCTTCTGCTTTTGTCCAGTAGTCTAAATATAAAATAAAATAACTGCAACCTATTCGGGCTTATAGGAAGCTTGTAAATATTTAAAATTTTTTAGAGCAGAGACAATCATTTCCAAAACGAAGGCATAATGGAATGCCATTGTAAATGGCAGTAAGTTCTATGCTTAGTTCATCTTAATTTAAAGATTTTGTGATTTTTTGTAATGAATATTTGAAAATATGTACATCACTTACCATAATACGTTGAACATCCTGCAATTGGGTATTGATTGTATTTATATTACGTCTTCTGTCGGTGAGTTGTTTTTTGGCCTTTTGAATATAAACATCAAATTCTATAAAAGCATAAGGTCTAGTTACTGTATTCACTCTGCGGCCATAGTTTTTATGGAATTCTTGAGCTAAGTCCTCTAAATAGTTGAACGCCAAACGTTTGGAGTACATTTTATCACACATCACCAAATAACAAACATCGTTTTCAATTAAATAACTAAAGAAAAGTACAATAGCAAAGCCATACAAGTAAGTTATGAAATATCATAATAATGGGATTACTTACTGGAATAGGTATGGACCAGTTTCTATACTACAACGGGGAGGTGAATGGGAACCCAATTTACGAAATAACATTTTTGCTTGATTCTGATACTCCATAATACTGCGGCCAGTCTTTAAAGTGTAATAAGAAATTAAAATGTTTTGCTGCTAATATAGAAGGGAAACATACCTGTTCATCGTCCTGCATAGTGCCCACCAGAGGTAGACCATCAATAACTCTAGCTATCATAGTTAACAAAGCCATGTTTACTTTGTAAGTTTAGTATTATATGTCTTTAATTATTTTGTTTATATTATAAACTGCCTTAAGCAGTTTTTCTTCACTGAACTTTGGTTATTAAATATTAAACAAAATTATGAAATGTTGAGTGGAAAACAACACGAAAATTTGTCTTTAAACTAATTTAGTGATTGTATTTTGGCCAAACCAGGCACACGTCAGCTACGTCAACAAAAAGTCATCATTTATGGAAATGTCAGAAAATAGTGTAAAAACGCCTATGTTCCTACTAACAGAATGATTCATATATAAATTGTGTATCTGCACAGCTGTTTTGTAATTACTTGTACTACATTTAAAGAACAAAACAAAATTAACAATAATTTTTGTTTCGCATTTCCTTTTGTGTATCTTTTCTTTTATGTGTGACAGTTTCTTAAAAATTTTCATAGCAGTACAATGTGTGACAAGAAATTTTCTTAGGAAAAATTAAAAATATAGAAAAAACGAACGAATAAGTTTTAAAAGCTGTTAAAAACATGTTAATTAATTTGAAAATTTGAAAAACTGACAACAAAAAATTTAAATATTGTAAGTTCGTGGATTGGAGAAAAATTATGTTAATTAAAGTGAAAGCTATAAAAAGCAAAGTGCAAGGGAACAATATAAAGAGCAAATACTACAGCGTTGCTTAAAAATTTATTAAAAGTTACAAATACTGGTGGTTAAACATAACAACAAAATTGTTTTAATATTCCAAACATGTCTGTCTGTATTATGCAATATATATATACACTAAAATATTTTATTATAAAAAACATTTTTGTTGTTATAGGTTTAATAAAAATTTATATTTTTATTTTGTTTTGAATAACTACTACCTTTTTACTACAACCTTGCGAAAAATTTTGACGTTTTGTTTTTTCTTGTATTTTCAAAGTGCTTAACAATCTCTCCTTGTAGAGCTGGTGATTTTTTGCAGAAAAAAATTTATTTTTTTCCTTAACAAAAATCTTATAGTTTATTAAAAAATTTCTTCAAAAAACTTACAAATTCCTAAAATATTATGTGTTGTTTATAACAAAATATCAAAAATCATTGAAAAATAAGTGTTTTTACAAAGAAAAAATTCAAAATAAATTAAGGTAAAAATAATTTTTCTTACGGGCTTTTGTAACAAGGTGCCTACGTATACAATGTATGTGTGTTTGTGTGTATAGGTAGTGGTGGTGTATATATAAAGAAAAAAGAAGAAAAAAAAGGTCCACGTAAACTTTATGGACAGGGCTATTGCCTTAATGTGTTAAAAGTAAAAGTATTTCAAATTTTACAATTTAATTAAAAAAAAGAATTCTAAATAGTGTTTTTCTTGTACTTTTTTACAAAAAAAAAAGAAAACGATTTTTTTTGTTGTTTAGTAGTAATTATTGTGTGTATTTCTACTTAATGTACATGGTAGTGTGTAAGTGTTAGTGTGTGTGTTGTTATTTCTTTTTTTTTGCATTATCATGTCTTTTTTTCTGTAGGATTTTTATGTTGCTTATTATCTATTATTTTGTTGTTTTTCTTGTTATTAATATTTTGTTTTTGTATTCCTGTATAACGCTCTCTTTAACTTAAAGGGGTGCATTCAACTTTTCATATGAATTGGGGACATATTTTTTGTTGCTTTCCTTTGTTTTTTTTTATTTCTATCGCATAAGAAAAAAAAAATAATCCGGTTTTTACGTTGTTAACCAAAGAAAATCAATAATTTTACATATTTTTTCTTATAAAATGTGTAATAAATGGAAAAACTAGTTTTTATTTGAAATGGGTAACACCGTGTTAATCGAATATTTAAGATTTGTTTTCTAGTTTAAGTTATTTTGTGTAAAAACAAAAGCATGTCTTGGGTCCAGCATAAAATTACAACTCATTCCACCATCTCATCACCTGCTACACCCACAACATCTTCATTATCTTCATCATTATCACCATCTTTGTTAATAAATTCATCACATACAACACCAACATTGAATCATAATAAGACGGCAAATCGTAATAGTAATTCTCTACGGCAGACTTCAACCGCAGCTTTAATTGCTACAAATATCGCACAACCACAACAACAACTGCAACAGCAAGTGTTGCCTAACAATTCCTTGCTAATGGCTTCACAATATTCCAATAAAAATAACACATCATTGAAGTCATCTCCGTTGACAACAACAACAACAACAATGCGTTTAAATCCCTATCAGCAGCAACAGCCTGTAACGCCACAACTACAGCAACGTCACAGTCAACAGCAGCAACATCACAATGCTTTGGCGCAACAGCCATTACCACAACAACAACAAACGCATGCACCATTAGCACCAACAACATCTAGCTCCAACTCTGTGGCCAATACAATAACACCAGCATATCAAAACGTTTTCAATAACATTTCCAACAACAACAACAATAATCAACAGGTAAAATAACAATTGTTTTGTTTGTTTTACACTCAAAAAAATACTTTCCAGCTCTTCTGCTTTTTTTGTTCTGGGAAAATATGATTTGTTTGTATGTACATACTACATACATACGTATGTATGTATGTGAGTATGTATGTATGTCTGTACATACATAATTGTATATAAATTGTTCAAAATCATCTCTCGTTCTCTTCATTTGGGTTTTCTTATCATTGGAAATGTTTATAATTTTTTATTATTATTTATTTATTTCTTTTTTATTGGCACAAAATTTATTATTGTTTGGCTTATTTGGTATTTGAAAACAAATTTTTTTCTGTTTGGTTTGGCTTTATTTATTATACCTACGTATACTTAACGATACTATTTTATTTTAAATTATTTTATCAAAATTTTATAACGTAAGGCAAGAATTCTTATTGATTTAATAGATAAACATCTCTACTATTTATTGGGGCATACTATCACCGACAGAAGCTATTAGTACAACGGATACTTCTAAAATTTAGCTAGAAGGGCTCTTCACCAGGTTATTTTTAGACTGTGTATAAAACCAAAAGATACATAATCTTTTTACATATGTATAATCTCCGTCCATCTTTCCCTGACAGTTACAAAATGTATTAATTCATTGAATATCTTTACCTCGTGGTAAATTTTGTTCTCTTTCCTGCTGTGTAGACCCTGCGGTTTCCATTTGTAGTGTTTCATGATAGATTTTTCGAAATTGCTTACGCAGGCGTTGAAGAATACATGCAGTTTTTGTGAGATTATGTTTGATACTAGCCTGCTTTCACTTACATACATAAGGCATACATATGTGTAGATTATTCTATGTATGATTCGTCTTGGTATTTGTAATTGTAGTCGTCCGAATGCCGGTTAGGCTCTGTTGAGCCTACACTTTTGGCTGTATATGTGCCGCCTCTCGATTCCATTATCATTATGTTGATTAGAGAGCTTAGAGAGTGTTATCTGTGTACATATACAACTGAATAGTGTTTGTTATATGGTATTCACTGTGATAAACGCCTAGGGAACTTTGCATTCATCGGCGATTATGGAACCCATAAATGGCAACAGAAGCAGCAGAGCCCTCAATGAACAAATACTCAACAGTTTGGCTCAATTGAGATGTCTCAAGTCCAGTATTTTAAACTGTTTAGACAAGATTTACCGGTTCTATAAACCCTTACGCTGTCTGTTTTTAAATATAGGATTTTAACCTATCTATAACTATTTAACTGTTCTGTTAGGTCCACTGTCCTGTTGATCTCTGGTTTTTTTTATATTCTTCAGAGAAGAACTTTCAGTAACAAATAGGCATACATATGTTTTATTAAAAGTGTTCGTATTTGAATAGCATTTTATTGATACTTTTTTATCTTTATCTTTATCTTTTTATCAAAATCAGCAAAATAATTGGTCAACATCGCAGCAATCCGGTTATTTTTCATCTACAAGAATGATGCAACCAACACCACCACCACCAGCAGCAGTATCTGCTGCACCAGTTGTGGGGACAGCAAATAGTTGGCCACAACAACAACAGCAAACACAGCAAAGTTATCAAAATGTAAATTTATATCAACAAAACACAGCTGCACCACATCAACCACATCAACAACAGCCACAACAATGGCCACAAAATTCAATGCAACAAACAGCAGCAACATATGATAATTATTATCAGCAACAAAACAATAATAATAATATGTATCCCCAACAACAGCAACATCAAGCACTTGCACCGGCACCGGCACCGGCACCTCCAACACAACATGTTGCACAGCAAAATCCAGCTGCATTTTTCCAACAGCAACAACCTCCACCACCCACTCAAGCGAATCAAGCGAATGCTGTTAATTTCTTTGATAACAATAATTCAAATCAAAGTTCAACTGGCGGTGATGGTTGGGGCGATTGGGATGAATGGAATGATAATGGAACAATAGCATCGGCCGCATCACTAGCTACAGAACAACCAAAAACAGAACCTTTACATGCTGCCCAGCAACCACCACCTCTTTTACCTCCGCCAGCAGCAGCAGCAACATCTCTAAACCAACATCAAACAAACTATAACAGTTCAATTATAGCGGATAGTTTTATTAATCAAAATCATAATGAGACCTGGGTTGGTTGGGGAACAAATGAGAATGAGCAACAAATGCCACAGGTTGCCGCCACCAACACTACAACAAAAGAATCAAACAAATTAGATAGTAATGTAGCTCCGGCTGTTAATGATAACTGGAATAGGAATTGGCAAGCCTCTAATGAAAACCAGCAACATATTGCTGTCACACAAAATGCTATTGAGTCAACGAAAAATATTGCAGGGACCATGGTAAACTCAACTACAGCTTCGACAGCAGCAGCACCACCTCCTACGGAATTTTCATCTGCCTCTTCAGTGTCTGAAAATCATAATTATAATACAAATTCAACCGCAGCACCACCACCACCACCACTCTCCAATAACATTCCAAATACGGTTTTCGTTAGTCAAGCCAAACCTGTCACTTTGCCATCGAAACAGTATGCCTCACCACCCAGTGGCAATACCCCAGTGACAGAACATGCACCTGAAACGGCTTTGATGCCACCACAAGGTTTTCAAAATATAGAGGAAACCATTACTAGGCCTGCTGCTGTAGTATCACCAGCCCTTCCACCACCTTCTGTGGCTACACCACCCATGTTAACTATACCGCCGCCAACTGGTGCAGTGGCTGGTGGTAATCCTTTTAAACGTGCTGGTTTACCTCAGCATCATCGTGCTACCGGCTTATTGGCCTCAACTACTGCTTCAGCTAATGTTATAGCTGCAGTACCAAGTGTTTTCAATGTGCCACCACCACCACCAGCCGATTTTGCAAACCCTGCAGCGGTCACTCTAATGGAGCCGGATAATAATGAGCTTCCATTACAAGAAAATCAAGAGGTTTTAACACCTCCCACCACTAATATAAGTTTGCCAAATGCAACGCTTACCACAACAGCAGCAGTACCAGCACCAGCACCAATACAACCTCCTCCTACCAGCATTTCATTGCCTAATGCTGCATTAGTTATACAACAACAGCAAGCTCCTTCCCAACCACCACCAAATGATGAGCGTAATCAGTACTTACAAACGAGTCACTTGTCGGAAAATTCTGAAGAACAACAACCAGAAGCCGATGGTTTATTACCTCCTCCTGGTTTGTCACGTTTAGTTTTAGGTGAACCCGAACTGGAAGCCTCTCAACAACGCATGGTTATGGGTACAGACGCGCCAATTGTAGACAATGTTACTACCCAGGTTGCAGCCATGCATTTGGAAGAACGTCATGCTGATGGTGAAGATACAGCATCAGAGAGTGCTGTGCCTGTTATTAGTTCAACGGGACAAGGAGGTTAGTTGCAAAGCGTATTAATAACAGATTTATTTTTTAATTTAAAATTTCCACTTCCACTTTCAGTTCCTCCTGCAGTATCATCTAGCCTTGCCTCTGACCGCAATTTGTATTTAGTGCTTGGCGAAAGTAATAGTAATGGCTCTGGCAATCAACAACAGCAACGTGTCGTAACTGGTGTTGAATTAGCCGAACAACGAGAAATCGAAATGGATGGCGAAAATCTAGAAGATGAGCATCAACCACAGATGCGCCAGCAAGCGTTGTCGCCAGAGGCACGTAATGAACCGCCTTTAGAGGGAGCTGACAATAATGTTACAATTCCTCCCATACTACCTGCAACTAATGCAGGAACTCATCAACAATCAGATCAACATTTGGAACAACATCCACATCCACACACGCATCATCATCATCAGCACGCCAATCAGATGGCAAAAGCTAAAGACGCCAATCCCATTTCGTCGCCTAACGATGATGACGATAGTGATGAGCGTTTATTAAATGATCGTGGCATGAATCAAAGTACGGCTGGCTCTTCAAAATCGCGTTCTAAATATGAAAACGAACGTTTTGCGGCTTCAGCAAGACGTCGTGATAAACGTTCTTCGGTGGAGCGATATGAAAGCGATGAATATTTGAATTCTGAAGGTGAGTATTCAAGTGAACGTGAAGAACGTGAACGCAGAGAACGTGAACGTCGCCGTAACTATCGTGAAGGTAGTGTACGCAGTGAACGTGGTACTAATAATAATGAAGATGACAAAAGATCCAGACGTCAGCGTACTGCAAATAAGCGCGATAAATACTATTATGAAGACGAAGATTATGGCAGGAGTGGTGGTCGTGATGAACGTGAACGTGAAAGAGGCAATGAACGTTCAAAGGCTGAAAGACGATCTCAACGTCAACGTGGCTATGATGCTGACTCACGTTATGAAACGGAAGAATCAACGCGTTTCGATGGACGCAAAGATGCCACTAGACGCAGTATGCGTCGTAGTGATCAGGATGATTACTATAATCGTAGAGATGCTTATCGTACAGCGAAAAGAACGGGTGATAATTATGAGTCGGATAGACGAGATCGTAGACGCAGCGATAAACATCGTGATGCACGTTATAGAGAAGATCCCCGTTATGATCCTCGTGAATATGAAGACTATCGTAAGCATAGTTCTCGGAATGCTAGAGAAAGTGATATGGAAAAGGAAGGAGGCGGTGGCGGCGGCATGGCCGGTTCTCGCTCCGGGCGTATGCATCATGATCCTCGCCATGCTGCTACTATGTACGGTTATCCATCAGGTGGCTATTACGACCCCTACACATACTACTATCAACAAATGGCCAGAACTAATCCACAAGCCTATGCTGAATGGTATAAAAAATATTATGGCCATGCTGCAGCGGATGCAACGCAAGCTATGAATCAATCAGGTGCTGTCAATGCATCATCATCATCTCATGCGGATGCTAATCTAACATCGAGTGTTAATGATGGTCGTGAATCGGTGCATTCGGGACGTAGTTCAGCGCATAATGATATAAAAGATCGGTAAGTTTAAAAAGTTTATTTTGGATTCAATTATTTTATTTTTTTTAACGTTTTTTTTTTAATTAAAAACTTTTGTTTTGTTATTATCTGTTAAATTAATTTTTTTTTGTTTAATTTTCCTTTAATTTACCTTGTTTTTTCTAAATTATTATTTTTTTTGAAACTTTATTTAACCTTCTTTATAATCACAAAGTAAACAAGTTGTATTGTGTAGTTTTCTTTTTCTTAAATTTTGAAAGAATTTTTGTTTTTTGTTAATTAATTTGATTTCGCTAAAAATTTTTAACCTTTTCTGTTGTCACGTTTCTTTGTTTTTATTAACGTTCGTTTGTATTGTTTTGTTTGAACAGTTCGTAGTCGTAGAAGTTATTTTACAATTTAAAAGATCGGTAGTTAGTTACAGTTAATCGTTCGATCGTTGCACTGTTTTCTGCAAATAATGTTTTTTTTAAGTAAAGTCTGGAAGTATCTTTAATTAGATCTTTTGTTTTTGCATTGTAATAACAGTTGGTGTGCCTAATTTGTTTCTTTTAATCGTGTGTGCTTATTCGAATGTATAATATTATTTTAATTTCACTATGTAGCAGCATATAACCAAATTTTTATTGGAGATAACTTAGATTTTTCTAATTGCTTTACACTTTGAAATGTTTAGATTTGTGCAATTTCTCAAATTCAATTCCTAGCATTTAAAGACACTGCAAGAAGAGGTAACTATGTTCCTCAGGCTATTCTGGCCATTAAAGCATAATGCATTATTAGGAAACCGATTAGGATCCTCCTAGGTTTCCTAACCAGATTTAGTAAACTTTTGGACCGGACCTTCAACGGTAGAATCATAATAGTCTGGAGGCCTAAGTGTGTATCTACTTTGGTGATAGTAACAGAAGATCCCTTAGTATCAATTAGTAATTAATTAATGCATTATTACTTCGATTTGTAATACACCGCAATATGCGAAGGGATATCTTAAGAGTAACCCTTTCGAAGAAAGTTCTCCTTCCTTACTTATCCTCACGTCTATACCATCTGTTTAGACTTCTACCGAATCCTCGAAGATGGATTTGTTAGAGAATCGACCATCTCTACTTGGAATTCTAATGTCAAATCCACTAACAACAAGAGTACGTTCAGAAGAGGTATTGCCAATTTCGCTTTAAGTGTGGGGATTGACAGATGGAAGATAGAGAAGTGCCAGCGATAGAGGGATGGATGTGAATTAAGGCATTTTGCCTGGCATAATTTGCCTTTAAAAATGTATACAAACTGGAGAATGTAGTCGAATTTTTGATTTCAATAAGTAATGTTCGAATTGGTTTTATTATTATTGTAGTCGATTTGTTTAATTGTTTGCAGTAGTTTCTTATTTTGTTTAGAATATATTTTGCTTATCAATTAATTAATTTGCTTACATTGAACTTTTTAATTTCCTTAGAACTTTTTTTGTTTGTTTTATTTTAACATTGCAATTTAACAAATTTTTTCCCCCCCGTTTATAATTTTCTATGACATCTGTTATCATTTGTAATACCTCAATATATTATTAACTCTTTAATAACAACAAAACAAAACAGTTTAACAACAGTTCCTATTTGAAAACAAAAAAGAAAAAATTCAAAACCATTAAAGCAAACCACATTAACAAATGACCAAACAAAAGTCTAACTACAACACTCCAAATATACTCGTACATACTTTCTCCTCATTTTTAATTAATTTAAACTACCATAAGCGAATACTAAATTATTATTAAACAGAGATACAGATGTTTAGTAGAAAGTGACTAATTTTTTTGTGTGTATTTTTAACCATAGAAATTCGAAATATTATTTCAATTACAATATATGTATTAAAGAATTATTTAAACAAATATATATACTATATACATATCCTTGCCTGTTTAACCTATACATATGTATGTATGTTTAAATGAAAACCATTTATCATTTTCCTATTTACTATTATTATTACTGTTATTATTACTGTTATTATTACATATTATTATTATAATGTATATAATCAGGTATACACATGCCTACATTACACAAGCCAATGATTATCATCGTCATTATCAACAACAACAACAACAACAATATCATCTTCATCATCATCAACAACAACAACAACAAATGCAACAACAACAACAACTGGCATTTAATCAAAGTCTAAATTCTACTCTATTGGATGATGATTTATTAAATCACAAGCATTACAATAATCATAGTCTATATAGTGGTATTAGTGGTCTATCAACAGCTCGTTCCAATAGCAATCTCTCACAAATCCATGGCAGTTATTATGGTGTTCCGGCGTCGGCGTCTGGTGTCTATTATGCACGTTCTGATTATGCCGAATCAAGGTGCTTTTCTAAAAATTCTATTATTCTCTATCTCTCTCTCTCTCTCTACTATACATCTAAAATTCTAATTAGATTACATATATAAATTAATTATTTAATTAATTAAATTAGTAATTGGTATATTTTGCTAGTAAACAAACATAAAATATGGTTGTCCTTTGGTTGGTTATGTACTACATATTATATTGTATTATATACTCTTTTATTTTACTTTGTACGGCTTTACATACTCTTATTTATACAACAACAAAAAAAAAGGAAGAAAACTCTGTCTTATAGTGCCTCCATGAAATCAAGAAACTTTTGTGTGTGTCTCTGTATGTTTGTAAATGTTTTTTCTTTTAAATTTAATTCTATCTTAAGAAAAGAGGAAGTGTGTGATGATAAGATGTTTTTAAGGTTGTAATTTCGTTTATCAAATGAAGTGTTTGTCTGCATACAGTATTGGATAAAATGAAAGCATGACAATTTTGGACAAAGAAATTTACTTTAAATCTTAATTCATATTGTTAGTATAACTTAAAAACCAGGCATTTATATGTTAGATGGCATCACATGGTTTGAGAGATCAAACAGCCAACAATTTTAGAAACTTTATTCCATCAAGTTGTATGTCAGATATAAGAAGAGCTTTCGCAATCATTAGGCGCCACATAAATAGCCATTTCAAAGCGTTTAAAAGCAGCAGGATGTATTCATACGCACAGGGAATTGGGTGCCGCATGAACTAAAACTGAGAAACAGTGGAAAATGATGTTGCATGTCTGAAGTCTTACTTTGATCGCTTCATAAATTGGAAATTGGCTGCTACATGAACTGAAGTTGGAAAATTTGGTAAAAACGATTTTGCAACGAAATGTGGTTCAAAAAATCAAACATGAAATGTGGGGAATAAACACAATTTCCGGCCAAGCATAGATGCAAAACTCTCTTACTGAAATACGCTTCACTTAAAAGCAGGGTAAGAAGTCGCCGTGGTCTAATAGATAGTGTGTTGGCTTATTACACGAAAGGCCCGAGTTCAAATCCCAGTCAAACATCAAAACGAAAATATGAAAAACTCTGAGAGTAAAAATTGCCATTAAAAGCTTCTCAAAAATCTGGCGTTCGGAGTCGACTTTAAACTGTAGGTCCCGCTACTCCTGTATAAAATTAACGCACACAACACGAGTGGTGTGAGAAGCTAGGACGTTGTACAATGGGTCAATTCGACCTCCAGGTACTGTATTTGTCAGAGTTGACAAGTATACGCCCTCTAACCTAACCTAACGTAACCTAAAAGCAGGGTATCACAAATTTGCTCAATCCATTTTTGGATCCTCAAAATACGAGCGGCTTTTTTTGAGACGAAAGCCATAAATTGTCAAGGAAAAAGTCTTAACTTCCAATGGACAATACTTTCAGTGACATGTTCGCTTAAAAAACTATCTTAGTGAAGCATTTATTTGCAATAAAAAAATGATCCATTTAGGTTATACTAACAATACATGCAACCAAAGCAAAATCCTTACTCATGATCGAATAAGATTGAGAGAATTTGTAATCTCTAAAGATTAGTTTTTTAAATTGTTGGAATTTGACGTGGTTGTCCTGCCTTTCATCATTAATGGTATGTTTTTAATGCCATAATAATTCATGTTTTCTTTAATTTTAAAATAAAGAGAAAGCCTTGCTAGTATACATATATGGGCAAGCATGCTTTAGTTTTGTCTGATACTGTAATTCTATGTTTCTATTTTTTTCTTCAGGTGCATGAAGTCGTATTTTGTTTGAAATTAAAAAAAAAGTATGGAGGGTTTATAAACACTTTTTGGAATGAAAAGTATGTATGTACCAGTACACAAGGTTTTTAAGGGAAAATTAAAAGAAAAAAACTTTAGAAGATTTAATTAAATGTACATTTTTTTCTAAGTTATTTAAAGTAACAATTTTCGTTTTAAGTTTACAATTATAAGTTACAATTAAAAAATTCCTTAATGGTAGTAATTCTCTAAAAAGATACTCTTTCAGTGTCTTTCTTTTATCTATATACAACAGAATCATTCTTTCATTCATTCATTCATTTCTCTTGAAATACTTTCACTGAACTGAAAGCATGTCTTAATTCTTACTCTAAAAGATCATTATTTTCTAACGGAATTTCCTTTTTCTATGAATAGTTCTTTACCAACAAACTAACTAAGTTCTCTTTGCATGCCTAAGCAGACTTTAAAGAGTTTTTATTTAAAATTTTAAGTTTTTTTCTCAAATAATTTAATTTTAATTTAATTTTTATATTTAAAAATTTAAATTTTTATTTTTCTTTTGATATATTAATTTCCATAAGCATGTGGCATAAAGTTTTTTTATATTTTGTTTTTTAACGTAAATGATTTTTATTTTAAACTTTAATTTGCTAAAATGGAAAAAGAAGTGTAATATTTGAAATGTTTTGTTTTCTTTTTAAAAACACATTTGTTTTAATATCTAACTTCAATTCCATTTAGATCTGGAGCTTTATCACTGCGTGATCCAGATCCTGTTGCAACAGAGCCACAACGTTTAACGCCTTGTAAATTTATAACCGAACATACAATTGTCAGTTTTGATGCGGGTATTTTGGTGACTGTCAAACCCAAGTATACACCCAATGGCAGTATCAGTAATATTGTAAAGTTGTTGAAATTTAAACCCAATGATGAGACACGCAAACTGTTTAAAGTCTTCCCGGGACCATTGGTGAGAGGCTTGACTCACAAGAAAACTGTTATAGAATTTTGCCAAGAGCAAATACGTTTGGGTCCCATGGAAACTACCATATATGCCAAACAATTAATATTGAATAATGCTGAGCGTTATAGAGGTTCCTATACATTAATGTGGAATTTATTGATCTTGCTGTTAAAACAAAATGGCGTAAGTTTTCTTTTGTTCGATTTCATTTCTTAATTAATTTCATTGAACATTAATTTTTTTAGAGAGTTGTAGGCGCTGATATAGCCGAGTTGCTGTTAAAGAATCAACAACAGTTTCCTTATCATACACCTGAAACCACAAACAATAACTCTTTGAAATCGAAATCAGGCTCTGCTTCACCTGCAGAACAAGAATTGGATACACCCAAGGATAATAATATAGATGAAGAGATAGAGGCTCTTAAACTTGATAAAACCGAGGATGCTGTATCAGATTTACTACAAGAAAATATCAAGGAAAACGATAATGATGAAACTTCCAACTCTGACAGTTTAACAGAAGCTGAGATAACTGAGAAATTTAGAAACTATTTGCTGTATGGCAATGTCAATGAGGCCTTAGAATGGGCTACCGATAATAATCTATGGGGTCATGCTTTATTTTTGGCTTCCAAGCTGGATCGCCGTTCGCATGCCAATGTCATGATGAAATTTGCCAATAAATTGTCATTAAATGATCCCTTGCAGACATTGTATCAGTTGATGAGTGGCCGTACACCTTCGAGTGTAACCTGTGTGCAAGATGAGAAATGGGGTGATTGGCGGCCTCATTTGTCTATGATTTTATCGAATACTTCACAAAAACCAGAATTAGATCGCAAAGCCATAACCACTTTGGGTGATTCACTGTTTCATCGTGGCGATTTATATGCGGCCCATTTCTGTTATCTAATGGCACAAGTAGGCTTTGGTCGTTATCAGGAAACGGCTATTCAGGAGACTTCCTTGCAACAACATTTACCCAAGTGAGTGTTGAGTTTTATGTTCAAAATTAAAATGATATTTTAAATTGAAAATGTGTTTTTGATTTTGTTTTTGTGGCTTTCAAAAGATTGGTTCTATTGGGCTCTTCCCACTACAAGCAATTCCAAGATTTTGCCCATAATGAGGCCATAATAATGACTGAAATTTATGAATATGCTTGTTCGTTAAACGATGAACACTTTTCTATTGTTGAATTCCAGGTACGCAAAGGATTTCTTTTATTTTTGTATTTGTCTTTGTTTTTCTGTGTTAATAAAAGCTTTATTTTTTTAGCCTTATAAATATCTGCTGGCTTGTCGCCTGCTGGACTATGGTTTCCATTTGAAAAGTTTAATGTATTTGGAACAAATTGCTTTACATATAGCAAGGGATTCGACTAAATATGAAAATAGTTTCATAAGCAAGGTAAAGCTATTAACAATACTTAGGTTTCTTTTTTCAGGGTTTTAAAACAAATTTATTTCTATTTTTAGGTTTATGAACTGGCTGATCGTTTAAAATATTACGATCCTGTGTTAGAAAAAACAATTGATGATGCGCAACTAACTACTGAAGACAATAATCTTGTGAATGAAAGTTCACAACAAATGGAAGAACAAAAATGGTTGCAAAATTTAAGGCATTTAGCTCAACAATATCACGCTTCATCATCGGTAACGGATACTCAACAACAACAACAACAATACAACAATTTAACACAAGATCCGAATTATAATTATCAGCAACAACAAATTGATCAACAATTTATGGAAATTAATAAACAATTTAGTGAATTAAATTTACAATATCAACAACAACAACAACAACCGCAACAAACCACGGGGAATGTGGAACAACAACAACAACAGCCTTTATTTTATAATCCGGAACAGCAGATGGGAGAACAACAACAACAACCGGTGGAAACCTACAATCAACAGCAACATCACCAACAACAATCTTTGCCTACCGAACTGCCTACTAATAATGCCAAAGATTTACAACAGCCTGGTGTAGAAAACTCCTTACAAGATGCTTATCAAACACAGCCACAACAATATTTACAAACCGATGTGCCACAACAACAACAACAGCAACAGCAAAGCTATAATAACAATTATTATGATCCTATGCAACAATCCTTGCAATATAATGCTTTAGAAGGCAATGCAACTAATGTGGAGGGTCAACAACAACAACAGCAACCGTCTTATGACTATTGGGCAGTGCAACAGCAACAGCAACAACTACAGCAATTAGGAGAAGAGGTAGGTTAAATTTTTTTGTTTTTTTTCTTCTTTATCTTTCTTGTATTTTATTTTTTAAATTTTAAAAATTTCTTTTATTTTTTATTTTTATTGATTGAAAAATTGAATTCGAAAAATGTTTTTTTTTTGAAATGAAATTTGCAACAAAAATAATATTTTTTGAGGCTTTAAGTTCTTCTCATACTTTACAAGATTTATTCTCTTATGGCTTTTTCTTAGAAACTGAAATGATTTTCAGTTTTTTCTTTTGAAAATCTTTTTTGTTTTCAAAATTTAAAATAATTTTTCTTAAAAATTTCATACACACATGCTTACCCCTTTTATATATATTTGGATTGTTTCTATATATATTAGCCTGAGTTAATAAACAATAAAACTAATAATAAAGAAATGTTGTTGACATTACAAAAGAAACCTTTAAAGGCTGGTGCCACTGCAACACCTGCCACTGCTGCAACTACTAAAGGCTGTAAAACACCATTAGCTTTGCACAACACAAAAAAGTCGCCTGATAAATTGAAAGCCCACAACAACAACAACAACAACTCCTTAACATCTTTCTCCTCCTTTAATGCAACAGTTAATACGAAAAGTAATAATAATAAGGATAAATTCAAAACGACATCGATATTACAAAATCAAATTAAAGATGAAACCATGATAGTGAAGCAAACAAACTCCTTACCTTTAGATTTAAAATCTTCAACAGCAACAACAACAGCAGCATTTAATAAATTAACAGCCTCCCCTATTAATAATAATAGTAGCGATCACATGATGGTTCACAATAGTAACCATGCCACACCATTTTTTATGAACAATGTAAGTAATTTAAACAACATGACCGTACTACAACAAGCAGCTTTAAATGCAGTTACAGCTAAAAATAATCACAATAACGACAATGTATTAATGCCCCTTAAACTAAGTAAAAATAAACACAATACGGCTACTACTGCTGCAACCATATTAAAAATTAATTCTAAAACCGCTACAGCAGCAGCTAAAGCTACAGATTTAAATGTTTCTTCAAAGGATGCCAGCAATTTAAATGATGCTACAACAACGGTTGCACCTTGTAACATGCCGCAAACGAAAAAAGTCAATTTCATAATACCAGAAAACAAAGAAATCGGAAATGAAAGTGTAGACTGTAACGTTGTCGCTCAAGAGAAATCACAGAAAAATAGTCCACAAAAATCCTCGTGTAACAATTTAGTGGCTACAAATAATACTTCACAACATTATCAGCATCAGCATCCACATCCACATCAACATCAACATCACCATCATCATTCTCATCATTTGGCTCCTTCTCAGTTTATAAAATATAATCAACCGAATCTCTTAAATAAAAACATTGTATTCAATGGCACCTTTCCCATTGATATGCCTTTGCATACACGTTTCAATAACTATGATCCTGAGGCAGCCAATGACAATGCCAATGATGGGGATTATGAAGCTTATGAATCATCTTCGAATTATGATGACGATGAAGATGTCTATGCAGATGAAGATGATGACGATGATGATGATGTTGATGAGGATGATGATTTAGATTTGAATGATGATGATAAACAATGTTTACTTCATGCAACGAAAACATTGGGCAAAGAAACTAAACACAACCCACCTGCTGCTGCTGCACTACCAAGCCACAACCAGAACCACCATCAGCATCAACAACATCACCATCAAGTATGGTCGATGCAAGAGCTAATCAATGATCCCTCAATACCTTTAAATTATAAAAAAATGTGCAATGAAGTTGAACAATCATTGCAACAATTCGAACAGTATATCGATGCGAAAACATTCGATGAGAAATCATTTAAAATGAAAGCATCTGCTAAACAACCACCGGTTTTAAGAACATTTAATATCGATGATCCTATAGATTTAAAGAAAAATATTTAAAAAAAGAAACAAAAAACCCGAAATGTTTTAATCAGTAGTTAAGCCTAAAATATATACATATTAATTAAATAATAAACCAAATTTTAAACTTAATCAATGCTAAAGTGAAAATAGATTTCTTTTTTTGATTGTAATGATGAAAACAAATTCGTAATTACTTCTTGTACATTTGGTTTGGTTAGTGATCCATAACAACAGTGTTACATATGAAATTAATATATCGTACATACGTGCTACATGCATACCGCACTTGGTTTTTGTTTTTTTTATTAATTAAATGTAATTGCTTTTTTGTTTTAATTGTTGTTGTTGCTTTTATTTTATTTTCTCTCTCTTACCAAGTTTTAATTGTTGTTTTATATTATTTCCCTGTTTTCTTATTTGAATATGTTAATGAAGCTTTTGTTTTTTTGCAAAGAGTTTGTTTTACATTTTTTTTAGTTGTTTTTAATACGAAATGCGAAATGAAATGAATAAAATAAGTTTCCCCTTCTAAATATTTAAATAAATTTAAGTTTATCGCTTTTAAAATTAAAGCTTTTTTAAAAAACTTTTTGTTTTTTAACCAAAAATTAGTAATTCAATCTTATATAATGGCTGTCAGAATACAGGTGCACGATTTACAATGTTTTTGTTTTTGAAAAATAACGAAATTCCTTTGCAATATGACAGCTCTTATAACCTTGATTATATGGAATTATCTAAGGTGGTCTCAAATATTTCAATCACTCCTCTAACTGTAAAACTAAATTGTTTGAACAACAAGTTTGACTCAGTTCTTGTTAGAGGTTTTTAAGAGCATAAATTGTTTTTATTTAAATTAAATTAAATTGTTCAACTATACTTTTAAATACTAACGGTTTACTTTAAAAATGTTTCGAAAGCTTACATTAAACGCTTCCAATCTTAAAGTTTTAATAAAACGAAGTATGTTTTAGATATCAGGAAACTTTTTCGTTTGACCGCACTCGGCTTCTCTGAAAGGAACACATTCGAAATAATAAATAATAAATTACCATGACTCTGGGGTCCAAATCAAACTAAATTTAACTAATGGCATAGGCTTTATTGGCTTTTAGGACTGTTGTGATTTATGGTTTATTCGCATATTCATGGGAATTAAGAAAATCCTGCAAGAAGAAACTCACTCTAAAGGGCTCAAATTACGCGATCCCGATGATTTGATTACTTTCACGTCAGATGATCATATCAGCAAGTGGCTCGGTGCTTGGTAGACCAAAGATATGCTTTGTCCACCTACATTGCCTTCAGGCGATTTCTATTCGAGTGGGAATTTTTCCTACCCTATCTCTCAGGTATTCCCGGAGTATTCTCAAAATCTTCCGCAATGATCTATTTATCAATACCTATAACTAATCTTCTAGACGTCCTACGTCCTACTAAGTATTTTTCATTTGCCACTATGGCTATATACATACGTTTTCAAACCTATATAATATTAGACTGAAGCAAATGATTTCTGAGATTGTTTTTTAGGTTAGAGGCCGTTTATCGCCAAAGTAGCCAATACATATTATATACCCGGAGAATGTGGAACCTACTTATCTAACTTATAGGTTTTTTTAATTTGTTGTTATTGTTATTATAGATAATTTATTACGGGAAAAGGTTTAGAAAAACACGTTTTTTAGTTTCAAATAGCTGTTATATTCGTCTTTAATGGATTAACTATTAAGTTTAAGGACAAATTTTAATTAAATTTAAGCATCATAAGCTAAGTATTAGTATAAGAATAAGTTATTCATAAGCTTAAAAATTTATTGCTAAAAACAATGATCTGTTTATATAGAAAGCCAGCTTTTTATTATAATCTATAACACGATATACTACGACAATAAATGACTTTAAATTGCGCCTGGATATGTATTTCAAATACCTATTTTTATTAAAAACAAAATTTCTTTTTCTAAAACTAAAACTATAACCCTCGTATAACATATAATATATACCTCCTTGTAAACAATTTAGAATGCACGACCCACGATTTCGATGCCGAAAACGAAAACCTACGATACCGATGATGAGAATACATCAGCTAAAAAGCAACAGGCCCAGCATTTAACAGGTAGTAATGCTAAGAAAGCAGCACAACAGCAGCTACAAACACAACAACAAAAAGGTGCTAAAAAGGATGACAAGGATTTAAATAAAGGGTAAAAAAAAAAAGAATTTTTTTCATCATATTCACACGCTAAATTATTTTCATATATACTTATGTAGCGCCCAACAATCTAATCAAAATAGCGGTTGGTTTGGTGGCATATGGAATAAATTCTCATTGAAACCTAAAAATCAAATGATTTTACCCGATGACAAGAATCCCTCAATAGTATGGGATCCAGAGAAAAAGAAATGGGTTAACACAGATGGCGATGCCGATGAACAGGAAGCTTTTAAGCCGCCGCCCAAAATGAGTGATTTAATGCCTTCACAGCCCCCAATGCAATCTTTACCACAACAACAGCAGCAACCCCCTCCTCAAGCACAACAAATAAATCAAATTCCCTTTATGGATGTGAATCAACAGCAACAAACTCAACAATTTGTGCCTCATGTAACGCCAGCGGCCTCACCAAATCCTTTGCAACAGCAGCAGTCCTCGCAGAATCAAGGCCAACAGCCTTCAGGTCCCGCTAAAACTCCTACTTTACAATCCAACATGTTTAAAATGCAAAGAAACCGAAGTAAGTTGAATTGCGTTTCATAATTTTGAATTTTTCTTTTAAATTTTTGTTTTTTCCTTTTATATTAGCTTTGAAAAATGCTTACGTGGATGTTTTTAATCCTTCTGGTGCTCCTGTAAATAAGGCTGCCGAAAATATTTTAGCACCTGCTCTACCACCCGCCGCTGTGCCTCAAGGTGGCTTCTTTATACCCGGTTCACAGCCAGCTGCCACAAGTGCTAACAGCGGTGGTGCTGGTGTCGTTAGTCAGGAACAACAGTATCAGCAACAGAACCAACAACAAGATGTAAGTTGCAATTTTAGCGTATTACTATGCAAGTTTTCACTGTCAATGCTCTTGATATAGCAGTACGTCTTTAGGTGTTCTTTGGTCGACCGAGAGTCTTGAGTTTTCTTATAATTTTCTTGATTGACATGGGAATTGATTTTAGGGTCTACTGGTTTGTTGATCCGCATGTACGCTGGTGGACCCTTTGATGATTTCGAAATGCTGGACTTAAGGGTCCTGAAATTTGTATTATTTTCTAGACGGGCATCATAGTTCCATTAAAAGCGGTACGATGATTGTTGTTTTGTGAATTTTTCCCCAAAAGCTTTGAATTTAAACAACGTAACGTCGTTGTGTCCGTTCTTATCAATGAATACCTGGGATTTCTTAGGAAAATTTCAGATCATTCGAAGGTAGCTCTTATATCATCACAAATTGCATTGCTCGTGAACTAGCACATAATCTTGGGCATGTTATAGGGTATTGGCCTAGTTAAACTGGGTATTTTCCAATCGTGCTACAGAAAAACTCAACTGCTTTGACAGCCGATAGATACGTACAATATTTTTAGGCTCTGCTGGATTGCCATTATATCGCTTGATCCTTCATCGAGCTATTACAGGCACTGGGTTATTAGAATACATGTCGATAGACTTGGCAATCCAGCTGTTTTACAGGGAAACTCAATTGCTTTGACAGCAGATAGATACATGCAATGTTGTTAGGCTCCGTTGAACTATAACTGGGCTAAGGCATTCCGATAGACTTGGCAATCCGTCAAATGACTTCTGCCGAATCTCTGCCGTAGAAAGAGACTATTTCACCTTATGTGCGAGTGGCTATCACTTGCCATGGCTTTTTTTGGACAGGGAATTGTATACTTTCACTATACTATCGACCTCCGGGTACTGTACTTGTCTTAATTGACAAGTACACGTCCTCTAACCTAACCTTGTATACTTTAGAGAATGTTTAAAAATTAATTAATTTCTTTTCTCTTTATCTTTCTTATCTCATTTCAGACACCTCAATTCTATAATCCTAATCAATTTACCAGCGGTACTGGTTATTAAAATTTGTTTTTCTATTTTTAAAATAAATAAAATGAAATTAAATTAATTTCATTTTGTTGTAAACACAGGATAAATAATAATAGATAAAAACCAAAACACAAAAACAGAAACAAAAAAGATTTTTGTTAACAAAGTTGAAAAAAAGAAAGAAAGAAAGAAAAATTTATTAAATAATGTATGTGCAAATGCTTAAAGTGTGTTGTGTGTGTGTGGTGTGGTTTAAAACAATGTTTATAGTTTAAATGTATTTAAAATTAAAAAAAAAAACAAACGAAATAAAAAGAAAAATAATAATAAATAACATAATATATACTATATAATAATTAATATATATTAAAAAAACAAAAACAATTTTTAGCAAATTTATAAAAGAAATGTTATTTCAAAAATTATTTCTACAGTTTGTGTAGAGTTTTTGAAAGAAACAACAGGCATAAAATATAGTAAAAGAAAACTAAGAAAGAAAAAAAAAACGATAACGAAAACGATTACAATGTATTTGCTTAATAAATGTAACAAACAATTAAACTATTAATTAGACAACAAACGAATACTATTTACTTGTACTTGTACTACTACTTGAACTACTACAATTAATTTGTGTTAAAGAAAGTAACGTAACTTAAAAACTAAACCTAAAGTCAGTAGCAAAGAGATTTTTTTTTACTATATTTTTTTGAAATAACTAAAATTTCGTTTCTTTTTTATGATTAATTCTTATTATAATACGTATGCAATAAATAATTCATTTCAATTAAGTTTTTTTTTGTTTATGAGCTAAAGATATAGCAAAAGAAAGATTAGAAAGGAAAAATTGCAAGATTTTTAATTGTATAGAGGAGTATGATTGATGATGCCTTCTTAACTTTTTTGTTTACCTGTTTGTTTAATTGTTTATTTATGTAGGTACCTTATTTACTATTTAGTTGTCATAACTTCATAGTCTCTATCTATTAAATATACAATATACATAACGATATATAAATAATTATTTAATCAATATTATTATATAACAATTAACCTATGTAAACTAGAGAGAGTGTTTTCTTTTTTCTTTCTATTATTAGAATTATTAATACTTTTTATTTTTCTTTTTTGTTTGTTAAATAGGTTTTATTATACAATTTATTATATCTATCTAACTACAGGCCTATATAAATACATATATATATATATATTTTTTAAAGACATTAGCTAAACAATAAAAAGGAAGAACCGAACCCTGTTCTCTTATAGGAAGTTTTCTGTTTTTCATTAATTTTCTTAAAAAAAAAAATAAATTCAATGTTTATTAATAATTTAACATTTAATAATTCGCAGTGTTTTGTTTTTTTTTGTGTTATAAATTGGTTTATAATTGTTAATAAGTAATGTTTTTTTTTGTTGCCATGCATGTTTTAAAAGGTTTTTGTTTTTAAACTGAAATTTTCTTTTAAAACATTTTATGTTTGTGGTAATTTTCTGTATGATTTTTCTTCTTTTTTAATAGATGTTTGTATAATGTTTTTATGTTTTTATGTTTTTTAAATTTTAATTTCTTTGATTTAATGACCGAAAACTCTGAGAGCAAAAGTAACTTAAAAATACTTGTAAAATTCGAATCCAAAAAAAAAAATTTTCAAAGAGAATTCAAATCAGATTCAGTCTTTATGTTGGACACTTAAAGTCGCCATAAATGTAGGAAAAATTGGTTGAAAACCATTCCCAAAAGAATCGAATGCTACAAGCAATTCAAAGGCTATCATTTACATCATGAGCTTGTATTTCCTTGCTAACGTATTATGACCATAATGATCGATTTTGATTTCTATTACTCACACTTGAAGTCACAGCAGTCTAGTAGGCAGCTGTGTGTTGGCTTATTAGACGTGAGGCCGTGTTTCAAACCCCAGCACAGACATCTTAAACAAAAACGAAAAATGAAAAAAATATTTCTTTTGACAAAAAATCCGGAAAGTAAAAAAAATGTCCATGAAAAAAAATTCTCAAAAATTTGTCGTTCAGAGTCGATATCAAACTGTAGGTCCCGCCTTTCATTTACAAAAACTACCAGACAAAAAAAAGGGTGCTGTGAGCAAATAGGTTGTAAAGACGAATTAAGTGAGGGAGTAAGTAAGCTTAGTCCTGAGTATTAGTACAGTTTTACTACAAAGCAGTGTCGCCTTACATGTAATGGTGTACATCAGGCGATGACATCATCCTGATAGTAAAACGAAAATACTTCCTTTACTCCCTAGACTTACATAAAGAATTCTTCTTTCTGACTGCCTCGACTTTGTTTAGTTGTGCAGATTCCTTTTGAGATTTAAAGCTTTGCCTGCATATAGGAGAATACCTCAATATGCCCTAAGTCCGCTAATCGATCTTGTGGTCCCCACTCAATTCATCTTCTATGTGTTAGAACTTTTGAACAATTCACGTTCTAACAGCTCTGTTGCTTGTACCGGGAATAAAATAAATCTGTTTAACTTTATATGGCTAAGGTAGTGTAAATTTTTTTAGTGTTTTGTGTTTAGGCTACTTTTGCTCTCATTGGTTTCTTATTCAAAAAATTTTTTCTACCATGCAAATTATACTCTTCTCTCTATGTTTTTATGATTACAAAATTCCTAATGAATTATGCCTGAAAAAAACTTTTTTAATTCTTTTTACGCTTTTTAAATATTTTTTTATTTTAATTGTAATTATTTTTATTAGCTTTTGTTTAATATGCATTTATTGTACATTATTTTTCTACATATTTTTTATTAATTGTTTATCGTTATTTTACTTTTATTTTACTAATAAAACCAGGTGCGGGTTACTCTTTAGTATTCTTAAAAAAACTTATTGAATATCCATAAAAAAAAATAAAAACAAACATTTTTAAGTTGTAATATAATATAAAAACAATATTATTAATTAATAAAACTGTATAAATTTAATAAAAAAAAAAAAAGAAATGAAAACAAACAACGTTTCACATGAGATACACAATTAAAAAGTCGGAATATTTAACAAGAAATCTTAGGCAGTTTTTTATATTTAGAAAACCAAAAAAAAAAAAAAAAGAAATTATTGTTAAATTGTCTAAGAAAGTACTTTTTTTTCAGACATACATATGAGCATGCAGGAATAATTAAAAGGAATAGCAAGAAAATCCATTAAAATCTTTATAAACTGGGCTTTAAAGATTTTGAAAAGTTTTAAAAATAATTCTTTTTAAAATCATTTGCGCTTTTATACTTTGAGTATCAAAAAGTAAATTAGAGGCCACGAAAAGGTACTTTTGGCTTTTAGAAATTATATAAAGACTATGGGAAAGTACTTTTGGTCTCAAAAAAAATGGGTACTCTCGGTTTCTAAAAACGGAATTGAGGCTATTAAAAGGTCCTTTAGGTTCTTAAATCAAAATTGAGGTTATGTTAGTTAGGAAAGTTACTTCTGATTCCTACAAATAAAATAGAAGCTGTTAAAAGGTACTTTTGGTTCCTATAAATAAAATAGAGTCTATGCAAAGGTACTTTTCGGTTTCTAAAAGCAAAATAGAGGCCATAAAAAGGTTCTTTTGGTTTCTAAAGGCCAAATAGAGGGTATGACGAGGTACATACTCTTTTATTTTTTTATTTTTTATACGCCGAGGAGGGGTGAATGTTCCTAACCGCACCATAGAGGAAGTCGTCACATCCTCCGTGTGTGCGGCCCTCACCCACTAAATTCCTCTCCTCGTCTCGTGGACTCGTGCCCACTCCCGAACTACAGTGGTATTACTTCGGAGTGGAGTCCTTTTGGCCATTTGGCCCCTGCGTGTTCATATCCGCGTCAGGATTGCGTGTCGAAAGTTGAGGAGACATTTACGTGTCTCCACTATTCCTCTCGTTCAGGTCCCTGTGTCGGATTCCGTTTGACACCTGTGCAAGTGTCATCTATGCCGGCGTGCCTGCATGTTCCGCAGCCTCCAGACCTCTCTTCTTCAGTCTTAGGATACGCTTTACGTAATTCGCCACTGAAGTCCAATTCTCTCCACTCGAAATCATAACCTCGACAATGTTAGCGGCCGTGATTGTTCCAACTATCGATGTCAGCTCAGAGCGGTAGCTCTGCCAGCGTGCACACTCGAATATAGTGTGCTCTGCGTCATCAATTACTTCCTCTTCTTCGTAAAGGCAATAAGGGTAGGCGCTCTTGCCCATTCTATGCAGGTATTTCCTAAAATACCCATGCCCTGATAGCATCTGTGTAGTGTAGTAGTTCACCTCTCCGGTTTTCCGTCCAATCCATAGCTCAATATCCGGGATAAGTCTCGCGGCTTGCAGATCGACGGGAATTGTGCCTGCAATCACAAGTACGGCTGGCGCGGATACTGTGCGATACGCCGAAGTGATACGCAATGCAGCCGTTCTTTGTACCGATATAAGTGAGTACGCTCGGCCCAAATGTGACTTCCATAAAGCATAATGCTGTTACTAACCTCCATCAAGAGTCTCCTTCTCGCCGGTAGCGGGCCTCCAATATTCGCCATTAATCTGCTGAGCTGTCCAACGATCTTTTGGGCTGTGTTAGCCGAGTATTTAATCTGTTCCGCATATTTTAGTCTGGGATCCAATCTTATTCCAAGGTATCTCACCGAACTCTTAGTCCTAATTACCTCGTTTCCAATACTCATGTCCACGTGCAATGGGATACGACGACCAGTGATTAGCAATAACTCCGTTTTATGCATGGCCAGGTCTAGGCCGTGGGAGTCTAACCATATTTTTGCCCTTAGCATAACGCGTCTCAATTTTCGTTGTACATACTCTTGGCTTCTAAAAATGTAATAAAGGCCATGAAAAGGTACTTTTGGCTTCGAAATATTATAAAAAGGCTGTGGATAGCTACATTTGGTTTCTAAAAATAAAACAGAGGCTGTGAAAAGGTACTCTGGCTTCTAAAAACCAAAGAGAGGCCACGAAAAGGTACTTTTGGTTTCTAAAAATAAAATAGAGGCTATGAAGAGGTATTTTTCGGTTTCTAAAAATAAAACGTAGGCCATGAAAAGGTACTTTTAGTTTCTAAAAACCAAAGAGAGGCTATGAAAATATACATTTTGTTCCTTTAAATATAATAGAGGGCAAAAAAGAGTATTTTTAATCCTTAACAATATAGTAGAGGCCAAGAAAATATGTCTTATTGGTTCTAATTTTAGAAAGGGACTATTAACTACTATTAACTATTTTTGCTTTGAGAACCTAGAATGAAACTACTGATCTGTCGGGTATAGACATTAGGGAACTCAGAGGAATTATCATTAGCTCTAGATGGTCTATAGGGTCAACAGGGCCTTCTGGACTAGGTGTGTCTATCCTTTTTGTGACAACAGCCAATTATATGTGGCCTCTCTATCTTCATAACAAGGACGAGTTGTTTTAGTGTTAAACCAATGACTACATACAACAGGGATGTTCGCTTTGACAAAAAACATTTTATTGAAACAGGGCGATTCTAAATATTAAAATGTCCTCAAAGGGGTTTAACAGTTAATTTCAAAATTATAGTATAAAAACACAATATGCTGCTGCCACCACTGCTCTGTTTGACTCCATTCGCAAGTTTTATTTCGCAGTTTCGTTCGGATACCACCACCTCGCTCATCCAGTCCCAGGTACATTCCATGTGGTCCTCTTAAGCATCAATCAGTACTCCTGACTACTGTTGTCAGATTCTACAGTGTGACACGTTTTCAAAGCAATCTAAAGCACTTCGGTGCCCTAGTCGACTTTCCTATAAGACTGGACAATCGTACAGAAAGTGCTGGACCGATTCTTCTTTCTCCTCTTCTTTCGTTGATGGACTATCTGCCTATAGGCTGAGACATGTTCGTCCAACCAAACAGTGTCCATTACTTGCATCGCTAAAGAGCTGTCAGGAGCCAATACATCTCTGGTTTTTTCATCGCCAGAGAGGCCAGATCCTTGTGAATACTCTGACGCTAGCAAGTCATCAAATAGTCATCTACCAAGGATGCTCCAACATAGCAGCACTTTGAGTAACTCATAAGCAGCGACCTAGTCAGAAACTAGGTCCATAATCCTGACTGAAGGATTGTAATGACCAATTATATATGTATGTAAGCGGCGACGTATGCCCAACCACACAATAGCGTTTTTATCCTCCTACTTGACAGAAAAGGCCAGGAGATAATGCTCTATATAAATCGACTAAAATCGGATAAAAAATAGAAGTGTAGGAAAAATGGACCTAATGGGCTGGACAGCCATGGTATTAAGAATTCCAAAATAGCTTTCGTTATGGTCGGACATTTCTTAAGATCGGAGATTTTAGCGACGAAGAAAACTTTTTTTTCAAATGAACAAAAAGGAAGTGCTATATATAAATCGACCAAAGTCGGATAGAAAATGGAACGGCAGAAAATGGACCTAATGGGCTAGATAGTCTTGAAGTTTAGGATTCCATAACAGGTTTCGTTACTTTCGAACGTTACTTGGGTCCGGAGATATAACGTTTTTTATGTGAGCAAAAAATTAATGAACTTAAAAATTTTAATAATTCTCATTGAGTTCATATGCATTTATATGTTATATATAAAACACAATATCGTATTTTTTGCAAGTTGCATTTTTTTGGACGATGACTTGCATTTCTCTTGGTCGATGACTTGCATCTTTTGGTCGATGACTGGCATTTTTTGGGCGATGACTCGCATTTTTTTTACGCAATGACTTGCATTTTTTGGTCGATGACTTGCATTTTTTGGCCGATGACTTGCATTTTTTTAAGCAATGACTTGCATTTTTTGGTCGATGACTTGCATTTCTTTTGGTCGATGACTGACATTTTTTGGGCGATGACTTGCATTTTTTGCTCGGTGACTGGCTTTTTTGACCAATGACTTGTATTTTTAGGTCGATGATTTGCAATTTTTTGGCCGATGACTGACTTTTTTTGGACAATGACTTGCATTTTTGTCGATTACTTGAATTTTTTTTTCGATGACTGCTGAATCCTATATTATCGATAATGATAAGCTTTTGAACTTGCCAGAAGATGGTCTTCCAAATCCCTAATGTGGCTAAAATGGGGTTTGGGATGTGAAATGGGACGATGACATTGGAAGGACATACTTAATGGCAAATTGATAGTGGACTAATAAGGGAAAAATCTACAGCAGGGAAAGGAATTCAAGTGGAATGGCATTACCAATTCCAGAAGTTTATACACCCTATGGTCGTTTTTTACGATCATAGTTATGTTTGGGCTTACGTCTAAACAAATTCATTTTTTTATTGATCAATGTAGTTGCGAAGCACTTTTCAAAATCGGAAAGTTTACTGATTCTGAAAAGAGGCAGTAGGAGAAGGAACTATCAGACATTAGAACGATCAGGTAACGATGCTCACACTGAAAAATACAATAAAAATGTCGCCACAGGACAGATGTTCATGTCATTGAATTTTTTTTTTTATTTTTTGCTATAGGAGGCCTATTTACCTCCTTAACTTGATATATCTATGCTTGTAATGTACGTAGCTTAAGGAAAAACTCTTGAACTAAAATTTTAATTTTCAATGCCTTGTTATTATTTATTTTTGTAAGGAAGGGAAGGAGTTTGGCAGAGGCTTGGAATGAGGTCAAAAACACTCACACACATGAGTCCAGTTGCCTTTTTTACGCATGTGTTTATTTATTTTATTTAAAATGCCATTTTTTTTTGCATATTTATGAGCGTACATATGAGGCAGAGACGGTCAGACGGACATGGAGTATGGCAAGGCAAACAGACATTTAGGCAGGCAGGCAGCCAGCAAACCAGCCAGGAAAAATGAATGGATGCAGGACTAAAAAAAGGACATACGCACACCGAAGAAACATAGTATTTTTACGTTACGTATTGAAATGTTTTTCTCCGTTTTTTTTGTTTAATTTTTTTGAAAAAATTTACGAGAGAGAATATTTATTTTCTATTTGAAATGTTTGGCACGTGTGTATGGGGGGCATGTGATGGTAAGCGAATGGGTGACTTAGTCCAACAGCCTCTTCTGTGTAAGTGTAAGTACATGTTTTTGTTTGCTATTTGCTGAATGTGAATATGAAAAATTAAAAAGCTTCAACAGGAACACATGCATACATATGTATATATGTAGAGAGAGGGAGAGTGTATTACTCAACTTCATCTTCATCTCTGCTGCCTGACCAGGTAAAAAAACTGTCAGCAGGGGGTGTTAAATTTAAAGAATTTGAAGTTCAAATAATAAACCTTTTAAATAAAGGGGGAAAAACTGTTTAGAATACATTGAAAATAATCAATAATTTTCTCTCATTTTAATTCACATCAAAAGAATTCAATGTCCCTGGCAATTCATACTTTAAGTCGATAATGCAGTGTGATCCAAATGATTAACTCAGATAAATACTCCATGATTTTTATACACAAAATACTGAAATTCGAATTGAAAACGATTTCCTTGGCTCTTCGGTATCCCGGTCTATAAGGCTGCCGAACCTCTGTAGCGTCTTTCAGGCGGAAGTGTCGATAATGCAGGCTACGGTGAAAATTATTAGGGACGTAAATGTCCCCAAGCGTTAAATTAACCAGACGTCGATTAGAGTGCTATACATAAACGAAATTGATGATCTTCGAGACGATGTACAGCTGTCAACGAGGTAGTAGCTCTATATGATGCCTACATCACATTAGTATCAGGTACACAGTAACTGCATAGCGGTTAACTGGCCTGGCGGAGCCCAACCATCGAACTATCCGATGAATTCTAGACGTTGGAAAATCCTTTAAGAATCTTCGAGAATATGCGGCCGTAGACTCCATTACCAGATGGATGGATGACTTCAGACAGTGTCAGAACTGCGCAGAAAATCTGGCCAAGGCTGAATTGAGGACGCAGAAAAGTCTGCTTAAATGAGGAGGAGGATAAGACTTTTTTTCACCTACTGTGCGCTATATTGAAAGAGAAACAGGCACCCTGGTCTACTACATGGAGGCTCTGGATGAACTGTCATGCATTGATTGATTGCCAGTCTAAGTCGCTTCATTAGAAGCTACGAATGGTTCTGGAATTAGGGGATAAATGGAAAACCGGGGCATCACAATAAGCCCCATGTGGCCTAAGTGTATCTAATCAAACTCCTTAAGTGGACAGCCACCTCTACCTTCCTACCATGGCTCTTTGGACTTGAGGTCGATAAAGCAGTTTAAAATAGACATTGATTTCATAACAAAAATTGCTGAGCAGATGAATTGGGTGGACATGACATGACCGACACGAGTTGCAGAAGAATTTTCTATGCTGGGAGTCCTATTAGAACCTGAATACTTATGTGAGGTTAGGTGGGAGTCCGCCAGCTAGGTGGACTCAGCTAACTCTTTATGTACAGCTTACTTTGTACTTCTGCTGAAGTGTGTTGAAGTTCAAAGCTAGGTGGACTCAGCTAACTCTGTATGTACAGCTTACTTTGTACTTCTGCTGAAGTGTGCTGAAACTCAAGAGCGAACACAAGAAAAAAACGCATGGGAAATGCTTTCACTGACTTCTCAAGGCGTATGGTTTCAGCATTACAGAGGAACACAAGAAAAAAAAAACGCATGGGAAATGCTTTAAGGGTTAAGGTTTGTATTACAATGGGCCATTCTAGCATTAGCCCTAGCTCGCATTGGTAGAACTTGTATTGTACACTAGAATTTGTCCGACAATATCTATTCCGTTTAACTACGCCTCCTAGCTGGTATTTTTTTTTTTCAACCAGCCTGATAGATCTTCTAGCAATAGAGATGAAAGCTAGTAAAGGGTAACAAAGAGGGCGTTTGCAGAAGTCGCGTTCAAAGCAGTCATTATCTGTATCACAACAGATCTTCTCACTTTATTAAGTAGCTTCACATTTCAATTTTTATTGAGGGCAGGCCAACTAAAGACAGTTCCATGGGGAATAAATCCAGTGAACGACACCACAGCAAAGTGATCTTTGTCCTATTACTGCAGTAATACTAGCCTTTTCTGCCTTTACTAGCTTTTTCTGCTAGTTTGTTGATCTAGCTTAGTTTGGGATATATTTAACCGTAGGCTGTGAAAAAGAATGCGATAAGAAACCTTATCGATTGAGATAAAGACGTGTAACTGAATGCCAATTGTGTTGGACTCTTAGAAGACAATCGAACGATTTAAGCAGAATGGCCACGGTTAGGTCCTTACGGGGAGAAGACATGCCGAAATGCTGAAAGAGTTGGAGAGCAGTAAAGGTGTTGGCATATGATAAAGAATCTATTCGTGCTCCTTTTAGGAGTGCGTGTGATACCGTGATATCGTTTTTGATGCAATTTTTGTTGTTGTTTTTTGTGCTCTGAAGCTGTAGTTTGAAATCAGTTTGAAAATCTTTGTTACGCTCAATTAAAAAAGGCGCCAATTGATGATTTGACAGGAAAAGCGTTTTAGAATGAAAATCCAGAGAAAGAAAAAATATCGAAATGCAACGAAACGAATTGAAAGAAGGAAAACCACAGGTGGTATGGCCAACCTAGCGTCCAAGCAAAGAAAGAAACGTTTTAGGAAAATAAACTGACAGACAGACAGACAGACATCATTAAATCCAACGATTAACTTTGTGTGCTGCAGGAAAGAATGAAAGAAAGAAACTAAAATCTTAAACGCGGCTGAAATTTAAACAAATAGAGAGGCAGAGAGACAGACGGACAGTTAGACAGACAGACAGACTTATTACAAATAGCAGACAAAGATCACATTGATTGTGTCTATTTGTCTGTCCGTCTGTCTATCCATCTAACGCTTGAATTTTGTCTACAAAGAAAGAAACCAGAAAAGAAAAGATAATGCCAGCCAGCCAACGAGCCAGACAGACAGACAGTTTAGAATTGATGTGTGAGTGTGTCAAATTTAGAAAATTTATGAAGGCACGTTAATGAGTTTGTATTGCTTAGTTTAGCAATGCAGGTAGAACATTTTCGAATTTCTTTTTTTTTTTGTTGTTGTTCTTGAAAACCTTTACTTCAGGATTAAATTTTATTTGATTTCACCTGCCTCTGTATATGTATATGTGTATGTGTGTGTTTGTGTGAATGTAGATTGACAAGTGCCATGTTGGTTTTTCCAATTCTTTCTTTCTAATTCTCATACAAGCATGCATTTTCATTTCATTCTTCCATAAATTAACGTTAAAAGATTTGAAAAATTTTATGTATTTTTCTTTTCGTTATCTTACGTACAATAAAGATTGTGTGTTGAAAAGAGTTATAAAATACATACAGAATATATCTCTGTCTGTTTGTTTGAAGTAATAAACAAATAACTTTTACTTTCTCACTGAAGGTCACTGAGTGATAAAGAGTTTTAAGAGTTTTATTCAAGAATTTTTTAAAATCTACTCTACAAGGTAGGTTCCCATAGAATTTGCAACCAATGCCTTAACAAAAACTTTACAACAACATTAGGTTGCATTTATTACATTATGAAGCTTGTCTTAGACTTGTGTTCTATTATCCAAATCATAGTCATCACGGGTCTGGTGGACACTACCATATAAACACGGGCTTAAATTCAACAAAATCACTCGCACTACTCTGTTCGAGGAGTTCTTTTACCATCTGAGCTGTTTTAAATTTTTTTTGATAGGCCCAACTATAACTCGATCATTACAACCCTCCAGTCAGGCTTATGACCTATCACCTCACGCTACATATGTTGTATGTGTTAATTTCATCCGTGACTGGCAGGACCTACAGTTTAAAATCGACTCCAAACGTCAGATTTTTGAGAAACTTTTCATGGCAATGAAGTCGCCGTGGTCTAATAGGTAGTGTGTCGGCTTATTAGACGAAAGACCCGAGTTCGAATCCCAAGTCAGACATCAAAACGAAAATATGAAAATATTTCTTCGGCGACTTCCTCTCAGCAGATTTCTGGCAAAAACTCTGAAAGTAAGTAAATTTGCCATGAAAAGCTTCTCAAAAAGCTGTCGTTCGGAGTCGACTTTAAACTGTAGGTCCCGCTACTCATGTATAAAATTAACGCACACAACACGAGTGGTGTGAGAAGTTAGGACGCTGTACAATGGGTCAATTCGACCTCCGGGTACTGTACTTGTCACAGTTGACAAGTGGACGTTCTCTAACCTAACCTAACCTAACCTTTCATGGCAATTTTATTTACTTTCAGAGTTTTTGTTAGAAATCGGCTGAGAGGAAGTCGTCGAAGATATATTTTTTTCGTATTTCGTTTCGATCTCTGTCCTGGTGTTTGAACCATGGCCTAACATCTAATAAGCCAACACACTATCTACTAGACTACAGCGACTTCCGCTAGAGATACTCCTCATTATATCAGGCTTGTTATTCGAAGGTTGCTTTAGCTTAGTATAGACTTCCATGCAAGTAGTCTGGAATGAGCTATGGGTTCCTATAGTGCGCTACAGCATTTGATAGATTTCAACGCAGTTAATAAGATTTGGTATTGAAGGTTAAGCAGCTTTGTGTTATTATTAGCTTCCAGCCTTCTCTGTGAGTACATTCTTGTGCATTCGTTGTCCTACTAAGCCGTGTCTGCATCTTTGCTGTCACAGGGTAATAACCAGCTCTTATAGGTATTGAGAATTTCCATTAATTGCACATTGGGTGGCACCTAGTTCATAAAGACTCCTTACTTTCCAGGTGGATATTCTAAAATTATGTCTTTTATATAGCGTTTCCCTGAAGAGGATTTCGTTTTTCTTCGCTTTATTTTTTCAGCTTATTGCTGGACGGATTCACGCTTAATGCGCAGTTAACGTACAGAATGTCTAACACATGTAACAATAGCAATTAATTGCATCACCCTAATACCAGATCGACATTGAAGCGTATCAATGGCGAGATACACGTGGCAACTTGTTGCTACATGCATGGCTCTAAACATGGTAATAGAAACGTGCTGCACATAGAAGAACCAGAAACTAAGCTTTGCCTCCGGCTAGGTAGGTAGGTAGGTAGAGGTGGCTGCCCATCCAAGAACGTTTCTTGGATGGACTCACTTAGGCCGCATTGGGCCCATTGTGCTACCACAGTTAACTATTATCCCCTAATCTCGAAACCATTCGGAGCTCCTGATGAAGCGATTCAGGCTGCCAATGTCAATCCTTGACAGTTCCTCCAGATCATCCATATAGTAAGTGCCCAAGTACTTCCTTCTTCTTTGGCAAAGAGCCGGGCATGTACCCAGCAGGTGAGGGGCAGTCTCCTCTTCCTCCTCATCCCAGCAGCTTCTGCTGGAGTCGTTAGCAAGGTGTCCAAGACCAATGCGCCTCGCATGTGTACCCATAATGCAATGCCCCGTAATGACACCGACAACTACACTGAGCGCGCCTCTTTGGAGTTTAAGTAGACTCATTGTGCGCCCCTCATCCAGCCTTGGCCAGATTTTACGAGCCGTTCTACCCGTGTCCGAGGCCGCCCACCTGTCGTTGACGGAATCGACGATCGCATTATCAATTATGAGCTTGCAGGTCCTCATAGGTATGCCCAGATTCGAGAACTCATCAGAGAGTTCGATGGTTGTGCCCCGCCTGGCAAGTTCATCTGCTCTGCAGTTACCCGGAATTCCACTGTGCCCGGGTACCCATATGATATGGATATCATATCGTTCCGCTATCTCGTCGAGATATCTACGACAGCCGTACACCGTCTTGGAGTTTATCACGTTTTGCCTCCGGCTAACGGGCCACAAAATGGGTTTTCAAGCGGAGGTATGTGCAATAGGGAAATGTGTGGGCAATAAAATCCAGTAATATGGGATCAAGGACCATCCTGGAATGTAAAAAGACGGTTAACAGTTACTCTAACTATGGAACTGTACTTGTTATGTGGGTACGTACCTTGGCATCATGGAAATAAGGAGCGAATTGTATGTACGACTTCCATTGCATCTACTATTGTGTAACAATGACACTTTAGTGAGGATTCCAAAAATTGCCGTATGAGGACAAAACTGTTGAGCACACTGATTACATGCATACCACAGTGCAGGTATATTTGCGTAGTGAAAACTGATGACTGTGGGACATTTGATAAGATGACAGACATTTTTTTGTTTACTCCTAATATCTTGTGTATGATACTAGACACTAAACACAACTCATTTCAGAGGTGTGGACTTCAAAAAGTAAGGAGGGGCCACAGAAAACAGGCTTCCTATAGAAAGTATGTTTGGTATACTTTAAGGGAGATAGCACAAGAAGTGCACTTGATGGCTTAGATGTATGACAACAGATATGAAACTTTTAGTTGGTCTAATCTCCATCCTGCCTACTTACTATCTACCTATGTATACAGGACGGTGAGGAACAAACACAACCATAGAGAGGACAATGGTGTTCCGTTACCCTGGTAATCCTGTATGGATGCATGAGAAGATATTGATAAGGACCATTCAGAGGTACACCAAGTTAACGTAATGATGTGATTACATTACTTACATTTCTTTGAATGGTCTTTTTCGAAATACATTTATTTATGATTTGTCTATGAATTCTAGGTGACAAAAACTTATTTCATTTGATTTCATTGCAATTTAATTGTTCTTAATATATTACTCTATTATTTTTCTACTTTCTCTGCCTCTAGATCTTACTCTCTCTTTAAAGCCTCTTTCACTCTCTATATACAGTAAACCCTCCTATAACGCGGTACTCTCAGAGCGCGGTTTCCATATAACGCGGGGCTGAAATTGCGACAGCCCTCCTATAACGCGGTACTTTCAAAACGTGGTTTCCATATAACGCGGAGCCCTCCTATAACGCGGTACTCTTACAGCGCGGTTACCGTTCAATAACATCCCTTAAAATCCTTGCAGTCTTTTAATTTAGTTTTTATTTAATTTTTTTCTATCAATTCTTATATGAACTCCTGAATTCAATAAAAAGAATTTATAATTTATCTTGCCTTTTGAATTTCTTGGTCTCCATATAACGCGGTACGAATGATGGGATTTGTACTAATTCTGAGTTTCTTATAGCGCGGTTTCCATACAACGCGGTAGACGGTTTCCATAGAACGCGCTCTGAATTAGACTGGTTTGTACGGTGAAATCCGAGTTTCTTATAGCGCGGTTTCCATATAACGCGGTACGCACTCACCGCGTTATAGGAGGGTTGACTGTACATATCTTATCACTTACAGTCACTTTCTTTTTTAAAGTAAATATCATTTGCACATTTAAACTCTCTCTCTCTTTAAGCAGACAGTTGTTTAGTTTTTATTATAAAATTTATGTGTTTTCTTTACAACAAAAATCATATTTAAATTTTAAATTTTCTTTAAAAATTAAATTCCATCAAGAATACTCTTAAAAAGGAAAGCAAAAGAAATAAACATTTTTAACCACTAATATTATGGCCTAAAATGTCATATAAAATAATAATTAATGTTACAAATACTACACTAGCAAACTCTCTCTCTCTCTCTCTAATACACAACTCTCTTAGTGCCTCTCTCTCTTTTCCCTCTGCATAAAAAATAATTTTTCTTTTTATGAAAAAGTGATTAAAAAACTACAATACAATGGCAAAACTATTTCAATACACACAAAAGAAACTTTAAAATTATGCACACACACACACCCATACGTATGTATGTATGTATAATACAAAGAAACATTCCAACAGCCATCAATAGTGAAAGAAAAACTTTTTAACACACTAACAAACTTTAAATTGAGAGAAAAACTTTTGCCCATATAAACACAACAAAAGGTCGTCATATACATCGTTTGCATATGTATGAGTACACACACATACTATACATAGAGAATAATCAATGTCCTGTTATACTATAACATGTTGTGTATAGTGTACGCTGACTACCACTATAGTTTAATATTAAAAAACTACAACAATAACAACACACTATAAACATATCATTTTATTTACGTACAGTAACGTACAAAAGTAAGACGCAAATTTCTTATAGGAAATCCTTTAAATAACAACTTTGACATTCAACGTAAAACTAGGAATGTTGGACTCCTGCTTGGAAATAACTTTACCTCCAACTGCCTCCCGCACAACAATATTCAATAAAGGTACCACACCGTATTTATACAGCAACGTACGGTAAATGTTCGACGGAACAAGAATAAATTAATAGATGCCATAGCGAATGAGCTTTAGTGTGCAGCTTAAACTGAAGTGTACTAATCACTGACAAAACTGAACAGTAACTATTCGAGAGATAGAATTTATATGTTATATATAAAACACAATATCGTATTTTTTGCAAGTTGCATTTTTTTGGACGATGACTTGCATTTCTCTTGGTCGATGACTTGCATCTTTTGGTCGATGACTGGCATTTTTTGGGCGATGACTCGCATTTTTTTTACGCAATGACTTGCATTTTTTGGTCGATGACTTGCATTTTTTGGCCGATGACTTGCATTTTTTTAAGCAATGACTTGCATTTTTTGGTCGATGACTTGCATTTCTTTTGGTCGATGACTGACATTTTTTGGGCGATGACTTGCATTTTTTGCTCGGTGACTGGCTTTTTTGACCAATGACTTGTATTTTTAGGTCGATGATTTGCAATTTTTTGGCCGATGACTGACTTTTTTTGGACAATGACTTGCATTTTTGTCGATTACTTGAATTTTTTTTTCGATGACTGCTGAATCCTATATTATCGATAATGATAAGCTTTTGAACTTGCCAGAAGATGGTCTTCCAAATCCCTAATGTGGCTAAAATGGGGTTTGGGATGTGAAATGGGACGATGACATTGGAAGGACATACTTAATGGCAAATTGATAGTGGACTAATAAGGGAAAAATCTACAGCAGGGAAAGGAATTCAAGTGGAATGGCATTACCAATTCCAGAAGTTTATACACCCTATGGTCGTTTTTTACGATCATAGTTATGTTTGGGCTTACGTCTAAACAAATTCATTTTTTTATTGATCAATGTAGTTGCGAAGCACTTTTCAAAATCGGAAAGTTTACTGATTCTGAAAAGAGGCAGTAGGAGAAGGAACTATCAGACATTAGAACGATCAGGTAACGATGCTCACACTGAAAAATACAATAAAAATGTCGCCACAGGACAGATGTTCATGTCATTGAATTTTTTTTTTTATTTTTTGCTATAGGAGGCCTATTTACCTCCTTAACTTGATATATCTATGCTTGTAATGTACGTAGCTTAAGGAAAAACTCTTGAACTAAAATTTTAATTTTCAATGCCTTGTTATTATTTATTTTTGTAAGGAAGGGAAGGAGTTTGGCAGAGGCTTGGAATGAGGTCAAAAACACTCACACACATGAGTCCAGTTGCCTTTTTTACGCATGTGTTTATTTATTTTATTTAAAATGCCATTTTTTTTTGCATATTTATGAGCGTACATATGAGGCAGAGACGGTCAGACGGACATGGAGTATGGCAAGGCAAACAGACATTTAGGCAGGCAGGCAGCCAGCAAACCAGCCAGGAAAAATGAATGGATGCAGGACTAAAAAAAGGACATACGCACACCGAAGAAACATAGTATTTTTACGTTACGTATTGAAATGTTTTTCTCCGTTTTTTTTGTTTAATTTTTTTGAAAAAATTTACGAGAGAGAATATTTATTTTCTATTTGAAATGTTTGGCACGTGTGTATGGGGGGCATGTGATGGTAAGCGAATGGGTGACTTAGTCCAACAGCCTCTTCTGTGTAAGTGTAAGTACATGTTTTTGTTTGCTATTTGCTGAATGTGAATATGAAAAATTAAAAAGCTTCAACAGGAACACATGCATACATATGTATATATGTAGAGAGAGGGAGAGTGTATTACTCAACTTCATCTTCATCTCTGCTGCCTGACCAGGTAAAAAAACTGTCAGCAGGGGGTGTTAAATTTAAAGAATTTGAAGTTCAAATAATAAACCTTTTAAATAAAGGGGGAAAAACTGTTTAGAATACATTGAAAATAATCAATAATTTTCTCTCATTTTAATTCACATCAAAAGAATTCAATGTCCCTGGCAATTCATACTTTAAGTCGATAATGCAGTGTGATCCAAATGATTAACTCAGATAAATACTCCATGATTTTTATACACAAAATACTGAAATTCGAATTGAAAACGATTTCCTTGGCTCTTCGGTATCCCGGTCTATAAGGCTGCCGAACCTCTGTAGCGTCTTTCAGGCGGAAGTGTCGATAATGCAGGCTACGGTGAAAATTATTAGGGACGTAAATGTCCCCAAGCGTTAAATTAACCAGACGTCGATTAGAGTGCTATACATAAACGAAATTGATGATCTTCGAGACGATGTACAGCTGTCAACGAGGTAGTAGCTCTATATGATGCCTACATCACATTAGTATCAGGTACACAGTAACTGCATAGCGGTTAACTGGCCTGGCGGAGCCCAACCATCGAACTATCCGATGAATTCTAGACGTTGGAAAATCCTTTAAGAATCTTCGAGAATATGCGGCCGTAGACTCCATTACCAGATGGATGGATGACTTCAGACAGTGTCAGAACTGCGCAGAAAATCTGGCCAAGGCTGAATTGAGGACGCAGAAAAGTCTGCTTAAATGAGGAGGAGGATAAGACTTTTTTTCACCTACTGTGCGCTATATTGAAAGAGAAACAGGCACCCTGGTCTACTACATGGAGGCTCTGGATGAACTGTCATGCATTGATTGATTGCCAGTCTAAGTCGCTTCATTAGAAGCTACGAATGGTTCTGGAATTAGGGGATAAATGGAAAACCGGGGCATCACAATAAGCCCCATGTGGCCTAAGTGTATCTAATCAAACTCCTTAAGTGGACAGCCACCTCTACCTTCCTACCATGGCTCTTTGGACTTGAGGTCGATAAAGCAGTTTAAAATAGACATTGATTTCATAACAAAAATTGCTGAGCAGATGAATTGGGTGGACATGACATGACCGACACGAGTTGCAGAAGAATTTTCTATGCTGGGAGTCCTATTAGAACCTGAATACTTATGTGAGGTTAGGTGGGAGTCCGCCAGCTAGGTGGACTCAGCTAACTCTTTATGTACAGCTTACTTTGTACTTCTGCTGAAGTGTGTTGAAGTTCAAAGCTAGGTGGACTCAGCTAACTCTGTATGTACAGCTTACTTTGTACTTCTGCTGAAGTGTGCTGAAACTCAAGAGCGAACACAAGAAAAAAACGCATGGGAAATGCTTTCACTGACTTCTCAAGGCGTATGGTTTCAGCATTACAGAGGAACACAAGAAAAAAAAAACGCATGGGAAATGCTTTAAGGGTTAAGGTTTGTATTACAATGGGCCATTCTAGCATTAGCCCTAGCTCGCATTGGTAGAACTTGTATTGTACACTAGAATTTGTCCGACAATATCTATTCCGTTTAACTACGCCTCCTAGCTGGTATTTTTTTTTTTCAACCAGCCTGATAGATCTTCTAGCAATAGAGATGAAAGCTAGTAAAGGGTAACAAAGAGGGCGTTTGCAGAAGTCGCGTTCAAAGCAGTCATTATCTGTATCACAACAGATCTTCTCACTTTATTAAGTAGCTTCACATTTCAATTTTTATTGAGGGCAGGCCAACTAAAGACAGTTCCATGGGGAATAAATCCAGTGAACGACACCACAGCAAAGTGATCTTTGTCCTATTACTGCAGTAATACTAGCCTTTTCTGCCTTTACTAGCTTTTTCTGCTAGTTTGTTGATCTAGCTTAGTTTGGGATATATTTAACCGTAGGCTGTGAAAAAGAATGCGATAAGAAACCTTATCGATTGAGATAAAGACGTGTAACTGAATGCCAATTGTGTTGGACTCTTAGAAGACAATCGAACGATTTAAGCAGAATGGCCACGGTTAGGTCCTTACGGGGAGAAGACATGCCGAAATGCTGAAAGAGTTGGAGAGCAGTAAAGGTGTTGGCATATGATAAAGAATCTATTCGTGCTCCTTTTAGGAGTGCGTGTGATACCGTGATATCGTTTTTGATGCAATTTTTGTTGTTGTTTTTTGTGCTCTGAAGCTGTAGTTTGAAATCAGTTTGAAAATCTTTGTTACGCTCAATTAAAAAAGGCGCCAATTGATGATTTGACAGGAAAAGCGTTTTAGAATGAAAATCCAGAGAAAGAAAAAATATCGAAATGCAACGAAACGAATTGAAAGAAGGAAAACCACAGGTGGTATGGCCAACCTAGCGTCCAAGCAAAGAAAGAAACGTTTTAGGAAAATAAACTGACAGACAGACAGACAGACATCATTAAATCCAACGATTAACTTTGTGTGCTGCAGGAAAGAATGAAAGAAAGAAACTAAAATCTTAAACGCGGCTGAAATTTAAACAAATAGAGAGGCAGAGAGACAGACGGACAGTTAGACAGACAGACAGACTTATTACAAATAGCAGACAAAGATCACATTGATTGTGTCTATTTGTCTGTCCGTCTGTCTATCCATCTAACGCTTGAATTTTGTCTACAAAGAAAGAAACCAGAAAAGAAAAGATAATGCCAGCCAGCCAACGAGCCAGACAGACAGACAGTTTAGAATTGATGTGTGAGTGTGTCAAATTTAGAAAATTTATGAAGGCACGTTAATGAGTTTGTATTGCTTAGTTTAGCAATGCAGGTAGAACATTTTCGAATTTCTTTTTTTTTTTGTTGTTGTTCTTGAAAACCTTTACTTCAGGATTAAATTTTATTTGATTTCACCTGCCTCTGTATATGTATATGTGTATGTGTGTGTTTGTGTGAATGTAGATTGACAAGTGCCATGTTGGTTTTTCCAATTCTTTCTTTCTAATTCTCATACAAGCATGCATTTTCATTTCATTCTTCCATAAATTAACGTTAAAAGATTTGAAAAATTTTATGTATTTTTCTTTTCGTTATCTTACGTACAATAAAGATTGTGTGTTGAAAAGAGTTATAAAATACATACAGAATATATCTCTGTCTGTTTGTTTGAAGTAATAAACAAATAACTTTTACTTTCTCACTGAAGGTCACTGAGTGATAAAGAGTTTTAAGAGTTTTATTCAAGAATTTTTTAAAATCTACTCTACAAGGTAGGTTCCCATAGAATTTGCAACCAATGCCTTAACAAAAACTTTACAACAACATTAGGTTGCATTTATTACATTATGAAGCTTGTCTTAGACTTGTGTTCTATTATCCAAATCATAGTCATCACGGGTCTGGTGGACACTACCATATAAACACGGGCTTAAATTCAACAAAATCACTCGCACTACTCTGTTCGAGGAGTTCTTTTACCATCTGAGCTGTTTTAAATTTTTTTTGATAGGCCCAACTATAACTCGATCATTACAACCCTCCAGTCAGGCTTATGACCTATCACCTCACGCTACATATGTTGTATGTGTTAATTTCATCCGTGACTGGCAGGACCTACAGTTTAAAATCGACTCCAAACGTCAGATTTTTGAGAAACTTTTCATGGCAATGAAGTCGCCGTGGTCTAATAGGTAGTGTGTCGGCTTATTAGACGAAAGACCCGAGTTCGAATCCCAAGTCAGACATCAAAACGAAAATATGAAAATATTTCTTCGGCGACTTCCTCTCAGCAGATTTCTGGCAAAAACTCTGAAAGTAAGTAAATTTGCCATGAAAAGCTTCTCAAAAAGCTGTCGTTCGGAGTCGACTTTAAACTGTAGGTCCCGCTACTCATGTATAAAATTAACGCACACAACACGAGTGGTGTGAGAAGTTAGGACGCTGTACAATGGGTCAATTCGACCTCCGGGTACTGTACTTGTCACAGTTGACAAGTGGACGTTCTCTAACCTAACCTAACCTAACCTTTCATGGCAATTTTATTTACTTTCAGAGTTTTTGTTAGAAATCGGCTGAGAGGAAGTCGTCGAAGATATATTTTTTTCGTATTTCGTTTCGATCTCTGTCCTGGTGTTTGAACCATGGCCTAACATCTAATAAGCCAACACACTATCTACTAGACTACAGCGACTTCCGCTAGAGATACTCCTCATTATATCAGGCTTGTTATTCGAAGGTTGCTTTAGCTTAGTATAGACTTCCATGCAAGTAGTCTGGAATGAGCTATGGGTTCCTATAGTGCGCTACAGCATTTGATAGATTTCAACGCAGTTAATAAGATTTGGTATTGAAGGTTAAGCAGCTTTGTGTTATTATTAGCTTCCAGCCTTCTCTGTGAGTACATTCTTGTGCATTCGTTGTCCTACTAAGCCGTGTCTGCATCTTTGCTGTCACAGGGTAATAACCAGCTCTTATAGGTATTGAGAATTTCCATTAATTGCACATTGGGTGGCACCTAGTTCATAAAGACTCCTTACTTTCCAGGTGGATATTCTAAAATTATGTCTTTTATATAGCGTTTCCCTGAAGAGGATTTCGTTTTTCTTCGCTTTATTTTTTCAGCTTATTGCTGGACGGATTCACGCTTAATGCGCAGTTAACGTACAGAATGTCTAACACATGTAACAATAGCAATTAATTGCATCACCCTAATACCAGATCGACATTGAAGCGTATCAATGGCGAGATACACGTGGCAACTTGTTGCTACATGCATGGCTCTAAACATGGTAATAGAAACGTGCTGCACATAGAAGAACCAGAAACTAAGCTTTGCCTCCGGCTAGGTAGGTAGGTAGGTAGAGGTGGCTGCCCATCCAAGAACGTTTCTTGGATGGACTCACTTAGGCCGCATTGGGCCCATTGTGCTACCACAGTTAACTATTATCCCCTAATCTCGAAACCATTCGGAGCTCCTGATGAAGCGATTCAGGCTGCCAATGTCAATCCTTGACAGTTCCTCCAGATCATCCATATAGTAAGTGCCCAAGTACTTCCTTCTTCTTTGGCAAAGAGCCGGGCATGTACCCAGCAGGTGAGGGGCAGTCTCCTCTTCCTCCTCATCCCAGCAGCTTCTGCTGGAGTCGTTAGCAAGGTGTCCAAGACCAATGCGCCTCGCATGTGTACCCATAATGCAATGCCCCGTAATGACACCGACAACTACACTGAGCGCGCCTCTTTGGAGTTTAAGTAGACTCATTGTGCGCCCCTCATCCAGCCTTGGCCAGATTTTACGAGCCGTTCTACCCGTGTCCGAGGCCGCCCACCTGTCGTTGACGGAATCGACGATCGCATTATCAATTATGAGCTTGCAGGTCCTCATAGGTATGCCCAGATTCGAGAACTCATCAGAGAGTTCGATGGTTGTGCCCCGCCTGGCAAGTTCATCTGCTCTGCAGTTACCCGGAATTCCACTGTGCCCGGGTACCCATATGATATGGATATCATATCGTTCCGCTATCTCGTCGAGATATCTACGACAGCCGTACACCGTCTTGGAGTTTATCACGTTTTGCCTCCGGCTAACGGGCCACAAAATGGGTTTTCAAGCGGAGGTATGTGCAATAGGGAAATGTGTGGGCAATAAAATCCAGTAATATGGGATCAAGGACCATCCTGGAATGTAAAAAGACGGTTAACAGTTACTCTAACTATGGAACTGTACTTGTTATGTGGGTACGTACCTTGGCATCATGGAAATAAGGAGCGAATTGTATGTACGACTTCCATTGCATCTACTATTGTGTAACAATGACACTTTAGTGAGGATTCCAAAAATTGCCGTATGAGGACAAAACTGTTGAGCACACTGATTACATGCATACCACAGTGCAGGTATATTTGCGTAGTGAAAACTGATGACTGTGGGACATTTGATAAGATGACAGACATTTTTTTGTTTACTCCTAATATCTTGTGTATGATACTAGACACTAAACACAACTCATTTCAGAGGTGTGGACTTCAAAAAGTAAGGAGGGGCCACAGAAAACAGGCTTCCTATAGAAAGTATGTTTGGTATACTTTAAGGGAGATAGCACAAGAAGTGCACTTGATGGCTTAGATGTATGACAACAGATATGAAACTTTTAGTTGGTCTAATCTCCATCCTGCCTACTTACTATCTACCTATGTATACAGGACGGTGAGGAACAAACACAACCATAGAGAGGACAATGGTGTTCCGTTACCCTGGTAATCCTGTATGGATGCATGAGAAGATATTGATAAGGACCATTCAGAGGTACACCAAGTTAACGTAATGATGTGATTACATTACTTACATTTCTTTGAATGGTCTTTTTCGAAATACATTTATTTATGATTTGTCTATGAATTCTAGGTGACAAAAACTTATTTCATTTGATTTCATTGCAATTTAATTGTTCTTAATATATTACTCTATTATTTTTCTACTTTCTCTGCCTCTAGATCTTACTCTCTCTTTAAAGCCTCTTTCACTCTCTATATACAGTAAACCCTCCTATAACGCGGTACTCTCAGAGCGCGGTTTCCATATAACGCGGGGCTGAAATTGCGACAGCCCTCCTATAACGCGGTACTTTCAAAACGTGGTTTCCATATAACGCGGAGCCCTCCTATAACGCGGTACTCTTACAGCGCGGTTACCGTTCAATAACATCCCTTAAAATCCTTGCAGTCTTTTAATTTAGTTTTTATTTAATTTTTTTCTATCAATTCTTATATGAACTCCTGAATTCAATAAAAAGAATTTATAATTTATCTTGCCTTTTGAATTTCTTGGTCTCCATATAACGCGGTACGAATGATGGGATTTGTACTAATTCTGAGTTTCTTATAGCGCGGTTTCCATACAACGCGGTAGACGGTTTCCATAGAACGCGCTCTGAATTAGACTGGTTTGTACGGTGAAATCCGAGTTTCTTATAGCGCGGTTTCCATATAACGCGGTACGCACTCACCGCGTTATAGGAGGGTTGACTGTACATATCTTATCACTTACAGTCACTTTCTTTTTTAAAGTAAATATCATTTGCACATTTAAACTCTCTCTCTCTTTAAGCAGACAGTTGTTTAGTTTTTATTATAAAATTTATGTGTTTTCTTTACAACAAAAATCATATTTAAATTTTAAATTTTCTTTAAAAATTAAATTCCATCAAGAATACTCTTAAAAAGGAAAGCAAAAGAAATAAACATTTTTAACCACTAATATTATGGCCTAAAATGTCATATAAAATAATAATTAATGTTACAAATACTACACTAGCAAACTCTCTCTCTCTCTCTCTAATACACAACTCTCTTAGTGCCTCTCTCTCTTTTCCCTCTGCATAAAAAATAATTTTTCTTTTTATGAAAAAGTGATTAAAAAACTACAATACAATGGCAAAACTATTTCAATACACACAAAAGAAACTTTAAAATTATGCACACACACACACCCATACGTATGTATGTATGTATAATACAAAGAAACATTCCAACAGCCATCAATAGTGAAAGAAAAACTTTTTAACACACTAACAAACTTTAAATTGAGAGAAAAACTTTTGCCCATATAAACACAACAAAAGGTCGTCATATACATCGTTTGCATATGTATGAGTACACACACATACTATACATAGAGAATAATCAATGTCCTGTTATACTATAACATGTTGTGTATAGTGTACGCTGACTACCACTATAGTTTAATATTAAAAAACTACAACAATAACAACACACTATAAACATATCATTTTATTTACGTACAGTAACGTACAAAAGTAAGACGCAAATTTCTTATAGGAAATCCTTTAAATAACAACTTTGACATTCAACGTAAAACTAGGAATGTTGGACTCCTGCTTGGAAATAACTTTACCTCCAACTGCCTCCCGCACAACAATATTCAATAAAGGTACCACACCGTATTTATACAGCAACGTACGGTAAATGTTCGACGGAACAAGAATAAATTAATAGATGCCATAGCGAATGAGCTTTAGTGTGCAGCTTAAACTGAAGTGTACTAATCACTGACAAAACTGAACAGTAACTATTCGAGAGATAGAACAGTAGGGAAAAGAAAATATGAGATAAGTAGGGGCAGATAGGTAGTCATATCCTTCCTTCAAAGAATAGGCACACTTATAGGCAAACGAAGGCAGCACTCAACACAAATGCGAATGTAATTCATTTGTGGATGATCATCACTTCTTCTCCGCTGTTCAATATGCCTTAAGATCTCCGAGTCTATTAACAACCTCAAGAGTATTAAACTGTAATGTTGTAAGAACTGCTCTGGAAAGCAAAAAGTTTTTTTTTTTATTAAAAAAAGCCTCCTTTGAAAAGCCCACAAAAACAAAGAAAACTACTTAATGCGTAGTACTCTTTTTGTTCCACACTGTACGACTAACTGTTAATAATATTGTAAAACGTAGTTTTTGTTCGCACACAACAACAACAACAACACTTTATTTTTTATTTTATTTAAAACCTTTACATTAGTTTACACTACACACTACAAATAAACAATATTACCGTTATTTTTTACTCTTTGCAAATTCTTTCAAATCCTCTGCTCTCTACATCCCATCTTCCCTTTGCTACACAACTTTCTAAAGCATACTTCTGGTCAAATAAGCACAGAGAATTTTATTTCAATATGCCATGCTATGTATATACACATACATACATTCACTCCTTTTAAATTTCCCTGTCTCTCTCTCCTTAACCGCTCAGTTTAACTCTTGCCTTTAACTACTCTTTATAAATTACTCGCATCTCTACGTATACATGTATATTTATGCATGTGTGTGTGTCTGAAAAATATTGGGCAATCAACAGTGTTATCTTTATACTTCCTTCATGTACAATATACAAATGAGTATTTATGTGTGTGTGTGTGGTGCTGGATGTTGTTTTTTTTTTTTAAAAGGGCAGCCATTACACATGTTGTACTCTACACGAAGAGAGTACAGGCATATTAACAGGTTTACGGTACTTGTAATATTAAAAACCAATAGGTACTCACAGTTTACCGTGCAATACTGAGGCATAACACAGTTTGTAAAAGGTAAGACAAATGCATTCGATTAAATTGTCTAAAATTAAATAGAATTTAATAAAAATTATAATTTAAAGCTTTGTATAGTTTTAAGCGAATAATCATTCTATACTACTGAAAGTCGTCGTTGTCTAGTAGGGAAGCTTATTAGACGTGAGGCCAGGGTTCAAACCCCAGGTCAGACATCTCCAACAAAACGAAACATGAAGCAAATATTTCTCCGACGACTTCCTCTCAGCAGATTTCTGGCAAAAACTCTGATAGAAAATTGCAATGAAAAGTTTTAAAAAATCTGTCGTTCGGAGACGACTTCAAACTGTAGGTCCGGCCACTCATGTATAAAATTAACACACACAACACAAGAGGCGTGAAAAGCTAGAACTTTATTCTGACTGAAGGCTTGTAATGACCAATTATGTATATATGTCTGTATGTATGTATAGAAAACACAAGACATTACCAAATTTGAAGCAGAAAATGTATAATCGCTGACAAATTTACTGTAGAAAATGCAAGTCGCGTACAAATTTACTAAGAAACGGCAAACCATTGACAGATTTATTGCTGATATTTCAACTTATTAACAAATTTACTGTAGAAACGCTAAGTCATTGACAAATTTATAGCAGAAAACGCAAGTCATTGACAAATTTTCTTTAAAAAAATGCAAGTTATCGATAAATTTGTTTTAAAAAATGCAAGTTATCGATAAATTTATTCTAGAAAATGCAAGTCATCGATAAATTTTCTATAAAAAATGCAAGTCATTAACAAATTTACATCAGAAAACGCGAGTCATTGACAAATTTGCTCTAAAAATTTAAATCATAGATAAGTTTGCTTTAAAAAAATGCAAGTCATCGATAAATTTTCTATAAAAAATGCAAGTCATTGACAAATTTACTGTAGAAAATGATAAAACCGTTCAGAAAACAGAAAAATTCATTGTTTTGCTTTACTATAGCGCCTTCCTAAGTCGTTTACTACTTTCAAACGTTACGTTAACTAAGCAATGTTAGTATTTTATATTGCTTTTGTTGCCTATTTTGCCCTTTAGCAAATTTTTGAGTTCTCAAACACATCTATTCTATTGTCATTTGTTGTTGTCCCTTTTTTATTTTTATTTTCGGGGTTTTTTTGTATTTCAAAAGATAATTTTCTCATTTTCTCGGTTGTTTTTTTTTTGTCGTCCTTTTGTTTTTGATTAAGTTTTTAGCCATTTACACCAGTTTAGATTTTCAAAATGATAAGAAAATATTTATGAATGTAAAACAATAGCAATATCAGCAAAGAAATAATACACTGATTAGTTTTCTCATACATATTTGAAAATAGTTTTGTTAGTGATTTTTTTAAATTAAAAAACAGCAAAATATTGCTGTAAAAATCTGAAGGAATTACTGAAGAAATACTTTAAAAGGCAAGAATGTTGAGGAATAATTTAAAAGTTCGGAAATTTTTGTAAGCTTGTAAAAGTCGTTTCGTTTAGTTTAACATATCTAAGCTGGGACTTGAACCACGGGCTCTCGTCTAATAAGCCAACATACTTTAATAGGCTACATGTTGCGAAATCCGCATTTATTTCCAATATTTCTAAGTTTTGATTGTCATATCAAATTATTCCTTACCTTAAAGTAGGCAATAATTTAATTACTTTTTGTTTTTAATTTAATTTACAAAAAATTTATTACTTTAAGCATTAGAAGTATACTTTCTATTTCAATTTTAATAAAAAAAATGTTAATCTCTATAGTTATCGATTTTCAAACTTGATTTTAAAAAGCCTAATTTGCCTAAAAGTATGCAAAAATGTAAAATCAAGCCAATGAGTTTCTATCCATCAATCAAACTTTATTTAAAACAAGTTAATCAAAAACAAGGGGTGGCATTAAGTTGAAGCCATAGACATTCTGCTTTAAATCAATAAAATATTAAAAAAAATAAATAAAAAAAAACAATAAAAAAATCAATGAAGCATCCCTAAATGCACACTATAGTTGTTGATAATTTTACAGGCGTTCAATTTACACTAGGCCACACACATTTACATTTATATGTATGTATGTGTGCGTGTGGCTGGAAGGCAGAAAATTTCACCAGGCCTTATACTATCTTCTGTTTTCTTTTGGCTTTGCAAACCATATGTACTAAAAGGCCCTATAACTGCTTCTCATATGTATATGAACCTTACCACTAGTAAGTTAGATTGGGTAGAGTAAGAAAAAAAAACTCCCCCTACCACAGTCTCTCTCCCCCACTCTCTGTAGAATGGTGAGTATAAAAAAATATGTATAATGATGCTGTTGATGCTGGCCAGGAGGGCCATCACATAAATTGGATTTATTTACGCACACATACATATGATTTTAAGCAAACCGTGTGTGTTTAAAAGTAGTCAAGCATACATAAACAACACATTCATATGGTATACATACATATGTGTGTATGCCTACATGCTTGTGTGTGCTCTTGCTTCTCTATTTACATAGCATATGAGTAAGTGTATGAGAGTATAGGCAAAGCCTGTTTAAAATTTGTCTGAAAGCAAAAGTTCCGTTCGTTTTCATTTTAATGTCTCTGCTGCTGTTGTCTTGTGCGAGTATGTGTGTGTGTGTGTGCATATGTAAAAGTGTAAGCCTAAGTAGTGGGGGGTCAATTTCCGTTGATTTGGCATTACATTTGTAGATTGAAGTCCCTTTAAAATTGCCAAATACTGCGTGTATGCATGCATATGTATGTGTATGTACATATATGTATATGTAGAGAGCTTGTGTGCGTTCTCTAAGCGTATTAAATATGTAAATTGTGTATTTACAGTAATTTAGTTTAAAGTTTTACTCTCTCACTCTCACTCTCCCTCACTATCACTGTCTCTTTAAGCTTTCTTTTGAAAATGTTAAATCGTTTTAAACATAAGCAGATTAAACATGATTTTGTTAACGTTAACGTTACTAAATAAGTGTGTATGTGTGTGTGTGTGTAACTGCTGAATTTAATGACCATTAGAGAATTAAATCTTTGGGAACACCAATACACTTACACTCACACTTGCCTATACATACTTGTTTTCATTTTCATACACACATTTAAAGCATAAATTGCTGATTGTAACCATTTATGACCTGCAGTCATAATTTTCTCTCTTTCCATACACAAAAACACATGCACACATACACACACTCGCAATGAAAGGGTTGTAAGTGTGTGCCATTATTTTTGCCGTTTATTGTTGTGTGTGTTTCTCTTTGATTGGCGCTTTTAGAATTTTTTTTCTTTGGCTTGATTGCTGAAGTTTTCAAGCATTTAAAGGCACAAAGACATGTGTAACCATTTGATTTTTGTTTCTAATTTTTTTTTTGAGAGAGAGGGAGAGAGGCAATGGCAAGGCGATTTGCTTTAGGCACAGTGATGTACAAAAAAAACCAAGCCAAATTACGTTGGTTAGCATATAACAATAGAAATGTTAAGAAAAATTGAATGAATTTAAAGAAATTAAATTCCCAAAATCTTTTCTAAAAATCTCCTTTGGGGAATTCATAGTTCAAAGCAAGGAATTTATTAAAACAACTTCAATAACACAATCAATATCAAACCAAAAGTACATATTTATATTATATTATGTTGTTATTTTTTTTTTCAATATCCTTTTCAAAACAGTGCAAACATTTAGAAGCAGTCATCAATGCTGGGTAATCTGCCATCACAGAAATGCCATGTGGACCAGGCGGACCAACCTTGTTGTCTCAAAACCAAACGGGCACACTTAACAGCGGGTTCAATGCTGTCAACCAAGAAATCATCACATTTAATGTGGCATTCGTCATAGGAGAAGGCACCAGATGGTGGAGAGCACCAGTAGTAGTTGTTGATCTGGAAGATGCCATAGTCGCGGGAACCATTGTAATTCTCTGAACCAACAGCCTTGGTGTTATAGTTTGACTCATGCTCAGCAATGCAAGTCCAACGGGCCAATTCATCCTTGGGTACACCAAGTCTGTGCATTTCCCTGGCCAAAGAGCAACGATCGTAGATGGTGCCAAAGGCAGGTCCCACCAAAAGGAAGGCAGCCAAGATAGCGAAAGTAATTTTAAACATTTTGTCAGACGAATAGACCACAAAATACTATGAAAACAATCAAGAATTGTCAATAATTTATACAAAAATTGTTTAAAAGAAAATTTGAAAGCAATGGTGGTGGCCATTCCATCCAGGAAATGCGATGGATAGGGCAAGGATGCAAAAGGCTAGCATCTTGCGATGTGTATTACAGCTGCCAGGTTGATAAGCACGAATTCGGATGCGGATTTGTGGTTAATAAGAGACTTCGCCACCTTGTCTCTGGGTTCACACCTGTGAACGAAAGGATAGCCACAATCCGCATCAAGGCAAAATTTTATAACATCAGCCTTATTTGTGCTCATGCCCCGACGGAAGAAAAGGACGATGTGACTAAAGATGCCTTCTATGCTAAACTCGAGGACGTATACGATAAGTGCCCGGCCCATGACGCCAAAATCGTCCTCGGGGATTTTAATGCGAAGGTCGGGCGGGAAGGTATCTTTGGCCCCACTGTCGGACAGTTCAGCCTCCACGAGAACACTACCCCCAATGGTATGAGGCTGATCGATTTCGCCGCGGCACGTAACATGGTAGTATGTAGCACCAGGTTTCAACACCTCGATATCCACAAGGCCACTTGGATGTCCCCTGATCGATCTACGTCCAACCAAATCGATCATATTGTGATTGACGGAAGGCATGTATCCAGTGTACTAGATGTGCGTACGTTCAGAGGTCCTAACATCGACTCCGACCACTACCTTGTCGCAGCCAAGTTTCGATTGCGCATTAGCGCATCGAGGTCTGCGCGCTCTAGTACATTGCGAAAGCTGGACGTCAAGAAGCTGCGATCACAAAGGACAGCTGAGGCGTTCTCCGCTCAACTCTCCGATAAGCTCCGTCATTCCCTCTCTAATCTCAACGACATTGGAGGACTGTGGGCCAACATCTCCCACTCCTTGCGCACTACTGCGGAAACAGTCCTTGGTTTCGAGCGCCCACCCCAACGAAATCAATGGTACGATGAGGAGTGTCGCGTGGCAGCTGCAGCGAAAAACGCCGCATACAGAAAAACTCTGCAGTCTGCCGCTACGCGAGCCATTGTCGAGGACTATAGAGAGAGGAGAAGGGAAGAGAGACGCCTTTTCAGACGCAAGAAGAGGGAGCAGGAAAGGCGTGAGCGTGAGGAAATCGAGGTGTATAAATGCAGGAATGACGCTCGAAAATTCTATCAAAAGGTTAAGCGTCTAACCGAGGGTTATAAGCCCGGAGCGTCTTCCTGCAAAGACGAAAACGGAAACTTGGTAACAGATCCGCAAGGGGTGCTGAGGTTATGGAGGAAGCACTTCTCTTCTCTGCTACAAGGCGATGACGACACCAATTCCGCCTTTAGAGATGTTGTTCCGAACCCGATCGTTGATGACGGCGTGGAGATTCCGCCGCCTAGCCATGAAGAGGTCAAAGACGCGATAATGCATCTTAAAAACAATAAAGCGGCGGGTCCTGATGGCCTTCCTGCTGAATTGTTTAAGACCGGGTGTAATGAGTTGGTAGGGCGCATGCACCAGCTTATTTACAAAATATGGCTAGAGGAAAGCATGCCCAACGATTGGAACCTCAGTGTCCTCTGTCCTGTCCTGAAAAAGGGAGACCCTACGATATGCGCCAACTACAGGGGTATAAGCCTTCTCCCTATCGCATATAAGGTTCTTACAGGCGTATTGTGTGAACGACTGAAGCCACTCGTCAAAACACTGATTGGACCTTATCAGTGCGGCTTCAGACCTGGCAAGTCCACCATCGACCAGATCTTCACACTACGCCAAATCCTGGAAAAGACCCATGAACAACAAGTCGACACACACCATCTTTTTGTCGACTATAAGGCAGCCTTTGATAGCCCCATAAGGGATCGTGTTTTTGCCGCAATGTCTGAGCTCGGTATACCTGCGAAGCTGTTAAGGCTATGCAGAATGACGTTGAGCAATTCCTGCAGCTCCGTCAAGGTAGGAATGGACCTCTCCGAACCTTTTGATACCGTGCGAGGTTTCAGACAAGGCGATCCCTTATCATGCGACCTCTTCAACTTCGTCATGGAGAGTGTTCTGCGAAAGGCGGGAGTGCATCGCAATGGCACTATTTTTCAAAAGAGTGTCCAGCTGCTTGCGTACGCTGACGACATTGACATCATAGGGCGTACCAAGCGAGATGTTACTGCTGCCTTTAGTGCTATTGAACGGGAGTCTACCAAGATGGGTATGGCAGTAAATGAGGGCAAAACAAAGTATATGTTATCGACAAGTAGAGACGTGCGGCGTATTGATTCACAGATTACGGCCGATAACTATACTTTTGAAACAGTCAAGGAATTTATTTATCTTGGCTCCGCCGTTACCACCAAAAATGATGTCAGTCTGGAGATCAAGCGTAGGATCACTCTTGCCAACAGGTGCTACTATGGTCTCAATAGGCAATTGAGTAGCAGAGACCTCTCTCGAGCGACCAAACTAACACTCTACAAGACACTCATCCTACCCGTGCTTCTTTATGGCGCTGAGGCATGGACCCTATTAAGTTCTGATGCAGCGGCCTTGAGAGTGTTCGAGAGAAAAGTCCTACGTAAGATCTTCGGTCCAGTGCGTGTTGGCGATGATTTCCGTATCCGATTTAACAGTGAGCTGTATGAGCTCCTCAACGACATTGACGTTGTGCAGCGTATTAACATCCAGCGGCTGCGCTGGCTCGGCCATGTCGTTCGAATGGATGAGGATGCTCCGGCGAGACGAGTATTTGATGCGGGTATCTGCGGAAGTCGGCGAAGAGGACGACCTTGTATCCGTTGGAAGGACCAAATCGAGGAAGCCCTGTCATCGATTGGTGTGACCAACTGGCGTAGGCGCGCAAGAAGCAGAGGCGCCTGGAAGGATGTGTTGCGGCAGGCCGAAATCCGGTAAACGGGTTGTTATGGCCAATTAAGTAAGTAAGTAAGTAAAGAATTTGGTTGGAAATTTTAAATATTTGAACTGTTTTTAGACCTTCTGTAGACCAACTATAACTCCTGGCTAGCAGTTCTTGACCATCTTGATAGCTTTAGGATAGCTGCGTTGGGTCTCTAATTTCTGTATAATTTCATTAGGTATCGTATCGATGGAGGCTCTAAAGTTGTTTTCTAGGGCTTGAATATTAGCAGTACATAAAAGAGTTCATTGTTCTTGAAGGAGTACCATCCGATAATGTTGTCGGCGCACAAATCTCATTAAATAGTGTATCTAGCAGGGTGCTAGACTTATTTGTAGTGAACTTGAGATAATGAATACTGTGCATGCATTGGATTTTGTCTAATGCTTCCTTATAAACTATCGGTACGCTTAAAACGAACTCTGCATGGCGGCATGTTGCATCATGTAGCATTTCCTGTATGTCTAGATTGCATAAACAGTTAGAATATTGTATAGGATCTTTCATTAAGCGCTTCCTAACTTGAAATTAAAAAATTGTATTCATTCGAAAGAACTGTTGGTGTCAAAGGTTTGCCACGGCTTTGAGTGGAGCGTATCAGACTGAATTTTACCCATTGCATGGGTTATGTTGGCATTGTGGCTTACTAGCAAATATCGGCGACTGAAGAAAACCGCACAAGGAAAAAAACTAACGAGGTCAAATTGCACAATCTTTGGTGGCCAGATTGTCAAATTCAGGTCAAAAAAAATTGGTAATCTTCGCCAATCATCGACATTCTCAAAGAAATATGGACCGATGACGTCGTAAGCCTAAAATAAGCAACAAAAACTGACTTTTGCGGGATGCATTGGGCGTTCTTGGATCTTTTGTTTTGTTTGCTCATGCAACCACTCATCCAAAAATGGGGCTTCAAGACTGAAGTTAATTTTTTTTTTAATAAAAATTAATATCAATTGGGAACTGCTCCAAAGCCCATGATTTGTGAAAACAAACTGAATAACTGACAACTGATTTGACAGAGCAAGTCATCGACAAATTTTCTAAAGAAAATAGAAGTACAATGAAACATCATATTTTTTGTATGGCGTTCAGCTATCATACTGTTGACCTCTTCTTCTCTGTTGTCGCCTCTTTTAAGCCTAATTACAATAATTTTATTTTTCGTGAATTTAAATTATTTTTCAATTAAAGTTTTCATTAGAATTTATGAAAAAAAAAAAAACATTTTTTAAATTCCCAAAGTCTTTTATTAAAACTTCTTTATGGGGAATTTTTAAATTGAAGTTAGGAATTTCAAAATGACAACTGAAATAGAAAAAAATAGTATGAAAATCAAATCAGAAATAATTATATTATGCTCGTATTTTTATTTCTCAATTATTTTTTCAGAACAAGGTTAATATTTAGAAGCAATCATCAATGCTGGGTAATCTGCCATCACAGAAATGCCATGTGGACCAGGCAGACCAGCCTTGTTGTCTCAAAACCAAACGGGCACACTTAACGGCGGGTTCAATGCTGTCAACTAAGAAATCATCACATTTGATGTGGCATTCGTCATAGGAGAAGGCACCAGATGGTGGAGAGCACCAGTAATAGTTGTTGATCTGGAAGATGCCATAGTCGCGGGAACCATTGTAATTCTCTGAACCAACAGCCTTGGTGTTATAGTTTGACTCATGCTCAGCAATGCAAGTCCAACGGGCCAATTCATCCTTGGGTACACCAAGTCTGTGCATTTCCCTGGCCAAAGAGCAACGATCGTAGACGGTGCCAAAGGCAGGTCCCACCAAAAGGAAGGCAGCCAAGATAGCGAAAGTAATTTTAAACATTTTGTCAGACGAATAGACCACAAAATACTATGAAAACAATCAAGAATCGTCAATAATTTATACAAAAATTGTTTAAAAGAAATTTTTAAATCAATTGTGGTGATTGTTGTTGTGGAAACTAATCGGTTAAGATAACAATGGTATAAGTACACGCGCCATAATGCTTTTGATATGGCAAATAATGAATGAATCTGATATTTGATATTGATTACCAATTAGAATGCTAATGACAGCTTTAAGGTATGAAAATGTATTGCGTTAATGCCACATTCATTTATTTTGGTTTAAAAACAAAAGTTATTTAAAGAAGAAAATATTCTTGTAATCTCAAGTGGTATGTGCTTATTTAGAATATTTGATAATAACAAACGCAGAAGTATCGTAAGGTAACCCAAAAGTCAATATGTCTCTTATCAAAAACAAAGGAGACATTCTTCTGACGTACATATTTCTGATTTTTGTCGGAATATTTTAATTTTTTACAAATATGCAAAGTAATGTTGTCTCAAGTATGTACTTCCATTCTACACCCATATACGATTGTTTTTAACACGTTTCAATAGTGTTTATGATTCTTGCTATCTAATTTTGAAAGCATATTTTTGCATATTTTGTATTCTTTAAGCATTATTATACATATTTTAACTTTAAAACCAATATTTCCTATATGAGAGGACCTTGGGTTATCATTTTGTGAGAGCATATTTTTGCATATTTTATTAAATGTTCGCTGATTTTCCTTATTCCAGCATATTTTAGTTTAGTTTGTTATGATAATAATTATTTCTTTAAACATTTTTAAAAATGTTAACTGAACAACATTTTGTAGATACATATTTCAGTGTATTTTAGCATATTCCACAACTAAGAACATATTTTCGTAATCAAAATACTTTTATATTATACTTATTACTTCTTTAGCAATTTTTAAGAATTTTGCCTTTGTTTGATGAAAGCATATTTCGGCATATTTGGTTATTTATAAAAAATTATAAGAAAAAAAGCGAAAAACCGAATTAAAATTATAAAAAGTCCTAGTTAAATAAAAATTTTTGAAAAAGCTTTAAAAAATATTTAAAAATTCTATTGAACATTTATTTAGAAAACTATTGTCCAATTTAAGTTAAATAAAAATGAAATATTTGTTTATGATTCACTAGCCACTGAATCAAATTATTAACCTAAGCTTTTTTCATGTTTTAACCATGCATGTAATGAAGTACCTTAGAAATGACTCATTCGATTGGTTTAGTCATCGCACAGCATATTTTAATCTCTAATACATACTTGTATTTGGGAAAAGTGGGAAAAAACTTTACTTTTGTTTACATTTTACTGGCATGTGCTGGTAGTAGTGTAATATGCTGCTTGAGACGTTACAAAATAATTGCAGTCTCATGAAATACAAAAAATACTTGAGAATTGCAGGTTAAAACGGAAAAATATATGCTCTCACAAAACCATGAACTTGGCAAATGTGGTTTCAAATATAAAATAAACAAAATAAGCCAAAATATGCAAAAATATGCTGGTCGAATAGTTAAAACCATGTCTTTAAACAAAGAAAATGTAAAATATGCCCCCAAAAAGTAAAGTTGGCAATATATGCCAAATTATGCAAAAATATGCTCTCATAAAACTATGCCTAAAAGTTTTCTTACATAGAAAAAAGTGTATCTAAATGTAAAATAAGCAAATTAAGACATTTAAATGGAAATGAATTAATATTAAGGAATATATGCATGTATTTTTTCTAAATATTAAAATATGCAAAAAATATGCTCTCACAAAATGACAACTTAAAGTCCTCTTGTAAAGGAAATATTGATTTTAAAGTTAAAATATATATAATTATGCTTTAAAAACCAAAATATGCAAAAATATTAAAAAATATGCTTTCAAAAATCGATGGCAAACAGCACAAAAGCTACTTTTAAACGTGTTAAAAACTATCTCTCACGTGCGTACAAAGTACAAGAAATCACATGATTTTGCATATTTCATAGATAGCCAACTAATTAGAAGCAAAAAATCAAAATAAACCGGCAAATAGCAGAACCACTTCAAAAGCGAGTTTCCTTTGTTTTGCGATAAAAGAAATGTTGACTTTTGGTAAACCTTTCGATACTTCTGGCGTTTGTTTATAAACAATTACGGCTCATAAGCATACAACACTTGAGATTAAAAGATTATTTAAAAATAATTTTTTTTTTTGCCAAAATCACATTCAATGTCTGTACAAAAGTTTTAAGATAAGGAAGCAGCATTAATGCCTTGCACATTCATACTTTAAAACTGTCATTAGCATTCTAATTGGAACACATTGTTTCAATATCGAATTCAATATCAAATTTTTTTCATTATTTTCCATATCAAAGGCATTATGGAGGGTCTACTTATACCATTGTTATCTTAGCCGATTAGTTTCCACAACAACAATCACCACAATTGCTTTCAAATTTTCTTTTAAACAATTTTTGTATAAATTATTGACAATTCTTGATTGTTTTCATAGTATTTTGTGGTCTATTCGTCTGACAAAATGTTTAAAATTACTTTCGCTATCTTGGCTGCCTTCCTTTTGGTGGGACCTGCCTTTGGCACCGTCTACGATCGTTGCTCTTTGGCCAGGGAAATGCATAGACTTGGTGTACCCAAGGATGAATTGGCCCGTTGGACTTGCATTGCTGAGCATGAGTCAAACTATAACACCAAGGCTGTTGGTTCAGAGAATTACAATGGTTCCCGCGACTATGGCATCTTCCAGATCAACAACTATTACTGGTGCTCTCCACCATCTGGTGCCTTCTCCTATGACGAATGCCACATTAAATGTGATGATTTCTTGGTTGACAGCATTGAACCCGCTGTTAAGTGTGCCCGTTTGGTTTTGAGACAACAAGGTTGGTCCGCCTGGTCCACATGGCATTTCTGTGATGGCAGATTACCCAGCATTGATGATTGCTTCTAAATGTTTGCGTTGTTTGCAAATAAAAAAAAATTGAGAAATAAAAATACGAGTATGAAATAATTGTTTTTGGTTTGATTTTCTTTATATGTGTACATATGTATGTATGTATGTATATAAAATATTTTGGGAATTTAAGTTCTTTGCAGAATCATTAATCTTTATGTAAAGGAGAGTTGAGTTAAAATTAAAATTTTTAGAACTATTTCAGACTTCCTGTAGAGGAATTAGTTGTTGCAACGAATTCTTTCTTTATTCAGAAATACTACACCTAAGATTTCCAAGTGCCGGACAATAACACGAAAGACGCTTTGTGGTCATTGTGTGATATTACTAGTCTTTGGACGTGGATAAATGCATATCCAAGCTTTTTGAAGTTCGAGCACGTAATTGAAGGAATCGGGTAAAAGCAATGTTTAGAATCGTTTAAACAGATATAGCAGTCTAAACAGCGAGAATAAGGACTAGTTTTTGAGTGGGGCTTTGGGATACACGGGGTAAAATCTACATTGCCTTCAAAAGGATAAAACAATTCATTGCGAATGTAATGTCATCTTATGGAAGCGATTTAATGGGGGGAGGATTTTTTTATAAAACGTAATCATGGACAATGCTAATGGGAGCATTTTTTATAAAACGAAATCATGAACAATGCAAGGAGTACATTCAGGTGTAAATTTCGTGGCTAAAATCCATAGTTTAGACAACGGGACTGCCAAATCTTAAAACATGACTCAGTGGAAAGAAATTGTTACCTATCAAAGAAATCTATTTTGATAAACTAAGGGCTGCCACTACTATTATTATGCCCACAGTTGTATGTAAATATTATGAAAAAAAAAAAAAATAAATCATCTCGAAAATGTTTTTTGTTTTTAGAAATAAAAACATTTCGTTTTAAATTTTTAAATTTTTATTAGGATTGATATTCATTTTATTCTTTCGTTTCGTTTTTGTGTTTTTTTTTCTTTTTAAATTGTTTATTCAGTTTGGTTAGAACAAAGATTTACAACATTTAACTTAAATTTGTGATTCCTGATATTATTTGTTTATTCTTTCGATTTTTTTAAATTTTCGTTTTTCAATTCGTTTTATTTTTTATTTTTAAATTAATTTAAATAAGTTTTTTTTTTTTTGTATATTTAATTTTAATTCTTTTTTAATGTTTTTTTATTTTTTTTTGGTTCATTACTGTTTTGTTAAAATACCTGATTTTATTTCGGTTAATTTTATGTCTTAAATGCTTTTATTTTTAATTTTTTATTTATTTTTTTTTTTTATTAAATTTAATAATTTTGTTTTCTTTTTTTTATCTTAATTTTACTTGACTTGACTACTTGACTTAAAATTTACTATTGTTTTTCAGTTTTTTTTAAGTTTTAATTTTAATTTTTTTAAAATTTTGTTTTAACACATTATTTTTATTTGTTTTATTTTTTAATTTATTTTTTTATCATATCATATAATCAATTACGTATAACTTTTGCAAATATTTGTGTTATATATTTTTTTTTTTTGTTAAAATTTATTACGATTTTATTTAAAAACGAGGTAGTTTAAGTGATTTCCCTTTTTGGTTTATTTCGTATTTTATTTTTTAAAATTCTTTGATTTAAAATTAAATATTACAATTGTGAGAAAAATATATTGTAATATTTATATTTATTTTTTTTTTACTTTTCTTAACCAAAAAAAAAAATTGTTTTAATAAAAGTATTAAAAAATGAAATTTAATTTATTAAAACAATAATAAATAAATTTTTTTAAATTAATATTTTTTTAAGTATTAAAGAAAAATTATTTTAGTTTATTACAAATAAAAAAAACAAATTTTTTTTTACTATTTTTTAAAACTTTTTTAAAAGAAAAAAATATTTTTAATGAAAGAATTTCAAAATAATTTTCCAAAACAATTTTTTTTTCTCTTTTAATATATTTTTCGTTTATTTATTAAATTGTTTCTGTTATTTTCTTCATAACTCAAAAGTTAAAGATTTTCTCATTTTTTTTATTTTTTAATTTAAACTTAAAAAGACGAAAATTAACAATAATTATTGCACATTGAGTATTCATTTAATTAATTTTATTATTAAGAAAAATATAATTTTTTAAAATATGTATGTCGAGAAAAGAAAATATATTCTTAAACAAAAAACAAAAAAAAAAAAAAATAAACAAATTAAATCTCCCGATAGTTGAAGATTGTGAATAACTGAGGGATAATAAGTTAATATGAAGTTGCCGTAGTCTAGTAGATAGGCTGTTGACTTAGATATCTCGAACAAAATGTAAAAAAGAAATATTTCTTTAGGCGACTTCCTCTCACCAGTCTTCTGACTAAAACTCTGATTGTAAAATAAAATTGCCATGAAATATTTCTCAAAAAATCTGTCGTTCGGAGTCGACTTTAATTTGTAAGTCCCTATACTCGTGGATAAAATTAACACACACAACATGTATTGCTTGAGAAACTAGGTTGTAATCTTGACTAATGGGTTGTAATGACTAATTAAGTAAGTAAGACAGAGTGATATTGCGAGATACTGCTGAATTTAGTGAATAGATTAATAACACTGATGATGGCGAATTCCATATAATGGAAACGCCGTTGAGAACCTACAAACTCTGAATAGACGGTGCAGTAATATATTCTAAATATGCCGCGTAATGAAATTCGTATACAAATAGTCTTTACTGCACTTGCATTCTAGAAGACTTGCATTCTAGGAGACTTGCATTCTAGGAGACTTGCATTCCAGGAGTCTTGCATTCTGCGAGATTCATTGGTCTTGGGCATATGGCCAAAGACATCTGTGGGAACTGTGGAGACAAGGAATAGGAAGCAATTGTTCTGTCATTGCTCATTGGGAGACACATTGGTCTTGGGCATATAGCGAAAGACATCTGCGTGGTCTGTAGAGACAAGGAAGAGCAGTTATTTGTTCTGTTTTTGTGCATTGGGAGTCTACATCAGAAGCTATCACAATGGACTTTTAGGACTTTTTTACTCTCAATAGGTCAATTAAAAAAATAAAATTTTTATTTTTAAAAATTATTAAAAAAAAATTAATTAATTAAACATAAAATTTTTATTAAAAAAAAATTATAAAATTTTTTTCGATTTTTTAGGCTATGTAATGTTTTCAATTTTTTTTTTACATAAATTTTCGTTTTATTTTAATTTTTTTTTTTAATTTTCTTTAGAAAATTCCTGGGTTTTATTGCTATTTTTTTATTTTAGATTTTAATACTATTTTTTTTGTTCTATTTTTAATTATTATTTATTTAAAAATGATATGCTAAGGAATTGATATATTTTTTTGAGAAAATTTTTCTTATTTTTTGAAAATTTATTTTTTAATTAATTTTTTTTATTGGATTTTTAGGATTGGTCAGGACTTTAGTACTATAAAAAATGCTCTGTTAATTTTATTATTATTTTATTTTATTTTGTTTTTTTTTTAAATTGTTAAAAATTTTAATAATTTTAAAGGAAATTATAATTTTATAAAGAAAAAAAAAAAGGAAAATATGTATGTTTTAATAAAATATTTTTAATATTTTTTACAATATTTTCCATTAGTTTTTAATAAAATTTATTGAAATTGAATGTAATTCGAATGTAAAATTAAAAAAAAAAAATTTTTTTAAAGTTTAAACAAAAAATGTTCAATTTTTAAATTGTAATGCGGAAATTAATAAAAATAAATTATTTTTTCTTTTTTTGTTTTTTAATATTTATTGTAGAGTGCATTTTATTTTCTATGGAAAATAAAATGTTTTTTTAAAATTCGTTTTTCAAGTATTTAAAATTTTTTCTTTTAATTTTCTTTTAAGGACAAAATAATTTTGTTTTTCTTTTCTTGTGTCTGTAATTTTTTCTGTTTTATTATTATAAATATTTCGTTTTTATATTATTTAATATCTAAGAAAATTATATATAATTCGATTGTGTTTTAAATTCTTTCATTTTAAATTTTACTCACGCCAACTTAAATGGATTTTTAGAAAACTTCGCACAGTTTTGTAAGGAAACTGAAGCTGGATTCTGAAAAGAGAAGAAAAAGAAGAAGAAAAATTAATATTTATAGTATATATACAGATATACATATATGTAGGTATGTATATATATTAAAATTTTTAAATTAACATCTATTTAACCATTTAAATGGGGTGTTAAAACCTTCCCGATCTGATCATCCTCGCAAGCAATCCCTGTCATCTGAAGCGTCATTCAATTAACACAAGTGTAAGAGATGTGGCTGAATTAAGACCAAAACCATCACCATAATCGAGTGGATAGTGCATTGACTCCACAGAAGAGACTTCGAGAGTTTAAAATGCAGCTCTGTTAGCAGCACTTTCGGTGACTGCTAGTAAAAAGAGTAAACTAACTGCCATTGAAAGCTTTTCAAACTGGTAATTTGGATTAATTATTAAACAATAGGTCCCAATCCTGGCTTAGGGATTATAATGCTCCTGCCATAACTGCAGCATACAAGTGTAATGGACTGGTATTCGAAATCAATTCTAAAACGAATAGGCTAGATTTCTAAACAATTTTCTTGAAAAATAATATTTTAATTGCTTGTATTTTTATTTTTTTTCATTAAAATCTTTTTATTTTTCCTTCTTTCTTTTTTGATGATTTTCAATCACATTTTTTGATAAGGATTTCGACAGGATATTGTTGCATAAATAATTTTAATTTAATTGCTTTTCCTAATATGCATCAACAAAAATAACAACAGCAACAACAACAGAAAAATGAATGGAAATTTTTATTGAAAAATCTTTTTGAAAAATTCTTTCACAATGTCTTCGAGTTTGACATTCAATCATCGGATTAAATGAACCAAAACCCAACCAAACAACCCTTCAAAGGCTACATACTCGTACATACATACATGCTATGCCATTCCATGACATGACTATTCAAGAGTAAATCTTTGTGCTTCTCAAAAGGCATCCTTTTTTTTTGTAAACAAGAAACAGGACATGTTTCTTCAATACAAGAGGAGAGAGGAGCATTAAAAAAGACAACAAAAATCTGTCAAAATCTGTAAAAAAAAAGAAGAGGAAAGAAACACAAAAACTAAATGAAGATTGATTTCAATTAAACAACTCAACGCAACTCATTAACAATTCTTAGCTCAAAAAAAAAAAAAGAAAATAAATTTAAAAAAGTAACGTTTTTTATAATTTCATGGAAAACAAACCGATTCAAATATTCGAATAATTGTTATTCGAATAAAAATAATTTTGAAACAATTCTTTATGGTTTACGATAAGGTTTATTCTAACGTTTGGTCCAAAAATCCCTATTCAAATATTCGAATAATTATTATTCGAAATAAATAAAAATATTATTCGAATAATTATTATTCGAATAAAAATAAGTTTTAAATATTTTCTTAATTTCTGTTAGTAATTGTTTATGGCTTATGCTGACTTTTATTATTATTTTAGGTCCATAAGTCCCTATACAAATATTCGAATAAAAATTATATATTTTTTATTTTATGTAACATTACATACATACATACATAATTGGCCATTACAACCCTTCAGTCAGGATTACGGCCTAGCTTCTCAACACCACTCATGTTGTGTGCGTTAATTTTATACATGAGTGGCGGGCCCTACAGTTTAAATTCGACTCCGAACGACAGATTTTTTGAGAAGCTTTTCATGGCAATTTTATGTAACATTTATGTAACGTTAGTAAAGTAACGTTTATTCTAATTATGTGTCAAACAAATTGATTATTATACATAATTTTAGCTCAAAAAATAAAAAACCCGGTGCTGGTGTTCGAATAACTATTCGAATAAAAATTCGAATAAAAAATAATAACATTTTTTTAAGTTTTTATTCATTAAAAATAAGATTTATAATAATAATGCAGGAATTCGAACATACATATGTACATTGTACATATATTAGAATAAAAATTATTCGAATAAAATTTATTCGAATACATATTATTAAATTTTTTTAATTTTTTCTAACAGTTTTGTTTACGAAAAGTAACGTTTTATTATAAAATATTCGAATACAAGTTATTCGAATAAAAATGATTCGAATAAATTATTTTTTTTTTATTTATTTGCAATTTTTTCTTATGTTAAAAGTAACGTTTATTACAACAAAAGCAATCCAAATAAATAGATATTAAAAATTTTTTTGTGTAACATTTTTATGTGTTCCGCCTAATTAACGCTGGATGGTCGTAACGTAAAATATTTTTTGGGTTGATTTTCATTTATTTTTTTTTTTTATTTTTCATTTCGAATCCATGTGTGAATCTCTCTTTTATTTGGTTTTTTTTTATTCAGCATCCAAAGTGATAAAAAATATTCCCTTCAATTCAAATGACAAGGGGTTGGTTTATATGACACGATTTTGAAACTCTTGCCATTGCCATTGCCATTGCCATTCCATTCATTGTCTTGCCATAGATGGGCTATTGAATTCCTTCCTTTTCTTTTTTCTAATTTTCGTTGAAATAATTAAAAAGCATATGTGTTTGTGTGTGTTACATGAGAACAAAAAAAAAATCACAATGAATTGTTAGATTAAATGAAATGAATGTGATTGAATTTCTATGTCGTATGTCAGTTAAAAAAATTATTTCTTCTAAAAGGGCTAAAAAAACTCTTCTAAACAAATGTAAAATAACCAGAGATCAATATCTTTTAAGCATTTTTTGTTTGTTACAATTTGATTATGAGTCGTTTAATCAGGAAAAGAATAAAGAAAGAGAAAAAAAATGTTATCACAGGACATCAACGAGTCTAAAATGATATTTTAATTAGGCAAACCAGTTTCTAAACTAATACTCCGCGTTAAAGCCTTTGAAGAACAAACCTGTGCTTCTTTTTATAATAAAATATCGCTCACTGAAGGGAAAGTAAGATGAACATTGCTTTCTGTTTGTTTCATAAAACTATTCACGGTTTTTTTTGATTCCATTTTTGTTTTGACAGTTTTCTTTATGGAAAAACAAAGTTTACAAATTATCCATGACCTTTCGACCTTTTGCAATTTTTCGAATATCTTTATGGGCTTTATTGTTAAAGAACTTTTATTGTTTAAAATGCTCTATGAAAAGAGTTCAGGTTAGTCACTTAATTGATCATTACAATATTTTAGTCAGGATTCCAACCTAGCTTCTCACAGCACCCATGTTAAGTGTGTTAATTTTATCCATGGACACCTGGTGGCACTCTCAAGAATTTTTGCCAGAAGGCTTCCAGGCTTACTTTTCTTAATCGGTAACTACGTTAACAAGAAAAATTAGTGCATAGGGGGCTCGTAGATTCTAAATATTATTGTGAAAAGTCACTGAATGCACTAAAAGTGACTGTTTGTTGAGCATGGAGATTCCATTAAGCCATTTATTTTGCGAAAATAATTTTGAAAGAATCATTTCCATCAATATAGAATGCCAAGGTCGTACGAAATTAATTTCGAAAATTTTCGAACATTGCTAACGTCATCAAAAAACGTATTTAAAGTAATTTAAACTTCTACAGAGTAAGATATTTAGCTTCAGCACTCAGGTTTTTCTCAATTATTTTCTGAATTTTTTGAATTCTGATTTTTTTTATAAATTTGATCGAAAAAATAATGAAAATTTGGGTTATTTAACAAAGTTTATACAAAAACCTTATCAAAATGTATAAAAAAAATAATATGAAAGAATGATTTTATGCATTAAAATGCAGTTAATAGCTATTTAAAGTAATTTCGAATATTTCGAAATTAATTTCGAAAGTTTTGGAACTTAATCAAAGTGATGTAAAATGCTAATAAATGTTTAAAAATTAAGATTTTTGCATAAAATTATAATTTTTTTCTTTGAATTTCGCAAATATTTAATGAATTAATAACATTTTTTGGTGATAAATGCCAGCCACATTGTATGTACATACATAATTCCACAAAATAAGGCATTTTACTTCTACAATATTTGTTTAATTATTTCAACCAACTCCCACCAAGCAAGCCAATTAAATTCCTTTAATTTATCACCCAATAATGATTCATAATTTCTAACCAGCGATTTATTTTTAATGAATTTTATATTCGTTATTGAACTAACAAACGAAAACACACTCAAAACTTAATTAGCCTTTAAAAACATCAAATACCACACAGCCACCCTCCAGACCACAGGACTGGACTCGAAATCATCAAAAAAAAAAAAGAAGCGTATAATAATAATAAAATCTTAAACATATGGCACTCATAATTTAAAACAAAAATTTTTTTTTGTTTGGAAATAAAATTTTCGACATTTAAAAAAATTTGAACATAAAAAACACGTTTGAACTAATTTTTTATAATTTTTTTTTTAATAAAATAATTAAACAACAACAAAAACTGTATACAAACCTACATATACAAAGAATATACACATAATTTGTGTATGAAACAAGCGTGGCTACAACAGAATTTTAAAAACAAGCGTTAAAAACGTAAAAGGAATTAAAGTATGTTCAAGGAAAAACGAATTTCAAGCTTAATTTATACAGAAATATGAGAAAATATTAAAATATATGTTTTAAAATAAATTTAACTACTTAATTTACAATTTTAGTTAAAAATATCCTGTTCGAATTTTTCGAAATTAATTTCGAAATTAATTTCGAAATTTTCGAACATTGCCAAAACCATCCAAAAACATATTTAAAGTTGTTTAAACCTAAACATAGTAAGCTATTTTGCTTAATGACTTAGTTTACTCAATTATTTTCTAAATTTTTATTAATTTTTTGAAAATTTTATCAAAAAAATAATAAAAATTTGTTTTTTACATAAAAATGTATGCAAACAAATTCCCCAAACTATAAAAAAATTATATGAAACAATGATTTAAGGCATTAAAATATAGTATTTAACTATTTAAAGCTACTTCGAATTTTTCGAATTTGATTTCGAAAATTTTCGAAGTTGTAAAAAGATATGGAAATTATAACATTGGCCTCTTAAAAGCATTTTACAAAAAAATTTTTAATTTTTCTCAGATTCTACTGTGGTTTTTTCAATTTTTTTTTTTTTTTGGTTGGTTTTGATTTGAACAAATTCGTTTGAAAATGATTATTAAAGATGCGGTATCTTTCAAACTAAAAACAACAAAAATTATCAAATAAAAATTACTGAGAAATTGAAAACAGAAATACAACAACAACAACAACACCAACATCAACTATTATTATCGTACGTAATTATTAAAATGACACAGAGAAAGAAAGAGAGAAGCAGCAATGAATAGTAGTAGCCAAAGCCATTGCCATCACCACATACACCACAGCTGAATTTTAAAGAAATAAATCTTCTAATCCAATTAAAACGCTTCATTTTGTTTTAGAAAAAAAAACTCTACAACTAATCGGTTGCATGTATCTTAAGCTCTTCTACGAGAGTCTTCTATTAAAATTGCTTTGCATGTGAGAGTACGAGGAGATCAGTTGTGTTTTTAACTGAGATCTCCTAGATATTCCAACAACAACAACACGAAATTAGAATTATTAGCCTTCTTCTACTCTGCCAGTTCTTCTGATTGTTGTTATAATACCAGACGTAATTATTATTATAGCCGCTATTGTTGTTGTTGTTAATTTCTCAAAAGCAAATTTCAATGTAAAAACAAAAACAGATTTTTTTTGTTGAAGCCTCGAAAACAAAATCCATTTCGTGTCCATTTCGTTTTTATTTTGGGATTTTAATTATAAACTATGGATTCATAGCTCAGTCCAGAGATAGATTTAAAGATACACCTTCTTTTTATTGTTGTTGTTGTTGTTATTACGTATCGTCTTCTTCTTCTTCTTCTTCTTCTTGTTATATTTCAACTCTTAATCTCCTCTTCTTTAGTTTTGTTTTGGGGGGAAGATATTAAATACTCGCTCGTATCTATGATCACATGCCAGTTGTTGTTTTAATCTTAATCGCATATGCTGGAAGTTCAGTGTGTGTGTTTTTTTGTCTTCTTGTTTCATCTTCTTCTTCTTCTAATTTTTTCTAACACACATGCCCGCTCACACCCAAATAAATGTCGAGGCAGTAGAGAGAAAAATAAAACAAAACCTCAAGCAAACAGAGAAGTCAACCAAATAGAGGATATTTTCAAATACTTTTTAATAATTAACCCTTAAGCGTAAACTTGAATAACGGTTCAGTTTAAACCTTACCTTAGGTTATCCTGAAACGATAAGCTGTCATCACCATGAGCCAAGATCTAACTCGGTAATCAAACAGTCTCTAAAATCATTCTCCTTGCTTAATCTTTATTTTGGACATTTCTGTCAAAGATGTTAGGAAATGAGGGTCCAAGAACCTATGGCATCATGTTTTTGTGATCTAGATGCACAGGAGAAGGTCGCATATTTAATAAGGACTTAAAAGTGCCTTTGTAAGCGGGAAATCTATGTCACAATCGGATATCATAAAGCTCTGAGTATTCAGAATTTGAATAACAAATGAAAGGACACATGAGTTGACCGATAATCTGCTCCTTATCGGACCTACAGCTTCTGCAGAAGTCATGGCTCGAAAGATTGAGTTTAACGACTTGTCCTCCAACAGGACAAACACCTGGTAAAACGGAAATGCCTTGGAAGGCGGTGAGATTGACGGAGCTGAACTGTCCTCTAAGAAATGTTTGAAGTCCGGGTTGGGGTATCATAATGGGCCTAATGATGGTGTAAGTGAGTTTTCCTTCGCCAAGGAGAGTCTGCCACCTAACCTAACCTAAGCTAAAATGTCTCCATGAACTTTGCAAAATCTTTTCAGCAGCTAGGTGCTCGCTGTGAGCTTTTCTGTAATAGAAAAGCAAAATCTTGCGGCAATGTTGGAAATTTTCACTCATTTTGAAATGCAGAACAATCTTGACAGAATCAAACAATTTGAATAACAAAATAAAGCTTGAAATGTGACTTTGGTGTTGCCTGGTGCAATCAAACATTTTCAAACACTCATTATTTTTCAAGTACCCTTTGTAGGGTTAAAATGAAATTGAAACTTAAGCCGTTACTGTTCGTTCATTTGATTTCTTTTTTTTTCTTTAAACTTCGGCTTTAAGATTTGGAATCTCTTTTCTGTTCTTTTTTTTTTGTAAATTTTTATGTTTAAATAGCGTGTGAATTTCCAAAGAAATTCTCGATGATTTAAAAAAGAATCAAAAAAAAATCATAAAAATTATTGTAAATCAATAACCAGCAACAAAAATAAAAAAAATAAACGAGGTTAATAACACATGCATAAAAAACACACACATACTCTATAAAACCTTAATTAATACAATGAAAAAATTTTTTGTTTTTTTTTTAATGAAAAGAAATTAAAATTTTATTTCATCAAGCACCCTGTATTTAAAGAGTTTATTCTTTTTTTTTAATAAAGTTAAGCTGCATTATTTAAATGTTTATGGTTTTAATAAATCTTAATAAAATTTTAACATCATAAAAATACAAAATAAAATAAATTTTTTTTTAACAAAAAAACTCTACAAGATCCTATCGGACATGCCTTTTTCCACAAAAAAAAAAAAAAGTTTGTTTAAACACAGTCATCGTATCATCAACAATGTGATCATCACACTTATACACACACACATATATGTATATATTCTGCTGTTTTAATTTTGTTTTTTAGCGGTACTTTTGCTGTTATACTATCAGTAAAACACAATAAAAGCATCAAGCGTTAAGCGTTTTTACTTGCCTTTTTAATAAAATTGTTCTTATAAACAACGAACCTTGCTAAAGCGTGCGAGTGCTTTTGTATACGTGTGTATGTGTGTGTTTAAAACATTGCTTTTTTGTTTAAGCCATAGGCGCGCTTACGTATTGCACGCATGCATTCCAATTGTTTTTATAGTTTTAGTTTTAAACAACGTTTTGTAGGTTATTTGTTGTTGTTTTCGTTGTTAGTAAAATTCCTTAGAAATTCTTTTTTTGGAAACTGGGCCAAATCTGTTACGTTTACTGTGTGCTTACTGTGGCCGTTTGTTCAATATCAGATTTCTTTTAAACTGATTAGCCAGTCAGCTAGTTTAGGAGAGTAGTACAAACGTTATGAAATGTAGACTTCCAAAAAAGCTGATATGAATTTTAATTGTAAAAAAAAACAAATTTTGAATTTGTTAAAAAAAAAGAAGGAAGGAAATGCATTTGGTAATAAAAAAATGTACTTTTTTTTGGTACAAATTATTTTAGTACCAAAAACTTTTGGAATTATATTTTTTACTTTATGTTCATATTGTTAAAAAAAAATATCTTACGTTCCAAAAATAAAAGTACCAAATGACAGGTACCATATGAAAAGTACTTTTTTGTACCAAAAATTTTAGTTTTAAAAATGTTTATTTTTATTTCAAATTCTTATTGAATTTTAAAGAGAGAGAATTACATTTTGTTTAAAAAAAGTACCAAATGAAATGTACCTTTTTAATACAAAAAATTTTAGTACCAAAAATGTTAGTATCAAAAATTTAAGCTATTTAGTGTTTTTATTTTAAATTCATATTGTTGCAAATATTGTATATGTACATATATGTATCAAAAAAAAGTACCAAAAGAAAGATACTTTTCTTGGTACTAAAACTTTTAGTACCAAAAATTTAAAAGTTAAAATTTTTTTGGTAGTAATGTTTTGGTACTTTTCAGTATCCCTTTTGGATACATAACTGGTACTGAAAGTCAAATGTCTAGAACTAACATTGGGCAGTAGATTGACATGGAGGGCTCATATAGAGAGCATCGTAGGAAAGACAGACATGCCATAATGATATACAAAAGAAGGCTTGTAGGGAAATCCTTTGGATGTAATCCTAGAATTACGTATGTGCTGGATGTATACCATGTCGGTCAGACCAACAATGATCTCTAGGACAATTATTAGGCCAGGCATTATGAGTCTGAAAAGAAGGTTGACAGGATACAGAGACTAACTTGTATTGGCATAACAGGGGCACTGAATATCTGTCCTTCAGAGGAGCTGAAGGTTCTTTTAGATTAAAGTCCGTTGCTCATGGTAGTGAAAACTTGTAGACTGCTTTGAAGCTTTAGGGAGAGTTTTGATGAGAAACAAATCCACCATTAAACTTGTTAGTAAATTTCAGAATCTAAGGCATCGCTTGGCTGGCAGCTTACTCCTTAAACGTCCTTTGGACAGAGCGAACCAGTAGACTGTATGATTTTGGCATGTGCTTCGAGACTTAGAAACAAAATTGAATAAAGTAATCTTGCAACAGTATACCCTTTAAAAAGGGACTATTTTGTGGTACACGGATGGATCAAGGCCGGTTCTTAGCACATGAGCAGGAGCTTTTGGTACCAGAATGTAATATTTCGAGCCCATGAAGTAACAAGCGGATGTATTTTAAGCAGAAATAACTATATGCCCCCTGGGGCTATTGGTGCCGAAGTCTGCTTGTAAGGTATTGAAGGAAACACTCGAGTGCTGGGCAGAAAATTAGCGTTGTTAACAAGAGAACAACATCCTGAGATTTGCTCGGGCAATAGGCTTGGAGGAGACATTTTAGGGACACCCTATAGACTTTGAGGGACGTACAATAAACCGCGTGTGAAATTTCTGGAAAAGAACTATTTTTAGCATAATTTAACAGTTAGAATCCTTTTTTCCTTTTTTTTTTGTTCAAGAATAAAATGAAAGAATCTGATTTCAACTGATTAAGACAATCATCTGATATTGAAATTAAAAAAAAAGACGGAGAAGAAGAAGAAGAAAAAAAAATTAAAATTAAATGGGGTCCTACTAAACAGCAACGGAAACAGCATAATACGAGTATTGTGAAGAGTATATGTACAGTGGTACCGCATGAACAACAACAGCAGCGTGGTAGCCGTTCTTCTGAGTTATTAAGAGAGGGAAGGAAACATGAAGCATAACAAAACACAACACAAAGAAATAATAGAAGTAACGAAGAACAACGAAAGAAAACGAAAACACCACACAGAGTATAAATAATGATAGAGCCCGAGTTATATGTAAAGGAAGATAATAATTTCAAAAGACAATAAAATCATGCATACATACACACATACATACATATGCATGCTCTTATATTCAGTTATTTATATTTAAAAAAAAACACACACACACACTCACTTTGTTTTTAAATAAACACCATCCATCCATTATATGTATGTATGTATGTATGTATGTTGGCAAAATGTTTAACAAACACAAATAAAAATCATGACCATCATGGTCATCTTTGTTGTTGTTGTTGTTGTTTTTTAAACAAACAATAACCTACTCTCATGCACACTTAAAAACACACACACATACTCACGCAAAAATTAATCAAGACAAGAAGAAACAGAAGAAAATAAACAAAAAATTTTGTTTTTGCATTTTGTTAAATACACATGAGTTTGCACTCTCATTCGCTCTCTCACTCTCTCTCTCGCTATCTCTTGTTTAAATAAACTGAGTGCAGTGCATAGCAAAAGAACATTAATGAGATACCACACCATCACCACCACCATCATCACTACCACCATACGTAGTATGTATGGCAACAACAAACTGCATAAGGTGACCACTGCTTATATATGTATATGGCAAGGACTTGAAGAAACAAGTGAGAGATTTTTAGGAGGCCTTACTTAAAACAATAATAAAATACTAAAGAAATAACAACAAAAATAACAACAGCAAACGAATGAATCACTTTTTTTTTGGGTTAAGAACATGAAAACAACAACAACAAAAACTAAAATCAACAGAAATATCGTGACAAGGCAGAAGAAGAAAAAAAACAATTTTTTCTGAGCATAAAAAATAATAAACAAGGCAAGATAGAGTATAATGCAGAGTTATTCCTCAATCGGTTGCAAATGTTGCACTGATTTCGCTGTGATATGTACGATATACAGGGTCATTTGTATGACCGCCTGCGGTTTGGTTGCAGCAAAGTGGTATCTCGGCAATAACATAACGAATGTCGATCTTCAAATGCTTCAACGTTAGGGAATTATCCACGTAGACACGGTCTTTGAAGTACACTCCATCAAAAAGGATCTGACGTAAGGTTAAATCTCATGACCTTAGTGGCCAATTAAACGTACAATTATTCTCTCAGGAAGCTTCTCACTCAACAAAGCCAAAATCATTCTTATGTGTGACTCATGGCAACGTCTTGTTGAAACTACAAGCCGTCCAGTTCATAATCTTCAACCACAGTCCAAAAAAACCTTGGTTATCTTAAGGTCATAACGCTTTAAATTGACGGAAAAGATTCTTTCAGGCTTACTTGCGAAAAAAATGAATCATTGCACACTCCAGCTCATAATGCTTCGCAACTAGTTACTTTTTCTGGTCTCAATAATTTACTACAATCACTTTTGGTTCTACAATCCCCCCATAAGCTGAAAATTTGCTTGTTAACGTAACCACCGGGTGAAAAGTAAGTTTCATTGCTTAAAATATTATTGCCCTAGCTTCCAATCAGCATATCTAAGACGTTGTGAAAGTTCATCTGACTTTCATTATGGATTTCATTTCCAGATGCAAATTACGCTCTGATAGACCCAATTGCCGAGTCCCCAATGCTGTTTCTCTAACAGAAACCATAGTATTGGCAGGGCACTCGTTATAATGATATACTGGCATGACAGCATCTGTAACCCTTCCAACCAGTTCCCTTTAAATTTCTTTCTTATCTTGTCAACTTCTTGCTTAACAAGTCGATCATGAGGGTCTATAATGACCCCGTAATGCATGAAAAGTGGTCACATTTACATCATCCGTTATTTAATCAGTTTTCTTAACTATTTTGCCGCATTCTTCTTTCTATTAAACGATCCACATTCGTTCACAAATAAGCAAGCCTGTTTAACAGCTAACATTCTTACCATAACGACGATTTTAAGATCGCTTTATAGAAGAAGCTAGAAATTGTGTACACGATATCAGCTTTCCCGGGACACTGGCCTCTGGGTGCACACGCCTGTAAGCTCCGGAAGAAGCTTTAATAATGACATGGAAGAAAAGAGCACCCCAAAATAGTTTCTCGGTTATAGTTTGGCACTAAGAGAACCTGATTTGTAAGATTCTTCCAGGGTACTCAAAATTTATTATCACAATATGTATCGCAAAAGGCAATTTGAATAGAGAAGTTCTTGGCAAAAGTTATAATTGAAGGATGGATTAGATAGATGAGAAGCTAGGCCGTAATCCTGACTGAAGGGTTGTAATGGCCAATTATGTATGTATGTATGTTAGTATTTTTTCTCCCAAACTAAGGTAAAGAACTCTTTTTATTTGGTACCAAGATTTTCAAGTACTTTTTATTACACCAAATATAAAAAGTACTTTTGTCCCAAGTACAATATCTTAATTTTTAATATTTTTCAAATAATAGCATGAATATTTGTACTTTTTTGGACTTTCGTGAAGAAGAAAGTACCATAACAAAGCTTTTTTCTAAATGAATGATTTTAAATCCTAATGAAAACAATTTTTCTACACAATATTTTAAATAACTTTTTTGGTAAACACAATTTTTAAGGTACTTTTTATTTCCCTTAACATAAATAGTACTTTAATCAATTTTTATTCCGGAAAATGTTTAATTTTTCTGAAACATTTCAATTGGAAACAATTTTTTAAGATCTATAAGTAAAAGTACTTATTTGGTACCAAAATTTTTGGTCGCTAATATTTCGTTTTTAAATTTTGTTTTATTTATGTTTCTCAAACGAAAATTCTATTGTTTTCATAAAATGACAAGTTACTTTTTCGAAGATGTTTTCTTAGGTACTCTTTTCTAGTACCTTTTTTAGCATAAAAATTACAAGAAAAATTAAAATTCGGGCGATTTTCCTAACAAAACGTAGTCACAGTTTAAGTACAAGCATTTCTTTCTATGAAATGTGTACGTATGTATGTATGTATGTATGTATGTGTATTACGAAAGGTACTTTTCTGTATTACAATTATTTGTTCCCTAATTTATTTTATTATTTTATTTTAAAATATTTTTCATACGATAGTTCCATTTTTGGTATTAAATTGAATAGGTACTTTTTTGTAGAAAACTTTTTAGTACTTTTTTAAGTACCAAAAAAAATTGTATACCATTTTAAAGTACCATTTTAAAGTACTCTTTTGATAGTTAATACTTTGAAAAAGTACCTTATTTCGTTAAAATTTGTGAAAAATACTTCCTAAATTGTTTTATTTTCAAAAGAACTATTCAAGCAGCTTCATTTTATTCCTTTACAAATCGTGTGTTTAAAAAAAAAAATTTTTTTAATCAAGAACCTACATACGTTTTGAAAACAGGAGATTTCAAAAGCACCAAAAAAAAAATCACTCTCAACAACTCAAAAAAGGAATAAAAACATGAGCAATCGAAAAGTATATACGAAATAACAACAACAGCAACACAATAAAGATAATAAAAACCAAAAACAATAATAAATAAATAGAAAGACAGACAGACAGACAGCAAGAGAAACACAACAACAACAACAAAAAAAACGTTTTTAACATTTTTATACCTGGACTGGATCAGTTTTATATTCTCAAAAAAAAAAATTATAAACAACCACCTTAAATTTTGAGCAGCAACAAACAACAACAACAACCATTCATTGCTTTTGGAGAAGATGATAAAGAAAGCAAGCAACCGACCAAATAATCAAAAGCAATAAAACAACAGCAACAACAACTAATATCGTATATGCTATTGCCGAAAATTTCCGAAATATAAGCACACTACCACTATTACTACTGCTGCTGCTGCTAACAACAAACAACCAATATTCGTTAACAAAAACCGGTTATTCCTTAATGCTCCTTCGAGCAGAGAAACATTAAACATACACTCACGCACACTCACACGCATGCATACATTCTCGTGCACATAAAAATATTTTTAAAGAGAAAGACCGTAAGTATGAGCCTGACGAGTATGAGAATTTTTGTATGTTTTTAATATTTTAACTTCACACGCATACACTCTCAACTTGTATTCTTCTCACACTTAAACACTAAATTACTCACATATTCCTGTGTGTGTATAAGAGTGTTTACAAAAGAAATTCTGTTGATTATGCGCAACAACTGTCTGTTTAGGATTGTTGTTGCTGTTGGTTATTGTTATTTTTGGTTTTTTTTTTTGTTAAATTTAATGTGTGCATGAGAATGTAGTTGTTGTTCTTGTTGTATGTACAATATTTAACTGCTTTTGTTTGTTTGTTGGTTAAGTTCCTCTGTCTATCTGTTCTGTCTTTGAACAAGAGATCAAAACTCAAAAGTGATGCCAGATTGTTTGATTTCGAATAAAAAAATGTGCCTGAAATCACCGAAATGTCAAAAAAAAAATTTGGAAAAACTTCACAAAGGAGGTACCGGTGAAAGGACAATGGAAAAACGGTGTGCTGTACGTGATCCATGACTCTGTTCAGCTTCTTACGGATGATTCGTAGCTGAATGGAGATTAGGATGGGTAGGTATAGAGATGGAGCCCGCTCATCATGGATATAGGAGTCATTATTGTGCATTGCATATTGGTTTTGCGGTTATTCATTCACTGCTATCAAAATCGGTATGGCAACACTGACAGTTATTAAATATCTTTCATCTGCACGTACTGTGTTAGAAAAACCTTAGCTGAGCTTTGTCGATTTCACGGTATTCTCAGCTATTGGGCCTGTTTTATAGCGTATTTTACATTTAGATTTTGCATACCCATCCATAAAAAACCAAATTGGACTGCAATTAAAATCGACTAGCCAATCACAACGTCTTAGATGTGTTGATTAGTTGTTAGGTTAGGTTAGGTTAGAGGACGTGTACTCAACTGTGACAAGTACAGTACCCGGCGGTCGAATTGACCCATTGTACAACGTCCTAGCTTCTCACACCACTCGTGTTGTGTGCGTTAATTTTATACATGAGTAGCGGGACCTAGAGTTTAAAGTCGGCTCCGAATGACAGATTTTTGAGAAGCTTTTCATGGCAATTTTTACTCTCAGAGTTTTTGCCAGAAATCTGCTGAGAGGAAGTCGCCGAAGAAATATTTTCATACTTTCGTTTAGATGTCTGACCTGGGATTTAAACTCGGTTGTTAGAGTAACAGGTTTTAAATCCTAATTTATCGAAAAAAATGTTTATCAACACAGAAAACTAATTTTTTACTCGTTGGTTACATTAACAATCAATATTGCCACATATGTGGCTCGGAGAACCAAAAAACTATTATAAAAAGCCACTTAGATCAGAAAGATAGTAACAGTTTGCTGAGCATTATGTCCTGGAGGTATCATTGAGCTGTATTTTTTCTAAAATAACTGTAAAAGCATGTTCACCTTCAATTGAGGACTATATGGCCTTATGAGAACCGACAGTTTTTGGACTAAAATTAAAGATTGTGTGTTGGACGGCATGTGGTTTCAATAAGAATAGCGCAATACAACCGAATTTTATTTTATTGCGTAAGAAGTTTCCAGAAGCAAAAACTTCACGTTCTACAAACTTCAATTGGCCACCTAGACTATGTGACTTAACATCATTAGCCCACTTTTTAGTGAAGCTACGTCAAAGAAACGTATCTACACAGATAATCAGTCAAGTTATCAATGAGATATTGCCCCAAATGTGCGAAAAAGTGGTTGAAAACCATATCACAAGGACCTTGCTGCGCAACCAATCCATCTCCTATTTAACAGCAATCTTTCTACTTTTACAATCGAAATAAAGGAAATATTTGTCTTACAAAATATTGGATGTGGCAGCACATTTCTTGAAATTTTAAAACCATTTTTTGTTGTTGTTTTTTGAGAGCCTTTAGAAATTGTTTTTTTTATCTCTTGATACAGAAACTATTGTAGAATGTGAGTTGGATTATTCTTTTCTTTTCTTTGTTTTTTCTCCCTTTTTTTTTTTTGTTGTCTTGTCTTGTTTTCTTTCACGAACAATAAAACGAAAACTATAAAACAAACAAACAACAACAATAACAGTAACATATATTAGTAGTTATTTGTGAAATTTTATATCACAGTTATTGAATGCATGAATGCATACATACATACGTACGTGAATGTGTGTTTGTTTGTATTCTATAACGAATTTTTTAAAACATCCCCCTACATTACGATGATACGATGATATGTTTTCTTCTTTTGCTTCTTTAGAATATTTTTCTAAAGGAAGAAAGACACAAAATCAGTTCATCAGTTCGTATGAATTGTTAAGCAAAGTGATCTTTACTTAAAGATATGCCAGATAAAGAGAGACAGTGAGTGGAATCGAGAGACAGAGAGAGAGAGAGAGAAAAAAGATAGTAAGAGAATGTAAGAGAGTTAAAGTCCTTGAATTTAGCAATTGATAATCAGCAGCAGTTATTTTTATCATGATTTTCTTTTAATATTTGCTTCCATGATTAAATATATGTTGCTTGTAAAAATACTTTCAAAAGCACAAGAAGCAATTTCAAGCCACCAAAAATTTTATTACAAATGCAAGCAATTTTTATAATAAAAAATTTGAACCGCAAATCGAGAGAAATATTTGAAAAAACTAACTTTATTTAGATTTTCCTGCATCAAAATTAATTGGGAAAAATTATTGGCAAGCATGAAAAAGCAATTAAGTGGTGCTTAATTGATGGCTTGAGGTCCTGGTTCAAATCCTGGGTCTGACATCTGAAAAATATTTTACCATGGAAACCTTCTCAAAAATCTCTTGTTCAGAGTCGACTTTAAACTGTAGGTCCCGCAACTACTGGATAAAAATTAACACACACACAACATGTTTGAAGTGAGAAGCTAACCAAACGGTTGTAATTGCCAAATTAAGTGGGGCTCAGACACTATAAAATGGAGCCTAACATGACTAATTACGCATATTTTTATTCTTCACATAAAGCTCGCAACAAATTCAGACGATTACGTGAGAAGCTAGACCGTAATCCTGACTGAAGGGTTGTAATGGCCAATTATGTATGTATGTATGTATATGGGAGCCAGCTTCAGTGTACTGTGAATTAGGCATCCAGAACTAGTAATCTTTCGTGCAGCAAGAATTTCTATTCTCTACGCAATGAAAAGAGAGAAACAAACAGTACACACAGCTAAAGGCAAGCGTAACAGGAAACTATTGTGACTTGGTATTGTGTTGTACTTAATTATTTGTATAATTTATTTTTTTTTAATTTTAATATTTTTATTATTGTTTTTTAAATTAAGTTTTATTTATTAATTACAGTCGAACTTCTCTATAGTGAACTTCTATACAATGAAGCTCTCCCTATTATGAATTGATTTCAAACACACAACTTTTTCCGTTCCAATTTCATTGTTTTTAATCTCCTTATAATGAATTTCCATACAATGAAGTTTTCTATACAATGAAGCAATTTTGCAGGTGTAATATTTGACTCACATGCGTTTTTGTCTCCATATAATGAATTTTTCAAACAATTTTCTGTTACGCATACTAACAACTCTGTGTATCGAGAAAGATGCCACATATAATGAGGGGATTCCCAAAAGAGAAAAATAAGCACAACAAAAAAGAAGAAAGCCACATCAATAACAATTTTGACATCAGTTGCCGGTGTTCAGTGAACGGAAATGACGCAGCGAAGTAGCATTACTCTTGAAAAAAATTATTAATTATTAATAAAGTTGAAGAAGGATTAAAAAAAAAAAAGATGTGGCTAGGCAGTTTGGAATTCTAGAAGACGAGCAATTGAGCACTAAGCACAAAAGGCTTCGAACCTGCCTTTTTTGAGGATATTGATTTATTTTAAATAAAAAGTGGGGGAAAAATATAATTTCTGTATAATGAAGTTTCTATATAATGAAGTGATTTTCTGGTCCCGTCAAGATTCATTATAGGGAAGTTCGACTGTATTTTTATTTTTTAATTATTTTTATTCAATTTTGTTGATTGTTATATTTTTTTTTTTTACAAAATGTTTGTATTTTATTCTTTTTTATTTTGTTTTTCAATTTTTAACATTTATTTTTTTTTTATTGTTTATTATATCTTTTTATTAAGTTAGTTATTTTGATTTATTTTCTTAATTCGTTTTTAAATTTTTATTATTTTCTATGATTTTTGTTGTTGTTATTTTTAATATTTTATTATTATTTTTATAATTTATTTTTATTATTTTTAGTATTTATTTTTATTACACCTTTAACATTTTATATATTTTTATTATATTTTATTAATTTTTTATTATTTTTAATGATTTTTTATTTATTTATTTATTAATTTATTTATTAATTTTATTTGACATATATTATAAAATTAATATATATCATTATACCTTTTATTTATTCAGTCATTTTAAAAAATAATTATTTTATTAATTTGTTTTATTATTTTATTTATTTTTCAGTTTTTATTATTTATTTTTTATTAATTTGTTTTTTAAATTTATTTTCAACGTTTTCTATTTTTTAGATTATTTTTATTATATTTTTTATTTATTTAAATATTTTAAAAAATTATTATATAATTATTTCATTTTAAAATTTGTATTATTTTTAATGTATTTTTTTTTTTATTATTTATTTATTACTTTTATTTCTTTTTTTATTAATTTTTTATGATTTTTTTTACTTTTTCCTATTATTTTTTAACTATTTATTTTTAAAATTAACTATTTTAATTTTTTTTATCATTTGTTTAATAAATTATACGATTGTTTATATTAAAAAGACAAAACCAAATTAGTTCAAATTAAAAAATAAAACAAAATCAAAGGAATAATTAAAAATGAAAATTAAAAAAAAATTTAAACACAAACCTTATAGTGTTTTCACACCGAGTGGTTTTAACGCAAAAGTTGGTTTTAACGTTAAAATCAAAAATAAAACCTGCTTTTACCATACAAAATTATTGTGTTAAAATCAACTTAAAACCTTTTTTGAATTGGTTTTAAGTTGATTTTATGAAATACAACCTTGTTTTATGTACTAAATCAGAGCTACCAGCTCTGAAATGGTAAAAACAGCTGATAAAAATTAAATAAAAACAAAATAAAAACAAAACAAATGTAAAAATATAGAAGCCGGTTGTATAAAAATGTAAAATTTCAAATAATGAATGCTACAACAATAATAAATAACAATATTTTAACAATAATATTAATAATATTAATATTATTTCTTAATTTTTCATATTTTTTGTTTTTTCTTAAACAAAAACATTTCTGTTCCGTCATGAATGTATGAAAGTTAAAACCTGATTTAAGAAAATTTGCAGTGTGAACGCAAAATCAGCTGATTATGGTTTTAATGCTAAAATCAGGTTTTAACTTTTGGTGTGAAAACACTATTAGACAACCAAATGCTAACCCAAAAAAACCAACCAAATCAAACAGATTATTAACGGATTAAAAATTAAATAAAAACAAAACACAAATTTAAACAATAACTATAATAATTTATTTTTTTTTTACATATATATGTCTTAATTTTTTTATAATGTTTTCTTTTTTTTTTGTATTTTTTTTTACTTTTTTTGATTGTAATTAATAATAAACTTAAAATTATAAAAATTATATTACAAAAACAGAAAAGAATCATTTCTAAGTAATCTCATTAAAAATAAGACACAAAAAATTAAAAAAGAAAGCTTAAAAATATAAAAATTAAAATAAAGTTTTTTTAAAAACAAGAAAAACATTTGAAAAATGTCTATAAGTTAAGTTATAATGAAACATAGAAATAAAATAAAAAAAATTTTTCATATTTACATTTACATAATTTTTTTTTTTAATTTACAAGTTCATAGAAATTTAAAAAAAATTAAATTAAAAAAGGGAAATACATAATAAATCAAAAGTAGGGAGAGAGCATTTATATACCAGACAGGGAAAAAGCATGATAGAAAACATACAAAAAATTATACAAATTAAATTAAAATATTAAATAAAAAAAAACTGATTGAAAGTATCTAAAACTAATGGAATTTTTTATACAAAAAATAATACTTTTTAAATTAATTAATTTATTAAATATTCTTTGTTGTTTACTATATAACAGGGGCACACACAGAGATAAATGCAAAATTAAAAAATATTTAAATTATAAAACCTGAGTGGATTTGGTATCACTATGTAAATTTGTTAATACATCTACTATTTAATTAATTAATTATTATATTACTTTTGTTTTTGTTTCTTTCTTATTTTTTTTACTGTCAGTAAGTGAGTGAGTGCGGGCCTATTACAGAGCTAAAAGAGAAGTCATTAAACAGAGATTTTTTAAAATTAATTGTCGGACAATTTTTTTTTTTTTTTTTGTAATAAAATTAGAATTAATGATAGAATTATTATTGAATCTCAAGTGAAGAGGTCTATTGTTGGACAACGTATTTAAAAATATCTTTTTATTAACAAATTTTTTGTTTTCATTAAAAAATTATTTTTTTTTAATTATTTTCAATAAAAAAAAACAATTTTTGAATTATTCTATTAATTCAGAAATTATTCTTACTTATTTTCTAATTTAAAATTAATTTTTTAAATTAGAAAATAATTAAGAAACTTTTAATTTAAAACATTGTTTTTTTAACTTTAAATTTAATTTTCTTTTATAAAGAAAATTCGGTTTTCTATGAAAACCGTCATTTCAGTTACAAATTAGTTTTTTTTTTTTTTTTTTCAAAACAAAAGATGAGTGTGTGATGAGATGGAAAAAAAAATTTCGGTTTAACAACTCTTATCCTCCTACTAAATTCACTCCCGTTTACTTTTCCTACTGCCCTCCTTCCTCTCCCTAAACTTGTTGGCCTTCTCTAATAAATGGCCAGTACCGCCTCAACGATATTATAAATTCCCATACTACTACTACTACTACCACTAATATTATTACTTTCCCCCATATCATCAATATAGGGTTGGGCAATAATTTGCATTTGCATCTGATGCTGTTGTTGTCCCTGTGATTGTTGTTCATGTTGTAGTTGTTGTAGCACATGTTGTTCATAAGCATATTCACCACCTCCACCCTCGCCCATATCATGCGAGCCATAACACTCGAGTTCATCTTCATCGAGTAGAACCTCATCATCGGCAGCCACATCACCGAGGAGTGCTTGCATGGTAGGCGAGGGTGTGGTACTATGAGTAATCGAACTCATGGGACTGATTTCATTAACAAGACCATGACCCTGACCCTGACCCTGTTGACCATTATTTTCGGGACTATTCATTTGTGACTGTGATTGGCACTGAGGTTGAGCCTGTAGTTGCAGCACACTGTTGCCAGGAGAAATATCGTCCTGTTGTATTTGTTGCAACTGCTGCAGGTGCTGCTCACCATTTGTGAGTCTCTTACCAATCTCTGCAAAGACCGCAGACGCATTTAAAACGACCTTAGTGTTGGCGGCTTTGTTCTTGCCTTTGCCAGCTAACTTTTTGGCTACAACGCGTGGCCTGTTGTGGGTCTCTAAGTGTTTGCGCAAATGGTCTTTGCGACAGAAACTTTTTTCGCAAACCGGGCACGAGTGTTGCTTATTGCCCGTGTGTATGGCTTCAATGTGACGCCGTAAATCGGTTTTGTGATGGAATTGCTTGGGACACAAATCACACTTGTGGGCTTTGTCGGTGATTTGGTGCTTGTCTAAATGGATTGTATAGGCCTCTTCGGCTTGATAGCGTTTGCCACATTTCTGGCAACGAAAGGGATACTCACCGGAATGGAAACTTTTGTTGTGCTGCGTCAAATAACAAACTTTGGTGAACTCCTTATCGCAGGGTAGGCATTTAATGCGTCCACTGGGTAACATTGTGCTGCTGGGGCCCACCGAACTAGAAGAACTAGAGTTACGTTTACGTTTATTGCCTGAGTTAGATGGTACGGAGTCCATGCTCGTGTTGGTCTCTTGTTTTATGTGGGTGGGTGGTGGTGTCGCGTGTCCTTTATTGGGTGATTCATAGCCAGTGCTAGGGCGATTAGGTGAATACGATGTGCCGGAGGACAATGCCGTCAAAGTGCTGCTGGTAGAATTATCTTGGAACTGATAGTGGGAAGGCAAGGGTGATATCATGTCTGTTGTACTGTGAGGAGATCCTTGCGTTACCACATAGGCCGAGTTATAGTTTTGGCCAGAGAATAGATTTGCTGCACTTTCAGATGTATTCGGTGGATTCGTAGTTATCAATTGCAGCAATTGTCCGTCAGTAGTTTGTACAATCTGTTCACCGATTTGATCGGACGTAGCTGATACCAAATTGCCATAGGCATCCAGTGTGATCAACTCGGTATTACCAATAGTAGTGCGAGGAGGATATATCAGCGGAGGCAGTGCCGAGACCGGATGTTGTAGGTGGGGAAAGCAGGGAATGCTGTTGTTGGTGGTGGTGGTGAGCGACTGCTGCTGGATGTGTGGGATATTGGTATTGCTGGTGTCCTGCAGCTGCTGCTGCTGCTGCAACGGAATATTGTGTAGCGGCTGCAGCTCCGTATGCGGCTGCTGCTGCGGCAGCTGCATGACTGGGTGGCTGGGTGGTAGTGTACTGACCGTATTGGTGAGCGTGGTGCGGGTGGTGCGGATGGTAGTATCCTGCAGCTGCAGCTGCAGCATACTGTTGGGCTGCTGTTGCGTGATGTTGGTAGGTAAACGCATGCTGGTGAAGCGCTGTTGTTCCATTATATTGTGCAGCTGCGGCTGCTGCGGCGGCGGGGTTTGTGTGAGCATATAAGTGTCCGGCGCTACCATTTGGAGGGGCGCCGGTTGTTGTAGCTGTTCCAGCTGATAAGTTTGCTGGCATGTAGTAATGGGCGAGTGGGCTTGCGTGCTGCTGTGTGTGCTGTTGGGCGTGCTGGTGTGGTAGAGACGTTCCAAGCCCCGTTGCTGTTGCTCCACTAGAAGTTGATAGGGCTCCGGCTGCTGCTGCTGATGATGTTGATGATTGTACACTGTGCTGCGGTGGTGTTCCACATTGCGATCCACTTCCCCGAGAACCACCACCGATGCTGTTCGCTCCGGTTGAGTGGGTAGACGTTGCGCCTCCACCAGCTGCTGCTGCTGCTCCTCGTGCTTTGGTGTGTAAATTGTGCGCGGTGAGAGCACCTCTTGTTTCACTTGGGAGTGTGTCGTGAGATAGACCAACTCTTGTACTATTTCCTCGTCCTCCTCCAGATTCTGCTGATGAACCTGGGCGGGAGTTAAGGTTATGAGCTGTTGTTGTACCCCCGACGGATGTTCCGCCGAGGTTGCCGCCTCCATGGTTTCTTTGTTGTTGTTCTTTATGGTATGCGTTACTAGTGCTGTTTGCACTGTGTTGTTCAGCAGGCCCCTCATTGGGGAGGACGGCATTGTTGGCATTTGTTGTTGAGCCAGAGATGTTGTTGTTGGGACGGAGAGGCCTGCTAACCCGTTTGGGTGACCGTTCAGAACGGTTTGTTGTTGTTGCTGGAGCTGGGGCTGATTATGATGATGGTGATGGCCACCAGTCATACCAGAAGTATGTTGTAGGGATGAGACGTTTGCTGTTGGCGATTGCAATTGTTGCTGCATTGGGTATTGATGTTGATGGTATTGATGTTGCTGGTGCTGGTACATGCTATTGGGTGAGGGTGTGGCAGTATAATGAGTTAAAGGCGCCAAGCCACCCGCTGCCATTTGGGGCCCGCCAGCATATTCATGTGGACTATTGGGCGGTTCTGGTGGTTGCACTGGGTTCGGAGGTTGTTGCTGCTGTTGATGCTGATGCTGCTGTTGCTGATTACTAACATTTCCTTGGGAATTTTTAGCTGCTGCTGCTGCGGCTGCTCTTCTACTGGGTTTAGCGCTAGGATCTCTAGCAGGATGGTGATACGTGGATATAGGCATAGCGGCGGGATCGGGTTGGCCACTCGATTTAACGGCATTCTTATGCAACGTGGTATTGTAGTGCCGTTTCAAATGCCCCGAACTGGTAAACCACTTGTTGCACGACGTACACTGGTACGTTTTCGGTCTTCTAGCCTCGTTAGACTTCCAATTGGCGGGTTTGCCAGCTACAGAGCCGGTGGTAGGCACAGCAGTCGAACTGGAAGAGGGGGGTTCAAAGTTACCGGCACGATATTGCTGCTGCTGCTGCTGCTGCTGGCCAGTACCAGTTTGGCCAACACCATTCTCTTGGGGACCACCAGTAGTGGTTGAAGGGAATTCAGCTGGGCTAGAAGGTACAGCAGGAGGCATCATTTGCTGTTGACCACCAACAGGTGCGGTAGGATCAAATGCTTTATCGCTGGTGGTCATATAATTACTTTGTTGGCCATCGGCCAAGGGATACTCCGCTTTTATTAAAGGATATTCGGTTTTCATAATATTGGAACTATTGGAACTGACAACGTGATAATTGTCATGTTTGGGCGTGGAATAGTTGGTGTTCTGCACGGAGTGTGGGTGTTGCAAGTAGGGCGGCAAACCTTCTTGTTGCTGCTGCTGCTGCTGCTGTTGATCCCAATTGGTAAGGCCGGCTCTTTGCTGCATAGTGTGGAGGTTATGCAGAGGATCAGCAGCCATGGATAACAAGGGCTGATGCATTAGATTATTTGTGTTGTTGTTGGCCACCGGGGGAGTAGGATACAACATTTTTTGGGCATCCAAATCCAATAAATCAGATGGATTTGCCGCTGAATTCGAAGTTGAAGATTGTTGTTGTAGCTGTTGCTGCTGCTGCTGCTGCTGCTGCTGCTGTTGTTGTTGCTGTTGCTGCTGGCTTTGAGCTGGAGGTGTTTGTTGTTGCAATTCATCTTTAATGTAGGGCGAGCTAGCATAACCGCTACTGCCGTAGGGTGAAGCCCCGTGAACATTGGCGATATGCTCTTGCAAATCAGCATCATTGGTGCACATTATGCCACATTTTTTGCATTGCAACGAGTTACTATTAGTGTTGCTGGGAGAACCCATGGAACTATTACTACAGCCGCCAATGCCACCAACACCGCCACCAACGCCGGATAAAGGCATTTGATTGCTGGATGAAGAGGGACTAGTAGAACTCACAACACGTGGTGACATAACCGTTGAAGAAGCGGCAGTCGATGAAACTGCCGGCGGCGCTGATTGTGAATTCAGGTCTAATGAAGCAGCGGCGGGTGTTTGTGAGGTGGGATTATGCAAATACGGATGATAACGTACAATTGGCGTCTGTTGTTGTTGTTGTTGCTGTTGCTTGTTGTACTCGGCGGAATTAGGGTAAAGCCCTGGATTGGAGCTATTGGAGTTGATGTAATCCATTTGAGCTGCAGATTGCGAAGGATGATGTTGATTCTGTTGTTGATGTTGATAAAACTGCTCATAGCTGTTGAGATACGTTGGATAGTTGCCGTGTGACATTTGCTGTTGCTGTTGCAGCTGCAGCTGGTGGTGTTGTTGTTGCTGTTGCATATCCATATTTGAATTGGAATATACCACCTGAGCATTATAGGAATTGGCCGAGGAGGAGGTATTGACATTTGAATTGTGATTGGCGTATATGTGGTGATTGGCATATGGATGAGGATTAACGTTTAGGGAATTTGGATTAACATTCTGTTGTTGTTGCTGTTGTTGCTGATGAGTTTCCGTATTACTATTATTTAAAAGCTGTGTAGGCGGCTGCGGTGTTGCTGGCTGATTATCGGAAGAATCTGCAGCCGCAGATATGGTTGTATTTGTGGTATTTGTTGTTCCGGTTGTTGTCGTTGTAGGGTTATTATTAACATTCTGGTGAGCCGTCGTTGTGTCATTATCTGATGATGATTGTGTCGAGTCCACAGTACCAGATCCTGCTCCACCACCACCACCACTACCACTTGTACTACTACCAGCCGCGGTAGAAGACTGTGAAGAGCTCTGTTGGGTTGTGACACCGGCTAGAGTTTCTGCCGTCGGTAACGGCGGCATATCCGATGTATGGTTGGACATGTGGTTCACAACCTGAGTAAATTTTGGGTTTTTATGGTTGCCCAAAGAGTGCGGGCCCGCGATTTACAATCTAATTGATTGGAATAAAACGAGAAATTTTTTCTTTTAATTTTTAAATTTTTTTAAAAACATTTTTTTTTTTTTTTTAAGAAATTCATTTTTAACACACACACACAAACAAACAAGTAACACAAATTCTATATTTTAAAATGAAAAATAAAAATTTTAATTAAAAAATGTTTAATTTTCTTAAAATTTTTTTAATTTTTTCAATTGTTTGGTTTCGTTTTTCACAGTGCATTGTTTATTTTGAGAGAAAAAAGAAAGGAGAGAAAAACATAATTTTTTTTCATTTTTTAAATGCAAAAAAATGTTGAATTTTTTGGAATTTTGTTTTAAATTTTTTCTTTAATTTTTAATTTAATTTTTTTTTTCAATTGTTTAGTTTCGTTTTTCACAGTGTATTCATTATTTTAAGAGAAAAAAATAAGAAGGGAAGGAGAAAAAACACAAATTTACTTAAAATAAAATAAAAAAAACTTCGTAATTGTTTTTCTCTCAGTGTATTTTCATTTGACACATAAAATTACTTTCAGCATTTGTTATTGTTGTTGTGTTTAATTTTAATACCGTTTCCGTATGTTATTCTATTGCTTCGTTGCTCTCACAGTGTATATTTTAAGCCTAATTTTATGCCTACGGGAAATAATTACTACAGTAAATCTTACGTTTAGAGAGTAAAATTCCCTTTGAGAGTTTGTTTTTAACACATTCAAAATTCTTTTAGAGATTTTGTTGATATTTTTTACACTCACTTTAAAAGTTTTATGAAACTCTAGTATTTTATTTCTAAACACACGAGATAATTTCCTTGAGAGTTTTCGTTTTCAACACACACAAAATTTTTTATCATCGTGTTCCTGCAGTATTTTATTTCTATGCACAGAGAAAATTTCCTTTCACGATCCCGTTGATCAATTTTATTTTTAAGCTCGCATTTATAGAAATTACTGCAGTAAGCTATTGTTTACGGAGTAAAATTTCCTTTTGAGAATTTGTTTTTAACACACTAAATATTCCCGTTGACCGGGTTTTGTTGTTGTTGTTGTTGTTGTACACGTAATGTATAGGATCAATAGAGGAATTATATTCGCTAATTCTCTTCTCTTGTTTATATAAAATTTCCCTGAGAATATATTTTTAATATTTCCCGGTTGTTTTTTTTTTATTTATTTTTGTTTATATTTTGTATTAATGTGAGAGAATATTTCCTTAAGAGTTTGTTTTAACATAAACATTTTTTTTTTATTTTTTAAATTAAAAATTTATTGAAAACTCGCGTATTTTGTTTTTGATCACGGCAACAAAAAATTTCCCTGAGCATATGTTTTTAATGTTCACCGTTTTTTATTGTTGTTTATACAACAGTAAAACTCTCTTCATATTTTAAATTTGTTTAATGGAAATAATTTCCTTGAGAGTAAAAAACTTTAAATTAAAAAAAATCCACTTTAAAACAAAAACAAAAAAATTCCTTCAGCTTAATGCTGCTATTTTATTTAATTTTTTCTTTTAATAATAAAATTCTCTCAGTGTTTTATAATTAAAATTTTTACGGTTGTGTCTCTGCGTCTTTTTTCTTCTCCTCTTTCTTTTTAATTTATTTTTTTTTTTGCTTTCAAAGCAAACACTTTAGAATTTATTCGATCTCTTGATCTTTCTTTTACTGTTTTCTGTTTTTATCTTCTTTTTTCTCTTTTTTTTCTTTTTTTGTTTTTTATTTTCTTCTTTTTCTTTAAAATTATTTTGTGTTATTCTTGTTGTTGTTGTTGTTATTAAAAAAAACAAATTTTAATTGAAATTAATTACCATTTATTTAGAAGTTTTTTTTTTTTTGCTCACGGTTTCTTGTTGTTTTAATTTTAAGTTTGTTTGTTTATTAATTTCAACGTTTCCGAAACTCTTTGTTCATCGTTTCGAATTTAAAACGCGCGCGTTTTTAATCATATTTTTAATAAAATAAAAAAATTTTAAATAAAAAAAAAATAAATGAAGGGAACTAAAAAAAAACCAGAACAAATTTTGAATTTTGATTTAATTTTTTTGCACTATTTTTCTTTTAAAACATAAAATTTAAACTAAAAATTGTTTGTTTTCTTTTTTTTTTTTTGCAATTAAAACAAAAAAATTAATTTTTTTTTTTGTTCAAGTCCGAAAATTTGTTTTTTATTCTTTTGTTTTTATCTGTTAATGCCAAAAATGTTATGCCAAAAGTGTGTGATTTTTAATTTTTTAAAGAAAAAAACTAAAAAAGTTTTTAAAAAAGAAAAGAAAGCGTTTAAAGCTTCACTTAAATGCTGACCGCACGATAACACGTAATGTTTGTTTCTAACCACTGTGTCCTTTTCAAGATAACCACCAAGCACAGGCAAAATTGTTCATAAAATTACTCAAAAAAATTACACTCACTTGCTATAAAACTACTCAACACTCGCTCTCTCTCTCTCTGTCTGTCTCTCACTGGCTTTCGGTTTTACTTACTTTTGCAATGGGGGGGGGGGGGGGGGGGGGGGGGTTTTGTTGTATTGTGTTATAACAAGCAAACAAGCGAACGAACAAACGAACGTACACGTTAAAACAAACAAACACGAACGCGCACTACACACTACACAACAGCACAAGAAAACGAACGAAGTTATGCTCACAATAATAATGATGATGTTTTGTTAATAGCAACCGATGTGTCCGTGTGCTCTGTGCGAAACGAACGAACTAACGAATGTTCATAATGATGACGATGATGATGATGATGAGGATTTGTTAATACTTAGCAAAAGAACAAAGTTGGTTGGTATGTGTGCGAAACGTTAAATGAGTTGCGCGCCAATACAATATTAATATGTGTAAAGGGAAATTACAAAATGAATGTTTTGAATGCTCTTAAAAACAAGCACACTCACTGTATTTTCTCTATTTCCCTCTCTCGTTTAGAGAAATATCACTCTGGTTAAGCAATACTCAAAGCGAATTCATGTAACCGGTGGGATCATCTAAACAGCTGAGCACTTTGTTAATGTCAAAATTTTGTTGTTTTTGTGTGTGTTTGTTGTGCGTGTGCTTGTTGTGCGCGTGCGTGTTGTTGTTAATTTTTTTTCCTTTTCCATTTTTTTTTTTCTTCCTATTTTGACATACAAATGAAGGTTTAACAAAAACAAAATGCGTGTTGTTTTTGCATTGTTGTACTTGTTGTTGAGTTGCGGTTACCTTATTGAATTTGCCTTGGCTATACTCTTTGTTTTCTGTACACAAACATACGAAAGATCTCTAAAAATCTATGCTCTTAAGACATTTCTTAATTCTCTCTTAAACAAAGGATTGTTGTATGGAATAAATATAGGGGCAATTCACACAAGCCCTTGTATCGTTGTATTCATTGTATTGTTGGACGAATATACAACGGTGTATGCTTGTTGTTGATAATTTTCATGTAAAACTTCGATACACTTATACACATTTTTTCCATTGGTCAATAACATACACGATACAAAGTTGTGTGAATTGCCCCATAGAAAAATTGTAGAATATTTATTTTATCTTAGAAAACTAATTCCTCGGTAAAATTAAAGATTTTTCTCTTAGAAAAACTTTTTTGTGTAAAATACACAGTGGAAATATAAAAAATTTAAAGAAATTTTAAATTTTCTCTTTGAAAAATTGTGTAAACTACACTGTGAAAATAATAAAAATATGTAGTTTAAAATTAAAATTTTGAAAAATGTTTCTTATGTAAACTACACTGTGAAAAAATGTTAAAAACTAAGTAAAATTAATGATTTCTAATTTTTCTTTTAGAAAATGGGTTCCTGCGTAAAAAACATAGAATAATATTATAAAACTTTTATATTGTATCTCAGAAATTAGATTCTGGCGTAAAATACACTGTGAAAAATTCAACAACAGAGTTATGTTAAAGAATTTCTAAAGTTTCTTTTGGAAAAATGATTGTAGCGTAAACTACACTGTGAAAAATTTTTAAAAGCTTAATACATAATATTAAAGAATTTGTTATTTTTCTTCTAGGAAAATGGATTTGATTTAAAATGCACTGTAAAAAACGAAGTAATATTGCATATTTAGTTTTTGTTGTTTGTTTTCTTATAGAAAAAAATGCTTTTCATATAAAATAGACAGTAAATATATATTATTTTGTACTTACTTTTTAAATTTAAATCAAATGTTTTGAATTAAATTATTTCGAAGGTTACAAAAAATTAACTTCAGAAATTTCTCTGCAATATTTAGTCACTGCAGCCGATCCGTATATTTCGTGATGTTCTTTTCAAGTTCGTTACAATGTTAACACTGATTTATAACTGATTTTGTAACGATATTTATATATTTTATTGTCTTTGAATTTTTACACTGTTAACATCGATTTAAAACGTTTTTGTAACGGTTATTTTATATTTTAATATACGGTGAAATTTTCGCAAATTATAGTCACGTATTATCCACTACAAGACAATTTATACACTGAAATGTTCACTTTTAAAAGTTTAAGAAAAATTCACAAATTCCTCTGTTATCGGTAATTCAAAATGTTTTTTTTTTAGAACGAAAACTTTTCACTTTTGAAAATGTTAATCAAATTTTTTTGATTCAAATTTTTGCTTAGAAGCTGAGGTCACTGTTAACACTTGCTGTGTACGATGATCACTGAATAAAAAATATTGCCCTGCCTCCCCCTTTTTAAGGAAAAGTCAAAGGAAGAGATACCATAACTTATTATAATATAATTATCGTTAATGCATATGGTTTATCTCTTTCGCACTTTTTTATTACTCGTTATATACACGATTTACATATATGACGTTCGTCTGAAATCATTATTACACGATCTCATCTCTTTCTCTCTTCATAAAAAAACCGCGTATACACATGCACACATCTAACGGCAACAACAATAACAACAACAGGGAGAGAAAACTTTTAAATTCATTCTCGATGCTCTTTTCGCCACATACTCCTTTTACATGTGAGTGAAACTCGTGGGTGTTTACTGTTACATTGTACGAACCCTTAAATGTATGAGTGCAACAACAACGATTTTCAGATACATTGCCTTAGCGCTTGTTTTTATAAAACAAACGATCTCAGACAAACGTCTGTTTGTGTGGAAACACACACAAAAATACACAATTTTGTTCTTCGTTCAAATAAACGGTGGTCTGAAATCGTTTGTTGGACAAAAACCGAAAGTTAGCTTAAAAAAAGGATTAGCGCTATGGATCGTTTTATAACCAAAGAACACGTAAAAATATATGACGCCCAACTACATTACGGGATGTTTCAAATGTGGCATTTTTCAATCATTACAGGGGGATTATCGTAGTCATAATCGACCTCCTAAGCAAAGAATTGCGAAGATTTTTAATTTTAAAGTAGCTAGATTCATTACAGATGTGCCATGACTGTGCATCACTGCAATAAAAATTTCACATTTTGTCCATGTGAAATGGCCACCAAGATCTTCCTATTTAGCGCCGTAAGACTAAGTTTTGTAAGTCCTAGATAGAAATATACCAAAAAGTAATCGAATGCTATCTCCAAAGAGTCAACTCCTGTATTCAATCCTAAGGCAGCTATAACCGACGTTTTTAGGGACTGAAATTAAAAGTTTGGAACTGGACTTTTTTTTTTTTTTTTTTTTTTTTTTTTTGCAATAAGAGGTTGCTATGAGCCATACAACACGATCGATTTGAATGGATCGCTGCTAAGAAGAAAAATTTCAAGTTTTCTCCATGTCAGAAGGCCACCAAGATTATGGAATTCGATGGCATTGTGCTTATTTTTGTGGTGCTAAACTAAAAATCGTATCTATACATATAATTCCCTGTATTGGAGCATATGAAAACCAAAAAACCTGAAAGATTGGGAAAGGTGGGGAAAAACGGTTGAAAACTATTTCAAAATCATTTGGAGTTGCATATTCAACCTAGTGATAGTCATTTCAATGACATTCTATTTCGTACGAAAGGACAAAAATGGTTTAAGCATTATAATGACATAAAAGTTTCATGGAAATCGTTAAATGGTTAACCCTTTATAAAATAAGAATTACTACCTGCTGTATTTATTTAAAAAATTCTCAAACAATGATAAATAGACGAAAAAGATTTTTTAGGTCAAGGTTTTACTTAAAACTCTGTTAATAAAACCCCTATTAAAACCTTGTTAAAGCGCTCTGTTAAGTAACAATGCTCTGTTAAGTAACATTAACAAATATTTTCTCTTCAAAATAAACGAAAAAATCATTAACAAGGCAAATTCAATAAGGTAACCGTAACTCTACAACAAGTACAACAATGCAAAAACAACACGCATTTTGTTTTTGTTAAACCTCCATTCGGATGTCAAAATAGGAAGAAAAAAAATGGAAAAGAAAAAAAAATTAACAACAACACACAAACGCACAACAAACACACACAAATTTTGACAGCCCAAGACCAGTCAGCTGTTTCCTCGGGGTCACTTGTTATGAATTCGCTTTGATCATTAATATTTTAAAAATTAAATTCTCATGGAATTCAACATAAAATGCACACTCTTAACGGCTTATTTAACCATAAACATCTCTTTTATGTGAATTTGATTTTGTGTTCAGTAAAAGCAAAACTCTCTTAAAAAAACAAATGCAATGGCAGGCAGGCTGGCTCTCTTTGCATTGGTTTTGCTTGCTTTCAAAACCTGAAAACAAACAAAATATACGAATACTTTCGTTCTCTCTGTCACTCATAGAGTATTGTTTTGTAAACAACTCAAATAGTAAAACAAACGAAACACAAAGGCAAGCATAAATGTAAGGACTCTCTCTCTCACACACACACACATACATATATATATACATATTTATGCCATAAGTAACTGAATAAACCATCTGTTGTTTAATTCAAAACAGGAAATTTTACTCAAATTATTACTCTCCTGTTAGGGAGAACTAAAACAACTGTTTTATACGAAACAAAGTAAAATAAAAAACAACAACACCAATATTGTTATGAATTTAACTCAAGAGTTAAGTAATGCGCGCATTACTTACATTGTTATTGCAATGGTATGGGGTGGTATGTTAGTAAATATGACTCAAATGCCAAAAACAAATCCTTTTAAAAAACAACAAAACTGTTACGCACACTGTAAACAAAAATAAAAACATTTTGTATGAATGTATGGGTAATAATGAGTTAAAAATGTGTAAAAGAGAGTTAAAAATTCCTTTAATTTGGTTGAGTTCTTAATTAAGTTATGTTATTGTTGTTTTTGTTTCTTGCTTTCAATTCAATTAGCAATTGAAATTGCCGTACTCTTGTACATAAAATACTCATACATTCAAGCGATATTTTAAAAATTCTTTAACCAAAAAGAGAAAGAGAGAGAGAGTGAGAGAGAGGCTTATGTACACAAACGAAAACAAAGGGAAATTGTGAAAAGATCTCAAGGAAGTATATAAAGAACAGAGTGCAAAATGGCGTATGAAATTAATAGAAGGACCTTGAAAATCAAAAATTCCCCTCTTTGTTAGAACAAAGGAAAATTTACTTTCTTGGTACTATTTTTGATAAACGCTTAAATGTATTTTGAGAACAAATAATACTTTCTGGAAATTAGTTCTTTAGTTATGGAAAATTTAAGGTTTTTTTTTGTTTTGAAAGTAGTACTTCGTAGGTACTTTTATTTGTATTACAAATAAACAAATTTTTAATATTTTTCAATTTAAAGTATTTCAAACAAACTAACCACAAAAAAATATGTTTTTGTATTAGCAAAGGAAATAAAGAAATAGTACCTTCCTGGCACCATTTTAGAGCTTCAAAAGGTAATATAATATAACTATTAAAAACTAAATATATATGTAACTATTAAAATTATGTATAGAAAATAGAGCAGATTTTTATTTTAGGAAAAAAGTACTTTTTCCTAGTTTCCAAAATATCATTTTTTTTTATTATTTTTATAACTTCTAAAGTGTAAAATAACTCTAAAGCGAAGAAGGAATAGAATAAAGTACTTTTTGTATTAAATTAAAAGGAAAAAGTACCTTTTTTGGTACAATTTTTGGCAAGACAATAATTGATTCCTTAGTATTTCATCATATTATGATTGTATAAACTCTTAATTTTTAATAAAAATTTTATTTTAGAAAAAGTACTTTTTTGCTACTTTTTTCTCTTATACAAAATATGTATCGTTATTTTAATAATTTATGTCTAAAACACCTTTAAACAAGCTAATTTTACTAATTTATTGCCTTTTGTGTAGTTTTAGCATTTAAAAATTGTCAAAAATTTTATACATTTTCAGTACTTTTCTACTACTATTTTTTTTCTAATATATTCAATAGCCCATTTACACTACAGCGAACTCTAGTAGATTAGATTTCAAATCTTGTTCAAAATCTAGATCGTTTACATTGGATTTATTTGACAGTAGCAAGATTTCATTTTAATAACAAAAACAGTTGACTCAAAATGTAAAAGAAAATAATAAATTTGAATAAAGTTATTTTCCATTATTAACCGGAAGGATTGTTCTTTCAAATAAAAAAAGAAATTTGAGAAAATATTCAGTAGTTTTTTTTTACAGCATTTTCAAAAAAAAAAAGTTATTTGGCGGACCCTCTACAACATTTAGAAAATGTATTTTTAAATTGAAATGTCATTTTTTTTTCCTGTGCAGCGTTGTATTTTTAAGTACTATTTGGCAAAACACATAGTTGCATTTCTATTTTTACTAGATTTTGAGTAGATTTTGCCGAAATCTACTAAATAAGTATGTAGATTTTGTTTTGTATGGGAAATCTAGTTAAAATCAACTAGATTTGGCTCGAAGTCTCATAAGTACTAGATTTCGCTGTAGTGTAAATGGTCAAAAAGAGGGGGGAAAAATTGAGAAAATTTTTAGTACTTTTCTGAAATAATTTGTTTATAATCTATTAATATGTATACACACCATTATTTTCCATATACATATGTAGTTCTTACCTGAAAAGACAAGAAAACATAAAGAAATTTTAGTACTTTTCTACTACTATTTTTTCTAATGATTTAAATGGAATCTTTTGTTCATATTCTATTGTTCATATTCTATTAAATATAGCAAAACATAAATAAAATTTTTAGTATTTTTTTTTTTTAAATAAAAGATACAGTATCGGACAAAACTTAAGCACCCCCTCAGTACATTTTTTTAAAATTATAATTTTTTTACGAAAACAAAGTTATTAAAAATGAATTATTTAGTCGACGACCAGCAAAAAAACCTTTCATATCGTCAAAAAATATAAAAGCGAAACTTGAATTCGCCAAGGCCCATCTCAACTGGAGTGTCCAAATATGGAGAATTGTGCTGTTTTCTGACAAATCTAAGTTTATTTTAAAGGATTCAGAACATACGGAGTGTGCGCAGACGATATGAAAGGTTTTTTTTGCTGGTCGTCGACTAAATAATCCGGCCTCTACAACCCTTCTGAAAATCGTTCTTTCGCTAATTTTTAAATCTAAGCGGGTTCGTATGTGATCAGAAGATGCTGTAGGATCATTTTAGATTGTCCTTTTAGTTCAGGAGTCTTCATATCGCGAAGTTTTACGTGGTCTTCCTCCAGAATGAGTAGGAGATGTGCGACCAGTATGCAAAAACGTTTTAATTAGCCTAGAAATAATTGATCTGTTGATCGAATATTTTGCATTTAATTGATCTTAACCCATTCTAGAACTTGTGGGAGATCGTTAACTTAAAAATCAAGCGAGAAAATTGGAAAATCAAAGAAGATTTATTTGAAGCCGCAAAAATAGCCTGGGAAGCAATATCACCTAAAATAATTAATAGTTTAACATACTCTATGCCTAAAAGATGCGCGTGTGTCATTTGGAATAAAGGATTCGCGACGAAATATTGATTTTAATAGTTTTTTTCTGTACCTTAATTTGGGGGTGCTTTAGTTTTGTCCGCTTATATTTGTGACTTAAAATGTTTTTTGAGTTATAACTTTGTTTTTATTGAATTCTGAATTCCTCAAGTTTGTGTTTTTCAACAATAAGGATATAAATAAGTAATAAAAATAAAAAAAACATTTTTAATAACTTTGTTTTCGTAAGAAAATTATCATTTTAAAAAAATGTACTGAGGGGGTGCTTAAATTTTGTCCGATACTGTATATTTGTTGTTAAAAAATTGTAATATTTTATTGCCATTAACAACAGTGCCAAAACAATTTCCGCTATAATTTGTAAACATTTTTACAAACATTTGCTGAAAAACAATATTATTCCAATAAATATTTCCCAAGAAATTAAATTTTCTACCTATTCTGAAAATTTTTACAATCTTTTCCTTCATTTAAAACAATTTATTTTAAAACATTCACAGGAAAATTACATTTTCAAGCGCTAATCCGCGACGATATCGTTTCGTTTTCAATAGAAAAACATGACAATTTTATGGCAATAAATCCTTTTATGACCCCGCTGTTTATACTGTGCACGTGTGAGTGTATATGTATGCACAGGACATACATAAGTATGCACCTGCTTAGAGTATCAATCAACAGTGGTAATAAACCACTGACCACTGTGTTGAGAAAAATATTCTTGTTAATCGTTCTTAGAAATTGAAAAATATTTCTTCAATGCCCACATACTGACATTCATACACAAAAATGTGGGTCATAGGATGCTTAAGAGACTTAAAGACATCATAAATCATTACAAAATTTGCAAATTTAAGAAAATTTCCTAAAATTTATAATAATTTAACGAAATTTAAAATGTTTATTAAAAGAAATGTACAGCAGATGAATTTATCTTAAGGATTAATTTATTAAATAATGTTTTTATGCCTAACACCTGCCCATTGTTATATGTAAACTATATTTAATCCTAAATTAAGTGAATTTTCTGTTAAATAAAATACAAAATGTTATTAACACGGGAAACAACTGTATATTGTTATGCGAAAAGTACATTTAATCCTTATTTTCTGTTAAATAACATTCAAAATGTTGGGAATTAAATCAATCGTTCTCTTATATGTACATATTTGCAAATACGTATGCTGATAACAGTAACAGTCGCTGTTAACCAACGAAATTAGAAAATGTAAACAATCAGACAATATCCCACTTTTCCACTTGTAATACCAACATGTACATCAAAAGCAAAAAAGCAACAAAACCCCAAATCGTGGAGAATAGTTTTAATAAAAAGAAGCTCTCTTGTTATCAAAATATCCCTCTCTACTCTCTCTTCTCCCACACATAGCTGAGATTTTTGTTTACCTGCTGAAAAATGCACATTAATGTGCTGTTTCTGCAAGACAAACGTCCGCCTGTTTATGTGGGAAGCACAAACAAAAACAAACCCTACGATTTGTGTGGAGAGAGAGAGTAGTAGTGATAGTGATATTTTTATAACAAGAGAGATTCTTCTTAACAAAACTATTGTTTGTTGGATGTTCGTCGCAAATCGTTTGTCTTACAAAAACAGCACGTAATGGTTTGTGTTTTCATAAAGCATATGTTTTTGCCATCCAAAAATTGTACGAAATGTATATGTGTGGGTGCATGAGGTTCGTCAAATGATTTAAATTACCCCCAAAATTACGAAGAGAACTTTGGAGCAGAGCTTCGTTAAAGCTTCAAGTTTCTTGCAAAATTATCACTTTGTCATAAAGAGCATAAAAATACGGTTTCTTTCGCTCTCTCTTTGTCTCTCTCTCTCTACAGCTCTCATATGTTTATGTTTACTATGCTGAAAATGTGTGCTTGTATATGTGCGTTTTATTTAAAATTGAATGCCAACGATCACTGTTGTTGTTTTTATGATGAGATGATGAGTTTGTTGTTTTTATTTTCTTGCTTTGTTTATTTTATTTTTTGTTGTTGTTTTATTTTTTCCAAATTCCTTACATTATGACACACATGTGTTGACCAGAGTGGGTATAACAGGGACAATCAAATGTAAAAGACTCACAGAAGATAAACACAAAAACAAAAACAATTCACAAAAGCTGGCTGGCTGGCTGGCGAGCTGTTGTTTTTGTTATATATTTGTATGTATTTATGTGTGTGTAGCTTCAAATGTTTGCTTATTTTATTGTTTTATTGTCAATTTTATTGTTGTTGTTGTTGTTATTTAAAAAAAATTTTTTTGGCGTTTACTTCGCATATTACAATGTATGTAGTCTCTCTCCATAAATCGCTGATGGTGGTAATGATTGTTTTTGTTTTTTTTCTTTATATTTTCGTACTCATGAGTGTTTATTTTAATTTACTGCTATGCTATGTTATGCGTGTGTGTGTCTGTATTATTGTTTTACATGTGCTAATATCGTTTTGTTTTTATGATTTTTTTTGGGATTTTTTTTGTTGTTGTTGGAGCAAACGAAATCAGGAAATTTTTTAAAAAGAGCGCTTAAGGGAGTGGGAGAAAGAGAGCGTAATTTTGAGCCCAATTTCAGTGTTAACAAAAGCATACAAGTTGTGGGCGATTTTAAAAATGAAAAACACAATGCAAGCTGCAGACGTCTAGAGTTTAGAGAATTTAAATTTTTGTTAAAATTTTCATAGAAAGAAAAAATGATTAAAAATAATTAAAACTAAAATAAATAAAAATTCTAGAGTAATGGAGTAATGGACCTTGTTAAGTACCCCCGCTAGTGGGGTAAGGTTGTTAGCATCTGAATCATTGATTTAGTGATAGATTTGCCACTTAGGAATGAATATGAATCATAAAACAGAGTGATCTCTGCAGAGCATTAGCAAGAATAAAATATGTTTCCATAAAATATAGTTTCTGATATAGAAAATGTAACAAATTATTCGATTTTATCCAATAACACGGCATTTAGGCCTCTTGCAGGGATGATTAAGGTGTATTTTGCATTTGATTTTGCATCTTCATCTATATAAAGCCCAACTCACTCAACAATTAAGGCTAGCTGATAGGCTCAGGTCAGCTCCACTATCCTGGAGGTTGATCCAGTGACCCCTGTGAACATGGACTATTTCCCTGCTGAATATTGTCTTGACAGATGTTTCCAATCTCTGATTCCAAGTAGGGATGACTGGAATCCTAATACGGTAGTCCCCCCGGAAGTCCTGGATATATACTGACGGCTCTAAACTCGATAATGGGGTTGGAAGCGGTGTCTACCCTGGGAAGGTTAGGTTAGGTTAGGTTAGAGGACGTGTACTCGTCAACTGTGACAAGTACAGTACCCGGAGGTCGAATTGACCCATTGTACAACGTCCTAGCTTCTCACACCACTCGTATTGTGTGCGTTAATTTTATACATGAGTAGCGGGACCTACAGTTTAAAGTCGACTCCGAACGACAGATTTGTTGAGAAGCTTTTCATGGCAACTTTTACTCTCAGAGTTTTTGCCAGAAATCTGCTGAGAGGAAGTCGCCGAAGAAATATTTTCATATTTTCGTTTTGATGTCTGACCTGGGATTCGAACTCGGGCCTTTCGTCTAATAAGCCGACACACTACCTACTAGACCACGGCGACTTCTAAAACTGGACCTAAATATTTCTCTACAGTCTGCCGGACTACTGCAGTGTGTTTCAGGCGTAGGTAATGGCAATTTATCGGGCCACTCAATGGATTCTCGTCGACGATGCTCCTTTCACTCGCGTCTCGATCTTTTCTGATAGTCAGGCCGTGATAGGATCTCTATTGGGTTTCGTGATTAACTCTAGGATCGTTAGGGATTGTCGCCGCTGTCTTGACCTTCTTTCTGGGCGCTTCTCCAGTGTCTCTCTGGTGTGGGTCGCCGGGCACAGTGGAATTCCGGGAAACTGTAGGGCCGACGAGCTCGCCAGAGCTGGTGCGCTCCTTCCGGAATTCTCTTCTGTTGAATTGGGTATGCCACTTGTCTCGGTCAAGTTGACCATTGCGCGGAAGTTCTTTCGGGACGCCAACCTATCCTGGGTCAATGAGGAGTCCTGCTCCACCGCTAGACTCACCTGGCCCAAGATGGATAGAAGGCGTACCAACCGATTACTTGGTCTTGGTCGTGATATCATCTCGACTACAGTGGCCGTGCTTACAGGTCATTGTGTCATGAGTAGACACGCGGAAAGGATGAGGCTCCCTTTCAACGACTTCTGCCGTGGATGCAGGTCCACCGAGGAAGAGGAGACTGTTGTTCACTTTCTTTGCCAGTGCCCGTCTCTTGCTAGGTGTAGATGTAAGTTATTTGGCTCCCCATTTCTTTCTTGCATTCTTTATATGCATTTTATTTAACTATACTTTTGAAACCCCTAAATGGATAACCTTTTATAGAAATTTTTCAATGAATTATTTAGATTTCTTTGATGTTGGCTAAAGTTTATGCAGATTTAACTCTAATATGCCTACTGTTTTCAATTGTACGTATTCTTTGGCTACGTTTGACCTTTCTTAACTTAACCTCCTACCCTCAACTGGGTTTTTTTGGAAAAACCCGCCATAATTACCATGACGCCGATTGGAGTCAAGCATCATTTATTAATTTTTTAGCGTTTGTTTTTCGTTACAAAAAAAGCGATGGGTTTTGCTCACCTCCCCCCACTCCTTTGCTTTTCTTCGCTGCCTTTTTGTCTACACATTTGTTTCATTTTTTTTTTTTAATAAATTTTTGCCAATGTAAACATAATATGATGGAAGCGTGTGTTTAGCCAGCGATAAGTCTTTGATTTTGATTTTTTATTTAAAAACCAAAAAAACCCACCAAAAACAAAAATAAACCCCCCACATCCCAGAAAGCGATTATGACAGACAAACCCTTACAACGCGGTTACACATGGCTAGCCACGTATGAGGTCGACACAACACGGCTTTAAACAAAAAGTGTTTGTCTCCAAGAGAGATTCTTTTTCATTGGCCGCTATATATTCTATAACCTTTAACCATTTTGTTTGTGTTTTATGACGCTTTTTTAGAAAAAATTAATTGTTTTACAAAACAAAATAGACTAGAGTGGGTCAAAAGTTTAAAACTTAACCTGGGCCCCTGGTCATGTAGGAACTCTCGGCAATGAGCCAGCAGACGAGCTTACGAGGTACTTGCCAGAAGCCTTCTGCGGAGTGCGGGAGAATGTTTGGAAAGTTATGCTCAAGGAAAGGGAAGATAATGAGAGACAAAGATTCTCACTATAGTTGAGGTTTGAGTCAATTAAAACTTTCTTTGTGAGACTACAATAAGTGGATATCTAAGTCATGCATCAGGTTATCCTGGAATAACCTGAGGTTGATAATTTATCTTTCGACAAGGCACTGCAGACGCAGAGTATTCAAAATGGCGGTTTGTCTCCAGCTCAACATGTAGATTCTGCGACATTCTTGGAACCTGTGGGGGCATTAATGCCTCACATTAATAAACTCTGCGAAAGAGTTCTGGTGGTAAAGACAATAATTTAAAATAATTTAACAATTAAAAGGAGGTTTTATTAATTGTTTGTTGCCACTATTAAATAACTCGAAAGGGTTCAACTCAAAGCAATACAAAGAAGCTCGTGTTTCCTGTATTTTGGAAACAGTTTGCCATCAAACAGCAAACAGCCTTGAGATGACGCCTTACTTTAACTATGTATGTATGAAAAGTTAATCAAAAAAGGCGTAATATATGACGCCTTTTTTCTTTTTAAAATTATAACAACATTGGGTTTTTTGGTTATGAAAGAAAATCTAACGGAAAATCTAACGCAACAACAACTTACAAGCGTTTTCTAAAGAGCAAAGAAAGAAAAACCAAACTAAGTCACTGAAAAACAAAAAAAAAAAAAATAAATAAAAGCGGAACTACTAAGCAAACGGAACAAGGACTTGAAGATAATCTATCCTGCAAACAAAGAGGAAAGAAAAATGAAACAAAAAAGGCGCCAATTTTGAAAAACAAAAATAATCTTCAAAGAAAATCGCTTGAAATTAAAGAAAAACCAACAACATGCTGCATAAAAATGCAATACACAGTAAATTTCTTTACAACACTGTACCACACAGGAACTGCACATAAGGATACGCAGTTATACACATACTCTTTAAAAAAAAACAAAAACGGCAAATCAAATATAGATACACGAAGATGAGCAGAAAAACCCGATCGCTAAACAACAACAGCACATACAAAAACACATGGTAAATATGACCCTGAAGCTGTTGAAAATGTGTTTTCCTATATGCCATTCATAGGCATGCATATATATGTATGTATGTATGCATGCGTATGTATGTGCATATGATAGTGTGTGTCTAATTACTGCAAAAATGCATCTGCAGGACATACAGCACAATAAAAAAAAAAAGAGCAGAGCGAAAATAAGAAGAAAGAAAAACGCACACTTAATCATAAAAACACACACACAAATAGTGAGACAAGCAGAGTCATAAAATTAAATGATAAGCAGTCTCTCTAACAGTTTTTAATACACTGAAAGCGAAAATGTTTTTGTTTGTTTTCGTGTTTTGTTTGAAGAAAATATTAAAATTTTTAAAGTAAAGTTGGTATTAAAGAAAAATTAACTTGGATATTTAGCTAAATGGGATTAAAAATTACTATTCAGCATCATGAGAAGCAAGGCCGTAATCCTGACTAAAGGGTTGTAAAGGCCAATTATGTATGTACATATCGACGCCTCCGTTCTATAACATTCTAAGTCGAAAAAGTGTGTTTTGAGTTATGAACTCTCAAAGTTTTCACGCGACATACGACTATGTGTGTATTCTAAGTAGATTTTTCCCTATAACTTCGGAACGGATCGGCGCATCTTAACCAAATTTTGACAGTATTTAAGTTAGAGAACGTAGACTTGAAAAATGCAAGAACATTAAAGTCGTCGATATGTATGTATGTATTCAGCATCATATTTTCCATTTTGGGGAAGAAAAATAATGCAAAAATAACAAAAATCTTCATTCAGCTTCGTATTTATGCCATTCAGCTAAAATTAACTGCACAAATTTTAAAACTAACCACATTCAGCTAAGCATAATATTCAAAACTTTAATTATCAGCTAAATTTTAACATAAAAAATACATAATTAAGCACATTCAGATAAATGGCAATAAAGGAAGGTATGAAATATTTTATTCAGCTTAATATTTTGTAATTTTATAAGTAAAAATCATAAAAAATAATAAAAACTTCAATTCAGCTGAGTTTTTACTATATTCAGCTAAAATTTAACATAAAAAATACATAATTAAGCACATTCAGCTAAATGGCAATAAAGGAAGTTATGAAAAATGTTATTCAGCTTAATATTTTGTAATTTTATAAGTAAAAATCATAAAAAATAATAAAAAACTTCAATTCAGCTTCGTTTTTACTCTATTCAGCTAAAATTTAACCTACAAAATATAAATATAAGCATATTCGGCAAGGTATTCAAATTAGATTCTATTAAACATTTTAATTCAGCTTCATTTGTATCCTATTCAGAAAAGAAAAACAAAATTCCTCTCATGGTTATTTCTCTCAGTGTATTGAGACAGACAATACGATGGTTTTTCTCTGTTGGTTTTCAACACAGCAGGGGTTGTTTTTTGCATTTTTTTTTGTCTACCATTGTCTGCTGCTGCTTTCGTAGCGGCTGTGCCTTTACTAAGCCGCTGCTGCTGTTGTTGCTGGCATAATTGCATCGCCATTCATGTGCATCCAGCCATGTGTTATGAAAACGGACATAAATTCTTAGTCATGCACACATACATATGTACATACTCTTCTACAAATACTTTTTCATTTATTTTTAATTAAACAAAGGCCAACAACAACAACAATATTAAGCAAAACATTGTTGCTAGTTCTGCCATTATATGTGCAGAAATTCTTGCTCTCTCTCAAACGAAGTACTCTGGTTTGCATTATTGATTGTGGATAATGTTTCGTTTCATTACATTCGTTTTTCGTTTTGTTGTTGTTGTGTTGAAGTGCATAATTTTCCTCAGCTGATCAAATTGCATGCTCTTGTTATTAATTTTTCCTTGGTGTTGTTGTTGCTATTTTATTAATAACAGTTATATGTACTGTGTGTGACTAACATATGCTTTTTATATGTGCTGCATGATGATTATAGTTTTTGCTGTAAGCATTTCTTCTTCAGGGCAGAATTTAGCTCTCATGGTTATGTGCATGTGTGTATTTGCTTGTGTGTATTCGTGTCTAGGAATTTCCTCTTTTTGTTATTTCCTAATGCTCTTACAAAGCTGTTGTGGTATTTAACGTTTTATTCTTGCTGCGTTTTACATCTGCTGTTTTTCTTTTAAGGAAAAATCTTTTGTTATCTTAATGTTGTCGTTTTTTCTTTCTTTCCTTCTTTCTTTCTTTTTCAATTCTTTTGTTATTTTTTCCCAATTTTTTTAACGTTTATTTGTCTTAAAATAATTGTTATTTTAAATTAAAAAAAAAGAACAAATATGGTTAGAAGAGACAGAGAGTGGGAAACTCTTTTATAACAAACAGTAATTAGACAGAGAGAGAGAGGGAGACTGCCCTGGATATTTATCAAAATGCATTAAAAAGAGATTAAGCGTTAAGATTAACGGCAAAAAACCAATACAACAACAATACCGCATGGGAAAAAGGTGTTAAAAACAATGAAATAGTGATTGTAAACGAAAAGAGTTAAAAAAGTACACAAACGGGGTAAGAGATGTTGCATTTTTTCCTAATTTTTTAAAGAATTTTCAAAATTATGAAAATTTGAAATATTTTCATGGAATTATTATCGAAAAACGAAAGATTTGAACGCTAGAGAAACGATATCTGCATAAGCTGTTGAGACAAGGATAAGAAGAATACTGTTTTTTACTATTGCGCGAGTACATGTCAAGCTGTATGCCGGGGAGAAGAAAAGACATCTTGGCGTCGAATATATACACAATCTAAATGCACTTGTAGGCATGGACATTGTATGGCAATGGGACTCTCTAGGTAGAGATGGCTATAGAATAGAATAGAATAGAATAGAATAGAATAGAATAGAATAGAATAGAATAGAATAGAACAGAATAGAATAGAATAGAATAGAATAGAATAGAATAGAATAGAATAGAATAGAATAGAATAGAATAGAATAGAATAGAATAGAATAGAATAGAATAGAATAGAATAGAATAGAATAGAATAGAATAGAATAGAATAGAATAGAATAGAATAGAATAGAATAGAATAGAATAGAATAGAATAGAATAGAATAGAATAGAATAGAATAGAATAGAATAGAATAGAATAGAATAGAATAGAATAGAATAGAATAGAATATAATAGAACAGAATAGAATAGAACAGAATAGAATAGAATAGAATAGAATAGAATAGAATAGAATAGAATAGAATAGAATAGAATAGAATAGAATAGAATAGAATAGAATAGAATAGGTAACTACCTAAATATTTGTTCAAAAAATTCTAAAAAAGAGTAGTAGAAAAAGTACTACAAAGACTACTGATCTCGTTTTATCTTTGTTTACTCTCTATTAAAAAGTAGTAGCAGAAGATAATTGTCTTATATAATCATGATCTTAAAGATCTTTTTTAAAAAAGTAGTAGAAAAAGTAGTAAACAATTTAGTCAAAACAGTAATAAAACAAAAAAAAAAAACTTTTCAATTATTTAAATCCTTTTACTGGATGTTTTTATTTGTGCTTAAGTTTTTAAAAAATTTGTGAAAAAATTTTAAAAGAGTACTAAAACTAAAAACTTCTTTTAAATTATTGTAATGTTATATTATTCGTTTATGAGTTTAAATAGGTTTCAAAGGACTTTTTACAAAAAGCAGTAAAAAAGGAAAATGTAGTAAAAAAGCACCAAAAATATATTATATTCAAAATATATTTCTAAGAAATAGGTTTTGCTAACTATTAATAGCAATTTGAGTAGATTTTGGAAGTATAAAAATTAAAAAAGTAGTAGAAAAAGTATGGAAAAAGTACTTAATTTTATTTATAATATTTTTATTTGGTATACACATACTTTCGCTTTTATTTGAAATAGTTTTTAAAAAAGTACTAAAAATAGTAGTAAAAATGGTAGTAAAAAGGTACTAAAAACCTAGTTTTAATTGTAATACTTTAGAAACATTTTTAATATGAAAAACAATATTAAAATTATCTTAAATAGCCTGTGCTCTATTACGACATTTTGTTTTCCTTGTAACGTAACATTTATTTAACCCCCCGCCCCCCATCGCTCCTTTCATCAACCGTTATTCCTTTTGCTATTCACTCGGATTAATTAAAAAATCTTTGAATTTTAAAATGATGGCCTTTCTTCTTCTCCTCACTATGATTAACCATTTGAGAACATGTTTCTTGTTTTTGTTTTAACTGTACTTTTCACTTTCACTCGCTCTCTCTCTCTCTCTCTCTCTTTCGCTCTCCCCCTCTCCCTCTCTCTGACTTTCTATTAATCAAGTGAATTGTTGTTAAGCATTACGACGTCGAATTACAAATTCTTACTTTGAAAAGCAAAGAAGGCACAAGCAGGCTTATGCATGCTCACATTTGTTTATTTATTAATATTTAAATAACACTGTAACGTATGCATATGTGTGGGTGGATGTATGTACGTGTATGTGTATGTGTTACTTTTTAACTACAAAAAAAAAACGAAACCAAGCATGAATCTCTTAAACACACAAATCAAATAGAACTCCTTGTTGATGGTCTTTCCGCACATACACATATGCGAAAATATCAAAGAAGAAGACCTCTGGTCCTCTCTTCTATCCAATGTGCTACTAGCACTACCACTGCCACTACCATTACAATCAAAAGCTTTAAATTAAAAATTTATATTTACACACATGGCAGAGAGTAACTATACATATCCATATACAACACATGCTCTTATAAAACATCTCATAAAACACTTGTGCTCATTTAAGCTTTACTCATTGAAGGCCATACAACATATAAACACGTACATACATACACAATACATTTATTGCTGAAACATCAAAAATGTTTGTATTTTTGCTGTTGTTGTTGTTGTTGTAAATTTAATTGTAATATGAATTTTATAAAAGACCATAGAGCCGAGCATCCATCGGTTACACACCAATACATAATAACAAACAAATGGAGTAGAGTAGTCACCACACATAGCAATCAATGTAAGATGCTCCAAAAGTCCCACTCTCTCTCTCTTTCTCTATGGTTCTCATACCCATAACCGTTTTATAACAACACAACTACAATAACAATCAATACAATACGATGAGATGAGCAGAGTCAGCCAACCAACGAACACACAACAGTAATAACGCAGATGATGACGATGATGATTATGATGATAAAAATTAAATTTAATTTGAAATTAAGAAAACAAATGAAAAAGCAAAATTCTCTAACAAACACACACACACACGCATAACAAATGCAAATAATGGCCATACATTCGGTACTATTTTGCCTATTCGCAGTGAATATATGATTGCGAGCAAATCATAACAATACAGTGGTTAAGGAAAAATAAAAAGGTGGTCAGCATGAAAAAAAAAAATTGTGACTGCGACGCGATATTCATAATAAAAAATAACAATAAAAATAATTGCTCTAAGGCAGGAACAAGCTAGATTCCAACCATACGAGATGCCATGTAGCCAAGGCCAATGCAACCCGCATGAATATCCCGACCAGAGATCAGCATTGAGTATTGAAAAAGATGAGTAGAATCGAATCATACTTATAATTTGTGATACTTATACGCATTCATACTTATTTTAATGTCATGGAACCTGTACTCATATTGAAAGTTTAAAGTACTCATCATATTCATATTTAACAACACGTATGATGTTGTTGATTTCAACTATTCATAACGCAACATTTACAAGAATCACAAATTGAGTATGACTAGCGTACGAACACTAAAATACTCACTAAATGGTTATGTGTTTGCCCTGTTTGCTGCTCTGTCTTTTTTGCTTATGTGTCTTTTTTTTTGTAAATGCAACAACTAAGACTGTAAATTTTGATGAATGATTCGAGTCACTCGAACATATTTCATCCGTCATCCGTAGTTGTCTTTTACTTAGTCTGTTATGCCAAATCATCATGGACAACAATAGACAATGGCGTGTACTCGCTTAGTGGATCCTTGAGAACTGATCCTAACTTTCATCGAGCATCGGTTCGTGTTTCTTTGAGGAGAACGCTGACCAAGCCATCACTCTCAACAGTAAACACTATATGTCGATGATTCCAATTCCGTCTGGTCTGAATTGGATGATCTGGTCAACCAAAACAATTGGTTTTAAACGGGATTGCCTTACATGGCACATTACTCATGTCACATTGGATTTTACACGGGCAATCTGAGAATAAGATCGCCTCACGTGGAGGTGATGTGAACCGGTAAACGGAATCGTCCTATTTGGCCCAGTTGCACTATTTCCTGTGGGCCATACACCACAGACGTACTCAAAGCCAACATCAGTCAGTATTTATTTTAATTTATTTCATTTAATCCTGAAAACGTCACTTAATTCACGGTTAATAATCATTTCTTATTTTTTCACCATTCAAATCCACTGTTACGTTGTTGTTTTAGCAAAAAACTCCCGTGCTTAGTAGTTGTGGTTGTATGCGTAAGAGAAATTGGTTAATTTCCCTACTATGAGGAAAAGCAACAACACATCAACTAATCACACACGCATTTAAATTTAACAATTTCAAACGCACACGCTCACACACACTCTGTCTACACACACACACACACAATTCACTCTTATTCTTACTCTCCAAACTCACATATAAAGAATTATGCTCTCTGCCCAATGGTTGGTTGCCCCCATTCCCAATATTTTTGAAATAATCTTTAACAACAACAACAACAAATTACAACAGCAACGAGGACAACAGCAACAACAACATCAACAAATGTCCGCAAAACAAAACTCACACCTTTTTGTTGTTCTGATTGAATTGTTAGTGAGTAAATTTCTATTGACGATGATGTGTGTTACGACAATGGCATGGCTCTTCGTTACACGATACATGCATAAATTGTAAATACTACAGTGTAGCTGGAGTGTGCGAGTAAGGTGTTGGTGGGGGTGTAAGGTAGTGTATGTATGTATGAATGTTGGTTGGGTGTTGAGTATAGGAAAGGTGAGTGTATGTGTTTTACAATCATAACGTACGTACGTACGTACATACATATATTGTGAAAACGTGCGTGTCTCGTCTTGTTTTATAATATCTGGTGGTCTTTCCTTTAAAATGCTGGTCGGCCGGTGTTAAATAAAAGAGTGAGTGAGTGTGCTAGTGGGAGAATGTGTAACTCATTTGCTTAAAAATTTTCTTATGCTCATTGCATAGATTTTAAAGTGAATTAAACAGTTGTGGTCAGTGAAATAGCAACAGTAATACTAAGAGAAGGTTTTTTTCTCCACTGAGTGTAGTTGTGAGCTAGTAAATGCTGTGATGACTGAACCGATGGAAGCCAAAACAATAGTTACAGCTTTAAAATAGAAAGAAAAAAATGCATTGTTGTGAAAACCAAAAAGCTTGGATAGATTGCAGGATCTATGTATGCGTGAATCTTATGAGGACTTCGAGTATATAACTGAGACATATAGAGTGCATGAGACATGCAGTAAAGCGACCATTTTTGGATGCCTTTGTATTCTTTAAAATGATGGCGAAACACTTTACGATCGCCTTCTGCTGAGTACTTGACAAGGTCGTCGACATCTCAGCTAAATTCTGAACGTTATAGTCACTATCGAATGCCCCTTAAAAATGAAAAACGAATGGTGGTAAGGACATGATGGTTACCATTAAAAGGAAAGCTGGTTTAGTAAAGGAACGTGCAGTTGAAAGTGAAACACAATAATTAGAAGCTTAAGCGAATCGTAAAGGCGAAGAACTGGCGGGTTCCCGAGAAGCAGGAGATGGTAATGTAGTTCTAAATTCAGGACGATGTTTGTAAATCATCCAACAGGGCTACATCTTCAAGAGAGAGACTACTTGGCTGTGTCAAAGGTATAGAAGCGAAATAGGCATTTACAGGCAAAGAAGCATGTGAATTTACATGTGTTTAGGAAATCTGGAATTGAAACTTATGCCCGCACAGAAAATGTATCAAATAACAAGTGCTTAGTCAATTAGGCTAATAGACTGAGGCTTTTTTATTATTTGATAAACGTTTAGCCCTTGGTTTGAATTGAGATTCACATCTTCTTCTTGTCTTCTTGTCTCTGCTTGGCGAAAATGATTTTACGGGGTCGTAAGAGATCCATTTTTCACCAAATCACCAAAAGGACAGCGAAAGTGAGAATCGTAGATTCACTGCGTCCTGTGATCGAAAATTATATTGAATGGCTGGTGTTAGTATCTATTACTAACTAATCTTGATCTTATAAAGCTAAACAACGACTAAACACTCATGATTTCCTATTCGTCTTATATTTCCATACAACCAGCTATCCACACACTTTTTAACGAACCCTTAACCAGGATTTATGTGGCAAATAGCCATATGAGTAGCAGTGTACTTTTTCCTTTGATATGTATTTCATTAGATTTCCCACCTTATCCATCTTTAGCCCCTTCCCCTTGTAACTTTCTACTTCACTAGAGACCTTTTCCACTGACTGTGTAAGTTATAGGGCTTGTTTATATGCGTACGTAGTAGCCCCAAAAATGTTCCTTGAAATTCGTTTACGAAATAATTTTAAAGAAATTAATTCCAGTTACTGTTGACTTGGCTAAATAGCATTAATTGGGGGTGTGGGGAGTACAATATAGAAGAGCTGTGTGGTTGGGGGAATGGATTGGTCTTACATAAGAGTAGTTTCGCCTTATCCTTACCTCTAACGTTCGTTTGGTTTCTCAAAAAACAGCAACAATTTCAATGTGATTGTGGGAGAGCGAGAGGTGGGGGCTGCTTGCTTAACTAACTGCTTGACTATTTGACTGACTATCTTGGCTTGCTGGCTTGCGCTTGTCTCTGTGTATTTCATTTTTAACTGGCCTGTAGTACAGTCCGTTGACGTGGTGTGGTGTGAGTTTTCAAAAATTTGAATTTGAATTTGGAATCTTAAAATGTAATCGCAAATGTAATGCCAAAGTGCGCATGTTTTGCTCTTGTTCTCCTCCTCCTCTTCTAAACACACATGTGTTGTCTTCCTTAATAAAAAAAACGAAGCCTTGCCTTTGCTTTGCTAAATTTTATCATAGAAATCCTATGCATAACCATCCATCCGGTATTCTTAAAGCCAAATGCGAAAGCTTCTCGATATTATTATGCTTGACCATATACAATCAGTTGGCCAGCCAGCCGGCCAGCCGACCATTCATTTTGTTTCTTTACTCCAAAAAAATTTTAAAATTCTCTTCCGTTTTGGATTTTTAAGCCATGTTGCCAAATTTCGTTTTGAACGTTTTTTTTTTAATTTTGCATTCACTCAACAGTCCACTTGTACCCCTCCTCCTCCTGCCTAGTAGTTAGCCGCAGCAAAACGAGCTCTTGTGTATGTGTACACATGTGCTCCCCCTCCCTCTGTTCCCTTTGTATTTGTAGTTTTGAATGGAAATTTAAACAATTTCTCTCTGATGGTAGTATTTTAGCATAGAAAACTTTGGTGTTTTTTGGGAGGAGGAGCACTATGCTCATGTGTAGTTAAGAAGCTTTATAAGGCACCTGCCCCTTTAAATTTGTAGTACTGGAGTGTTTTGTTGTACAAGGTAAGCAAAAAAGAGGATAGATATGAGGAAGAAGAATTCAGATTATGTTGTATGTGGATGGAAGAACTCAGAAAATATGACAGGCAGATGAACAGGAACTTTGATCAAGTTGACTTTGGGCCTTTTCCTCTTAATTCTGTTCTTTGAGGCGGCGTAATGTGTTTTCTCTATATCTTGACCTTCTGTTGTGGCCTCTCCCATCTTCTTGATGGCTTCTTCAGTGCTGAGGCCATTCTCTAGGTTACCATTTTCAGTCTGCTTCAATGAGTTCTTTTTTCAAACTAAGCATAACACCACAATTTAGGTACAGCGCTTGGGAAAAGTTAAGTTTTTAGGAACGTAGAGAAGTGAACTTGGTGTGGTGAAGTTCGATTAAAGAAACTCTGTAATGTACAGAGACTGTTCATAGTGTCTGGGCCAACACCAAGGCTTTATTATAGAATAATAGAAGGTCATTAGAATTTTAAAATGGTTTTAATGTACTTAAGAATCGACTTTGAAGATTTATTGAGGACAAAAATTAATTGCTTTGCTAGAAGACAATTGAAATACTAGAAAACTAAACTGTTCTATACTTCAGGATCTGGTCAGCTCTTAAAATCCCTAGTTTACCTTTACTTAACACATCTCCTTTTGAAATACTCTTTCAAAATCATACAAGTTCCTCTAATCATGTCTCATGTTATTTTGTGTCTCTTTTGTCCTGTCTGCTGTTCTCCAATAAACCAAGCATACATGCTGTGTGTTTGTGTGTGTACTACCCACCTAACAACTTGTAACATTCCCTAGAGTTTAATGCTGTTGTCCTTGATTTGTTATACACACAGAGAATATATTTGTCCTTGTTGTTGTTGTTGTTGTTTATTGTCTAACCTAAGGACATAATTTTAAAGTTTTATACTCCAGTTAGTTTTCATACTCAAAAAAACTATTCCTAAACGTAGTAGAACAATCGATAGCATGGCTTAGAAAGGAAAGGGAAATGGCAGATTAAAAAAAGGACAGCGACAACGACGAAACTGGTTGCCATAAGAGACCAATTAAAACGGAAAATTTTGTAATGAAGATCAAGGCAATATGAAGCAATTATAATTGTATTGTGTTAAGGAAGAATTCATTGGGGAAAGTATCCTAAAATGTTTGGCAAATTATTGACCACTTTTTAATATTCAAATCTGTTATAAACAAGAGTTAAAGAGAATTGTCATTGACTTGATTAAAATTTTTCATAAATCCCGGCTTTATTTACAGTGTATTTAAGCCTATTTTCGAACTTAAACTGCCTGCTAACCTAAAAAAAACAGATTTCTCTTAAAAACCCATTTGGCAACCCTTTAAAATCTACCAATAACTACGCACAACAATAAATAATAGCACAGCAAATGTTTTCACTACTTTAAACACACACACACACACACTCACTTTATACACATACGTATACTCTATTTTATTTACAATAAAGAACAGTAATCATAAACAACAATGCACAGTTAGTTAAGAGACACAGAACACAACGGCAGCAACAGCAACAGCAGCATCAGCATCATAGAAATAAAAGTCTAGCTAAAGGCTAAAAAAATACAACACAACACAGTACTCATATTTTAAATACATACATACTAAGCTTTCACTCTCTTTCCTAGCTTTTTTATAAACATACTAACAACCATTACATATGCCAACTCATGACCATTAATATTATCTGGTACACAAACAATAAACCACCCACTTACTTACTCTCCATCAACTCTCCACCTCCTACATAATAGTCTTATCTAGTGAGAGTGTGAGAGCATGGTGTGCTGGGGTATGGGAAAATGATGGTGTTGCTGTAAACCATCAATGAAAATTTGCATATGCAAGTGTGTATGTGACATACAATACAATGGAACACACATTAATGTCTTTTCTTTAGACTACTACTTCGTTTAGTTTTATTGTTGTTGTTGCTGCTACTGTTGGTGTTTATTGTAGATTCAAAAATTTAGATAAGCAAAGAAGTTAGGGTGGGGGACAGAATAACTGCCATTGTTATGTGTATTTAGGTTCGCATACAAGAAGAAGTAAAAAAAAAATGGAAATAAAAAACTGGTTTTTGTATGAAAATTGAAAGTGAAAATGAAAATCAACATTAAAAAGCCTTTTCTAGGAAGCGAATAAAGAGCAGAGTATGAGAGAGTGGCCAACATATATTCAGGGGGGTACACATTGGTAATAGTGTTTAGTAATGTATGCATGTATGTTGTGTAGATAACGGCTGTGGGTATTGCAAAATCGTTAAAAGAGTGACAGTTAAACAAAACATTAACATTAATTTTACTCACGACAAAGAGAACACATAAACTCTCACACATATGTGCATTCATATGTATGGCTAGGTATGGTCATATGTATGTATGTGTGAACAAATATTAGTAGACATTGGTAAATAATAATTTACGGTATAATGTATGCAAAACTAGTTATACAACACTGAGAGAAATAAATGGATTGAATTGAAATGGGGAAAAGGGAAAATTTAAAGCCGTTTTAATAATTTAAAAGAGAAATTAATTAAAAATTATTTAAGGAAATAATAAAAATAGCCTTTGATCTGAGTTTCATGGCCTGCATATTTTCAAGACGCTGTTAAAGAGCTATTTATCACTTTATAAACTCCTGAGGAGCTTCTTTTTTGACAAAATTTGCAAATTCAGCTTTTTACAATGATTTGCCATTCTTTTCTCTTAGTGCATATGCACATACATATGTACATATAGTAAGCCTGTAAATATTTACCTTCACATACGCACACAGGCATTCCATAATAAACGGACTTTATTATTTTAAGTTTCTCTATTTGTTTGAGCACAAGGACTTTCTCTATCTCTCCCCCTTTTCACCTCCTATGAAATTCGTGTATCGAACAGCCGGAATGTACGAAGAACAAATAGTAACATTCGTTAAGGTCACGTCCCTTTTCGTAAATTGTTTAAATATGTACGACGTTCCACACTATAATTTCATCTCAAAAACGTCTGTGTGTCTGCGTATGAGCAAGCAACTCTTTCTTCAAAGAATTTCATTCTCTCACACCACACTCACTTTAGCGTTCTCTCTCTGTCTACCTCTCGTACCACTAGCTCTCTTAGTGTACTATTAATGTGTATATTCCTTTACAAAACCAGTTTTTTTTTGGTCTTCAGTGAATGCTTATTCAGTAAAGCTGCTGGCTGGCATTTGTTTATTTCGTTTAGTATGCGTGATTAGTAGGGAGTAAAATGAATATGTTTTTTGTCTCTTTCTTTTTGTTTCGTAAGCCTAAAAGTATGTTATAACTTTATTTTAAAACATTCAACTGAGCAAATTTGAACGTGTTGAATGGCTCTATTCCTATAGAAATTAAAAATAATTGAAAGAAATTCAAAAAAAAAAACTCATGGATTTAAATAAAGTTTTGAAATAAAATTAAAGTGAATAAAATTGAATTAAGAGTATTATTGAGGATTTTAAAACATAATTTAGGGGATAAATACGGCTTACAGAGAGTTCTGACCATATTATCAAAAGCATTACACAATTTGAACGACTGATCTAAAGCCCATTACGGCCTCTTGTGAGCGGTTGTGGAAGACACAAATGGTTTGGGTGTATCGGGATTATTATTCCCTTATAGAAGAATTCAAAATCAAACTTGAATTTACCCAAAATGGCAGAGTAGAGAAAAAAAATTTAACAGTTGACAGTTGTGAAGTGTAAAACTGTTCTAAGAACTCTACTGAAACTTTGGTTTACAAACATCGCTCATGACCTTATTCTTTTCAAGTAGGTTCCTATCATTTTTCATACATTTGATATAACTTATGATCCATAACTTATGCTCCATTATTAGAAGATTATCCGTGTAGATACGGTCTTTGGCGTAACCATAAAAAATAGTCTAATGGCATCCATTTGCATGATCTTGGTAATGTCGCCAAAACGTAAAAAAACTTCTTATGCAATTAAGCCAAATTCGCTTATGGTGAAAGGCTCGTAGCACTGTCTGGGTTGAAACCACATGCCGTTTAGTTCAGAATCTTCAATTGCAAGCCAAAAAAAAAATCGATTATCATATGTGAAATGCTCTGAATTGAAGGTAACCGATGCAAATCAATACAAAAGCTTAAACCATAATTCTTACTAAACAGTGACTTTTTCCCGGCTGCAAAGGCTTTTTCACAATCACTTCTGGGTTCTACGAGCAAATTTTACTTAGTGGTGGCTTATTTATCTTGCAAATGATTCTTTATTCTATTTTGAAGTCTAATCTGTATTTTGACTGCCGGTTTTTGGTTTAAGGTCAAAGGTCATCACTGTAAGTACTATGTGCGGCACATGTCATCTTTATTTACGACTTAAAAACTGGTTTATTTCAAAACAAATTCTCGTCAGGTTAAAGAGTGTCTGTTTTTGTCGAAAAAAGTTAAAAAAAGGAATCATTTTTATGGCAGGTTGTCTGTCCATGTGTCTGTCTGTTGGTCTTTAACAAGAAAAAACAATTTCAACAAGAACTTCTAAAAAAAGGGTTCAATTCCACAGATTTTTTTTACCGTTTTTACTCTACCACTTGCCTTTAAAACGGAAAGTGTTGGGCAAAAGGAATCGGCAAAAAGGGGTGGGTTTTTGGCCAACGGTTTTCATATCTCTTCTGCTCCTCTGCCCTTCTGCTGTACTGGTCTTTATATTTAATTTATATTGTATTACTTCTCTTTACATTTTTTTCATTATTTTTCAGTGTTTTTTTTCCAGAGTTTTTTGTTTTGTTTCTTTTGCTTTTTGAACAAGATTTTCTTTATCATTTTCCATTTCCATTTTCAATGTTTTTTTTTTCCATTGCATTGTTGTCGTTGTTAGTTTAACAAGTTTTTTTAATTGAATTTTTTATTAAAAATGGCGTTTTGAAAGGCAAGGCTTGTTTGGGAACAAAAAAAAGGGTTAAAAATCCAACAAAGTTGTTAAAAGAAGAAAATTAAAAAAAAATTAAGCCTACAAGTAGACTCGTTTCAATAATAGATAGGCAAGCTACGGTTTCCAGGATCTAACTTCTAAAGGAAATTTATTCACCAGGCAAAAATTAATTCCTAAAAGCTATACAATTTAATTAATTATTGATAATGAGCCTAAAATTAGATATATTTTAGAAAGTAATTTATAAGAATCCAGATAAAGTCACATGCATTACCGCAGCAAAACTAAACACGTAATGGGAGCCTGGTCAAAAGCTTTAAGATCGTTGAACTAGAGCCTTGGTCTCAGTTGTCTTAGATGCAACAGAGGACAGTAAGAAAGACAATATTCAAACACGATTGTTAGTCTTTTCTTAACAAAAATAAAGCTGTGATCTAGTAGGTAGTGTGTTGGCTTATTAGACGAAAGGCCCGAGTTCGAATCCCAGGCCAGACATCAAAAACAAAATACAAAAAGTGTTTCTTCGGCGACTTCCTCTCATCAGATTTCTGGCAAAAACTCTGAGAGTAATAATTGCCATGAAAAGCTTCTCTCAAAAAATCTGTCGTTCGGAGTCGACTTTAAACTGTAGGTCCCGCCACTCATGTATAAAATTAACGCACACAGCATGAGTGGTGTTGAGAAGCTAGGCCGTAATCCTGACGAAGGGTTGTAATGGCCAATTATGTATGTTATTAAATAAACTGCTTTATACATTGTTAAATAAATAATTTAAATTTTGAAAAATATTGGATTCCTACCTTCCCAATAGACAGCTTATTTATAACGTCAGGAACTTACTCCCAATTATTCTTCAATAAAAATAATATTTTTAAATACAAAATTTTTCTTTATTTCACTTAATTTTTTATTTTACTTTACTTTTTATTTATTTTTTTTAATTTTTTTTTTGTGAATTTTTCATTTTTTTTCACCAAATTTTTTTTTCACTTTTTAATTTTTTTAATTAATTTAATTTTATATAATTTTCTTTTTATTTTATATTTTATTTATTTTTTTCTTAATTTCTTTTAATTTTAATGACATTCTTTTATTTTATTTTTTACACAATTACACAATTTACTAAATTTTTTCTTCATTTCATTTATTTTTTTTATTTTACTTTATTTTTATCTTTTTTATTATATTTTTTTTCATTTAATTTCGCTTTATATTTTCATTTCATTCGCTTTATTTTTTATTTAACATTTTATTTTTCTTATTTAATTTTATTTTTATTTTTTACATAATTTTTTATTTTTCATTTCATTCGCTTTATTTTTTATTTCACTTCTTATTTCTTTTTTTTTATTTAATTTTTATTATTATTTTTTTTTTATTTTATTTTATTTCATTTCACTTTATTCTTTGATTTTTTATTTCACTTTTTTATTTTTTATTTTATTTTTTTATTTATTTTTACATTTTATTTTTCTTTTACTAATTACATATGTAAATATGTATGACAACTTCACACACAATCCCTAATTAATTTTTCATACCGTTAACTTTACATTTACACCGGTTTAAATAAACAGACATTTTAACATTATGTATTGCATTAACAGAAATGCATTAACATTTGTTCTCTTAACAAACTATGGCGCTTACATTGAATGCATATTTACATTCATATGTACATACACGGCTACAATGTCTTTTGAAGGTCACGCACACCAATCATTCTTTGCCATTTTGATAAATTATTTTCTTTATCCCGTAACAAAATTTTTAAATCACTATTTTACATTAAAAAACATTAAAATCTATAATAATAACATATTCACGAACAATAATAACAATAAGTATACGTTTCTAAACATAAATAACAATATAATAAACAACACAAAACTATTTTCCAAAAAGAACAAAAAGAAAAAACCAAAGAACGCTTTATTAACACGGCCGCTTATTAATAAGATTTCAAGAAAACTGATTAACATGCGAAAAAATGCATGTCCATCAAACGTTATTCGTATGTACATACGGACATACACATATACTTTACGTGTGAAAAAAGCAACAACATATTAAAATTCACTCTAACTCTATTAAATCATATGACAAACAACAACAAATGCGCTCATGTTATTTTGCCTTTTCTCTTATTGTGCCTTTATCAATAAGAAACAACAAAAACAATCAGAAGAACAGCATATTTACACTCCCAAATTATGTAGTTTTACCAGGTAAGCACTGCTTCTGTTTGCCATCCTCTAGAAAATACAAAAAAACAACAGCAACAACATAATTGTGTCCAACTATATTTTCAATGAACATGTCAATGCATTGTTTTTGCATACATTCTAGAAGAACAACAACAGTTTGCCTTTCAACTTGTTGATTCTTATATTACAACAACAATGACATTATAAAGCCGAAGTCAATGCTCTTCTCTCACACCAGACACATTTAATATAATCTCATGCACTCGGTTTCATTCAATCATGACCCTTCGGTTATTATTATGGTCTCGTACCGCACACACAGCATTGTAACATAATGAGTTGAAAAACTTTCATGCATTCGGTTTCATGCACTCAAATTCGTTCGCTTTGTTATTCATGCATTCATTCAATATACGAAATGGTTTGGCACCGCACTAACCATATTCAATACAATGTAAGTATGACGCGTAAAAAAATTTTCATGCATTCGACTTGTTGTGAAAATGCTACCTCGTTTGTTATGAGTCGATAGAGTGTTAGTTGTTTTCATAACCACACGTGCTTTGTTTTTGTATATTGGCTTGAGAAAAAAAGGAAACAATAAGAATATAGATGTATTGTTTTGGTTTTGCTACAATTTTTTGTTTACATTTTTGGACATACAGAGGAAAGAGCGTTGTTTGCTCTATGCAATGTAGAGTGCAAGAAGTCTACTTAACATTATTTGACGACAATAGGAAGAAAAACAATAAGAAAAATAACTTTGATTTGTTATTTTTTCATTTTCAATAACATTGTCTTTATAAATCATCAGACATGTTTAGCTTTGCTGTATTTTGGTTTACATTTCGTGAAGTTTTTATGAAATGTTTTGCTCTCGTCTTGTATTCTTTTTAAATGTAAAGAGAGCAAAGGCAATAGGCAAACAACTATGCACTAAACTTCATTCCAACCGCTTGTGTTTGTGTTTGTGCTAGCAGAGCAACGGTGTATATCAATAAGTGTTGTGTTGTTAGTGCATGGCCTTGAATGTGAAAAAGTGTTTTTGTATGCGTGAATTCATGCTCATGCATGGTGTATGCACGTACATATATTTTCAAATGTGTGTTCATTTAGCGGAAGTAAATTGCAACGGAACAACGAAGAGACAGAGAGAGGGTGTGAGTGGTAGCAGTTCTTAAAAGGTGAGTACGAATGGTGTACCATTGTAGTTTGCAAGAAAAAGAGAGTGTTGTGTTTTGTAGTAAACAACCAACATGTTATCTGACAAGAAAAAAACTAACAGTACTGTTAACAGTAGTACTGCAGTAATGTTAGAGTGATTTCAATGTTATTTGCCTGCGTTCAAACCGTTAAACATTTTAAAAAGATAATTTCGCATTAATTTAATTAAAAGGCCTGAGTAAAAGGTTTTAGGTGAACAAATTTATGTTCAAATGTTTTTTTTTAATTTTTTATAGGTAGGTCCGTATATTTTAAATATTTTTTATTTTGAGGAAAAAAATTATCTTGGATTTTTCTTGTTGTTTTTTAATTTAATTTATTTTGTTTTATTTTATTTTTTTTTGATATGTTTTAACTTTTTTATGAATGTGCAAATTTTTTTATTTAATTTAATTATGTTTTCCTTACTGAATAAACTATTTCATAAATTGTTGAATACATAATTTAAGATTTGAAAAATATTATATTCTTACCTTACCAATAGACATCTTATTTATAACGTCAGGAACTTGCTTTATATTATTCCCCAATAAGAAGGATTTTTTAAACGTAATTTTTTCATTATTTCATTTCACTTAATATTTTTATTTTACTCTACTTTTTTATTTTTATTATTTTTTTCACTTTATTTTTTATTTCTTATTTATTTTTATTTTATTTTTCTAAATTACTTTATTTCTTATTTTATTCTTTAAAAAATTTACACAATTTATTTTTCATTTCGCTTAACTTCTGATTTTACTCTATTTTTAAATATGTTTTATTTATTTTTCACATCATTTTATTTTTATTTTTTCTTGTTTCGCTTTTTATATATTTTTTCCATTTAATTTTTTTATTTTTAATTTTTTTATTATACTTTTTATCTTATTTTTAATTTTTTTTTTATTTATTTTATTATTACTCTTTTAATTTTTTCATTTCACTTCACTTCATTTTTTATTTTTTCTATTTAATTTTTTATTTATTTCATAATTTTCTTTTATTTCTTTTATTTCACTTTATATTTTATTTTTAATTTCACTTATTTATTTTCTTTTTCTATTAAATTTTTTATTTTATTTAATTTTTTTATTCTTTATTTTATTTTTTTATTTCTTATTTTTATATAATTTTTTATTTTTTCATTTCAATTCACTTTATTCTTTTATTTTTTATTTCACTTTTTTATTTTCTTATTTTATTTTTGTATTTTAATTTATATTTTATTTTTTATATTTCTTTTACTAATTATGTAAATATGACAACTACACACACGATCCCTAATTCATTTTTCATACCGTTAACTTTACATTTACACCGATTTTAATAAACAGACATTTTAACAGTATTGCATTAACAGAAATTCATTAACATTTGGTCTCTTAACAAACTCTGGCGCTTACATTGAATACATATTTACATTCATATGTACATACACGGCGACAATGTCTTTTGAATCATTCTTCGCCATTTTGATAAATTATTTTCTTTATCCCGCAACAAAATTTTTAAATCACTATTTTACATTAAAAATAATAACGATAACATATTCACAAACAATAATAACAATAAGTACACGTTTCTAAACATTAATAACAATATAATAAACAACACAAAACTATTTTCCAAAAGAACAAAAAGAAAAAAACCAAAGAACGCTTTATTAACACGGCCGCTTATTAATAAGATCTTAAGAAAACTGATTAGCATGCGACAAAATGCATGTCCATCAAACGATGTGCATATGTACATGCATACACACATACTTTACATGTGAAAAAAGCAACAACATATTAAAGTTCACTCTAACTCTATTAAATCATATGACAAACAACAACAAATGCGCTCAAGTTATTTTTCCTTTTCTCTTGTTATGTCTTTATCAATAAAAAACACGACATATTTGCACTCCCAAATTATGTACAAACAACAACAACATAATTGTTTCCAATAAACTTTGTTTCCAATAAACATGTGAATGCATTGTATTTGCATTCATTCTAGGAGAACAACAACAGTTTCCCTTTCAACTTGTTGATTCTCACATTACAATAACAATGACATTATAAAGCCGAAGACAATGCTCTTCTCTCACACCAAACAAATTTAATACAATCTCATGCACGCGGTTTCATTCAATCATGACCCTTCGGTTATTATTCATTCATTCATTCATAAATTAAAATTACTAAATGCTCTCGTACCACACACACAGCATTTTAACATAATGAGCTGAAAAACTTACATGCATTCGGTTTCATGCACACAAATTCATTTGCTTTGTTATTCATGCATTCATTCAAAATACGAAATGGATTGCCACCGCACTAACCATATTCAATACAATGTAAGTAAGACGCGTAAAAAATCTTTCATGCATTCGTCTTCATGCGAAAATGCTGCCTCGTTTGTTGTGATTGCATAGAGTGTTAGTTGTTTTCATAACCACACGTGCTTTGTTTTTGTATATTGGCTTGAGACAAAAAAAAGAAACAATAAGAATACCGATGTATTGTTTTGGTTTTGCTACAAACTTTTTTTTTCCTTTTTGGACATACAGACTCTTCTCCTACCTTGTCCAATATTTAATGCACCATAAAAAAAATTGTGTGGCACTCGTTTTCCTACACACTTGTTCTTTCGGGTGTTATTCATCGTTGTTGTTATGCATGCATTTGAAACTACCGAACAGAGACATTGTTGTACTTATTAAAGGCAAAGGAGAGCAAATGCACTCAAATTCATTTAAAGATGATGTTATTGTTGTTGTTATTGTATGATAATCGCCATGTTAATGATGTCATTAATCAAATTACTTTAAAAAGAACTACAAAGCCGACAGTAGTTGTAGTTTGTGTGCGATTTGAGAAGGTTAAGTGGAAATTTTTTCGGGTTAAAATTGAAAGTGAAAGAAATAAATTAAATTTGTGTATGATAAACAAATGTAAGATTTTGTGTTAATAAAATATTATATTGTGTTAAAACATGCGTGTGCAATAGTTTAATAAGATTTTGTTTAATTCCAATGGTTTTAATTAAATTTTTCGGTTTTCAATAAGAATCATACGATAATTTTCAAATTGGAGTAAGAATCAGTACGTCATAAGTGATGTGTTGTGTTGTGTGTGCAAGGCCTTGTATGTAAAAATAAAACAACAACAACAAAAAAAGGTTTTATGAGAAATAAAAGAAAAGAAAACTCCAATGCTGGAGTACAATAGCAGAGCAACGGTGTATGTCAATAAAAAAAATGTGTTGTTAGTGCATGGCCTTGAATGTGAAAAAGTGTTTTTGTATGCGTGAATTCATGCACATGTACAGTGTATACACGTACATATATTTTCAAATGCGTGTTCATTTAGCGGAAGTAAATTGCAACGGAACAACGAAGAGACAGAGAGGGTGTGTGTGGGAGCGGTTATTAAAAGGTGAGTACAAATGGTGTATCATTGTAGTTTGCAAGAGAAAGAGAAAATGTGTTGGTTTTGTAGTAAACAACCAACATGTTATCTGATAAGAAAAAAACCAACAGTACTGTTAACAGTAATACCGCATATGTTAGAGTGATTTCAATGTTATTTGTTTGCATTCAAGCCTGTTAAGGATTTTAAGAAGATAATTTCCCATGAATTTAATTAAAAGGCTATAATAAAAGGATTTAGGTGAACAAATTTGTGTTCAAATGTTTTTTTTTAATTTTTTATAGGTAGGTCCGTATATTTTAAATATTTTTTAATTTGAGAAAAAAATTATCTTGCATTTTTCTTATTGTTTCTTTAATTTTATTTATTTATTTTTTTTTTATTTGTTTTAACTTTTTTATGAATGTGCAAATTTTTTTTATTTAATTTAATTATTTTTTCCTTACTGAATAAACTATTTCATAGATTGTTGAATACATAATTTAAGATTTGAAAAATATTATATTCTTACCTTACCAATAGACAGCTTATTTATAACGTCAGGAACTTCCTTCCAATTATTCTTCAATAAAAAGGATATTTTTAAACACAAAATTTTTCTTTATTTCACTTAATTTTTTTTTATTTTACTTTACTTTTTTATTTTTATTATTTTTTCACTTTATTTTTTATTTCTTATTTATTTTTATTTTATTTTTCTAAATTACTTTATTTCTTATTTTATTTCTTATTTTATTCTTTACAGAATTTACACAATTTATTTTTCATTTCGCTTAACTTCTGATTTCACTCTATTTTTTAAATATTTTTTATTTATTTTTCACATCACTTTATTTTTATTTTTTCTTATTTCGCTTTTTATATATTTTTTCTATTTAATTTTTTTATTTCATATATTTTAATTTTTTTATTTTACTTTTTATCTTATTTTTAATTTTTTTATTTATTTTATTATTACTCTTTTAATTTTTTCATTTCACTTAATTTTTTATTTTACTCTTTATTTTTTCTATTTACATTTTTATTTATTTTATATTTTTCTTTTATTTTTTTCATTTCACTTTATATTTTATTTTTAATTTCAAGGTTTTATTTATTTTTTTTTTTCTATTAAATTTTGGTTTAACATTTTGTATTTTATTAAATTTTTTATTATTTTAAATTAATTTTTTTATTTCTTATTTTATTTTATTTTTTTATTTCTTATTTTTATATAATTTTTTATTTTTTCATTTCAATTCACTTTATTCTTTTATTTTATATTTCACTTTTTTATTTTTTTATTTTATTTTTTAATTTATTTTTATATTTTAATTTATTTATATTTTAATTTATATTTTATTTTTTATATTTCTTTTACTAATTATGTAAATATGACAACTACACACACGATCCCTAATTCATTTTTCATACCGTTAACTTTACATTTACACCGATTTTAATAAACAGACATTTTAACAGTATTGCATTAACAGAAATGCATTAACATTTGTTCTCTTAACAAACTATGGCGCTTACATTGAATGCATATTTACATTCATATGTACATACACGGCTACAATGTCTTTTGAAGGTCACGCACACCAATCATTCTTTGCCATTTTGATAAATTATTTTCTTTATCCCGTAACAAAATTTTTAAATCACTATTTTACATTAAAAAACATTAAAATCTATAATAATAACATATTCACGAACAATAATAACAATAAGTACACGTTTCTAAACATTAATAAAAATATAAATAACAACACAAAACTATTTTCCAAAAAAAAACAAAAAGAAAAAACCAAAGAACGCTTTATTAACACGGCCGCTTATTAATAAGATTTTAAGAAAACTGATTAGCATGCGACAAAATGCATGTCCATCAAACGATGTGCATATGTACATGCATACACACATACTTTACATGTGAAAAAAAGCAACAACATATTAAAGTTCACTCCAACTCTATTAAATCATATGACAAACAACAACAAATGCGCTCAAGTTATTTTTCCTTTTCTCTTGTTATGTCTTTATCAATAAAAAACACGACATATTTGCACTCCCAAATTATGTACAAACAACAACAACATAATTGTTTCCAATAAACTTTGTTTCCAATAAACATGTGAATGCATTGTATTTGCATTCATTCTAGGAGAACAACAACAGTTTCCCTTTCAACTTGTTGATTCTTATATTACAATAACAATGACATTATAAAGCCGAAGACAATGCTCTTCTCTCACACCAAACAAATTTAATACAATCTCATGCACGCGGTTTCATTCAATCATGACCCTTCGGTTATTATTCATTCATTCATTCATAAATTAAAATTACTAAATGCTCTCGTACCACACACACAGCATTTTAACATAATGAGCTGAAAAACTTACATGCATTCGGTTTCATGCACACAAATTCATTTGCTTTGTTATTCATGCATTCATTCAAAATACGAAATGGATTGCCACCGCACTAACCATATTCAATACAATGTAAGTAAGACGCGTAAAAAATCTTTCATGCATTCGTCTTCATGCGAAAATGCTACCTCGTTTGTGTGAGTTGTTTGTATAATCACACGTGCTTTGTTTTTGTATATTGGCTTGCGAAAAAAAAGAAACAATAAGAATATCGATGTATTGTTTTGGTTTTGCTACAATTTTTTGTTTACATTTTTGGACATTCAGACTATTCTGTGTGGCATTCGTTTTCCTAAACACTTGTTCGTTCGGGTGTTATTCATCTTTGTTGTTATGCATGCATGCATTGGAAATTTGTAAACAGAGAGGAAAGAGTGTTGTTTGCTCTATGCAATGTAGAATACAAGAAATCTACTTTAAATTGTTTGTCGTAAGGAGAGCAAAGGCAACAGGCAAACAATTATGCACTCAACTTCATTCCAACGTGTTGTGTTTGAGCTTGTTGTTGTTTGTTTAATCATCATTGGTGGTATTGGTGTTATTAATGTTAAGTTTTGTCGTGATTTGATTACATTTCATGCAAAAACAAGTGTTTTTCTTCAACATTGTTCGTGCTTATTATAGGCAAAGAAGAGCAAATGCACTCAAGTTCATTTATTGTTGTTGTTATTGTATGATAATCGCCATGTTATTGATGTCATTAATCAAATTACTTTAAAAAGAACTACAAAGCCGACAGCAGTTGTAGTTTGTGTGCGATTTGAGAAGGTTAATTGGAAATTTTTTCGGGTTAAAATTGAAAGTGAAAGAAATAAATTAAATTTGTGTATGATAAAAAATATTAATTATTTGTGTTAATAAAATAATATATTGTGTTAAAACATGCGTGTGCAATAGTTTAATAAGATTTTGTTTTAATTCTAACGGAATAAAAAGGTTTTAATTAAATTTTTCGGTTTTCAATAAGAATCATACGATAATTTTCAAAATGGAGTACAGCAGTAAGGGTGTACGTCATAAGTGATGTGATGTGTTGTGTGTGCAAGGCCTTGTATGTAAAAATAAAACAACAACACCAAAAAAGGTTTTATGAGAAATAAAAGAAAACTCCAATGCTGGAGTACAATAGCAGAGCAACGGTGTATATCAATAAAAAAAAATGTGTTGTTAGTGCTTGGCCTTAAGTGTGAAAAAGTGTTTTTTGTAAATAAATTCATGCACATGCATGTTCTTACGATTGCGAACGTCGTGAAGGAGAGGGTGTGAGTGGTAGCAGTTCTTATATGGTGAGTTTTAAAATCATTTGTAAACCAAACAATAAATTTTTAAGTTGTTACGATGCTTGCAAAACAAATGGTGTACCATTGTGGTTTGCAAGAAAGAGAAAGAGAAAGAAAAAGTGTTGCGTTTTGTAATAAAAAACCAACAAGTTATCTCATAAGAAAAAAAATAACAGTACTGTTAACAGCAATACATACTGCAGTAATGTTAGAGTGATTTCAATGTTATTTGCTTGCATTCAAGCCTGTTAAAGACTTTAAGAAATTAAATTTAATTAATTTAGGTGAACAAATTTATGTTCAAATTTTTTTTTATTTCTTTTATGCTTGTTGTCTTTACATTTTAAATACATATGTATTTTAAATACTTTTTAAAATTAGAAAAAAATTGTTTTGTATTATTTTATATTTTTATTTTCTAATTTTTTTTTTGATTTGTTTTTTATCTTTTTTTATGCCTGTGCAAATTTAATATTTGTTGACCAGCAACAAAATATAAATTTATATTTATTAGTGTTTGTGTGCATTTGTGCGCCTCTGTGTGAGGAGAAATATAATACTTTTACTCTTCTTTCTTAATTCTCACATACACAGTACTCTGTTACAATGTAGCAACGAAGTTAAGTTTTAAGAATGGGGTGGGGTGTGGTAGAAAAATAAGGCACACACCCGTACACCCTCACAAACATAAGAAAGAAAGGGTTTTTGGTTGAACAACAGCAACCATCATTAACAACAGCAACATTTTGAGAGAACAAAAAAAATGGAAAAAAACGAAGCCAATTTAAAAGTCTGCCTGTCACATGCACACACATACACACGCTTGCAATCATCATTTTTATATACAGTTTTAACGTTAACCGTTTACGTTATAAGAAACAAACCAAAATAATGAGAAGATTTACAGAGTGTAACTTTTATGTAAGACTGCTGTATAGCAAGGGCAGGTGTGTGTGTGTATGTATGTCTGTATGTTTGTGTTTCTGTTGTGCTATCAAGTAATGCTGGCGAATTAATGATGCTGCTTTTGTATGGTCCATTTGTACAAGAAAAATAAAAACAACAAAAAATATTTTAAGTTTATGTGTGTGTGTGTGTGTTTGTGTATGTGCTTTAGTAAGTCGTTTGTATTGTATTGTGCTTACAACCCTTTTTTATTCACTTTTTTGTGTAATTTTCTCAATTTTCTTTTCAATTTTATTTGTGTTTCTTGTTGGCGATTTACAGTTTTTTTCTGTTGTTGTTGCTGCTTAACATGGTCATGTTGAGAACAAGAGCATAAAAAAGCATTTTCCTTTCTTTCTCTCTTGTTGTTGCTGCTGTTGTTGTACTTTTTTTGGTAACACACGCAATTTTTGTTTCTTTTTCCTCTTTATTTTTGGCAACTTTCTTTAAAAGTATGAGTTTTTTGAACAAATGTTTGTCTGCGTGTGTGTGTGTGTGTGTGTGTTTAGAATAACTGCTGGTCAGCATTTTACTTCACCACCACTACTACTACTACCACTACATCAGCTGCAAAATAAAAATCGAAATAAAATATGTAACAGGGTAGTGTGGTGGACAAGCGATTTTTTTATGGCGTGTTTTCTCTGTCATGTTTTTTAAAAAAAGAGTGAGTGTGTGAGAGGAGGATCAGGGGTGTATAGTGAAGTTAAGAAAAAGAGTTACATCTTCCTTACATGACTGGGCTAATGCAAAAAGGGTTCAATTTATAACATTAACAAAAAAAAATAGAATAAAATCATGTTCAATTTAAAATTAAATAAAGAAACGGGACCAGAACACAAACAACAAAAAAAAACAAACTTTACACAGAAAACATTAACAAGGCGTATAAATAATATTTTTTTGAACTAAAACGTGAAAGAAAATGGAAATGCATAGTTTTAGACACTTAATATAAGAAAATATACAAATTTCTTTGAAATATGCTTTTAAAAATATAAATATGCATTTATATGCCCTTTAAAAATCTTAAAATTTTTTACCGAAACACTAAATATGTCGATATATTCTTTAAAATACATACTACTAAAGCATTTAAAAATTCAAATATGCAATTATATGCTTTAAAAACTTGCCTTAATTTGGTTAAATCTTCTTTAAAATATGGCCTTATTGTAAAATATTCTCTAAGTATACTCTAAAAAATCCAATATGCTATTATATGCTTCTAAAAAATTCATACATTTAGTTGAAAATACTTCAAAAAGTTTTCAAATTGTGTGAATATACGAAATCTTTCTAAATATTCACTAAATATTGAAATACTAAAATATAATCTTTTAAAAATGTCACTAGTTTAAGTGCATATTCCTGAAATATTAATTAAATCTTTCAAATACCACATCAGCATGATAAAATGTATATAGAATTGCTTTACATGCTCTAAAAACGGAAATATGCAAAAATATGCCCTTAAAAAATTGTTAAATTTATGTTGAGGCATTAGAAAAACGCTTTGGATTCTGTATCAATAATAAAAACTTTATATAAAACCTTTAAAGTAAACATTAACGCATTTATGGATTTAAAATATGCAAAAATATGCATTAAAAAATTCTGAAATCTAACCTAAACATCTAAAACGGATTAAACTTACGTATTAATACTATAAAACGTATAAAAGATTCGTTGATATTGATCGAACAATTAAATATGCAAAAATATGCACTTAAAAATTGTTTTAATTTGCCATAAGCTAAAATACTTTTCAAATTGTGTACCATAAGATGTACAAAAAATTGAGAAAAAAATTCATATATGCATTTATATGCTTTTAAAGATTGTTTAAATTTATTTAAATATTTATCAAAATGCATGAAAAAATTTTCAAACGCCTGTGAGTATAACAAAATATACAAAAATGTGTATAAATAAACAAAACTTTCAAATATGCAATTATATGCCTTAAACAAATTTCATTGAAATACTTTGCATGTTTAAATATTCATTAAAATAATGATGAATTATAGTAAAAACTAAAAAAATTTCATCAAAAAACTGGTACACATTCAGAAAAAATTAAATATGCAAAAATATGCTTTAAAAAAATTTTACATTTTGCATTAAATTGCCAATGCAAGTCTCAAAACTTTAATGTATTTATATTACAAATGTAATAAATTGAAATATGCAAAATAAGCTTTTATGTTTGAAACAATTTTTAAGATTATTTCTTATTATTATTGATAAAATACGGGTTTTGTTAATGGAAAAAATATACTGTGGTGATATGCTGTGGCATTAGTAGGTTTTTTGTGGTTGTAAAGTGATTGATTTCATATTTTATTGTTTTTTTTCTCCTGTTTTCTTTCAAAAGTTCAATAAAGTTGTCTGGTAATACGATCTCTTCATTTACTGACTTTATAAGGTTGGTTTTGTGCCACAATTTGTCTGTTAAAGAAAGAAATATTTAAGGCTGCCACACAAACGTCAATCATTTCTTATATTTCTTGTGTTTTTCTGTGTCTGCATGACCCACTGGTCTATTTAGTTGACTACTCTCTGGAGTAAAACTTAAAAAAAAAACACGAAATAAAAAAATATAAGAAAAGAAGCGAAATTTAAAAGCTTTTTAGGATTATAAGCAGTTTTTCATTTTGTTTTCTTTTAAGCAAACACTTGCCAAAAAAGTAAATATTGTAAGGAAAAGTAATGGAAAATTGAAGAAAATTTTCTTTTTTAACCCTTTTTTTAAAGGAATATATAGACCAGACCACCTACAAATTGTTTGTTTAGAAAATAAGAAAAAAAAAAACCAAAAAAAAAAAAATCCATTAAGAATCTAAAGTAAGTAATGTGTGTGCCGAGAAACTGTCAAAGTCAATGGCAATAAAAAACAAACAAAAAGGAGCAACAAAGTTTTGAAACAAATAGAATGACGAGATAAAATACACCCCAGTGTGCGTAACAGCACACATTTACTTGTAATGAATAAGAGCGAGAGGGAGAGAGAAAGAAAACCAACTTAAAAATTCAAGACACGCTGGTCATATGCCTCAGGTTGTAATTTAAAAAGAGAAAGAAAAAAAAATTGCAAACAACGCATACACTTACATATGTACATAGACTGTCTTACTCGATATTTATTAACAGTAAAAGGGGTGTTTTATTTTGCTTACAAGCTCAGACACACGCACACCTACATACACACATCTAACACTCTGTTAGAATATGATATTTAAAGCCCACATACAATTATTTTTACTCTCCTTTGAAAGCAAAACCAAAGAAGAAAACCTTGCATTACAAGTATTACCACTACAACTACAATGTCAACAAAAAAAAAAAAAAACGAAATAAAAAAACATTATTACCACTACAATGACAAAAATAAAAATTAAAATAAAAAAAGAGAGCGAACGAAGAGCATAAAACTCTTACAGCAATACAACAATAAACAATGCTGGACTGGACTGAATTGTAAAAAAAAAAAACGTAAACAATGTAAGGCACACACACACACACACGCATACAAAATTGAAATTGAAAAAACATAAAAAAATGTCTACACAGAGAGAGAGCTACACTCTTGTGTGTGTCCAGTGATATGAGGAACACAACAATAAAATCATCATACTGGACTACTGGACAATAAGAAACGTAAACAAAGTAAGACACACAGGCACACACATACATACACACTCTTGTCCTTATAAGCAACTCATCATATGTAAACCCATCGTATAACTATGCTCACAGTCGTTTGGGTTTCATATGTACGTTTCACACACTGTGCCTTTTGCCTTTACTCCCGCTCCACTCAACATATGTAAACACACAACATTATATGGAACTACTCTCATAGCGTAACTCGTCCGTTTTTTATTGTTTTGTTTTTTTTTGCAAATTTTTTGTTTTGCAATTACTAAGGCATACTTTTAGGGAAACTTGAAAATGGCAAAGGGAAAAAGTCTCGTCCTTTTTAATATTTTTTTTCTTATTGGAGATTTTTTTGCAATAAAAATTCAATTTTAATGCTGAACTAAGAGCATCAACGAACTTTCTCTTGCCGTTTAGCTCTGTTTTCCTGCTTGCTCTCTCTTAAATATTTCATTTTAGAGCTAAAGTTCCACAAGAATAGCAATTTGTGACCAAATGTTAAGCATCTGACTAACTAAGATTTATTTTGTTGGTACTTTGTGTTGCTATATCGTTGGGGAATTCTCTTAGTACCGACATGACATTCGGAAACTTGTATTTCAGAGATAACATTTATGTATATTTACATTCAAGTTTTTCTTTCTGTGATAATTGATACCTTAGCAGCAACTGTTTTTGCCCTAATCCAATAATTCCTCATTGAAAATATTTCTGAAATTGGACGAATAATGAACGCGTCCAACATGAACAAAACGAAAAAAAATAATTCAATGTTTTATAAATAAAATTCCAATTTCCATCATTTTTCTCTCTTTCTCTTTCTTCGTCTTTGTCTTCTTTTTCGATTTTCTTTTTTTTTTAACTCAGCTTTCTATAACAATTCTTAGCAAACTTTTAATGATTATCGGTGAGTGCGTTTGAGATTTTTTTTATTTTTTTATTGTTGTTGTATCTTCTTCTTTGTCGTCATTTTTAATTTATTTGAACGTCAATTTTCATTTCGAGTTTTAATACCCCGTTTTCTCCATCAAGCGATAAGTATTTAAAGGAAAGGAAGGAAAAAACGCACTCAATTCCTTGTTTTTCTTTTTTTTTTTTATTCTGATTTTTTTTAGGAAAAAGTACTCATTTTTTTCCTCTGGCTTTTGTATCTTTTCAAAGGGTTTCTTTCTGTTTTTTCTTCTTCTTTTTTTTTTGTTTAAAAAAAGTACTCTTGAACCCCCAAAATTCCCGTTTTCTATCTTTTTCCCCCATTTACGCTGGTTATTTTTAATAATTAAACGAAAAATCTTTATTTTTTTCAACCACTTTAAACCCCCTTCCCCCCACCACCATCATTCTTTATACTTTGTTATTAAAAAAGTATTTGAATTTTTTATTTTTTCTTTGAAAATTCCTTCGTTATGCAAAAAAAAAAAAAGTACTTTTAAAAAAGCAACTAAAACTTGTCCTTGTAATTGCTTTAAGGACTTGAAAACAAAAGACTTAAGAGAATGGCTGAAAAAATTTAAAATAAAAACGGGTTTTCAGTTTAAAGAAGACTCTTTTTCTTTTCAGCTAAAAAAAGTACTTTTCTCTATTGTTGCTCTATAAATGGTGTTTTATTATTAAGAAAAAGTACTTTTAAAAACTTCTAAAAATTGTGTTTGTAATTGGTTTCAGAAAAGCTGAATTAAAAAAGTACCAAAAAAAGGTACTCAAAAAATTTCGAAAAAGTACCAAAGATTTTTTTATTATTGTCGTGGTACTCCCCTTGTAGTCGCCGTAGTCTAGTAGGTAGTGTGTTCGCTTATTAGACGTAAAGCCTGGGTTCGAGGCCCAGGCCAGACATCAAAACGAAATATGAAAAAAAAAATATTTCTTCGGCGGCTACCTCTCAACAGATTTCTGGCAAAAACGCTGAGAATGAATAAAAAAAAAGTTGCCATGAAAAGGTTCTCAAAACATCTGTCGTTCGGAGTCGACTTTAAATTGTAGATCCCGCCATTCATGTATAAAATTAACACACACAACAAGCTAGGCCGTAATCCTGACTGAAGGGTTGCAATGCCCAATTAAGTATGTATGTGGTACTCCCCTCATATTTTATAGGGTATACCAATAATGGTTTCATCCAAGTCTATCGCCTTGACGTAACTCAGATTGCTGCTAGGTTATCAACAATACCCAGCACCTAAATATATATTTCTGGGATGCATTAATGCCTCACAGGTTTCAAGAATGTGTTTCGATAATTGATTCTCATCGTCACAGAATCTACATGCTGGGTTCGAGACATATCCCAATCTGGATAAGTGTACCCATGAGTCTACAGTGCTGCGCTGTCACAAGATAAGTTATTAACCTTAGGCTATTTCTGTTCATCTATGGACTATAGATCAGTGCCTTTCACGCTCATTAGTCTCCTATTATAAATGTTATAAGCCTAAAAGGGAGTGAAGTCATTTCTATGACGAATTGGTACTAAAAATTCTCTTTCAGCACATGTTGTCATCTGGTTCCGATCAAACATTACTCTCTAGACGCTCTAACGGGAATTAAATTTTTCTCTGATAATTCGTTCAGAAATTCGCCTGTTGGCAGTCTATCAGACATTCATTGGCTGAACCCCACATTCTTTTTAGCCCCACTGTTTGTATATCTGCGTATGTGTATGCGTTTGTATGTGTGTGTGTTAGAGTTGTTGTTGTTGTTTTTTGTTTTCGATTCTTTCATAATATTTTCATTATTATGCGTAGAGACGTACGCAAAAATAAAAATAATTTTGCAGGACGTTCGTTCTAAATTCATGACCAACAGAATAAATAAATTTTTGTTTTCTTAAAAAACAACAACAAAACAGCAACAAAAAATTCTCAAAAAAAAAATTATATTATATAACGGGGAAAGAGAGAGAGAGAGAGAGAGAGAGAGAGAGAGAGAGAAAAAAACAGCCTTGTCAGTAGAAAAAATAAAAAGAATAAATAAAATAAGAAAAAGTAACACACACACACATACAAAGAGAGAAAAAAAATACAAATAAACCAACAACATGTGCCCAAGATAAAGTAGGCTTATCATCAAACCCAATACAATATAACACAACACAACCACCCATACGAACATACAAATAGTCTTCGGCAAATGCTTTACTTTAGCGAAAGGCAAGAAAGGAAGAGTTGCACAAGAGTTGGAAGGGTGGTGTGCTGTGGCGGTGTTAGTAATGGCCAGCAAAAGTGAAAGTTTTATAACGAAATTTTATATTCATTTCAGCAGCATTTCGTTTTTTAACCCTTTCAGTTGTGTTTTTTGCAAAAACAGCAGCAGCCGTACAAAGAAAGAATGATGCTGCTGACGACGTCGACGATGATAATAATGACCATGACGTTGATACTGGTCAGAGCGTCTCTTAACTTAAGCGAGAGTGTTTAGGTTAGAAAGAGTAGGCAAAAGAAATTCCGTTCTCGTTTTCTTTCTTTTCATTTTTGAGAAATAATGTCCAGCCTTGCTTGCCTTATGTAATAATACCTGTTTGAGATCATAATGATGTTGTTGATGATGCTGAGAGTGCACGCGCTCTCTTTTCTTGTGTAGTTTTTTTGCTTCGATTTTTTTTTTTGGTCACTCTAGTTTTTTTGCAATCCTTTTTTATATTTTTTCTTCTTCTTCTTCTTTTTCTTCACTTTACTTTGACCATTTCTAACGGTTTTTTAACTCTTTCTACTCCGCGTGTGTGTATGTGTGTGTGGCAAAATTCTGCAGAATTGCTTGGTTTTGTTTGTGTTGTTGTCCCCCTTTCTCTTTTTATCATTTTTATTTCGTTTGCTTTCATCTTTTTTTTTGCAGCCTAAAAGAGGGCAGTTTTTTATAATTTTTGTCTTTCTTTGCTTTACATTTTATCAAGAAAAAATAGAAAAAAGAGAAAGTAAATGGGAGGGGGGCTTAGAAAAAATTGTAAATTAAGTTAGAATCTCATTATAAGCAACCCCTTTTCTGTACTTTTTTTTTGGTCATCATCACAAAAAAAGTACTTTTTTGTACTCATTTTTTTTTTGTAATTCTTTGTGATGCCAAGAAATAGTATTAAAGAAAAATTTTTAAAATCAATACTTTGCTTCATGTAAAGAGAAGCTTAAAAAATTTTTGATAGATTTTTTTTAAATTCTTGCCATAAAAAAACTACAAAATTGGAAAAAGACCCATGTGAAGAAGATTTTCAAATAGTTTCAGTGTTTATCGGAAAACTTTGCTATCAAGAACGGTATAGATTGACTAAGACGAGCTGTTGTTTCCTTGTAAATTCGCATTTTTGCATGATTGACCTCAGTTACTAGCCTGTACAGGCATTTGTGAAGTAGTCGAGGAAATCCAGTAGTTAGTGTGTTGGCTTATTAGGCGAGAGCCCATAGTTCAAATCCCTGACTCAAATATTTGCGAAAAAATATTTCTTTTAGTGCTTCCTCTCAGCAGTCGTCTAGTATAAATTTCTGCAAGTAAATAAAGTTGTCGTGGCTAGAATCGAAGCTGGAAAGGTGAGCTTTAAGGGAAACTCTCTAATTAAAGACAAACACGATTCTTACTCCAGTCAAAAGGAAACCAACTACCCAAAGACCTACTAACAGCAACGACATCAGGTAGGCTAAGTTATCCAGGAGACTTTTATTCGGAAACCATATGACAAATGGATGGTGTATGTCCATTTTAGTTTTCATGGGTCTTCGCCAAGGTTTTAAATAATGTGACGATCTGGTCGATGATGCTGAATATTTAATATTACTAATAATTTTTCACGCTCAGTCAACTTGTTCCTTATGATTTATGTTTAATTTATGCGGCTAAAACTACTTTCTACAACTTTAAATTTTCCTAAAAGTATGCCACAGTTTTTAATTAATTTTTTATACCTAAAAACCTATAATGTTAGACTAGCATATCAAAATTATTCAGTTTTTTCTTTTTTTAAGTTTTGCAGCATATTTTTCAATATTTTTCAGTTACGCTTGTCAAAACAAATCAAAAATTAAAGCATATTTTAAGGAGGTTCGCCTTTTTAATATAATAAAACTTTCCATATTTATGTATGGACTTACATATGTATGTATGGTATATATGTATGTGTATATGTAAATATATATGTATGAATGTATGTGTATGTATATGTATACAATAAATAACTATGAAAATATTGTATACAATTTATGCTGGACTAAACAATTTCTACCGACAGTATATGGAAATTTATACACATGCTCACACATACATATACACATGGTTGAAGCACATGTAAGAAACATGGTTATATGCCTAAATGTATGCTGCTAATATTGTTGTTTTTTCTTCTCATTTTTTGTGCAATACAAAATGGAAATTTTTAATTTTTTCTTTCTTTCTTTCTTTCATTCATTAGGGGTAGAAATATTTTTTTTCCAAGCTTGATACTGTTGTTGTTGTAGTTTTTTTATGGTCAGTTTTTTTATTTGTAAATAAAAATTTTGTGTTATTTTTTTTTTTGTAAATAAAAAATATTGTGAATATTTTTTAAGCCATTTTAGAAGGTTATTTTTGACTATGGCTGTTGTATCCATGTCTATATGCCGGAATATGTAAAAATCGTAAAAAAACAAAAAATATGATTTATATGTAGTGGTATATGATTTATATAAATTTATTTAAAAAGAGAGAAAGCAACTCAAAAAAATTTTAAAACCAAGTAAAAAAACAAAGCATACTTTTATGCTGAAATTTTTTGTTAGCATACTTTTAGGAGTTTGCAATAAAATGTTTGAAATTAATTTCTAAATTAAATTAACTAAAGAAAACAAATTTGTTTTAGAAAAACAATTGAAACCAGATTGATTGGATTGGACTCTGGATAGTTCTACCATCTTGGGTGTTACAATTAGCACTTTACTTACTTGCATACATGATTGGTCATTACGATCTAACTTATTACATCACCATTGTTTTGTATTAATTTTATTCAAGAGTGTTGGGACCTGCAAGCTTAACGTCGACCCTGAACGATAGATTTGAGAAACTTTTCTTGGCAATTTTATTTACTCTTAAGAGTTTTTGCCAGAAGAATGCTGATGTTTGAACCACGTACTTTCGTCCAATAAGCCAACACTCTATCTGCTAGACTGCGGCGAGTTCTCATTCTCTCCTGTTTGAATTAATAGAAGAAAATCGTGGCTCAATTGCCTAAGAAGGCATATCTCGCTCAATCAAAGAATGTAAAAGGCATCAGAAATCTGGCTGGTCAGTAAGGTGGCCACTGTCACATTCGCTTATAGCAAATGTTCAAAACAAACCCGCTGTCTTTAGATCACAGATATGCCTGTACTAAACATATATAAATGTCCTTTTTTAAGCAACTTTTTTCATTGCCTACTTTTAGGTGAATAGAAATTAAAACTTTCAAAAGTGCTTCAAAAATCTTTTAACAAAACTTATTGTCAAATAATTCTTTTTCACTAATTGAAGTATTTCATTAAGGAAAATAATCTGTAGCATGCTTTTAGGCTCAAACATTTTTTTGTGCGTCTTAAAAACAGTAATTTAACCAAAAATCTTTACAATTTTATGTGTTTTGAAATCATTTTTATACCTTTTTTATAAAACTTAACTGTCATACAATTAATGATAAATCTGTTGTGTACTCAATTGTAAAGATAATAATGATGCTACTCTCTGCTGCCCAGTTCTACTCCAGCCTTGCCTTTAAGGTACAATTGAGAAAAAAAAAATAACAGAGGGCAAGTGTTAAGAAAAACACCCTCGCTAAATAGAAAGAAAAAAAAGAAATTTTTTTCTAATACGCTTAAGAAAACAACAACGAAACGCAGAAGAAACTGTGGAAATTATTTAATTTTATGCAGCATTTCATTACCCCTCAAGTTGTACAAATTATTTTCGAAAATTTTTGAAGATTTTTTAACCCTTTTTTTATTTTTGGAGAACAAGAAATAGAAATTGTGATTTTCCATGGGTTTTGAAAGCCTGTTTTTGTATTTTTTTTTTCTTTTCTTTCAAAGTTTGTAATGAAAAAGGGACACTTTTGAAAAGTCTTAGGAATTAAGCGGCCTGTATTGTCTAATTAGTGTTAGAGAGCGAAATTAAAAGGGGGTCCCCTAAAAAACAATTGAATGATTATGGGAGAGGGAGGTAGTGCTTTGTGAAAATATTTTTCAATACAATAGGTCATAGAGCAAGGACTAGAGACTATGATCGCACCATACGTTTAAAGCAGACACTAATATAGTACCTAAAGGGAGATAGAGTCAGAATTATAACCTAACTTTTCGCACTACCCATGTTGTGTTAATTTTATCAGTCAAAGGCGGGACCTACAGTTTTTAATGTCGATCCCGAACGACAAATTTTGGAGAAACTATTCACTACAGCTTTATTCTACAATCTATTCTAATGAATGTGTGGTTTTACGGTCAATCCCTCACATTTACTTGGCAATTCAGCCGCTGACTGTGATTCCTTAGTCATTCTTTCCAGGTAAATTCCTGCAGACTGCAGCTATGCTTCAAAAGCCAGTAAGCAGACTTGGGTAACTCTCCATACAAGAAATTCTACCTATAGGGCCCATTATCATACCGCAATTTTTTCATTATTCTCTAGTTCCGGAAGCACTCAGAGCTTCTGAAAAAACGACAGAGGCCGACAATATCAATGCATTACAGTTTCTCCAAATTATCAATGTGATAGGGCACCAAATTGCCTTTTTCCTCTCCGACACAGTGCAGGGAATGTACCCAATAGGTGAAGAACAGTCACCACTTCTCTCTCATTCCCACAGCTTTTGCTGAAAACGTTTTATCAAATATCTAAGACAAATGTGTCTCACATGTTTTCCCAGGAATGACTCCAATAACCGTACTCAACGTGCTTTTTTGGGAGTTTAAGTATGCTTATAGTGTGTCAATGTTTTGACTAGAAAGCCGCCCACCTGTAGTATACGTAGTCCATGATTGCTCGTAAATCTTTGCAGAGATTGCAAAAGTAAAAAATACAATGGTGAGTTCGATTGTTGTATCTCATCTAGCCAGTTCAACAGTTCTTCAGTTGCTAATTATTATTTTTTCAACGAATTCATTTTGAAATCAGCTTTAATTTGTTATATTTTCCCTAAACTATACTTTAGTTTTTTAAAGAAAATGTTTTAAAAATAAATTCCCCCTAATGTATACTTTAATATTTAAATCCTTAAAGTATATTTCTCTTATAGTTTCTGTTTTTGTTTCTGTTTTGTTTTTTCTGTCACAAAAAACAGAGTCACTTTTTTGTCCTTGTGTGGTGGATGTGTGTGATTTTAAATATCCTCCCCCGGCCACCTTAAAATATGCTTAGTTTTGTTTGATTTTACTTTTCTAAACCGGAAAGTGTTTTTCAAAAATGTAAATCACCTTAAAAACTCAATTTCTGTGGTGGTAATGTCCTCTCCCGGTTAACAAATTTATGTGTGCTGCCGCCGTCTTCTCACTCACACCGTAAAGTGATGTGATTTTTTTATGGCCGTGGAAAAAATCTTTGCATATGTGTAGGCGTATGCGTTATATGTAGCCATGTATGGTTGGTGTCTGTATTATATTGTGCTAACAATGTCATATTCGTTCGTAAAGTTGTTGCTTATCTTCCTTCACCCCCCTCTTCTAAAAGTTACCACTTCCGTTGTATTAGCCGTAATGTTAGCCTAAGAACAGGACACATAAATTTGCTTATAGTTAAGCATACTTTTAGGCACATTTTATACTGTGTTGTATTTTATTTAAAATAGGATTTTGATAATATTTTTCGAGAAGTAAAAAAAAAAAAGAAAACGAAATCTAAACATCAGCTCTACATCAGTACACAAGATCTATTGATTTTAAATAGAGTTTTAACTATGAAAGCAACTTAAAAGTAAACTGTTTACACTGTTTCCTAAGGGTATTGAGGTGAGTCTAACAAAAAAAAAAAAGAGAAAATACTTTTCCTTTCCATATTTCAGTATACTTATTGCCTTCCTCTTCCCAAAACTGAAGAGATCTTATTGAAGTTTATGGTTATCTAAGGAGTAGGCAGACGTTGGGAATGGATTCTAAATCAGAGGAATGAACAAGAGTATTACAATAGAAATATTCTGATTTCAACAGTTAGTCAACGATAATTTAAAGGTCTTGGAGAGAGCCTCTACAGCTTACGCTCTGACTAGAAAATGCCAAAAATCTCTAAATAGAGAATCATTCATCTGTTACCCTGTATAACTGAGTAAATTGCAGAGATAGCATTAATAAACAAGGACAGTAGACAGTCAAGCAGCTTTTAAAGCCTCGGATGAAGCATACACGACATCCTTCTGATTAGAAGTTGCGAAGCATTGAGCCATTTATCTGTTACCCCTGGTAGCGGCTGCATAGGCATCCAACTTTGCTTCCTTGATCAGTCGTTACTGCTCTTTAGTAAGGATTACAAGTTAGCTTCGCACACCACTCATGTTGTGTGTGTTAATTTCATTCATGAGTGGCTAGACCTACAGTTTAACGTCGATACCGAACGACAGATTTTTGAGAAACTTTTTATAACAATTTTAGCCATGAAATTCACTTTTTTAATTTTCCCCTCAAAGCTATTTCTCAAAAAAATTTAATGGAAGTCAAATACGTTTGGACAGCCTCAATGTTGTCCATACAGTTAACAAGAGAGAAACCTTATAGACCCGCCTTCGTAATAATATTCCCTAACAACGCTGTCACATTGTGATTTTGTGTAAATTATGTGTGGAAATGGTGTAATTCTTTAGCCCCATCTCTGTTAAAAGCCAAATATTGTCCATGTCCTCCAATAATATTCTCAAAAGCATGTGCGTTAACGCATATGTCTGCTAAACAAACACAATCGCACATACACTTACATGTATTAGCATATACACTCATATGTGCGTATGTTGTATATGTACGTGTATTGCTCTCAGCAGGGGTGGGAGTTAGTTATTATTGCTTCTAAGCTGTAGGTTTACATTGTTGGGTAATTTTAGAAGATTTTTTTTTGTCGAAAAAACTGAATACGTAAGTAAATTAACACACACATACACTCATTTATGTATGTATGTATGTATGTATGTAAGCATGTATGCGTGTGTGTAAGGACTTTTCCAAAAAATATTTTAAATTTCTAATCAGTTGTTGATGTTGTTGTTATTGTTGTTGTAGTTGTTTTTTTTTTTTGTTAAAGTTCTATGCGTAGTTGAATAATAAGCCAGAAGTGTTTCCTTTTAAAAAGGCAGAAGGAAAGGGGAAGGAGGGTATTTGGCAGGAAATCTTAGAGGCATAAAAATATAACCAAACAGGTAAAATATAGAAGGACAATGGGTATCTTTCTATAGGCCTACATATAAGCAAATTAACCCTTTTATGGTGGATTAAGAAAATAGTTGGAAAAATAGTTTCAAAATACATATGCTGCAGAGATTTTGAAGAACCTTGCAAAGGTTTAAAGAAGCATTTCGGCTTTAAAAAGCACATCAGATTAGGTGCTCAAGAGTAAATGTGAGTGCCATAAGAGTCTATCAAAAGAGTCGCGACAAATATTCTCATACTGGGTAATGTCTGTGCAGGCTTCCACAGAACCCGTGGAGCCCATTTCAGAGCTCCACCTTACCTTTCTTTCAATATTAATCTAATATATTTCTATGCAAATTTGCATATCTTTTTTAGGCCTTCTATACCAAAAATGGGTTAAAAACGCTCTAAAGTATGCTACAGATTTTTTGTTTACTTTTTTTTTCATACACACTCATAAGTAAAGCAAACTTAAATAAACTTAAAACTGAAAGTAAATCTTTGAAATTTTAAACATTTTATTCTATTTCATGCCACAATACCACCACATCGTACATACAGAAGTGGTTGTAGTTGGCCGACAAGAAACTAGAGCATAGGTAGAGCCATATTTTATAGGCTATAAATTTTAAATACTATTCTATACATAAGATAAAGATATGCATACATACATAGACATATTTATGTACATATATGAATGTATAATGTATTATATATTGTGAAAATATATATCAAGTGATTGTATTTCATAGAAAATATTTAAATAGTTATTTGAGAATCAGGTGTGGTTTGAGTATTTGCTAAGGAAATGGGAAAACTGTGTTTAATTATTAAAAATTAATTAAAATGAAATATTTACGGTGAAAATAGTTTCAAATTATAAAATGGCAGAAAGAGAGAAATTAGTTTTGTTAGATACGCCAAAAGTGTATATTGTTTAAAGTATACTTTTAGGAGTTTAAAGCATAACTTATGGGATATTTATTGTGATTATGACTATTAATGACCCCGAGATTTGCATATTTCTTGCATGGCATACTTTTAGAAGGCAATTGCACGATATTTAGTCAGGATTACAACCATTTAGCTCCTCACATCAACCAAATTCTATACATGAGATGCAGCAAGGGACCTACAGTATGTTTAAAATGGACTGCGAACAACGGATTTTTAAGTGACTTTTCATGGCAATTTTATTTTACCAGAAGAGGAATTCAAACCCATGTTATTTCTTGATAGATGCATGACACAGATCTCCTTTCATTGCAATTGACCATTGGTTGCCTCAAAACTTGTTTTGGTCTTCCGTTCCGTTGAGCATCCCTTTCCAAACATTCGCCCTCACTTCACAGAAGGCACCACCAACGGCTTGAAAGCTCCCCCATCTCGCGTCTTTGCTCATTCCCACATATTTTGGGACCCAGCAGACATTATTCTGTCTTCCCAGCTGATTCAGCTTCTTCAGACAGTCGCATACTATCTTCTATTTAACCCCACTATTGGCCGAGTATTCCCATGGCGGCCGGACTCTCAGACAGTATTGAACTCCCCCTATAAGTTGAATTCAGTACGTCTTCCAATGGTACTGTTCGTATAGAGCAGAGCATCTTGAGGCATGTGGGACCAATAGGTTTGGAACAGACATTATGGGCGCAGTACTAGGGCACTTCTCTAGCACACACACTATTATAACATAATCCAACTAATATTGCATATTTTTAGGGGCTTTAAGAAATGTTTAAAATTACGATCTATTTTAAATATGTTTTGCTAGGGCGATATTTATTTTAAAAAATTTGTTAGAAAAAAATCATTGTTATGGGAAAACAAGATTTGTTTCTATTTTCATTATTTTTTGTGGCATAATTTTAGGGGTAATATATTGTTTTTGTTTTAAGTAACTGACATTGATTTAGAATTTGTATGTAAATTATTAGAAAAATGGCATCTTTAGCAAAGAAAAAGAAGAAGAAGAAGAATGTCCATAATTAATTATATTCAGCCAACGAACAGCATGGCTTTTGTACACAACTGTACCAAGTCTAAAAAGTTTTTTTTTTTTCGTTCGAAACATTTTCTGTTTAATTGCCTACTTTTGCTTGAAAATTCATTTTCGCCTTCGCATTATTTTTTTCTATTGTTGTTGTCTCTGCTTTTTTTTGTATTTTTTTTTTTTGTTTTTTTGGTTGGAGGGGGGCTTTTGGAAACAAGTAAAGTGCGTTTCAAAACAGAAAAACGAATCTAAAAACCATTAAAAATTATGTTAAAGAAATACAATACAAAAGTCTTTGTCCTCCACAGCTCTCCTAAGCCCTTCGTTCCCATTCCACTGCTTCCTTAGAAAACAAAACACAACTCTTTCTTGCTAAAGTTTGAAGGGAAAAAAGAGCGAAAAAAAGTGGAAAAATTTGGAATTGAAAGTGAAAAAAAAACGAAATTAAAAAACACCCACAACAATAACGATTTTTAAGCGAAAAAGAAAAAAAAAACAAAAGAAGAACAAGAAACTTTTTTTTTTTTTAATAAAAGGGATAGTCATCCGTCGTCTGTCTTGCCAACACAAAATTTTTAATGAAAAATCTTTGGTCTTTTGGCCAAACGCGATGGAACGTTGAAATAATTTGCATCCCTTTGCTGGCAAAGAGAGTGAAAAAAGCATTAAAAAAAGACGAAGAAAAAATCTGTTCCTTCCTCCCCCTACTCTTAAAGTCTTTAACTTTTTTCGAAATGGCAACAAAAATGAGAAAAAATTCCTTCTCATGCATATTCATTGACCAGAGAGAACCCATTATTACCACCATCATCGTGCCGCCTGCTTATCAAAGTCTCTATATTTCTTGTTCTTCTTGTTTATATTTTTCTTCATTGCCACACAATACTTTTACAATTTTTATCATTTTTTTAACGCTGTTTGCTTTTTTCTTTTAATTTCCACTCGTTTTGCATTTTGAGTCGAATTTTTTTTTTTTTTTTTGACTCAAAAATATTGAAATTTATTTAAGGATTCATTAAGGAGCAATTCACCTCCCCCCAGACCACCCTCGAAAAAAAGGGTTCGTTTGTTTGGAAAAAACTCCTGCAAACGAAAAGCACTTTCCTTTCGTAATTAATGGCTTTTCAAAAATTTTGATTTCATTTTCAAAATGTCAGAAATTAAACATACTTTTAGGAAAAAATCACTTTTTGGCAATTGAGACTGTGTTGAGGTTAGCATTTTCTAGAGGTTATTTTTGAATAAAAAGCTGTCCTTAAAACCAAATATAAAGTCAGAAGGATGGATAAGACTTGCATTGTTTTGTTTTTTTTTTGTTTGTTAGAAAAACGAAGAATGAAAACATACTTTTAGGGAAAAGTTCCTTTTCGCCCATTGACGTAGTAACGATACTCAGTAACTGGGGCTTGCTTTGGATAGAAAGCTATACAGGCAAGCCAATATATACACTTAGAAGAATGAAGAAGATCCAGATTGCTCTCTAGGCTTTCAAAAATCAAAAAAATGAAGCATATTTTTAGGAAAATTCCATTGCGCCACTTTGAGACTAAGAGATTGACTTAGGATAAAGTGTCTTAACGGGCAATCGAGGATAAAAAAACCTAAGTTTGAAAAACAAAAAATTGAGGCATACTTTAAGAGGCTGTATGTCTCTAATCTTAAGCTTAGCAATGAGTTTCACCCCCAAAGGGTTTTTTATGGAAAGCTGTACTAATAACTGAATATACTTTATACACATACAGGCATACTTTTAGGAAAAAGTTAAGTTTTTGTCATTGAGGCCTACTTTTAGGCTTCGGAAACATATTATTATAAAAGAAAAGAATCGTTTGCATTTTATTTTTCATATTTTTTATTTTTTTCGATATCTTTTTTTTATAAAAAATTACAAAAAGAATTACAAAAAATTGAAAACAAAATTGAATTAAAAAATACACACTCACTTATAAAAAAAACGAAATTGATTTATTATGTATTCGCTTATTCTTATAATAATATTATCAAATTGCAATACAAAAAACATGTTTATCAAAAAGTTTATTATTATTATTATTATTGTTGATTCATTTATTTAATAATAATAATAATTATTATTATTATAAATTTTTATTTTTAAATTTATTTTTTTTTTGTTTAAATTTATTGGCGTTCTAGAAAATTACACACATTTTTCTTGTTGGTATGGCAACTTGGTTGGCTATTTTTGTTTGCATTCTTCTTAAAGTTCTGTTTTTAGGATTTTAATTAAATTTTTAAATTCTATTTTTATAATATTTGTTTAAATCAAACATGTTAATTTTAAATTAAAAAAAATTGAGTATTTTTTATTTTGTTTTTCTGCTATTTATTATTAAATATGTATTGTATTGTATTGTATTGTATATAAAGTAGTTGTTGTTGTTTTAATTATTATTTGTTTTTATATTTAAATGTAGTATATTGTAATATTTGTAATAATTTGTTGTTGTAGTGGCTATAAGTTCCCAGTTTTATTTTGTTTTTATAAGTCTTTTCTGTTTAATTTTTATTAATTTTTTTTTCTCTTCTTTTGTTTTATATTCTAAATTGTTTTAATATTTTTTAATTTTTTAATATTTTAGTTTTCCATTTTTTTTTCTTCTTGTCTTATATTATTTATTGCATAAGTTGTAGGATAATGTCTTTTAATTTTTTTTTCGTTTTAGTTTTTCAATTTCTTTTTTTTTATTAATAGTCAAATAATTTTACAAAAAAGCTGATAAACTTGTTTTCAAATTATTTATTTAAAAAACAAACAAAAAATAAATTCAATAGTTGAAAATAAATAAAGCCTACTTTTAGGAATTAAAGATTTTGTAGAAGAAATATTTAATAGTTAAATAATAGTAAAGACTGCCTTCAGGCCTTAAAGATTTTATAGAAAATAAATTTCATGGAGTGATACAATAACATACTTTTAGGTGAAATATAAACGTTTAACTTTATATGTTTTAAAAATTAATTTAAAAATATATAAATAAAGGATATTGTCGATTAAATTGTTACAAAATAAAGTTTGGAAAATTATTTTCGATAAAAGTATTCTTCAGTAATTTAAAAACAGCATACTTTGAGTGTAAAGGAAGGCAGAAGTTTTTAAATATTTTACTTTACTTGAATACTTTAAGACAAATTTTCATTTTCATTAAAAGTAGCATACTTTTAGGCTAAAGTTAATAATTAGAGCAATAGTTTAAGAAAGTTGTTGTCTAAAAGTAGGCTTTTAAAATGATTCTCTTTTTTAATAATTTTTACTTTGCTTTGTAATTTTATTTGGATTATTAGCTTTTCATAACATACTACCAACAATATTTATTACCATTTCTACTGTTTTTTTTTTTAAATATTTTTTCACTCACTTTTCCAACATTTTCTTTCCATTTTTTATTCTTTTTCTAACTGCTCTGGCTTTCTGTCACATTCTATTTAACATTTTCTACACATAATTTTAAGTTTTTATATTTTAATATATGTATACTTTTACGCGTTTCACAATAACATTTCCATTTAGCGCATTCATTATTTTATTCATTTATTGATACAATAAATAATAGTTTGTTTTTCTTTTTTTTTTTAATTTTTTATGATTTTTTTATAATGTTTTTTCTTTACATACATTGTGGCATTATTTTTTATAAAATTATTATTTTTAATGAATTAATTATTTCATGTAATTTGTTTATATGTAATAGATTGTTGTTGTTGTATTTGTAAATTTATTAAATTAATAGTTTTATATGTTGTAGACATCAATTGTGTGTGACATTCAAGAGATAGTATTTATTTTACATAAAAAAGCTTTTTATCTTCTTTTTCTTTGCATATCTTAAGGCATTATAAATGGATTTCTTTTTTAACATTTTTTTTTTATCTAAATGGGGAAGGGATGTTAGAAATAAGATGGAGAAAATTTAATAAAATTATGAGACGAATTATTAAAAAGAAACCATGACACAACAGAAATTTTCAAATATTTTCTTTAATTGTAGAATATTTATAGGCTGTAAGCTATTAAGTTGAAGAAATAATTGCAGCTGGAAGATTTAAATATAATAGATAGTAATATATAGATAGTATTGGTGCTATATATACTCAGGGGGTGTAGCCTTAAAGGATTATAAGCTTGTAGTTTTGTCTGTAGTCCAGTAGGCAGTGTGTTGGCTTATTAGGAGTGAGATCGTGCTTCAAATCACTGGCTAAGGAGAAAAAGCAGGCTTCTGGCATATACTCTGAGATTATAAATAAATTTACCATGAAAAGTTCAGAGTCAACTTAAAATTAACACACCCGATATGGGTGGTATGCGAGGGTAAATGGTTGTAATACTGACTTAACGGGTGTAATGGCCAATAAATTAAGTAAGAAACCGATAATTGGAAGGTTGGACGTTTTTCGCCAATGAAGCTTTTTAAAGGAGAAGAACAGGACGTTAGTGGAGATATTCCTCTCTATTAACAACGCTGGCTGCTCCTGCTGCTGTAATTTTTGCATTGTCTAGTTCGTGGTGTCTTTTTAAACTACTTCTGGTCGTTTTGTCTGGTTTGTGCTGTGTCCTAGCGCCGCTAAGCATCCCGTGACCGGTGCTGATGTCACTGTTGTGCTGTCTAATGTTTTTTGTGTATGCTGTATCCTATTGTTCTTCGACCATAGTCATTTGGGACTTAACTTTATACTACAAGGTCGAGCTGACGGACATTTAAGTAGATTTGCAGTGACTCCCCTTTTTCTTTAAAAGTTTCTATTTTATGGGCGTTACATAACTTCCCTGCTGCTCCTACTCGTTGTATAAGGTTTTATCAACTTTGCCGTCGTTTCTAATTGTCACTACGAGGTATTTAAATTCGTCCACTTCGTATTTGGACCTCTAATAGAAGTTAGAAGTAGCCTAGACCTTATGCATCAAAGAGCAGTGGATAACATAATTTGACAAATTCCTACCTGAACGAGTCAGAGAAAATGTATTAAAGGAAACCGTATTAGATGGTAAGATGCAAAGATTCTCAGGCTGTAAGGTATGGCGGGGAATAAATTCAGCACCGATGCAGTAGCCTTGATTGTATGCGAGAGAAAAATCATACGTAAGATATGCGGTCCAGTGCAAGTTAGCTGTGATTTCCGCATGCGATCCAACAATAAGTTGTATGAGCTCCTGAATAACATGGAGGTTGTGCAACTCATTATCATACGGCGACGGCGCTGACTCGGCCACGTCCTTCAAATGGAAGAGGATATTTCGTAGCGACGAGTATTCGTTACGAAAAATAGCAAAAGTCGACATAAGGGACGACTTTTTCTGATTTGAAACCACCAAATCGTGGAAGTTGAGTCATTGATTGATGTGACCAAATGGCAATACCGCTCAAGAAGGAGTGGCGCCTGGAAGAATGTGTTAAGGCAGGCCCAAGCCCCAAGAACAGGTTGTTAAATCCTTCTAGACAGGTGCCATGTATATACAGCAGACACTTGATGCATCACAGTAGCTAAGGTCGTGTAAATACGACAGTTACGGTGAACGATGACGACAGTATATGCTCAACAAGTCGTCGTGAAAAGTTGCAAAGTGTGTTTAAGGGTCGCCGTAGCGTAAGATTTAAAAAATTTTGCTTGTTAAAAATATTATTTTAAAATTTTGAAAATGAAATTAATTTTTAAATCCAATATCAGAATTACAATAAAAGCCAATTAATAAAACCAATTGTTGCGTGTTTATTTTACAGGTTTTTTTATTATTATTTTTTTATTTTTATTTTAAATAAAAATAATTCATAAAGATTTCTTAATTTTTTGTGTTTGTTTGCCTTAAAAAATTACAAAAATTTGCTTTTAGAGTTAAAAAAAATTCAAGCAGGTTTTTATTACAATACAAAAAATTAAAAAAAACAAGCCTATAAGTAGGCAATAATTTGTAGGAAATTTCAAATTTTATTTATTTTTTAAATATTTTTTTAGCATTTTCTCTTTTGTTATTAATTTTTTATAAATATTTTTATAAAAAAAAATCTTTTTTTATTATAATAATATAGAGCTTAAATATAAAAATTTTAATTATTTATTTTGAATTTTTTATTACCATTTAAATAATTTGTTGTATAATTTTGGGGGAGGAGTTTTGAGATTTGGCCTATGGCACTGCATTTGTATTTGTTTTTCTTTTTCTTTTACATTAGTATTTATTTTTTTATATTTTAAATTACAGTTTTATTTATTTTATTCTTTATTTATTTAAAAAAAAATTAATTACAATTTTATTTATTATTTTTAGAAATAAAAAAATTATTTTTAATGTAGAAAAAGATTTCTTTTGTATTATTTTTTAAATAATTATATATTTTTATTTTGAATATATTTTTTAAGTTTTATTTTTTAATATTTTAATTAATATACACTTATACGTTTTTTGTTTAATAATTTACATATTTTTTTATTATTATTATTTTATTAAATGATATATTTAATTGTATTTTATATATTGTATATATTTTATATATATGTATTTAAAGAAATTTAAAGTATACTTTTTTTTTCTTTGTTAAGCAAATTAAAGTCTAGTTTAAGGAGTTTATATTTAAAAGAAACTGAAGAAACTATTTTGATTTATAGGAACAAGCATTTTAATTATTTTTTTTTTCTTTTATATTTTAAAATCTTATTTCTTTTATGCTGAAAATAAGAAAAAATTAAAAAAGTAGATTAAAAAATTTTGAAAAACAAGAGAAGAAAATAAAGAAATAAAAATGAAAAAAAAAATAAATAAAAAATATAAAAAAGGAATAAAAATTTAATGAAAATAAATTTAACAAAACAGTAAGTTATTGCAAAATAATAATTATATTTTCGTTTGAAATTAAATGCAAAAATTTTCACAGAAAAAAGTGGAAAAAAATTATTTTCAAAAAAAAATCTGAAAAAATTATTTTTTTTTAATTAATTATTTTTAAAAAAATTAACAAATTAAATAAAAATAAAAAAAAAAACATTTTTAATTTGTTTTTAACGATATTATTTAAATACAATAGAATTTAAATATGTTTTTCTTTAATATCTTATTCCTAAATATTAATTCATACCATTGGTGGAATAGTTAAAAACTTTCCTAAATTTTTAAAAATAAAAAAAGTTTAATTTTTTATTTATTTCGAGCAAATAATAAAAAATAATTAATTATGCCTAGTAATAGGGTATACATATTGATATAGTTACTGTTTTCAATCATTTCATACATTCATACATACATTTTTCTTGTTTTTTTTGTATAAATTGTTTTCAATTTTAGTTGTTAAATTTATTTTGAAATTTATAAAAAATATTTTTCAACATAAAAAATAATTTTTTTCTATTAAAATGTAATTTTGTTTTAATTAAAAAATATTTTTTATAAATATTCTTTTATTAGATTTCTAAGGCAACCAAACCAAAGAGACTCAAAGAATGCTAATGTCTTAAGGAAAGATAGTAAATTTCTCTATAAGGATTCATAAGTCGAGCTCAATTAAAATAATTCCTTTGCAAATGAAGAATTTAACTCAAAGAACCGACTTCATCCTCTACATTATTCACATTCTTAATGCCTGAAACAAACTAAGACAAGATTAGAGAAGTATGTAATTCGTTTCAAACTCGTATGAAAAAAAAATTCCCCAATTTGCGTTTCGAAGGACCATAAACAACACTTCAACTACACTGAGTTACAAAAGTTGCTTTTTCTCTTAATGAATTATTTATTTGTTTACTTTATATGTTGCGGAGCACACATTCTCTGTTATGTTACAGAGCATAGGTATTCAGACTGCCTCACTTAAACTCAGGTATATCCTGTCCGTGTAGAGAAGACTCAACTTCGGTGCAGCTGATCTGCATTATTGAGATCCTTACAAGGCTCTGCTCTATTGGAAGTCAGGTCCACAGACTTGACATTCCCTTATTTGAATTCTAAACGAGCTGTAGTTTTGAGGAAAAGGAGGAAACCATTTTTAGGAGTCTGACTCTTGCTTATTTCCGACATCTTTGACTCAACTCTTCAAGAAAGGGATTAATGTATGGTCTTCTAGAGGAAGTGTTTGAGTTCACGTGATAGATTTATTTCTAGTATCACAATGGTTCAAATCTATGGGCCTAAGAGGGTTCTTACCATTTAAAGATGGTCTTCACATAACCCAACCTTACTTTTATCTTACTTTTTTCCCCCTTCTATTCCGATTGCAAAAAGGAAGGAATTTCAATTTCTAAATTTAATTTTCCATGAATTCAATTGAAGTTTATGTATCGCTTTAGTTTCCTTCCCATGGAAGCCTTATAAAATCAAAATTTTTCAGATTTTTCTCAACTTTAATTTTTTTTTAATTTTTTATAAAGGCATTGCATGCCTTGTTATGTTTTTTTCTTTTCTTTTTAAGTATTGATTATTTTATTATTTTCTTTTTTGTTTTGTTTATTTTAAGTTAGTAAATAAATTTAAAAATGAGTTACTATTTAATTAATTAATTAATATTATAATTATATGTATATGGCGCCTATATGGCTCTATTTGGAACAATACCATTTATTTGTATGTTTTATTTTTATTTTATATTCTAAAGTCAACGCATTTTACTCTTTTATTTTATTCTTTAATGTACACAATTTAAAAATATAATTTTTATTAAATTTATAATTTTCAGAAAATAAAATAAAAATTATTTCTCTTAAAATATTAGTATTTTTTATACAAATTATTAAAAAAACATATTTATAAGTTTTAGAGTTTTAAAATATTTTTTTTTTTTTTGTTTTATAAAAATAATTAAAAAGTTCATAAAAAATATACAATCGAATAAAAAAAAATATATTTTCTATTTTAAAGTTAAATTCATTTTTCTATAAAAGTAAATGTAAATAAAAAATATATTTTAATTAATTTTTTGTTATTTAAAATTTATTAAATCAAAAATAATACAAAATATGTAGTTTAAGAGTTAAAAAAATAAAATTTTAGTTTTAGAGTTTAAATAAAAACTATTCTTTTAATCAAATAAAGTTTTTTTTTTTAACTCTAGAACATTAAAAAAATATTTAAATTTAAAAAATTAAATAATTTAAATAATTTAAAAAATTAAATATATTTTTTCTTGTATTAAATTGTATTATTTTTTTTTACAAAGTTTTTAATTATTTTTATAACAAAATTAGAATTTTTTATTTTTTTTATTTAAATATTTAAAAAGTTTTTAAAGAAAATTTAAAACTCTAAAAAATAAATTTTAAAATTTTAAAAATAAATGCAAAAAATTAATTTTAATTTTATTTAATATTTATAATTTATTATTTAATTTTCATTATAATTAGGCAATAGTTGTGTGTGTTTTTTTTACATAAAATTATGCTTATAAATGGTAATAATTTGTTTACAAAAAGCCAATATGAATTTTTAATTTGTATAAAATATTTTTTATTCCTTTCTAAATTATCTTCTTTTTAAATAATTTTTAGCTGTTTTTCTTCTTATTTTTTTTATATTTTTATTTAAAAATCTAAAATTATTATTTTTTATTTTAATTTTTCTTTCTTTCTTTAATGCCATAACTTAAATTTAATATTTATTGTATAAATATATTTTAACTAATTTACAAATATTTTATTTAATTTTTCCAGTTTCATTTTAATATTTTTATATAAAAAAAAATAATTCAAGTTAATATGTATGTATTTGTGTATTGCATTTCTGAAGGATATTCGCATAGAAAATTTATTTATTTTCGTAACTAAATATTAAATATTTGAAAAGTACCTCCTTTTTTGTGATAAAAATTTAACATTAAAATTTGAAAACAAATTAAAAACAAAATGAAATATTTTCCTCTTTCAATTCAACGACAAATTTGTTTATTTTGTAAATAATTGATCGCTACCTTTAGGAAAATTCCTTTAATTAAGAATTTAGTGCCTATATTTAGGCTTTACACACAGCACAGATAAATGCTAGAGATTTCTCAGGGGCAATTTCAGGTCTTATATATAACTTCCAAGACATCGGTAAATAAATAGAAATTGTATTGCCGTTGCAGAGCATATGTGCCTCAGTTAAACTCTGTAATCTCCAGACAGTTTAGAGAGCAGCTCAACTTTGATTCGAGTACGTGCAATATTCAGAGACGTATCTATAGTGATCTGAATAAGACAACAACAGATGCAGATAAGCACCGCAATTGCCGGTCTCACAAGCAACTGGCGTATTGGACGTCTAAACTATCAATTCTAGAAAACACTTCGGGTGGATTTGAGAGGCGCGTTTGCTTTGATATAATCGTGGCAATGAGAATCTGTTGCTTCAACGACGCTGTTGGTTCTGTTGGATGTTGAATGTAAGCCTATTACTAGAGTAATAGAGCTAGGCTAATAGGAGACAAGTGGCATTGTGACCTGACAAATCGAATGGCTGACAGTTCCTTCGTAAATTGTCTCTCCATACCAGTCAACTCTATAATTTTGAGTAGAGCTTCGCAACGAGACCAGATAATAAGAGTGAAAGAAATAATTTAGCTATTACGCACTGTTTTAAAAGAGGGAGACCACCCTATGCTGTATAGATATGATGGGTTATGGATATATAGTGGGACAGTGCCAGAGTGAAATACTCAGAGCCCAAGAGAAACTTTCGACTGACTTGCAATCGAAGAATAAAGTTGAACCGGAATGCCAAGCTGAAGAAAGATTTAAGATTCGAATGAAATTTCTTTCGAATCGAAATACATAATGCTCCCCAGATGCAGATAAGCAGGCTTGGATGCTCGGTCGCATAGGAATTCGGGGCAAAGGGCATGCAGATCAGCTTACGGATAGCTTTCATGCTGCTGATGAGGTTAAACCCCTCTGGAAGGGTATGCACAGCCCAAGGAAAAATAACACCAGGTGGATAATCGTCTCAACAATTGTTACAATGAATCGTGATTTGAGTTTTAACTTAGACTTCGAGAAGTAGCCTGGGAACACGTAGCGTCATAAAAACATGGCTGATGTCTTTTAACGTCCATTATCACGTACGCACTGGTGAAGGCAGAAAACGAAATCCTCTCACTATGCAAAGACGAACTTTGACAAATTTACAAAGGCTCTACACTGTGGTTAGTGGGGGTGGTCATGTCCCTGGTATTTTTATGGCCTTTTCATTTCAATTTTAGAATTTTTATTATAGAATCTATTAAACTTGGTGGCTTACATTAGCTGTTACTGACAAATTTCTTTGGAAATAGTTTTTTGATATTTTTTTTTTGAATTTTGTTTTAATACAAATATGTAGCATACCTTAAGGCATAAGTGTTGATAATTATTTTAAAACTCTGTTCTTAATATGTATATGTTTCTAATTTTTAAAAACTTTACTTGAAATTATTTTCAGAATTTTGCAACACATGGCTTCAAGGAGCATATTTGAAAATTTTCATTGCATACTTTAAGGTAAGTTAGTTCAATAATTTGTTTTTATTCATTCATAATATAATTAATGTAGTATGGTTTATACAGTTCATAATAGTACATAAGAATATATATATTTCTTTTAATAATAATGATTAATTAATTAATTCGTTTAGAAATGGCATTCCAAAATAAAAATTATTCTTCTTTTGTTGTTGTTTAATTGAGAGTAGAATTTCAAAAGGAACGCTTAAACTTAAGACTACAAAAATCTTCTTCGTGACATTTTCCAACACAATTTTCATTTGTTTTCTCTTCTTAAAACGTTAATGTTTATAAAAATTAATATTAATTTAAAGAGGGAAAAATTAAAAAAAAAGTACTTTTCATATCTAAAACAAAACTTAGCATAAAGTTACGAAAATTAAAATTTAAACTCAAAAAAACAAAAAAAAAATTCAAATCCAAAAGAAGGTTCGATTTTTTATACTAATTGTTTAGTGTAGAGTGTGTGTGGTATTATGATGGTTCGTGTGGGGCGGGCTATGGCTGCTGCTGTGAACGCCCATAGCGTAAGCGTGCTCCTCGAAAGCACGTTACCAGAAACCACTAAACCCTGTGTGTCAAGTGAGTCGAATCACTGCGTTTGGGTGGTGGTGGCGGTGGTCGTTTCTTACGCTGTTGATTGGCCAAAGCCAATGCTGCCGCAGCTGCTGCTGCTGCTGCATTGTTAGATGACGATGGCGACAATGATGACGATGCAGCTGCTGTTTGCAGGTTAGGAAATTGCGGTTCCAATAACATATTATTGCCGGGACTGTTCGAATTGTGTACATTCTCATACAAAGCGTATTCGTTCATTGGCGGCGGTGGTGCTGCCCCAGCACCATAGTGCTCCTGCACCCAATTGCTAACATTGCCCGTGTCACGATAATAATGCGAATTCGAGTTGAGATTATGAGCCAATAGCTCTTCAGAGGAAAAGTCCCGAAAGCCTAACACCTCATGCGGAGTAGTGGCCGGCTCAAGTTTACATTTCTGTGCCACTTGCCACTTTTTACGCATGACGCGTTGCAGATCTTTGAGAAAGTCGCGCGGTGGATTCGATGTGGATTCCTGTAAACGTTTGGGTGAACCGAAATCCTGTTGTTGGGACACTGAGGATATGTTTGAAGAGCAATTGGACAAACGTGTGAGATCATTACGTGGCGGTGGCAAAGGACCCGGTGCATAGAAGGGCTCTAATGGTTCGGGCGAATGCATTTTTCGTCGCAACAGCACTGGCGAATCGGCAAAGGAGACCTTTTTCTGTACGGGTGGCGGTGGTGCTGGTAAGGCTTGATTACCTGCATTATTAACATTCGCCTGTTGGCCTTTATAATCTGGCGGATTTTTATAGGGTGGCGCAGATTTTACCGCCGGTTTAATAGGCTTAGCTGGTACAGCTGGCGGCAAAGTCTTATGTACGGCGGCATAAACCTGTTGGGGTGGCTGTTGCTGCATCTGTTGTTGCTGCTGCTGCTGCTGTAGTAGTTGTATAGAGTGGTCCTCTGGCGGTGGTGGTGGTGGCAGGGAGACCAACGACAATTGTGAACCATAAACATCATGATCCACTTCATTTAGGGCATTAGGCGGTGGTGGAGGCGGTAGCGAATCCAATGATAAAGTGGAAGAACACATGTTTTCTGTTACGCTTATGACCTGAGGCGGTGGTGGCGGCATTTGGTTATCATAACTTGAAGTTGCTGTGGAGGAGGCGCAAACGGATGTCATTACCAAAGGCTTGGCGCATATACTGGGTGTGGGTGTCGGCGTAGAATTTGAAGAACCCGAGGAATTGTTGGCATTCATGCTTTCCGCCGAGCCTCTCTTAACCAAGCCCGTCATAATCATGGTGCCTGCAGTGGGTGGCCTTCGCTTTAATGTGCCACTGCCATTGGATTCTTGAGATTTGCGGCGACTATGACGTCTAGTCAAAGTGCCACTATGCTCGGGAGAATTATTCAAATCGTCATTGTCGGCCTGAGTAATTTCACCCACTTCTTTAAGCTGGCGTGTCATGGTGGTCAATGGTAAATTAGGCTTCATGGAGGGTTTACGTTTTATGGTGCCGGTAGTGAATTCCGAATCGAAGCCATTATTGTCATCCGATAAACAACCACTGGAGGAGGAAGAAGAGGCTCTAGACATGCGTCCACCACTCGAAGATGTCGACATAGAGGATATGGCCGAGGAAACACTTCCACATTGTGAAGGCACCGCCGAGCTAATGCTGCTGATCGATTCACTTCTCATGCTAACAGCAAAACTGCTTTGTGATATGCCATCACCACCCGATAGCTCTTCCATTAAAGCCTTATGATTATCCCACAACTGTCTGCCATACTTGGCAACCCTAATGGCGGTCAGCCATTTCTCCATGGTTTCCAAATCTTCGGCACACAACATTTTCAGCGTTCTACACGTTTTACCCAGCGATGAATCCACCGCAGATTTAAAACCAAAAGTATAATCTGTCGGAGCCTTCCATTTCTTGCGCCAGCCCAGACCCCGATAGACATCATAGCCCGTGAATAGCGTCAAACATGCCAAGTCACGTACATTTTTAGTTTTTTCTTTGGGAAAATAATACAGACCCGAGGATCGTAACACAAAATGATAACGTTTCCAGCCTTTCTTGGAATCCGCCTTCATATACAGGGGACCATCGACCGCTATCTCACTATTTGTCTCGAAAAACTCCTCCAATAACATGGAACGCGTATGTTCATCGTGTTGTGAACCGGGAGCCATTTGTGGACCCGGCAAATATAGCTCAGGACGTATGAAAAGTGAGATTTTATCTGAACGCTGCTGAAACAGTACCCGATTGCCAGCATCTGAATTCCAAGTCATTAAATTGTCCACCAATAGCTCATGATCCTCAAAGAGACGTTCTAAAACGGCAAGAAAGAAATACAAAATTAACACGTCAATTGGAAAGTGAAAGGAAAACGTAAAGTTAAATAACTCACCCATTTGTAGATCGCCTAGATTCTCAACTAAAGCCCAATTTGGTTGCATTTGTACATGGTTTTTATCGGCCAAGAGGCGAGTAACATGCCCGCATGTCATGCGCTCATCGACCAGCAAAGACTTGGAGGCTCCGTCCGCTGTAAAGGCCTTGACGAACAAACGTTTTATGGGTGCCGTTTCTAGTTTGTGTAAAGCCAGTTGAATTTTTGCCGCCTTGGTTTGACCTGTCAATGGCAAACAAGGCTGTTGGGCCAGCATACGTTTGTGGTGTAAAGCTGAACTCATGCCCGAGGAGGCAGACGATTCGGAGGACAACAATGAGACCGTATCACTAAAAGCTGAATCATTGTCAGGCGATTCAGTGCGTGGTTCTCTTAAGCCACCACTACTAATACCGCCCCCCATTACAGAGCCTGCTTGTCCTTGTTGTCCCTGGCCAACACCACCGCCCTGCATACCATTTAACGACTGCAAAGCTGAACTATGGCTGCTTAGGGTATGGCTAATATGGCTGCCATTCTCTGAGACACCCGAAGAGGAACATAAAGAGTGAGAAGTACTGCTGCTGCCCGTCTCCGACGAACCCGATATCGAGGTGGCTCCCGATATAGTGGAATTTGTGCGTGAATGTGTGCGTGTCGAAGAGGGTGTACACATGCCTCCCGGTGCTCCGGCCGCCGGCAGGAAATTTGCATTGCCGGTAGTTATTTGAGCCTCCAAGAGGCTCAATTCTCCCAAAATAACATCAAGTTCGGACTCTTGTGTCTCTACCAAATTGGCCATTGATATACGATACGAATGGGAACGTGCCGATGTAGCGTTGGCGTTAGCGTTAGAGGCACCACCTTCGTTACTACGTTCGTTAAATTTACGCAATTTTACACCAGCATACGCTGGCGATGAATTTAAAGATGTTGATTGTGGACTTGTATTATAATCCGACGACGATGTATTCAATTTGGAGGGACTGGTGTAACTGCTACTGTTTGGCGAACCACCACTAACAGTAGACGTTGTGGTTCTGTGGCAAATACTGGTACAAGTATCGGCTAAATTTGTAAGATTTTTCAACTGCAAGAAGAAGAAGAAAACAAAACCATTAATTAATTAAAATGTCAATGATGAATGATTACAAAGACAATAAATTATTTAAAAAACAACAACAACAACAAATAAACTTCAAGCTTGACTTCTTTTAAGGTTCAAGGTTTTGTTTGTTTAATTAAATACAAAATAAAGAAAGAAAAATAGATTGGGTAACACTGCTTGACAGGGTTTTACATTAAAAAAAAATACAGAACCTATGGAGGTAAACAGGCCAAGGTTAAAAAAAAAAAACAACAAAAACTCAAAAACACTCTTTCAACAACAAACAAGAGTGACCCTTCAACTTTAATTAATTAAAAAAAACATAAACAAACCAATAAGCAAATAAAACAGTAGCCCTACAACACAATTTTTTTTTTTGATGTGTAAACACAGCACACAGTAAAACACTTACTGTTGATTAACCGTTATGTTATCTTTCTTAAGTTTAACAACAACAAAAATAACATACAGCAGCCAACACCTCTCTGTAAACACATTAAAAAATTTCATAAAATCCTAAAAACACACTTTCTGTCTCACTCTCTTTCTGTTGCTGTATTAAGTTGTCTTACTTAATGCAAGAGTGTGTAGTAATAACCCTTCAACTGCAATTAATTCAAAAACAATAACGACGCAATACTTAAAAACAAAAACAATTTCTATTGAGAATTGTAAACAAAGTACAGCACAATGTACATACATATAATGTTGATAAGAATTACAAGCATTCTTGCTCTTTATAAACCGTTAAGATCTCTTTTCACGACTTCCACAAGTAAACAAACCAAGGTTACGTAGTACACACACACACTCACACACATACAGACTCTTTTACAACACTTTTATTGTATTATCAATGTAACCTCTAGTCAACTCTAATTAATAAAAAAAAACAATAACAAATACACTCATTCATAAACAATAACAACAAAACACTCGAATTTTATACAATTTCTTAATATATAAACAGAGCACATACTACACAGGAGAGCAAAAACCAGTATTAGTTGATAAGAACAATAAAGATCTCCGTCGTGCTCTTTGCCGTTCCATTAAAATCTCTTTCTTTTTAGTCTACCACTCGGTTTTTGGGTTCATAATTAATATTCCTACGCAACCTATGGCAATAAAGAAACGAAGGTTACACCACACTCTTTATACGACATCAATATTATGTGACCCCTTCAACTCTAATTAATAAGAACAAAAACACAATTTCGTAACATGTAAACAATAGCACAACAAAGCTTACAACAAATATACATACATATATTTTTGATATCAACGAACACCCTTGTGCTCTTTATAACCCGTTACATTTTTTTTTCTTTATTTCTTCTACTTCTGTATTATTGAGTTTAACAACCTTGAAAACTTACAATCGGGTTTATTTAAGACAAAAACCTTTTACGTTACAAAATCAGTAGTTACGGAAATGTTTATGTGCGCGAGTGTATGTGTGTGTGTCGGACGTGAGTATGATTTATTATAACGGAAATTTTAAGTTTTAAGTAAAGCAAGGTCAGCAACCAACCTTTTTAGTCAAATTCACAACCACTAGAGTACTTTTTTGCTCTCTTATGAGAATCTTATAAGAATCCTGTTTTAGTGTTACATGATGTAGGTGATGTAAACAACCAATCAGTGTTGAAAACAGGGTTAGACGTAATGAATTAAAACACGTTATGTAAAAATTTATTAAAAATGTAGTAAACTTATGTACTAAATATGTTTAAGCAATTATGTACATAAGTTTTGTACTAAAAGTTAAAAAAAGCAATATTTTTTAACTGAAAATCTGAAAACATTATTTTATCATGTGTTCCAACATTTCCAGGCTTAAGCTAAAGCGATTCAAATTATTAACTGCTGCCCCATAAGCTAAAAATTATTGTCCAAGAAAAAAATGTTGTACTAAAACTTATTCTACTAAAATTTCTCAACACAAAATTTAGTTTAAAACGCTTAAAAAATGCAACCTTTTATTTTCAAAATATTTGTAGCGTTAAATTTTAGTACTAAAATGTTTTTATTAAACATTTCCTAATAAATTTTAGTACTAAGTTTTAGTACTCGATTTTTAGTACTAAGTTTTAGTACAAAAATTAGTTTACTAATATTTTAGTACTAAAAATATAGTATTAAATATTTACTGCTAAATTTTAGTACTAAGTTTTAGTACAAAAATTAGGTTTTTTTTACCAAAAATGTTTGAACTAAAATTTAATTCAAGTGTTTAGCGCTGAAATGCTAAAGCTAACATTTATATTAGTTAAACTATTAAAGTACTAAAATCATGAGTTGAGCTAAATTTTGGCACTAAAATGTACAAGAATTTTTAGTTCAAAAAACCTTGAATATCAAAAAACTAGGCAGTGAATTTTGACGAAATTTTTTAGTAGCTATGAGTTTTAGTGCTAAAATATGAAATTTTAGTTTGTACTAATATTGGTTACAAAATATTCGCAAATTTTTTAGTGCTAAGTTTAAATACTAAAAATATGGTAACTTATGTTTATTTTATTTAATCTTTTCCAAAGAAAATATTGGTACATCATTTTAGTATTAAAAAAAATGCTAAAAAAATTGGTACTAAAAGTGAATTCATGTTTATTTATTTAATTTTAACTGAGAAATTGTTGGTACCAGATTTTAGTACTAAAAGTGCTAAAAAATTTGTACTAAAATTGGTATGATTATTTAATTTTTCCTGAAGAAATTATTTGCACCAGATTTTAGTGCTAAAAGAAATTTGTACTAAAAATTCTAGTATTTAAAAAAATCCACACACATATTTTATAGTTTTTTTTTTTTAATTTCGAGTAGAGTTTTTTAGCTTTAAAATTCGTGTTAATTTAATAAAAAAAAATCAATGTTAGGTTTTCCTTTTCTCTTCTTTCTCTCATCCCCTTGTTAGAAACTAACAACAACAAAACTTTTTAACAATAACAATGAACGAGAGAGGAGAGCAAAACAAAATAAATAAAACTATGAAAGCCATTGACCTTTAGAATTGTTGTAGTATAACATAACACCCCAAAAAACCCTTCTTTTCAAAAGGGTAAACAACAGAGGGAAGAGAGAAGAAATTGAAATAGAAAAACTAGTTAAAATTGTTGATTTTTCCTAACCACCACCCCCACCACCACCACCACTGTTGACTGGACTTGTAATACAAACCGAAAAAAATGCTGCTCAAAAAGCAATAAAACTTTCTTCTTTTTCTCAGTAATTGTAAGTTACCAGGCAGACTGAAAGCAGGAGGCAGGCAGGCAGGCAAGGTAAAACCATGAACTCTCTCACACTAATTTTCTTGTGGTCTGTTATACACAAACATGAAGAGAATTTAATACTCCACCACTCTCTCTTTATAAAAACACAGCAATAATAATAAATGAAGGGGGGTTTTATTACAGGGTACTAAAACAAGTAGCAGTAGTTTTGATTAGCAGTGTTGTTGTTGTTGGTTATTATAGCTGTAACTAGTAATTTTCTTTTTATTTATTAAATATAGAGTTGATGTAGTAGTAGTTGTTGTTGTTTTCTTTTACTGTTTTTATATTGTTTTGATTGTTTTCAAAAGAGAGGGGAGTTTGAAATTCAAAAAGCAAAGAGTATAATATCATAATAGGGGAGAAGAATTGGGAGGAGAGAGAATATTAATTATGATTGCTGTTCTGTTTACTTACTCTCTCCTGTCTATGCATATATGTAAATGATATTACAGTGGTGGTTTTAAAAGAAAATTTATGTCAGTGATGATAGTTTATTTGGTTTCTATTTCGCTTATGATATGGAGGTGTTAGGTTAAACGTTTCTTGTTGGAATTTGTATGCAAATCCATATACTCAATAGAAATTGTATTAATTGTCATGCTTAAGCTTTTATTGTGTTAAAATTTTCATGTTCAAAAACCATAAAAAAACAATAAAAATATTCTTGTAATATCATATACGGGGGAGTAGTATGCATAAGTGGCTCTGTAAGTTTAACCCCCAAACGTTTTTTGTTTTCGTTAGTAAAACACTGTAATTTGCCACTTCCGAAACAAAAAAAACAATAATAGCAACACAATAATCATATTTTTTATGAAGTGTAAACAACTGAAAAAAACAAAACAATTTTTTATTGTAATATTTTACAAGCGATAACAATAACTGTTAAATGGTCATTTATGCCTCTGCCTCCCTCTCTCTCGTTGTTGCACTCTCTATTTCTGTCAAATCAAAAAGAAAAAACAAAATTTCAAGGTTTATTCTCAACAACAACAATAATCAATGACTCATTATGTGATTAGAAATGTTTTGAATTGAACTTGGTTTCGTTTCTTGACTCATCATCATCATGGTTGAAAAAATTTTTTTTTTAATTTGTAATGCAAAACAAAAGGAGCAGCTTTTAAAAATAGTCTGGAAATGATAACAGACTATGTGATATGAAGCCAGTCATTTGCTTTTGTAGTTAGGCTACCGTTTTTATTATCAAATCATCATTAAATTGTTCTTTCTCCCCTTTCTCCTGTTTTAAATGCGTGTACATGCATACATTGTTTCTCAAAAAAAAAAAAACCAAAAACATTTGTTAAGGCTTAAGAAGCCAGGTGCAAAAAGATGTTACGGTTTAAAGATTTATTACTCATGAAATTTAACGCGCTTAACCCTCTCTTTCTTCAATTTTATTAAACAGGGTAAAGCAAAAATTACTGAAAAAATCAAAAACAAAACTTTTTTAGAAGTTTGCTAAAAACACTACCAATTCAATAAGAATTCAGGAAAAAAAAACTTTAAAAAGATTTTTTTGTTTTTGCACGACCAAAAAGTCTGGAATATCTACCCCCAATACAGGGAATATGGAGCTGTAAACTTGTTCCTAAAAACAAAATTTCCTCCAAGTCCTTAAATTTACACCTCTTACAACAATTGACAACCAAATACATGCTATTAAATCCATTCAAAATTTTACAATTTCCTTATTATCTAGAAATCTCAAAAGTTAGGCAGAACTCTGTCTAACTCTGGGAATACGGAGGCATATAACTAAAAAGAAATTAAAACAGCCTTTTAAAATTAATAAAACTAATGTCTCTTACTACTTTAAAACCAAAATATCCCAAGGAAAAAGTCAAAAATTAATCAAATCCTTTCAAACCTCTAATGTGCAATACAATTCTGCAACTCCTTAGAGAATATGAAAGTCTAAATGTGATCCTTTGAAGAAAATTCCCTATGAAACTTAAAAAACTGACCTCTAACAACATTTTTAACAGAAAAACCTGGTCCTAAACCAATTATAAATAGTTTAATTTTCTTAAAATCAAAGAAAACTCAAACATTGTGTGATACCTTCAAATGCTTCTGGGAATATTAAGGTTTAAAACCAAACTTAAACTAAAAATTGCTTTTTAATGTAATGAAACCAAATCTCTTTAATGCCCTACAACCAAAAGATCCTGAAGAAAATGATAAAAATAATCAGTTCTTCCAAACCGTATAATAACTCAAAGATAACTCAAAAATTGTGGATGGGCTCAAATGCTTCTGAGAATATGAAGGCTTAAAACCAAATCTAAACCAAAAATTCCTTTTAAATGTAATGAAACCAAATCTCTTTAATGTCCTACAACCAAAAGATCCTGAAGAAAATGATAAAAATAATCAGTTCTTCCAAACCGTATAATCTGCTGGATAACTCCCTTAACTCCATAGGGAATATGGAAGCTTAAATGGTTTGCTAATAACAAATTATTGTCTAAACTTGTTAAAAAGGTTCTGTAGCTACACTTTTATATCAAAAAATTGATTTTAAATGCATTAGAAATGTTTCAATTTCCCTAAAATCCATAAATCACGGAAATCTCCAAATGCTTTTGGGAATATGGAGGCCTAAAAGTAAATCTAAACTAAAAATTCCTTTTAAATGTAATAAAACCAAAGCTTCTAAATACTTTTCAATCGAAAAATCCTGAAAAATGTGTAAAAAATTCAAGAAGATTCTTTCAAACTCTGTAATCTGCAGCACAATTCCACAATTCTTCCACACCTTATAGGAAATGTGTTGCTAGGCACAAAAACGTCTTTAAAGTTATTAAATCACTTCTTAAGCTACACTTTTATAGCAAATACTTGTTTCAAAAAGGATTTGTATGGCACAGCTGTTTAATGCCAAAATAATATCATTTATTGAGAAACCCTATTGAATATAGGGGCTGCTTAGTACTTTTTTTTTTTTTGTTTGCTTTTAATACCTTTTCTTAACAGTGTGTCACAGGCGGCAGAGCAGGTGCTTTTATCTTCTTTTCAGTTTTTTTCTTATTTAAAGAAGAGGGAGCGATTTCTTCCCTCCATTCGTTTCCATATTTATTTTTATACTGAGTTTTGGGATGTTGCACGCGCTTCTTAATAATATAGTCGAAGAGATACCAACGACACACATACAAGCCGACCAGCCAGCCAACCATCCATCCATTCATTCGTTCACGACAAAAAAAAAAACTCGGCCATCTGTTTCATCGATTCCTGGCTGTGTTTCATTGTTTCAGCTAAGCACACCTCAGCACGGCTTCACTACGTTCACATACATACATTTTAAACAAACAACTACAGCCGTCGCAGCAGCAGCAGCAACCAGCACCACGTGTTGTTCAAGTGATCGTAATCTTTTTAAGAATTACAATAATAACAACAACAACAAAAGGAACTTGTTGCAGTTTTTTCCCCATTGTTTTTTTTTTTTAAATGAGTATTGTTGCTGCTTTTTTTAAGTGAAACAAAAGCAAGACAACAAACACAACTCAGAGTAAAGAAAACCACCCTTAAAAAAATGAATCTTTTTGAAGAGGTTTCTTCTTCTTCTGGTTTATTATTCCATCCACCAGCAGTTGTTTTATTATGGCTGCTGCTGCTGCTGTCGCTGCTGATGATGATGGTGAATAGCAGTTGTGTGGTGGTGGTGGTGGTGGGTATGTGTTGTTTTCTTAAAATTGCATCTGTTTTCTGTTGTTTGCGTTTCATGTTGAGATTTTAATTTCTTATTACCAAAAAAACAAAAAAAAGATGAAACGTAAAACAATATTTCAATTTTAATTTCTTAAATAAGAAACAGAAATCCAGCTGCTGTTGGCATTTTCCAATTGTTCTTTGCGCCCCTGCATTTATTTAAAACAGAGGCAGAGAAGAGGGAATACAAATATTGAATTTCAATTTCGAAATGTTTTTATAAGGAAATCTTCTGTTGATTCTTCTTTCTGACTTGTATGTGTGTGCTTGTATTGTAATTACTTTTAAATTGCAGACCTTACAGGCGAAGGCGTCTGGTCTTTTGCATCTGGCAAAAATGCAGATGCAACATACTTGCCATACTTCCAAATAATCTGTTGATAATTAAAGAAAAAAAGAAAGAAAAAAAGACAAGAATTTGCTGAGGTTTCTTTTTCTAAAGAAACAGCAAAAGAGAATAAATAGAAAAATAGCTTTTCCAAGAGGAAAACCTACAAAAGCATAGAAAGGAAGCAGGGATCTAAACCAAGACAATCCTTTGCACCACAACCTTTCAATAGGAAACCGTGCTGAGCTAATAAGAAAGCGGCCTACAAAGAACAAAAGCAGGTTTTTAGTTCTTCAGCCTCTATGGAGAGCTACCCATATCACTCTCAGTATCGACTCACCGCGTAAACAGTAATGCATGCACTCGTTCGTCTCTTGTAATATAATGAAAACGGGGATCAGGCCCAAGTATGCCTAATGCACTACAACTCCTGTACATCTATTGTGCATCCCGTTGCCAATCACAAATTCAGTACGTCAAGGATCCAAGACCAGCTTCTTCATTGGCATTGTCAGCAAGTCTTGCTCAACCCAGTGCGTATGCATATATTTCTTTAACTCAGGTTTTACATTATCAAACATGACTTTTGTACCAGAATCATACTTCAGGGCTCCAAATTCCCACCACTGTCGTGTAGAAAACTCCAATTAAGCTCGTTTAAATTGGAAAATTCGACATCCTGCTTGCATTTGATAATCGCGTAGCATTTAATACCGCTTAATAATAATATATTCGAATAACTTTTATCATATTCAGCATGAATTTTATAAATCTGTCCAAGTTTAGGTCTCCATATTCCTCCCTTAACATTGAAAATTCTATTACAACACATTTAAGTTGAAATATTGAACCTCCTGTTTACATTTAGAAAACATTTGCCATTTAATTTCGTTTAAAAATTATAAATTATGCCAGGTTCTGTCATAATCAGCATGAATTCCTTAAATGAATTCATGTTTAGGCCTCCATATTCCTATATTCGCATTGGGCACCCTTTTGAAGCTCGTTTAAAATGGAGTTTTAGACCTCCTGTTCATATTTCGTGAACATTTTGCATACAATTTAGTTTAACAATAATATATTAGACTTAGTTCTATCATATTCAGTATGAATTTTGTAAATGGATCCACGTTTAGGCCTCCATATTCCTACATTTCCCTTGGGAACTCTATTAAAGCGCGTTTAAAATGGAGTTTTAGACCTCCTGTTCATATTTCGTGAACATTTTGCACACAATTTAGTTTAACAATAATATATTAGACTTATTTCTATCATATTCAGTATGAATTTTGTAAATGGATCCACGTTTAGGCCTCCATATTCCTACATTCGCATTGGGCACTCGTTTAAAATGGAGTTTTAGACCTCCTGTTCATATTTCGTGAACATTTTGCACACAATTTAGTTTAATAATAATATATTAGACTTAGTTCTATCATATTCAGTATGAATTTTGTAAATGGATCCACGTTTAGGCTTCCATATTCCAAGTTTCATAGAGTTGACCCTAATTTAGCTCGATTTCTCTGGAATTTTAAACATCCTATTTACACTTCAGCAAAGTTTTACATTTAGTTTCGTTTCGAAATAAGCTATTGGCCTTTGTTTAACTATATCCAGTAGGAATTTTGTACCTTGATCCAACTTTAGCCCTCCATATTTTTCAAACCACGCTTGAATTCTTAATTAAAAGTTTTAATGGCTTTTCTTCTCCCTCGCTCTACTTAATTTAAATTAAAAAGTTCATTGAACTATTTGCTTTGCTGCCCTCTCCCTTTACTTTACATAATTTGAAAATTTTAAATCCCTTCTTAGGGAATATGGAGGAAGCGCGGCTGTCATTACCATTGCCATTGAAAATTTTTAAAACTTAAAGACTTAATCATGAAATTATTTCACACACACACATTATTCTTAATAATGTCAGCAGCACAGCACATTTAATGAGTAAAAATTGTCTCTTCAATAAGTGTTGGGATAGTATCGAGTCTGTCCTATCTGTCTGCCTGCCGGTCGGTCGTTCTGTCTGGCGTTAAAAGTATAACGTTACACTTCAAACTCCACGTTTGTGTCACCATTTGCGTACTTCAAGAGTGTGTTTTTAAACATCTGGCCTTTGGTCTTCTTACGAGTTTCATATTTTCATATGACATTGGAGAGAGGGGAAGGGGAAGTGAACCTTTACCAAACGAAAAAAGAAACCAAAAAAAATATAAAAATGAAGCACTTGACACGTTCTTTGCATGCTAAACGACTTAACGATTGACTCTGGTTATGGAGTTTTAAACAGCGGCTGCAGCAACAAGTTGTTTAAAAAGTTGCTGTTGCATGTCACACTCTTCGGGTTCCATTTTTTTTCTTTTTTTGAAAAAACACCCTGAAATGTCTGGTTGTTTTTTAATTTTAAATTCAAATCAACCCCAATTTTTTTTATTTATGCAGCGTAATTTTCATTTTTGATTACAGGGTTTGCGTTATTGTTTCTCTTGGGAAAGGGAAATTAAAATCGTTTTTTTTCCTTGCAATTGCGTTATCAAGATAAATTGCTTTCTCTACATAAGAGATCTCGTCCTCTTCCCCTTCTTTCTTATAATTTGTTTAATGGCATTAACAATTTCAAGTTATTAATTTAAATGGAATTGAAGGAATTGATGTGAATGAATTTACGACTCAAATAAATACTGACGTCTAAAGATTACATTTTAAATATCAAATTTTCACATCTTTTGCTCAAATCTTAAAGTGGGAATATGGTGACCTAAACATGGGTCCACTTATGAAATTCACACCGAATATAGGACAACGAAGTCTCCTATATAAATTTGTTAAATGAAAGAAAGTGCAAAACGCTTTCCAAATTTAAACAGGAAGTCAAATATGCCAGTTTAAATGAACTGTAATAGAGTTTCCCAAGGCAAATGTAGGAATACGGAGGCCTAAACGTAGATCGATTTACGAAATCCATACTGAATATGTTAGAACTAAGTCGAATATATTATTTTTAACTGATATTAATTGCGAAACATTTACTAAATGTAAACAGGAGGTTCAATATTCCAGTTAAAATGAACTGTAATAGAGTCTTCCAAGGCAAATGTAGGAATATGGAGGCCTAAACGTAGATCGATTTACGAAATCTATACTGAATATGGTGGAACTAAGTCGAATATATTATTTTTAACTGATATTAATTGCGAGGCATTCACTAATTGTGAGCAGGAGACTCAATATTCCAGTTTAAACGATCTCCAGAGGAATTTTCTTCACCTAGGTGAGAATATGGAAGTCTAAGCATAGGTCCACTTACGAAGTTTATACTGAATGTGATAAAGTTAACTGTGATATATTATTCCTAAATGGTATAAACTACCCAAGCCTTACTATATGCAAACAAGAAGCTCAATATTCCAGTTTAAACGATCTATAACGGAATTTTCCTTACCTAGGTGGGAATATGGAAGTCTAAACGTAGATCCACTTACGATATATATAGAGAATGTGATAAAGTTAACTGTGATATATTATTCTTAAGTGATATAAACTACCCAAGCCTTACTATATGCAAACAAGAGGCTCAATATTTTAGTTTAAACGATCTATAACGGAATTTTCTTCACCTATGTGGGAATATGGAAGCCTAAACATAGGTCCACTTAAGAAATATATACAGAATGTGATAAAGTTAACTGTGATATATTATTCTTAAGTGATATAAACTACCCAAGCTTTACTATATGCAAACAGGAGACTCAATATTTCAGTTTTAACGATCTCTAAAGAAATTTTCTTCACCTATGTGGGAATATGGAAGCCTAAACGTAGATCCACTTACGATATATATACAGAATGTGATAAAGCTAACTGTGATATATTATTCTTAAACGATATAAACTACTCAAGCTTTACTATATGCAAACAGGAGGCTCAATATTCCAGTTTAAACGATCTATAACGGAATTTTCCTTACCTAGGTGGGAATATGGAAGCCTAAACATAGGTCCACTTACGAAATATATACAGAAGGTGATAAAGTTAACTGTGATATATTATTCTTAAATGATATAAACTACCCAAGCTTTACTATATGCAAACAAGAAGCTCAATATTCCAGTTTTCCAAGCTATAGTAGAGTTTTCTTGATGAAAGTAAGAATATGGAGGTCCATAATTAGTTGCATGTTTAAAGGTTTTATAGACATGAAACATGAGAATTTTTAGAAAAACGCGAATTTCAAAAAATTAAGAAAAAACGCTAACTTGAGAAAAATTTAAAAGATAGTATTTTCTTAGAAATTATTCAATAAATAGGTTTAAAATCAGTATTTTTAATTAAATAATATTCTGATTCTGAAGTGAAAAATCGTTCAAAATAACAAACAATTAATAGAAAAATATATGAAAAAAAACGCTAAAATTTATTTATGCAAGCTTCTGCTTTAAAGCAGAATTCTTTGTCAAAGAACATGATTCTGAGGTAAAATAAAAAAAAAATATAAAACAAATTCGGTCAAAAACATTCAAACTAGTTTTAGAAGATATAAAGAAAACTTGTAAAAAACATTCCAGAAAAAACGCTGAGACTTATTAAAGCAAAAATCGCTCCTTGAAACCAGTGTCCCTTATCAAAGAACATAAATCTAATCTAAATTATAAAAAACGGTTAAAAATACTAAAAAAAATTGTAAAAAAAACCAAACAAAAAAATCGCTTAATTAAATTAGTATACAGCAGACAATAAAAAAAGAAAATTAAATTCAATTGAATTAAATTTAGAAAGTAGTTTTAAATCTAAACCATAAACACTTATTAATCATTTAAACTGGTGATCAGAAAACCAATAAAAAAAATCAATAAAAATCAACGAAACTCTTTTAAAATTAATTTTCGTGGATTTTACTTTCAATGCGCTTTTTTCAATCTTTAATTTAATTTCTTTCAAATTATCACACTTAAAAACAAACTTAAATTCTGCAATTTTAAATTTAATAGCCAGATGACATTTTAAATCCGCTTCTGTTTTCGGATTTTTCGTCAACAGAATACACAAACAAATGCATAAAAATTAAATGCCATGCCATGCCATGCCCGTCAGCCAGCTAGCCAAATAACGTTGAAAAAATGCTTTTTTAATTGACATTTTCAATGAGTTGTCATTAGTGGCAAGAGACATACATACACACACACACACACACACACGTACTAAAGAAATTAAGGAAAGAAACCATTTCCAAAAGCAATAAAAAAAAACGGCAAGAAAAATCAAAACACAAAAAAAGAAAGACTGCGACTCATTCTATAAAAACTGAAGAAGAGCGATAAAGAGAGAGTGGGGAGCAGAGGAGTTACAAGAAATAATAGCGGAAAAGATGAGCAAAGTTCAAAATCAAGCAGCAGATTATAAAAACAAACTTATAATACACAACACAAAACAATACAATTATATATATAAGCATGTGTTAGTGTACATAAGTGTGTCTGTGTATTTGTAAGTGCGTCAATAAAGTACTTAAATAGAGCATTAACATAAGCTTACACACACTCTGTCTCTGTACAAAAACTCCCATGCATTACATTTGTATTGTATTGCTGTCAATGTAAATAAAACAAGTAAAAGAGTAGAACATAGCCAGAGAGAGGAAGAGGACAGAGGCAGAGAGAGAGTAAAAACCGCAATATTTCTACGCAGTGCATTCATTATAATTTTTGTACAAATGCGTACCAGAAGTTATAAATAAATAATAAAAACAACAACAAAACCAACAACAACAACAAATTATAAATACAGTCGAACTTCTCTATAGTGAACTTCTATACAATGAAGCTCTCCCTATTATGAATTGATTTCAAACACACAACTTTTTCCGTTCCAATTTCATTGTTTTTGATCTCCTTATAATGAATTTCCATACAATGAAGTTTTCTATACAATGAAGCAATTTTGCAGGTGTAATATTTGACTCACATGCGTTTTTGTCTCCATATAATGAATTTTTCAAACAATTTTCTGTTACGCATACTAACAACTCTGTGTACCGAGAAAGATGCCACATATAATGAGGGGATTCCCAAAAGAGGAAAATAAGAACAAAAAAAAGAAGAAAGCCACATCAATAACAATTTTGACATCAGTTGCCGGTGTTCAGTGATCGGAAATGACGCAGCGAAGTAGCATTTCTCTTGAAAAACAATTATTAATTATGTATAATGGTTTTGTTATTTGGTATTACAATGTTTTGATGTGGAAGAAAAATGGAAAAGTGCAACGCAAATTAATATGACTAATTATTTTAAATAAAAAGTGGGGGAAAAATATAATTTCTGTATAATGAAGTTTCTATATAATGAAGTGATTTTCTGGTCCCGTCAAGATTCATTATAGGGAAGTTCGACTGTAGTAATAATAATGAAATTACAAACACACAATAATAAAAGAAAAGAAAAAGGGAAAACTTTTTATGTGTGCTTCTGTTATAGTTTGTAATTTTATATTTTTAGATCAAAAAGCGAAGACATTATGAAAACGGAACACGCATTCATACACACACACATACATACATGTGTACATATAATATATACACGTATAAGCTGGCATATCTCTTTAAAAGATCTCTTGCATGTCGTGTCTTTACGATTTTAGCCCCCGAAAAACCACAGCCACACATTACAAGAATAACAAACATTCACGGGTGCTTTTTTTTTCTAGGGTACACGATGTGGTTATATGCGAGGCAGAGCAGGAGCAGAGTTGCATGTACTAAATTCGAATTGCAAATGCAATAAAACTTTTGTTAAAAATTCAAAATAAAATAAAAGAATTTTTTTAAGGGAATTTCTTCGGGTTTTCTGGGTAATTAAATAGTGGGCAAGAATAAAAAAAACTTTAAAGAAAAAATTTTATAATTAAAGAAAAAGCGCTAAATTAACAAGCACATAAAAACGCTAAATAGGCCATACATTGCAGGAAAAGATTAATACTATGTTCATACATCCAATTTTATTGAGTACAATATTTTTGGTGTTCAGATATAATATAAGCAATATTCATTTGACAGCTGGTAAACATTGTTGTTTCAACATTGTTTTTTTTTTTTTTTTTTGTCGTTGACGTTTGAGTTGTCAAATATCAACAGAAAGTGTTCGGAAAACTGTAATATGCTCACGTATTTATGACAGTGCTGTCTTCTAAATTTTAATCAATATTATAAAAATTTGCGTACTTATTGCGCAATAATTAATTGAAATTTTATATGAAATATTGGCGTTTATTGCGATTTACGCAATAAAAGTGCATGTGTGAACATAGTATAAGAATTATTTATTTGTTACTTATTTATCAGTTATTTGGTGCAACGTTTGTCATTTACAAATAAATAATCTGATTGCAAGTGTCTAAACTTTTTAGACAAGAGCTTATAAGTTCAAACCTCAGCTCTAACAAAGCAATCTTCTGGCAAAAACTCTAAGAATAAATAAATTTGTCACGAAAAGCTTCTCAAATCTATCATTTGGAGTCGACATTAAATTATAGGTCCCGCCACTGATGGATAAAATTAACACACACACACACAATATGGATAATGTGAGCAGCTAGGTTGGAATCTTGGCTAAAGCGTATGTAATAGCCAATTAAGCGCAAATATGTGATAAGTATAGATCGTTTAGCAACCAAAAAAACGATCTAAATTGTTACAACTATATTAATTCAAACGTGGCTACTTTTCAAGCATTAAGCATGGATAATGGTCGTCATAATAAATCAACTGCATGGAATTGTCTGAATTGTAAAGAAATTTTAAGAGACTGTAAACATTTCATCGCTTTGTTTAGTAAAATTTAACGATTCCACAAGGTGCTCAGCAATTGCGCCTACTTTACGGCTCATTATGATGTATGTTGCATTTGAATTTGCACAGCCAGCCATTTAAGTACCAAACCTATGCTACAATTAAGACCGTAACACTGCAAATATGTTGATTTGAGCTGACCTGTTGATGATTTTTCAAACAAAATTTTCTTCAACAATGAAGCTGCAGTTCATTCCTCACTCGGTGATTACATTTATAAGCAAAATTCGGCTCAAAAGTGGCTCGGAGAAGCCAGAAGTAATGGCGGAGAAGTCTATGGATAACTTCCTAACGTTGGTGTATTTTAAAACCAACATTTGTCAAGTTATCGCCAAGATTTGGCGCGAAATCTTAACAAAAATGTTGGAAAACTACCTCAAAAGGATTGAGCACTGCAATCAATACAAAGAGAATGTCCTTTAAATAGTCTATTGTTTGCACATATTACGTTCATAAGAGGCTTTTGAAATCGTAAAATTGCTTCCTGTTCAATGCAAAATTTATTTCAATTTTATTGAAATATTTGAGGGCAATTGTTTTTCAATAATAAAAATAATAATTTATGACCATAAGGTTATTTCTTTCTTTATGAAAATCTGTTTTCCACAAACACATGTGTGGAAAGGAATTTTTTTTTTTTTTATGTATTTAAACGGAAATCTCTTATTTCCGGCTGTAACTGTAAAAAGTATAAGTGCATTGCTTACTTATTTAAGATTTTCGTTGATTGTTTTTCAAGTACTTTCAACAACAATTTGTAGCGCATTTTTCAGTTTTTCTGTTTTTTTCAAGTAAAGCATGTCAAAATATTGAAATTCGTCTTATGAATGGCAGAAAACGGAATAAACGAAAAAAATAGAGGAGAATAAAAATAAATTAAATAAAGGGAATGAAAATGAAAAAATACATTACAATTGCTAAAGGCAAGGCAAGACAAGACAAGGCAAGATATGTACATACATATGTATGTATGTATGTGCATACGTGATCACCCTCTTATGTGCTTTAAATAAATTTGAAATAAAAAAAACAGATATATGCGATAAATAGGGCATTGTGGGTTCCACAATCTATTACAAGCTTAGCAGCTATTGTCTTAAGCAAACTACATACATATTGACAATTCTAATGAAATTTAGAGCATGAAATTGAAAATGTTGTAACGGAATTGTTTTACAAAATGTAATATACAACGAAAATAGATTAGATAAAGTCAAAAACAAAAAAAAAACACCAGAAACTGGAAAACAAATTAAAACAATTTAATCTTAAAGAAGAAAAAAAAAAACACTTTAAGAAAACAACAAAATCTTGACATTTATTTCGAAAAAAAAGGTTACAAAATGATGGATCTCTTGATTTCATTTATTTTTTTCTTTTGCAAGAAAAATCAAAAACATTTGTTATGGAAAAACAGCCTTCTAAAATCACGTGCTTTTCTTTTTCTCTGTTATATAATAATTACAACAACCATACTTGTATTTTTATTCTGGTTTTTTATTTTCCTTCTTTCCTTTAAATCAAACATTTTACCCAAATATGTCACTCATGTGTATCAAAAAAAAAGCCTCAAAACCGGTTTGAGAGCCAAACAGCGCTTTACAAACAAACTAAAAATAATGAAAAAATAAATGTTTATATAATACAACATTTAAACATTATTACAAAGTTATTTTTCATAATAAAATGTAGACATTTAAACAAACACACAATAATTAAATACAAAAAAAAATTAGTTGTAACTGGTAAAAAAAACGGAAAAAATATACAAAATAACTCAAATACACAACGACTGCAAAGTTAGCTATTTTAAATATCTTTGAAAATCTTTAAAAAATCATAAATTTTATTTAAAAATTTAAAAAACTTTGAATATTTCCTTTAAAACATCAAAAACAACATTAATTTGCTTATGAAACCTATTAAAAAAAGCGCTACAATAGCGCTTTGTTTACATTTTACGAAAAGCCGTTAAAATTAAAAAGGATATCTGTATTGTAAACACGAGTATTATTTTAAAAAGCCACACACTAATATGAGAGAGAGAGAAAATATATAAACAGAGAAACACACACATGCATACATAACAAAAGACAGCCAGTAAAGCATTAGAAAGTCCTGCAATCCTGGTTTGTTTACATTTTCAAAGGAAATATTTTAAACTGCAGTAATTATGGGGAGGAAGAGAGGGGTAAACTGTAGAGGAGGAATTTATTAATACTTTAAAAAGTTCTACCATCACATCACTGTTTATTATTACAAAAGCCGTTAATCTAAAATGCATTACGTTTGCAATCCCAGAGAGCAAATGAAAGTTCGGAAGACGTGAAAGTCGCCTCAGGACTGAAAGGAGTCGAGCTTCAACCTTAAAGCCGCCGAAACGCCATCACAATGTGAAGAACGCCTTGAAGGCCTACGACAACGCGCACCACAACAGCAAGAGCTACTGAAACACTTTCAGAAAGCCAAGAGCGCCTTAAAAGCTTCTGAAACGCCGTCAGAACGCGAAAGACGTCTTCGACAACATGCCACAAACCCACGAGCTACCGAGACATCGTTGGAACATGACGGTCGACTACAAAGCCAGCGAAATCGTATTGAAACTTCACGAGCCACAGAAACACCTTCAGAACGTGAAAGACGTCTGGAAAGCCTTCGACAATATGCGACAACCGCACGAGCTACCGAGACACCTTTGGAACATGAAGGCACCACAACATCACGAGCTAATGAAACAGAAGTCCAACATGAATCGCGAGTAGAAAGTCAGCGGATTCGAACATCAACAAGAAGAGCAGCAGATAACAAAATCATAATCGAATGGCGGTGAATCGACGTAATGTTTTTCATGGATACTCAGGTATCCATGGTAACTACAGATCTGATATAGATGACCACATAATAGCAATTCATGCTTATAGAACTCCAGAACTCCAACAATGGCGTAACAATTTTGATGGTGGGCGATCCAGTTGCATCACGAGATATATATTTAATTCCGATGGGTGTAGCGAAGCACACCGGGTATTAGCTAGTTTTAAATATTAAAAAGTATTGTAAACAATGAAAATATAAGGAGTGAGCAAGACAGAGAGAAAGATGCAAAAAGGAACAGAAACATTTTTATACACACGGCAATAGGCACGTTTGTTATTGTAACAACCCACTATTACGGTTTGTCTACATATTATTGAAGCCGTTAATTTCAAAAACAAAGTATTGTAAACACTGATGCCAACTTTTGAAAGAGAAAACTTAGTGGCAAAGCTTAAAAACCAGTAAAATGAATGCAAAAAATGTAAAAAGAGTGTAAAAAGTTATCGTTAAGATTTAATTAGATGTGACTAAGGATAGGCGACCGTGGTCTAGTAGGTAGTGTGTTGGCTTATTAGACGAAAGGCCCGAGTTCGAATCCCAGGTCAGACATCAAAATGAAATATGAAAAAAAATTTGTCGGCGACTTCCTCTCAGCAGATTTCTGGCAAAAACTCTGAGAGTAAAAATTGCCATGAAAAGCTTCTCTAACAATCTGTCGTTCGGAGTCGACTTTAAACTGTAGGTCCCGCCACTCGTGTATCAAATTAACGCACACAACATGAGTGGTGTTGAGAAGCTAGGCCGTAATCCTGACTGAAGGGTTGTAATGGCCAATTATGTATGTTATGTAAGGATAGGCGACATAGCTGCTAAGCCGTAACAACTCAACTTAAATAAATTGACATAGTCTAGTGGGCAGATGCGTGTATATTTAGAAAAAAATATATCTTTCTTTCCGTAGTCTTCTGGCAATGGAATTTACCTTGACGTATTAACACGTCATTATAAATGACGTAGTCTATTAGGCAGAGTGCTGGTATATTTGCAAAAAATATATTTCTTTTCGCAGTCTTCTGGCAATGGAATTTACCTTGACGTATTAACACGTCATTATAACTGACGTAGTCTAGTAGGCAGAGTGCTGGTATATTTAGAAAAATAATATATTTTCTTATGCAGTCTTCTGGCAATGGAATTTACCTTGACGTATTTACACGTCATTATAACTGACGTAGTCTAGTAGGCAGAGTGGTGGTATATTTAGAAAAATAATATATTTCCTTACGCAGTCTTCTGGCAATGGAATTTACCTTGACGTATTAACACGTCATTATAAATTTGAAAGAAGCAAATTATAAATTTAACAACGATGGAAATTATTTAGGAAATTCACGATTCAAAAGGAATAATTGTAAATTTAAGGCATGACATTGCACTTAACGTATTAACACGTCATTGTAGATTTTTCGTACAAATGTCATGAATTTAAAACAGGAAATTGTTGCTTGAACACCTGAATTTAATAATATAACGCATGTTTCAATTGTGTTTATAATTGAAATGTCATTAATGAGGAGAACAATTCTTTACAAATTATTAATGTTATCTCACCTTGAAATGTTTAACATTTTTTAATAAAAAAAAACACAGTAGAAAAGCAGAAAAAACACGGGCATAGTTAAATTAAAAATTGTTGTAGGGTATGTGATATAGAAAAAGAAAAAAATAACAAAAAAAGTATAACACAATTACGTTTTTTTTCTAATGTTTCGGGGTACATTCAAATGCTATCTATTATTATACACAGCATAGCACACACAAAACAGTTGCGAGTTCATTTCGCTTTTGTATAACCCAACGCAGCAGCATGATTAGCTAGCGTTTGTGCCATAAACGTTTAAAAAAACATTGTCTTTAAACATCGCATAACAGAGAACGTGACTACGATGCCGCTCTAAAAACCAAAATCCCAAAAACAAAATCGTTTTTCTACTGCAAATAAATGCCAAATGAAATCATAAAACTTTGTAAAACAAAAATAAGAAAATAAAAACCGAAAAAAATTAATTATACAGTGCGTGTAATTACGTATTTTTGTTTTAATTGTTGATATTTCATTACAAAAAAAAAAATGTAGAGAGAAACAAGTCGAAAATCTTTGTTTCTATTGTGGCGAATAAGGCCTGGGTGTTTTAGCAATTCAAATAATATCATTTTGTTTTAGTATTGTACATACATACATATTTGCTAAGCCAATTTCAATTCCAATTGAAGTTAATTTTTTTTCATTTCATTTCATTTTTCTTTTTTATTATAAATATTTCTAATGAATTGCTTTTAATTTAACACGAAAAACCGAACAACAACAACAACAAAAATTGTATATTTTAATGAATATTTATGGTATTTTTTTTGCAATTCAAATAATGTGTGTCAATAACGTACATATTAACAAAAGACTTCAAAAAACGCACAGAATGGAAAGATTTTTATTGGAATAAACAAACTTTCATAAAATAAGTCTAAATAACTAAATAACTTGGCATTACTTTAATTTTATGTTTTAATTTTTATCATATTTATATTATGTAGAAGAAAATAAACTTATAATTCCTCTTAAAACTTGTATATAACGCTTGACGTATATAAACGTCATTTATAAAACTTATATTTGAAACAATTTTCTTAAAATTTTTAAACAAAATTGCACATTAAAAGTATGCAAGCATTAATAAAATCTAGATTTCCATTCTGAACTCCATTTTCTTACTTACATACATATAAAACCTCGTTTAAATACAGACAATATCGACTCTTAAACGTCTCCAAAGGCTAAAATAAATTTAAAATTAATTGGAAAACTTGACGTGCATATGTATATAAAAGTCCATGATTAAAAATCATTTTCCCAAAATTTTTAAATCACTTTGTCTCTCAAATGTATATTAATGATAAAGGAAATCAAAAATTTTCCTCAAATAGCCATTTTATTACTTGACGTATATAAACGTCATTCACAGAAACACACTTTTTAAAAGAACTTCGTTTAAATTTATAAACAAAATTGACTGTTAAACGTTTCCAAGTAGCAAAAAAAACGTAAAAAGTACTTTTTGACTTTATTTGAGAGTTTGATGTAAGTAAATATCATGTATTAAACGCTGTATATAATTTTTTTTTTTAAATTTCAACTAAAATCACCTTTAAAACGTTTAAAAGGATTGAATGAAACATAAAATTAATTATTTAAGCCGACTTTAAAGTATGACGTATATAAACGTCATTTATATATTTGGTTTTAAATAAATAATTTTGAAATTTTTATTACAAAACAATTAATAATCAAAACGAAATCATGTTTTCAACGTTCTGAACTTTATTTTGAAATACATTTTAAATCTGGACGTATAAGAACGTCAAAAAAAAAATCTAATTTAAAATTATTGAATTTTAGAAGAATTCTTTTTGATAAAAGTTTATGAAAGAAATTAGAAAATATATAATATCTTCCTTTAATTTATATGGAAATGCATTAAAATATTTCCTTGCAATTGCAAAATAAATTAAAATATTAAAAAAAGATCTCAAAATTGTTATACACAAAAAAAGAGCGATTAAATCCCCTTATAAAGGGTGATTTTTTAGCTATTATCTTTTTGGCAACACTGGTTTAAACAGCTCACGCACGTTTCATGTTCTGTTTCACTGTCAAACATCTTCAGTTTGGTCTATAATTTAACCATGAATCGTCTTACAAACGAACAACGCTTGCAAATCATTGAATTTTATTATCAAAATGCGTGCTCTGTTAAGAAAGTTCATCGCGCGCTTCTTCCATTTTATGGTCAGTTTAATCGACCCACTGAAGCGGCTAATCGGGATACGTAAATAAGCAGAATTATCGATTTTGAAGTGAAGATCAGCCAGAAGCATTGCAAAAGCTACCAATGCATCCAATACGCGGTTTATGGGCTGGTGGCATCATTGGACCGTACTTCTTCAAAGATGCTGCGAATCGTAACGTAACTGTGAATGGTGAGCGCTACCGTGAGATGATATCCAACTTTTTTTGTCCAAAATGCAAGAGCTTGACTTGCATGACATGTGGTTTCAACAAGACGATGCCACATGCCACACAGCACGCGTAACAATGGACTTATTGAGAGGCGATTCGGTGAATATTTTATTTCACGTTCGGGACCGGTCAATTGGCCGCCTAGATCGTGCGATTTAATGCCTTTAGACTATTTTTTGTGGGGCTATGTTAAAGCTCATGTCTATACAGACAAGCCCGCTTCAATTGACGCATTGGAAGACAACATTGAAGCATTTATTCGTGAGATACCGGCCGAAATGTATGCCAAAATTGCACTAAGCGGATGGACCATTTGAGGCGCAGTCGCGGTCAACATTTGCATGAAATAATCTTCAAACATTAAATTATATGGACCGTACTATCGATTCAAATAAAGATTTCATGAATTTTTCTAAATTTTATGTGTTTTTTTTTTTAATTTTCCTATAGCTCTTAAAAAATCACCCCTTATAACCTGGCATTACTAAGCATTACTTTGCTACTCTTCTATACAGTACATAATACAATAATGGCCGTTTCATAAAAATGCTCTCTTTTAAAGGCTGCCGCCGCCGTCATAATGGTCAAGCATTACATGCTATTTTTTACAGTATGCTGCTGTGTATTGTATGTACATATATATATTCAATCAATTTGTATGATTTATTATTACACAAAATGCTATGCTATTTACATAAAAATAAACCATAAACAAATCTATTTTTGATTATTTTACTTTATTTATGTACGTATGTATGTATGTATATATGTATTTCTGGAACTTACAAAATGATTACACAAAATACTTTTGCAATAATAAAGTAACAACAAAAAAAAAACATTCCCAAGGAGTATACCACATAATTGTAAGAGTAAAAGAGACAGAAACAGAACAAATCGAAAAAAAACATGCAAACTCATGCCTGTGCTTACATTGCTTACATGTGTTACCCCCCTTTGGAAACAAAAATATTACAAATTTGAAGGTAATGTAAATAGAATTCAAAGACAAGGAAGACGAAGAAGAAGCAATATGTACTACACAAATAAAATCAGCAAACAACAACAGAACACACACACAAACGGAAATGAATGACAATAAAAATGTTTATGAAAAGCAAAAAACAACAACAAAACAAAGCTTAGCATGATGTAAGAAGAAAAAAAAACAAACATTTTGGTCAAAAGAACGAGGGGGAGAGCGACAGTAAAAAAGAAGTTATTCTTCTCCAAAGAGAACAGAAAATAAACATAAATATTTAGAACAAGAGAGCAACAGAGAATAAGGGTTTATGACAAAAAAAACTCAAACATTTGGAAATGGAGGCTGCTGTTGTGTTAAAGAGAAAATGTGTTCTGTTTATAAGGGGGGTTTTAAAGGGAGATGCGATCAAGTAATAGGCAAAATATAAAACGAAAAATAGAGCGAACACAACTACTCTGGAGTTGTTTGAAATGCTCTTGCATGGGAGTGTGTGTGTGTGCTCCATATTACAATGCAGCCAGCAGATCTGTATTTGGCAAAGGCACATGAAAAAAGTGGGGTTAACTTAGAAATTTAAACTAAAATATGAAAAAGACTTGGAAAATAAAAGAAATAAATAAAAAATATTAAAAGGAAAAATAAAAATGTTGAAAAAAACCAAAATTTAAGCCCAAAAAAGAACAAAAAAATTAACTTCAAAAAATTAACAACTCTGATGAACTTTTCTCTTTAAAGCTCTGCTTTCAGTCGAGAATTATAATTTATTGAGGGTCATTGTGGACACAGACAGCATATATTATTACACGGTTTTTTTTCTTTCTTCTTTTTTTTCCTTTTAAACCTTGTTAACACCTCCTACTTGGGCTTCTTATTATTTACTCTGTGTTTTGTTTACATGTATGGATGTAAGTAAGTTAACAAATTAATTACGTTTTATAAGTAAGTGTTGGTGTAATTGACACTTAAGCGAGACCATACGTATTACGTACATACATATATGGCGTAAGTAAGTTTGTGTGTGTGCATGGGTATGAGTAATAATAATAAAATGTTTGTGTTTACATTGTTAGACCATTTTAAGTACATTCATGTACTAAAATGGTATAGTATTGCCGCCTCTGCAGCAGCAGCAGCAACAGCAGCATAGTAAGAAGAAAAAAGTGGCTGATATTGGGTAAATATTTAAAGTACGTGATCCAGCAAGTTAATGAGAATTTTTACATAAAAAACCAAAGCAAATCAACAGAAAAAAAATACATACGAAAAAAAAAGAATTTTTTTTTAATTTTTCAAAGGAAAAATTTATGCAACAACACAAATGCAAACGCAGTAAAAGCGCGACAAAGAATCCAGACCCAGACACAGGGAAATATGTATAAAAAAGCAGAACAACAAAAACAACTTCAAAGTACATATTACTTTTACAACCAAACCACCAGAAAATATTGTAGAAGGCGGTCGGTCGTACGTTTGATTATGGAATTCAGTTTAAAAAGAGAGAAGAAAAAAAAGGAAAAACAAATTTTTTTATGAATGCCGTTGTTATTGTTGTTGTTTTCGTTTTACAGGAAATTAAAACATTAAAAGCAAAAAAAAAACAATTTTTATTAAAATGAAACGAAATTTTATGAAAACAAAAACAAATGGAGAAGAAAAACAATAACAATTTTTGCAATTTTACTTTATAATGCAGCCAGCACAGCACACAGTGCACATGTGCAGTCTTATTATTACGATTGTTGTTTTTAAATTCTTAAGAAAATAAACAAACCCCACCACATCAGTAAGCATGGCATCCATTAAATGTTTCATTTTGCAACACCGTTTCCAGAATTGACAGACAAACAATACAAGACGCACATTAGGTATTTTCATTTGGTTTTTTTGTGGTTAATAACAAAAACAAAAATAAATACAGAAAAAAATAAACAAATAAAATCCAACAAAAAATAAAAAAAGATAAAAACAACCGAATAAAAACAGGAAATGTAAATGGAAAAGTAAATAAAGAAATTGCTTCAAATAAAGATTTTTTTTTTTTGTAAATTTTTAAAATAACTTTACATAAATGTTTTAGAATCTAAAAAACTTAAATTATATAATTTAGAATGTTAAAATAAAAGTTTTAAAAATTAGTATATAAAAAGGAGACATGAGAAATAATTAAAAAATAGAAAAAATAAAATAAAATTTTAATTTAAAAAAATATTAAAAATATAATTTGGAAATAAAAAATAATCAAACAAATAAATAAATATAAAAATATACAGTACCGTGCAAAATAATAGCAGTGAAGAGTTTTAAGTCAGACATTGCCTATTATTATAAAAATTATTAAAGAATTGTTTTAAACTATTTTGTAAATTCATTATTTAGTATGTTGTATATTCATTGAGGTTACTATTTTTTTTGGACAACATTTTTACAAAATGTGAAAATGGAAAATTTAAAACTTATAGGAAAATATGATTGCAAAAAAATAGCAGTTTTTTTTGAATTTCAAATATTTAGAGAAAAAAATAAAAACTATTGTTTAAAATTAATATTTTGTGGAATATCCTCTATTCTTAATTACTGCATTGCATCGACGACCCATGGAGTTAACCAATTTTTGGCATCTTTCTACCGGAATAGCTCGCCACGATGATTCCACCACATTCCATAATTCCAGCTCGTTTTTCGGTTTTGCTGTAAAAACTGCTTCCTTGATGTCGGTCCACAAATTTTCAATGGGATTAAGATCCGGTGACTGAGCAGGCCAATCCATAACATCAATTTTATTGTTAGTAAACCACGATTTAGCTGCTCTGCTTGTGTGTTTCGGGTCATTATCATTTTGGAAAACCCATTTTAATGGCATATTCCCATCGGCTTATGGTTTCATAACATTTTCCAAAATATGAACGTATAGATAGGCATCCATGTTTCCCTTTGTCCAAAATAAAGGACCAGTGTCGTAATAGGAAAAATAACCCCATACATTTATTTTCGCACCTCCATGTTTTACAGTAGTTAAAACATTGCATGGTTCAAATGCTGTATTAGGCTTACGTCTAACGTACTCACGGCGACCTTTTGAGCCAAACAGAACAACTTTAGTCTCATCAGACCATAAAATATTACGACATTTAGATAGAGGCCAATTACGATGCTCTCGGGCAAATTTTAATCTTTTTACAACACGTCGTTTTTTCAAAAGCGGGACTTTACGGGGAGTTCTTGCTGGTAGATTATTGTTAAGTAAAACCTTCCTTATCGTACAAGAATGAACATCAAGATTTAGATTTTGTTTCAACTCTGTGGCTGAAGTTTTAGTCTCATCTCTTACAGTTCGCAAGAATTTTTTAACTTCAAATTGGCTAATTTTGCTCTTTCTTCCCCGTGTTTCTGCTTTGTATGACCATTTTTTGGCATTGGATATCATTTTAGCTGAGCAACCAACAAGATCTTGAATAAAATTTTAAGTTTTCCGAAACGGAAAAACGAGCAGGAGTTATGGAATGTGGTGGAATCATTGTGGCGGGTCTATTCCGGTAGAAAGATGCCAAAAACTGGTTAACTCCATGGGTCGTCGATGTAATGCAGTAATTAAGAATAGAGAATATTCCAATAAATATTAATTTTAAACAATAGTTTTTATTTTTTTACCCAAAATGTTTGAAATTTTAAAAACACTGCTATTTTTTTGCAATCAAATTTTTCTATAAGTTTTAAATTTTCTATTTTCACATTTTGTAAAAATGTTGTACAAAAAAAAATAGTATCCTCAATGAATACACAACATACTAAATAATGAATTTACAAAATAGTTTAAAACAATTCTTTAATAATTTTTATAATAATAGGCAATGTCTGACTTAAAACTCTTCACTGCTATTATTTTGCACGGTACTGTATATAAAAAAAATATAAACAATACAAAAAAAATTAAATTAATAATAAATAAATAATAAATATATATATACATATACACATATGCTCAAAATAATAGATACACCTTATTCTAAAATATTAAAGACACGTTAACTGTCAAAATACCTTTGAAAACACACTACTATTTTTTATTATAGTTCCATCTGAATACATCTTTAAAACAAAAAATTTGACAAGTACATGCATTTATTTAAATATAAGAAGTAAAATTCCGGTGAATCCATAAAAATTGTTGCTCATAATAATAGAGCAACAATTCTTCGAGGAAAACCTCGCTGGAAAAATTTTACTAATGGGTTAACCGAAGAGAGATCACAACAATAGAACAGAACAAACAGTATATAGAGCAGATGGTGGAAAAAGTAATAAAAGATAATCTGAAGCAATGAAATAAAATTAAATTCGTTTGAACACGGTGGCAAACTCGTTCAGAAATGAATTTATTTCGGTTTCATCACTCCCATATAATACATCGCCATATTTTCCGGACCATAGTAAATGCTCCTTAGCAAGTTGTAGTCTCTCTTCCGTTTACCCATTAGTAAAATTTTTCCAGCGAGGTTTTCCTCGAAGATTCGCTTGCAAAAGTCAACGACGAATTGTTGTTTGACTATTTTCAATAAAAATCCAAGCCGAAATAGCATCATAGGACTTGAAGAGGTCATTTTTTGCCAATACGTTTATCCGTCTTTTTGTTTCTGACCTGGTTTTCTTAGGTCTGGCACGAGATTCTTCCATGTTATTTTGCTAAATGAATTTTACACAAAGTGTGAGGACCTTCCTAATGGTGTTTTCTTTTCTCCAAAGAAAATGTCACCCTCTTACAAGGTGCATTAAAAAAATTGCTGACCAACCCTGCTATAATGTAATTTTTATTTGAGATGAACATAACACAAATATGAAAAAAGGGTATGCCCCGTGCCCTTAAAAATATGTTTAATTTTTTTGATTTGTTTTCAATAAAATATGTAAACATAAAAAAGGTGTTGCCAGATCGCTAATTTTTCGATATCATTCTTTTAGAGTTTTTTTTTATAACCAAATAAAATTTTTTTAACACAGTTCTAACACTGAATGCAATTTTTTATATTACTGACCATGTAGCTTTAATAATGTAATTTTCCCTTAAGGTTACCCCACAAAACAATGAAAAAATTAACTTCAAAATTGGATAACGATACTAGGCGACTTTTTTTAAATTTCATCTGGTAGCCCTATAAATAAACAAAAGTCATTTGCTTTACAGGGCATTATCAGCACTCTCGATTTATACAGGGCGTAAAATGCAATGCCCTCCACCATTTTCAAGTGCGAATTATTTAGAACAAAACATACCACCCTTTTAGAGGGAGAAACATTTTTATGAAACAAACACAAAATTGCATTTTTTAAAATAAAGTGCACATTTTTTGGTAGAAAAGAAAACACCATAAGTTCTTCGACATCTTTTTCAATGATTTTCCGTAATTCCTCATGGTTTGAACAACTTTTCCGGCTCCTTTAGTTCAATGATAATTTCCTTCCATTTTCTTTAAAATATTTTTGATTTTTATGTAATTTTATATAAAAATGAAATTATTCTTACCGTTTCACATAAACACAATGAAAAATCACTCAAAAATGTAACTTACTATGAAAAAAATTATAAATAAGTCAAGTGTATCTATTATTATGAGCAACAATTTTTATGGATTCACCGCAATTTTACTTCTTATATTTAAATAAATGCATGTACTTGTCAAATTTTTTGTTTTAAAGATGTATTCAGATGGAACTAAAATAAAAAATAGTTTTCGCTGTGTTTTCGAAGGTATTTTTACAGTTAACGTGTCTTTAATATTTTAGAGTAAGGTGTATCTATTATTTTGAGCATATGTGTAAATAAATAATAAATATAAAATAAAAATATATACATACATATATAAAAATAAATAGATATAAAATTAAAAATATGCATCTAAAAATAAATACATAATGAACAAATAAATATAAAATTATTTTAAAAAAATTATATATAAATAATAAATAATAAAAGATATATAAAATATATAAATATATGTATAATATATAAATAAATATAAATATATCTATAAATATATATAAAAATAAATAAAAAAATTAATGTTAAAAAACAAATATTAAAAAATAAACATCAAAATAAATACAAAAATATATATAAAAATATACATATATAAAAATATATATAAAAATATACATACAAATATACACTGCTGTTCAAAAAAATAGATTCACCTGCTCTTCGAAAAGTTTACTAGACATCACTTATGCAATGGAGTATCTGTAAAAAAATAACTGCACTTTGTTTACTGGCCTTTTATGAATATAATTCCGATACATTTCAAGAATTTGAAGCGTGACTCTTCTTTAATTAATTGCAAGATGTTGATCATGGTGAATCTATTTTATTGAACAGCAGTGTATATAAAAATGTATATAAAATTATAAAAAACTCGTAATAAAAAATAAATTATAAAAAGTAAATATAAAAATAAATACACAAAAGAAATTAAATAATAAAAAAGAATATAAAATTATATACAAAAATAAATAAAAACAAATAAATAATAAAAAATATATATATGTATTTATAAAAAAAGTATATATACATATGTATATATGTATATGTATGTACATAAAATATTTGTATAAAAATTATATTTAAAAATAAAACAAACAAAATATAGAAAATATATGAAATAATTAAAAAAACTAGGAATAAGTAATAAAAAAATATTAATTTTCGCAGACAATAAAAAAATTATATCAAATCACAGACTAGGACAAGGAAATAATTGGGATAATCAATGTCAACATCCAGATCGAACAAGGATCCACACCTCATATCTCTCTATTGTAGGCAAATGGCTTCTTAAAAAATTTTAAATTTGCTGAATACAGCTCAAGTTAGATAAATTAAAGACGGAAGCGATTACATATGTAGGTAGATGTAGTCTTAAAGCATGTAGAAATCACTTTCAATACAACAGCACAACAAAATCGACGATATGAATCTTCTACTGTTATATCACATGTGAGGTTATGAAACATCTGGAGCAAATCAAATCATACCTCGGTATTTACCGAAATGTAAAATATTCAAAAATTGTTTGAAGAATGTAATATGAAGTGGTTAGCGAAGCACAGCGGGTACTTATTGATAATAAATGGGAGATATACTCGTACACCATAATACCCGCATATTTTTCGGTGTGGATGAGTAAAAAAAACACATTTTTAATTACTTTTAATTACAACCAAGTTGTGGAGACAGAGAGAGAGAGGGAGGGAGAGAGAAAGAGATAGAAGGGAGATAGAAAAAATAACATTAAAGTTCATAAACAACAGATGATGATATCAAGAATACGACACAGTTCTTTCACATACGAAATGTTTGGTAAATTTAAGTGCTTTGCTCTGTGGCGGCTCTGCTCTTCTTCCATCAATTGTCTTGTCTAACTCTCTTTATTTAATTTAAAAACCCACCAACAAAAAATTAAAAAAATACAAAATTCTTAAAGTAAAGATACATAAGTAAACAAAAAAGAAAAACTTAAATTTCACATGCCTTTTAACCATTAAAAAGAAAAGAAAAAACAAACAAAAACAACTTCAAACACACACATACATTAACATAAAAATAAATTGTGTGTCGTCCAGTCGGTCTATTTACAAGGCGGTTAGTAGTTGGGCTTGCATGTTTAAAATGTTTTAGAGTTTGAAAGCTTTTTCTACCAAGCGCGCCCTTTTTTACGCTTTTTTTATACTCAATAATACTGTGTTTTTGCATTATTTTGTTCGTTTAACGTCGTCGTTGTTATTATTGTTGAGTTTGTAATGAAGAAACAAAAAAAACGTGAATGAAAACAAAAAAGCAACTCATTTTCTCATTATTATGGCCATACATCGTATATAGAACACAGAAGTGAAATGAAAGCTACAACAATAACAACAACATTACAACGGCAATAACAACAATGTGATCCCATTTTTTTTCGTTTTTGTTCCTCTACTTTAAACAACCATAATTTTGCGTTTCTCCCACTCATGCTCATTAATGTAGAAAAAATATTAGACATACACACACACACACAGTTTCAAACACATATAGTATGTGCGTGTACAGTGTTATTTATTAGAGCATATGGCGGCTACCCTCTATTACTGACTGTGCTACTCATGGTAAACGCAAAGTGGTTACTTGTAAGCCGTAAACTGTAAATCGGAAATGTTAAATGAAAAGTGGAAATAATTTCATTTTATTTCTTAATTTTATTTCTCTATTTCTGCGACTGCTTATGTAGTAAAATGTTGAGAGTGAAAAATGAACTGTATTGTCTACTTAAGTTTCGTCCTTCCTAAGCGTAAAGGTCGTAAAGGGCCTGTCATCTAGTCACTAGAATGACAAACGGTCTCTATTCTTCCTTCTACGAGTTATAACTTTTGAAGAAGTCGTGTCAGCTAGTCACTAGAGTGACAGACAGTCTCTATTCTTCCTTCTACGAGTCATAACTCCTGCAGAAGGCGTGTCTCCCTTAAGTACTGAGATCACGCCATGTCCAAAGAGAAGAATTTCATTACTTCTACCTAACGGGAGAGTCATGGGCATCTCTATAAGCGGGATCACATAAGGGTTTGTCCAGTTTGGTATCCAATCTAGTCAATTCACCCTCCAAGTCACAATTACCGGGTATATACCTCTATTCTTAGGGAACCAAATTACGGAGACCTTCGAATCATTCGCAGCTTACAGCAGAAATAGACGACCTCGGGACATTCGTAGATAAGATTGGACGCCGATATGATGCTCAGAAGGGACTGACTATCAGAATAGATCTATGTATATGGCCTCAAGACCAAATAATTGAAGTTTTTCGAATAATTCGCTATTCCTCGGCGAAATAGATGACATGACGATATTTACAGAGGATCTTGGACGTCGATATGATGTTCAAAAGGAGCTGTATTCGAGCTATTTGAGGAAAAGTTCAACATGGTATAAAATGCTTTGGTTGGTGTTGTCCTTAGGACAAGGGCAAGTAACGAACATGGTAAATGGTATTCTCATGCTGTCTATAATATTACAGCTACATTTTCTAGAAGCTACTCCTCAGCAGACATAAATGATATCAAAATCTGTTATACTGTGTGATTAATTTTAAGATGAGTCAACATTTTGTATTTAAAAATGAAATGAAATAAAAAATAATAATTAGAAAACCCCTGACCTGACTATAAAAAAAAATAAAGTAAACTCTACTTTTAACTGTTATACATAAAAATATTATTACGAAAACTGTTATAAAACTGCTGATTAACTACGTATGTATATTGTATATTATATAATTTTATTGGAAGGCAATGTAATAAAAACTGTTATAAATTTAAAATTTTTCAATAAAAATCCAGTTTATTTTTTAAATAATATTACTGAATTTCGTTTAATGTTTTTTGTTATAAACTGTTACACAAGGAAATAACTTTTTTATTACAAGCCTAGCAATTTTTCATAATATTTTGAAACACACGGAAAATCAGCGCATTAAAGCCGTGACTTACGTCACTGATGTGGTGATTCTGGTGAGAGATAAAATTCTATCAACGATCTTCTGTAGTCTGCAGTTGGGGTATGTGTCTGCAGGACGGCAGGTCTGGCAATATGGTAGAGTAGTATCAAGGAAGAGATGGAAAAAGGTCTTCAAAATTTTAAATCGGACTTTCATTAGATCAATTAAATGACAATTGTGAGCGCAGTCATTGTGCCTTGAAAAAAGTCAACGTGGTAGGTATCTTAAACAACGAATGGAGGTTAAATCTTTTGAGTATTGTCGGAAAAGTAAAACTGTTATACTAGTATAACAGTACCACTATGATAAAAATGTTATACTGAAGTAACATATATTATACAATTATAACAGTTTTAAATTCGTATAATATAAACAATACATTTACTATCTTTAAAGAACTGTCCTTAGTTTGCTTTTCACACTCATAAAAATTTCTTATGCTGGATTTGTAATATAAAAATCCATTGCATGTTGCAAAAATATACATATATCATCTGGCCACTCTAATTGTGTAATTTTGTTTTCTTAAGTGTTATAAACTAATTAAACGGAACATATTTTAAGAGATAGGCACGCTATGCTATACTACATACTACATACAATGGTATTGTAATTATTTTAAGAGCATTATTTACTTACTTTGAAAAAAACCATTAAATGAGCAGAAGGAGTGATGAGAATAACTGTTAAAAATAAAACACACAAACACTGCTTTAAATTTCAACAGTAGGCAGAAACATACACTTTAGGTAGATGGAGTATACGTATGTATCTGAGGAGTTAAAGAGTCACATGCAAAACATTGATTTTTCCCACTTAGAAACACTCTCAGGGACAAATGCGGCAATTTGCTTTTTAATTTTTTAATTATTTTAATAAATTTTAATTACAAGAAAAAATTTATTTTAAATTTTCTATCATTATACCGGGAATTATTTTATATTTTCTTCTTTGTTTTTAATTAAAAAGGCACTTGAGATTTATTAAATCAATTACTAACTGGCAGGCAGGCTGGCTGGCAGCAGAGCTTTATACGTGATTATTTTATTTATTGGGATGACAAAATGTTTTCATTTCATATGAATTCTCGTGTTTTTTTATTATTGTATAAAAAGAGAATTTGTATTATTTAATAAACATTTAATTTATTTTGCTTAATTTCCGTTTTTAATTAATTTATAAACACACACATATTAAAAATGGAATAAATTATGCCGTGCAAAGTCAAAAATAAAAATTTTAAAAAAAAACACGAAACGATAGACTTAAGATTTATGCCGTCACTTTAGCTTAAAGAGAGATAGAAAAAGATTCATACACAATTTATACTCTTTTACTGTGTAAGTAAAAACAACTACGCCAACTCCTCTAACAACAAACACTGAGGCTAGCTGGCTGGCTGTGGCTGGTTGCTCTTGCAAACATTATTGTGTTGTTATTTTACTGTTTATTATTATTTTTTTTTTTTGCTTCGTTTGCAAACGACAACAACAAACATGTGCTGCTTTTTAAGTATTTTTCTGTTGTTGTTATTTTCTTTAAAAAAACATACACTCATACCAACAATAAAAAAGTAATAAAAACAAAATGTTTTTCTTTTACTTTATTTCTTTAAAATTCTATAAATTTTTAAACTTTAAATACAAATTTTTTTAAATTACATCTTTTTAATTAAGAAACACATTGATTTACATACATATGCAATCGTTTAATTTAATTTTTTTCCTTATGCAAAGTAGTAATAAACCAAAATATTCTTTTTAATAATTCAGATGAATAATCACTGCAACGTACTATAAACGCAGAGCACAACGTCACACCGCTTACGAGTCGTGTTTATGTATGACGTTTTAGTGCGCAAGGTCTTAACTCAATACCCTCGAAAAATATAAAAACACACAATAACTACACACACACACACACACACTCTTTCAAAACCTTTTACTTCGTGAACTAAACAACAGTACTGTAGAGAATACATAAAAGCATTGAAAGAGCGCGAAACATGTTAAATAACAGTCCCACAGCTATATATTAACAAAATGCAATACAGTACCTTTAGCCTAACAGTGTTACAGTGTTGCTGTGGTGTATTTTTAATAGAAATTTGTTTTTTAATACGAAAATTTAAAGAAAATGTATTTTAAACTAAATTTTTATTAATTTACAAAATAAATATATTTTTATTAACAAACTGGTTAAAATAAAACCGAAAATAATACAATTAAGGCATACATTTTAAATACCTAAATTAAAGAACAATAAAAGTTATTTTTTGAAAAAAAAAAAAAATGTTTTTATAAAATATTAAAAATTTTAATTCATTATAAATTAACAATTAAACTAATTTTTTGGTTAAATTATTATTGGCAATTATTAAAAAGTAAATTAAATAAGAGCTTGCTATCTTTAAATTTAAAGAAGACTACAAATTGTATGTTAAATATTATCGGCATTTGTTATTCGTTTGAAAGACCTATTGATGCCATTATGTATGGAATATAACATCGTTCAATCGTTCATCATTGTCCGTCACGGCTTCTCTGCGATACAACATATCCGGCATATTATTTGCCGGGGGCAATTTTCTATAACTCTAGCGTATAAATCAGGTTGAATTTGACCGATTGCATAGATTAAATTGGCCTTAAGGACCACTGTGGTTTTTAGCTTATCGCATTCACAAACGATTAAAGAAAACTTCACAAGAAAAATGTGGCCAGTTCACTCACTAGACTTCCACGTGAGAAGTGACCATGTTTCTAAATCACTTGTACAGAATATTCAGAGTAAATGCATGAACTGTATGAAGAGTATCATGAACTCTGCAGAAATCTCTTAAATATTTAAATTTATTTACATATAATAATAATTTAATTGAATATACTAATTTAAATTTTAAATGTATTTTCTTTAAAGGTCTGCACCACTCGTCGGCACATGATTAAAATGTGACTGTGGTTCTGAGAAGCTTGTGTATAACCCAGAGGAAAATTGTGAGTAATATTTTATTATTATCTTATTCACCAAATATATATACATATGTAGTGGAAAATATAGAAAAAATGTGCAGAACTAAATCCGTAAAGACAGCGTATTTAACTTGACTAATATTCTTCCAAGAATCGAGATAATTTCTCAATGAATGTCATTGAATATTAGTGAATCCTACCGTAATATTTCCTTGAATGTAGAATTGAAGTCTGAGAAAAAGCAATATGAACCTTCTTCTTTAGAAAGCATTTTTACTTTCGTTTTTGCGAACTTTGTTGATGTTCGTGACCTATCTGTGAAAAAACCAAAGATATTTGACCCCCGGGGTCTATTAGTACCGCCTTCTGGTCTGAATATAATAATTTCCTCTAATTTTTCGTCATTTATAATAATATTTCAACTCTATTTCATTCAATTATCTAAATTCAACAAATAATTTACAAATCGTTTGGTTAATTTTTTTTATGTATTAATTTATCAAATTTTTAACTTTTATACGTGTTTTATTGAAAACAAAGAAGAATTGTATGTTTTTAATGAAATATTGAACAATGGCAATCCTTTACTGCATGTAAAACGAGTTTATCACACAAATACTCCTACTCTCTCTTAATAGCATACCCGATTCTCTTAAAACCAAAGAGCAACAATAAATAAACAAAGAAAAATTATTTCTCTTTAACACGTTCTATACCGCAAAGTATTTCTCTCGTAAAAAAGATCAAGAAATAAAATAAAATGCAACAGAGTTTACATATGTATATAACAACAATAACAACAATTAGTCCCTAATAGAAAGAGGGCATAAATACATTTATATATACATATATATAAAGAAATATTATATGAAAACAATAAGAAAAATAAAGAAGAAGCAACAAGAAAAAAATTTGCAACAAAGGAATGCCATCATATTTGTTGTTACTATTCTTACTTCGGCAGATAACAACGTACAGAAGAAGAAGAACAAGACAATAATGATGTTGAAAAATTCTTGAAGTTCTTTTTGGTTTTCTTTATACATATTTGTTTTGTTTTTGGTTTTACGAGTCCCATCGTTTTTTATTTTGTTGTCATTGCATGCTGCTTTTGGCAATGACATTTTTTGTAAATGTATTGGTATTGGTAGGCATAAAATATGAGTACAAATTTTACGATTGATGTTTGCTCTCTCATAACCTAAACACATCTGTAAACGATTTGTAGATTTACATTGTCGCCCGGTCGCTTTAACGTTTACATTGTGTGTTGTATGTACCTATCTGGCTGTTGTTGTTGGCCAACACAGTGTATAGTATATGTGGCGTCTACATAAATTAATGTCAAAACATCCATGTGACATATGGCGTTTTGAATACAACTGCAGCAACAACAAAAGCAACAATAATGATAGAGAAGAAGAAGAGAAGAGAGCATAAGAAATGAAAAAACCATAAATAAGTGAGTTTATATGGGCAATTGCATGGAGAGGTTGGTTGATTGGTAGTGTGTTGAAATACTCCGCTTTATGAAAATTACCGACGATTTGTATTGATAATGCGACAGCAACAACGTTAATAGGCAACCAAATGTCATTTCTAAGCCATAATAATTTCAAAACGGAAATAATGCGCCAAATTGTGTTTAGAATAGTTATGTGCTATCAAATTAACATTTTTTTTTAATTATTTTCTTTTTTAAGTACTGCCCTAAGCTGCAATTGTGTGACCTGACCAGCTGTTGGAAAATACAGAAATTTAAATGAATAGGTTGAAAAAAAAAAGAATTTGAAGCAGCGCAGGTCTACAAAAGTGCACATCCATTTTACAATCTGAACCAGGTATCGAGCATTTACCAACTGCTTCTGACAAGAGTTCACGATATGATAAGGTTAGATTAGGTGGCGGAGTGTTCTTGAAATATAAGGTCTAATCATAATGATTATCACAAATCAATATCCATCATGGTGATCAAACATTCTTTTTAAAAAAACAAATTCGATCTATATTTTAGCGATCTCAGCCAAGTTTGATAGAAAATGAGAAGCTAAAAAACTCCGCCTGTTCCTTAAAAGAGTCGGCCAATGCCACATTAGCCCCTTCGGTCTTTTCAGATCCACAGTTACTGCACAAATAATTTACGGAAAAGCAAAACTTATCGGCACGCCTTCCAATAGGACTGTGGTCTGGGCTATCTTTAATCGTACGATGTATGGTGGTGGTGTTGTAATTTAAGAAGATAATACTACTACTCATATTATTGCATTAGAAGCGAGTAATATTTCAAGTCTTCCCCAGACGCAAACGAAATGGAGCCTCCGTTTAAACAATCGGAGAGTACCTAGCTTAATATGATGTCAACTGTAAGCTTTGTAATGGACGTGGCTATATATTTAGAAATTTCCCTGGAGATCTTACAGGAGTTACATCTAAATGATACCAAATTTTCCCAAGAAATCCCCGTCATATGTATATGGATGAAAACGTAATCAGAGGTGCCATATATAAGGGAACTTTATGATAGACTTTTGAATTCTACGATCTCTTAATTAATATCCCACAGCCTATTCTGAGTAAAGGCATTGGCGAGATCCTTCGGAACGACGTACTGGAAGTTACAATACATTGTTAGAATCCTAAAGTTAAATCTTCTACCGAAAAATTTGTAAGACATCATGTAATTGACACCCTAGGCGTGGCCAGCACTCTGCTTCAGTAGAAGATCTAAGGGGAGCCAATTGTCTAAAGCCAGTAATACTTTAACAGGAGGAAAATAGCGAGCACAGATGATCAGGACGGCAGCTGACTATGCAGTCAGAAAAACAATTTTTTAACCTAGCTTCTCTTGGAAGTGTCATTGAGCCTTCGAAGGACCATTACCGTCAATTCTGAGCACTCTAATAAAACCGACCTATGCTTTGTCACTGCTGTCTTTATGGCAATTAATGCTCATGTAGATTATCCGAGACTGCAGTTGCAAAATTGTTGTACTCGCTGCATTGCGTCTATTGTGTTTGTAGCATTACTTTCCTATAAAAAGTAGGGTTTTTATTCAAAAAGAAACCTTTTCTCTTTAATTAACATGCGTATACTATCATTGAATCTCTCTTTATTTAATTCTCTCTCTCTCTATCTCACCATTTCTTTCTTTTATTTAATGGCTGCTGATATGCCGGCTATTTGTTTATATATGAGTTTAACGAGTTTTTATCTTATAAAATTGTCATTTAATTTGTGTTGCTTTTATTATTTTAATCTGTTTTAACTTGTTATCATATGATGATCTATCGCTCTCTCGCTCTTTTCTTTCCTTTTTGTAATCATTTTTTACCATCTTTAGTAATTAAAAAGAATTCTTGGGAAATTCTTTTCAATCAAATACGATTAAATACGATTGGCATGTGAGTAATCGTTTAAGAGCATGTGTGTATGTGTGTGTGTAGGGCGAATAGCTTTTAAGAATTATTATTTCATGTTTTATTTCGTTTTATTTTTTTTTTATTTTTATTAATTTGTAAAAGAGCATGACAGCCATTTTACTAATCCATAACAATTTATTTGTGTAACAAGCCACACACATATACACACTCGTACACTCTTTTTAATACAAGAGTTAGATTGCTTGAGTGTAAGTGTAAATAAATAGAATAAATGATGAGAACCAGCCAGCATTTGTTTACTTACACATACTGTTTACCAGAGATCGGGGTAACAGTATCTTCTTGAAAGAAATCTTTTAATCGAAACAAAAGGGTTTTTCAATCACGTTCTAAGAAAAGTCTAATGCCCTTACTTAATACTTTTAGAAGTAAGTTTTATTTTTCGTGTGTGAGTAAGTAAAGTAAGTGGTGTTCTTAATTTATTTTATAAAAAGCCGAGCATAGCATATGATAAAGATAAAACGGTTGGAACGTATGTACGTACGTGTTAAACTCACAACTCAATACATTTAATATCCATACGGACAGACGGACTGTGACTGCTTTTAATTTTTGTTTTATTTTTGAAAACGTTTTTATTGTCTTGGCCAGTTCGTTATACACAAAAATGGCTGAAAATAACAAAAAAAAAACTAAATACGGGCAATAAATGGTGGTTCATCGTAAAACGACAAATAAATCTATAAAGTACGTGACTTTTTTTGTATATAAGCTAGGCTCGTTCACACATATGTACGCTGATATACGCTCAAAATAAAATCCATTTTTAATACCTGGTTAAATTTTTGGTTTTGTATTATTTGACGCCTGATCTCAAGTTTAAATTTGTTTTTGTTTTTGTTTTCGCTTTTTTTTATTTGTATTTAAAACTACATTGCATTTTTCAGCTGTTTACAATGCATTCTCTTTTACTTACTTTTCTTCCTTCTATTGTTTGTAAAACGTTGTTTTTTGTTATTGTTGTTGTTGTTAAAAATCAAAGGTTGTGTATTAGTTATGACTCTAAACAATAACAGCTGTGTGGTTAATTATTATTGTGTTAACAAATGTTTTCAAGGTTAGTCATCATCCTCTAAGACTAACTCAATGTCACTTAAGGGCTAAACCCATACACCAATACGCCATACGCCAACATACTGTGCACTACTCCCTGCTGTTGGCGTGAAAAATTTCCACTTTAACGAAACGAAAGAATGTAAAGTTTCCAAAGAAAAACTCCATTAAACGCTCTTTGAAAACATAAATCAAGAAGTGTTAAGAGAGTGTTTTATTTGAAATAACTGCAGATTGTACCCCTAACTGTCGTCAAGGTCCAATTAGTAGAGCGTTCACTTAATGTAAGGGAACGTACGTTCCTTTCTGCGAACAAAATTGAGACTGCCTGTAAAACAAGCGGATTATACAAAGTTCAACTGTGACTATTGGAATACGTAGACCCTGAAACATGTCTCAGATTTTAAGCTAAGTACCGACAAAAATCAAAAACTGCAGGTCTTCATCCAAAAAACTTCAAATCATCGACCAAAAACTGCAAGTCATTACCCAAAACTGCAAGTCATCGACCAAAAAATGCAAACCATCGTCCAAAAATGCAAGTCATTGTCCACAAAAATGCAATTCATCGTCCAAAAAAATGCAAGACATCGTCCAAAAAACTGCAAATCATCGTCCAAAAAATGCAAGTCATCGTCCAAATAAATGCAAGTTATTGTCCAAAAAATGCAAGTAATCGTCCAAAAAACTGCAAATCATCGTCCACAAAAATGCAAGTCATCGTCCAAAAAAATGCAAATCATCTTTCAAAAAAATTCAAGTCATCTTCCGTAAAACTGCAAATCATCGTCCAAAAAAATGTAAGTCATCTTCTAAAAAAATGCAAGTCATGTTCCAAAAAACTGCAAACCATTGTCCACAAAAATGCAAGTCATTGTCCAAAAAATGCAAGTCATCAACCAAAAACAGCAAGTCATCGTCCAAAAAAATGCAAGTCATCAACCAAAAACATGCAAGTCATTGTCCAAAAAATGCAAGTCATCACACAAAAACTGCACGTCATCGACCAAAAAATGCAAGTCATCGTCCAAAAAAATGCAAGTCATCTTCCAAAAATCTGCAAATCATCGTCCACATCGTCATCCTCCAAAGAAATGCAACTTGCGAAAAATACGACATTTTGGTTATATATATAACATATAAATGCATATTAACTCAATGAGAATTATTAAAAATTTTTTAGTTCATTCATAAAGTACTTTTTTGCTCTTATAAAAAAGTTAGCTTTATCGACTATGCCTCCGCTCCCAAGTGCCGCCCGACTTAAAGGAAAGCTATTTTGGAATCCTTGATATCATGGCCATCCAGCCCATTAGGTCCAATTTTTTGTATCTTCTTAAACATTGACTCTGTTAAAATTATTGGTTTTTGTCTTTGCTAGTTAAATTCGAATTAATCTTCACATGTCTTCCAAACGAATAAAAATTTTCGTTTTCAACGTCTCATAAATGTTTTGTTTTAAAGATAGAAAGCGCTGAAATAAAGACCCTGTATGAGGCTAAGCGTGTGGAACACAGTAAAAAAAGAAACTCATTATACCTATGTGTGTGCATGAAAATTACAGATTTTTCAGCTGCCTGTCTAACGTTTTCGATTTGGTCAACTCAATTAAGGCACAAAGCAACGTGTTTCACGGATAATCTTTTTTCAAAAAAAAAAAAAAAACAATTCTTTATTGAATTAAATGACTTGGATTTTAAGAATCTTTCCCTTTCGAATTTAAAATGCAGGTGGTGGATAACGAAAAAACGAATCCTGCAACCTGCATGTCTGCCTAACACAGGAAACGATAACAAAAATAAAAACAGAAACAAAAACAAAATGTTTGGGAGAGAGAACAACAAATACGAGGAAAAAAACAAAATCTCTTGCCAATAAAAATTAAACCAAAAAATACGGCTATGACTCATCCGTCATACAACTAAGCAACACCACAAACATACTTTCTGCACAATGTTTCAATTGTTGCTATTGTTGTTATATGCTTAATTTTGCTTAAGGGACAATAAAAGTTCTTAAAAAGTAAAGGAAATACGTAACAACAAAACCAAAAACACCCCCCCAAAAGGATATTCATCGACACAATACAACACAATAAAAGCAAGCAACAGTTGTAAGCAAAGTGACTCACTTTACAAAACAAAGAACTTTAAATTGTATCCGCGTGCGTATGTGTATGTGTGTGTGTAGAAAAGAAAATCATTTAAATTATATAAAAGAGGGGAGGTTAATAATTGACATCCTTTAAGACACAACAATCATCTAAACCTTGCATTGCCAGTAATTTTCTTCAAGTATTTTTACAGCATTAAAGCACACACACACAAAACTTATGGCAACCCTGTAATTATCACATTCAAAAACATGATACTCGCATGTACACATGGATACACTTATTACGGTAAAGTAAACAAATCACAGAAGAATTGTTGGCTAGAGAAAACAAAGTAGACAAACGTAAACCTCAGAGAACAAAAAAGGGTGTAAAATATAGTAAGAAGATGTAAACCAGATACAAAAGAGAGACGAAGGAGTGTTGCCGTGTTATTAAAAATGATTCAAAAGTATCTAGTATTCGCAGACCCCTGATGAAAGCCAACTTATTCTTAGAAAGTGAACGAAAAGAAACATTGGCACAGACAAAATGGGGAAAGTACGTTGGATCGACGAAAATACAATCGTTTTATTTGATAGACCTAGTTCTAGATGATACAATGCTCAGTATAAAACTTTATATACATACGAGAAAAAGGCCGTTAAACATGGTGGTGATTGGAAAACTTCTCTTACACCGCTGTAACTTCAATGCATCAAATAATAAGCTTTGTGGATAGCTATGTACGTCTAAGAGGGAATTTTAAAAGATATAATGATACCAAACCAACCATTAACGGATCATGACAAGGGGGGCTTACCTCACACTGAGTAATACAATATGGGCACCGAGTGAACTTGCCTGTGGAAGGCAAGCTACCCGCTGACCTAACCTAATGCTATCAAATGTACCAGAGTAAAGTATGCCTGTATGAGCAACGTGTATTCAAACAATATACTTACCGAATACTAGTAAATCCTAGCCTCAATCGTATACAACCCTAAATTTATAAACCCGTATATACGTAATATAACCCCCCCCCCCTCCTTTGCTAAACTCTGTAAGAACTTCCGATTTTTGCTACGAAATGCACAAATTAATCCTAGCCTCAATAATATGCGACAGCTTCTGGGAAAAAGCAATAGAAAGCTTGCATGTAACTAAATTTATAAATATGTAAATACATATGCACATATACAAATGAACCCTCCTTTTATAAAATCTGTAAAACCTTCCGATTTTCACTTTTTAAGATATTCTAACGTTAGGTCAGAGAACGTATACTTGTCAATTAAGACAAGTACAGTACCCGGAGATCGAATTGACCCTTCTCATTAAAGAGGGAAGGATAACAGAGGTAATAGGATAAAAGGAGAGGATGTAGGAAAGGGGGAGAATGTGAAGCGGAGGAATTACACAGACCAGACACAACAAAAAGGGAAGCCCTAGCACCTCTCTAACGTTACTAGTTTTACGTTTTTCAAGATAACCTTGAGCCTTAATCTTCTCAAACGTTGCAACTCAAACGTTATAAGTCTTACGAGGAAATATGGTACAACAGATATGATGGTAATACTGTTTTTAATCCAAAAAAACTATTAAAATTGAATTCAAATTTACAACCTTAAAAATAAAAATTAACCGATTTGAGTTAAAAATAACCTCAAACCGGCAACCCTGAAAGAGAGCCTTTCTAAAGAGAAAGGTAAACAAAAAAACGAAAATAAACACTGATTTAAAAAGTAAACATAGTACAACAGAAAGTGCAAGAACGAGAGACAGAGGAAAATGTACGCGTATGATGAAATAAAACAGACATCTTTTTAATGGATGTATAATAAGTGTTCTTGGATAAGGTTAAAATAAATTAAAAGTGGAAATTATTTAAACAAATATGTATTAAGAAACAAAAAGAAAAGTCATTAATGAAAGGAATTGAAAATACTTGTATATGTAAATAAAAAAGCAAGAAGAGAAACACATTAGAATTTACATACCGTTTCGTCTAGGCTTTGTACAGCAGATTGTTGTTGGTGTTGCTGATTATTTAATGGCGTTAATGATGGCTGTTGTTGTTGTTGATGGTGGTGGTATTGACTATATAAATGCTGATGCTGTTGATGATGGTGTTGTTGCTGTAATAAAGTTTTTGTGATCGTTGCTGCTGCTGTGGCTGCGGCTGCGGCCGCTGTATTTGTCGAAGTAGAAGAAGCTGTTGTTGGTTGTCGATCTGCAAGACTGCAATCCATATTACATTGAATGATTTTAAACGTCTGGTTATAATAATCATATAGAGTTGAGTAGTATAGTGGAAGAAGATGACAATAACGACAACGACAACGACATCAACAACAATATGTTAATAATTTAAGTTAAAAACAGAACACAATAAATGTTTGTTGTTTGTATGTATGCATATAAGTTGTTGATAATGATGACAAGTACTTTAAAATGGTTAACAACAACACGAAGGCAACATTTATTTCATGAATTTACAAGAAAACAAACAAACACACACATAGGTATAGACACAAGATACCATTAAATGACACACACAAATTATATTATAGGTAGATGATATTCAAAATACTCTTTTTCTTTTATTCGTTTACAAAGAAAGTTTACAAGATTTGTTGTATGTAAACCAGATGTTAAATGGCTAAATAAATAACCATAAAGACCAATGGCACCAGGTTAATAACTTGAAAAAATATTTAAATTTCTTTATTTTTTTCGTATTTTTATTTTGTTAATCTTTTCATTCAATTACTCTTGTGGGCGATTTTATATCCTCTTTTATTTTAAAACACACGGCCCACAGGCTTTCTTTCCATTTATCAAAATAACGAGAAAAACCGAAAAACAGAAAAAAATATTAAGAAAAAATATCACAGATTTGTTTAACAACTGTTTTCTCGCTTCATTTTCTGTTTAAATTATTTTTTTTTTTTTTTTTCTTAATGTTTGCAACACTCCGGTTTCCTTACACCCACATACGTTATTAAAACAAAAATACACACACTCTCTGCACTTGGTTTCCTTTTTTTCAGCAGTAAAACAAAAAAAACAACAACCAAAACAACTTTTCTTATAACACATTAAAAAAAAAGAGCGAGATACCCGTTTTTTCTCCGTGTTTAGTTTACTTTCAAGTAAAAGAGGTAGTAAAACATAACAAAACCATCAAATTTGTTATTACAACAATAATAATATTGGAAAGAAATTACAAAAACAAAAAACTTTATTTATACACTTCTTTTTGGGTGTAGTCGTCGTCTTTTGAAATGATGTTGCTAAAGCAAAGAAAACACTTACACACACACGCGCACGCAGAGGAACACGTTAACGACAGCGCTAACACACCAACACAACAACCGCAATAAGAAATGTCAATTGGAGTTGTAAAAAAAAAACAATAAGAGTTGCCAAGCCAAAATTAAGCGATATTTTCATGTAACAGGATCAAAAAGGAAACAATGAAAGATTACATAATTTTTAAAATTGTAATTAAAAATTCAAAAAGGATATGAAATAATAACAAACGACGTAAGATATAAAGGAATGTTATATTTAAAAAAAAACTTCCTCTAAATAACAACAATACAAAAGCAATCCGTCAAGGGCGAAAGCATCTTGTGACTTCCAAAAATACAAGATTTGAACTTGGTTGACACGTGCAGTTCCAACAAGACGCTCAAAACAAGGCATTCATCACGCGATATTATGAATCTATTATGAAACAATTTTGAGAATGAATGTGCCTGATGAGTCCATATGAGTAGCATCTTAAGCCAAACACCCCAGCACCCACAAAATAAGAGTGCAGTCTAGCAAGAATGCTGGCCATCCATGTCTCGAAACCAAATAGAGATTGATCTGAAAATCATGTACAAATTCTCATCTATGATTGAGAGGCCTCAAAAGCGCTGTAGTAAACATCTAATCCGTGCAAATGGATGTATCAGTTCGTTTTGGGAATTCTTCACCATTCCACAGGCCCGAAATAAGAATTCGCAACCCAAAGAGAAACGTTCTATTCAATAGTTCCTATTTAATTAATCAGTACAACCCTATAGTCAGTATGACAACCCATCTTCTCACACCACCCATGTTGTATCTATTAATTTTTATCCATGAAAAATAGACATAAATTTAGCTTAAATCTTAAACTCCCTAATAAATTATAATTAATTATTCAAAAGTTTTTCATAATACTTTAAAACTTCTTTTTTCTTCTTTCCTTTTTTTCTACTTTAAGAGTATTTCTACATTTTTTTTCAATGGCATATATTCTTAAGTACTGGCAACTCATTTTATTTCACAATGATGGTTTTTGTTGTTATTCTATATACACTACACATTTTTCAGTACTGTAAAACTGCATTTCCCTCTTTTACACATTAAAATAAACACAGGAGTTGGCTCTCTTTGTTAATCTCTTTCTCTTCGTTTCATTTTTTTGTTCACATAAACTCTACTAACAAAACACACACACGCACACACACTATATACACATAAACTTCATATATAAGAAAAATTTTACAGGCTGTAAATGAAATCCTTTTATTTTTTTCTTTCTTGACAAACAAAGAATTTTCTGGTTTTAAAAGTCTTTATGCACTTTATTAAAATTGATTTTAAGTATATTTTCATGAAATATTCTAAATTTTCTTTTATAAACCTTTTTAATAAAACATTTCTCTATTTTAAAAAAGTATCTTTCACTACTTTAGTGTGTTTTTGCTTAGTTACTTGGAACCGCCCCCACAAAAAGTTTACAGAAAACTACTGTCATCACAGAATACGCACAGAATTGATACCTTTGACGTTTAATAACGCTCAAAGCAGTAGCTTAACCTGCCAATTAAAGGGAGAAAAAAATATTAAAATGTATTGCGAAACAAATGTGTTAGAAGCAACAGATATACAGACTGAAAACTGGCGGTTAAAGTAGAAAAACTAAATGTAAATAAACATTTATTTTGTGTTAAAAAAGGGAAAATTTGGAATATTTTTTAATTTCTTCAATGAAAATTTTAAAGATTCTTAAATATTTAAATATTAATCGAAATGTGGGTAATTTTCGGTCATAATGAATATAGTTTCTTGTGCAAGAGGTAATTAAGAAGCTAAATATTACAGGATCAAAATAAGACGTACTGCTCATAAAAAATGTTTCTTGCTTAAAGATGCCAATATTTTTTAATTTTTTGAAAGGAAAAGTTAAAAAGGTTATTGTTATTAGTTGTTTTTATTATTTATTGATAGTTTTAGACAAAAATTACAATTTTTTATTAACTCTCGCCAATATAAAAAACCAACCCCGAAAACTAAAAAAAACGTAAATAAACAAAAAAGAGTTGTATTTAGAGAGGGACAGAAATACTTTTTGGTAATATTTTCTGTACCTTTCGCAATGCTAGGTTAAATGTCAAAATCTCGTTTCGATTCTGTGTGTATTCTGTGACTGTCATATAGAAGAAATTTTCTTGTTGGTAATTCTACTTTTGCTGTTTTAAAGTACATGTAGTATGTTCAGCGGTGTCTGCTGTATGGAAATTTTCTGCAGAGTTGTGTTTAAATACACTTTTTAGGGTTAAGAAATTAATTTTTTGTGTGTGTTTTGTTAGCGGAAGTTGTTTGCCTTATATGGTACGTTAATTCGAATGTTATTTATTGCTTATTTTCTTTACTTTAATTTACGTATTTTTGCCTTAAATGTTTAGCTCTAAGCAATAATTTGAAAGTGTTAGAGTTTTAAGTGTTTACTACTAATCAAACATTAGAATTTTAATTGTTAATAAAACTGAAAATGCCAAAAGAATGTAACAAAAAATTTGAGAAATTAATTGTTTATTGACCTCCAACGTTGACTAGTCATAAAAAGATTATTTTAGATTTTAAAAATAGATGTTTGAAAGTAAATATTTAGTAATCAAAAATAAAAAGCTTGAAAATAATAAATTGTTGGCCTTAAAAAGCTATTCATAGGCTTTAATATATGCTAGGCTTCAAAATTCTACAACTATACATAACTAGTTTTAACTATTTCTATCATTACCATAACAATTGGCACATTAACTTTGCCAAAGATGGGGAATTTTTTTGCACATGAAGGAACTTTGTGCAGAACTGATATATTCACCACAAAACATATCGTAAAGATAAAAGGTTTCGAAATATTTAACTCAGATTAAAATCCTTGGCGATTTAATATTTGGAATTAATATTCTAGGCCAGATTATTCATCTAATTAGCAAATGTACTGTAAATAATTATAAGTTATTTATTTATAAGCCATTAACATCTTTAATACTCAACATTTTTTTAGTAAAACAGTTTAATAAATTGTGATATACATACTTAATTACTTTAAAGGAATTTTTATATTTCTCTCAGTGTATCTCTGTTTGTTACTCCTTTTTGCAAGTAAGAAATTAGTCAGCACTGAACATACTCTGCTTGAAGTTTGCCAAAACCAGTGCTGCATTTTTAAGTACCATTTCCAAAATATTTTCACGGAAAAAAGCAATTATTTAAATAAAGTCCTATTATATTTTAAAATATCTCTTGAAAATTAATGAAATTTTTCATAAACATTTATAAAACAAACTAAAATTTATTATTATAAAAAAATTTATATTGTATTACAGGTAAGTCTACCGTTAACTCATTCACTTCATCGTCAGACGTCTTCGCGAATAGACGTTGTGCGTCAATTTTTAAACACGTGAAGGAAAAAAGTAATTTTTAATTTCATCAATTTTCTTTGCGTTTTTCTTATACGTTGCTTGAAAAAAATATACATATACTTCTATACATAATAAAAGAAACAAAGGAATACCAGTAAGAATACCAAAAACGGCAGAATATAAAGAAAAAAAGTTAAAAAGAGTGGAAAATTGTGATTGTAAACGAACACGTATTAATCATCACTTTATAACAGAGTTTACAGTAATTAAAGTGCGTCTTTTTCTTTTCTTTGCAATATTTTAGAAGAGGTGTTTTTTCTTTTTATAAAACGAAAATTATATGACTTAAGGGCCTCCTCCTTAAAGCATTATTGATAAATTTCAGGGTTAAAAAGTGCTATAAATTTTCCTTCTTTTTTTTCAAAATTAAATTCGTGTAGATTTTTTAAATGTGTATTTGTGGTTGGATTTTTGTATTTGCTTAATTGTTGGCTTAGTAACACGTAATTATTGTTATTTATTATATCTTGTAAATTTGTAATAATTTAGTTTTTATTCGTTTTTTGTTCAGGTTTTTTTTTTCATATTCTTTTTTCAAACATTTTCGCACATGTGCGAAGCTGATTTTTCCTCTATTTTGCGTTTTCTTTTAATTTGTGTTCTCTTCGTAAAACACTGCTGCTAAAAGAGTAGCAGAGAGCCCCTTATACAATATAAAGTGTGTAGGTCAGAAAGAGAAAAGAGGTTTTGTTGTCATTACCAAAGGGGAATGTTTAGCAGATGTGATCGGGTTTCTTAGGAAATGTAAACAATTGAGTGGTTTTCTTTACTTGAAATTACTTTTGTTTGAAATATAAGTTAATTAATTTTTCCTTAAATTTAATTACAGCTTATAAGCCATCATGCCTTCCGACGCTAAAAAACGTGATGCACAACGTAAAAAGGATAATCGTAATAAGAAAATTACTCAAGTCTCAGCCACCAAAAAGTCCAATGGCACTGTCACTAACGGCAATGAGGCTCGTGAACTAACCGAAGAGGAGAAATTATGCGCCAAACTAGAAGAAGAGGCACGCATCTCGGCTGAGGCCCGCGCCTGTACCGGCTCATTGGCCTCTCATGCCCGTTCGCGTGATATTAAAATTGCCAATTTCTCTATAACCTTCTTTGGTTCAGAGTTGTTGCAAGACACCATGTTGGAATTGAATTGCGGTCGTCGTTATGGTGTTATTGGCTTGAATGGTTGTGGCAAATCTTCTCTGTTGGCCGTATTAGGTAATCGTGAGGTGCCCATACCCGATCACATTGATATTTTCTATTTGACGCGTGAAATACCCGCCAGTTCGAAATCGGCTTTACAATGTGTCATGGAGGTCGATGAAGAACGTATTAAATTGGAAAAATTGGCCGAAGAATTAGCCATGAGCGAAGATGATGATGCCCAAGATCAATTGTGCGATATCTACGAACGTCTTGATGATATGTCAGCCGATTTGGCTGAAGTAAAGGCTGCACGTATTCTACATGGTTTAGGTTTTGACAAGGAAATGCAACAGAAACAGGCTAAAGATTTTTCAGGTTAGTATTCCCACTTTTTTTTTTTATTGTCTTATAACAAAACAAAATGTAATATTTCTGTCTGTCTTGTTTTCTTTGTTTTTTAGGTGGTTGGCGTATGCGTATTGCTTTGGCTCGTGCCCTATTCGTTAAACCCCATTTGTTGTTGCTCGATGAACCTACCAATCATTTGGATTTGGATGCTTGCGTATGGTTGGAGGAAGAATTGAAGACCTATAAACGTATTTTGGTTCTGATTTCTCATTCCCAAGATTTCCTTAATGGTGTCTGTACCAATATCATACACATGACCAAGAAACGTTTGAAATACTATACCGGTAACTACGAAGCCTTCTGTCGTACCCGAATGGAATTGTTGGAAAATCAAATGAAACAATACAATTGGGAACAGGATCAAATTGCCCATATGAAGAACTATATTGCACGTTTCGGTCACGGTTCCGCCAAATTGGCCAGACAGGCTCAATCTAAGGAAAAAACTTTGGCTAAAATGGTTGCCCAGGGTCTAACTGAAAAGGTTTCTGATGACAAAACCTTAAACTTTTATTTTCCATCTTGTGGCGGTATACCACCACCCGTTATTATGGTGCAAAATGTTAGTTTCCGTTATAACGATCAAACACCATGGATCTATAAGAATTTGGAATTCGGTATTGATTTAGATACCCGTTTGGCTTTGGTCGGTCCCAATGGTGCTGGCAAATCGACATTATTAAAGTTGTTGTATGGTGATTTAGTGCCCACATCTGGTATGATACGTAAAAATTCGCATTTGCGTATTGCCCGCTATCATCAGCACTTGCATGAGTTATTGGATTTGGATGTCAGTCCCTTGGAGTATATGATGCGTGCCTTCCCCGCTGTTAAGGAAAAAGAAGAAATGCGTAAAATTATTGGTCGCTATGGTTTAACTGGCCGCCAACAGGTGTGCCCCATTCGCCAGTTATCCGATGGTCAACGTTGTCGTGTTGTGTTCGCCTGGCTGGCCTGGCAAGTGCCTCATCTATTGTTACTTGATGAACCTACCAATCACTTGGATATGGAGACTATTGATGCCTTAGCAGATGCTATTAATGATTTCGATGGCGGCATGGTGTTAGTTTCTCACGATTTCAGATTGATTAATCAGGTGAGTGAAAGAGTTTAAAACTAATCATTTTTTTTTACAAATTAAATAGGACTGTAGTTACAAAAAACCAAGGTTATGCAATTTGCCAGTGGTTGTTTAACACTATTTAAAGTATTAATACAACTTTTGAGTCTCTGTCGATATGGGCCGTGACACAGATCAAATATTGGATAATCGAAATATCAATGGTGCAGCTCAACGAATGCGAAAAGAAGTTCGAAATAATTTTGTTAACAGGGAGGAGTGGACAGAAGGTATTTCGCGTCTTCTCAACGACCGTAAGAAAGTTTTTACGAATAGCTATCGAACTATGCTGTGAAAAGTGAGGAAAAAACTTCCAAATTATTGATAATCCTTTGTCCGACTGGCAGTCGTGCTGTTGCGAGTCGAAGGTCCTATTGTAAGAACGTGACAATCCAACAATCTCTCTCTTCTATCTCCTAGAAAAATAGGCCTTTTGTTAAGGCTTTAGATATTTTTATATTTACATTATAAATGGGGTTTTCTTTTAATATTTTTAGGTGGCCGAAGAAATTTGGATTTGTGAAAATGAAACAGTTACTAAATGGAATGGCAACATTTTGGATTACAAAGATCATTTGAAGAGCAAAATTAATTCCGATAATGCCAATAAAAAGAAATAAGTAATCGAAACCATTTAGTTTAGCATAGAAATAGAGAGACGAAACAGCTGCTGCCAGACCTCAAATACCGGATATTTATTTTAATTTTTTTTTCTATTAAACATGGCTCACAAAGTCTGGTCTCTATATAATAAAACAAATAGTCTTTATAATTATTAATGATTATCGAATGTATGTTCTCTTGTACTGTTTTTTCTTTCGTAATCGTTTAAAAAAGATTTTATATTTTAATTTTGAAAACAAAAACAAAAAAGGTAAAAATGTTTTCTTAAAAACACAATACTCTAGTTAGAACATAAAGAGCGTTACAAAACAATAAAAAAAAAACAAACAGAAAAACAAGAAAAGAATCATAAATTAACAACAGCAACTTTAAATTTAACATTAAAAATATAAAATAAATAATAAATGAAAAACAGAAAATAGACAAATTATTATAATTAAACTTTAAAGAAAAAGCTTAAAAAAATATTTAAAATACAATATAATATATAAAAAAAAATATGTTTAACAACAACAACAAATCTACTTGTCTTTAGCCTATAAAAAAGCAACAACAAAAGTAATAAAAATAATACATACCATAAATGGTGATGATGATGTGAAAATTATTATAGAAACACTACTTTACTTTTATGTTAAAACAATTAAATTTAAAAAATAAAAAAATTAAAAACAAGAAACTAAGCTTAACAATCTTTAAAAACCAATACCTAAGCATTAAAACAAAGTAAAAGAAGCTTTTCAGTTTTTAATCACTATCAACCATCATCAACCTGATTTGCTTGTTCCCCAAAAATCCATAGGACACTGTAATTCAGTCCCTTACTCTTTAACTAAGTAAGTAGTTTCAATTATATAAAGTATTTTTATTATTAAACTCTTTATTATTCCATATAATTTTTATTAATTATTGAAAGAGTGGGCTTCTATCTATCTACCATAGTTTACAACCATAATGAAAATATTTAAATACTTATCTTAATAAATAATACTAAAAAGAACTATCGAAATCAGTTTTAAAGCATAATTAAACAATTATTTATTATTTCATTTAATTTAATTGTTTAAAACAAACAAATACACAGATCCACACACAATTCTAAAAAAAAAAAAAACTTATTCAAATTGAAGTAATGTAATAAACCATAGAATAAAACAAATTATTGGATGAAATATGAAAAATATATATAACGAATATAGAAAATATTTCATCTAATTTAAAAAAGAAAAATCTCTAAACAAGTGTTTTATTTAAAAAAAATATATCATTCAACAAACATCTCTAAGGCATAATCATTCTTGAGTATTCCTCAACCAGTATTACTCTCCTCTACTTTTTCTTAAACGTTTTCCTTCAGTCTGAAGTATAATAACTAAGCGCTGCCTTGCATCTTCCGTTTTAAGGTCGGCTCTGCATTGGGCATAAGCCGTTTATAAGTAATCCTCAATTCTTCTGCCTTTCTTACCTAATTTACTAATGTTGTGGGTCTTTCCTTTAGTGTTGGACCTTATTTGACTTATTACGGGAAGTCTATAGATTATTTTTGATATTCATCTCTTTATACTGTCTTATGGATTGTACGTGAGCTGCTGTTTTAAGTTTTATTTAAAAAAAAAATTTAAGCTATGATCTACATGTTGTAGTCTATTTCTATTGTACTCTCTTATTTGCTAATGATTACATTGAAAGCATATTAAAATATTGATCTGGATATTCAAAATCCGTTTAGTTTCTAAAGTTAGCCAAACATTCAACCATTTTCCTTTCCCCTATTACTAACTCAGGACTTTATAACTTCAAGGAGAAACGCTGCAAAAAAAAATAGTCGTAACGTTTATCAGTGGTCGTACCGTTACATTATTATGCATGTTCATTGCAAGCAACAACAATAACACTTTCGTCTTGTTTTGTTTTGTTATTAATGTGCCAGACAATGTGAAAAACGGTTGCTTTTGTTTATAAAATTCATAAGATTTAATGAAAGTATGGCCACATTGTTTGGAAATTGTGCGTCTGTATTAAAATCGCCGCGATAATAAAGTGAAATTTATTTTAAGCTAACATTTAATTAATTATAAATTAAAAGAATATGTGTATAATCGGTGTATTTTTTAAGTGTTGCCGCAAATAAAAGCAAGTAATTAAACATCTACTTACAAACATTGCAAGAAATTAATTTAACTAATGTAAGTGATCTGCATTCATTTATTTTAATTTTAGTATAATAAAGTATAGAAATACATTTAATTAATTAATATTCAATTATTGTACATCAAGTGCAATAATGTACATAATTTATTTAATCTAATATTTCATACAAACTCTATATGGCCTGCCGCTAGTAACAATTGCCTGTGCTCCATATTTATCTTATCAAAAGCCTAACTGGTGAATATAATCTTATTTATAGGTTATCTTCTCTACTTATTATTATTATATTGAGTGTTTTTCTCTGTAGACTAGAATGAAATAATTAATATGTGAGGTTGATATCAGTTGAGCCACCTCAGTTAGTCTGCACCAATCGTGCATTAGACGAAAACCATACATAGAAGACTTGTTGATAACTTGCAGGTTGGGTTGAATTTGTTCAGGTTAGGAAAAAAAAGAAGAGTAAGGGTAAGCGGTGAATAAAACTAGAAAGAATGGAAAAGAAGGAAAGATGGACCTACATATAACCAGCAGCTAAAGGCTTCTACCTAGTTATCCCTAGCTAGTGCATCCCGCTTACGAACCCTATAATATTTTCAGTTCTGTAACTTTTTAGGCCTACCAGTTCAACAAACCGCTTACGAACCCTATAATATTCTCAAATCTGTAGGTTTTTAGACCTACCAGTTCATTAACAAATCTACCTAGACACCTCAGCTTACGAATTTGTGAACATGGACAAATGGCTTGCATTTTCTACAGAAAACTTTTTGATGACTTGCATTTTCTACAGAAAATTTGTTGATGATGACTTGGATTTTCTATATAAAATTTGTCGACGACTTGTGTTGTGGAGTAGATCTTCCATGGAACTCCAATATTCTGCAGTTCGGTACAGATAAAGTGTCTGTGTTAATGCTATTGCACTCTCACTACTTTTATTTTAAACTTGAAGGTGTTTCTTTATATAACAGCAAATGTGCCACTTCTGTAAACAGATCGTTCGGGATCAATCATATCCCTGTCATTATCATTTATTCCGAAATGATTGTCGTGAAACATTTTTTGGTCTCTCCAATTATTAAAATCGATTGTAAGTAATTACAAGTAATCCGTTTTTACAGATATACACGTTATGACCTCCACTGTAATCTAACAAATAATCGCGTCAAATTACGATAGTAATCAAATTTCATGTTTAACTTAGTTTGTAGGTGCATGCTTTATAGTTATTTAAGTTTGTACTTTGAATTGTAAAAAGAAGGGAAGTAAAATTACGACACTTTTCCTATAATCCAAAGCCAATTTGTAGCAGACGTTGTGTATCATAGTAAAAGAGAATTTAATTCAACTCTCAGCCTTTATGCAGGGCATCATTCGTTATCTTTGATATTTCTTTAACAATATTTACTTTTAAACTCATTTTGCTCCCATTTGTACGTTTACGTTCTCTTTATATGTGATAAATACAATACATACATTCCTTATAAATAAACAAAAATATAAACAATTTCAATAACAAAAAGAAATAAGATAGGAAAACAAAAACTACTTGTCACTCTACTTATTTGGCATATCAGCGAAGACTTGTTTGTCTATGAAAATGGGTTGTCTGTTTAGTATAACGCAAGCATTAAAAGTGAGTGCATTGCTTGCTGGAGATAATAATTGAAGAAATCATGTCGTCTCCGTCGTCTTCCACGTCACTGCTATTGGCGTCCAACAACAAACGAACTAAAAAGATCGAAAGAATAACGGAATTGAAGATTTCACAACAGATCGAGGGTATTTTAACCATACAAATAAATCGTCCCCAAGTGAAAAATGCTTTAAATCGTAATGCTGTTTATGAGTTGATAGCCGCAATAGAGGGAGCCACCCATAATCCAGCCATTAAAGTGGTGGTTATAACGGGTGTAGACGATATATATACTGCCGGCAATGACCTTAAACAAGTGTTGGAATATAAAGATTACGAACGCAGTGCTAATTATGTTTTAAGAGCTCTTATCAAGACTTTTATAGCCTGTACGAAGCTGTTGGTGTGTCTGGTGAATGGACCTTGTATTGGTATAGGTTTTACTTTGGCCTGTCTCTGTGATGCGGTTTATTGTACTAATAATGCATATTTTCAAACGCCCTTTACCCAACTGGGTATTTGTCCTGAAGCTTGCTCATCTTTAACCTTTCCTTATCAGTTTGGTAAATCTTGGTCTACGAATCTTTTAATGTTTGGCGAAAAATTGTCAGCCGAAAAAGCTTTACAATTGGGTTTTGTTTTGGATATTTTTGCCACTTCTGACGAAGTAGAACAGAAATTTTGGCCAAGAATGCAACACTATGCTAAACTACCTGCAGAATCTTTAAAAGTAACAAAAAAATTGATTAAAGCCCATTATGAAGAGGAGCTATTAAAAGCCATGAATCTGGAATTAAAGGAAATTGAAATACTACGGCGTGGTCCGGTCTATCAAAAGGTTTTGCAGAATTATAAACAAAAAGCCTTGAGTAAATTGTAATTATAAGCTGCTATTTAATTGAAAGTTAATATCAAATATACATAAATCATCGTTATTGCACTGAGTTTTTTAAAACTTAGAATTTTAACGAATTTTTTGAATGAAAAATAAATTTTGTTTTAATTAAAAACGTGTTTATTTTTTAAATACGTTTTTAATACGAAGAAAATTTCGTTATTCCTATGGTTGGATGTTTAAAGCTTTGTTTTTATATAAATGTATGGATGAGATATAATTCTTCAGGCGAATTGAACAGACATGTTTCCGTGCAAATTAAGGCAAATCATATACGTAGCATAGCATCTGCAATGAACATAGTATAGTGACAAAGTGAGAGTAGTAATCAGTATGGAAAAGCTTGGAAGAAGCCTGACAAACCGAGAAGTCCAGGTTTGAATCCCAGTAGATAAAAAAGCCAGATTCGAATTACATTGGAGGAATTCAATCTCCTCTAATACAATCCATATAATAAGTCCTCTGAAAATGGAAAAAGGATAACATCACAGAAAGGCCAGGCAGTGCCGCCACCTAGTGAGAAAAGGCGTAGGAATCAACGATTAGCACAGCTCCCCACCACTACACTAAATACTCCGCAAAGATATAAGGCAGCCCCTACCCTAGGACTTGCTACAGCAGACCAATCACCTGCTTAGCTGAAACAACAAAAAGTTTCACGAAACGGAAGCAAAGCAGAAAAAGCTTTGCGGAAACCATAAGCTCCTCAGAAGGATAATTGAAAAATGTTTGGCTTTTAGTGATTGTCTAGTTAAGATTTGTGCAGGGTTTTCCACTACATTGAGTTCAGTTTCGTAGTCAGAAAACTTGTCGCATTAACTAAAGCTATTTGATGTACGATTTATTAGACTAATCCCCATTTAGCTGCAACAAATTTCCTGTAACATCAGTCCACAGTTAACGGCAATGACATGTTTTTACACCAATCAATTTTTTAAATCCTTTAAAGTATGGTTTGGTTGATTATCATTCCTTCAGCTTTAATGTGAAAGAGCACGCGACATCAAATGTGCCACTAATTCTTCAAATTCCTAACCTAGGACTTGCTACAGCAGACCAATCACCTGTTTAGCTGAAACAACAAAAAGTTTAACGATACTGAAGCAAAGCAGAAAATGCTTTGCGGAAACCATATGCTTCCCAGAGGGACAGCTTGTTGCACCAATCAATTTTTTAAATCCTTTAAAGTATGGCTTGGTTCATTACCATGCCACAAATTTAATTATTCCTTCAGCTTTAATGTGAAAGAATACGCGACATTAAATGTGCCACTAATTCTTCAAATTCCTATGGAAGAGATTGTTGTCCCTCAAGCCAACGCAGTTTGCTTGTCTGAGCTTTGTTTATTATTCTATAATATGAATTAAATAACTCAAGTCTCTTTTATTTTCATTTTAAATTTAATTAAAATTTATTTATTTATTTTTATTTTTTATTTAATTGAACTGGAATTTGTTTATATAGTATATGAGGGATTTTATTTCATTTGTTATTAATTTTTATAAATAGTATTAAATATTGTTTTTACCTTTAATAAATAGGTAACATTTATTTTCTTTTTATTAATTTTTTTTATTAATCATCTTTTTATTAAGTATTTTTATTTTAATTATTGAGAACAAGTTTTATGTCAGAAATATCAAATTTAAACAATTTTCTTTAATTTGTCACGGTTTATTTGAAATTTAATTTTGGAAATAAAAGTATAGTGAATTCGTTAACATATTTTAAAAAGGGAAATTACTTTATAGTCTATTGTTGTCCCCTCAATTTACATAGGTTATCGCTAAAATGCCTTCTCTAAGCTCGGGGCAGAGGATTGCCCAGTACCTGATATGCAACCATTTGTTTCCTTCTGAGATGCATTACCGCCTTAAGTTCCAAGAATGTGTTCTGCTGATTTATTCTTATCATCACAGAATATATGTACATGGTGGGTTTGACACGATCCCCATTCTGTCCTGTCTAAAGACGGTTATTAACCTCAGGCTATTCTTGGATAGTTTGAAACATGACTGAAATCTTTTATTATTATAATTTACTAACAAAAGTTTTGATTGCCTTAAACCAATTTTTTTTGAGAATACATTCATTGAATACATCTTTCCAAACAATCTCTACCCATTCCATAGAATGAGTCTGACCCCCCATCAATAAGCAGACTATATTTTATCTAGTCTGATAAGTGAACGAGCCAGGCTGGTTTTAATAATGAAGTCGTCCGTTGAAAGGAGCTTTATCAGCTTTAAGAAAGCGTTCTATAAATCACAAAGAATTTGGAACTCACTACGATGACAATACGTTAGGTTAGATTAGGGGGTAGCTTGCCGTTCGCAGGCAAATTCACTCGGTGGCCATATATGCCCAGTGTGGGGCAAGCCTCCTTTTCATGATCCGTTAGTGGTGGGCTTGAACCACACCGAGCTTCGGATGAAACCGGTCGCTAGCATGCCTAGAACTTCAAACGTTCTGTCATCCAAAAACCCATGACGTCTGTTCTAAAGTGCAGGAAACTCGCATACAAGATGTCGCGGTGAAAATAAGTACCGAACAATGTGTACGACTGCGTCATTTGCCGTGTAATCCACGATAATATTGTATTTTCAAGCCTAGATTGTCAACCACAGTGTAGATTTATCTGGTCTCTATGCAAACTATACGTTAAAACTGCACTAATTGACCATTAATTGGAAAGAAAATAAATTCTTAAACAATTTTGTTTCGTGACTTGAATTTTTTAATTAATTATCAAAAAAAAATTTCAAATTTACTTGTAACTTGTACGGTTTAAATATCGTTTTTTTTTTTAATTTGTTAATTTTTATATGTATATTTTTTAATTTAATTTTTTTTTGATTAATATAATTTATTTATTTTAATATTTTTGTTCATTAAGTTCATTTTCATTAAATTTTTTTTATTATTTTTTATTTAATAAACTTTATAATTTCTCTCAAAAACTATTTTATTATTGATTATAATTTCAAAAAATATTTAAAACAATTTAATGATTTATTTTTATTTTTTTATATTTTCTTTAACAACTTTATTCTTTCATTTAACAATAATATTAATAATAATAATATTTCATATACAGAATATAAATATTTATAGTTAATTGTATATACTTTTTTTATTATTTATTTATTACAACAATAAACTTGTTTTATATTTAGAAAAAAATTAACAATGAATGTTGTATGTGGTTTTGTTAACATGTTTTATTTTGTTTTCTTTAACTATAATTTATATATATATATGTATATATTTAAGTTTTTAACTTTATTGTTTTTCAAATTCACATTCTGGTTTTCAATTTTAATTTTTATTTCTTCTTTCACCTTTTTTCGTTTATTTTGTAGTTCTTGTAAATAAGTACTGATAGGTGTGTTTAAGAAAGAGAATTGTTTTAATTATTATTATTATTCTTTGTAGTTGTCTTTTGTTGTTACTTTGTTTAAAAGTTTAGTAAAACTGAAATAAAGTTAATTTCAATCGAAAATTTTGTTAGAGAGAAACCGATTTTCTTTTTTCTTTTTTTTAATTTCAAATTTAATTTTATTATTCAAGTTTCTAGCATAAGTTTTGAAGAGAGTTTTGTTTTTTGTGTTCCTAAGAATATATAATTTTTAGTTGTTTTTTGTTTTTATTATAGAAAAAGACAAGATGTTGAAAAAGGAAGCACTACATTTTTAGCTAATTTTTTTTTATTTGTTTTCTTTTAATATATAGTTTTTTTTATTTTATAAAAAATTGTTTAATGTTTTAATATTAATTTATTGAAAAACTTTATACTTTTGGGTCATCATATTATAATTAAAAATTTAAAATCCTTAAAAGCCCATCTTTTTTCTTCTGCTATATTGTCTAGAATTTGCTTGATTGTTTCAAACACAATATAAAAAAGGCCACCTCCATTTTAAATACGTCCCATCAAAAGTCAGTAGGCATTTTTTGGAATTCTAGCCAGACAGAGTTTAAGAATTCAAATTCCGATCTAGCTTTGTTTATTCGGCTAAGATACTACCCCTCTTATCAGTTACACTTGCTATTTAACATACTTTCACTTTTATAGGAGTTCTGGTTATTGATTTTGTGAAACTAATATAATGGCACGATTATGAATGGCCACTGAACTTCAGTTATATTGGCAATTGACAAAAATGATGTCAACTAAGAACCAATCCTTAATAATTTCATCTCTTCAAACAAATTTGTTTTAGTCACCAGCTGGCAAAGCAACTGAAGTTAGGTAGCTATTCATAATAGACCCCCAGATTTCGCTTATTATTGCTGGACTTGTAGATTACTAGGAAAATATTAAAATATTGTATGAACCACAAGGGTAACATGTTACAGGACCCACAGTATAACATTTCTTTTTCTTTATTTTTTGTTTAAATTTCTTTTTTAATTTATGTATTTGCATTTATTGTTGATTTTGTTTATTTTTATTTTTTTTTATTTGAATTCATAAAAAATATGTGCATACGTATGTATATATGGTATACATTTGGTTTAAAAAAGATTTTTTAATGTAAAAAAAATAAAAAACATTTCTTTCGATCGTTTTGCTATTTATTTGACCTAAAATAGAGTTATTAAATCGTAAACGTTTTAAAATTCTTAAGTTTTTATAAGTTATTGCTCTTGTGGCAATAAAAAATCGTGCAATGCTTATTCGTTATTAAGACCGTGCAAATGATAAATTCAGAAATTTTGAAGGATTTGTTTTATTACCTTTACCATATTAAATATGATTTTATATACATACTCATATATTTTCTATGAATTCTTTCAATATAATTTATTTTTATTTTTAATTTTTTTTAATTTAAAACTTTTAACATTTTTTCTTTTAATATATTGTATGTATTTTATATTAATATTACTTTTTGAACTTTATTTTGTTTTTTTTATATCTTTTTTGTTTTTCCTTTTTATTAAAGTGTAACATATTTTAAGTTTAATTAAGTATAATTTCCTTTTTGTCTCATTTTTAGGCATAACAATGTTAACATGTTTTGTTTTCTTTTTGTTAATTTATATTTATTATTTTGTAATTATGAGTTTATGACTTTTATACTCTAATTTTTTTAAGTTTTCTGTTTTGTTTTGTTTTATTTCTTAAAGAAAAATACAATTAAAACATAAAACACAGGCCTAAGAGAAATATGTTTAAAAACAAAATTACTTTACAACACCTTCTTGTAAATATATTGTAGGGCTATTCTTCAACAAGCTCGTATTTTTTTTTCTTTTCATATGTTTCAAAAATTAACTTCTGAAATTGGGTTTGAATTCGAACCAAGCTGTCAATTGATCGCAACGATTTATGTTTTAATTATCACTACAGATTATAAAATGTAAAATTTAGATGCTCCTACGCTGCTTTCAATCTCATCGATAAGTGGTAAGCTCTGTTTTGTCACAAAAGAGGATCCGACGGTTAAATATTTCCGAATTACCATGGCACCTGGTCCTGTCCGAAAAGGTTTATGAACCTTGTAATAACACTTCCAAGCTCGAAAGCTTACTTACTTGGTAACTACAATCCTTTCGCCAGAATTACGACCTAGTTCTTCACACCACTAAGTTTGTGTGATAATTTACTGTGGTGGGACCTGCAGTATAAGAATTTTAATAAGTTTTCATGGCAATTTTTATTTACTGTCAGAGTTTTTGCCCGAAGACTGCTGAGAGGTAGCTGTCAATTGTTTTTTTTTTTGTTTCGTTCGAGATGTGTGGGATGGGGTTTGAATCACAGTTATCTTTTTTTCTTAGCTTTGTTACAGAAGGTATGCACAATCACACTTTTCCTACTTTTTTTATCTGTAAAGCAAGCAATTTCATGAACTTTTTGCAAATTTTCGATCTCCTTAAATGATAAAGGTTTGATTCACGCTTGGGCAATTTGGTTGTATTTTCTACTTTTATTTTCACTTGATTTTTATTTCCAAAATCTTTGTAGCAGAGTTTTGTACTTTTCTATAGGACATTTTCTTTCCCATTTAATTACACATGATTTTAATATCCTCCTTAGAGGAAGGAATTGGTTAAAGTAGAATTTTTTCGGCAATAGCCGTGATAGATAAAATTTTTTACTAAGGCCTGTGTAATTGTTATAAACATTTAAACAAAAGATTTTCAATCCAAAAATAATTAAATAAATTACTATAAACTAATGCTAAACATATATGTACTCGTATGTATATAAACTATGTATATTGAAATAACAATAATATAAATAAAAAATAATTTCCTATATAGATTTAACAGAGGTATATTGTAAATTCTTTTAACTATGCTACTACTACACTAAAAACAAACAAAAAATTCGAATAATTTTACCTAAATTTAGCACACATTCTATATAGACGAACCTTGTATAACTTCAGAGAAACTAAAATTCTTTAAACTAACAAGGCCTGCAAGTCAGGGAATTGATTTTCAACTTAAAAAAAAACCAAAAGAAATTTTGATTTTTTAATAACACTTTAAATTATAACAGTTCGCCTATACATATGAGTTATTGCACAATGTATTTAATTTTAATCTACAAAATCGGTTATGATAAGTTCACGTTTGGCATACGTAACATTTACAGTAGCTGGTGGTGATGTATTTGTTGTTAAACCCACTAGACCTGCTAAATGGTGATGGTTGTTGTGGTTATGATGATTATTATTGTTGTGTTGTGTTGTTGAGGGCGCAAAAGAGAGTTGCACGTTTGCATATGTGGTATTTAAAGAATTTAAAGTTATTTCACAATCATCTGTTGTATTGCTATGATTATTATTATTGTTGTTGTTATGATTGTTGCTATTGTTGCTATTATTATTATTATTGTTGGTGGTTGTTGTTAATAATATATTATTACTATTATTTAAATGTTGTTTTTGGTGCTGCTGTTGTTGTTTACTACGTAATGTATTAATTTCATCCTGCAAGCGTTCATTATTCAAACGTAAATTTTCATTCTCCGTAAGGCACTCCCGGAGGCTGTTTAATAAAAGAAATTTGAGATTTACACTCATTATTATTATTATTAAAAATATTTTTTTCCTATAACTAAAAAGAAATAATGACACCTAGATAGAGAAAATGCAATTTAGAATTAAAATGACATCCCTACAATATATTGGAGTAAACAAAATACTTGTAAGCTGATCAGATATGGTAACTGGAAAATTTTCCATGGTGAGCAGAAGCGATTTTTAAGCCACAATAATGGCTCTCTAATGAAAAAAATAGAAATTTGGCCTTCTACTATATATATTAACGTGAAACAGCTTCAAAAAATTTTATAAGATGCAGATGGTAACGAAAAGGGCGATGTCCTTGCTAGACTAGCTTTTTTCCAATAATGTAGTCTGTCTGTCTTACAATCAATTTGTACATCAATATTTACCCAAGAGTTCATTGCGAGATCCACAGAAGTTCTAAAATTAGCCATGCATTGTATAAACGATTTGCTTAAAATTTTTCTATTGAAAATAATTTCTATTTTTCCTACAAATTTAAAATGTGATTTGTTTACCTTTTTATCTCCTCTTGCATTGATTTAATATATTCGCATGCCTTGATTAATATTTGAGATTTTGAATCACTAGGCGGTGTGCGTGTCGTAGCTTGCTGTTGTACCAATAAACGTTGTTGCTGTTGTTGATGTGCTGTGCTAGTAATTGCTTCTTTATTTAAAATTGCGCTACCATTAGAGGGCGTTACCTCAGTGGGTAACATTTCTTTAAGTTTAAATATCCAACTATTAATTTTATCACGTCTTCTACGTTCAACTTCATTATGGGTAGCACGACGTTTATCATCACGTTTTTTATAGGCTTCTAAAATTAAACTACGTTTTGCTGTTTCATCTTGAGGAGACGTTGATAAAGTGGTGTTATGAGCTGTTGTTACAGGATTGGTAGTTATTGCAATGTTATTAGAATTGGTATTAAGATTTTGACTAGTATTGTTATTGAGTGTAGTAGAGTTACGTAGAATGGGCAAAGGTGACATGGGCTCTAACTTAATGGTGGTGGTGGTGGCATTATTGTTTACTATGCCTTTATTGCTGCTAACCGTAGTATCATTTTGTAAAACTTGTTTAGGAGTATCGAGCACCTCTTTGATTACATATATTTCACAGCCTGGTGGCAAATGTACACTATTTGAGAGTAATGCAGCATTGTTAGCAACTGCACTAGTGTTTAACACATTAGGAGAATTTAAAGGAGAGTTGTTTAAAGACTTTCCCGCCTGATTGACTATACGATATTGAGGCAATGAAGTTACCAAGGCTGGTAGTTGCTGAGATGTTTGGTTATTAGTAGTTTGCGTGGCTACCGAATTTTCCTGCTTGATGTGTGTTAACATGGGACTGTCTATGATATACTCTTCAGATTCATCGGAATTATCATCACATATAGACAATAAAATGTTGGCGGGTAAAGACGTGGCTGAAGCATTACTTAATATGAAACTAAAACGGTACAATAGAGGCGTATAAACAAAATAAAAATTATTTAATTCGATACTAAATAATGACAACGCACCTTTGTCCCCCTATAGTGGCTAAGGTGGCCGTAGCCGTACCCAGTGGTGTTGTTGTTGAAGCCACTCCCTGTAATGCTTCATTACTGCTATTGTTGTTGCTATTAATTAACTCCAGGCGAGGACGTTTTCTATTCTCCATTATGGTAAACATTTGTAAAAATAAATATATTCCACTTTCGTCACATAAAAAGTTAATGTATTAAAATATGCAAAAAACAAAACAAAAATGTTTACGTATTATTCCTATCACTCCCTCTCTTTCACTCTCACACTATTTTATTGTGGCTTTCTTTACAACAACACTTCGCATTAAATAAAGGAATTGCTAAAAAAAAAAATCACTTTGAAAAAACTTTTTTGGCCTCCAAATTTGTATAAAATACCGTTATTTTATTTGTATAAACATTAACGCATTTAATTAATTAACATTTGATTTGTTTTCTTTGTTATTGTAACGTTTTATTATAAATAAATTTATATTTTCTATAGTAATTTTATATATTTTTTGTTATGAAAACAAATGAAAAAAACTTTAGCAAAGAAAAAGAGTAGATAGAATAGAAAAAAGTGATAAAAAAATTCTAAAGAACAAGTGTCAAAGTCTGTAAAAGATTATCAAAAGTAGAAGAGAGTTTGCAAAAACAAGAAGAGAGCAAAGAGCTAAATAAAAACAAACCTTCAACTAAAGTTGGCAACGTTAAAAAATAACAAAAATGTATACATTGTTTACGTTATAATAATGAATATAAAGTATACGCAAAATGTTTTTTTTTTAATATTTTATCATAGTTTAATATAATTTATTTCACATATAAAACCTACAATAAATAAATTTTTGTAGGCAATTTAAAATACCATCTTGCCATGTAAAAGTTAATACTGTATACTACTTAAAAATATGCAGCTGGCAATACCTGTTAAACATCTGTAAGTTTAAGAGCATGGCCATCATTTCGTATTATTTCGTTTAGTCTTATAGCAATTCTGTATAAAAGTGATAATTGTGATATTTTAAATAAATAGTGATGAAAAATACTGAAAATAAATGTAATAACTTGCAAGAATTTATAAAACAAAGCAAAGACCGGCTAAAGAAAATCTTGGAAAGATTAGAATGGTCCGAAGATGCAGTTAGAAAGGTAAAAAACAATGAACTACTGAAGCCGGCCTTTTGGGAATATGTTTTCCTAGGAAGACACTTAAAAGGAGTAAATATATTTTTAAATCTTGTCTTCTAGAGTTTTAATACAAATTCCCTGGCCTCAACACAGGCCAAGGAAATGAAACAAGTTTCACCTGCTAAAACTTCCGAATATCCCGACAGCTGCTACAATCAAAACAATGTAACTTTGGGTAAGTTAAACTTGTTTAACTATTTACAAGAGAAATTAAAATTCTTATAAATCAACATTAAAAGAAACCCAAAAGCTGCAAGAATTACTGCAAAACAATAAAGTGGAAGCACCCCGCAACTTTCAAGAATTGCAGTTGAATTTTAAGCGAGAAGAAAAACTTAAAATCTATGAACATGTTATAGAGAACACTAGAAAGTTGGAAAATAATTTAGAAACACCAGTGTAAGTCTTAGCAACAATGTCTGCATAAGCACGTTATTGACTTTCTTCCTTTTCTTCGCAGAGCTGAAGGTGAATTATCTTTGACTGAAATAGTGGCCCAAAAGAAACGCGAAGAAAAACGTAAGAAGCGTAGATTTCGCAAAAGTAAACCCACGCATATAGAAGAAGTAAGATGTTTAGTTGAATTGCAAATGCAAGCATTGAAACAGTTTTTGAACACAAATGAAAATGAAAGGCACAGGCAGGAAAATAAAAATGAATATTACAGAGAACATGGACAAGACTTTACAAACGCCTATGGAAAATGTTCAACAAAATACAGTAAAGAATTGCACAAGAGAAGTTATTCACGGAGCCGCAGTAAAGAATTAAACAGAGACCGCAGAAGAAATCATAGTAGAAGTCCTATTAAACAAAGACATCATGAACACAGAAGTCATGGACGTAGTGGTGAACGTAAACCTCATGAAAGAAGTCCTAGAGAGGGACATACATACAAAAATAGGAGACGCAGCAGAAGTAAAAGTTCTGATAGACATTCAAAGTACAACCATTACAAAAGTTCAAATAACCACCGCTCTAAACGTAGCAGATCTAAATCACCGAGAAAATACAGAGATAGATCCACATACTTTAATAAGCAACACCCAAGAAGTAGCAGAAGCAAATCTCCTTACAGAAGAGACACTAAACAATATGAAAGTCCTAGAAGAAAAAGGCGCAGTGTTAGTAAGGAGCCTGGTTATACGAAAGCCTATAAAAAGGAAGGAATTTCTGAGCCTAAATCAACAAGAAACTCTAGCACAAGCTGTGATAAAAATGCAGATAAACAAATCTTTGAAAATTATCAAAACAGCAGAGATAGATCTGCTTACTTTGCTAGACGTAGCAAAAGCAAATCTCCTTACAAAAGAGAAATTAAAGAATACAAGCAACATAATGAAAGTCCTAGAAGAAAAAGACGCAGTGTTAGTAAGGAGTCTAGTTGTCAAAGTCGGGAGAATCTTTATAGTCGAATATCTGCAAAGCACAAACACAGTAAAACTAAAAAGAAAAAACATAAAAGAGATCACAGTTAATTTACAACAAAACAAAATGCCAAATAAATATACAAATCAGAGTTTTTGTTTAAATTTTGTTGCAATTCACTAATTTATTCTCGTTTTTAAGTCAACAAACTTCCAACACTATTACGGCTTTCTTATCCTTGTAAGTCATTTACTTGGTGGAGACACGGGTGCGTTTGTTCCAGGCAAAGTTAACACCATAGTTCTTAACACGTTCCTTTTTGGGTTTTTCATCACTTTCTATAAACCAACGCCAACCGTTTCTTTCACAGAAGGTAATAGCTTCTTCCTGTGTATTAAAGTCGACTTGCATATTAGACAAGGGGTCGCCACTAAAATGGAAAGGTGGTTATAAGCATATTAATTCTTTTGTTTTCTTATATTAGAAAACAAACTTACGTTGAGCACCAACCCATTAAAGGATTTTCCCAACGTTCGCGATTGTCGAAATCGATTTGCCAAGTGTGTAAATTATTGGTGCCACTTTGCATAGCATTTTTGGGTGGCATATGTATGCGCACACGTCTACCCTTAACATGTTCCTCGGGTACGCCGGTAATAGGGCTTATGTCCACTTTAACGGGTACGGTAATAGTGCCCTTCAGTTTATTTTTCTGTTCCAACTCTTCGGGAGCAGCCAAAGCTGTATCTACATCGATGATGGGGGCATCACGCATTGAAGCCATACCGCGGCTTAGAACGGGCGACCTTAAAGAAGATGAGATTTTGTTCAGAGTTTTACTATTTAAATAAATCCGGCTACTCACCATTGTTGGGTGTGTTTAGCGGCCTGTAAAATTTGTCTTACCACGGACATCTTTTAAACAAAATTTATAATTTTTAACACACTATTACATAAAATTTTGTCCAATAGCAAAAGTCTTAATAGATTTGACAATTAACAGCTGATGTGTTATTAAGCCTCAGAGAATGTTTGTAAGAAGAGGCAGAATCTTGTTTAAGAGTGTTTATTATATAGAAATTAAAACAATAAAAAAACATTTAAATATTATAGCAATAAATTTCAACATAACAAAGAAAACAATTGTTAAACAAATTTAAAAGAAAATACAAAAAATTCTTTTAGAATTTTAAATATTTACAGCTGATCATCTGATTTCTGTTGTGGTATTATTTCCCAGTGAATGCTTATTAAAAAAGCGGCAGCATTTGTTTGTAACTGTGTTTAGTTAACATAAGGTGTAAACAGTTATTTTTTATTAAAGAACAGTCTTTTAGTGCTCGCCGAGTAAAAAAAATTAAATTAAAAAAAAGATTATAAAAATGGACGACTCTAGTGCTACTGTGGTATTGGATAATGGCGCCTATACTGCTAAGCTGGGTTTAGCTTCACAAGATGACCCCCAAATAACATTGAACTGCATTATGAAAGCCAAAGCCGAGAGACGCCGTGCTTTTATAGGCAACCAAATTGATGAGTGCCGCGATGCTTCTGGTTTGTTTTATATATTGTGCTTTCAAAAAGGCTACCTTCTCAATTGGGATGTGCAGAAAACTGTTTGGGATTATCTATTCAGTCAAGAAGGTTCCGGCATTACTTTGGAGGATCGCAACATTTTGGTAACAGAACCTCAACTGAACTTTGCTAGCATACAAGAAGCCATGATTGAAATCCTCTTTGAAGAATTCCATTGTGCCGGTATACATAAAACTACTACAGCTGAATTGGCTGCTTATAATTATTGTGCGGAAAGTGAAGACACTTCCATGCAAACTTTAAACTGCATAGTAGTGGATGTGGGTTATAGTTTCACCCATGTAGTGCCTTTTGTCAGAGGCAAACGTGTAACCAAAGGCATACGACGCATTGAAATTGGAGGCAAAGTATTGACAAATCATTTAAAAGAATTAATCTCATATCGCCATCTAAATGTTATGGATGAATCGTATGTTGTGAATCAAATCAAGGAAGATATTTGTTTTGTATCACAAGATTTCCAAGAAGACATGAAAGTGCATACGGATAACAAGAAACGTTCTGAAATTGTGGTGGACTATGTTTTGCCCGATTTTACTGCCTTAAAAAGAGGCTATATCAAGAAGAAAGATCCCAGTCAAAATCCCTTGGCAGATGACAGCGACCAGCAAATGGTTAGATTGTGTAATGAACGTTTTACCGTGCCGGAACTGCTATTCAATCCGTCTGACGTAGGCATACAGCAAGTGGGTATACCTGAGGCTGTCATAGATGCCTTAAAAGTATGTCCTAACTATACCCATCATGAACTTTTGCGCAATATTTTGATTATTGGCGGTTCATCTCTGTTTCCCGGCTTTATACCACGTTTGAAAAAAGAAATAAGAGCCTTGGCTCCTGATGACTTGGAAGTGTCTCTAATATTTCCCGAAGATCCCATAAGCTATGGCTGGTATGGTGGCAAGGAAATGGCCACCAGTGATAATTTTAGAGATGTAATATTAACACGAGAGGATTATGAAGAAAATGGCTATAGTGCTTGTAATGGCAACAAATAAACGTATAAATAAAGTGTTTTTAAGCCGTGAATTAAAAGGAAATAAAAAGAAAAAATTAATTAAAAAGCACATGATGATTCGAGGTGAGTTTCTTTAATTATTTTTATTTCAAGCCTGTTTTTTAATGCTTAAGCTTAAACAAACAAAAATACTATTTTTTAAAAAGATAATTAAGCTAACTAAAATGAAATTAAAAACAAAAATATCTATTAGACTTAGGCAACAATTATAATTTTTTAAGTTACAGAAGAATTTTTAGTTGCTTCTGTGTGTTTATTTTTTGTGTGTGTTGTCATATTAAATATTCTTCGTATACTCCTTATTATTGCTAAGGAAAACAAACGATTTCCATTTGAGTCTTCTATACATTCTTTGAGTTGCATCTAGAATTAACATTTGAACTATTCTCTGCATTTGGCTTTTTACATACTAAACGATTCGCCACAGCCACATGTGCCTTTAATATTGGGATTATTAAACACAAATTCACTAGACAGCTTTGATTCCACGTAATCCATTTCAGTGCCTGTAATAAAAGAGAAAAAATGAATAAATCATCGTGCTGATAACAGAAACATTGCATTAAGACTAGTTATGGTATTTCTCTTGTAGAACTCAAGTAAATCTGACTGCCAACCTAATCTGACCTAAGAGAGTTCATATGGAGTGCAAAACCTTTTCTGCCCGTTGTAATTGAAATTGAACTGCTTGCTTTAATCTCTTTCATTGTTGATAGTAGAGATCAGAATCAATCATTTGACCAGGTTGTAAAAGCTCATATTGAAGAACAGACAGCATTAGCTTTTTTGTTGTTGATATTGACTGTCATACGGGCTGCACATTTTATGGGCCATAATCACTCACTTCAAACATCTTTCGGTTTCGTTACTATTTAGCAGTGAATCTTCAAACATCATGCCAGCTAACATTGAGCTTCTTAGTGTACATGGCAGCTTTCTCAATAAATTAATGCTTGATTGTTCTTTAGAAATGTTTACGCTCGCTGCTTATGTTTTGATTTCATCACTTTTTTTTGTGGTTTGTTAAATAAAGCGAATTACATCAACCAATTATCAAATCGAAACAAACGATATCGTTGCTGTTTTTCTAGTTCCGGTAGCGTTGAAGGAGACGAGACCAAAGTAGTATCTCATGCCTATTGGCATGCAGCTAAGCCATTAATAGACTTGTTGTTCACTCTCCATTAAGGGATACCAACCTTATTTTCTATACAAAGTCTGAATCTTGCACAAAGTTCCTTAACTTCTTCCAATCCAATTCTCTGAGACGAATTATCGTCTGGTACAGCATCAATCCAAAAATATAGGAATCTCAGACTTTCGAAGTCTGGGCCCGTTGCGATGGATGCCTTTTCTGTATATTTTATTACTTAATTACAATGTGCCTTCCAATTTCCTCCATAAGTTCTTTGTGACTTTTTAGCAAATATTTCTTTGTTTTTATTTTCACGACTAACGTGTTAACAATTTAACATGACTTTTTGTGTTTTTTGCCAAACAAAGAAAATAATAAACAAATACTATAAACATATAATAGAAAACATTTTGTTTACAAAGTTTATCACGCAAATAAGCAAAACGTTGGCTTTCATACTTATATAACCACAGGAACTATTCTATAACAAATAAACAATAACGAACAACAATAAAAATATAACCTTACCCAGTAGTGATAATTGAGCCTTCTTATCAATGTAAACTTTAACACCATCTTGAACTACTTCTTCGTCTAGCTTATCTGCTGGTAGACATTAATCAAATAAAACAAAAAAAATTAATAAATCAAATTACTACAATTAATTGAACCAACCTTTTTCCGCAGCATAATTTAAAGTATAGGAAAGACCATTACAACCACGTTGACGCACACCCACCTTCAAACCAGTCTAAGAAGACAAAAACAAAAAAAACAATTTTTAATCTCGGGTTTAGTACTTTTTTAATAAATGAAAACTTACAAATTCTGGTTTATCTTTTAATAAATCCTTTATACGCTGCACTGCTGCCGGAGTCTATAAATAAATAATGAATTATTTAAACTATTTCACCATAAATTCTTAACCATTGAAAAAGTATGTTTTTCGTTTTGTGTTATGACATCCCTTTTCATTTAAGACTCGTAAACTTACCAACGTCAATGCTGCTCTGGTTGGTATCAGCTTGCGTCCTTTTAAAGCTCTTACTGTTGCGGTTGCTACTACTTTTGTGGCCATTTTGTTTATTAATTTTAATTTATACTTATAATTTTAAAATAATAATAATTACTTTGAATTTTTACTTCTTTTTAATATATTTTGAATTATTTTTTTGATTTTTTGTTAAAGATTCTCGTTTGTTTTTGTCGATTTTTCTATTTGATAATAATCAGCTGGTCGAGAAGTGGTGTTCAGTTAACCTAAGGCAAATTGTTTAAGTGCAACTCACAAGTGAATTAATAACCAGTTATAGGGTTTTCGCTTCAAATTTAAAAATATAGATGAATAGGGTAACGTTTGGAATTTAACCGAGTCCAAATAAATGAATGTCGAGCCTTTTTCTTTATAGCACATTTCGTGCGATTAACGTTGATTTTTAATGATTAGGTTACATAATAGTACTTTTTGCGAACACAATGGGTTCTCTGAGTTCCAAGTGCGACAACTTTACTTGTCAATGTAACCGTCGAGTGAGAAATGAGGCTTTATCCGCTAAACTTTCTTTTTTGATAATCTTTACAATGCCTTTCACATTATATTGATTACGACTACCATAATCAAGCCGTAATTTTCGAAAATCGACCATGCTTGTTTGAGTCGCGAATATTTTAGTAAAAGTATTAATTATTTTTAAGTTAAACAATCCAATCCATATTCTTAAATAGCACACCTTTCACTAGATGAATGACACGTCAGATGAAAGATATTTACTAGCACTGAATGGATAACGTGATATTTTAATTTTCTTACTGCAAATTGACGATTTTTTTTGTTTTTAAAAGATTTTCATCTGGCAACTATGAGTGAGTGAGTGAGTATGAGATTTTTACGTTTTTGTTTTGTGACTCTCTTTTGTGTTGTTGAGCTGTTATTTTTGTTACTTTTATTTTGGCGTTTGTTGGAAACAATTTGATTTTTCTGTTTCTGAGTTGCGACTGGCGGCGCTATCAACCATTTTTGTTATTAATTAAAGTTAAATTATTTAAACAAAACTAATTAAATAAGAAAAACTATATTAAAAAAAAGAACTTGTGTGCATAGTGCGTAAAAAAGTAATTGAATTTATCAGTGAATTTATTTATAAACTTTTCTATTTTATAATACAAAAGTTTTGTATTTGGTTGGCCCCAGTATATTTTGGCTGGTGTCTTGTTTGTGTGTATTTCTTTGCTTTCCATGTGTTTTTACTTAATTTGTGCTCTTCTCTATTGGGAAAAAGAGTAAGATAAAGAGAATATGTGTTTATTTCATTGCTTTGCTTTATTTTAGAGAGCATTTGCTTTTATTATCGGGGTTTTGTGTCGAGTGACCGCCCGTTGAGTGTCGAGTTTATGTGCTTCATTTTTTTTTTATTTAAATTGTGTTTGAATTAAAATTAATTTATTGAATTTAATAATATTTTCTGACATCTCAAAAGACTTACTAGCACCAGAAAAAAACAAACCAAACCAACCACCAGCCAAAAAAATATTTTATTTACTCGTGAGTGTGTGTGTGTGTTAATGAAAAAACAAAAATTTGCCTTTTTACTTCGTTAGATTCTTATTTTTTTTTTTACTTGTTATTCTTTTTTTATTATTTCTTTCGGTGTGAGATGTGATAAAGTATTTTGTTTTTTTTATACGATTTTTAAAAATAACCAAAAAATAAAAGACAAAAAAACAATAAAAAAAATATAAAAAAAACAAGAGAAAAAAAAGAAAAACAAAAGCTGACTTGGTCATTTGGTTTTTTATACTACAAAACAATATTGCGGTGGCGGAATTTTTTTTGGTTAAAAAGAAAGAAAAAACAAAGTGTGCTAATTTTATGCTAAATCTGCGAAACAATTGAAAAATAAGAAAAATAAACTTAAAATAAATAAATTTCTAAACATGGAACCTGATTTGGATTTGGATAATGAACAGATTGTTTTATGTGAAAAAATCATCAACGATATTCATACTGTATTCCTCAAGGACACCGAATTGTAAGTACATTAAAACAACAAATAACCACGTAGTAAATAAACATGTTCATTCACGTTAGCATTTTGTATCTCATCTCTCTTTCATACTCTTTCTCACTCTCACTGTATTCAATTTACAGCATGCAATTGCAGGCATGCAAGTAAATTTCAAACATTTTACCGTTGTTTTATTTACATTTCTCTCGCGTTTGTTTTTGTTTTTTTTTTGTATTTACGTCTCTCTGTCGTTACAGGGGGTCAAGGCTAATTTTTGTTGTTTGGTACGGTAAAACGAAAACAGCAACAACAACCATTAAACAAAACCATAACTATCACATCATATCACTTAAAAAACGACTTTCTTTTTAATATCAATCAATTTGTGTATTTGTTGATTCATGTTGTTGATTATTTGTCTTTTATGTTGTTATTGTTGGTATCTTTTTTTTATGACCACATTGTTACTCTTCTTCTCTTTCGCTCTCTAATAGTTTTAATAACTGTTTTTATTTGTTGTTGTTTGTTTGAATTTGTTTTGTTGATGGATTGTTATGAGATGATGATAACACATCACCATCATCATCATCATCATCATACTTCTCTCATTATCTTCAAATTGAATTACTTTGTTATTGTATTGTATTGTATTATGTGTATATCAGGGCTGGTAGCTTTTATACTTTAGTAATTCAATTTTCAATTCGAGTTTCTTTTTATTTCAAATGCAAATCTCTTTTAAATGTAATTTGTATGGAAATTTAACAGGTTTATTAAACTACGTACATACATATTTCTCATAATTGTTTTCACGTCTTATAATGTTTATTAATTTTTAAAAATGTTATCTTCTTCAAACCATTTAGAGTTTGTTTAGTAGTTTTATTTTTAATTTCTTTTACTTTGGGTCTATGATACTATTCTGTTATTATCAAGAGAAAAGACAATGATAGAAAAGACAGATAGTTTTGTATCTTTAAACCATGCTTTCCGCTAGTTATTGGTACACCAAGCTTTCTGTGCGACTGACCATATTTGGTCATTACTTTTATATTTGATTTCAACATTGCCTTAGTTCGATACCTTATTGAATTTATTTAGGTCAGGCTCCTGTTTGACCAATCGCAATCGCCAATCACCTCTTGGAAAAATTACTTTTTTTTTACTACAGCGTTCGGGATCATTATGATATGAAGACATATCTTTAAATGTCAAAGCTGAGTATTGATTTATTGTGCTACAATTGCCCTAACCTCTGGCTCTCTACCTTTTAGGAATGTCCCTGACCTACATGTCCTAATGAAATGTTTACAAAAACCTCTCAGGATCACTTAGCTGCTGAAAAAACAAACGCAATCAGAACACTGTCCATGGTAGCTTTTAAGCTAATTAATAATATAAAAAACAAAGAATTGTATTCGGATTTGCTCTTCCTTTGTTTGGAATTACAATTTTCCATCCCTGGCTTATGTGTTGTAGTGCTCATATTCAATTAATGGCGGCTTATCACTCTTATACTCCCTTTAAGTTACTAATAGAATACGTACATATGTATTTATGTATTCTCTTCCTCTCACAAACATTTATTAGGTTTCATCATAACACGAAAACAATTGTCAATTTCGTGTTATTGTTGTTTTTCTCTTGTTTTTTCTTCTTTTCGAATGAAAGTTTAATTGACTTATTAAACCCTGGCATAAACAGCAAATGAAATGATATTTGAAGTGCTAGTGTTAGTGTAGTAAACTACATACAACAATAACATAAGAAAACAGTGCTATAAACAATGTAAATAACATTTGCTGTTAATGTATTACAGCAGTGATAGAGTAAAATAAATTATTGTAAACATGCTTAAACAGTGTAACTTATGTATATTGAATAACAGTCTTAGTAAAATTACAGTGAATAATGTAAAGTGTGCGTAAATAATGTAATTTTAAGGTAACTAACGTAATAAGAATGTAAGTGTTGTTGAACAATACTAGGTTCGGGTAGAATATGTCAAATATACTGAAATATCTACTATTTATAGGGCTTTAAATGATGTTTTATAAACGGCATTTGTTGCTTTAACCTTTGATTTTTGTGCAAAATGCTTTAATTTCTCTATGTTTGTAGGTTCTGTTCTATAGCTGTGTTTTATTTCCATTTTTTTGTTTTTGTGGCTTTTGAATGCGTTGCCTGCATCGTTCACTCAGTTTGATTTTTTTAAATATTCTTATCATTTTCATAAGGGGATACTCTAGTAGAATTTTTTTTTGCTTTTTATTCTGTGATAATTTTATTAAATTCTGCCTGTGTACCCGCTGCTGCTGCTATAGTGAGTGTTGTTGTTATTTATATTTTTTTTGTTCCCGATATAATTTCATTTGCATTTTAATTTCAATTATACTGCACCTATTTTGTTATTGTTGTTGTATTTTTTAGATATGTACATATGTATGTACGTAGCAAAAATACTCATACATTTTATGTCATTTCAATGTCAGTTTTCATTAAAGTTGACTGCCGGCCATCATGGTGGTTGTTGTGTTTTAAATTGATAAAAAAAAAAAAATGGAACTAATCGAAAGGAAAAACTAAAACTACTACTAAAATGCGTGAAATTCGAAAATACGTTTCATTTCATTTCCTCTCGCGATAAGCACGCATTACATATCTTTTGTTATGTTATTTAATAAACTGTTTGATGTAAATACATCTTGTCTTCAAAAATGTTTTTAAAAACATGAATTTTTCTATGATCGAAAGTGCAAAATATGGAAAATACCGAAGAAAATCATGAAATTTAAATTATAAATGAACATTAAAACCTCAAATTGTGTTTTGGGCTGAATTTTCTTATGTTCGAAACTAAGTTCGAATTTTCGAACATTATGAAAAACTAATTGATTTTAAAAACTAATTTAAAAACAGTTTAAATAACATTAACATTATTATTCCTGAGACAAATTTTCTATGTTCGAAAATGTAAAACGCGGTAAATACAAAATAAAATGATAGAATTTATATTTTAGGGATAAATTTAGGTGCTAAATTACATTTTGGCATAATTTTCTTATGTTCGAAATTAAGTTCGAATTTTCGAACATTGTAAAAAATCAATAAATTTTGAATAGACGCGTCAATTAATTTCATGGGAATTATTTTCCGACAATTGTTGCATCTTCTATGCCGTGAATAGGTTAAAGCCATCCACCATTGCATTCGGTCATTGGAATGCCTGGTCTAGTTTTGATTTCAACATACCCTGGTCTTTATTGCAGCGTTAAATGGATAGTTCGAGTACCGAAAATCCTGACAAATATGTTAGACTGGAATGTTCCTGGGATTTGCATTCTCCTGGTGAATATTTCGAGTATTTCAGACATTTTTTCCATTCAATTTCATTTCAAAACGAGCTTCATACCCATTCCCATCATTTTTCTTCATTCAAAAACGTTTTGTATTCTCTTTTCATAATCTTGTCTTTATTTTCTCTTCCGTTTTTTTTTTTTTTGTAGATCCTCTTTTGAAATTATACCCACGGTTTTAAATCGCAATAAATCTCCCGTCATACACATCGAACACAATCTGGGCCTGGAGTCATGGTGTGCCAAACATGTCTACGATCATGCGCACAAAATGCTTATGAATTATAAAAAACAACCCGTACAACGTTACGTACTCCAAAGTGATATTGTTGTAAAGTACCTGAATGTCGCTCTACTCATTAATCCTGATGTCACTGGATTTTGGCACATACGACGTCAACTAATGCAAAAGAATCGCTTAAAAATGAACAGGGAATTGAAATTTTCCGCGTTGGTTTTGAGTAAGAAACCCAAATCGAATGAGGCCTTTGCCTATCGTCGATGGTTATTCTCATTTCAGAGTGAGTAGACGAAGTGTTTTTCAAAAAACAAATTTCTGTTCTGTTGCTGTTCTGTGCCCGCCCATTTTTTCTAAGCTTTATTTCGTTACTGAAAGATTCCGCATTTTGTTTTTTTCTTATTGTTTTTGAATATTTTTTCCTATTGAAATTAAATTTCAATTGCGTTTTATGTTTCTTTTCTTTGGTTTGCGTTTTCATTTTCCTTTCATTTAATCCCGGACAAGGAGAACAAGCAGAACAGTTTTCGGTGGGTTGTAACGAATTTAACTGGTTTTCTTTCCCTTTCTATTTCTTAAGGTGCCGAATCCATAGACTGGCAATTGGAGATAGGCATCTGCGAACGTTGTGCTGATCGCAGTTCTAGCAACTATCATGCCTGGTCTCATCGCCAATGGGTGCTGCAGAATTCCCCCGCAATTATAAGAGCCGAAATTATGCGCACCGAGAAGTTTATGTGCAAACACATCAGCGATTACAGCAGTTATCACTATCGCCAGCTATTGATTTCCCATGCCTATCAGTTGAGCTATTATGACCCCGAGGAATTACAACATCTTCATGATTTAAAGGAATTAATCAATTATTATCTAATAGCCGATGTCAAGTGTGCTTCACAAATTCTGGATCTCATGCTGCCAGGCATTGATCGTGCCGCCATAGGCGAACAACGTCTTAAATCGTTCCTATACTGTTGTAATCTATCCGCTCACGATATGCGTTTGTGTGATGATCAAAAGAATATGTACGGCGAACGTGAATCCTTTGAATTGCATCGTCGTGCCTCTTTGAAATTTATCGTCGAACAATGTGTCCGTTTGCTTAGTGGTGACCTGGTGGGCATGTATTCACCGCCTGCCACACCCGAGCAGAAACAACAGTTTAACATGCATTTACGTAAATTCGATTATAATTCATATGAGTTTTTAATGGCTTTAAAGAAATCGGAAAGTCTATTAGGTCCTAAGCATCGTAAATGGTGTTCATTGTTCTTGGGTTTCGATTATGAAACGGGCGGTATCGCATAGAAATTGTTTGTTATTATTAATCGTAGGCTGTTTAATGATTTTAATTTTGTATTGTTTTCTTCACTGCTTTTTATTCGTTTTATTAGTTCTTGTTTTCCTTTTGTTTCATTTTTAAACTTTTTTTTTACAAAGTTTTGAGTTTTTTTTTTTTTTTTGTAAAATGACTGTGTTTGTATTGAAATGCAAAAATTATAAGAAAATTTGTGCGATTTTTTTTTCTTTGACAAGAAATAGGCTTTAAGAACCTACTCGTATGTTGCGCTGTATGTTTGAAATGTACAAGAAGTTAATTGAAATTAAATTTTTTTAATTTGAAAAGTTTTTGAATTTTTTTTTTGATTAGACTGCCACCATAGAATGTAGATTGTTCACATAGAATCTCCATTGTTCTATATTTTTTGTTAATGCCTTTAAGGCTACAATCATGCATGACTCGGGTGATATAAAACTCTTCTAGAGCAGACATTTATTTTTGGCATGAAAATGGATTTTAATTTCTAGAAACCAAATCTTCTGAGTACGTTAGTTACGGAGATGGTCTATTAGGTCGATGATGTTTATTAGACACTAACAAAATTAGAGGATAGGCAAGCGAAGAGTCTTTGTTTAATTGCAATTGACTTCTGCAAAGGTTGTAGATTGCTTGAGAAGAGGACTGCATCGTCCGTCCATTTTATTTGCCACTACGTCTCTGGCTCACCCTTTATCGATAGTCCAACGAAGTTCCGTTTAATAGACATTGAATCGTTCACTGAATTCATTTATATTTTAGGCTGGTTTTCATCTCGAACGTCACGATGTCGTGCTTTGTTGCAAAGTCTCAGTGCTGATTGTTACATACATACATACATACATAATTGGCCATTACAACCCTTTAGTCAAGCCTAGGTCCTCCACACCACTCATGTTGTGTGCGTTAATTTTATACATGAGTGGCGGGACCTACAGTTTAAAGTCGACTCCAAACGACAGATTTTTTGAGAAGCTTTTCATGGCAATTTTTACTCTCAGAGTTTTTGCCAGAAATCTGCTGAGAGGAAGTCGCCGAAGAAATATTTTCATATTTTCGTTTTGATGTCTGACCTGGGATTCGAACTCGGGCCTTTCGTCTAATATGCCAACACACTACCTACTAGATCACGGCGACTTCAGTGCTGATTGTTAAAATCGTTTAATTAGGACTTGCCAATTAGTTCTAAGCCGTCGCCTCATATGGTAACATAACAGCCTGTTACATAAGCTCAAGCTTAAGCTTCTTATGTTATCCTACTTAGTTGATCCAATGAATTGAAATTCCTGTCTTAAACTTCTTCGTTTGCCTTAAACCAGCACCAAAATTTTAAGGCGGATGGATTCACATTCAATTTACATATAATTCAGCGTATAGCAGCAGCAGGGTTCTTAAATATTGTTGCAATATACATACATATTTAATAAGTTTCTGAGATTATTCATATTTTAGTTTATCTTGTTTAAGTTAAAGACTTTCGAACAAAAAAAGAAAATGTAATTGAAGAAATGAAAATTATTTTGAAACGAATCTTCAAAACTTTAGTTTAGAAGGATTAGGGGATGAGTAGGCAAGAGTAACTGAAAATATGCCTTAAGATTTGTTACTACATACCTACTTTCCTTTCACTGGTTGAGAGTTGTGGTAAGCGCTTAAAGCTTCTGAGGCTTTGAAAGTCTTAAGAAAGTTTTCTTAAACCTTAAGAAAGTTTTTCGAAATCATTTTGTTTGCTTTTTTAATTTCTTAAGGAATGATTTTAAATTTAAATTTTAAATTTGATGTTTACTCAGGCAATAATATTCCGATATTGTCCTCTGCTACTTTGCTCTGCGCGTTTTGACTAGAAGACTTCCCTGTAATTTTATACACTTGAATACAGAAATGTTTTATTGGCCACGATTCTAAGGCAATAGCATAATATACAACCCAGTAGTTCTAGTAATTTTATCCTTTTTAATCTCTAGGTTTTCAAATTGAATGCTAATTAGCCGTACTACGGTAATTTTTGCGTACACATTCTTAACTCTATTAATAGATATCAGGGTGAAGAATAGTAAAACTTCTTCTTCGTCACTGTCCTAATGACCGAATGGTCTTAACTCTTTCGCGTAGGGTGCCGTAAATACGTTACTTATTGGTGCACAGATGCTGATGCCGGTTATTAACGGCAGCCGTTTATTTGTTCACCTGGGTTTTCGTGAATGATCATGACAATGTATAGTATGGCCGTCGTGAAACGTGTTGCAAAGTGTGGTACAAATGCTCTGTGGCCTTTTTAAATATGTATTCAGCTCAATTCATATCATAGATCTCAGCCTGTACAATTGTAGAAAAATCTGAAGGCTTCTCAGGTCTTTAGTTCAACTGAATAAATATATAATCCTCATGAATTTCTGTTACAAGGTGGAGCAAATGCTATCTACCGGCCGATGTCTTTTGACTGTAATTTTATGGCATTTTCTATTACTTTTGCCAGAAGTTTTTTTACTTATGTTGTCGCATATCGGAGGAAAGTTTTCTAAAAATTTTAAAAGTCCAAAGCTTTTTATCTCAGATTCGTGGCTTTATGGAATCCCATAAAAAGTCTAGAACGTTTATAGGCATTTCTTGCTTTATACGCGGATCTCCGTTACTTTTTCCAAGGAATTTTGATGAAAAATTGTCTCCTTCCGGTTGAGTTTCAGGATGTCTTGAGCATAGGTTATTAGCACTTGGCGTTTAACTACCAACAACCGATGCAATGCCTGTACTTTGTAAGAAAACATGTTCAAGTTTTTCATAAAATACCCAACTGGTTTGGTTAGAAAGCCATCTACAGCCATGGACATTAAATTAGCACAACACTTCGTCATAAAAACAATCATATTTTTTCTAGTATTTTAGGTCTACTCATAAAAAATGTAAACATAGGAACTTAAAATACATATTCTTCTTTAAAAAGAAACAAAAATTTTTACGATATTGCCAGTCGTCTGCTCATTAAGACCTTCAACATATCAAACGCCAGATTTTAGCTTTTAATAGCACAAATTAAAATTTCTGGAATAAAAATGAGGTGCTTTAATAAATAGTAAAACTATTAATGTTTTCAGCTTATTTGATTAATATTTAGTAGAGTAGCCCCTATTTTCAAGCGCCGCGTGGCATCTACGGGACAATGTTCTTCTGGAAAGTTCTTTGGGAATCGAGTACCAAGTGTCCCGTATTCCAATGCACAAATCGTCCAAATTTTTATACTTTTGTTAAGCAATTGTACATTTCACATCGTTCTCGGGGGGTTTCAATCGAGTTTAAGTCATAACTTTGCGCCGGCCAGTCTAAAACGGGAATGTGCTCTTCATAAAACCAATCCTTTGCCTGCTTAGATGTGTGTTTGGGGTCACTATCTTGCATAAATATGAATAAAACTGGCATGTATTTAAAAGCTTATGGTTCCATTTTGTTCTTTATATTGTCTAAATATTGATAACAGTCCTTTTTTTCATTAATTTTTACAATGGGACTTACACCGTGCCTTGAAAACGCTCCCCGCACCATTGTGTTTCCTCGAACATGTGTTATGGTCCTTTGAGCATAGCGTGGATTGAATATCTGCCATATTGGCCAATGAACAACCACTCTACCATCCAGTCCCATACGATTTACCTTTGTTTCATCACTCCAAAATATTTTTTTCCAGAATGGGAGGTCTTTAGCATTGTGGATGCGAGCAAACGTTAAACGCTTGAGTATATTTTTCTTTTCGTAGAAGTGTATTCTTTCGGCAAGAGCGTCCAGAGGCCTTTTTGTGATTAAGACGTCGTTATAGGAGCCTGTCCGATAAATTTAACCTGAATTGGGAATTAATTTCATTCAAAATAGCGCGTGACGACATGAAAGGCTCCTTCTTTGACTTCCAGACAATAGCACGGTCAACGATTTCGGTTTGTTTTCTTGACACGTGGCCTTAAATTTTTGTATTTAGCGACATTATTATGTTTGGTTTGAAGGAAATGATGACGTTATAAATTATTTTTCGCTAGCAATTCGAAATTTCAAGAATTTCAGCTAGCTTTTTCCCATCATGCCACAAGTTAACGATAATGCGCATCTCCTCTGGTGAGCAATCTTTTCCACGTACCATTTTTTTCAAAAATTACTTCAAATGCCACAAAATTAAAAGAATATACCGTAAGAATAAAAATACTCAAACAAAACTTGTACCTAAAACACTTTTAGGCACGTTGTGCTAATTTACTGTCCAGCTCGAATTTAGGTACCGATACAAATTAGCAGTCAAAACAAAAAATATAGACGATAATGGTAATATTTTTTGTTAAACAACAGTTAGATGTCATCGTGCAACATTGCAGAAAAAAATCACAATCAATGTATATATGGATTTTGTGCTAATTTAATGTCCATGGCTGTATATCTGTAAAGAACGCTAATTAATAGGCAATTGCATAGCGCGTAGTCTTGTTGTTAATTCGTGCAGAGAACTTTGAAGCACAGTTACGATATTATCAACAATATGTCTGTAACGAATCCACTCACTCACGTCCGATAATACCTCATGTTGTCCCATTCTCTTCTAAGCGAACAGCTAAGCATTCTAGCGCCTAACCAGTCGTTATTGGGGCGATAATAGCTCATTTCAAATTTTTGGAAATTACATTTTCTGGTTTAATTTTTTTTATTCTCTTATTATTTAATATCGTTTTATTTTATTTTATCGTTAATGTTATAACTTCAAAATTTGTGCATTTATAAATGTTTAAACAAATAAATACAAAACAAAACAAAACCGAAACATATTAAATTAAATTTAAATTAATTACAATTTAAATATTCATAAAACAAGAGTTGTTATTTATTTACAATTTTCTTAAATGTTAATTCTATAAGTTTTCAAAAGAAAATATATACACACACATACATATATACACAATATAAATATTGTATATTTAAAATAATATTACATATTATTAAACAAATAAATATTACAAAGAAAAATAGACCTCATATATATAATAATAATAATAAAAAATTTATTAAAAATAATTACAAATAAAAATAACTCAATTATAAATTAATACATATATGTATGTACTATATGTATATAAAAAGATGTTAATTTTCTCAAATTAATTTAAATTTTAAATAAATTAAATGATATAATAACCAAAAAACTCATAAATTATCATTGAACACGAAAAACAATCTTTCCACAGGCCTTCTTAGGGTCGGGTCTCAAGTGTTTCTTAATAATTGTTTTCAAATATTTACATACATACATACATAATTGGCCATTACAACCTTCAGTCAGGATTACGGCCTAGCTTCTCAACACCACTCATGTTGTGTGCGTTAATTTTATACATGATAGGTTAATAGGCCTTCAACCGCAACTCAAATAATCAAATGTATGTCTTTGAAATGCATTGAACTCGATTAAAGAGCGGTCAAGCCCTGTTATATTGTATTGCTGAGTAGAGAGAGGTATTTAAGTATTGCGACCAAAGAATTTATCATACTACCAGCCTCAATCTGTATAGAGATTCTATTCTCTCTTATAGTCTCTTCCAAAACAGTTCCCTTAATAAACCTCAGGATGCTATTCGGTATCAGTATGGATAACTTACATCCTATTAAACGCCTCCTGATATTTCCCTTTAAAATTCATTTACGCCGTTCCCGTTCTAAGAGTAGATCTTACTGATCTGTTTCACTTTCATTACATACATATATACATACAGAATTTGCCATTACAACCCTTCAATCAGTATTACGGCCTAGCTTCTCACACCACTCATGCATGTTGTGTGCCTTAATTTTATACTTGAGTGGCGGGACCTACAGTTTAACGTCGACTCCGAACGACAGATTTTGAGAAACTTTTTCATGGCAGGTTTTTATTTACTCTCAGAGTTTTTGCCAGAAATTTGCTGAGAGGAAGTCGCCGAAGAAATATTTTTTTTCATATTTCGCTTTGATGTCTGGCCTGGGGCTCGAACCCGGGGTTTACGTCTAATAAGCGAACACATTACCTACTAGACTACGACGACTAGTCATTAATCAAATCAACTTATAATCTACTGTACCAGGCTCTAGGGAAATATCGAGTCCTAAAGGAGTAAAGGAGAAGAGCAATTTTGTTCACTGAATTTTGCTCTTTCTTAAGTGGTGGCGCTTGAGCAGGCAGGGGTCAGGTATCTTAACTAGGTTGATAATTTAAAGGAGATTGAAACGTCTTAATTTTATAAATTCGAAAATCAAGACACAAATCTTTTTTTCTTTGCTTGATTTGGACTGTTTGTTGCTGGAAATCATTATATGAAGGAGAGAGATTACGAAATAAATATTCACAATGATAAGCCAGTGGAAGAATGAATGATTGAATAGGCTTAGCAAGAGATCTGGCTAGGCTTAAGACACTGAACCTAACTTAGCAATTAAATGAGTAAATCGCAGAGTAACTAGATCTCTGCAGTATATATTCTTATACATCTTTGCCTGAATAGCTTTCGCACACTATTCGAAATCGGTAAAGAGTAAACGTTTGTAACTTTGTTGCATCTATAACCATTTATGGTTTCATTGACCGTCGATTGAAGCATTGTTCGCTAGGCATTTAACACCGAACATAGGCTTGCGATGGCTAAAATGGTGTCCTAGATGTCTTACTGACTATGGTAGTTGAGGTCATTTTCGCTCAAACTTCGATGGTTGTGATAAGCTGAGCTATGACATGCTAACAATTACTGTCTGGTGGTCAGCAATAAATTTATTATGTTGCCTGCTGAATAGCTGAGCTAAATAAAGCTTTCAATTTCAGTAAATAATTTTTTTACCTGCATCTTTTTACACACCCATGTTTTTACATTTCAATAACATTTTAAAGCAGTTTTTAAAGTGTTCTAAAGAAAAAAATGGTTACCCTAAAGCTTTTAATGACTTCCTTAAACACTTGCTCCAGCTTTCTGTTTCTTCTGCTCGCTATGAAACTTTTAAAAATAATTTGAAAAAACGATGTTACTTCTTTTATTTATTTTTATTGTCTGGAAGGTATTTTAAAGCTTTTAAAGATACCAACTGGCTACGTAAATACTTTATATATATTTTTTTTACCTTTCTTCCTTCTCAATGTAATATAATAAATTTCTTTAAAGTTTAATAAATCATGCATTAGAAAGTATGGTATGTTTCCAAAGGGAGATGGCCACCTTTAAAGCTTTTTCAATTCCTTTTAATTTCTTTAGATTTCTCAAACTTTCATCTTCTACAACTTATGCATTTATTTGTTATTTATAGTTACTTCCTCTCTCTCGCTCTCTTTCTCTCACGTTTTATAAATTAATTTGTAATTAACTTACTAACACTGTACACTTTTCTGGCAAGGAAAATTTATTTCGCTCACCCTCGGTGATTTTATATTTATTTTGTCTGCAAGGAGTCTAACTGCCTGCTCTGTAAGAGTACGAGTATGTTTGTGTGTCAATAGTGTTTCTATTTTTATTTATTCTTTTATTAATACAAAGTGTGCTCACCCGAATATTTTGATTTCTGAAAAGTTTTGCTTTTAATTTCTTCCTTACTCTCACTCTTTCTCTCTCTCTCTCTCTCTCTCTCTAACTAATTATTCGTTATGAGTTTGTTTACCTCTATTAATGGTTTTACTGTTACTATTTGTAGCTGTTCACTTATTACAAGTTGTTTTTAAACTGTTGTTGTTTTTATTTTTTGTTGTATTTGTCTCTCTTTTTATTGTGAAATGTTTAGGAAAATTGCTTGTCTTGCTTGGTTTTGTTTACTTATTTAATTGAGAAACTTACAAAAAAAAAGCCTTGACTTTCTAACATGACCCCCATGATGGTGGCGGGGTTGTTGATATTGCAGTTGTGGTTGTTGTTATTATAATACGACAATATGTTTTGATGCCTAAAGAAATACCGCAATGGTCAGTTAAACAAGGTTAAGTAGTAGTTGAGTGAAATAAAAACAATATTCGTATGTGTGTAGGAATGTGGTGTAGGAATTTATATAAATAAAGGAAATATATGATGAGCATAGTTTTAGGCGCATTAAAAACAATAAATGAATTAAAGAAAATTATTAGGTTAGGGAAATAGTTTTTAAATCTGAACAAAAAAAATATAAAAAAGAAATAAAAAAGAAAAACTTATTTGTTTTAAAGACTTTTAAATACGAAATGACTTTTTCTCTTGGTATACTGGTTATAACCGCAGATTTTTTTTTATTCAAAAAGGACCTGCGTGCCACTTTTAAGGAACATGTTAAACTATTGGTGTGTGTTTAATACAATAATGTTTTATTTATTTTTGTGTAAAGAAAACATTAATAGTAATCTATTATAGATGAGCAGGTAACATGTATGTATTTGAAATAGAAAATTATAGGATTTTAATAACACCAAGACAACAACATTACTTTAACCAATTTAGTGTAAAAACTTAACTGCCACAATGTGTAGTGTCAACGCCAACAGCAGATACAAATTGAAATAATTTTTCAATTTTCTAATGCAAAGAAACAATTTAAATATTGACGTGAGTGAGAAAACTAAAAAAGGAAAAACTTATCTAATCGGCTATTTGTTGTTATTGTAATACGACGGGCGCTACTTATAAATTTGAAAGGTTTGACAAAAATTCTAAGCAAACGTGCGTTAAAAACAAAGCCAAGGGTTTCCAATAAAACCACATACCTCTACAAAACCCACTTTTTGCGTTTCGTTTTTCTTTTGCCTATTGACACCCTTTTAACGTTTTCCTTTGTTTCAAAAACAGCTAAATACCCCTGCTAAATTTCTTTTAATTTTATTTAATTCGATTCTTTTATGTTCATTACAAAAACGACAGACACAAAAATCTATTAAAAAGAAAAAATATAGAAAAAAAAAGAATCGAAAACAATTCTAATTTACAACACCTCGACAGACTGTTTGGTAGTCGCCATTTACATCTAAAGCAAATGACAGCTAAAATTGTTAATAGCAGTGCTAAAGTCCAATTGATTTAGTTAATTTGTACAATAAAATTTCAATTTAAATTGTATTAAAAACTAATAAAAAGAAAAACAAACACAGAAAAAACTTTTTGAAACAAAAATAACAAAAAATGTGTGATAAAAATTCAAATAATTTTTTAACGGTTAATAATGAGGACTTTATAAGTCCCATGGCACGTAAACGTCATCTGACGCGTCATAATCGTTCTATATCGCCAGATGTAAGAGCGCCTAGTCCTACGGTATCATTTGATGAGTCTTTATTAACTTTAAATAGCAGCGGCAGTGAGACACCACCATCAACAGAAGATATGAAACCAGCAAAAGCAATGTGTAAGGGTATCAAAAAATAGAACATTTTCATAAAAAAAAACAAGAAAATTCTAAAACAAAACTTCAAACAACAAAAATAAGAAGAAAATTTCTTAAAAGAATCGAATACAATTATTCGGACAACCGCGTAATCGAACCTTTAGCCGAATAATCGAACAAAATTACTCAAATAATTAGTTATTCAAATAATGGATTAAAAATAAATGCAATAACTTATTTAATAAGAAATTGCATTAGTAAAAAAAAATTTATTAACCGAATAATCGAATAAAATTATTCGAATAAACGGGTACTTGAAAAAGCGAATTAAAAAAATATGTAATAATTTCTACATGACACATGAAAAATTCTTTGGATTTCTTTGGAGTAATCATACAAAATTATTCAAAAATCCGAATAACCGAAAGAAAATATACAAGATAACTTATTAAGTGCAACATTTAATGTTAGCACATAAATTTAAAACTTCATTGGAAAAGAGAAGAAAATTTAACAACCGAATGAAATTATTCGAATAACCTATTAAAATTATTCGCATAAACGAAAACTGAATTCTCATAATTTTATTCGTTATTTGAATAATTTTTTCGGTTATTCAAATAATTTTATTCGGTTATTCAAATAATTTTATTCGGATAATTTATTCGGTTATCCGAATGTTTTTATTAATGATTTTTGTTCGGTTATACAAATTCACTTTACAACTTTAACTTTCATTGTCTTAATTCAAAGTTTAAATGGAATCTTTTGAAAATTTCGTTTTTTTCAGCCCTTTTCAATCTAAGTCGCACCGATTCTAGCGAATCGCTACGCAAACATCATAAATCCATTGATAATTTGTGTTTTGCACGTAAAAAACTACATCGGCGTGCACAAATCAATGAAGAGATCTATAGGCCACGCTGTAATACAGATCCGGGTCTCAATGAAGGAGAAAAATTCCTGAGACCTTTGAATATACCCATACTTCGTATACCGGAAGATGATAACAGTATGTGTAACGATATCATGCCAACCGGTGACACTTCAAGACCTTCAACACCAAGTGGCTGTAGTGAACGAGCACCATCACCATCGCCTAGCTTAATGCCAGGCGAACGTAAACGTTCTGGTAGCAGTAGTAGCAGCAGCAGTGTCTTGGGCTCATTGCTTAAACAAACAATTAAAGTAACAACTGCTTCAATGGGCTTTCGAGCTGCCAGCATGGAAAGGTATGTAGAATGTTTGTATATGTGAATGTATGTATGTTGTTGGTGTATTGTGACAAATCGTTTAAGTAATAAGTCTCAAGGGAGTTGTTGTTATGAGAAGGACACAGACAAATATTTTAGTTACACTTGGCATGTGTTTATTTAATTATTTATTATTTTTTCCTACACAACAGTATAAGACATTTTTAAAATGATTTTTGATATTGGCAAGTTGTCATGTGTAATATTTTATTTATTTTTAAAACAGAAATTAAAAGAAAGAAAAATTAATTTAATACCGTTTTTTATACAGTGTAAAATAATGAAATTACATTAATTATACATATGGCAACTCTATTATAAATATTAACTGTTAATTTCCTTTGAGCTGTTACGCATACCTTCATTAAGATGTGTTTATATTTGCTGTGCATTAACGCAACAAAAATAATTTAGTTTGCATAATACAAACTTAAAAGAGAGAAAGAGAGAACGAGTGTGAGAGAGTAATTAATTTTATATAAAAACGTTTTTTGATCAAATCATTAATCAAGTCATTTACATACGAATAAACAAGAGAAACACGCACACACATACACGCACAAAAAACAAAATAAGAAACACTCTTAATTGTAAAAGTGTTTACATTACGTAAGAAGAAAACTTCTATTTAAACAGCAACAATAACAAGAACAGCAACAAGAAATTTTGCAAAGTCATGCGAAATCCAAAACTAAAAAAGCAAACGTTATAACATAACACTCATACGCCATCCGTTACCGAAAAAAACACAACACAAACACACACATTTTCTTTCAAGTAATACACACCCACGCTGTTATAATCACAACAATAATGCACACTAGACAAATTCTCTTTCCTTTGCACTCTCTCTCTCTCTCTTTTCACAGTCATGCGCTTTTTTAAATACCTTCTCTCTATTTGCAAAATAACGGTAAACGTATGACTTTTCTTGATTTTGCTTTTGTTGTCCACAAAACAGGCCATAAATAATAAAAATAAACAATAACAACAAATTGTTTGTTTAGCAAATAACACCGGTAGTTGGCAAATAATATCAAAAGGAGAGAGTTTAGAAAGATATAGATAGAGAGAAAGATTATTATTACCATGATGCGCATATTTACATTTATTTAGCAATGCTTAAAGCTTGATTATGTTGCAAATATGTAAATTAAGAAAAAAGCGCTTAAATTAGCAGAAACGCTTAAAAGCAGATATGAAGTGCACGAATCAAATCGTCTTGGATAGTATGACTTAAATTTCTTCTTCTTGTAGTTATTCGACAAAGGTTTAGGGGTTTAGTCTGTAACACTTTTGCCTTGAGAAGAGCTTCCTTTCAATCTTCCCACTTCATAGAAGTGTTGTGGCTTTGTTAGCTCATTTGCTTGCTCATTGCCATGATTTACTGAGATCCAGCAGAAATTGGCTTTATTTCCCCTACCCAATTGATTCAACATTCTAGCCATAGAAGCACGTTTAGTATGGTTGTCGGGGTCACTAGTGGGCATTCCATTATGGGCATGCATGCGAGACGCATTGTTCTTGGATACCATGTCAATGGTTTCTGCAGAACCTGCAGAGATGAGGAAGAAGAGGAGACTGTTCTTCACCTACTGGGTCCATGGCCTTTATTTACTACGTCGAGGGATCTGGAGGGTCTACCACCAATTGACATTTGGCAGTCTGCGTCGTTTCATCAGAAGATCCCAGTGATTTGGAAACTAGAGTATAACAGAAAACTGTGGTATCACAATGAATCCTATGTAGTCTAAGTTTGTCCATCGACACCTAAGTCTCTCCCATTTTTTAATTTTTTTTTTCTAATTTCAAACAAATATCGTTTTATTTTCTTATAAATTCCAAGCTTCTATTCCATTCGATGTAGTGAGCAACATTGTTGCGTGTTTTTTTTTGTATACACAAACCGTAAGCTTTCTTTAAAAACTTTGTTTTTGTGCTCTTATTTTCTCTCTCACTAGTTACTTACTTTGCTGTTGTTTATAAGGGTAGTTTTTGCCGCTTTTGTTTTTGTATTTGTGCTATTCCTTAGTAATATTCCTATTATTATTGTTGCTTTTTCTACGTTGTTTTACATATTGTTTGACATTTTGCTGTTATGAGCTTAACATAATACACACATCCGTAGAAACATTATTTGCTATTTTGCTAATATGTATGGAATGTAATGCGTGTGTGTGTGTGTTGTAGGTTTTCTATGTTTTTTTGTTATTTTCGTGGGTATACCATAAATATTATACCGTTATTCTTGTTGTTTACGGTTTCTATATTCGACTTTTTGAGCGAATATTTCTTCTTACACAAGTACTAGTACTTGTATGCAGCAGCAGTTACAGTGTCATAATCAGTTGCGTTGAAATTACAGTGTAAACCACACACTTTTTTTGTCTTGTATAGCAAGCAGGTGGTGTTTGTAAAGGAAAAATTCAATAAAAAAATATTAAAAGAAAATGAAATGAAAATATTATAATAATTGAAAAATTAAAATAAAAAAGAAATAAAATTGCCGTCTTCCTTTAAACCGTTATTTATGTATTTATAAACTAAAAGAGAGTGAGTTAAACAAGTTTTTTCTTATGTATTTAAACAAACCAAAAGCAAGTGTCTACAGTTATTTTTGCTCAATTTTATTGCAACCAAAAAGAAAAAAAGAGTAAGAAAAACTTAGTTTTTACAGTTTTAAAGAAGAAGAAAAAAGTGAAGTTATATAATGTGATGTAACAAAAAAAAAGTTTTTTTATTAAAGAAAATTTACCAAAAAAATAACAAAAAAAAAGCAAGAAAAATTCAATTTCGCTTATATTATTTGCAAGGTAAGTGAGGAATTTCTATCTATACCTTTAAAACTTTTTTTCCTCTACAACATTAAGGGTTGTTTAGCAACCCATTGCACTGACATTTTGTATGACACTTAAGCTGTCACATTTGTTTTCTTTTTGCATTATTCTTATGCCGTTATAAAAGTCTCTTTTTTTTTGAACAATTGTTGCAATTGAGAGAATTTATAAAAAAACATTAATTGGATTATCGTGGTGTTAAATAAAGCGTTTGTCAGGCAAAGTCCAGCTTATTTCCATTTCATTTTCTTTATAAGCCTAGTAAATGTAAAATCGTAGAAAACTACAGTTTAAACAATTAATTGGGTCATAAATTGCAGCTATATGAACTGCACCAGATGTTATTCGAAGAAAACAAGATGACCTATTTTCCCTTTTAGCTCTTAAAATGACCCGGTTTATTTGTGCAAGGGTCAGAAAAACGCATTTCTAATGAATTACACCTTAAAATTGTTAAAAAAAAAAGAATAATTGAAAAAAAAATTCAAAAACTGTATTTTTAAAGCCTAAAAAATCAAATGACCTTTGACCTTTTTTCTAACACTCATTTTTCGAAAGTTTTTTTTTCTATAAAAATCTATTATCTTAAGTTTGTATTGTAATATTAAATAAATCTAGCTAAGATTTTAATTTTTGTCTATATTTGCCCCAGGTCAGGTATAACTTCCGACCTCTAAAACGCTGTTTTCTAAAGATTTTTATAAAAGATTAAGCATGAAATAACGTAAATCTTTGTACAATTGTACAATTTTCCTCCTAATATTGTAATTTTTGCATGTGTAAAACCCTGTGTGAACTTTGACCCCAGAATAAATTTTTATTTTTTTAATGTTTTCCATACCATTTTAAGCTTACAATAGCTTAAATCTTAAGAAATTTCGCTATTTTCTTTATATTAGACTTCGCAAAAGTTGAATGACCTTTGATCTTTTGTTACGATTTCTACATTATATTTAATTGTGAAATGTTTACAAATTTACTCTTCACGTTTTAAAATAAAGAAAGTGGCATTTAACCTCTGTGAAAGAAAGTGCTATGTAGTGTTTCCTAGGCTTTTAAAAAGATAATAACCTTTGACATTTTGCTTAATTCACTATATTCGTTTGTAAATTTTATGATTTTAATCCTAAGAAACAACGTTTTGTAAATCTGGTCTTAATAGTGCTGTTTAAGAGCCAGAATAAGGGAATGGCCTCTGACCTCTGTTACGAGATTTCAGTGTTCAAAGTTAGTTTTAGCTATTTTTGTAGTATCTGACAACTAAAACGTAAACATTTTAGGAAAATAGGGAAAGTTTATTGTAAAACTGCGTCGACCTTTCAAATGGGATTTAGTTTTTATGAAGTTTTGTATGAAGTTGTTGTCTTATTAATGGTTTTTAAAAAAGCCTATTAATAGAATTGCTAGTAATCTAGCGTACATTATCCTCTCTATAGTTATAGATCTACAAATGACCTTTGACCTTTTTGCAAATTTGCTGTTTTTAACTATTTATATGTTATTTTCGGTTGGCTTTGTTAGTAAATTGAAGATATATCTTGTAACGGTGTTAAAAGGATGCCATATTTACATAATGACCTTTGAACTCTTTGGAAAAAAAATTCTTTATTTTTTTTTTTTGTTTTTTTTTTTTTTTACAAAAGTCTGATTAAATGTTAAATATTATTTTGTAGCCATTTAGCGGTTGTAACTCATCCTCTTTGAATACCATTTAAATTTTATTACAATCATTTTTTGTTTTCAACATGCAAATGTCACAAATATTACCCTCCAGAGTGTCATCAACTACTTGTATAGATAGAAAAATAAAGAAAAAAAATAATGTAAATAAATAAAAAAGAATATTTTGTATTAAAAATGTACCGGGTTGTAGTATATTGTCATGACAACACGCAGTTAAATTTAGAAAATGTTTCATGCTTACTGTTCTACTACGTATTCGCTCTTGGTCTTGATGGGAAATGATGATGATGTTGATGCCCCCTCACGAAAAGCCACCGTATAAATTTTTTCACACATTAGTCATCAATTTAAAAAGAGAGATTTTCCATGGTTTATGGGGGAATATGTCAAGCAAATGTTTTGGAATCTGCAACAAAGATAAACAAAAAATTTATTTAATAGGATGAAAAATGCATATAATCTGTAAATTAGTGTAATAGAATTGAAATTTTATATTTCCCTGAGAAAGTTATTTCTAAACAAAGTTTGTTTGGAAAATTTTTAAAAAAAAGTTGGAAATTTTTGTTTCAAAATTAAATTCTTTTTCAGTTTTTTCTTTAATTAAAGTAATTTTTGTTTTCAAAATAATTGTCGGAAATCGGAATAATGTGTGTATGTCTATTACGTTTTTTGTAAATTCTTTTCAGTTATAATTCTCAAATTATTTCATTTAAGGAATGACCCATATGTTTAACTCACTAAATGTAACGGTTTTTATCACGCAAAAGATAATTCTAAGAAAAAAATATGCACTAATTAACACACAGGGACGTTTACAAACTCTTACAAACATACAGTTACGCATTTTACTGTTATTCGCATTTCCTTCCTCTACCTATCTCTCTTATGGCTTACAAAACACATCATTTTTTCTTATATACTACATACATACGTAGGCATATTTAACACATTAAACTTTTTATAACTTGATACAGAAAAATTCTAAGAAAGTACATACATACATACATACTTTAATACATTTAATAACACAATAACTGTTATTACATACATACATATTTACAAAAATATTCTCGAGTACATTCACATTTGTTTGAATTCCCACGCGCTCTCACGGTATCTCTCTCTCTGTTGCTGTTTCGTATGCTCACAGTAAACAGTTTACCATGTTTTATTTCGATAAGAATTTTAAAAATCTCCTGTATAAACCTTCATTAATTTTTTTTTGCCACAGTTATTCATGACATGACCCATATGTTTACCTCATTACATGTAACGGCCTTTAATTTGTAATTGAAAATTCCAAGAAAATGTGTACATCGACACACTAATTAGCATAGGGATTATTGTTAATTCTCAACACGTTAATTCATATCTCTTTTATTCTCTCTCTCTCTCTCGCATTATCTCTTTGAGATTTACTTACAACGTTTGTTACAATATCATAACAATCTCTTCTTTCGATATTATTTTCTAATTAAATAATCCAATTTAATAATCCAACAAAGGACTTAACCATCGGGGTTTATCGTTTTAATTAATCATCATCATCTCAACATAATTAAAAACCCATTGAAAACGATGAGAGCCTTTTAAAACTTGTTGTAAAAATATCCAATAATAAAAAAAACAGCAGCAACAACAACTTAATCAAGTGGAACTTTAATTAACCACACTGAATCATTTGCATAGTCGTGCCTGTATTCTCCTACTCGTGCTTTTATTCCTCGTTTAACAATACATACAACCAACACTGAGTTGTAAATATAAATTTATAGTTATTGTTTGTGTGTTTATGTTGTTGTTGTTGTTCTTATTATTATAATTGTTTATTTTCAATTCACTAGAGTGTAAAAGAGCAAGTTAAATAATACATGTGTATGTATGTATGTATGTGGAGAGCATCTACAATTATTCTTTATTCTCCTCCTCTCTAATATAATATGTATGCTCTTTTGTTTAACCGTTATCCTGGGCTATACAATAAATTATATTCTTTGTTTTTGCTGTTTTTTTTTGTTTGTTTGTTAAGCTTAAAGTGCCTCGGCCACGTTCAAATTCTGGTGTTCAAATTTTGCATATGTGTTGGTAATATTTGTTTGATTCAGCACAGCAACACATCAAATTTCAGCCTTCAAATTTCATTTTAAAAATGTTGTGGAGAAGACAACATCACATGGGTTTCATCGGAAAAAATTCTTTTATGGTTTTCTTTTTTTTTTGCAAACATTTTTTTTAGGGTTTCTGAAAGAACATATGGGCTTTTGGTTGGGAGATTGTTTTGTTTTTGTTTGTTTTTTAGTTTTTTCTTTTAATATGACAAATGATTGTTTCATAGTCACTGCCCTGGCGCAGGCAATTAAAAAAACAAAAAAAGGAAACTGCGAAGGGTCTTTGGATGAAAGAGTGGTTGAAGAAAAGGGAAGAAAGGGAACTCAAATTGAGTCCTCCAAATGATTTTCAAATCTTTTTACGGATGGATGAAGGCACATATGAGGAACTTCCAAATTTGGTTGGCCCGAAAATTCAAAAACAAGATACTCAAATGTGTGACGCCATCTCTCCGAATCAACGTCTATCTATAACATTGCGTTTTCTTGCTACAGGCAATTTCTTTTCTGATTTAAAATTTGTCAGCGCTATTTCGGAACGAGCAATTGGTCGCATTGTTATAGAGACTTATGGAAAAATAAACAAGATTTTAAAATATAATATAAAAGCAATTAAAACAAATTATTAATGGACTTAATTTTATAAATAAAATAATTTTTATTATTTTTTTAAAAAACAAAGTTAGTACAAATAAAGGAACGATCATAAATAAATACAAAAATACATATACAAAAACAAAACATCCACTTCTTATTATTTTTATTATCATTTTCTGCTACACATTTTCAAAACATCCGCAACCCAGATGGTGATGTTTCTGCTACGAAATCTGCAGAAAAATGAAATTTGAAGTAATTGCCCGCACACACATCAAATTTGCTTCCAATTTCTGCGGAGCAGGTAGCGAAAATCAAAAGTATTTTGATATTCTTCAATCTGTTCTCAGCCTGTACGTGTGAGGACAGTTTTGTGTACGTGAGAGTACAGTTTTACCAATACAATCACAAAAATGGCAGATTGATCAATCTAGTTTGACCGTGGCTGTGCTGCTTAATGAATGTCAGTGTCAATAATTTAAGTGCCTCGGCCACGTTCAAATTCTGGTGTTCAAATTTTGCATATGTGTTGGTAATATTTGTTTGACTCAGCACAGCAACACATCAAATTTCAGCCTTCAAATTTCATTTTAAAAATGTTGTGGAGAAGACAACATCACATGGTTGTCATCGGAAAAAATTCTTTTATGGTTTTCTTTTTTTTTGCAAACATTTTTTTTAGGTTTTCTGAAAGAACATATGGGCTTTTGGTTAGGAGATTGTTTAGTTTTTGTTTGTTTTTTAGTTTTTTCTTTTAATATGACAAATGATTGTTTCATAGTCATTGCCCTGGCGCAGGCAATTAAAAAAACAAAAAAAGGAAACTGCGAAGGGTCTTTGGATGAAAGAGTGGTTGAAGAAAAGGGATGCATTTACGCACCAAAATGTTCTCAATGAACTCAAATTGAGTCATCCAAATGATTTTCAAAACTTTTTACAGATGGATGAAGGCACATATGAGGAACTTCTAAATTTGGTTGGCCCCAAAATTTAAAAAGAAGATACTCAAATGTGTGACGCCATCTCTCCGAATCAACGTCTATCTATAACATTGCGTTTTCTTGCTACAGGCAATTTCTTTTCTGATTTAAAATTTGTCAGCGCTATTTCGGAACGAGCAATTGGTCGCATTGTTATAGAGACTTATGGAAAAATAAACAAGATTTTAAAATATAATATAAAAGCAATTAAAACAAATTATTAATGGACTTAATTTTATAAATAAAATAATTTTTATTATTTTTTTACAAAACAAAGTTAGTAAAAATAAAGGAACGATCATAACGAATCATAAATAAATACAAAAATACATATACAAAAACAAAACATCCACTTCTTATTATTTTTATTATCATTTTCTGCTACACATTTTCAAAACATCCGCGAACCAGATGGCGATGTTTCTCCTACGAAATCTGCAGAAAAATGAAATTTGAAGTAATTGCCCGCACACACATCAAATTTGCTTCCAATTTCTGCGGAGCAGGTAGCGAAAATCAAAAGTATTTTGATATTCTTCAATCTCTTCTCAGTGTGTACGTGTGAGGACAGTTTTCTGTACGTGTGAGTACAGTTTTACCAATACAATCACAAAAATGGCAGATTGATCAATCTGGTTTGATCGTGGCTGTGCTGCTTTATAGAGCATGCAGGCATACATGCATGCACACATCCTCGTATAAATACGTTATTATGCGCCTCTAAATGAGAAATAAAGGAGAAAGAACAGAGAACCTGCATTGTTTTTATTTTAAACATAAACACAGTCAGGATGCCTGCTTGTTTATATTTTTTTTATAAGAACCGTTAGTAGATCAACACATTTGTTTTTTACACTGCAAGAAATTCTCAATATAAAATTAATATTTTCAAATAAAAACTTAATTTAAATAACAATTTTAATAATTATTTACGTATTTTTTTAATTTTCTTTTAGATTAGCGCCTTCTACATTACGACCATTAAATGAAAATGATAAGCAAAGATTTTCAAGGTAAGTTTTTTTTATTGTTTTTCATTTCTATAAATTCTATATACATCTTTTACCCTTTACTTAACCTTAAAAAAAATCATTTTTTATTATTTTTGTTTTTTCTTTACTATTTAAATAATTTCAAGTTAAACTTTGTTGAAATGTCAAGACAATGATCTTATTTTATATTTAATAATCCATGTCTAAATATCATTTGTTAAAAGAAAGAAAAAAACATTTTCTGATCAAAGTTTATAAGAGGCCAGCTCTTAATTGTGGAGTTAAACTATTTAAAAACTGAATTCTTAAATATTTTTTAAGAAATTTTATAAGATTTATTAGTTATTCTATATTAATTTCGCTAGGACAACAATTTAACAATTTCTGTTATTATTTATTACTGACCAGCGACCCATTGTTCTCTCTAGGTCAGAAATGTGATTAGTAGCAATTGTCCTAAGATAATTCAAGTAGCCTTGGCTAGTATTCTATGTCACTAAATATATTCAAAAAAGTTTTCGTCTTCCTTACCCAGGCTCAGAACAACTTTCGTCCTAGATAGGGACAGTCTGTGGTTAAAGTTTCTATAATCTACTAGCTGACCCAGCGAACTTAGTCCCGCCCAAAATTGATTTTGTTATTGCCCAAAACAGGTCACATTATATATTTATTGTAATAATTTATTGTAATAGCGCTGACGAAGTTATAAATGTACATATGTAGTTATAACCCATCGAATTAGCCGACTTATAGGTATCTCTCGATACCAATTGTCAATCGTCTACGATTACTATGTCCCTAAATATTCAATTTTGAAGGTTTGCCACGCCTACTTTTTGCTATATAGATTTTTTAAAACCATTTAAACCTGATAAGCTTTCGAACAAGAAAATAATTGTTAAAATCGGTTCAGTAGTTTAAGAGTTATAGGTATCACTTGAAGGGGAGCGTTGTCACGCCTATTTTTGGTGGTATTGTCGATATCGACTCCATGAACTTACCCACCAAATTTTATTCGTCTACGATCAATATGTACCTAAATATTCAATTTTAACGATTTGCCACGCCCTCTTGACGTTTAGGGATATGAAAAATAGATGTTGTCCGATTCTCAGACCTACCCAATATGGACCCAAAATTTCATGAAAAACGGTCGATCCATTGCGGAGGAGTTTAACCACTAACACCGTGACACGAGAATTTTATATATGTATTAGATTACATTGCAATTACATGTAATTTCTGTTTATTCTAATGGTCGATTAGCCCAAACTTGTATCTCCTAGTAATCCTCGTCATGACTCCACTCAGGAAATGAATGCTTAGAACTACTTATCGAAATCACATAATCGACCAGGTAGTTCATAAAGCCCGAATCAATGGGGTAGTTTCATCCCTTTAGGTATTCTCAAAAAATTTATAGTCATCCAGCCGCTTTAATACTTCCTCTAATGGTTGGCTAATGATGAATGTGAAGTCGCCTTATTGATTTAGGGAGACAGCCGTTTCTTTTTTTGGTTCACCGTTTCCAAAGCTGTTCTCCGTATAACTTATCACATTCGAACGGAGACTCCATCTCTACCTATAGCACGTTTGAACACATGGCAGGCGTCTGCTCCTTTTTATTCTATCCAGGGCGTTCTCTTTCTAGGGCCTGCAAATATAAAGACATTAAACCCCTTTATATATGCCAAACTCAAACCCGTTAACTTTGGGCCGTACTAAATTCTTTGGTTTTTATTTCTCTCTATATAGAGACTGCAGTACCGTCCTATCGCAATAATTAGAGTCTCTACGGTCATCTGTGCCAACAATTCGTTTGACAAAGAAAATCGATATTGTGATACAATTGGTCAAGAGTGATACGCTAGGCATTCTCATACATACATATATACACAATTGGCGATTACAACCCTTCAGTGAGGATTAAGGCCTAGCTTCTCACACCACTCATGTTGTGTGCCTTAATTTTATACTTGAGTGGCGGGACCTACAGTTTAACGTCGACTCCGAACGACAGATTTTGAGAAACTTTTTCATGGCAGGTTTGATTACTCTCAGAGTTTTTGCCAGAAATCTGCTGAGAGGACGTCGCCGAAGAAATATTTTTTTCATATTTCGTTTTTATGTCTGGCCTGGGGCTCGATCCTGGGTTTTACGTCTAATAAGCGAATACACTACCTACTAGACTACGGCGCTAGGCATTCTGTCGCCATATAATCTAGCATTAAGCAAGATTCCCCAAGTGCAAGTGCTACCGTATATTTATCCAACCGCATTAGGACACATAGAACCCCTTGTGATACCACAGTTTTCTATTATTTCCTAGTTCCGGAACCACTCGGAGCTTCTGATGATGATGGCTCTCCTACATAAAGATTAGCATTTGTGGAGTTTTGCTACCTCAATTTCATGGTTGAGATCTTCTTTTCTTCAGCGTTTTTTTTTTCAAATTTTACTACCGATAGTGCTGCCATAAAATGAAAGTGTTAATTAAGGTTTAATTTAAATTTCTAAAAAGTGTTATCAGTTTTGTTTTATTTTTTTTTTTCTTTTTCGATTATTTATAATCCAAATCGTTTTATCAATTGTTGGAAACACTGTTTCCGTAATAAAGCTTTATGTTTTGCAACACTTGAGAATTAAAGATTAATTTCTGATTTTCTATTCTATTTTTTAAAACTTTTTTAAATTTATTTTTATTTTAATTTATTAAAAAATATTTTTAATTTTATTTTATAAAATGACTCAGAATGACTGTGTAAACTTTCACGGGGGGAATTTCTTTATCAGTGTTTAAAATTGACTCGTCTGTAGTAGAGTGTTTGTTGATAATTTGATAAAGAAAAATTCATTTGGACACCTGTGTCTAAAATACAGCACCACTCGGTGGCAACCAATAAGGGATCTTGAATGAAAAATTATTGAAAAAAAAGAAGATATTTAATTATGCCGTATAATTAATTAATAATATTTATCATTAAACACCTGCGTAAAGTTTAAAGTCGTCTACGAATTTTTTTTTTCTTTTTTTTTTGAAATTTTTTGTTAATAAAAAATTACGAAAATTTTCTTTTAATAATTTATGGGTGTAGGCAAGGCAAATTCAATAAGGTAACCGTAACTCTACAACAAGTACAACAATGCAAAAACAACACGCATTTTGTTTTTGTTAAACTTCCATTCGGATGTCAAAATAGGAAGAAAAAAAATGGAAAAGAAAAAAAAAATTAACAACAACACACAAACGCACAACAAACACACACAAATTTTGACAGCCCAAGACCAGTCAGCTGTTTCCTCGGGGTCACTTGTTATAAATTCACTTTGGGTGTAGGCAATAATAACAAATATTTCCTATATATTTTATATACAAAAAAAAATCGAAACTTATCAGTTAAAAAAATAAAAAAATTATCACAAATAAATCAAATAAAATAAAAAAAAAAAAATATAATAAGAAAAAAATATTTGACGTCAATAACCTTTTGTTAAAACTTTTAATACAATTAAATAATATTTAAATCATTTTTTTAAAATTTATTTTTAATGAAATAAACGTTTTAAAATGTTTTCTTTTTCCTAAAAAAAATAGTTTTCTATTCTTAATATTCTTATTTATTTATTTTTCTTATCTTCTTAATGTCTTTTATAAACAAAATGAATTTTTTTTTATTAATTTATTAACCCTCATACATAATTAAATTCAAAAAATTTAAAAATAATTTCTGTTTTTTTCACTTTCATTTCGAGTAAAACATTCACAAATACAAAAGATTTTGTTTTCTTATGCATAAACAAATTGATGAATAGATTTGTTTTTAAATAATACAAACACAAGAGTTAAAAGAAAATTTTAAAATTTCTTTTTTATTTTTTCTTTTTTATTAATGACGTCTCTCTGGCCTTCATTTCCAAACAAGCGTGAATGCCACAAAAATAATAAAACAATTTTTGAATTGAATTTCTAATATTTTTAACTTAATTGTGTCAAATTTTTTATATATCGTTATTTTATAAAGAAAAACTATAATTCCCAATTTAATAATCAAAAATTCCCTTAGAGGCGATTTTTTTTATTATGTTTTTAGGAATTCTTTTTTCTTACATTATTTAATAAATTTTCGAGTTCATAGCAACCGGGTTCTATAGAAAATGCAAATTATTGCTGGTTAGTCTGTTGTATGACTCAAATCTTTTTACAATTTCTCAACAAATGTTTTTTTTTTGTTGCTTCAAACTTTTTATATATCGTATATCGTTATTTAAAAAAAAAATCAAATTCCCAATTTAAAAATCAAAAATTCCCTTATAGGGAATTTTTTATTATGTTTTTAGGAATTATTTTTTCTTACATTATTTAATAAATTTTCGAGTTCATAGCACACGGGTTCTATAGAAAATGCAAATTATTCTACAGAAAATGCAAATTATTGCTGGATAGTCTGTTGTATGACCCAAATCTTTTTACAATTTCTCAACAAATGTTTTTTTTGTTGAGTCAAACTTTTTATATATCGTATATCGTTTTTTAAAAAAAAAAATTCAAATTCCCAATTTAGAAATCAAAACTTCCCTTGTTGGGGATTTTTTATTATGTTTTTAGGAATTCTTTTTCTTTTACATTATTTAATAAATTTTCGTGTTCATAGCAACCGGGTTCTATAAAAAATGCAAATTATTGCTGGATAGTCTGTTGTATGACTCAAATCTTTTTACAATTTCTCAACAAATGTTGTTATTGCCTCGAAACCATTTGGTTTGAGAAGGATTATTTTTGACTCTCTTTATCTTCCTTTGGTTAACTCTAGGTTAGAGGAACTGTACTTGTCAATTAAGACAAGTACAGTACCCGGAGGTCGTACATTGGTTAAGTCTAGATTTCTGTGAATTCCTGACCTGAATTCTGTGAATTCCCAACTGACCTGAAATTCGGCGGTGGGTATCCCCATCACCCCTAAATAGCGGATTCATTCTCAGTAGAAGATACTACCATACTATCTTCAACAGCCTAACTGTCAAATAATTAATTCCCATTTTCCTAATTAAAAATCTCCTTGATGGGGATTTTTTCAAAGTTTTTGGGAATTCATCTTTTACCATCTCTAATGTAAAAATAAACATTCTCGAATTCTTTCTGAACATTTTTTCTTTGATTTGTGTGTGTGAGTATATGCAAAATATGTATTTTTTTCATTCCATTTTTTTGTTTGTCATTTCGTTTAGAAATTTTTCTTTTGAACGTATTAGGGCGGCCGGGTGAAATCTGTAAATTCTTAAGAAAAATTAAATTGTTTTTTTTTTTTTTTGTCTCAATGTTTTATTATTAGACGACACACAGTGGAAAGCTATCTCGTGTGTGTTGTGTCTATCAGGAAAAATTTTGTTGTTGTTGTTGTGTCTGGCTGGCTGCGTGGATTTTTGCGCGTTTTTATACAAATTTTTCTTTTTTCGTGTATTTTTTTTTTTTTGATTTTTCTTAGACAAAGAAATTTGGAAATGATGTTGAAATTGAGGGAGAAGGCCTAGAATTTGAGACATTAATAGAAATGTTACCGGAAAGGTTCACTCCCTGACGTTAGCTTTGTATTTGTAATGCTTTCAAAGACTTTAAATGGATCAGACATCAATACACATATGTATGTACGTTGGCTTAGCAGTTACTTTGCGCAACAGATGAATTTCCTTGTAGGGTGTCTTAACAGACTGTTATTACTACCTCTAGGATATCTTTGTTTATTTAAAAACACCAAAATCTGCCACCTTATGCAACATGCTTTCAATAAATACAACACATTTTAAAAGATTTTCATTGTTTTTCTCCGGTGTTTTTTGTTTTTGTTTTTTTTTTTTCAGAGGAAAAAAATTGGATTTTTTGGCAATAATTTTCCCGTGATTTTTCTTTTAAATTCTTTGTAAAAAAAAAATTAAATTTTGCTTAAATAAAGGAGCGTAAAATTTTCTTATTAAAATCATATGAAATCATAAATTTTAAGAAAATTTATTTTTAAAAACAAAAAAATTAAAAAAAAAAACGTAAATTTTAATGCTACAGGAAGCTTTTTTTTTTTAAAAAGAATTCACTTCGTCTAGAGAGTAAGAATGTCTATGTCGACTTGTTTCTCACGGGTTACGTTGAACCGTAGCTGGCAACAAAAAGTCCCGTAAGAGAGAAAAATATATGAAATAAGCACAACAATACTGGAACAGTCTTTAAGACTCATCTCAAGTTGTAAAGCCATAAATTTAAAACTTCTTGGCATACGACTACCCACATGGATTTCTTTTATCATTTCTTTTCAATAAAAAAAAAACAAAACACGATCACCGATACAAAATTCTCTAAAGATATAAAAAAACGACGTCAACAACAATGCAATCAGTAATCGTTGCTATAATATCTGATAAAAAATAATATCAGATTTGAAAAAAATATCATAAATTTCATTACTTTTGTTTAATTTGATAACGAGGAGAACAATTTTTAAAACCCCACGGTAACAACGGCAGTTTTTAAAGAAAGTGATAAAATTTAAGGGAAATTTAGGAAAACAGTAGACTTTTAAAGCGTTTTGTGACATTTTGAGGGATACCACAATGGATCCATACTAGTTCCCAACGATATTCGCTGCATACTTTTCAATTCTAATGACTAAATGCTTTGCACGACATTGCTGCAGTATTTGTTGCACTCTTTTCTTTCACCGTAGAATTCCAAGCTCTTTGGATAATAGAGGCGAATTGAGCACCCATGCATCTGATCTACAGGCAATCTCTTTGTATGCGATCGTGCGAATAGAATTGATTATAATATGCGCTACACTCAGATTTCCCTGTTGCCTGGCATTAATCCTTTCGCAACGGGTGCCGCTTTTATATGACAGTCACTGTGCTGTACGATAGTGTAAATACGGCAGTTACTTATTGGTCCACATATGCTGAGGCCGCATGTTAATGGCAGTCTTTTATTTGCTCTTCATTTGAATTTTCGCGAACGATGACGGCGATGTATGGTCAGTCGTGCCGACATGAAAATTCGCAAAATATGGCGCGAAATAAAGGGTGTTTTTTATAGAGGTATAGAACTTTAAGTTGCAATAAAACAACGATGAATTGTTCGATTGACATGAACTTTATTTATCCGAAAGATAATCTTGTGGCATTACATTTTAAATATGATTTCTGGCATATGACCGCCACGGCTGGCGCGGATGTCGTCCAATCTGGACGTCCAATTTTCGATGACTTTTTCCAACATTTGTGGCCGTATATCGGCAATAACACGGCGAATGTTGTCTTCCAAATGGTCAAGCGTTTGTGGCTTTACCGCATAGATGACAATGACTTTACATAGCCCCACAGAAAGTAGTCTATCGGTGTTAAATCACAAGATCATGGAGGCCAATTCACAGGTCCAAAACGTGAAATTAGGCGGTCACCAAACGTGTCTTTCAATAAATCTATTGTGGCACGAGCTGTGTGACATGTTGCGCCGTCTTGGTGAAACCACATCTCCTGGACATCATGGTTATTCAGTTCAGGAATGAAAAAGTTAGTAATCATGGCTCTATACCGATCACCATTGACTGTAACGTTCTGGCCACCATCGTTTTTGGAAAAGTATGGACCAATGATTCCACCAGCCCCTAAAGCGCACCAAACAGTCAGTTTTTCTGGATGTAACGGTGTTTCCACATACACTTGAGGATTACCTTCACTCCAAATGCGGCTGTTTTGTTTGTTGACGTAGCCATTCAACCAGAAGTGCGCTTCATCGCTAAACAAAATTCGCTTATGAAAATCGGTAACACAGAACCATTATTTTCGAAATAAAATTGCACTATTTGCAAGCGTTGTTCAGGCGTGAGTCTATTCATAATGAATTGCCAAACCAAACTGAGAATAAATCACTTGACAGCTGTTAAATCGGTCTCCATCTTGAAAAGCAATGCCAACTTAAAGTTCTATACCTCTATAAAAAAACACCCTTTACTTAAGATGGAAAAGTTTAATGTGTGAATAACACCCAAGCATCTAAACTACAGGCAATCTGTCTTATAGTCGTGCAAATAGAATCGATTTTAATGTTCACTAGACTCCACATTTGCCTGTTGAGTCAGTTATAAGCGCGTCATTAATGAAATGTCGTGTGAAATTATTGCAGGTATGGACTGATGTGATGATTCGTGATGCTGCCACAATAGATCTTTTCGTACGGATCTCATGACCAAGCTGCTTAATTTCCTAGTGACTTTCTATTGTTAGATCAGTGAGTTAAACTGCATAATAGAGTTCCGTTAAATATTCTATCTGTGACATAATGCCGAGCATACATATTTACATACATACATCCAGTATGTGAAGAATTGTTTTCTCCTCTTCCTCTATAATCCCTGTTGGCCAAATTATCACGTGTAAAATGCCTTACAGGGATTTCAGTAAACTTTTCATGCCCAAGCCAACTATCTTGCTTGTATTCAATACTGTGGCTGAAATAGAAACGCGATACAAATGTGATTACTCTTCCCAGCATTACAGATGGGATTAGTGAGTCGTCATAATCGATCCACTGGTCATGACCGCTCTCCTTAGAGCATCATCTCCACGTCAACTTAACGTACATATGTTGGATTTCAAATGCTCTCCAGTTTTTGCAGATTATCCATGCAGATACGGTCTTTGAACCGTATTTTTTAAAACATCAAGTTCAAGTTCTCATTATTCTCCCCATTAAGTTTCAGTTAAATTACTTGCATTGTTTGTTTTGTATGAAGTGCTGCCAGATTTCTAATGCATTGCTTTTGCTCTCTCTCTCGCACTTTGTATGTTTTTTAATTGCCAAGGAATTGTTGCTTCCATGGTATTAAGGGATGGTCATGCTTGTTCTCTCTTATTTTTTAAAGAATCAAGTTTAAGTTGTCATAACCTATTCTCTTGAAGTTTTTTTTTATTTTCAATTCAATTTTTGTTGTTTGTTTAGTTTACAATTTAAGCCTTAAAACCAGTTCCTTTGCCTTTGCTCTCTGTCTTTAATTCTCCCTCTCTCAATCAATTTGTTTGTTTTCCTGTTTTTGTTTTTCTTTTCTTTTTAATTGCCAAGGAATTGTTGCTTTTCTACTTAAGGGTTGTCATCTTTAAACATTTCTTCGTTAGTTTTCCTTGTAAAGTGTGGAGGTCAAGTTTAAGTTTCGTTGTGTTTGTTTTTCATATTCTACAGTGTAGACTCTCTAACTCGCTCTCTTACATATTTTCTTACACACTCCCTGTAAGCGAGTGGTAAGTTTAAATACCGTTACTTTTTTCTGTTTTTTTAGTATTGATTGTGTAATATTTTGTTGGCTTGTTTGCTCGATTGCTTGTTTTTGTTTTCTTTTGGGGTAAGACGTCGGTCGTTTTTGGATAAATAAATAATAAATTTGTCTTCATGTTGTTGTTGCTACTGTTAATTTTTTGTTTGCTTTTGTTTTCTTTATTTTTAGTTTTAGTAAGTGGTGTGACTTTCATTTCTTGAAAGTTTTTGTTTTTTTTTTTCTCTGTGTATATAAACAGACATGTCGTTGACACTTTTCTTACAGTTTTTGTGTTATTGTTGTTGTTATTGTTTAAATATTTAATTTTTTTTTTTGTTGTAAAATTAATTTCAGTTTTTTTTTTTCAAATATGTATAATTGTTGTTATTATTGTTTTGATTTTTTGATAATTTTTTTTAAATGTTATCTATCCAGCAAGGGTAGCAAATCATCATGCCAACGATTTAAATTAAAACCGGCAAACACAAAAACAAACAAACACATGAGCTTTTTTTTAATACTTTAATACTCTCTCTCTCTCCCTATCTCTCATGTGTTCAGTTAAGGAAAAAAGTCTACATACACCCAGTTTTTTGAATTGTAGAAAGTAAAAAAAATAAAATTTGGAAAATTGTTTTAAAATTTTTAAAGCATTAATAAATAAATTTTATTAACAACAACAAAAACAATTAGAACTTTAACAATTTCGCGACAGGTGTCGTGTATGAACGGCAGTCACTTGGTGCATCACAGTGGCTGACGTCGTTTAAATAAGGCAATTACTTATTGATTATTGGAAGTCGCCGTGGTCTAGTAGGTAGTGTGTTGGCTTATTAGACGGAAAGCCCGGGTTCGTATCCCAGGTTAGACATTTAAACGAAATATGAAAAAAAATATTTCTTCGGCGACTTCCTCTCAGTAGATTTCTGGCAAAAACTCTGAGAGTAAAAATTGCCATGAAAAGCTTCTCAAAAAATCTGTCGTTCGGAGTCGACTTTAAACTGTAGGTCCCGCCACTCATGTATAAAATTAACACACACAACATGAGTGGTGTGAGAAGCTAGGCCGTAATCCTGACTGAAGGGTTGTAATGGCCAATTATGTATATGTATGTACTTATTGGTTCACAGAGTCTGATACTGCATACTCATTTATCTGTATTCCACTGCGTTTTCACAAATAATGTCGTCGACGATATATGGTTAGTAGCGCCGTCGTAAAAAGTTGCAAAGTGTAGTCCAGTTACGCTTCCGCGAAAGGATTGAAGAACCATAAGAAAAAAAGTACACATACATACAGCCGTAGCAAATAAAAACTTTATCGTTTTTACTTAAAAAGTCAAATAAAATTGGCAGCTGCCTCAAAAAACATATCTTCGGCCCTACAGGGTTCATTGTGTTACCTATTCCGTCATTCAACTATAACACTCGGCTGGCATTTCTAAACCCTTCTCATAGTTTTCTGAAGATATAGGATCTGTCAATACATTTTCGGTACTCAAGAATACTTTTTCTCAGATTTCCATGTGCTGGCCAGAGAAGACGTTGTATGATCGCTTCTCCTTCTTTATTATTCCAGCCTCCTTAAGTAAACACCCAGGGGCTAGTGTTTTGTTAAAAGTAGTATGCGCTGCCTAAGGTGGACTCTGGTTGAGTTTAACGCAAATTTTGTTCTGCATATATCCTTACAGGACATGTACCGATTAGGTAAAGAATAGTTTTCATCTCTGCAGAAGGCCATGTCATATGGTCAAAACCATTAAGTCTCTCTCGAGTGCCCATAATGCTCATTAATAACTCCAACCAGCCATGGCCAGAGCTAAGTTCAGAACTTCCATTCCGGATAAAGTGGTTTGAGACTGCCTTCAGATTTTCACGAATGTTGCCAAACTTAATAGAATTGTGGATGGAGGAATTGTTTCCCAATCAGTAGGCATAGTTCACTCGAACTCTGGGTAGTATCTTTTGTTAATATATGCGGTCTCTTTAGCAATATGCCTAGTACAAAATAAATTTGTTTGACCTGAAAAAAATTGCTGAAGTGCGTGACGTTTTTTTTTCCTTTTTTTCATATTCAGATGCAATATTTTTCTTTAATAAAATTTTAGTCCTCTAAATTATAAATTTAATTAAACTTACAACTCTGCATGTGTAATTATTTGCTTTGGTGAATGTACACTTTTTACCATCACTGTATATGGAAAAATGTACATGGAATATAGAGAACTTTGTTGCTCTCCGCCAAATTCATACTACCACTGACGACTGTTGGTTGTTGTTACTCAAACAAAAATAATTTCTTTTCTGTTACTCATTTCGGCCGTATGTGTTGTTTCTCTGGCTTGATGTTTTGTGCTTTTGCTTAAAAAAAAACACAAAATTTCAGTGCAAAATAAACATGCGAGAGTAACAGACGCGCATACACACAGAGAAATGAATGGTGCTAGAGCATTAGAAATTCAATTGTGAATAGTACTACGGTATGTACGTCGTGTAGTAGGCTCGCAGTAGAAAGAAAAAAAAAAACAAAAACACGCCAACGAACGACAAAATAGTACCATTTCTAATGGGCGGCGGTAAAGAAGTGAGTGTGTGTTTTGCGTCGTTTTTTTTTGCTATTTTTTCTGCTTAAATTTCCAAGATTTTTTCAAGGAGATTAAGAAGAAAAATCGTTGAAACCAAAAAAATTTGAAGAAATTTTTAATAAAAAATAGTAAAGCAATAAAAATAATAAGAAAACAAATAAAAAAGAGAGAAAAAAACGTGCAAATTAATTTGTAAAAATATGCTAATTACCGCGGATTTAAATAATTTATAAAAATTGTTCAGAGAAAAAAAAAAATAAAGAAAGTGTTGTTAGTGTGTTTAAGTGCTTTACAAAATTAGAAAAAATAATAATAATTTCTATATGGTAAAAATATATTTAAATAAAACGAAAAAAAAAATAATATATTATTTCAACAACGTGACTGTCAAAAAAATAAAAAAAACAAAAAAAAAACGACAAAATTACGCAAATAGAAGAAGAAAAAAGCGATAAATTTATAGAATATTTTGAAAAAGATTATCAATGAAGAAATGTTTATAAATCTTTAAAGAAATCTAAAAAAGAAATTATAAAAAATAATGAAAATAATAAATAAATATAAAAAAAATATTTAAAGATTATTTAATCTATTAAACAGAAAATATGATCTCGAATTTGTCTTTTCGAAGTTACAAATGGTAACGGTTAATTTTTTAAACCTTTAGTTTTGAAATTTCCATTTGCAAGTTTCATAATAGTCCGTCTGGCAAAGTTGTTTTTCATCTGAAGTGTTACGTTTACGAATAGGAATCATTTAATAGCCAAAGAACACTTAAATAGATAAAACTGACTACAAAAATGGTGATTTTTAAAGGTGGTCTCTCTTTAAGCATAAGAGATGGGCTTAGTAGGTCACCATTATCAATCCACTAGGCAAGGAATTGACAATATTATGCACGCAATACAATGTCAATGTTAAATAATACCGCTCTCCTTAGGCTTTCAAATGTTTTCCAACGTTTTGGAGATTATCCGTGTAGACACGGACACGCTCTTTGACGTAGTCTCTTACAAATATAGAGTATAATGATGTCAAAATGCCTAATCTTGGTGGCCAGTTGATGTCGCCAAACATGAAATACTCTTTCAATTCATTTCAATACACGTTTCGAGCGTTATCTCGGCGATTAGTTGATAATGATTGGTTTTGGAAATATTTCAAAGGGAATTTGACATGAATTTTTTGAATTGTTGCAAAATTGAACATCTTGTGTGGCCCCTGACACCAACTTGTGCGTGTCACATACCACCCAGTTCATAATCTTCAAATGTCAAGGCGCTCTGATTGGCCTTTTTATTGTAAAAATATCGACCAACCACCATTTGATGGAATTGAAAACAAACATAGATATTCATTGGCTAGCCATGGCGATTCTGACCATTGTCATGGCTGTTGTTCCTTTGGCAGGCATGCCGTAAGACTTGGCATACCGGCATATGATTTTTGCAGGAACTGTGTGTCTGTGGAGCAGAAGAGGCTGCCTTTAATTGCATGTATAGAGCCCTGTTCTTGTCATAAAAAAACCAGAGGTTTTTGACCTCTCACTCTTACAATATAATTTCTACCAGCTCTGGGACTACAGTCTTCACAGACCTCTTTAAAATGACATCTAATGTGGAGACTCCGATTTTTTTTTTCTTCGAATCTGTCAACCTACTAAAGCATTCGCATTACCGCAGACCTTAAGTATTTTTTCTGGATATTGGACTGTGTTATGTAAATAGAATTGTCAGAGCATTACAGGAGACATAAGACCACCAAATGAACTCGCTATAAGAGCGAGCATCCCATAAAACAGCGAATTTTCTAAGAGGTATTTTTTTTAACGGATTCAGTCGTATCACCAGTTTTACATTAATTTTACAACTTAATTGCTTGCTTCTCTGCCTCTTGCGCACTTGATTAGAGATTCAAAAGTCTAAAGTTTGGCTACAAAAAGTTAAAATGATTAATGATCTCATCTCACCTCTTTCAAATAAAAAAAATCTTCATTTTAGGTTCTAAAAAATATAACTTTTAAACTTTGTTTGTGTTTTATTTACAAAATTATTATTAAAAATAGCAATAAAACTTAAATTAATTATGGCTTCTGTAGGCAAAAAAGGCAGCAACAAAAACATTAAAAAAAAATCATTAAAATAAATCATTAAAAAGCAATAAAAATGTTGAACACCTGACTTCGGCGGACAACAGTAATTAGTGTGTTAAAAAGTATTTGAACAGAAAATCTATTAAATTCAAGTAAAAAGCCTTTAAAAATTAAACAATTAGCAAAGAATGATTACAATTAAAGATTAAAAATTGCATTGATGACGTAGTTTATCCCAATTGCATGCAAGCCAGTAGCCAATAAAGTAAATAACAAAAACACGTTGCCTGACGAATAGAAAATTTAAATTTTTCCTCATGAATCTTGACAAGTATTTCACTTGACAAACAGCAGGTGTATTGAGTTCTTAATTGAATCATGTAAGGTCCTAATGTCGCTACAGTTTGTGAAATGAAAGATGGCAGGATCTCGATTTTATATTTGGTACTTACTTAAGGCAGTGATGTGTCAAGTCAAACTGATTGCATTCCCTAACTAGGGCAGACTACACCCTCTTTAAAATATAAAATAAATATTAAAAATTAAAAAGGAAAATAAAAAAAATTAATAAAAAAAAAGTATCATAAATATCAAAATAAAATTAATTAAAAATAAATACGAATCATTTTTTTTATCAACAAATATTCTAAAAATGTGTAAATATAATGTGATTAAAAATTATTTACCCAAAACTGTGTTTTTAAAATCTTTAAAAGTGTAGTTTTAATTGAGTTTTGTTGCAAAAAATTTTAAAATCTTTTTTTTTTAACAAAGAAAATAAATTTCCGTAATGAATTTCAGTGCTTTAAACAAAACCGCATTATAAAAAAAATTTATAATACATGAAACCATAAGATAAACATTAAAATTAATGATTAAATCTAATAAAACATACTTAAACCATTAAGAAACAACAAAAAAGAACAAAACTTAACCTTTAAAATTATAAAATCAAATCCAAAACTAACTTTAAGTTAAAACTTGAAAATAAATCGTTTAAACAACAACAACAACAAAAGAAAATAATACATAATAATAATAATAATGGCGCGCAAAAAGAAAACACCAAAAACAAATGCCAATGATAACAACAACAAAACCGTTACAAATAAAACATTTATAAAACCAACTACAAATACACATCAAACATGTTTACCAACAACCGAACACACACTAAAGCAAGATTGTTCAGAGAGTAACAAAAGTAACGGTTTTATGCAGCACAAGGATATTCAAGGTGATATTACAGATGAGTGCGATAGTGCTGTTATTGTTGTTGCTGCTGTACAAGAGCGAAACCGAAACCGAAACCAAAACAATTGCAATTGCAAGTCAATAGATGACAGTGATGATCAATTGCATGAAATAAAAACGCTTAAATACCAAAGTGATAGTGAATTAATGGATTTGAAAAATTATGAAAAGAATGAATCGAATTTATTTCTTATCAAATCCTATTCGTTTATCGATAAAACCAATAATAAAAGAAAAACTCAAAAGCAGTATGGTAAGCCACCGAAATTAAAGGAAATAAAATTTGATGATAAATTCACGAAAAACATAACAAGCATGGAAGTGAAAATGTTTAAAAACACAGAACAAGAGAAAATTGTAAAACTGTGTGAAAAACCAGAGAAACCTAAAAAGCCTCCAAAATTAAAGAAAATGAAAAAAGCCAAATCAACACATGATTCCACAGAGAATCTACATGAATTGCAGCAGCTATTAAGAAGACCAACACCACCCTCTATTGTATTACAGGACGCGGACAATGTCAAAAGGCCTTTGTCCTTGCCGCCGGCTAGGACAAATCATAAGCCCGTTGCAAAAGCTAAAACTTTGGATGACATTGAAACACCGCGTCTTAAAAGAGACTCTTTTCTCAGACATAGCTTGCAATCCATAAGGCGTAGTTTTACTTCTTCCAAAAAGTCAACAAATTCTAGTCACATAAGTTGCTCTTCTAACTCATCCTCCTCTTCATCGTCTAATTGTTCGTCGGTATCAGTTCCTAATAGAAAATCATACAAAACCAAAGATCAACTCAAGGATGTGGCCAATTTAAGTGAAATAGAAGAGGATGCAAATTATTTAATATCCGTTAAGGAAGAGGAAGATCATGCTTCCGGCTGTGCTGCTAACAACAGAACCTCCACCTCAGAACCTTGCAATGTCATTATAAACTTAAACAATGGCAACACAAATGATGATCCTATTGACAACACTTCTACTACTAGTCACTTGTCTCGCTTATCACCTCCTGCCTCTGCGTTACTACAACAGTCTACATTGGATTCATCATCATCATTGGCTGTGCTTAAAGAAGAAGATGAAAAGGATTTCAATCACAATCATAACCATCCACCTTGTGTAATCAATGAGCAAAGGTAAGCTCCTTGTTTTTTTTTTCTTTCTCCTCTTTTTTCTAAATTGAAAACATAATGACAGAGTGCTTCAAAGCACAATGGGATGGGAAACCCATAGGTCTACAAGTCAAATATGAAATTTTATAAACAAAAGCTTCAAAGTGTGGTTTGAGGCGATTCCTGTAAAAACAAAAGAGGCCAAAAGTTCTCCTCAAACCATGACGTCCGTTTACCGCTGTTAAAACAGCGTAAGCTACTCTTCTCCTCTTAAGCTATTTTTGTTGAGATTTTGGCCTTTGGAAGTCAAGTTTGATAGAAATTTTAGTAATTTTGACAGAATTTTGCCCATTTTGTTAGATTTGAAGGAAATTCAGTCGATATTTCGAGATATTTGATCGAGATTTTGGGACTTGAGGTCAGATTTGCTTGTAAATCGGAAATAAGATGAAAATTTTGAAGATTTGAACTCAAAATTGCTTAATATTTTAGAATTTTGATTGAAATTTCCATATCCCGACCGATTGTGCTGCATAGTAGACTGAGATTTGATGGTTTTGCAACACATTCATGACACACATACTACAAATGCTGTACAAAAGCTTTTTATTTTAAATCTATTTTGAAAATATATTCGTGTACTCTCATACACACACACACACACACGCACAGAGTTCAAGGTCGATTATATTTTTCCTTTGGAAATGGACGCATGTAAACGAGGTGAATATACATTTTTTTCTTCTTCTTCTCCACTCTAAAGGTGGATTACGGTACTGCCTCTCTCTCTCTCGTATCTTTCCACCACCATCGATTCTCTCTCACCAACAACAATAGTTAGTTTGTGCGTAGAGAAGAGGCTGCTTGAATGGCTGCTTTTAAGTGTGTGTATTTATTTGTCAAGCAATTGTAACAACCGTTTGAGCAACTGTTTGGGGATTAAAAAACAAAGAATCTCCTTGTATTTCCATGGGAAAATATAAGAAATAAAGTAGGTACTCGAAATTTTTTTCTTTTTTTTTAGAAAACTTGAGCAACTTTTAAGAATTTCAAGGTTTTTCTGTATAGAAAAGTAGTCAAGTAGGCAAGAAAACTTAGGAATTGAATTGTTTTCAGAATGATTTCTTTGGTTTGTTTGGTTATAATAGAAAATTAAGGAAAAATTCTATTAAAACCGACATCCAAGAGTTGTAGAAATGTTTTATTGTATCTTCTTAGTGAAACCAAAACAGAATTTTTGGCCTAAACTTTGAGACGAGCACGATGCTGCAAACTTCAATCTGTGTATATCTCTTGCTGTTTGCTTCTCTTTATCGCCTACAGTATCTTATTCTCATTCACTGTGAAGCCTACCAAATCCGTTCTAAGCCTCGGGAATGATATAAACTACTCTGAATCAATAATTCACTCTATCGAATTTTCCAGTTTAGGTCTTAGGTTAGGTTAGAGGACGTGTACTTGTCAACTGTGACAAGTACAGTACCCGGAGGTCGAATTGACCCATTGTACAACGTCCTAGCTTCTCACACCACTCGTGTTGTGTGCGTTAATTTTTTACATGAGTTTAGGTCTCTATAAAGACTTCCTTTCAAAAGCGGGGAATCAAACACGCTAGAAATTTAGGAATTTGATCAAAGTATAGAGGATTTAAAGACAAAATAGTCTGTAAATTTGATTAAGATTTTGTGAGTTTGACGTTAGGTTTGATTGAAATTGTTTAAATTTTGATGATTTTTGATGATTTTATGTCAAATTTTCTTCAAATTCGGTAACCATTTTGACCATTTCGTGTTAAATATGATTGAAATTTCAATATTTGAAAGGGATTTTGTGCGTTTGAAGTTAAACTTGCTTTACTGAAAGTTGAAAATGATTTTGTCTGTTTGAAGTCAAATTTGCCTTAATTTTTGGAAAATTGTTCGCGATTTCCACTATTTCACATCAAATATGATTCAAACTAGGAATTTTGAAAGTGGTTTGATGTTTTTAAGGAAAAATTTGCTTCAAATTTTGCAGAATTTTTGAGGATTAGAAATCAGTTTTGTTTGAAATTATGACTTATTATGACATTATTGAATCTTTTAAAAAAAACTGGGTTTTAAGCTTTTAAATATTTCTCTTTACGAATTTTTTTCCAATTTCCTGGCAATGTTCTTTAGAAAATTTACACTTTATTTATCTTTCTTTCCCTTTAACCTTTAAGTGTTAAGAATTGCTAAATTTCTAGTCGTAATTTTTAAGTTCTTAAGGAAATTGAACTTTTCAAATTACTTCTAAAACAACAAGAAACATTAATAAACCGTGTACATAATATCAAGCGGAAGTCCGTTAAAGAAAATATCTCAGGAAACAAATGAAATTTTGTTTTTCGTTTGAGAATTTCTTTCTTTTCTTTTTGCTACACTTTGAAATTTAAAGTATTCCCATACCATTTGGCATTTTCAACAATTGCCTGATTTGCAGGCAGGCAGACTTCTTTTATTTTTTTTTTATACTTTATTGCGGTAGCGGAATACATTTAATATTTAATTGCCATGTGCACACTAAAAAATACATACCAACTCGACATGAAAATATCTTTCTTTGAAAGAAAAAAAAGAAGTAGAAAATCGAAGAAAGAAAAAAAGAACGAACACGAGATGATGTATGTATAAGTTTAAGACACGTGAAAAAGATTTCCTTTATGAGATAAAGGCAAGTCATGGCTGGTTGATTCGATGGCGTCTATAGGGCGTTTTAAATTGCCGCGTCTTTACATGGAAAATTGCGAATTTTTATTATTATATTGCTAAATGAGAATTTCTTTTTTATTCTTGTTTTGTTTTTTAATTTTTATAAATAAATAAAGAGTTTATTTTTGTTTTTTATTGTTTTAAATGCATTCAATTAAAATTGTATTTAATGGTTTTTTTTACATATATTTCAAATAATTTTTTATTTTAAACTATAATTTACGTTTTCTACTTTTAATAATTGCTAAAACACATGCCTTTTAAATAATAATCGGTTTTAAATGGTTTTTACTTGCCATTTTAAATACAAAATGCAACAAAAACCAATAAAAATAAAAAAAAAAAACATTTAAATTTTAAAGGTTAAGTTTATTGGGGTGGTGATAAATTGTTTTGCTAATTTGCAGTTGACACTTTAACACCCACCCTAGCCTACTAGCATACCACACACACACTAAACACCACCCATACACAAAATAATTGGTGTCATGGTGGTATGGTGAAGGAAAAAAAAGCGACCCAGCAAAACTAATGCTGTGCTTTTACTGTATTACCTTCTGCCATCTACACATACACACACTCTCTCTCTTTCTCTCTCTCTCTCAATGTATGGTTGTGTGTGAATGTGTATTTTCCTTCTTTAGTGTTACAGTGCTTAACAATGTTGTCAATTATTATTGCCAGTCAGGGTTTCTGTTTTTTAAATGTTAAATTAATTAAAACTGTTTGATTATGTTTTATCGTTTATTTGTTTAATTAAGCCGGTTTTTTTTTCTTTTCCTTTTTTTAATTTAAAAAAGCCTTATTGCTGATAAAGGAAGTACATAGTAGCAGTAATCAGGGCCTTAATTTTATTGCAATATTTTGTGTTCGTCTTATTAAAGTTTCCCTAATTTGGTCACGTTCATTTTAGCGGGTTTTCTGTAATTGACTTTGCCTTTTTAACCACTTTTTTAATTAAATTACTTCTCTGGTATTAGTCGACTTCTGTCATTAACTGTTTACTTAAGCAAGCATTCAAAAACCAGACTTCAGAAATCAGCTCAGAAACCTCACAATTTTTCCCTCTTTTAAACACACTTTTTCTTTAAGTGTTGAGGTATAGCCTTTTGCCTTGCCTTCCTATCATTTATTATACGTTTTCTGATTTTCTGTCTTCTCTCCCTTCCTCCCATTCTCTCACTCTTAATATATGACACATTAAAAAAAAAAAATGCGGAAGACCTAAATTATCTCTGAGAAGAAAAACAATAACAAATAAATCCATTATCAAGAGATTTAATTTTTAATTGAATCTGAATGAGTAAATACATAAATACAATTTTAATAAATAAATTAAATTAAAATGCAAAAAACTATAAATATGTTGTTGTTATTATTCTTATTGTTATTATTATTATTAAATTAACAATTTAATAAAAATGTCAAATTACAAACGATTAAAATAAAGGCAATAAGGCGACTATTCGACAATTAAAATACACTCTACACTCTAATGTTTTCTATATAAAATCTATGTTATCGAAAGGTTTTTTTAGAAAAGACTAAATTTATCGAATAATTAATTGCTTATAGAAAATTATAGTTATTGCCCAATTTGCTATATAAACTTACAGTGTTATCGAATAGTTTTGTTTTGTAGAAAATCTAAGAGTTTTCTATTTAAAATCGAAGTTATTGAACAGTTTCTTGTTGCTTTTTCATGTTATAGAACAGTTTTGCATAAAAACTAAAAATTATCGTAATGTTTTATATCGAATTGGTTTCGAAAAGTTTTCTATGGTAAATGAAAGTTATCAAACAGTATTCTAGAGTAAATCAAATTTATCGAATAGCTGTCTACAGAAGATTATAATGAAAAATTAAATTTATCGAAGTAGCTTCTATAGAGAATTGAAGTAATTTATTAGTTTTCTACACAAAATTCAATTTATTTAATGGTTTTCTAACGATAGTTAAAGTAATCGAATTGTTTTCAATAAAAATCAAAGTTATCGAACTACAAAATCAATGATATCGAAAAATATTTATAGAAAATGTAATTTCTATAAACTCTTTTTGTATATAAATTAAGCTTATCGTTTAAGCTTATAAGTTTTCATTACAAAATCGCAGTTATCGAAAGGTTGTGTGTAAACAATGGTAGCTATCAAAAAGTTGCCTGTAGAAAAGAATAGTTATCGATTAATTTTTTTAAAAATCAAAATTATTGTAGGATTTTTCCATAGAAAATTGAAGTTATCGATTAGTTTTTTATAGAAAATTACAGTTATCGAAAAATTAAAATTATGAAATATGAAAAAAAAATTGTGAAATAATTTTCTAAAGAACATAAAATTTATTGAATAGTTTTATGGAGAAATTTGTAATTATCGTTTAGTTTTACAGAGAAAATTTTAGTTATCGAGTAGTTTTATGGAGAAAATTTTACGTAAAGTTTTCTATCGAACATTAAAATTATGGAATTTTTGTGAAATAATATTTATCGATTAGTTTTATGGATAATATTTTAGTTATCTATTAATTTTCAAGGAAAAATTAAACTTATCGAAAAGTTTTGTATGGAATATTAAAGTTATTTTAATATTTAATATAGAAATCAAAAATTTTGCTTGAAAAAGTTTTAAATTTAAATTTTTTTACGACTTATTGATTAATGACTCTTGTAATGCTTTTCAAGTGCCAAAAACTCATTAAATGGATTTTCATAGGGAGAAGCCATCCTATCTATTTAGGTTTGATTTTTATTGTTTACATACATACGTACTAAATACTTAATTGCATTTTAAATAAGGGATTTAATGAATTTTATGAATAAATAATGCATGTAGTATTATGGATCATGCCTTGGTAGAGTATTATTGATGCAACAGCTCATGCATGCTATGGAAAAACAAAATGACCCAGTTTCAATAAATAAATAAATGCAATTGAAATGACAAGAGATTGAAAATAAATAAAAAAAAATATAAAGACAGATACAAAGGAAAGACAAAGAAAAGACAATAATGAATAATAAATGCAATGAATAATAATAATGAAAAAAATTAAATATTAAAACAATATAAGCATTCACATTGATATAGTAAATCATGTTAGAAAGCATATTTCATCTTTATTAATTTGAAATAATCACTAAAAAAAAGCAATTTCAAATTCATTTGTATTGTGATCTGTATAGAAATGTAATTGACAAGACTTTGGCACATTCTTTAAAATGTAAAGAATGTGACAGTTTGTTGTTGGTATGTGAGTACTTTTGTGTACGTACATATGTATGTATTTCTACTATTTTTTTTTTTAATATATTTTTATTCTCTTTTGTAATAAGACATTATATTTTAATTACAAATTTCGAAATTTCATTGTTTACAAATTTTGTTATTGTTTTTTCCAAAAATTTCTTCTAACAAAAATTTTTTTTCATTATTTCTATTTCATTATGAATTTTCTTTTACCGTATTCGGCGTATAGCCTATATTTCAAATTTTATTTACTTAATAAACTGCCAATATAAACATAATTTTTAAAAAGCACCCCCGAAACAATAAAATGTTTGTTTATCTCAATACCTATAACAAAAACAAAAAAAACGTTCCAAATTTCTTAAAATGAAACGAAATTTTAAAGCAATAAATTCCTCCAATTATTTAAATTTCTTTAAAGAAAAGCGGTTAAAATGAAAAAAGAAATGAAAAATTTCAAAATCTAACAAACAAGCATCTAAACAAACAAATTTTTTGGGTTAAAATAAACAAATTTAAATAATAAATAAATGAAGTCTAAACATTTGAAATATTAAATTAATTTCTTTTCGTTTTTTAATACCTTTTTCTCCTACGCTGAGCTTTTAAACATAAACACAAACAATTTAACCAACAATGCTGTTTGTTGTATTGGGATAGGTTTAATTAAAAACAACAAACAAACAAACATATATAGCTCTCATCCTCAATCATTCTTGCTGTCGCTCATTTGTGCTTTCCTCTCTCAATCACAAAAAAGGTCATTTTTAAGTTATCAAATCAATCGTTATTTTAAAAAAGACAAGAAACATTTTCAATTAAAATTATTTGTTTACATATTATCATCATGAGAGTGTATACAAATGTGTGTACGCACGTACGTACATAAGTGTGTTTACATCGTGTCCATCCCATATACACATAGCTTTGCTCTCAAGTGCTAAACCGTTACAACCATCATGTACTCTTACTCTGTATTGTTGTTTATTATTGATAATCGTTTACTTTTTTATTTTGTATAGTTGTTGTTGCTGTTTTATTGTGTTGATCAGAATTTTCTTGTTCGTTTTTGTTTTTCTTTTTTATTGTTGCTGCATATAGAGTTTATGTGTGTTCGATGGTGTTCATATAGGCAATGAGTGCTGCTGCATATAGAGTGTGTTTGGTTGTGATAGGATCGTATAGTTAGTCGGTGTTAACGACTAACGTTTAGGCTAAAAAGTTTAAATGACCACCACTCTCTGCCCTATTGAAAGAGAGTGATTAAAATGAAAAGAAAGAAAGAAATAAAATATGACGAAAAATTAGACAAACACATACTATACATATGTATATATATATATATGTGTGTGTATGTACACATATTTCAACGTGACATCGTTATATTGCTTGCTTTGTTGTTACTTGCTGTTGTTGTTGATTTTTTGTTGTTGTTATTGTAGTTTAAATTATTGTTTAATATATGCAGTTTGTATTATCACCAATTTGTATGCATTCAAACCAACAACAACAACAATATATAAATGATAGAATAAATACAATACTGTATGTATGCATGCATGTTCGTCTGTATAGACTTACATACATACATATAATACTCACCCAGTCAGTGTAAATACGGTATCAATCTGTTATTAGTAAACAGAGGCGTATTTTAGAATTCTAATGGGAATTGAAAATTTTCTTGTTAAAGAATAACATTATTGAATAACACTATTGCAGTGATAGAGAGAGAGAGACAGAGTTCATTTGCATTCTTATGCTCTTTTAATCAGACGTCTCTTAGCTAGCGACGATAGTTCTTTAGTTTTTCTACTATTTTAGGAAAGCTGTAAAAGGAAGAAGCTACAAATTCCCCCTTTTGAGTGATAGATGGTAACCAGAATCCAGTTGATTGGATTCTAAGAGGCAGAGGCATAATACGATCTTCGTTCGTTCTTCTTTGCTCTCATAATTAAGGTTAGATGGCAAACTCGCTTGGAAGAAGAGTTCCCTCTTAGGCCAGCGTTTAGACCCATTGTAATACCACAATCAATTCTATCCAGGTTCCACCATTCCCTATAGAAGACCATCCCGAGTTCATAATAAGGCTTGCAATTGCCGTAATCCTTTCTAATGAAAGCACGATCAAAGTTTGAAAAGGTGGAGCACTGACTCATGAGGTGAAAGATAGTTTTTTCCTCCTTCTCAGAACACAACTCCTGCAGGGGTCGTTAGGCGAAATGCCGAGTCTTTCGGCGGCATGTTTACCAAAGGAACAGTGGATCATCAAATTTCTGTTTGCCAATGCCATTGACAAGTATTCCGACAAATCTGGAGCTGATATTTCATTAATTTCATGTGTCATCGATGCACCATAACAATGCATCCTCCTTTTAGGATATGTGCTCATTTGTCTGTCACACGCTCTTCGAGAAGAGAAAGGTGACTGTATCCTGCAAACATCATCCCTAAACACGCTGACAGTTCTACAACCTTTCTCAGATCTACCTAAAATGGTTATCTTCATTAAACTTGCCAAAACGACCAAAATGTGACAGAAACGGAAGCAGATGGCCTCAAATCTTATTACATGGGGCCATTTCAGCAACATTTCTTACAATATTAGCCACCCCCCCCTGGGGCTGTAAGTTAGAGGGATGTCAAGTTCAGGGTATTCTCTCGGGTATTATGCTCTTGAGCACGTGCTCAGAGTTCTCTTGCAGAGTTTCTAGGCAGGGATGTGCACACAGGGTTCTCCTCTTAATTTCTGTCCTTTAGAGCAGTGTAACGAATTTAAATCCCTTTTTACCCGTCCGCTGACGAGGTGGGACATTGTTTTCCTTTTCATCTACCTTGGGCGGGCACCATCTGCAACTTGCTCCAGTTGGTTTATTAACTTCTCTGGAAAGATGTTTCGCTACACAAACAAACAAAAGCACTAAGTTTTGTTTGTTTCTCCCATACAAAAAAAAACGATCGTGTGAAACCATTTGTCTTACAGAAACAGCACATTAATCTGTTATTTGAAACAAATTTTGTGTTTTCGTTTACAATGTTATTCAAGGACAAAAATGTTGTCGTTTTATTTATAAACCAGACAAGGAAAGTTTAGGAAAACGAAGGAGAGTTTAATAGATGAAGAAAAGAGAGAGAAAGAGAGTTAAACTGTGTGGTGCGTGCAAACTTCGTTTTTGTTTTGTTTGTTTGTGTTTGCAATGTCATTCAAGAACAAAAGAATGTTACAGTATCCTGTTATGAATTCAGTTACAGGACTGAGAGGGAGAGAGTTTGTTAAGTAAACCAAGAACAAAGAGAACAAGAAGGAATTGAGTAAAACTGTGCAATGCATAGGTACAAACAATGCAGTAGTAGAAGTACAAGTTTGAAGCATATTTACTTGCATTGTTTTTTCAAGTGAAACGAAGGAATATGGTTTCCTGTTATTTACGTACGGGATTGAAAGAGAGAGAGTGAGCGACACACACACACATATATAAAACAGATGTAAGCGTTGCGTGAGTAAAGCCATGAAGCCCTTTGCTTTTAAACAAAACTGAGAGAACGAATAGAAAGAAGAAGTTAAACTGGTGCTTTACATATAAAAATTGGACATTTTTTTACACTGAAATTTTATAAAAAAAAAATCTTACGTTTAAAGATTTTAAATTAAAGTTTTAAATATTTTGTATAAAATTGAATGAAACTTTTGTGTTTTTTTATCAAAATAATCATGATTCATTGAATTGGTTTTTTAAAAACGCCCTCTAAATATAAAAACTCTTCTTTTTCAACGATTTTGCAATACATACGCCCCTGTTATGAAATAAAGTCTATTTAGATTGACAGTTTGTAACAAAAACTAATCATCTATCCATCCATCCATGTACATACATATGTACTACGTATCTATCTCAGCTTTAGCAATAGCTCGACCAAACAAACGCTATTTGTATGGATGGTCAGTCTTTCTTTCTATGCAAATAGTTTTCGAATGCGGACTTAAATCGGGCGTTACAATTTAATTGTTGCTGGCATATGTTTGTTGTTGTTGTTTTTGTTCTCTTTCTATGCCAAAAACCAATTTAAATGAGCTGTGCTGTGGTGCCTTTTTTCTATCTTTTGTTTTTTTTTTTGTTTACAAGTTAAAACAAACGTTGTGTGAATTTAAAATTTCGATTTTTAAACAAACAGAAGAAGGGAAAAGAAACAAAGAAAAAAGTTTAACTGAAGAGCAGAAAGTGTGAGTTGTTCAAAAAAAAAATAAAGTTTAGTTTGCAAATGGTAATCCTACAAATATGGTGTAGCCTCACAAGTCATCTTTAAAAATTAAAATAATAACACGCGAATTAAAAAAAATATATTATTTACTGAGTAAGACTATTTAAATATACATTTTAAGTTGAGGCTTTATTTGGCCTACAAAAGTTTTCTAAATTTCTATTAAATTTACTGTTTAAGATTGAAAAGATAAGATTTTAATGGTTAAGTTAATTCTTTTAATATTTTAAACACGTTTTTTCCCTTAATATTATGCTAATTAATCATATTAATTGCTTTTTATTTTCAACACAAATAGAAACTCAAAAGTAATTAGTTTAACACAAAACATTTTAATTAATTTCTTGTTTCTTTTTCTTACTTTTTTTGCAGGTATGTCTACTAATTGATAATCATATTTATTTTGAGTACCAAAAAAGGTAAATATTTAAATAAATAAACTTAAAATAGTACTTTTTTAAGTACAAACTTAAACAATTGTGCTTTTTACAGTCTAAATAAAAACACAAATTAATATTATTGTTTGCAACATATACAAAAGTTTATGACAAATGTAAAAAATGCTTAAAATTTAAAAATTTAAAATAGTAGTAGAAATACTACTTTTTACAAACCCCAAGCTAAATGGTACCTTTTTGTGTGAAACTTTTTAAAATATGTTTAAAATTACAAATATAAACAAAAAGTTGAAAAATATCAAGTTTTAAAATAGTAGTGGAAATACTACTTCTCAAAAAACAAAGTAAAACTAAGTTTTTCATATGAAACGTGTTTAAAATCTGCATAGAATTATAAATAAATATATAAAATTCTCAAAAATTCAGATTTTTGAAATAGTAGTAGAAATACTACTTTTTAAAAACCCCCAAGTAAAAAGTATTTTTTTATATCAAACGTCTTAAAATATGTTCAAAATTTTAAATCTCCAATAAAAATTCTAAAAAGTTTAATTTGAAATTAGTATTAGAAATACTACCTTTCAAAAAACCAAGTAAAATGATGTTTTTCATATGAAACATGTTTCAAATCACTTTAAAATTATGAATTAATGCTTAGAATCTTTAAAGATTTTAAATTTTAAATTGGTAGTAAAAATACTACTTTTTAAAAAATTAAGAAAACTTATATTTTTGTATGAAAAATGTTAAAAACTGCTGAAAAATAATAAAAAAATATGATGAAAATTCTTAAAATATTGACTTCTAAAATAGTAGTAGAAATACTACTATTTTCAAAAGATCAAATCTTCCTAATTGCAAACCTACAATTAGTATCGTCTGCGAATTCTAAACGGCTGTTCTGTCACAATTCTCATTTCCATCTTTCGGACATTGCTAAACTCGAGGATTCTTAATAAGCTCTTCTTGTAATTTTTCTATTTGCCTAAGTGGTACAAGGAGATGTATCAGGATTTCTTGTTATTTTTTCTAAATATTTTGCTTCTAAACATAGACCTATAAGGTATAATTTTTTCGCCTTCAAATAATCGTGCTTCAATTGTACGCCTCCCTTCAATTGTTTGTCTAATCAATGCTCTGACGTTGGCGCTGATAAGAAGTTATTATTATTGACCTCACAATTGTAAACACAAATAATTAAACAATAATTATTGAAAAGCAACAACAACAATAACAATAAATAGAGAAGAAATATTTAAAAATTATAACAGTTTTCAGTTAAATGATGGTCCGTCCCAGCTTTTAGGTTTCTTGTTTGTGAACCGCCCTATTGTTTTTAGAAATTTTTTTTTTTGTCTTTGTTATTTAAATTAATGTGTTGTAATAAGAAACTCTATTTTAAAATTAATTACGATATTATTTCTCTATTACTTTGCAAAAAGAAAAAAAAGAAACAAACAAATTAAAATACATATTAATTAAAATAATAACAACAATAACGATAAATAGCAATTTCCTTAGCCGCCAGAAAAATTAAATAAAATTGCAATGAAATGTTTCAATAATAATTGACTGAGTGAATGACTGGAATAACAGAATAATTATCGAATTGAAGTGATATTTGATCTTTGGAATCGTCATTTCGATAACAATAACACACACTTACTTAGACGATAAACCGGGTAATTAATACAGAAAAGTATTATTAGCCCCCCAAGCACATAAGTACATACATATGTATGTAGATATGTACACAATTTCAATTACATTGTAAAATGAAACAAAGGTTCTGTAAATGAAATACAATCTTAAGAAAAAAGAGATTAATTCAGAATAATCTAGTCGTGCTGCATAAATTGCAGTTTTTCTTCTTTCACTCTTTAATAAAGTATGTACGAGTATGTGAAGGTGAATTAACCCAAGACACAAACCATAAAAATTTAACACAGCAAATGTTTGACTTTAAAAGAGCAAACATTTTACATTAACAGTCAACTGTTAAGTATTTAACAGTATTTAAACGAAATTAAACCAGTTGTTGAAGTCGCCGTAATCTAGTAGGTAGTGTGTTCGCTTAATAGACGAAAAGCCCGGGTTCGAGCCCCAGACATTAAAACGAAATGAGAAAAAAAAAATTTTCTTCGGCGACTTTCTCTCAGCAGATTTCTGGCAAAAACTCTGAGAGTAAGTTGCAGTTTTAATACTGAATTTTGTTCTCCTACTTTCACTGCATCTTTAATAAAGTATGTATGAGTATGTGAAGGTGAATTAACCCAAGACACAAACCATAAAAAATTTAACACAGCAAATGTTTGACTTTAAAAGAGCAAACATTTTACATTAACAGTCCACTGTTAACTATTTAACAGTATTTAAATGAAAATAAACCAGTTGTTTGGGACCTAATTATATAATATACTAGCTAATACCCGGTGTGCTTCGCTACCCCCATCGAAATTAAATACATAATAATTAAAAAGTTTATTTGTTTAGTAATTAAATTATGCAATTTTTCTTAAAGAATGAACCTTTCATCTCCCGCGTCGTGAAATATTTTTGAAAAATATTCCAAAATATACCAAAATTCACATTCTTTATACTTTATTTTCTTTGGTTTTATACATCAGGAATCATAGATAGCATACTTTAGGGGTAACTATGCGTATGAGTAATATATTTCAAATGCAATTAAATATTAAGTATGTAGTATGTAGTATACATGGGCATGTCCCCTCGCTCATTTGGAATATCAACATAAAAAGTAGCTTATAACTCCTTCCAGACATACAGGAAGATACTGTGAAAATTTCAAGAAAATCGGTTCAGCCGTTTAGTCGTCTATAAACTTCAAACATACAATCAAACACACATTCATTTTTATATATAAGATAAGGGTCCAGGAGTATTACATGTACCATACATGCAAACAATGGTTCCAAGGCCAATTATTATAACGAGATTAGGAATAATTAAGTCGCCGTAGCCTGCATTTACCAATATTGTTTGGATAAACTGTGTGGCCATCAATCGCGCAATAGCGATTCTAACGGATCACTGTAATATTTTGGTAGGCATACCGAGAGACTTGGCATTCCGGCAAATGACTTTAGCAGAAGCTGTGGGTTTTTCATCTCAGATCATACCACCCGAGTTTCTCACTTGCTAACATCTCTGATTCAGCTTTCGAATATGGTTGCTGCAGTAGTAAGATTTATTGTAGACTCGGGTTGGTTTCCTATAGGGAATGTTTAATCCCCGTTTTACAATGGGCCTAAAAGCTGACCTAAGAAGGAGCTCTTCCTTCAATGAGGGTTTGTTACCTTACCTAACCAAACCTAGCCTTCACTGCAGAATTTATCGGAGCAGTTCTGAGAAAGAGAGAAAGAGAGAGAGAGAGAGAGAATCAATGATTTTCTCTGTGAATGTCTAGACCAATCGATGGTTTGGTGTAGTACTCAAGTCTGGATTCCTTCGATGAGGGTTCGTTACCTTACCTAACCAAACCTAGCCTTCACTGCAGAATTTATCGGAACACTTCTGAGACAGAGAGAGAGAGAGAGAGAGAGAGAAAATCATTGATTTTCTCTGTGAATGTTTAGACCTATCGATAGTTTAGTGTAGTATTCAAGTCTGGATCCGCTTGATCTTATCAACTTTCTAACTAAGTTTCCTTCATTTTGTAATTTACGACGATCTCCTTTAACTCACTTAGACTCGCGGCGAAAGAGGATTTCTTGATATTTTCTGTATTTTTCCTTGTCCTATCGCGTTCATAATTTTTATTCCGATTCTTTGGCATTTAAGATGGGACATAATCAAAGTCTTAATAGCTGTTAAGTCATGTAATTTTTTTCTAATTTTCAAATACAAGAACGGTTAAATTTTGTTGGTTTTTTCGCTTTTTATGTGGCTGGCGGTAGTGCTTTTATCAAATAGGTTTTGTTGTGCTTATCTTTTGAAAAAAAAGTAGAAAAATAGAAAAAGAAACAACAGAAACTCAATAATATTTTACAATATTTATTGATATTTTCATAATAATCATCGTAATAATACCTTAAAAGCAATTTTGAATTGTAAAAAGAAACGAGGAAAATAAGTGTCAACAACACATTGGCACGCGAAGTTTACAGAGCAAACATAACAACACAACGCAACCCAAATTTAAAACATGAAAAGAACCCCCCCCCCCCCCCCCCCCCCCCCCACCAAACCACCCAAATACAACGGCATAATTGGCTTAAATTTAACAACATCAACCCCCAACCCCTTATAACCCCCTTTAAATGATAACCAAACCAACACAGTGTCAGACATAAGATTAAGTACTTGCCAGCGAGGGGGGGTGGTGGTGGTGAAAATAATGCTGGGGTAGTGAAGGTATTGCAGAGGGGGCGGGGGGATATTAAATGGATTTGCTTTGATTTTCTGTTTTTCAAAAGTATTTTGCCTTTTGTAAACTACATAATACGAGAGAAAGGATTTAAAATGAATTTAAAACTTAAGCAGTTGAAACGGGAACGTAATGTGGCATTAAAGGGTTAGCTAATGTGTGGTATAGTCTAGGGCGCGGCAATAACAATACATAATAGAAGTGTAATTAATAGTGGTCAGTAGAATAGGGGTTAATGAGGGTAGCAACAGCTATATGTGAGGGAATATACCTGTTTATTATGGGCCTGTTCTAATGTTAATTAAGGTGGTTTAATCTCCGACAAGTGAATTTCATATTACAAGGCTATTTATCCTGTTTTATAAGCATAAACACAATGAAAGCGACAGCGACAATAATTATTTTGATATAATAATTAATTTTAGTTTTAGATAATAATTTTATGAATATTGGCCAGCTTGTAGGAGGTTAATTAACGTGGTTTAACCAATGGCAAGTGAAATTTCGCATTAAAAGACTATTTACCCTGTTTTGGTTGCAAAAACGCACTGAAGGCGACAAGCGACAATCTAATAAATAAGAATTTCACATTACAAGGCTACTTCGCGTGTCTTGTAAGCCAATACACAATAAAGCGACAGGCGACAAAGCGTATAAAGTTAAAAAAATCAAATTTTGCTTTCTTTTGTCAACTTTTGGTGTTTGTTTGTTTTTGTATAAATAAAAACACAATGAAAACGACACGCGACAAACGTGTAAAATTTCTTAAAACTTAGTATTTTAGAAACTTTTTTTATTTTTATAATATAAACTAATAAAAAACTTCAAGGACTAATATCCCCTTTTAAAGTCAAAAATGTTTTGTGTGGAATTAAAAAAATCATAAAATTTCTTCTATAAATTTTAAAAATATCAAAGTTTTCTTTACAATTTTGAGACGTTTTTCGTGTATTGTTGGCCAACAAAAAAATGTGGTTTCAGAAGTTCTTTGGCGTCTACACTGCTCTCCTTTCAGTTCTATTTGATTACAGTTTTGTAACACAGTCCAACAGCATTTCTTGCCATCATTCAGACAATGACGGCGCAATGGCGTATCTAGCTCGAATTCATGCAATTTTATTTATATGTAGTTGTTCAATACAATGATTCCACTAAAGAATAGAGAGAGTGCGCGCTGCAGATTGGCGTGTTACATGCTTCCATGTTTTTAATTTTTTTTTTTCGTAATTTCTTACATTCAAATTCAAATTTTTATGGGAAATAAGCGAAAAAAAGCTTTAAAAATATGTTTTCTTACGAAAACATGTGTTGAAAACACTTTTAAAAATGTATTTACGTCGAAATAATTATAAAATTCAATATTTCTGTACATTTTGTGCTGACCTTTTAAAGGAGATGCACATGAGATTGCTTTGTGTACACACTGTAATAAAAACTATTCCAATAAATTACTAGAATTTCTTGAAAATATATGTAGAAAATGAAAATATTTAATTTTTTCTTGTTTAGAGACCAGTTTATAAAGAAGTTTGTGAATCAAAATATTTAAAATATTTATTCTAGAACTTGACAAGAATGAAAATATTTATTTTTTGCCATTTAATGGCCTAATTAAGCAGTTAATCGTCTTATAAAACGTTTAGAATATTTATTCAAGGACTTTACTGCTACAAAAACACGTTTTTTCTTTCAAATTGTTCATTCCAGAACTTGACAGAAATAAAAATATTTCTATTTTTCTCATTTAAAGGCCTGTTTTCTTATTTTAATTGCCTTATAAAATGTTTATAATATTTATTCAAAGGTTTAAATGGAATAAAAATATTTTTTTCATTCCAGAACTTGACAGAATAAAAAATAATTGCTTTTTTTACTCGTTGAAATAGTCTATTTGCATGGTTAATTGCCTTAAAACGTTTAAAATATTTGTGACACGAACATGATTGAAATGAAATTCTGTTTCCTTTTCTTTTAACACCTATTTATTGTGTTTTTAGTGTGTAAATATGTTCAAAATATTTGTTCCAGAACTTGTCTAATATAAAAATATTCTTATTTGCTTTTAAATAAATTTAAAAAATATGATCTTGTGTCCACCCACAAATTTTTTATTGAATTTTCAAATAAAACAATTTATTTTCACAATTTCTTTTGTATTTTAGCCCACCGTAATCATATGTTTGTTTACTTTATTTATTTATAAAGTTTTTCTATACTTTATGAATGAACCTAAACATTCTCTTTGCCAGATAAATCCAAAACGTAATATTAAAAAAACAACAACAATGTAAAACCGAAGAGAATATTATCTTAAAACAATGTAAACAAACCATCACTGGAAGTGAGAGTAAAAGTCAAACAATAAAGGTGAATTCTTATAGGAATTCACCTCCACTGTGTAAGCATATACCAGCGTTGCCAATTTTTTATTTTAAAAAACTGTTTATTTCTGGAAAAAAAACCTTGGCCCATAATCATAGTCAAACACTAAAGTCGGTTCTTTTTAAAAACAACTTTAATATTTAAACCTGTTACTAACTGTTTCTTAACTATAGTGAAAATTAATAATAGTTTTAAGTTGAATCAGCTTTAAGTGGGTGATTAGTATAATTTTTGAAATCTTGCATACAAACTGGTATAAATACTGTATAAGTGGCATCTCCGCACAGCTGATGCAACAAAAGCGCAGAAAGAATAAACAAAATATAAATTGTTATTTTGAAAAAAACAATTGCATAAAATTAATCCGGGGAAAATAAATAAAATAAAATAAATTTTTCAACACTTTTTCCACAATTTATAAAAAATTTAACACAATTCATACAGCTTTTGCTTTTTGTTTGTTTTGATTTTGTAAATTTGGATAAATGACAAACAGCTGATGGAGTTAAAGTGATGTTAACTTCGTTAAAAACAACTTCAGCTTGTTTTAAGTATAAAACTGACTTTTGCGGAAAAAGTAAGCTTTTTATCGTCTATAGTAGCTGAAAACTAGACTTTTTAATAAATTATACTTAAAGTATACTTTTTTGATGACTATGATTATGGGCCCTTGTTTTTAGCAAGAAAAACTTTTTTTTCTACTAAAGTACCAAAATTTTAAAAATAAAGTACCGGAGTCCGTTGAATCTGTTACTTTCAATGATGGTGTTTCTTTGGTGTCTTGCCGTGAAGTAAATATTTCGAGTTATTATTAAATTTATTGAAAAAAGTGGAAATTCAAATTTGATGAAAAAACTTGTTTTGTTAGAAAACCAATTTAATGAATACTTTATTCGATCTCAAAAAACTTGGAAAAAAAGGGAAAACTTGGCACCTGGCAACGCTGGCATATACACACATTTATAGCAACAACTCGTTCTCTCTAGTTTTGCTCTTTCTTTTTATTTGGCTCTCTTGTTAAGGTACTAGCAAAGAGCAAAACAAAAACAAAAAACTCGGTGTGAAAGAAAATAAATTCTCCAAGAAATTAAAAAATAAAATAGACAGTACGACATACACATTCACACACACACAGAAAAAAAACGAAAGCAAGCACGTAAAACTAAAAGCAGCAACAATAAATGCTGCATGCAAGCACTTTTTCGTTTTATTTTTTTTATTTTCACAATGTATTGTGTATGTGCGGTGTTGTTATGAGGGAGGTTTGTTAGTTTGTAGTATGAGAGTGAGGCAGAGATATAGAATTAAGAAATTTTTTGTTTCTCTTGTGTTTGTGTTTCTTATGATTGTTTGTAATTCCTGTTGTTGTTGTTGTTGGTGTTGACGATGGCTTTTTCTTTTTTTTGTAATGAATGGCTCTGCTTGCATAAATATGAACTCAATAAATCGTAAGAGTTGTTGTTGCTGTTTAAAAGGTCTGGCGCTTGAAGGAGTAAACTCTTCAAACGAAAAAAAAAATTAATAAAATATGAAGTAATTGCTTGGAACGGCAATATACCGTCCAAGAATTCATTACGTTAAAGCTCTAGGCTATGACGACAGCTTGGCGAACAGAAAGTATTGCGAATAATTCTACCGGAGATAGTTTCACCTCCTAATAATGTTCACCACAGTCTTTATTGACGACACTTACTCCTGGAAAACGCTGCAATGATCCGGTAGCCTTATGGATTGATACGCATCGACTTTGATAAAATTCCATCAGCCACTTTTCTACTTACTCTGGAGCCATCAGTGAAGATCTGAACGAAGTCATTATCGCAGGTGCAATGCATAACTTTCCAAATTATTTTGAACTTTCTTGAGCAGTCATATTGCAGTGTCATGTGCTCAATACTCACGATTGTTCTAAATTCCTTTACGATCTTTAAATGTCCAGGATTTGATTACTGACACAGAGACTCATAATGGTTTTGGCCACCAAGTCCTCACAATCTCTAGTGTCAATATAGGAGGAGACCTTTTTTAACCTTGTTTTTCGATTTTCAAGACAGCTTCCTATCCCGAGTAAATCCAAATCAAATGCAGTTTCTCTTGGCGTTTTAGGTTAGAGGACGTGTACTTGTCAATTAAGACAAGTACAATACCCGGAGGTCGAATTGACCCATTGTACTTGGCGTTTTACTACCGTCTTATATAATCTCAGGTGGACGAAAATTCAGCGTCCTGCACCCTCTGATTAGAAGTCCAATTTCAATTTTTCCAAGATTTACACACAAATCTGACCTTCATTAACTCAAATTGCTTGCATTCTATCTCCAATAGAGTCCACAAATCTAACAGAAATTGCTAGAGCAAAGTGATTCGCATAGGCAATCATTCCTTATCCGAATTGTTTCAGAATTAGCAAGGTACACTATTTCATCCATTTTTTTTGGTTTTTATGAATTCATACTTTTACATAATGGGTGTGTGTACGAATGTATGTCTGCTTTTTTATATTAAAAGTGCTGAGTACTTACGATACCATTTTCGATCAACTGAAAGTTTTTATGGCTTTTCTTGTAAATTTTTGTTGTTGTTGTTGTTGTTGTTGTTGTTGTTGTTGTTGTTGTTGTTGTTGTTGTATTTGCTTGTATTTCTTTCGCTATTATTTTGAAAGGCTTGATGCATTTTGCATTGCTGCAGTTTTTTCATATTTCTTTTTGTTTTTATTCTTGTACGTTTTCGTTGTTGTATTTTGGAAGAGCCAGCCAAGCAAAATACGAATGACAGCTGAAGCAGTAATTTTTTAGTGTGTATCTTGAGAGATAGAAAGAGAGAGAGAGAGAACACGACTCTTGCAATTCTTTAAAATGCATTTCATAGACACAAAAACAACAATATAATACATTCATACACACACACGCATACATATAAATATAGTACATGAATACATACAACAGCTGTGGAGAAATACAAATGGATTGAATTGGATGTATGTATGTATGTATGTACGTGCAATGTGGTGTGTTGTGTGGTGTAGTTATAGTTTCTTAAAGTATTTCTCAGATTTATATGTTGAACTTATGGTCTAAGGTGGTGGAGATGGTGGGGATGACGGAGGGGCTTTGCTGTGCGCTGGTATAGATAATTTCTGACTGTGTGTGTGCTTATTGTTGTTGCTTTTTCGATATAGAAATTCTGTTTCTGTTGTGAGGTTTTAACACGTTGCGTGTTTTGTAGTGAGCAGAAGTCAGAAAAAAAAGTCTGAAAAAAACAGTCTCAAACGAACTGTTGATAAGCAAATGCGAGTGATGATGGTGATAGGATGTTATTCTTTGTAAAACGAAAAAATCGTGATCAAAAAAAAAAAGAAAATTTAAAGAAAAGAAAATGTGGTGGAGCATAATTTAAAGTGTGGAAAAATAAAAATAAAATGTATGTTGGCAGTGGAGAAGAAATATTTGCTAAAATTCTTCTAAAAAAAAATCAATTTTTTATGGAAAATTACGTTTTTTTCTGTTTAGAAAAACTTGTTTTTTAATTCATTTAATATGAGTTAATCTTTGGAAACTAGTTTGTTTAAATGTCTGAATAAAAAAATAAAAAAATTTTTGTTAAAAAAACACAAAAAAAAAAGAAAAAAAATTAAGAAAAATGGAAAAATAAAAAAATAAAAAAACCACAAAAATCAAATGAAATTATAAAAACGTATTAAAAATAGTTAAAAAAAATTAAAGCCATTAAAAAGTTGCAAATTTTGATGGAAATTGCTGAAAAAAAATTAAAAAAAAAAATAAAAAATTATACAAATAATATTTAAACCGAAACAAAAGTACAAAGTTTTATGACAAATATTTAAAAAATTAAAAATAACTTAAAAAAGATATTTTTTTCTATTTTGTGAATTCCTTAATGCATACCTGCTTGCTTACATATTTCGAAATATCGCCGGAAAGTTAATATTGATATTTCCCGCTTTACTGTTCCGTTATCTCATTGCGTCCTGAAGTTCCTAACGTCGAACTTCGTCTGGATATCAGAAATTATGGCAATAACCCTTCCAGAGATATGTATTTTCGGTCCCCCCCCCCCCTAATAATCCTCATCGCAGTCTATATTGTTCAAAAATTACGTCTCGAAAACGCTGCAGCGAGCCGTTAGCCTTATGCATTAAATTATACCCATAGATTCCGAAAAGAATCCCGTCAAATCCACAGTTTCATTTAGTCTCAAACCATTTGTATTCCAAACGCTTCTTTCACATTCTCTTTATAAACCCGAAATTTCTTGTTTCAGTAGGTTTTGGAGGAACAATGTGGGAGAAAATCATTATTCAAACTGATTACCACATACCCTTATCAGCGAACAACCAACTAATCCGCCACGTTGGCACAGAGCGAGAGATACCAGACCACGTAAAATTTAATAGGACGTCTGTATCCTAAAATTCTTTCAATTCAGCTTCTCTTATTTATATTATAACACCTCACCATGAGGTCGCCGTGGTCTAGTAGGTAGTGTGTTGGCTTATTAGACGAAAGGCCCGAGTTCGAATCCCAGGTCAGACATCACAATGAAAATATGAAAAAATATTTCTTCGGCGACTTTCTCTCAGCAGATTTCTGGCAAAAACTCTGAGAGTAAAAATTGCCATGAAAAGCTTCTCAAAAAATCTGTCGTTCGGAGCCGACTTTATACTGTAGGTCCCGCCACTCATGTATGAAATTAACGCACACAACACAAGTGGTGTGAGAAGCTAGGACGTTGTGAGGTCAATTTGACCTCCGGATACTGTACTTGTCACAGTTGACAAGTACACGTCCTCTAACCTAACCTAACCTAACACCTCAGTAGGTTGCCTAACGGCAAAGAGTTTGACCTAGAAAATCCAATAGGCGTAGATCCTCCCGGTTCTAAATGATTACGGTTGGAAACAAGCAATCTTTTCGTCGTCTATGCAATACAATTGTACAAATTATAACCGAATGTTTGATTCTCCATTTTGCTCAGTATGGTATCGTACTTGTACCTCCAGTGAATGGATAGTTTAATAGACAGTTTACAATGTCCGATTTGGTCGCGCCTCTTATTCATGGAGTAGTACGAATTTGGAATCCCCTTTAGGATAGTTTAAGATTGCACTTCCTTTCTCCCTTGATGTCCACCAAACTACTGAAATATGTTAGCAGCAGTCTGAAGACGGTTTAGGCGATTCTATATCGACTTTCTCAGAACTCTAGAGTACTTTTTGTGAATACATCTACAAACATTAAATGTCTGACGCTGTTCCTTGGACTTTACAAGGAATTCCAAAAAAAATTTTTTCGAGCACAGAGAAATGAGCACCTCTGAACAGGTCTTTACGGGTGGTTTGAAACTGTATAGAGTTGTTTGTTGGAGGCATGCTTTCCAGATTGGCTTAAATGTTAACAAAAATAATTATTTTTAATAAAAATAAGTTAAAAAAAACGAATGGGATCCTAAAATTTTATATTTAAAGAAATATCTGACAAATCTATTGTGATTGTGATTGTGAGTGTGTTAAAAATACATAAATGTTATATAACTTCTTTTTAATTGAAATTTTTAAAGTGTTCGCCATCATGCCTTAATCACGAATAAATAACGAGTTTTAAACTTTAAAATTTATTGTCAAATAATGTATCTTTAAGATACTTTAACAACGAAAACAAAAAAGAAGAAAAACGAAATGTTTAAAAATGTTTACTCAGCTTTTAAAACAAAACCTAGAAGCTTAAATGCTCTCTAAACAAGTTTTTTTTTTTGTTTTTGTTTTTGTTTTGTTTTAAATTGGTAAATCTACAAAAAAAATATAAAAAAATAAGTAAAAGACCAGCTGTTTCATCAAAATAGAAAAGAAAAAAAAACCAACAACGAAAACCTTCACTTGAATACAATTCAAATCAAACTTAAAAATAAAAATCAATTGAGAAATCCAACAAACACCACCCCCACACCACAACAACGTCAGTGCATAAAGCTGTTTAAACCAACAAATAAGTCACAGTCATTGCCGTTGTCGTTGGCGTCGTACTCATCATGTATCCCAGCACTACCAGTAGCGTTATGTGTTTGGCTCAGGGTATAGTCAATGCAGACTTGATTGCCAATAAGTCAACAAAATTGCCACCACAACCACCACTTCGTCATCATCAGCAACAGCACAGAAATATTGTGAATGAATCATTACTAATGGATTATAGCGAACCTCAAATGGCATCAACACCCTATAATCAATTTTATAAGCGATCCATTTCGATGGTGGGTAATCCAAATATGACCGGAAATCAACGTAGACAGATTAAAATTCTAGTCAAAGCCAGGTAATGAAACAATTCTTTTAACAAAATAATAAAATTGTTATAAAATTCAAGAAATTTGATTGATGTACGTGAATTTAAATTCTATTAACTTTAAAACACTTTCAAATTTAAGTTATAATACGACTCTGTTATTGCAATGAAACCCTTTCTTTCATAGCAACTCTGTTTTTATTTACCACGTTCACAGCATCATAATAAGTAAACAAATCAATAGAGAGCGAGAGAAAGCAGTACTATGTATAGGGTGTTTTTTATAGAGGTATAGAACTTTAAGTTGCAATAAAACAACGATGGATTATTCGATTGACATGAATTTTATTTATCCGAAAGATAATCTTGTGGCATTACATTTTAAATATGATTTCTGGCATATGACCGCCACGGCTGGCGCGGATGTAGTCCAATCTGGACGTCCAATTTTCGATGACTTTTTCCAACATTTGTGGCCGTACATATATCGGCAATAACACGGCGAATGTTGTCTTCCAAATGGTCAAGCGTTTGTGGCTTTACCGCATAGACCAATGACTTTACATAGCCCCACAGAAAGTAGTCTAGCGGTGTTAAATCACAAGATCTTGGAGGCCAATTCACAGGTCCAAAACGTGAAATTAGGCGGTCATCAAACGTGTCTTTCAATAAATCGAAATAAAATTGCACTATTTGCAAGCATTGTTCAGGCGTGAGTCTATTCATGATGAATTGCCAAACCAAACTGAGAATAAATCACTTGACAGCTGTTAAATCGGTCGCCATCTTGAAAAGTAATGCCAATTTAAAGTTCTATACCTCTATAAAAAACACCCGTTACATAGGAAAACAGGCTAAATAATTTCCCGTTTTATAAAAAGTAAATCACTTCTCTACTATAAAGGGATTTTATTTGTCTTGAGCTTAATAATGTAAACAAAAGGTTGCGAAAGAGAGAGACAGAGCATCTTAACTGCACGACAACAGTAAAAAAACAGTAAAATAAAAAAAAGGGGGATATACCAACAGAAAGAGAGGGAATAATAAGAAACCTAAGCAGTATTACAAATGTAAAAAGGGTCTGTTATATCCCGAACTATAAAGGGATTGCATTAATGTTGAGCTTAATCTGTAAACAAAGCAAAAGCTCGAGAAACAGAGATCCCCTCAACTGATCGACAACAGTAAAGAAATTGCTATGCAAACGAACACATTCCCACTCTCTTTCATCACTGTGATGTAAAGGATAATTAATGTAAAATAATAACAGTAAACACATCGCTACCAGCTAAACTGTGCTTTTAACACTGTTTTCTTATGCAGCAACACTGTTAATAAACATAAAGTGTAAGCAAATAATCATTGCGTTATGACGAAGTCGCTGTGGTCTAGTAGGTAGTGTGTTGGCTTATTAGACGAAAGGCCCGAGTTCGAATCCCAGGTCAGACATCAAAACGAAGTATGAAAAAATATTTCTTCGGCGACTTCCTCTCAGCAGATTTCTGACAAAAACTCTAAGAGTAAAAATTGCCATGAAAAAGCTTCTCAAAAAATCTGTCGTTCGGAGTCGACTTTAAACTGTTGGTCCCGCCACTCATGTATAAAATTAATGCACACAACATGAGTGGTGTTGAGAAGCTAGGCCGTAATCCTGACTGAAGGGTTGTAATGGCCAATTATGTATGTATGTTATGACACAAAACAAAATGAGATTAAATTTAACAGCAAGCAGGCTATCTCTCTATCTGTTATCACTTGAAATGACTGTTAATACAGATTAAGTGTAAACAACCGAAGTAAAAATCTCACAAAACAATGTGTAATGAAAAGGCAAACAGAGTTTTAATTGTAAACAAACCTCTCTTTCTCTACATATTACCGTAATAATGTTAAGGCAAATAATTTATAGCAATAACAGTACATTAAAGTAATACAAACTATGTAATTACAAATACAATTCCAAATTAAATTATTACTATTAACGAGCTAAGTAAATTAGACCTTATGCTCAGTGTACTGTAATGGACTAGAGTATTCTCACGCTAATAGTCTAGCACACTGCCCACTGGCCTAGCAGGGCATCCATGTTTAAAGTAAACAGAGCTCTTTTTACTAAACAGCACTGTTAATGTTGTTCTCTTAAGTAAAATCACTGTCAATACACACATTAAATTTTAACAACATAAGTAAGCAAACGTTTGTTGCAGTGTTAAACATACAGTCTCTCAGTTAACATAATGCTGTTAAGTATAATAATAACACAACATTTCATGTAAACAGCATTGTTCTGAATAAGCTGTGCTGCTAATGTTGTTTTCCTATGCACTGCACAGTAGTTAAATACAGTAACAGTACTAGTAGTTAAATAAAAAAATTAAATCAACATGAACAAAAATTATTTGTGCTAAAATGGCACAACGTATGTATAAATAAATGTTTGTGTACATTTCTTGTACAAAAAGTAACAACAACAACTATGCTTGTTAGAATATTTTTGAGTCATAATTTGTAGCTCATGTTGTGTGTTGGCATAAGTTATTTTGCACATGTTGCCTGTCTCTCTCTCTCTCGTTCGCGGCCTCCACAAAAACATATTATAATGCAGTCATAAGGACCACACACTCACGCAAACGTACACTTGCATGCATACAATTCATAAATAAATAACCTGAAAGAGTCATTCAACTCTTTTGTAGTTATTGGCGCGGCGCAGCGCTTTCGTCATCAGTGCAACCGGGTAGCAGGCGACAACGTTGAACAAAGAGATGTTTAGGCACACACGAGACACAAAAAGACATTATATATGTCGGAAATCAAGAGAAAGAGCAGAAATATGACTTCACTTCTGTGGTCATCATACATACTTATGTATGTAATGTGCAAAGATGTCAGCCGTCTTTGTTCTGTTCAATTGATTTGTTCTAAAACCATTGCATTACATATTTCCTTTGACAAGACGTCGAGATTTGATTTTATTCAATTAAAATTAATAAAAGCCAACAACAACAAAAAGAGGAAAAACATGAACTCATGGAATTTAAAGAACAGAAGAGACCGATCGTTCATCATCGCGCGTTCCATGTATTATGTGTGTGAAGTTAGTTGCGAAAGTTATATTCTTTTCTTTACAGTGAATGTTAAGTTAACATAATTAATGGAACTTTTTTTAATTAGCTAAAAAAAATATACGGTGAGCGCCAAAAGTGAGTAAACACCACTGAAATAATTCATTTTCTTAGGATAGCGAGAAAAGTAAATGACGTTTATTTATTACTTATAAACTGTTAAAACAAAAACAACAATTCATGATAAAGGAAATTTTTTTATACTTAAGAATATAATAGAAAATTTAAAATTTTAGTGGGTGTTGGCTCACTTATGGCGCTCACTGTAAATCGGATAAAATCGGAAAAAAAAACTCTGATGGAATTGGACCTAATGGACTGGTATCTAGGAGTCCAAAACAGGTTTCTTTAAGGTCGGGAGATATAGATGAGTAAAGAAGTGCTCTGTATAAATGAGCCTAATTGGATAAAAAAAATGGTCTTGTAGTTGAATGGACCTAGTCAACAGGATAGCTATGGTATCAAGGATATATTATAGTTCCAGCAAAATGTCGTATGTTTCGCAAGTTGCATTTTTTTGAACAACGATTTGCAGTTTTTTTTTGATTGTCACTTGCATTTTTTGGTAGATGACTTGCAGTTTTTGGTAGATGAATTGCATTTTTTAGTTGATGAATTGCAGTTTTTTAGACGATGACTTCAATTTTTTGGTAGATTACTAGCATTTTTTGAACACCGATTTTTGATGATGGCTTGCATATGTTTTGATCTATGACTTGCAGTTTTTTGGCTGAGACTTGCGTTTTTATGGTCGATGACTTGCAGTTTTTGTCAATAACTTGCATCTTTTTAGTTGATGAAATGCAGTTTTTTAAACGATAACTTGAATTTTTGGATAATGACTTGCATTTTTTTTATCGAATTGCTAATTTGAAGAAAAGGGTTAGCTTTGTCGCGTATATCTCTGGTCCCAAGTAGTACGTATATCTCTGGTCCACGTAAGGCAACCTTTTTTGGATTCCTTGATAACAGAGCTATCCAACCCACTTCCCCTACAGTTCTATTTGTATCCGATTTTGACTGATTTAGGTATGTAGAGCATTTTTTATTTGCCCATTTGAAAAAAAGTTTGTTTTGCCGCCTATATCTTCGGTCCCAAGTAACGCCCGACCATAATGAAAACTGTTTTGGAATCCTTGATTCCATGGCTAAAAAAATTGCCTTATTTAGCGCTGTCGGTTAATAAATTAAATTTATAATGTCTAATTAAAAAATATTATAAAGCATTTGAACTTTCTCAGGCTTTTTGGTCACACACCTTAACCATGTTGCTTAAATTATTTTTATTATTAATAATTCATATGTTTTTCTATCGCATGTACTACTGCATTAGATTTTCGTAATTACAACAATTGTTTTTTTTTATAGTGTTTTTGTTTAATAATTTATGCAAACACATCACATTTAAAGTTCTTTGAACCTCAAGTGTTTCTTATTTTTTTTATACATTCTTCACATTTCCTACAGCCACTCACTACTATTACTCTAAATATGATAATTTTAAATGCTTTAACTAACAACAGAGCTGGTTGGCTGGCTGACTGGCTTTGCATGTACGATCGTTCTAAACTAAGTATTTTAAATGTTTTTTTTTCTATTGATGCAGACAAAAACAGATTAGACATGAATTTAATTTTCCTATTACTAACTTAGTTACTTGCATTGTTAAGGGGGGAATGTATGAATGTTGGCAACGCTATAGTAAAGCAGTTGTTAGTTATACACGTACACGTACACGAAGAGGTTGATGGTTTGTTTTTCTTCTTTTTTTTTCTTGTGTACAATGGTGTTGGAGTGTAATTTAATTTAATATATGTGTACACAATAGAAAACAAAACAAAACAAGACGAGACGAGTCGAGTCGAGACATATTTCTTATTCTGCCATTGTAAGTTTCATTCATGCGGAAGTTTTACTTCCAGTATTTATGTGTGCATGTGTGTGTGTGGTTTTCTTTTTCTGATCGCTTAAGGTATCGTGTAGAAAACATATCATATGTTTACGAACAAAAGCGAAAGATGATGTTTATGGTAGACTTGTTTGTTTTTTTGCTTTTTATGGATATATTTACGATTGTATGTATGCGTGTGTGTGTGTGTCCGATATGTTTATGCTTTTTAATAAACAGGTTACATTAGAGAGGAAGAGTCAAGTCTTCTTCTTATTCAACTGGCTTACATACTTTTTATTTACATTTAATTAATGAGTAAGTTGTATATTGTTTTTGTTTTTTTTGCATAGTTATTCATGAGAAGAGCTGGAGAACAACTATTGTTTGTTTGTTTGTTACTGCTTTAATGCTTTGTTGATACATATGTAAACCGGTTACATTAGAGAGGAAGAGTCTTCTTCTACTTCACCTGCCATTAAACTCTTTTTTTCTATATCGTACGTAATTACTGTTCATATGTATTTTTGTTGTTGTTTTGCATAATTATTCATGAGGGAGAGAGAGAGCTTTGAAGTAACTGTGGCTCTTTATTTCGGCAGATACTGCATGTTTGTGGGTGCTTACACTTTGAAGTTAATGGTAGATTTGTTTTTTTTTTTGTTTACGAATATGTTTATGATTGTATGTACATATTTATGATTGTATGTGTGTATATGTTATGCTTATATTTTTAAGAAACCGATTGCATTAGAGAAGAATAGTCTTCTAAATTCTCTTTGTTATACTAATGTAATGAGTAACTGGAGTTGTTTTTCTTGTCTTGTATAATTCTTCATAGGCACAGCAATAGAATAGCATTGGTTTGTGTGTGTGTGTGTGTTTATATCCTTAATAAAAGGATTACCTTAGAAATAAAGATTCTTCTCTTTTAACTCCGTTATGCTCTCTTCATTATATTTTTTGAGATTAATTAATGAATATGTAGTAAAGTCGTTAATATGTATATTGTTTTAGCATAATTACACAGTAGGAGAGCAATAGGTACTGTATTGTATGTATGTGCGTGCGTGTTTTTAACAGCTTCATGTATAGTATAATGATGTGCTTTTTTACATTGTTTTTGGTTTCTCTTTTTCTTCTTCTTCTTCGTTATTGTATTATGTTTAAATGCTTTATGCTGTATTAATAAAGATTGATGAGATTTCTTTTTATTTATTATCTTTGTTGGTTTTTTTCTTCGTTTCTTCGTTTCTTTGTTTCTTTATTTCTTTATTTCTTTCTTTCTTAATAACTTGTTTTTTAATCTATTGTCTGTGGTAAAAAGGGGGCTATTGTTGGCGTGTTAAAAATTATAAACCGGATTTTTATTAAGACAATCTCTCTCTCTTTATCTCTCTTTATCATTCTTACGTTTAAACTTTAATTAGAGCAATTCATTTTATAATTACATTACATTTTACAATTAACAAAATGTGGGGGGGGTTCTGGACAATAAAAGCAAATAAGGAGTTTTTCTTTTTTAATGTGTGCAATCTAACCAATTCAGCGGGTTTTTAATCGTAGTTTTTAAAGAAGCTGTGAGTAGATACGCAAGTGTTACTGTCCAACACTTATATAAGTGTTATATAAACGAGTCTGGTTAACTTACACTAGAGGACTCTTCCAAATGGAGTACATCATTTCATAAGCAAATCATATACGACAATAATTTGTGATAAAGGTCACGGACGAAGTAGAGTGAAGCTTTGCAAACGATGGAATTGACATCAAGAACGATAAGGCTGTGATTCTGGTGAAATTGGAAGGATATTGTTCATTATGAGCTTCTTCGACCACTTCAAACGATTAATTCTGTTCTGAATTGCCAACAATTTTTCAGATTGAAGCAATAAAGCATGAAGCATGTTATAAAAAAATCACGTCACCAATAAGATGACATAGCAGTAGCTAAGAAAACTTGCCTGAACCACCACCATACATATGTATATCTAGGGAATCATTTCATTTTTTCTAACTTTACAGATCTCTCTTAAAGACTAAAAATTTAATTTCCGCAAAGTTTTTCACTTGGAAAACCTAGGAAATGGATCTTAGAAATATTGATAGAATTATGGCTGCTTTAAACCAGTAAAAACGAAATTAACTTCTAATAAAAACGTTAGTGAACAAGACTGATCAAATTTGATTTAAAGGTTTTCCGTTTTTGGCTAAACTTGTAAGCAAACTTTTTCAAACTGCCAATACAAGGCGTTAAACTCCATAAAGTAGTTGGGTTTTCCTAACGGTATTTATAATTCTTTCCTACGCTGTGCTGACCACAGTTACCAACCACAAGTTACATATAATTGTAGGAGTGGTTTTTTTCTTTTATTATTTCTGGCTATTTTGTTTAATAAGGCTTATTTTTTTCTATTTTTATTGTTTATATTTCTGTTTATGGTAAATACATAAATAATAATAATAAGGTGTGGTATTGTTGTTGTATTGTAAAAAAATGAAAAACCTTGGCAATCATTATATTTTTTTTAACTATTTTTAATTAATTGATATTCTTTACAAATATTTTGCTTAAAAAAAAAAAATTTTTAAGACTTGTTTAAATAAAAAACATGATTTTTTATAAGAATAACTAAGGCCTTCTTTGAAGGTAAGGCTTAGAAAAAAAGGTGTGTTAGTTTCTCATTCTATTCTGTATTGCCAACCAATCATTGCATAATTAAACATTAAACATAGAAAATTAACGGCTTTTATGACAATTAAAACTTTTACTTGCTGTTATACGGTGGTTCTTTGTTTTTTTTTTTTGCTTTGAGAAAGAAATTAGTTTTTATTTATTAAAGAACAAAAAAAAAATTGATACTAGTACTATAAATATAACATTACATGTGGCTTATGCTGTCAATATAAAATAAAAAATCTTAATATAAATTCAACTATATTAAGGTGAGAAAGTTAAAAGTTTATATTCCCATGAAAAATTAAGCCAAAATGTTTAAAAAAAAAGAAACAAGAATATTTAATAAAAAAAAATAAAATAAATGTAAGGTTTCCAAAACAGGTTTAATTTAAGGAAATTAAAAAGAAAAAAAATTGTATATTCACTTTTGAAAGTTTGTTTATTTTGATTATTACCGGTTTAAGTTGGCTACACTATTTATAGCTATTTTGTAAACAAAAATAGTATTCTTCAAACAAAAAATGTTAAAATATCATTTTTAAAACCATAAAAGCTATTTATTATGATTATAACAGATTTAAGATGGCAACAATATTTTGTTTCACTAAGTCTTTGACAGTTGACATTTGTTTTGTGACAAAAAAAAATATTGTTTACTACAAATCTTCCTTCCGAAGGCTAATGGAAGAGTATTTATTAAAATTCCCTCTTGCTTTTGTTGGCAACACTCTTTTGTTGCACTAACTGTTTGACAGTTTGATAGCTATGAAAGCGTATTTAATTAGACTTTCTGGTGTGTGTACTGGCAACAGTGTAAGTTTATCACAACGAAAACTGAAAGTACATTTATATCAGCTAAAAAAAATACTTGACCATTTACCCAAGACTATGGAGATCCACATACCTCCTCAATAGACCACGAACCACTACGCTTTATAAACAGGTCAAGTTTTATATAAAAATATACAACTTTTAGCATTTATTTCACTGTAAAATGGTTGTAGTATCGATAAAGCTTGGTGAACCTAACAATATTCCACTCCTGAAATCAACTAGTAACGAAAATTTTCCCATTCTTTCGTACCTTACAAAATAGTCATCCACAGAAATGGGCTTCACAAATCATTGCATTGAATTCTCATTTGCAGAAAGTCATAAACTGTTAACAATGTTTCCAGAAGTCTTGACTGTTATTATTGGCGTGAAGAGGTGCCTTAGTACTGTATCTCTATAATGCCACCTTCAAACCTTGCTGCAATTATTTCTCCTAGGATACATTAATGAATGTTCCGATAATTGAATTCTCGTCGCTGCAGAATCTACATGTTAACCTGAAGACAAGTCCAATTCTGAACAAGTTGACTCTGAGTCTGCAATGTCTTGTCAAAAAAACCAATAACCAACTTCAAGATGTACATTTCGTTCAAGTCTTATTTCCTAACAAAAGTGTTAATTGGCTCAACTCCATTAGTTTTGAGAAGAGCCTTTACATATATATGTACATATGTAATTAGTTATTACAACCCTTCGATCAGGTTTACGACCTCGCTTTTCCCACCACTGATGTTGTGTGAATTAATTTTATGCATGACTGGCGAGACCTATAGTTTAAAGTCGATTCCGAACTACAGATTTTTGAGAAGCTTTTCATGGCAATATTATTGACTCTTAGAGTTTTTGACAGAAATCTGCTGAGAGGAAGTTGCACTTATTAATTCAACAAACAATAACAATGTTTATTTACCTTCATGTTTTACTTACTACAAATTATAACGAAAGGTGAAACAAATTAAAGAGAGTATAAGAGAGTGATTTATTATTCCTAATATATGTATGTTGGATGGTAAAGGTATAATGTTGTAGGTTACGGTACTTTTGGTTTTGCTTATAAGACTTTCCTACAATCTTAACCTCACATTTGACCACAATGTAGTGCTACTTTTAAAATTCTTATAAAAATTTTCTAACAATTATAAGAAGAAAATAAAACATTTTTTACACCATTTCCAATAGCATTACAAAGTTGATGCAAGAAATTTAATATAAAACAAACATATTAAATTAAAGAGTAATAAAAATTTAATATTTATATTAAAAAAAAAAAAAATTTGTAATAAAATTAAATATTTATAAATATGTAATAAAAAAGTTAACAAATTTAGAAACTTTTCTAAGTTAATAAATTTCTTATGTTAACTTTTTTTTACAGCTACTTCTTTATTTTTATTTGATTTTATTTACGGTTATTATTAATGTTTTTTTTTTTATCTTTTTTGTCTTTTTTTCTCTAAAATTTTAAGTCCGTTGTAAAGTTTCTTTACCATTTTTTTTCTTCTTCTTTTGTATAATTAAGTTTTTTTTGTTTTTTTTTTTTTTTTTTTGTTTAAATATATTTCTTTTAAAATTTGTTTCTTCTTTTTTGTTTTGGTAGTCTATGAGACTTGATTTTTAGGTTACTGTTTATTTGCCAAAATATGTTGAATTCAGTTTAAATTGATATTCTTTTGTGGTCTCAATGTTTTCGCGGTTTCATTTCGCATACGTGATAAAGAGTGTCTATTTTTTCTTTTTGTTTTCATTTTTTTTCGGTTTTAAATAAATTTCCGCTTCGTGTTTGAAATTTCATAGTGTGTAATGATGATGATGTGATTAAAACAGATAGACTTTTGTGAAATTTATTTAGAAAATAAATAAAAAATAATAATTAAAATTTTTAACCATAAAAAATTGAAACTGCAGAATAAATAATTAAGAATTGTTAATTAGTTTATATAAAATATTTTTTTTTCCAAACATTTTAAAATAAATTAAATGAAACTAAATTAAAAGCTTTAAAATAATATATTTTTTAAATAGGAAATAATGAAAAAAAAAAACTATAAAAACAATATGCATAACAAATTAATTTAATAAACAAATTTTTTTTAAATGAAAAAAAAAAAATCAAGACGTGAAAAATGTCCATAGAAACAATAAATTTTGTTACAAGCTTTTAATGAAAAATTATTTAAAAAGCTTATTACTAAAGAAAAAAATTTTTTGAAATAAAAAAAAAAATAATTAAAAGAAAATATTTAAAACATTTTTTAAGTAAAAAATTTAATTCTTATTTTTATTACAAATATTTACAACAAGTTTTCATGGATAAATGTTACAAAATTGTGTTACAAATAATTTTTAAGGCTGTAACAGCAATAAAACAAGGATTTTTTTTTCATTAATCTTTTAAAATTCTTCTAATTTTGTTTAATATTTCAGTTCCTTAACATTTTAAGATTTAAAAATTTAATATAAATTTACGAAAAACAGAACGTTTCTCAATAATGCACTTGACCAGTTTCTTGCCCACGCCAATAAATTGTAGTCCAAGTGCTAACAGAAACCTTAAAGCTGCTCATTTTTTAAGTTTCTTTTAAAAGTAAGTAACTAAGCAATCAGAGACACATTTTTTTTAATATTTAAATTGCCCCATAAGTTTGATGACCTTAAACTAAATTTTGTTTTGTAGTCTCGGTTTCATGATTTTGGGTGAATGTAAAAACCAACAACAATAAAAAATCACAATTTTAACTGAAAACCCGAAAACCAAAACCAAAACCAATTATTTATTGTAATAATTTCCCCAAGCGTTAAATAATATTTAATTGCTTTAACTATACCCTATGGATACACTTTCAGTCAGTCAATCAGTCATTCACTTATAAATATCTAGGAAAAGCTTATTTATTATCTGGCGGTGGCATCACTACACAGCCATCATTATTTATGTACATTGTTTTTTAAGCTCTATTTAACAAATTTGTGAGGTTAACAAACAATTTAACAGACGTCTATAGTAAAATAAAATTTACAACAAAAAAAAAATAAAAAATAATAAATAAAAATGATTTAAAGTTAAAGTTCAATGTCAGCTACACACAATAATAATCATTTTCTTAACGGCCTTTTGAAACTGTGTAGTAATATTATGGCAGCCTATTACACATACTATAAGCAAGCTCTTCTTGATTTACATAAGAGAGCCACAAATTTTGTAAACAAATCGACAAAAAATGTTCATTAACAACAGCAAACATATTATTGCCTATGCAATAAATACATAAGTACACACACGCACACATGAACCGGCTCTTCTTGGTTTATAATAGAGAGACAGAGGAGACACACATTTTGAAGGCCCATTGAGAAACTGTAAATAGTAAATCAAAAAATTTGTTTTCATTTCAGTAAGAACAACAACAAATTGATATTGACAATGTAATACATATGTAATGCTTGAGTAACATTAATTCACACAAACACACTGCATAAACGTATAAATCTACAGTTGTTCCTTTTATAAGAGAAAGAGAGAGAGAGAGCGAAAGTAGTTAAGGTCAGGAAGGGAACATGCACATCATAGGGATTTTATCAAAATTTATTTAAAAGTAAACAAACTTTGCAAAAATAATGTTTTAAGGATACACGCCGTTATGATTCTTTACAGTAAAGTTAAAAAGAAATTTGTTATGAAATGCAAATACAATTGGTCAATTCACACAAGGCTTTGTATCGTTGTATTCATTGTATTGTTGGAAGAACATACAACAGTGTATGATTGTTGTTGATAATTTTCATATAAAAATCAGATACACTTATACACATTTTTTCCATATGTTTTTAAAAGTTGTATTGGTTTCGTGCTATCAAATTGTGTGAATGAAAAAAATGTGTATATGTTTTCATATGTTGTGTTGGTTTCGGGCTATCAAATTGTTTGAAAGCCACGAAATACACAATACAGCATAGCATTGAGCGTTCACAAACAAACAAATGTATTCAATACAACATACACGATACAAAGTTGTGTGAATTGCCCAAATGTTTGTGTTTGAATTTAATACACATGTACACTTGTATTGCATTAACATGCATACGAACACAAACAGAAAAAGGTTTGTTATGAAAACACTGCTTAAAAACGTTATATTTTGAGAGTTGCCAGAGTGTGTTATATAAGAAAATTTTGAATAAATTACTTTTATATTAAAATATAAAAAGAATTGGAGTTATTTGATTACATATTAACTAATAATTAATGTTTCTGATTTTCTAAATACCCTTAAAATAGACTTCATGGTTTATATATGTATTAAAAAATTATTCTAAATTGTGATAAGAAAATTTCTTTTTAAATTTAAAAGGCAAACATAAAACAAAATTAATTTGGTTTCTTTTATAACTGATAAGAACTTAGAAAAGATTTCTTTTTAACTTATTTTATGCCTAAAAGCAAGCAATAATTTTTAATTCTTGATATTATAAAATAATTTACAAAATTAAAAAAAAAAATATCCTACCTTCTCGAGAAGGTATACAGTGAAGCTTTAAAGTGCCATTTTTTACCTTAAAGCAGTTATTATTCCATCAATGTATAGTTTCTACATTTTCTAGGTTAAAAACAGATTAAAATAAGTTTTGTTATTATGGAATATTTAGAATTTACAGTATTAAGATAGTTCAGCAGAGATGAAAAGCAATGACCAGGCTCTTTTACCATTGACGGTGAATGCCTAGCTCCCTAGTAAATTCCACTCTGCTTAAGAGCCGGTCGTTGTTAATTGTTTCCACGATTCCATTGCCTTAATAGTGTTTCTTTTTTCTACCAATATTTTAAAAATTAATTTAATTTTCTTAATATTTTATTAATTTTCTCTTCTTTTTTTCCCGTCATTTTTCAGATCAACCAGCAGCGTTAGTACACTTGCTCAGTTACAGACAGACTCTCTATCGCCCATGGCACCATTGCAAACACACACTGAATGTCAGAGTGTTCAGTGTTTAAATATTTTAGATAAGGATTATAAGTCATCATCCTCATCATCGACAACAACAACTGGTTCATCATCTAGTCCGCCACAGCAACAGAAAGCGAAAAGAGCGTCATTTCAGCATCAGCTATCGATACCAGAATCCCTACAATCAACGTCGATAGGTTGTGTAACGTCAAGTGAATATTCGAGTGCAAGGTAAGTGTATATTTATTTAGAATTTTCTTTTTTCTCTTCTGCTGTATTTACTTTTCCCGCAAACTAAAAAAGCAAAAAATATTATTAATAGGCCATGATGTTAAAATTTGTTTTTGGTAATAAATTTTTTTTTTTTAATTTTTGTTTTTTTGTTCCATTTGTGTGTAGCAGCAACATGTGTTACGTTATTTTATTTGACATTAAACAGAATTTAAAGATAAGATTTTATTTATTTTTTAAGATAAGCATGAAAAATGGGGCAAAGTGTATTAAGAGAGTAGAAAGAAAAGGCATTTTAGAGGTTGTATGCAATTGCTTATTGTAACGGGTGATTTTTTCGGTCTAAAAAAAAGATGCATGACAGGTGACAGGATAGATTCTATGCGTAGAATATCATAGAACTGTATAGAGCAGTGAGAAGCTAGGTCGTAGGGATCCTGACTGAAGGGTTGTAATGGCCAATTATGTATGTATGTACACATATGCTCAAAATAATAGATACATCTATGTATAGAGCAGTTAGAGGCAAGCAAAGCAACCACATACAAGCACTGTTGAGGGCTGTGGTCCACACAGCTCAAATATCTTTGTGCCTACATTCGCATTTCAACCACAATTCCAGCCTTAGAACTCAACATTGCAGCTGCCATTTATGAGATACCCAACTGTCATGATCATGGAAAGTATGTCAAAATTGATGCTCTTGTATCTGCCACCTACATGAAATAAATTTAAAATTGAATGCCAGGTATCCATATATTGCCTCGAATAAACATTTCATTCACTATAGCACATTTTCTGCTTTTTCATATTTTTTGTAAAAAAAAAAGAAAACAAGGAATTTTTATACATTTCTCAATATGGCTAATTTAAATTAGTATTATATGGCAATTCTTTTAATATTCCCTTCTAAAATCTGAGAGGAATGGGTTTGTAAACAATAAACAAAACTCACAAGTAAAACAAAACAAGGTTTTTGTAAACAACACAACATTATCAATACTTGCATAGACAAAAAAAAACTCTCTTCATAACTGCAATAGATAGTCTCTTTAACTTATACTCTCTCTCTCTGCACAAAATACTCAGTTTATTCAACAACATAGGAATTATGCAAACGACATAAAATTGCGAACACATTGATAAACAAAAATTTCCCCTCTTCATAACTGCAGTATACGTAGTGATACTCAGTTCAATAAACTGTTGTTGTTTATCTCTTCTAATATTAAAGCAAGAATAATGTGCCATTTCTTCGTACAATTGTGCAGAGCGCCGAGTTACACATACATTCTTATGCTGCTTGTGCATTTAATCGTCACTTAGGAAACGATGTATGCATGGACTAAGTGTGGGAGTATTTTTTTTTATCAAGAGCTTTGATATATGAGGCCTCAACCGTATACACACATACATGCAATTGTGTTTTATCAAAACTAAGTAAAGTTTATGTAAAGAACTTGAAATTACCGACACCATTAACATTTAATACTCTATAACTGCAGTGTTTTTGTTTTAATAAGAAATTGCTGTTGTTTACCTTTTTTTAATATAAAGAGGGGATGTCTAACCCTACATACTGCACAGAGTTTTGGAATTGACTGTTATGAATTATTTTTTTGAAATATTTAAGCTGCCAGATTTATAATTTTAAAATTACACTGAAAATATTCTATGGTGAAATTAATTTTATTGTTTAAATACTAGTTTTAAGCACTTTTTAATGATTGTTGTCATTATTTGATGACGTTGTTTTTGTTATTGAATAGAAAAAAACAAAAACAAAAACTACTCTCTTAAATCATTTTGTTTTCTATACAAAGACATTAATTATATTATTTTTTTTAAATTTTTTTGTTTTGTTGGGAAAACACTTATGAAAGATCTATCACCAGTGTGAGATCATTTTGTGAATTTTTTTCGAATTTTTTTTTCTGCTTTTTTTTCACATAAAACACCCAACGGCTGTTTAAAAATTGTTTATAAGTCGTAATAAAAATAAAGTAAAAATCATACACAGAATATGTGTATAAATCTTCATAAAAAATAATTATTTAATGGGGTTTGCAGAAAAATAAACAAGAATAGACGAAATAGTCAGTTTGTTAGAAGTGGAGAATTCATGGATTTCATGGATTTGTTTGTTTTTTTTGTAGTATTCTAAGCAAAAAATTTAAATTTTGTTTATAACAAGAGTATCTTGAAAAACAAAAAAAAAATTCCAAGTTGTGGGAAACGTTTTTATCAATACAATTAACAATAAGTGTTTTCAAAATGCCAAGTTACTAAGGGAAATCAAAGATAAAACATTTCCCGCCTTCTATAGAAATATTATGTTTTTTTTTTGTATTTTCAATACATCTCATGTCAATACAAAGTCTAACAAACGAAATACACACTTGTTTTTGCAAAAATATAAACACTTTACAATATATGTACTTACACATACAGTGAGCGCAATAAGTGAGTCAACACCCAATATAATTTTAAATTTTCTATTATGTTCTTAAGTATAAAGAAAAGTTACTTTATCATGAATTGCGTTTTTAACATTTTGTAAGTAATAAATACGTTTTTATTTTTGGAAATTTATTCGACTATTCTCATTTATTTTTCTCGTTATCCTAAGAAAATTAATTCTTTCAGTGGTGTTTAGTCACTTTTGGCCTTCACTTTATGTATGTATGTATGTATATTGGGTGTTTAATGTAAAAAAATGAGGAATTTTTTTTTTTTAAATACAAATAAATTTATTTAAAATGTAGGCCATCATAAGTTGGTTTCTCTGCCGATAAGATGGCGTCATAACTACCTGAAATCCATACATCTATTATTCCCAGCATGTATAGCCTTCCATCGAAGTCATCTTTAGGTTCATCATCAGGAGTGTCCAGAGGGAATAATATAATGACGTGATAGAGCATTTATAACCATTGTGTTGTAAAAATAGTCGTTTTTTTTTTGTTTGTTTTAGAACCATTCTTCACGTTCATTGTTTGAGAGAATGAGAGAGCAATTTTTTCAAAAATTTATTGAACCTTATACATTTCCTAGAAAAATTTCAATTTTAATTGCTAGTTTCCGTAAAGGAAACAATTTCAAGTGATAAAAGAAAACACTTTAATTTTTAAATAATATCACCATGCGAGTACTTTTGAATGAAAACCTTAAATCGCGTGTTTAGATAAGAGAGGCGGTTGATCCGGTTTTCTTGGAATAATTAAAGGAGATGGATTATTTAATATGAAAATTGTTTATTTTCAATTTGAAAAATATTAAAATCAGCAAATAAATCTTATCAAACAAAGCCAATTATTATTGCCAGCCTGGCTGATAATTTTTAAAAGTGTAGCGTTTATTTATAGTCAAACAAAAACAAAAAAATTGACACGAAAATTGAAGTCAATGATGAAAAATATCTTATACTTATTGCAATAATATTATTGTTTCCATAATTATTAAATTTTTTATTATTATTTTTATTTTCTTTAAAGAAACACCTGTGTGCTTACATTTACCCTAAGTAAACAGATAATAATTGAAAAAAGAAATGAAATCTTACGCATTATTTATTTAAAAGAAAAAGGGGGCACATGAGTCTCCATGGTTATAAACACCAGAACTCTTGAAGATAACAAATACATACTGTTCGTGTTTTGATAAGACAAACGGGGTAAACTGTTTAGTTTGGTTGGCTGGCTGGCTGGTTGGTTGTGATTTTCAACAGCCTTGCCTTTTGGAAAACCAAACAGGTGTGCAAAAATTTCCAATTTGAATTTCCGTTTTCAAAATTATTATTATTTTATAAAATCATACGAATTTTTAATATTTAAGTAGCTACTCGAACACAAAACCTTAAGAAAAACGGAACACATTTCATCACATTAAAAATTTATTGAAAAGAAATTTCAACAGATTTTTTATTAGCCCAACAACGCCAAATCGATCGATATATTGATTAACTAACGTGTCACCTCAGTTCACTTGGATATAGGCACGGCAAACAATTTGAAACTGTCCCCATTAAGGTGGTGGGGTATCCCCCCCATTCACAAATAGATTTAAATAATTAACCTTTGGCCTTTATAAAATTTTAATAGGCAAGTTTTTGTATTTGAAACACGCGATTTATAATATTTTTCTATTTATTTTGCTAAATCATGCGTTAATTATAAAATGAATTAAGGAAATAAACCTGTTTAACGGGTGACTATTTTAACAGTTTGTATTTTGAAAATTGAATTGAATAAAGAAAATTCTTTCTTGGCCACTACAACTCTTTTAGCCTGGATTACAAGCTAGTTTCTCACACCAACCATGTTGTATTGTATTAATTTGTATACATTAAAGACGGGATCTACAACTATCTTGAGTTGAGATAAGGCGAAGGAAATACGTCTGGATTACGATTAATCCGGGAAAACCTTACGATATCCCCGTACATACTGTTTTGACCTGGAATACAAAGTGGTCGTGCAGCGTTGTGGAATACAACGATGTGGAATAGTCGCCGTAGTCTAGTAGGTAGTGTGTTGGCTTATTAGACGTAAGGCCCGGGTTCAATTCCCAGGTCAGACATCAAAAAACTAAAATATTTCTTCGCTCCCACCACCTATGTATAAAATTAACACACACAACATAAGTGGTGTGAGAAACTAGGTCCATAATCCTGACTGAAGGATTGTAATGACCAATTATTTATGTATTTATATATTTTACATAACGCCTAATTGTTTGACGAACTAACATTACTGGCAACCAACGAAGATAATTAGAAATTTTTTGACGAAACTCTAAGGTGCTCTTGAAGGAAAGTAAGCTCACATCGTGCGACAATTGATTCAAGAATTTTGCCAAAGAAGTACAAACTGCTGCCGATATATTCCCATTACATGATTTAAATTTCAATCCCATTTCAAATTTTTTGACTCTTTGTACAGTAGGGGATCTCTCTCTTCTGATATAAATTGCTTTCGCTTTAAGAATATGGCAACTCTAAACTGTTATACAATAATAGGTTATATACAGTTTAATGATATTTAAAGATATTAACCATAGAAATAAATGTAATCCTGTGATAACAATAACAACATTTGATAGTTTAATAAATAGAGGGTATGAGTCATTATATTTTCATTAATTTGTAGTTTTATTAAATACGTATTACACCCACTGCTAATAGGGATAAAACACTTTATTTTCATTAATGTGTACTTACCGTACGTATACTTACATATTAACGTCATTGATATGTTTAAAAGAGTTTATTTAAATTATTTGTTTTTATTATTATGGTACTATTTTACTTTTTATTTCTCTAAAATCCCTTGATTTGACGCTAAAAAGGGTTAAATAACAGTGTTTGTGCTTGCTTTTGCTTCGTTCTCTCACGTAGCACATCTTATTTCGTGCTGTTGTTGTTGCTGTGATTGTGTTTATTTATACCTCCTACATGTCTACAATTTTTTCCACGTACCCATGCCTACCATATACAAGTCAAATGATTTAGATTTTGTGTCTCTCTTAAGTTTTTGTATGATTGTGATAACGGATTGATAACAAAACAAAATTATTATAATAACAACAACAGCAACAACATTCAATTTATGAAAGAAAAATAAAGAAAACAAACACACACAACGCATTGTTTTGTTGAATTTGCAGCAAAACAATAACAAAAACCATAACAATTATCAAAACACTGTATAAAAAGAGCAGCAGCTATACAATAAGAACACAATAAAAAGAGCAACAACAAATGAGCAAATTATACTCAAATGAGAGCCAAAGTGTGTGATGGACACTAACAACATGCAATAATACGATACGTTATGATACTTATAATAAAAGCAACAACAAATTATAATAACAGTCAAACGTTGTCGCTGCTGTATTATACATTATAATACTTTTAGTTGACGAGTAACAAGCATTAAAAACGGTTTAGCTATTATTATTACGATTGTGACGACGATACGATTAAATTGGAAATTGTTGTGTTGTGTGTATTATTTTAAATGAAATAATAAATCAAGAATTTTTCTAAAAATGTTTCATACAAAAATCTGAATTAATAAAACTCAACCAAAGCAAACAAGTAGTGTTACCCCATTGCCCTTTAACTTGTTGACATTTATTTATCCTCCCCCTCTGTTTTTGTAATTTGTCAAAATTAAAAAATAGAAAACTGTGCTCAAATTTGTTTTTTTTTTTATAAAGAAAAAAAGAAAAAAATGGTGTATGACAGTTTAACCAGTTTAGTTGAGAGTGCTAAAAGTGTTTTCCAGCCACGCAATGAGAACGATATAAACTCTTTTGAAAATTTCATTTTTAATAATTACATTACCGACATGGAAGGCGAGGAAGAAAATACGGAAGAGCAATTCGATATAGTTGATTGCGACATGGATTTATCATTAAATAATTTACAAAATCAAAAAAGCCACAACAAATCATTGAACCATGGCCGCCGTGTAAATGCAGCCGATAGAAAATTATATCGCACATCAATGATTGAATTGTCACCGATTTATTGTGATGATAAACCGAATTTACATAGATTCAGTTCAATGCAGTAAGTAAAAACTGAACAAAATTAATTATTTTTTTTGTCTTTTACAAATTTGTGAATTTTATATGAAAAACAATATGTATAACAGTTTTGTTAAAACATAAAAAGACAAGAAAATTTAAGAATAACGGTTGTCTGCCAAATGTGAGAAAAGTGTTGTCAAAAGTCTCTTCAAAAAGCGTTAGATTGTTTTGAAAATCGCTGTAATCAGGTTGTATTCTTTTTTTGTACAATAAAATTTCACTTAAAACAAGAAAAATAGTTTTAGACTGACTTAGATTACCAAGATATGTGGAAATACATATCATGACTCATTGACCCGAAAAATGTAAGAAGTGCCAAGATACAAGAGCGATTGAAAGAAAAAAGAGTTGCATGGCAAAAGAAAGATAAAGTAGAAGCAAAATATGAAATATTAGTCAGCCAAAGTTCAAAAATTTGTAATTTTTTAATTACTCCAGTGGTAGCAGCTAGTGTTCATCTTAACTTAATCGTTAGGATGCTTAGTAGATTACAAAAACTAAAGTTTCGTTCTATGAGACAGTAATAAGAAAAATACCGGTTAAAATAAAAAATTAAAACCATTTTAAATTTTCTTTATTTGTTGTGGAAAGTAATCAAAGTTTATTTAATATCAGCAATTTAACAAAAATATCTAAGTATTGTTTGCATTTATACACAAATCTTTGTTTTTCTTTGTTAATATTCTACAGAAAACTTTGCAAATAATTTTTCTACGTGAAATTTTATTAAAATTTATGAATTTTGCTAACTAAAATATTTAATTGCTTTTTTATTTGCTGGTACTTTTTAGTTGAAACAAAAAAAAAACAAGAACTAATAATTTTACAATATTTGTAATTAATTTTTTTTATTTTCTTAGGCAATAAAGATAAGATACATACCATATTTACTCTTATGGTTACATGAGCATATGATTTTATTTGCCAGGAAGCCATAAAAAGTTTATTCATTTCAATCAATTGCAATAAACTGTAGCGTAAAAATATATTGCCATTCATGTTCTGAAAACTAAAATTATAGGAAAAATACTAATATTGCAATAAAAAAATATAGATTTGGTGTTTAAAATTGTGAAAAAATAATGCAATTTTGAAACCAATTGTTGTAAAGTATTTGAACTACAATAATAGCCATTTTTTCCAATACAAAGTTAAGATTATCTTCTTAATGAAGTTAAAATGGAAATTTTTTGGCTAAAGCAATAAGAAAGAAGAAATTGATTCAACTTATTCCTAATTGCGCCATTTGGCTTTTAAATTTCAATTTCATTATTATTATTGTTTATTTAACAACTGCTAGGAATTCAATAAATATTCTTCTAATCTATGAAATTTTATCAATTGCTACCTTAACATTTGGCTACTTTTTCTGTTTATATACTTGTTTGGGTATTTGTTTTAATTTTAATAAAGTAATTTAAATATATTTTATATCTTTATCTTTAAAAACGTCATTAATACACCACATACATATATGTATTTTCGCAATTACGACAAAATGTTTAAAAGATAAAAATTGATAAGCCCTTCCAAAAAAAAACTTTGTATTAATTTAAAATGCGGTATTTAATCGTTTTATTTACACAGAACTTTTAAAACTAAAAAAGTGTTAAAAGCACGTGACTGTGTAGCAGAAGGATTGCTCATAAGCTGATTTTTTATATTATTATCAATTTAATCAGTCAGTTATTAATTTTCACAGTCCCTTTCTTTGTTGTCGTAAATGATTTTAGTTTTGATTCTTGTATCGTTTATAAAATAAGTAATTCCACGTTAATAAAATGTTTATCTTCAATTCACGATAAAGAGGGATTAAATTTTGTTTAAATAAGAAGGCCCCCTTAGCTATTAATTTTTAATTTGTAAAATATTTCTTAGTTTCTTTCATTTTATCTTTAATACAAAGTATTGGTCATGTTTTTTGAAAAATTTATTCCAATATTTTCATTTTAGATTTGTTTTATTGATTTATTTTATGAGTCAGTCACATTTTCAATAGATTTGGCGGCGTTATCATATACGAACATTAGCGTTTTTATGATAGTCTCAGCACACAGGTGTTATGAGTTTGCAAAGTTCAATTTATTATTATAATTGTTGGTTAAAGGATTCATAATGTCAAAATAGTTATATAAAGTAGGTTAAAAGAAGAGTACCATCATCAAAATGGCTTGCCCATGCCGTATTGTGGCTTATACTTCGCCATGGAGGTATAGCAAGCACGTCAAATTCATAGTAAATTTGTATTCATTTTTCAAATTATTCAGTATGTATTATTCCTCAATTTCTTTCCATCCATTACTCCTACGAGAGTAATATTTGGATAGCTGTCATTTATGTATCGAGTACGTATTTCAATTTTTTCCATAAGCTCCTCTTAAATAAGTAATGTCTTAAAAAATTTCAGGTATTGTATTTGGCACATGCGTCGAAAGATAATGACGTAATTCCCTTTAATATGCATTGTATTCGCTGTTAATTTCTGTTCCACTGCGGCTCAAATGCATTTGTAAAGTCGAATGCCACGTACAGATACCTATCGTCTCACTTAATTCACTCTTGTTCCATACCTAAATAGCTCATAGTGTCCTTCATATCTAGGTCCTGGCAAGATGTCTAAATAATTTTAACTACAAAATTCTTACATTCTTTTCTGACCGACCTCTAGCAATACAAATTATGCGTTCCATACCGTTCCGTCAAAAATCGTTAATAATAACCTCCTTACAGTCTTATAGCTTTTCTTATTTCCATTAATTTCCATTCTATTCATTCCAATTAAATATTTGTAAAGTAAAAAAGAATAAACGCTTAAATAATTTTAACGTTTTTATATTTACTAAGTAAGACAGCTAAATTGTCTACATTTTCCTTTTTGTCTAGATTTTATAACAGTTTTAAAATGCATAATACCACAGAACTAATTGTGGTGTCGTTTAGCGAGGATCGCTAGTCGTTGATCGCTGTAAAGTATTACGATTATTGGTGAAAGAATTTATCATAAAAAGTTTTGTGAATAAAAAATGAGTAAAATAGCTAAATTGTGTTGTAAATTTAACTTTTTTGTTTTCTGTTTTAAAATAATTTTAAAGTGCAAAAGGCAGCCACGCTATGGTTTAGTCAAGAGTTTAAAAATTGCTGCTGAAAAGTTCACTTTTCGTTATGATTGGTAAGTAAATAAATTTTTCATAAAGAATAAACTTTTTTGCCAATAAAAAAAAGAGAAATTAAAAGAAAAAACTTAAAATTATAATAAATTTACTAAGGCAGAATTAACTTTTTTGTTTGCTGTTTATAACGGCATAAATATATATATATATATATAAATATATATATAAAAATGCAAACGGCAGCCATGCTTGGTAAGCCTTACGTGAATAGTGTGGCTGCAAAGTTCAGTTAATTATAGTGATTACGGGTAAAATGAAACAAGTTTTAGTGAAATAGTGAAAAAAAATTTAAAAAACGCTTCAAAAATTAAATAAGAAAGTTATGTTTTAGTAATTTGCCAAATTTTCCCTTTGGTTTGCCGTATATGACAGTTTTAAAAGGCATGCAGCAGCCATGCTTTGTCGTATAACAGTAGTAAGAAAGTGTAATACTGTCGAAGCGAAATCAGATTACAAACATTCCTACAGGCAGGACAGAATTGTCTGATAAAAATCACTTGAATGAAATTGAATCGAACGTCCGGCGTTTATTTTAATAAAACAGCTAAATTGTCTATACTTTCCTTTTTGTTTACACTTTATAACACTTTCAAACGGGTTAAAAGCACAGTTATGTATGACTTCATCAAGGAGTTGTTTTTTGTATAAAAGTTTTATTGAAATGTGTTTCACTGAAATTAAAAGATCATTTGTTGAAATAAAAATAATTAATGTTTCTTCACACTTAATATATGATTTCATTTATTGTTTAGTATACAATATGTAAATGATAATAATGTGAATATTTAAAAACAAAAAAAAAATGGAATGTAATTACTTTTTTATTGTTAAATAATCAATTATATTGTTTTATTGATTGTGTCATAGCATGTATGAGGTGATTAAAATAATTATTACTTATATGTATTATATACCAAAAATAAAATAAAAACTAATTGTTTCTTTATTATTTTTTATATCATTTTAGATCACTTAAACATAGTGCGACTTCTTTAACGCCTCTACAAACGTTAAACTCGTCTAGCAGTTTACGCAGCATAAGTCCTTTACGACGCAGTGCAAGTAGCAACAGCAGCAGCACGGCTAAGCATGAGCAATCAACAGCAGCAGCGACAGCCGCTGCTGCTGCTACTGCTACTACATCAAATGGTACGAGTGCGACGTCCACAACAACAGCCACGCCTCCCGAAAAAGAGAAGAAACGCAAAGAGATATCGAGTTCGCGTGTAAAAAAGTTCCATAGGCATTTCGCTCAGGTGTCAAAAGATGAGAAACTGATAAACTGTAAGTAAATAAAGTAAATTTTGATTTGAATTTGATTTGATTTTGAAAAGTTTAAATATGAGGTTCTGTGTTAGATTAGAAAACACAATTTGACAATTACACATTTTGACCACTGTAGAACAATGTACATATGCGATCCTTGAAGAAAAAATAAGTCATTATTTGCTAGACGTCTTCTTGCAATATGAGAAAACTGAGGTAGAATATCGTCTACGCTCTTCGCTTCACCCAATCGTTGTGCAGGTCTTCCCATAAGATAATGTCCAGTGACTAGAGTCATCAGCATGGCTATTTCGCTTCTATTCATTCTTATCAAAATAAAGCCGTGCATAAACTGCCAAGATGAGTCTGTAATGATCTGGCTCTCCAGCAATAACTACCAGCTTCTACAATACCACCCAGAAGTCTGTCCAAGTCTGGTAAAGGGTACTGCCATGATAGATATTCTGCTGTCCTGGTATCTATATGATCCGAATATTAAACTATTTAGTAATTTCATTAAGGAACTAGCGACAGATGAGGAGACTTCTTGTCTTCACGAACAAGGATTTCGAAATTTCAACGACGGAACTGCAATATTTATTAAGTTCCTGCAAGCGAGAGAATATTAGCCAGTGTACAACGTTCTTAATAACAAGGATTTCTGTTTGATAAATGCTCAAATAATCTTGAAATCTTTTAATATATTTAGGCCAAGCTTCCTTGAAAATATGCTCCCTAGCGTTTTGTATTAGATTAGATAAGCATACGTATACAGAGCGCCGTCTTCTCTGAATTTAGATGAAAATTTAGTTTTTCCAAAAAATTCTTGATTTTTTTACATTCTTTCCTTTGTTTTTAGATTTTTCCTGTGCTCTAGTCAGTGATATTTTACTGCAAGGACATCTTTATATAACAGATCATCATTTTGCATTTTATTCAAATGTTTTTGGTTATGTTACTAAGGTAAACGGACTTTAAGCCTTGTAATCTTTTCCTTTTGTAAATCTTCATCTTCCTTCTCTTTGTTTTTTTTATTACAGGTTGTTATACCCACTTCCTCCGTTACTAAAATCTCGAAAGAGAAAACAGCTAAAATTATACCAAATGCTGTGGGCGTGGCTACCGCCGATGAACGTCATGTCTTTGGTAGTTTTATTAGTCGTGAGGCGGCTTTTCGTCTCATGTGCAGTGTTTGCCCGCCGCTGGGTTTACCCGAAATTCTGCCCAAAGATCCGGCAAGTATTGAAATCTCCGAAGAATACTCAATTGAAGACGACAGCAGCTGTTCGATAAGCGGCAATGAAAGTCCAGCTCAAGCTATTGAATTGCTAAACAGCAGCAGTAGCAATACAAATGGAAATTTGCATAATGACGCTAGTCAAACGATACTGAGACGTTCAGTAGGTAGTTCGAATTTAAGTATTGCCGATGCAGCAGCAGCAGCAGCAACAGCAGATAAATTAAGGCACTCAGACATTCCTATAAATGCCAAAAAAGTAACAAATACAGCTTCCTCAAGATCCTCGGCACCACCATTAACAGTGGCGGCCCACTTTGCAAATGGTTCGTCAAATGGTGGTGCAGGTGGTGGTGGCGTTGTTAATTTAGTAGGCCTTAAAACAGTTTTAACGCCTACCCAAGAGGATAGCGGCGATGCTAGTAAGCTAACAATTATAGCAGGCTGTGCTTCCACCTCTACATCGGCCACTTCCACGCCCACACCTTCATCAGCGTCTATGCCCACCACCGTCATGACTTTGCCAAGTTCTAAAGCTAAACACGTTATAAATATTTTTAGAAATGTAAGCCAAAAACTAATGACACACGTAAAGTTTCCCACTGAAATACATGTGGTATATTTGGGCGTTATGCTCACACTACTATTAGCATTATTCACCATATTCCTATTATATCGGATATTAGATATAGAAGCCAAAACAAATGGCTATCGATCTCCTATAGAATTTAATTGGGTAAGTTAGCAAACAAACATTCAAACTTTTGTATTCTTTAATTTATTGTTTGTGCTTTTCAGCGTTCTGGCAATGATGATGATATATTTACAGAAGCTTTACGCTTTCAAAAGCAACTACAACTTAAGAGTACTGAAGAAGCTCAGAATATACTTAAAACGAATTTAGAACAAATCGCTAAGGTGAGTGTGAGTTTTCATTTTTAATTATTTATTATAATTTTAAGTATACATAAATAACACACCAGGGCGATTAATTCTAGTTTAGCCATTGGCATTTTGTTGAAATTAAAAAAAATAGTTTAATGTTTATCCGTTTACGTGGTAAAAGCAGTGTATTAGTAGTAGAGCGGTTAAATAACGTATTCTCTCTGTAACACTCTAATATCGCATAGCACATCTATTTGTGTTCGATTGACGTGTAGACTGCCTAGGCGAGTAATACGTATACATTTACGGGAACAAGTCCATTTATTTCCATTCAGCAGATTCCGTTAAAGTAACTATAAAAGGCGGACAGTGAAACACAAGCCACATTGCGGCAGTATTCTAATTAATCAAAAGGATTGTTGTTGCATCAACTATTTTGCTGATTTCTGGAGTATATTTCTAATTTCTTCAATTGTAACAGCATGGAGCGTGTCACGAGCTAAGTTGGTAGTAGCTGGCACAGAACAAGACACATTGCGGCAGTATTCTTATTAATCAATAGAGTTGTTGTTGCAACACCTATTTTGCTGATTTCTAGAGTCTATTTCATATTTCTTCAATTATAACAGCATGGAGCGCGTCATGAGCTAAGTTGGTAGTAGCTGGCACAGATCAATAGGGCGCAAGTTCGAAGGTCTACTACGGCAATGGAAAAGATGTTTCGTAGTTTTTCAAGATGGTCATTGCTGAACACTTTGATGCAAGTAACGATCCCAAGTGTATTGCTCTGTACGGTTTTAAGTTTCTTCCGTTTAGTGTCACATAGGAAAGGAGTTTATACCATTGCTGCTGCTTAAATTAAGTATCCAACGATCTCATTATGATCTCCATACTCCACGAAGCAGCAGTGAGGAATCAATAGAGTTTTATATTGTTTGAGACATTACATTGAGTTTTCATGCTCAGAATGTCAGAATCGCTTGTCAGTCTTCAATATTTGAAGTCTCACAGGCATTAAAAGCGATCCTTTTTGTACGACGCAATTTGGAGATTAACTAGATTCGATAGGATAGGATAGGTTTAGGTGTGATTTCAAGTTATAATCGAAACTTATCTGAGCCAACTGCCAAATCATCATTCCCTTAGAATTAATCTCGGTGAACGATTTGATACCAAGAAACCGGCTTTTATGCTACCTTCATATTAAACCGTTTCGCCTGCAAAATTCCATAGGATTATTTGTACTCCGCTTATGAATAATTAGGAATTTTGTTTCAAAAAATTTTAAAGTTAAGTAGAAAGGTCTTAAGGTTTTAGAGGAACTTTTCTTTCTTTCTGTTCTTTTTTTAAAAAAAAGCAAATAATACTACTCTTTCTACTTCTTTTTCTTTTTTGTATTGTATACATTTTTTTTCGCTTTTTGTATTTGTTAAGATTAACTGGCAAGTAATCTTATCAGTTTGTTTTACAATAGCTCGCTCTGCTATTGAGTTATCAACAGAACACGATTTTTATTTATATTTAAAGGGCTTAAGTTTTTATTTCTCTATTTATTTATTTTTACTTGGTTTCTTTTTCTTTTTGCTTTTCAAATATTTGTTAATGATCTAAAAGAGGCTTTAATTCTTGGAAGACATCAGCTGTCAACCATTTGATTTATTGCTTATCATTTGAAAAATATTAACACAGGTCAAGTGCTACTTTCCTTTTTGTTTTTTCCTAATTAAGTTGTTGTATTGTATTGAATTGTTGTGTATATTTAGATTTATATACATACATACTATATTGCCATGGGATTTTAATTATTTTTTATTTTTCCCATTGGGAATTTTTAAAATATTTCTATTTCGAGGAAAAATTACCTTTGCCTTGGTTTTTTTCCCAATTACTTTAGAAATTACCTGTTTTTTTGTAATTAGTCCACCGGGGATTAAAACCAAACCGTTCACTGCTGGCCCTAATCAAAATTTAATATTTAAATTAGTTTGCTTTTGTAAATTATTGTTCTAGATGGTGTGCATGTTTTTCGATAGTTTGTTCTTAAGAGCAACTTGGGAACATTTAATTCTATCTGGGGCTTGGTTCTTCACTCTGCTTCAAGCGTAACCCACGTATTTGTCAGTCTACCTTTTCTTTGTTTACCCTGTGGGTTCTAGTCAAGGGCTGATAGCTCGACGTCATCCTTTAGCTTTTTGACGGTATATCTAGTCAATTCATTTCCGATATCGGATTGTGGTGTTTTCCCAAGACCTTTAGCAGAGGACAAGTCCATTGAGGAAACTCCGACAAAGAAAATCTAAATTACGCCTCTGCACATGAAAGCAAAAGTTCGGAATATACTCAACAGAATCCAGCTTATCCACGTTATTACAATCCCTGTGGAAAGAATGCGTACCTTTGTCCGACAGACTATTTTTACTCCTCAGGGGTGCAATGTCCGTTCAAAAACCTATAAGAATTCTAATCGATTTCTCTCACATATTCTAGTACGGTCATATTTGAACCATGGTAGCCTAGGGATTCTGTAATCTCCACTATTCCACCAAAAAAAGTTTACTTCCAGTCTGATTATCTGATCAATCAGCTTGAAGTGTCCCAAACTGTCACAATGCCTGCACACGTTCTACATATCATCATAATCCTCGTACATTAGCATCATACTCCCACATCAGCATCATATATTCATACATCATCATCATATTCATACATCATGCTCATGCATCATCATCACAGTGATACATTATCATCATCATACTCACGCATCATCGTCATCACACTATACATAATCAACATCATACGCATATATCGTCATAATCATCAACGCCGTACTTTTATGTATATCATCATCATCATACTCATACGTCGTCATCATCATCATACTTATACATCATCATCAACTCATAAATCATCATCATTATCATCATATTTATTCGTCATTAAAACATCATCAACATCATACTCCTATATCGTCATAATCAGCAACGTCGTCGTACTCATATATCACCATCATACTCATAAGTCGTCATCATCAGACTATACATTATTATCGTCATACTCATACATCGTCATCATATTTATACATCATCATCATATTTATACATCATCATCATACTCATACATCATCATCATAATACACATTCATCATTGTCATCATATTTATTCGTCATTATATCTTCATTTGAATCATCATACTATACATCATCATCATCAGATTTATACAACATGATCAACATACTCACATATCATCGTCATCACATACTCATACGTCATCATCATCATACTTATACACCATCATCATCCTCATAATACGCATACATCATTATCGTCATATTTATTCGTCATTATATCATCATTTAAATCATCATACTATACATCATCATCAGATTAATACAACATGATTAACGTACTATACATATCATATCATCGACATCACACTATACGTAATAATCATCAACGTCGTACTCATATATCGAGCCATAACCGCAAAAAGATCTCAAGCGACAAAAACGAAATTTTACCGGGGAAGGTTTTTATTATTTATTTCTTGTGCAAATTAAATTAGAAAATTAAACTTTTTTCTATTATAAATTCACAACGGTACATAGTATGACCTTGCAATTTTTATAGATGATGCAAATGATGACAATGAATTTATTAATTACAAAAAACGATATTTGAAAAATATGTCGCTTGAGATATTTTTGTGATTATGGCTCGATATCACCGTCATAAATTAAAATTGAATTTAAATTTTAAATTGTTTATTTACATGAACATTTTAATTTTAATTGGCAATTAAGAAAATACTAATTTACACACACATCATCATCATCATAGTCATACATCATCATTATCATACTCATACATCATCATCATTTATTTATACATCATCATATCATCGTCATTAAATTAGCATACTCATACATCGTCATCATCATATATCATCATCATCATACATCATCATCATCATCATTTCTTTATATTATATACATATTAATTTAATTAATTATCTTACTATACATATATACATATAGCTGGCTATACTGGCTGGGTCATCCAGCAAGCTGGCTAATATCCTTAGCTGGTTAGTATAGCTAGTATAGACAACTAGCTGGCTATTATGTAGCAGCCGTCTAGTATAGCTAGACTAGTATAGATGGCTAGCTGGCTAGTATAGGTGCTAGCTGGCTAGTATAGGTGGCTAGCTGGCTAGTATAGGTGCTAGCTGGCTAGTATAGGTGGCTAGCTGGCTAGTATAGGTGGCTAGCTGGCTGGTATAGGTGCTAGCTTGCTAGTATAGGTGGCTAGCTGGCTAGTATAGGTGGCTAGCTGGCTAGTATAGGTGGCTAGCTGGCTAGTATAGGTGGCTAGCTGGCTAGTATAGGTGCTTGCTGGCTTGTACAAGTGGCTAGCTGGCTAGTATAGATGGCTAGCTGGCTAGTATAGGTGCTAGCTGGCTAGTATAGGTGCTAGCTGGCTTGTACAAGTGGCTAGCTGTCTAGTATAGATGGCTAGCTGGCTAGTATAGGTGCTAGCTGGCTTGTACAAGTGGCTAGCTGTCTAGTATAGATGGCTAGCTGGCTAGTATAGGTGCTAGCTGGCTTGTACAAGTGGCTAGCTGGCTTGTACAAGTGGCTAGCTGTCTAGTATAGATGGCTAGCTGGCTTGTATAGGTAGATGGCTACGATGGATTATAGATGGCTACTATTATAGATGGCTACTATAGATGGCTACTATAGATGGATTATAGATGGCTACTATTATTATAGATGGCTACTATTATAGATGGCTACGATGGATTATAGATGGCTACTATTATAGATGGCTACTATAGATGGATTATAGATGGCTACTATTATAGCTGTCTACTATAGATGGATTATAGATGGCTACTATAGATGGATTATAGATGGCTACTATTATAGATGGATTAATGGCTACAATAGATGGCTACTATTATAGATGGCTACTATTATTATAGATGGCTACTATTATAGATGGCTACGATGGATTATAGATGGCTACTATTATAGATGGCTACTATAGATGGATTATAGATGGCTACTATAGATGGATTATAGATGGCTACTATTATAGATGGCTACGATGGATTATAGATGGCTACTATTATAGATGGCTACTATAGATGGATTATAGATGGCTACTATAGATGGATTATAGATGGCTACTATTATTATAGATGGATTATAGATGGCTACTATTATAGATGGCTACGATGGATTATAGATGGCTACTATAGATGGATTATAGATGGCTACTATAGATGAATTATAGATGGCTACTATAGATGGATTATAGATGGCTACTATTATAGATGGATTAATGGCTACAATAGATGGCTACTATTATAGATGGATTATAGATGGCTAGTATAGAGGACTAGCTGGCTAGTATAGATGGTTAGCTGGCTAGTATAGATGGATTATAGATGGCTAGTATAGATGGTTAGCTGGCTAGTATAGACGGCTACTATTATGGATGGTTATTATAGATGGCTACTATTATAGATGGATTATAGATGGCTACTATTATAGATGGCTAGCCGGCTAGTATAGATGGCTAGCTGGCTAGTATAGATGGCTAGCCGGCTAGTATGGATGGATTATAGATGGCTAGCCGGCTAGTATGGATGGATTATAGATGGCTGGCTAGTATAGATGGCTAGCTGGCTAGTATAGATGGCTAGCCGGCTATTATAGATGGCTAGCCGGCTAGTATAGATGACTACTATATATAGTAGTTAGCTGGCTAGTATAGTAGCCATCTATACTAGCCGGCTAGCCATCTATACTAGCCGGCTAGCCATCTATACTAGCCGGCTAGCCATCTATACTAGCCGGCTAGCCATCTATAATAGCCGGCTAGCCATCTATACTAGCCGGCTAGCCATCTATACTAGCCGGCTAGCCATCTATAATAGCCAGCTAGCCATCTATAATAACCATCCATAATAGTAGCCGTCTATACTAGCCAGCTAACCATCTATACTAGCCATCTATAATCCATCTATACTAGCCAGCTAACCATCTATACTAGCTGGCTAGTATAGATGGCTAGAGGACTAGCTGGCTAGTATAGATGGTTAGCTGGCTGGCTAGTATAGGTGGCTAGCTGGCTGGCTAGCATAGTGGCCACCTTGCTTGTAGCTAGCAAGGTGGCTTGCATACAGCTAGTGTAGCTGGCTAGTATAGCTAATACAGCTTAATAGCTGGCTAGCACAGCTAGTAGAGTAGCTGGGTAGTATAGTTGACTATGAGGGTAGTATAGCTGGAAACCATGACGTTAATTCAAATCCTATAGAAAGAGTGAATTCTTTATATATCTACATACATATATTGAGTTCAGTATAATGGATTATAGTATACAGTAAGTACTTCATTACCCCTACACTCTATTGGTTACATACTGGCAGAAGTGCTGCTGGAAGAAGTATATCAAACCACGGCGTTAATATTTACGTGAAATAATCTTTTAACACCAGTTGGCAGACATTCATTTATCGCCCCTTAAATGAGCATTGCCTTTCTCAAAATTTCTAAATTTTCTTGAACCTAAACGGCTTAAAAATCGCCTGGGTAAAGAGGGGAGTTATTGTACATTTCGATTCGAAAGAAAATTCACTGAAATCTTTCGGTGTAAAGCATTGCGTGTATTTTTAAACCCGAAATTTATAATGATCACGGTAAAAATGCCTCTTTAGACTGTGTGTGTTGTGTTATTGATTAAACACACATGATTGATTATAAGCTCGTGATCCTATTTGTTTTAATTTTTTTCTTTAATTGCTAATAAATTTAATAAGGTCTTATATATGTATATATGAACGTTGAAGTTAATTTATATGGAAAACTACTTAGAATATTGTTTATAATTAATATTGAATCATATGATTAGAGAAAGTGCCGACGGACTGGCTATCTACGACGGTCTTATGCCAAAATTCGTTTTTAAATTATCTAATCATGTGTGCAGCAATATATAGTGAGGGAGGAGGAGGGAGCAGAAAGAGAGAATATCATATGAATTTGCCTATAAGTAGGGTGATACCAATCGATTAATTTATTTGATTTCTCTATTGGTCTGTAAATGATAACATACATCGAAAACAAGAACTTTTATTGGCAAGTGATAAAAATAAATGAAAACTTATCAGGAGTTTCCCACGTTTGATGATTCACTATGAGAAATTGTGCCAATACTATAAAAAAACAAATGGGGGTCTGTCTGACTTCTTTTTTATTTGAGTGTCTGGCTTATAAAGCAATTTAGGAAATACCATTAACGTTGTATGACTAATTTAATATTTTGTTTGTGTTTTTATTTTTTATATAAAGTATGACTAATAGTTTTTGTTTTTTTTTTGTCTCTCTTTTTAGGTACGCCGCAGTTTAGAAACCTTATCGATGTTAATCCATGACCGCAGCTCATCGTTTGTTTCTACCAATACCGATGATAGTGACTGAATATATATATATATTTTTTATATTTATATAATAATAATAATTATTATTATTTTATATGTGTATTTGTATATTAAATTTAATTTAATTAAATTTAAATTTATTTTTTAATGTTTTTTTTTTTGTTTTTTCTGTACTAATTTAGTTGAAATTGTTCTATATTTTTTAGTTTAATTTTTTTTTTTATGAATATAAGCTTAGCGAAATCAAACCCCATTTTTACACTACGCTGCTACGCGTCCCGCCCGCCCCCTCTTTAAATGAAAAAAAAATTTTGAAATTGTATTTATTATAGGAATTTATAAAAGAAAACAAAAAAAAAAAAAGAAACAATTTAAAAAAGGGGTTATTTAGAGCCCCAAACCCCAGCTTTATATAATAACAGCTTGTGTAACATAACAAACAAAACGTTTTTTAAGCATTTTTGTTAACAAATTTTTTTTTTTAAATTTAATTGTAAAAATTAGAAATTTTTGTTAATTGTGTTAGGAAACCCAACACACAGCTCTTTATACCACTAAGTAATGTTAAGAAGAGCAAGATTTATAAAATTAAAATTTTGTTTTCTTTTTGTTTAGATTTTCAAAATTTAAATTAAAAAAAAAATATATAAAAAATAAAAACACAAACAAACATTTCCAAGTCATATAAATAAATGTCTATGAAATTAAACTATAAAACTATACTATAATTACTCCCCCCCATTACTATTGCTCTTACACTCTTACTATATAACTGTAATTGTAATTTATTTATTAAAAAAAAAAAAAAAAAAAAAAAAAAAAGGAGAAAAAAAGCAAAAACTAAACTCCTTTATGTATGTATATTATAAGAATACACAAACAACATCTAATATAATATGTATGTATTTAAATAGTAATAATGTTATTATAATTACATATTATAGAAAAATATCCTTGATTTTAAATCAATGAGAAGAATATACAATTGAAAACGCTTGAAAAGATTATTTATAAACAAACAAACAAAAATCTTAAACATTTTGTATCCTTTTTTTTTAAATTTAATTTTTTTTGCTTTTAAAGGCAATATAAAAAACAAGGCTATGGATCGCATAAACAAATTCAAGGTTAGAGGACGTGTACTTGTCAATTAAGACAAGTACAGTACCCGGAGGTCGAATTGACCCATTGTACAAATAAATTCGAAGTATTTCACTATAATGCCTCCCCCAATTCTCTTGACTTATGTAGTTCAGAATGCTGTTTTTAATATCAGTAAGGGTATACTCGTACGGGCTAACTGGTTGGGTTAGGAAATGAAATGGATTTTTATTTTGAATCTACTAACTATCACCTCTCCTACTGCTTTAGAAAGATGTTTGTATTCGAACAGAAGAAAAATACCTTCAAAGCATTGAATTTACAGCATAACGTTTAAATGAATTTTCTTTTGAATCGAAATGCTTTAATAAAATCGTTGTGTCTTATAGAGACAAAGTGAAGGGGATACGCTTTTATAATGCAACTTCAAGAACGTATGAATACCAATAGAGTTGAGATTATTACCCCAGTTAAGACGCCTTTTGCACGTCCAAAATACTTTGAAAAGTCTTGAGTTTGTTGGACAGAAAGGAAAAAGAAGCGGGAGTAAGTTCACGCTTTAATGTACTCGCAAAGTCGCATACACAACAACAAAATATCAAGAGTTTGTCAAAGTAAACTTTGAATGTGCAAAAGGCGTCTAACAACTGTTAGTCTACAATGAACTACAAAGTAAAATTTAAAAAAATGAGACTTACCCCTCTCTCTCTCTTGGGTTGATGTCCGTACTGCTACTGGAAATGTTATGATGCATGGTTTGTATGGAGAATAAATGATGGATGAATTGTCTCCTTAATCGTGTGTCATGTAGCAGTTTATGAATCAGGTGGATGTCTGTACTGCTGGAACTGATGTGCGTTTGGTGTGAAGAATAAATGAAGGATGAATATTTCTATTATTGATGAGGAATATTGCCTTACTCGTGTAGTTTAGTGATGAAATGTCTCCTTAATCGTATATCATGTAGCAGTTTATGAATCAGGTTGATGTCTGTACTGCTGGAAATGATGTGCGTTTGGTGCATGATTTGTGAAGGATGAATATTTCTATTATTGATGAGGAATATTGCCTGACTCATGCAGTTTAGTGAATTGTATTCTTAATCGTGTGTCATGTATCAGTTTATGAGTCAGGTTGATGTCTGTACTGCTGCTTATCATACTAGCATTGGTGTATTATGGAAGTTCCTGTTATTAGTATGAGAAGAATATCGCCTTACAACTCGTACGTGTTGGTGAAACGGCTCCTTAATCATGTTTCAAGTAGCAGCTTATGAATTAGGTTGATGTCTGTGCTGCTATTATGGAAATTCCTGCATTTATCGCATTGTCTCCTTAATCATGTGTCATGAATAAGATCTAGATTGATTTTCGTAGTGCTGTAAATAGTATAACATGCGTATATTAGGGTGGTTCCCGTTAGTATGATGGGATATTTATTACCTTTCTCCTTCGGAGAGTGTGATGTATCACTCAAACATACTGCTTTCTCGTCTTCTGTCTTCGTTGGAGATAGATGGTCCGGTTCCATTTCGCTAAAAATCAAAGAGAATAGAGGCTTTAAGACTCTTATCATAATACAGTAACTGCACTTACCAGTCCAGTAGAATCCACACAGAATAGGATAACCAGTTCTCAACCTCAACCAATTTCCTCTTGGAGAGATAACGTCTTTTGGCTTCATTTCAAATTTCTTCACTCTCTCTTCTCTTCAACACCTCCAACACTTTCTCCTTTGCCACATTCGCAAATTGTTTGAGCCTCTTCTATGAGTATTTCGATTGCTATGGACATCCTATTCAAAAGAAACGTTACAGAGATTTTTCTTTAATAAAGAAAGATCAACGATTTTTTAATAAAAAAAAATTAAACTATTGGGTAGAGTGCAAAGTTTTCCTTCCTTTTTATGACAAGAACTGGGCGCACTTACACCTGCTTTTAAAGACAAGTTCCTTGCTTTCCTTAAGACCTACATCAACCTACCAAGAGGACAGTGGCCCACGAGAGATATTTACAGAATATTGAGGTGCCATGTGCAATTCGGGACATGGCTCTCTTAAACACAGGATTAGTAGGTGGAATAAAAATATCTCATGGTTTGCATTATTTGCTTAATAAATTCTTTGGAATTGTTTGGAATATTTAAAGGAAAAATATTGAAAGATTTTGAAATTTTAAATAATTTTTTTTAGAGAAATTATTTTTTTTATAAAAACTTAGTTTTTTTTTAGAAAAACCGATGATATAAGCAATTAAAATTCAGTGTGTATTTAAAAAATAAAATAAATCTCGATAGCAGTTAAAGTAAATTAAAAAAAAAACATAAAAAACCATTTTTAAAAATCAGTAGAAATAGAAATACAAATTAAATTCTAAAGAAACCGTAAAAATTTCAAATTAAATCGTAAACAAAAATTAAAAACAAAGCAAAATAAGCTGGGACTTGGTGCAATATTAATAATAAAACAAGTTTGGAGAAAAACAGAAACAACAAAAAAAAAAACAAATATTTTATGGAACGATTATGGCATGCATGGCAACTGTACTTCAAATGTATTGCGAAGGACCATTCCTTCTTGCCAAGTAAAATTTAAAAAATATTTGGCATTATACAATGCAACTGAAATTCGGTTATCATGGATAATCCAAAACCATAAAAATAAGAGGCTAAAAAACCAATATTTTAATATAAAAAAAATGGAATAAAAAATAAAATTAAAAAAAAAACAAAATAGTAAAGAACCGACTGGATAACAACCGAACTTCATTTCAATATAACTTGGTATTAAAGATGAAACCCCCGGATAAAGGGTTGTAATGACGTATTAAGTAATGTATGTAAGTAAGGTTGCCACCAGGTGGCAATGCGAATAAAATTCAGTTGCCATCCATCATAATCGGCCCATAAGTTTGTTTAATTCATATTTAAATAAGAATTATAAGTAAATATACCCATTAAACCATTAAGTAATAACAAAAAAAAATATTTAATAAACATTATCAAAATATTGGCATGCTTTAGATAAATATTTAAAATAAAATTTATAAAAAAAAAAAAATTATAAAAAAATTTTTAAAAAAAGATTTTTATAGAAAAAACAAAACAAAAAATCTGTGTATAGATTTCCATTAAAAATATACATATTAAAAAAATGCTTATTAAACATTAAACCAATTTGAATATAAAAATTACATAACGATGGCTAATGTCGTTATTATTTTCAAGGAATCCATAGAAAGTTCAAGATATAAAGTCTATACTTTATAACTCTATAGTTCTTCTCCATTCCTTTGATTTTAATTAACAGATTCCCTGTCGCTCTTGTTTTTTTTATTTCTTTGGGTTGTTTCAGTTACATTAGTCGCGATTTTCTAGGCGAGAGATTAATTGTAGCGGTCGCTCCTAACTGCAGCGCTCCCTTCTAACTATAGCAGTTATTTCTAAGTGACTGTAGCAGTCACTTCTAGCCGTAGCAGTTATTTCCAAGTGACTATAGAAGCCACTTTTGACTATAGCACTCACTTCTAACTGTAGCAGTCACTCCTTACAGTAGCAGACACTCCTAAGTGTTGCAGTCACTTCTTTGTATACCAATCACTTCTGACTGTGGCAGTTACATTCGTTTGTAGCAGTCACTCCTGAATGCAGCATTCAGTTCTGAGTATTGCGGTCTATTTTGACTGTGGCAATCACTTCTGACTATAGCAACCGCTTCTGAATATTTCAGATACTTCTGACTGCATCAGTCACTTCTACCTACAGCAGTTACTACTGACTATAGCAGTCAATCCTAGTGGTAGCAGTATATTCTGACTATAGTAGTCACTCCTTAATGCGGCAGACGCTTCTAACTGTAGCAATCTCACTTAGCAGTGACTTCTGGCTGAAGCCGCCTTTCCTGACTGTAGCAATCTCCCTCTCCTGACTATTGTCATTACTATTGACTGAAGCAGTCTCTTCTAACTGTTTTTATGGAGGGAAAATGTTTTATGCATTTACGAAGGTCGTCACCAAACATGGTATGTCGGACTCTCCCACTGGGTATATCGACTAAAAACCAGCCTTCTCTCCTCACCGGGGTATCATTACACCTCGGAACGACGGTTGTATTACTTCGAGGTGGACCCCTTTTTGGCATCTGTGCCAGTTCCATCATTGTCAGCCTGCTTCCAGGCTCCGCTCTTTTCCTATTCTACTGCGTCTAGGTCATATTTTTTCCTATGCAGGACATAGTGTACAAATTGTTTTACTGCGTTCCAGTTTTCTCTGCTGTTTTTCATTTTCAGTACGACGTTTGTAGCACTCTCTTCTCTTCTAATTGTGGTTGTCAGCAGTTTGACTATAGTATTAGGCACTTCTGTATATAAGTTCAATGTTTGGCCAGGAGGTCTTCTCGTACAATAGTTGTACGTGTGCTCAGTCCTTACTCTCTCCAACCACACAGTGTCTTGAATAAATCATAAGAATCTCGATCAAATTCCTGCAAAGAGCTGATACAGCTCTGATTCTTTCTCTCTATAGTAGTCCAGATCATTATGAATGTTCAGCAAGTGAAAACACATTACACCACGTAGGTTCCGCTCTTCTCTTGTTTTGAAAAGTGTAAGCTAATCGGGAAAAATTTATCAGATTTTTTAATGACACATGGAAACCTAAACTCATATATGGGTAACCCATATGTTGCGGCAACCACGTACATTGTTCAGTAATTCTGCCTACTAAAAGCCTAATCGATAGTCTCTTAAAGAAGCAGAGAGTGTTTGTAATTTCAATTACAGAAAAGACCTTAGAATTCTGGACATTGTGCAAGTGCCGCTGCTGCAATGCAGCCGTGATGTTGTCTAAGGTGGTGGCACAGGGAGTGATTGCAGCTTAGAAGGCACTTCAATCGTAAGAGTTGAGAGCGACTTGAGAGCACTGATCGATGTTGTTCGATCCGATTCTATACACATTGAGATTGCACTGTCTCGAAGCATAGATTCCTTAGTTATATCTTATCAGAAACTTATTCACATCCTACAACTTCAACCGATGCTTAGAGTAGCGATCCCATTATCCAGGCCCGCTCAATTCAAGGGTGCCCCCCAATTTATTTCACTCCCTGTGTCTCAGCGTGACTTTGCAGAGAGGTCGCATTTGACGAAGGCATCCAAGGGAGATAGGAAATGAAGCATTCCGTAATAGCAAGACAGAAAAGCCTTTGCAAAACCGTGTGTTAAGACTTGCTGGCCATTGCCATGCACGGCACAAGAGCACTGTAGGTAAGGATTAATTTTACGATCGCTATGTACATCATAGTGAATCTTATTCCTCTACTAAATAAGTCTAATTAAACCACAACAACAGTCAACAACGCTTCAACCATAAAATATTACTTAAATAATAACAACAACAACAAAAGCAGGAAAAAAGAGAAAGAATAAAAAAGAAAAAAATCTCCATAAGGATATTCAAAATCAAAACAAATAAAAAAATAATTGAATGAATGAATGAAACGCATATTTATAATTGTAATAATTTAGTACATGTAAGGCATTTAGTTTTTAGTTTTTAACTTAAAACAATAGTCGCTAGTTTTTAAATTAAAATAAGAAGAAGAAGAAAAAATAGATTTAGAAATCTACCCATATAGCCAGCCAACAGATAAAAAAAAATAAATTCAAATCTTCATTCAAAATATAAAGAAAATAAAAACAAAAAATGTAAGAAACCAAACTAAACAACAACGTTTTCATTAAAAATAAAAAATAAAATATAAAAACAATATGGCGATTAAAAAAAAAGAATAAAAGAAGAATAAAAAATATTTAAAATTTGAAAAAAAAGAAACAAAAATCGCTGTTTTATTTATCAGTTTGAAAGTTACGCAAGAAATCTGGCAACTTTATGAAAAGGGGAAGAACGCCTTTCCTTTCTTTACCAAGAGGGATTACTTTTTTAAATCAGGAGTAACTGCCACGTTCAGTTGTGACTGATAAACTCAGGAATAACTGCAATAGCCAGCAAAGACTGCTGCACTCAAGAGTGACTGCTACAGTCAAAGTGAGTGGTACGCCGGGAGTGACTGCAACAAATAGAAGTGAACTCTACAGTCAGGAGTGAATCCTACAGTTAGAAGTGCTTGCTATAGATAAAGGTGACTGCTCCGCTCAGTACAGCTAAAGTTAGGAGAGGTGAAAAGTTACAATATTTGTTCACTTGGGTTTTCGTACGTCACGATAATGGACGGCGCTGTATGTTTAGTAGTGAAAGGTTGTAAAGTGTGGTATAATTGCGCCGTCGCAAAAGGATTAAATATAACGAGGCCAGAGGGCCCTGAGAGTGTGCAAGAGAGAGTGCTTGAATAGGAGACAAGCAAGTAAACAATAGATGACTGCCGTGTTTATAAGCTTCTGTAGGCCAATCAATAACTAAATGCCAAATTTATACGCAGGTCAGGCGCTATGATGCACAAAATGGCTGCTTCCATAATCTGTATACTCAAAGCTGACCAACAACTGGGAGGTCATTCCTCTGTGTGAATGCTGCACAAGGGGTGAGTGATAGAGTGCTCTATAATTGCAATTGATAGACAAATAAGCGTCCACCTAAGCAATTGAACTTTGGTGGACTAACATTCAACACTTGCTGAACGATGAGAATCCTTTCTGGTCTTCTCTGTCAATGGAAAGATCAAAAACTCTGTTATGCTTGGGGTAGGAGTCATTTAGACTTCTAATAGCCATGTTTACCGGGTTATGGTGAGATAAGAATTTAAATAAATGTATTTTCCCATATTATGGCTCTACGGGAGCTCTTTCATGACTGAAGAACCATATTTTAAGAACTAGACACTAACAAATCTGATCAAATTCGGTAGGGGTACCGTTTGATTTTTCCGATTTAGCGCTTTAGGGGACTACAGAACACTGGTGTGAACTTATATCGGCATTTGCAGGACAACTGTGTTGCTTTGACCTACACTAATACTAGAACTCTCTTGACTTGTGGCAGGAAATCAGTTAGGCTCCTGACGGGTATAATGTACCACTTTCGAATCTGAAAGCTGTAACATCTAGGGCATCGAAGTAGGCGCCATATGGCCTACAATTAAGCTGGTGAAAATTTGCTTATTATGTTAGAAGATATCTAAGATATCTAGGGCAGATATACTTAATAATGGACCAATTTTACCTAAAATCAATAGGTAGGTTCTACGGCTTTCGATAAGTATCTTTTTTAAATTCCCTACTAAACGTCGCATTATTAAGTGTACAACATACGTGCCATGGCCGTTGTACATAAAGGTGAGCTCTACTATTGATTTTAAAGGATCTTCTTTCCTCTATACTGATAAAAAATAAATGTATATAAAATCGAAAAAGTAAAAACAAAAGCACAACAAGTTTGGAGATGCCGGGGTTTGAACCCGGGACTTCTCACATGCGAAGCGAGCGCTCTACCACTGAGCTACATCCCCATATTTGTATCTGCTGTCAAATGTATGTTTTGTTTACAGACACCCAACACAAACACAAATATAACCAAGAACATTTCATTATTTTAACAGCATTGCCAACCTAAAGAAAACATTTAATCTAGATAACACAACAACAACAGAAATAAATTATACAATAAAAATATACAAACAACACAGTTGTTAGAAAGCTTAATTTAAAAATTAAATTAAAAAAAAGCAAGAAAATGAATTACAAAAAAGCTAAGAAAAACAGTGTTGAAAAATTCAGTGCTTTTGTATTTTTTGCAGTACTTTTTCATTTCAAAAATACCGCCAAGCTTTTCAGGAAAAATAAAAGAAAGGTAGGTGAGGTAGAAGGACGAATAACAAAAGCCAATAGGGACGATGATAGGGTTTCGGACAAGTACAGGAATACTATATCGGACAAAGACCAAAGGACTGTCGATGCCTCTATAGGGTAGACGTAGACGACGAGCTGGTGAAGATATACAGTGGCATACTTAGTCAGCAAGGACAGTTATTGACTGAGCTCGAAGAAGAACTTTCGGATGTGTTAGAAGACTTTTTGTTAATTTCGGATGCCTCAAAGAGTATGGGCGTTCATTCGGATTCCGAGGAGAAACATGAAATCACTATCCTCTTTGCGCTCACTGGTGGATTCTCCATTTTCTCTGTGACGTCGGATCCAGACGACTCATCGACAGGCAGGCAAGCTGTCTCTAACAAACTTATTCGGCAGGACGCGATGTCGCATGACACAAAAGTAGTGGGAAATAGGAGGCGTTGCCGAACGTAAGAGGAGAGATCAACGAATTGCACGAAGACCTCCCTAGTTACTTGCATGAGTTATCTCAAAAGGACCTTTCGCTATTTCCGACAAGCAAGCATAAGGAGGAAGATTTTACGGCTTTACCAGTGTTCTCTTGGGAATTTCAGCGCATGGTAGTCTACCATTACCTCTCTAAGCTACTCGCCGGAGTATAGTTGCAGCATCAGTAAGAGATGGTGCGCCTGGTTCTGGTACCAGTTGTGGTGGCAAACTGGTGGGATCGAAGGTAACTTCGGCTAACTCGGTAATGGTTCGTGTATAGCAACAACTCTGCTTGCATGTTAGTGAGGAAGGCGCAGGAGTCAGATAAGGGTAAGCAGGCAGGCACGGGTGACATCCTTTTGGCCAATAAAATCTTATCTGAGAAAATTAAGACTGTTACATCTCCATCTGGCAATCGTTAAAAAAGCCAGGTCAGATGAGCAACCAACTACAATCTAAAAAGACGAATATGTCAATAAGAGATCTGATCCAGATGACAGGATTAGCACGAGACTAGCACACAAAGTAGAAACTCGATTTATTAACTGGATTGCCCGGAGATTTTTCAAAGGGTGTCAAAGTTGTTAACTGCAAAAACAGTAAATAGTACCATTTTGTCACAGGTGTGGCGACCTTTGCCTCAAGTCTAAGCTGGATGTAACACACTCACATAAGCTACCTTAGAGACCAATATTATGGATTCCACCAGTGAGGACGGTAGAAGACAGCGTAACCTTTTTACGCCAAAGACCTTGTTTATAGATGCGTCGTAGGTGGAGATGGCTAAATAGTCGATTTTGTTGATGAACTGATAGATCTGAAACACTACAGGCTTGAGGATCGAATAGGGTTCACTAATGGGTTTTACTAGTATTTAATTTTCTTCGAATTGAGGGGTCACAATGAATGGATCAAGAGGTCTGTGGGTAAAGCCGTGTTAATTACGGCCTTCCTAACCGAACCTAGAATCTATAATTGAAAAACCAATTAAAAATCAATTAAATTCTTAATTTATTCTCTTACATAGGTTTGAAGGAAAACAATAATTACAAAATATTGATTTGTTTAAAAATAATAAGACAAAAAATAATAATTTAGAAACACAATAAATTATCGTTGATGTTGACTCACTTCTGATGATGAAAAGTTTTACTTTCTTCATTGATGTGCAGAACAACTCCAAGATTACCTTAATTATAATCCATAAAGGTTTTCTTTCTGTATGAAATATATCTTTCTTTTCCTTTTTACTGCACTTTGCTAAATCTAAACGTAAAAATTATCCATGCATACTTAGCCTTTTGTCTCCGTAAAGAAATTGTCCTTCTCTTGCCTTTACGGTGCTTTATTTCGTATGGTAGATTGGGATTGATGTTTATTAATTTTTTTCTTATTCTAGTTTTTTGTTGCTGTTTTTAACACTTTTACCTTGACTTCTTAACCAGACCTTTGGTTGCACTCTATTTAGAGTTTAATAAACACTTTTCTTTACCAAAACTTAACTTATTGGGTAAAACGTTTGCATTTAAGCGGGCCAGTGTAATTATAGTAGTGTGGATAGTTGAATAATCCTTATTTCCATCGGATCTTCACTCTTACCCGGCCAAGGATTGCCAACCCAGGGAAAGCTGCATCAAAACTGTAAAAAGTTTTTCCAACTAAGGAACCAGCAACAGAGTTGTTACGACAACGATCTTGTGTAGCTTTCCTGGCACCTGAGTCGATTGCAATTTGGAATATTTTTTTTTAGGAAACCATTTGAGTTTTGCCATACACTTTAAAGATTGATGTAATGGAAACTTGTGACTTGAATTCTTAGTGTGATTTTGATCTCCTGCTTGCTGGTTTGTTGGCTTACTCGTTTTCTTTAATTTTTAAGCAGAAAATGAATGAATCTTTTAACGCAAGCACTCTTTATATGGCTTACCATTCATATTTTTGCCTTAAAGCTCAGCTTTTCTAATCTTTGTATAAAAATAAGTTGAAACTTGGGGATTTTATCTCGACTCTTAAACATAAAAGAGGTGTATGTCTAGTCCTCTTTAGTGGAGCACTCGGTTTTTTTATGTTTTTTTATTTTTAAATATTTTTAACACTTATTTTAAACACTTAATTTAATTTCTTACTTGTGCTTCTCTTTGGAGAGTTCTTGTTGTTTGTTTTGAATGAAACAAATGAAATGTAATTTTTTTTTATTGTTTTGACTAGGATGCAAAATGTATTTTTTTATTATTATTTATTTTTTTTATTAATTTTTTTTTTTCATTTTAATGTATGTATATATATATATTTATATAAAAAATGGTTTTCAACTACACTTTAATATTTCTTTTTTGTTTGTTTTTGTTTTGTTGTTGCGGTTTTTTTTGTTGTTTTTCTTAATTACAAAATTTAAAAAAAACTCAAACAATATTTAACACAAATAAAAATAAAATAAAAACACTTTATTTTACTTTAATATGGTATACGAATTGGAATATTAAAAAAGTAATAAATTTTTGAAAGGGGGTGGGGTGGTGAGGGGTAAGATGATGAAGAAAATATAATGCAGTATGAAGGGTAATAATTTAAAATATTGTAATGAATATAACAGGGTAGCGAGTAAGGTGAGATAAAAAAAATATAAAGAGGAACAGGGGGTGGGTCTAAAAAATTTGTAAAATTATTTACAGCGGTAGTTGTAAAATGAAAAAAAAGAAACTATTTGCAAAATAATTTAAAATATTGCATAAAAAATATAGACAAGTCTTGGGTATAAAATAAAATGAATTGTAAAAAACATTACAGTGTGATGGTAGGGGTTTCAAAATATTATGAAGTAGTTAAAGCGGAGGGTGGTAAAATGCAAAAATATAAAAGGAATCGGAGGGAATATTAAAAAAATTAAAAATGATTTAAAATATTGTAGTATACATACATATACATATGTATATAAGATAAAAAATATAAAGAAATACGAGGGAATAATAATAAAAATGAGTTAAAAATATTTAAGAAAAAATAATTAGAAATTAAACAAGATCGGGGAATAATAAAAAAAATTATTTGCACAATTTGCACACTTTTATATTGTTTTTAATATAAAAAAAAATATTTTCAAAGAAATTTAAATTAGTTTTATAAGAAAAAAAAAGAAACAAATTATTTTTATATAGTAAAAGAGAAATGCTAAAACAGAATACTTTTCTTTTAAAAGAATATTTAAAGAATATTAAAGTTTAATTAAGGGGATATTCTTGTATTTATATATACTAATATGTATATGGTTTGTATATATTTTTAATTGATAAAAGCTAAATTGTTTTTTTTTTGAGGGGGGGATTAAATAGTTTTTTTATTTTATTTATTTATTCTTTTTTTTTTGCTTTATTTTATATTCATAAATATATATTTTTTAGTATAAAATAACGAACATAAATTGTATAACTAGAGAGAGCGCGAAAGAGAATAAATGGTTTGGTGTTAAAATTTAAAATACATTTTGGGACAAAGCGAGAGAAACAGGGAGAAGATGAGCTTACTTTATTTCAAACAATAGTTTAACAAATTAGACGGGAAATGATAAAAAATGAAGTTTTAATAAAATCATGAGAGAGTTTTTAGTGTTTTTATAAATTGTTATTTAAAATTTGTAAATTGTTTAACTTTATTACCCTACATATGGTGTATAATCAATTAATTATTGTTAGTTTTGCATTTATATTCATATCCTGTTTGTTAAATAGTAAAATAGTAGATTAAAGAGAAAAGCCCCAACAAAAGTAAAGAGAAAATTGGAAATTTAAGGCAAGTTTTAAATGCATTAACATTCTAAAGACAACAGTCGTCGAATCCACAAATCTCAAGAGACTGAGATGCAAATCACATCACCTGAAGGTGTATGATTGCCAAAAAGCAGAAGTAGCATGGACTAAACAGGCGTGGCACAGCCACCAAACTTTGACGACTTTGGGAACACCTCTGGGGACCTGTAAACTTACAGTTGCGAATGTGGTCACCAATACCGTCAACCGCAAAAGGGCGGTTTCGGATGCGGAGAGAATGGAGCATAAAATCTATTCAGTAGTGGATGGCTTAGTGTGGTTGTCGACATCATGACAGGCCATTGCATTATAGTTATGCATGCGAGGTACATCGATCTAGAGCACCTTGCAAATGATTTCTGTAGAAGCTGAAGATATCAGGAATAAGATGAAATTGTTCTACACCTACTGGAAACATGCCCGACACTAAGTCTGAGGAGAAAAACGAATCTTGATGCCTCTCAAATGGATATTCGCAATAAACTGTTATAAACATTGGCAGCCTAAGTCACTTTATTAGAAGCTCCGAATGGTTCCAGGAGTAGGCGATAATCGAAAAACTGCAGCATCACAATGGGGACTATGTGGCCAAAGTGTGCCGAATGGTTGGTATTCCTCAATGACGAGAGCCCATCAAGATAAGCATGAAACTCTTGGGTGGTCTCCTTAAAACTACCAACCTAAGGGTCCTTTTAAATACAACTGAACTGTTAAAGCAACAATAACGACTTTACTCAGCCTCCTAAAGGAAAAGAGACTATTAAGTCTTTCATTCTTTGAGCTTTAGAACCATATTGATAACTGAATTCTAATTTATAGAGAATTTTTTCATAAGAAAAATAAAAAATATGCACAAATCAGAGTTTTGGAGCTTCGTAGGCCTTTAGAATTTGAAAACATTTGAAATTTGTATTACTTTGCCAAAGTCTAGACTTTTTTTGGACCCTTCTTCTATAATCTAATATGAGGATTTAGTTTTTAATATAATTTATGAGAGAAGTGAGAGAGAGTAAGCAAAAAATGAATTATTTATATTATTGTTGTTTTTGTTATTATTTTATGTCTATACTATATTGTATGTATATAGATAGATAGAGAATTAATAAAAAAAATTTAATTTCAAATATGTACTATTATTATTGTTATTGTTGCTTTTATATTGATGATTATTATAGTTTTTATTTTATATTAGTTTGTTTGTTTGTTGTTTTTAAAACGAAATAATAAACAAAATAGAATGCTGGCGGTAAGGGTAAAAAAGAAGAATTCAAGAAAAAGGGAGCGATAAATTGGTGTTATAACTGGTTCACTTAAATAGTATGTAGATTAATAGAATATAATGTAGAGGTGTGTACGTATGTGCGTACTATGTGTATACGCTTTTAATAAATTTAGGTAAAAAGATTTGAAAATCTTTTGCTTAATTCTTGTTTGAATATATAAATTAATAGTAATTATAATAATTAATAATAATAAAATGTGTATACACTTGGTTATTTTATAATATTATTTAAATAATTAAAAAAAATAAAAATATAAATTTAAAAACATTGTTGTAGTGGTATTATAATTATTGTAAATTAATTAATTAAAGAGAATTAATTAAATTTTAATTATTTGGTTTAATTGGGTATATTTTTGTGACCTATACGCGACACGTTTACTTTTTGAGTTTTCTTACGTTTGTTTCATTAAAAAAAAAATCAAATTCAAATTAAAACATAAAAAAAGAAAGAAAGAATTATGTTTTGTTTGCATTTATCATCATAATAATAATTATCATTAGAGACGATGTATTAATAATAAAGTTGTATGGTTGTATTATTATTTTCTTTTTGTTTTTTGTTTTTTTTTTTTCTTGTTTTATGTATAAATTGTCTTTCTTAATATAAAAAAGTTGTTGTTCTTTTTAATTTTTTTTTTAATTACTTTTCTTATCGCATTTAACTTAACTAATCATTTCACGATATTTAAGTTTATGTTTTGTAAGCATATCGGTAACAGTAACTAATTTTTTAATTGAGATTATATTCGATAATTCTTGCAATTCCGGTAAGTATGAGACACAAATATGATGCAGAGTTGCTAATTCGCGTCCTTTATTAAAAAAAAAAAAAAAAAAAAAAAGTTATCCGGCCGAGAGAGAGAGAGAGCACAGGGTGGGAGAGAGAAAAAAAATATAACAAATTTATTATAAAAAAAAAAAATACAATAAAAGTTAAGTCATGAAAAGTTTTTCACTCACCCGTATCTTGATTATTTTGATTGGAATTTTGTTCCGAATTCCTACCAGGCGGTGCTGTTGGATCAGTAACCATAGATAATTGATCGAGGAAAACAATCATGCGTTCTTTGTTCTTTAAAATAAAAGGATTGACAACTTCCATATATTGTTCCTAAAAAAGAGAAAAATTAAAATTATTAATAATCCGAGAAATTAATTGAACTAAAAACTTTCTAGAATTCAAGACGGTATTCATGGCGCATCACAAGAAGAGTATTTCAAACATTGAGGAAGCTGTTGTGTGACGCACCAGTTTTGCATACTCAGCCCCATGAGAAAACTTTGTGTGACCGTACATAGAAATAGTAGACGGCATTCTCTTCGGCTCTTATAGTCGAAATCTAGTAAAGCCTAAAATAAATTTCTATGTGAGGCGTTAGAATGTTTCAGACACTGCATCGCAAGCACTTGTGTGGTCAAAATTTTTTGCTGAGGACCAGGCAAGATAGCTGTTGCGATTAAAAACCTCTAAAGCTACGACTCCCCTCCCTAACGCGAATAGAATGAATATAAAACACAGCAATACGTATGTTGTCTCTCAGCGTCTCTGCTTGTTTTATGGTGTCGACATTGGCTCAAAGCAAAGGACACAGATTAGATTGTTGATGCCCCAACAAAAGTAGAAATCAACGGTAGAAATATATATATTTGTCCATACGAAGACGAAAGAAAGAAAATTAAATCAATTTCATAATGATCCTAGAGGAGGTTACCGGATTCTAATCAAAACTCTGGAAAAATTAAAACAAAATTTTGTAGTTGAATGCCAACAAACTATAGCCGAGGCCAGTTTCAATAGTACAACTCGGGAAAACCATCCAAACGGTAACATGATGGTTGGAATCGACGATTTTCATGATTTTAAATAAATTTTCGACAAAATTTTTGAAATTTAAACTTCAGATAGAGAATCAACACTAAACTAACTAAACTAAACGTTTTCTACTAATTTTAATTATTACTCACCTTTCCGCCAAACTCAATGAGATTAGCCAAGTTCTGCAAACATTTAGCCACCATAACGAGCGAACGTGTAGCTGCTGTGGGCGGTGTTTCACTAACCAAACTAAATTGTCGTGGATTTAAAAGAGCTGGACATAAAAGTCTTAAAAATATAAAACCGGAAACGACACGTGTCCTCACCAAACGTTCTGTTGGCCATTTAGCTACAACGGCTTTTTGCAGGCAATTGCAGATAAATCGAACCGAACGTGGACACGCTTCGGGTGAAGTAAATATGGAGTGAGTAACAAGATCAAGAATTTGTAAAAGGAACTCAGCATTGGAGCAGGCATCATCGTTAACATCCATTTTGGTGGGATTCAGTTCGGCCGATTGTTTGCTATCCATAATACGTTGTATGGTTTCGGATACGGCTGCCTGTAGGAAACCGGTACACTCGGTGCGCATATACAAGTCCATGAGTGTGGTGGCCAAACTAGCACCCCTAAATAGAGTGGTGGTTTCATTTTCTCGAGCAATTTCCGCCTGACAGAGGACACGAATCAATTCGGTTTCACGTTTTTCATGTCTAAACACCCGTAATAAGGCGGTAGCCAGGGGTACACGATCATTGTGGCACAATTCCGCCAAAGCTTTGACGGCATAAAGTTCGGGTTCGAGTAAGAGTTGCTGTAGAGGACTGTACTCTTCACAAGGCATTATGAGATCATCTAAGTAACGCATTCTCAAGCGTAAGGAGCCCCATTCACCCATGGGCGTCATGCCGGTTAATTGATACCATTCCTCTGTTTCTTGGCCATTTTTCAAGCTGGCCAAGTCAATTGTTAACTCTGCAACTTCACTATCCTTGCCACGTTTACCGCGTGATATTAAAGTGATGGTTAATGAAACTACATCTGGGGGGACATCACTATAAAGAGAAATAAAACAAAAATGAATTTTAAAAATTGAACAACTTAAGGAAATTTCAAACTTACTCCAAAACAAACTCCTCCTCCCATACTGGATCGGGGGCTATTTTCACTTTTGTTTTGCCCACTTTAACTTGATTCAGGGAAATACTACAATAGGGATGTGGCACTAATTTAAATGGCAGTCTATGAGCTTCTAAAATATGTAAATTTAGGCAACGTAATTCTCGAAGTCGAGGCACCTTCTTCTGAGCCTTACTTAATTGTGAAATACACTGGGCCTTCAATGCATTTATCCACTCAACATAACTTTCTTGACTAGGAGCACATAAATAGGTTACAGTGGCTAAACAAGGCAATGCTCTCTCCACGATTTGAAAACAAAACGGCCGTTCCCACAGAGAATCATGACACTGATAGAGATAAGCACAGGATAGATCGATGAGACCCTTGGGTTTAGTCTTTTTCGGATTGTCATAGAAACACAAATGAGTTTCGCTGCCCTCACTTATTAAAGCAAAGTATAGTTGCTTCCATTTGGCAGTCTTATCCGATTTCTTATTCAAATGCCCGTGATGTTTAATGCCTTTGATTTTCTTTAAACCAATTTGATCACGACACTCTCTTAGGGTGGCATAAATCTTTTCGGCAGCCTTCTCTACCACATACTGTTGATTGAACTCGGGCTGGGAACCATTTACCACCGGATGACTTAGACAATGGCCCTCGACTATTTGTTCTTTGCGATAACGATTGATGACAGCATCCAAACACTCAAATGTACGACCACCCATGAGATAACGTACACCCTTCTTTTCAATGCGAAAACGTTGAATTTGATTGTTGATATGGAAGAAGAGCGAATAGTCCCCGGGTGAATTATCGCTGGGACGTACTAAAAAGCTACCAGGTCCAGCTAAAATTTAAAATAAAAACAAACATTTAGGCTGTAATAGATTAAAGGAAAGGAAAGTAAAGTAAAGCTAGGAACATACCCTTTACCAACATATCGACCGCCTCATTCTTTGTGCAATTGGGATGAAACCAAGGAAATACTGTATTGGGATCAATGGCGGGATCCAAGTCATCTACCAATTCTCTAAAGATCATACCCTGCTCACCAGTACGATGAGCAGTTACCCACAACCAGCCATCGCCCATGTCATTGTGCACGAAGAAAATGTCGCCCTTTTGAAAACTCAACTCATCGGTATCGGGCATTTTGGTGTAGGGCAATATGGCCACCACACGTTTCTTGTCATTGACCGGTTCGGGCGGTGGCACTGGTATAACCAAACGTTCACGTTTTAAGAGATCACTGCAAGAAGTATAATAGCCGACCAAATCGCTTAAAGAGATAAACTGGCGACCGCCTATGTAAAAGTCACCGCAAACAGCAGTAATGCTGGAGGAATATGAAGAGAAAAGCAAAGCGTTATTAAAGTTTCAAATTATACATAAATCGGCGACAAGGCAATACGTTACCGAAAATGATTAATGCCTGTACGGCCCAAATAGCTGAGAACATAGGAGCCAGGTTTGCGATCACTTTCACGCACTGAAAAGAAAAGAAAGGAAAAGAAAGAATTTTTTAAACGGAATGACTCATCAAGAACAGGAGTTATAATAGAGAGAGAGAGAGTTGACTTACCCAAATAACTGCCCAATTTACTGCTGCCACGTAAACGTGATTCAGCTGAATAGCGATCCAAGCGTCCATGATACCATTCACTTTCTGGTGGCGCTATAATGGCAGGTCGTTCGCCTAAATATTTTGCATTTCCAGGTAAGCAAACATAAATTTTCATGCACAAATTACAAATCCCAGGAAAATGCCAAATGAAACGATGACGATGTTTAATCACAAAGAAGAATCCATAAGACAGCACAAAGTAGAGAAGGGAAGCAATTATTATTGTGATGGTAAATATCATTGTCATATTATAAACTATAATTAATAATAATGATGTGTTTTTAAATTATTTAATTTGTTGTTGTTGTAGTTGTTGTTTTCTTTTTTAATTACAAAGAAAATATTGCAAAAAACACAAAACGTAAGAAGAGTTAAATGACACTTGAAACACAAGAAACAAAAAGTTTTTAAAGGAAAATCTTCATTGTTTTTTTTTTTGTGCTTAATAGCTGGAAGAGGAAACAGTAGTCGGCGGCGGCCTTTTTTTATTTTTTTGATATTTTATTTGGAAAAAATTTCATTAACTTGGGCTCGTTGTGAAACTAACCAAAAATGGAGTTTATTTTTTTATTTGTCATTGTTTTTTGGTTTTAGTTTTCTTTATTTGGTAATACCTTTTGGCCACCATACAAATGATTCATTCATAATGTTACACTCTATATGTGGACAATATTTAACCCTCAAATGTGCCAAGCAACATTGAGTGACACGACGTAGTGGTCGGTCTTCTGATAGGATGTCATTAATAAAATTTGTAATGGAATGCATACATACATAATTGGCCATTACAACCGTTCAGTCAGGATTACGGCCTAGCTTCTCACACTACTCATGTTGTGTGCCTTAATTTAATACTTGAGTAGCGGGACCTACAGCTTAACGTCGGCTCCGAACGACAGATTTTTTGAGAAGCTTTTCATGGCAATTTTTACTCTCAAAGTTTTTGCCAGAAATCTGCTGAGAGGAAGTCGCCGAAGAAATATTTTTTTTTTCATATTTCGTTTTGATGCCTGGCCTGGGGCTGGAACCCGGGCTTTTCGTCTAATAAGCGAACACACTACCTACTAGACTGCGGCGACTAGGATTTGTAATGGAATTCCTTCATGAAAAGGAGGAGGAGGATAAAGGATAAAAAACTTAATTGTTTTCCATTTAAATTATTTGCCAGAACTAACAAACAACCACTCATTGTTCTATGTATGTACAACAACTTAATGCCCAGTCACTTTGGTATTCCATCCTGGGCACTTTTTCTATCCTATGGGGAGGCAATTTTATACTACAATCCTAGTCATTTGCTTTGTCCATCTTCAGGGATTCAATGAAAGCTGATTATTATTAATTTATATAGGATATCCTATCTTAAAGCTAGGCCGTAATCCTGACTGAAGGATTGTAATGGCCAATTATGTATGTTATGTATGTGTTATATAGGATATCCTACCCCAGTGCTTTTGCACTAAAATTCTGAGAGATATTTTCCGTTATCAATAAGGATATCTCCCTACCTAGTACTTTATATGCACCCAGATGTTTCCTTTTGAGATGCAGTAACCCCCCACTGTTTCTAAGTACATACATATGTGCTCTCATGATTAATACTTCTCATCACAGAAGCTACAAGGCTGAAATCTATTTCTATTCTGTACAAATATTCTTTAGTGTCCAATGGACTTCTTTTTTTTTACAATTTAGGAGAGATTTAATTCACTCCTAAACCGTGCATGGGGATGTAGAATGGAATGTAGGGTGGTTGCACGGACGTTGAGGCAAAAGCTTAATCCTATGGGGTCGAAACATATCCCAGGCATAGGAAGAAGGAAGGAGCAGAGTAAACAGTGAATTATTTTCTACACCACTGTTGTTGTTTTTTGCAGGTGCGTAGGCTCAGATGGCTAAGCAGCCGTTTTGTTGTCTTGGGTATTTAATAGAGTTCATAAACGGGATTGACTGGCTAGGGGCATATCTTTAGAGGGAGATTTTATATATCTTTTTAATTGCTGCAGTGTTCAACTTTCGTTTTTTTTCTTTTTAATTTTGTTCCCCCTTATTTTCATTCCTCTTATTTTCTTTCTTTTCGCCACTGAGGAGTCACAAAGAAACAAAAGGTGTCTGGATAAAGGCATGAAGCCGGTAAAGCGCGACCCTCCCCAACCTACCGAACCTGACATAAGGAATTTATGTCTTTCAAACTTTGAAAATTCAGACAAACAAAAAAAAACAAATGCTTTTAAAGGTTAAAACATTTGCAAAACAACGCATATTTTTTTTTTTTGCAATTTTTGTCTGTGCGCAGCTTCTATACGAAACGAAATAGCCATTTGGCAGGCTGTGTTTGCAAACACCGTCAGAAGGGGAATGGGGGGAAGGGGTTGTTTTTTTTTGGTAACACCCTATATAAACCAACATGTGCCACAGAGTCAGTCAATTTATTTAAAAAAAATTAAAATAAAATAAAAACACAGAAATTAATGCGTAAGTCTCGTGTTTAACAATTCAAGTTTTTCAAAAGAAAGAAAAAAAAGTCGAAAAAGACTTCTAAAGAATTTGCAAATGTAAGTTAAAAGCAAAACAAAAACATAAAATACTTCTACGGCATCTATATACACAATAAATTTTAGTTTGATTTTGAAAATAGAAAATAAAAGAATTTAAATTAAAAAAATAAAAAAGAATTTATTTAAGAAAGCAAAACTAACTGACAGAGACGACAACAGGTGTTTTATGTTCTTTTGATTCCATTTTAGGAATGAAAGTAAGTGAAATTTATTTATAACAAATATGTAAAATCAAACAAAAATTTTTGAATAATTAAATATTGAATATTAAACAAAACAAAATTTTGATTAAAACAGTTATTCTATGGCATAAATAAACGAAGAAAATAAAAAAATCTTTCCTTTCATTTGTTAAGTAAATTAATTGGCACCAGCGTCTCGAATGCTTTAGGCCAATTATCTGGTTTATCCAAAACAAAAAGATTATTGAAATCGTTACAGAGAATATACATACATACATACGTCTATTTAAGTGCAGAAAACTGGCAGTTTTTAATTCTAATCTTAGACAATGGAAAACTGGAAAAGTAATCCAGTTTTCAGTTCGAAATGTCGTGGTAAAACTTCAAAGAAATGGCAAAAATTGTCCAAACAATATTTAGCAAATTGCGAAAAACGCCGATAGTTTAAAACAAACCCAATTATCTCTGTAAGTTTAATTGCTTCGCATTTGTTGGTCATAATAGAGATATCTCCCAGTACAGGAGCATATAACCATTTTCGCAACTGGTACCGTGTATTTACGGCAGTCATCTGTTGCATCACTATCGCTGACATCGTGTAAATACGGCAGTTACTCATTGATCTACAGAGGCTGAAACCACATATTATACACAGCAAAAACAACTTGCGTTTTCGCGATCATTGACGCCGTCATGAGAAGTTACAAAGTGTGGTAAAGATGCGCCGTGGCAAAGTGTATCAAATAAAATCTGAAATCTGTAATTCGCTCAGTTCGGTTCTTCAGAGCACAACAAATTGGTCTGGTTGTTAAGAGTCATTGTGTCATTGTATCAGATTAAATTATACTGAGTACCTACTGATCATTGTGGCGTTACTGGCAACGAATCTACGGTTGGATTGGCAAGATCAGGCTAAGCTTTATAGACTACAACAGAGAAGAAGTGGGTAGACCACCAATTGGCTTTTTTTGGGTTTATTGAGAAAAAGTTTGATTCATAAATGTTTAACAAAATTGGTACCAAGGTATGACAAAAAGCGTGGTGATTCTCTAAAAACTAACTACACTTGATTGAGCTTAAAAGAAACATCTCACGACATTATGCAGAAATGTTTGATGACAATGCCTCTTCGACTTTGGTTTGTAATTGATGTCCACATTGATCCCATTGACTTCTATTCGTTAATTCTTATCTTGTTAAGTTAAACAATTCAATTGTCTCTCGCGATTTTTTTTTAGTTTTTTTATTATTATTGCTACTCTCTATTGCGTTAATTTTTTTCTTTTTTAAATAAATTTAAATTAAAATTTTGTTTAAATTTATTTAAAAATATTAAAATAAAATCAAAATAATCAAAGTGTATGTAGAATTTTATTTCTCACTGTACATTTAAATATGTATTTTCCACACTTTGTCTTTGAATAATTTCTTTAAAAAAATAATTTTCTTTTTCATCACAAATTTTCCATTTTTAATACTTTTTTCAAGTGATTTTCTTTTTTTTCTTTTTTAAATTTTAAAATCATTGAATAGAAGAAGAAACTTTCATTTTTTCCTTCTACTGCAAGTAGTCAGTAAGCGAAAAGAAAGAAAGAAAAAAAAAAACAAATGATTTCCCATTGTTTTGCTGTGTATGCTTCATGTGTATTTACTGTTAATTTATAGCACTTAATACGGGTTTAATGAACATGTCACTACACGATTAAGGCTCATTGTTTTTTTTTTTTTTTTTTGTTACACATAGATAGTGTTGTTGTTTTTGAAAAAAAAAATGTAGAAATACACAATTAACTGTTCAACAACAACATGAAACATAACAAATTATAACAAAACACAGGAAATACACACACGCAAACACAATATGTATATTTAATAGAGAGAGAGAGAGAGTGCAAGAAAACAAATGTAATTGTAAACGTAATATATAAAAAAAAACAACAACACTATTAATAACACATAAAACGCAATGGCCATACATGTAAATGCTTCACTGAACACAATGTATAACAAATACATTGTTTTTTGTTTTGTTTTTTTCTTATAGTGTTTTAAATGCATTACAAATACTTTTGATTTTTTCTTTAATTGCTTGACTTTGATTTGCTTTGCTTTGATGTGTGTGTGTGTGTGTGGCCTTTGCATTTGAATTATGTGAAAAACAAAGCTTAAGTAGGTGTATGTATGTATGAAGAGAGATAGAGTACTCACTACAAATATGTTGCATTTTAATAACATAATCGATTATTGCATCAACATTATCGAAATCAACAATCATGCCGCCTAAGCCACCAGCATCATCAATACAATTACTAACACCACCACCATCATCATTATCATCTTTGTCTTGCACTGTGTTATTATGATGATCATATTGCTGCTGATGATTGCTATGATGGTGATTATTATTATGATGTTGTTTACTTGTACTTTGGCGACATGTTGCTGCTAATAAATGCTGCCTAGAATAGCAGGATGCAAATGATGATGCTGTTGATGTTGATGATGTTGTTGAACATTTCGAGGAGGTATTCGTTAACGATTTATAACTGTTTAAAGACATTTTTATTTGTTTGGCTTTTTTATTGTTGTTCTTGTTGTTGTTGTTAAATAAAACATTTAAAGGAAAAATCTTGTTTAAAACACTACACTCCATTAAATTATCACACACATAAATACTAATTTTTTTCTGAAATCAATATTTGTTTAACTTTTTTTTATAGTGTACGTGTTGGAGGGAGACATAAATTTTAATTAATGACTTTTTAATTTAATTATAAATTCTATTTTAGTTTTTATCACCAAAAAAAAAATTGTTTTTTTTTTTCATTTTGCCATTTTGCGTTGAAGGAAATTAAAGCGCACCCAACCGAACCGTAGTGCATAACACTAAATTTTATTTTATTTTTTTTGTTTATTTTCTTGTAATATATCACGTTTTTATTCAAAACCTCCGATGTTTTTATTTTTAAATTTCAATACAAAAATATTTTAAATAGTTTTTCCTTTTTAAACAAACCGTCTGCGCACCATCACTACTTAATTATTAATAAAATAGAAATTATTTTTTAATGCAAGAAATAAATAAATAGCCAACCAAATGCTCTTATAACGTTATTCTCTCTCTCACTCTCCCATACACACACACACACACGAACGCACACTTATTTACAACAAAGAGAGATAGAGGTCATCATAACAATACAGTACAATACAATAATAAAACAAAGCATTGAAAGAGAGCATGTTTATATGGAATAATTATAAACAGAGAGTCTTTCCTTTTGTTGGCAGTTTAGCATAAAATAAAATACTTTGTATGGGTGTTGAAAAACATAAAGCAGCAGCAAAACTAAATAAAAATGTTGCCAGAGTATTAAAAAATACTTGTTGAAAATTTTACAAAATTCGATTAGATAATTTAAAATAAAATCTGTATTGTATTAAAAATAAAAAAAGAATAGAGAAAAATAAGATAATGGGTAATGGGCATTGGTGCGACGGTATATATACTTTGGGGATGGTACAAAGTTTTTCAATAGACTCTTTGATAAGTACATACATTGTTATCTAGGCTAAGGTGGAGCTGTTCTAGGAATGTATTGCGTCGGGCGATAGGATAACTATCTGTGATAGGAGAGTAAGCTTGCCTTAAAGGCGTTGGCTGGACATTACGTCAACTCGTAATTTGTTTCCGCTTACAGGAAGACTCCAACTATGCTCCTAGAAAGTTATAAATTGGTGCTGTGTTCGGTTCTAAGATATTGTGAGGGCTGAGGACTGGCGCTATAAAAAGCTTGCACCTGGAGAAACGCTCAGTAAGGTGAAGTAGATAATCTTCCAGTATTATACTCTTTTTAATGGATCACAAATAGCCAGTTTGTGGGACAAAGTCACGCCCTTGTTTTTTTTTAGAGAAAGTTTGGCAGGAGCCTATAACTGTTTAGGCTCTGCGTTGGCGTACATAGCAAAAAAACTCAGGATTCTGAGCCAACTTTTCTTTAATAGCTTTGAAGAGTATCATCTCTTCTCTGACATTAGTTGGATGGTGAGGAGACCCTTTTTCTTCTTTACCTTTCCTTTAATTCTGGTACTAATCGGGTGTGCTTTTAACGTCTGTCTTAGCAACCTAACCCTACATTTTTAATAACTTCTTGAGAGAAGAAAATATGCGCTACAGAATTCAAAGGAATTTTATAGAGATTTTATGGGCGAACATTTACTGTCCATTGCTCTGTACGAGCAGATCTTTCAGGTCTTGAACTTCTTTTATCGTGTGTATATAGAATCTTATATGTTATTATTAAACGGTAGATTCGTTTAGATCCCACGGGTTTCGTGTGACCATTTTGGAAATCGATTTCAGTATGTAGGGAACAAATATCGTCATTCATTCCATAATTCCAGCTCGATCACGACTCTTTACATCATGCTTAGATTAAGTTGTATGAATTTCTAGCCTATTTTAGCAAGAACTTGTGATCTATGATGATAAGACTTATAGTTTTCCGCACCAACTGTGTTTTTAATTTCAATTTTTAAACGGGATTTTGATATTTTCTTACTATTAAGTATTTTGTTTTAATTTGTATAAGTATTTTCCTTAACAAATTTTCATTTTAAATATTAAAAAAGAAAACAAGCAAAAAAAAAATTCAATGAATTCCTTCCCATATGCATTTTGCAACTCAAAAACCGCTTTCATTACAATGCATCTTAGCCGGAGAAGCAACAACAGCAGCATTATAAAAATGACATGTCGTCGTTGTTCGACATATTGTCCATCAATCGGCAATCGCCGTTTGTGTCTGTCATTAAGTCTCGGACCAATTGTTTTTTGAGTTGTTTGCACTTTAAGGCGATTAATTACAATCGTATGTGTGCGTGTGTGTATGTGTTGAGGATATTATGGAACGTAAAAAATGAGTATTTTTGCTATTATCTTTCGCCTAGCAGTAGTTTTTTGCTTTCTTTTGTTTTTGTTTAATGTACCAGCATATGTTTGTAACAGTGTTTTGGGATATTTTTTTCTTCATATTTTTGCTGTTTATTGTTTACATTTTTTCTTATTGTTGTGTAGTGTGTTATCTCTTTGAATTCTTTTTTTATTTTGATTATTATTATTATTGTTGTTGTTGTTGTTATTGTAATGATTAAAATGAATGCAATTTGTTTTGTTTTTCCTAAAAAAAAAAAACTTTTGTTGTTTTTATTGTTAGCGAAAATATGCATATTGTACACAATACATACTACATAGTACATATACACAATAAAATTCCTCAGTCTCAGTAGGTAAGGAAAGACCAGCACAATATGTAGGGAAATGTCTCGATTTTTTCCTATACTAACCGTAGTAAAACAACCTATTTTACGTGACAGTAAATCAAAACCAATCTACGGTTCCATAAGATGTGAAAATATATTGAATCTATTGGAGAATAGACCGGTGTGCTATCGACAGTGATAGAACTGGCTATCTACTACAACTCAGTAAGCACAGCATGAGACTGGTGGTTCCCTCTGTTAAGCTATTTATGAAATGGTGTCAACCGAGGTCATATAATAATAAGCGCACTAGTCAGATCCCACATGGGCTAACTTATTAGCCAGTTCATTTCTATAGAAACGAGTGCAGATGGATAGTTTGGATTATAAGGATAATTGTTGACTCTAGCAAACGATTTACAAACAAACCAAAGTTAAAGACCTAAACAGACTACAGGGCAATATTGAATCACTGGATAACGGTAGACGGTGGAAAAATAAACGTAACTAGCTCGCTTAATAAACAAATACCAGAAGGTTTTGGATGATTGCGATTATAAAAACAAAAATTTTTTATTTTTATTAAAATTTGAGAAATTTTCCTTAAAAATCCTTAAAATTTTTTTAATTTCCAATATCCTCCTTGTCGCCTGTCGCTTATATTATAATCCTGTGCTACCACCACTACCATTGTTTACATTTTTTGAGTAAACATATAGCATTACTCTCTATCGTATGAAATATAGGGATATTTTTCTCAAATATGTTGTCAGTTGTTATGCTCTTTTGATTTAAGCAACTATAACAGTTAATGTTTACTTTGTTGCTGTTTTAGTTTTTATATTTCTTGGGGTTAAGGAAGTTTGGCGTCACTATTTATAATGAGAGATATTGTATTGTAAGACAATTAGCAGCAATAATAACAACAACAACAACCATGTTAACAGTATTGCTAAAGCAAATTGTTTTTTTTTTTTGTTTTTGCAACACTTGATATATGTATGTATGTGAGTGTGTATGAGTGCATGAAATACTTTGCAATCAAATTGCACAGCAGCCATCATGTCTACGGAATGCATAATAAAGTATGAAATTTAGCGTGCTGTTGTTGTTTGTGTTGTGTTTTTTTTTTCTCTGATGTTGTCAATAATGAATATCAGTAGCTCAGGCTCTTTACAAATACATACATACTATGTACATGCATATGTACATAATGTACATAAGAGAACAAGTAAGTAATTGCATTATCTGTAGGAGAAATATGTATGAGCATATGAAGTAATTGAGTAAATGTGTGTTTAACTGTGTGCTTCTGTACTTAATTACTTGAATGTATTACTAATCAGGTGCAGAAAAAACAACAAAAAATAACAGTTAATTGACGTTGTTAATGACATTTAATAATGAAATCATACCGAGAATTCAAAAAAACTTTTTAATTAATTAATGAATGAATGTAAAGAACTAATAAACGAACGAACAAAGGCAAATTAAAATTATTAACATGTTTTCAAGATGAACAAAAAAAAAAACGGGAAAAAATTAAAATAATTATAAATAAAATTAATTTAAAATGATTTTCATGTTTCTTGAATGAAAAAAACACAATTAATTTCCATTAAATAATGTATTTAAATCACATTTTATTTGAATCTTTTGTTGATATTAAATCTTAAGCACAAGCACAAGCACAAGGCATTTAACCCTATTTTTCTAAAGCTATCTTTGCCTTTTTCAAAATCATACGGTTTATGTTTATATTTATTTATGATTGTTGGTGTTAAACTATAAATTGTAAATGTGACCCTTTCGTCTTCATCTTAAACTCTCTTTATCTCTTTCAAACTTTAACACTTATTATTCTTTGAGTTAAATCATACGGTGGTTTATGTTTACATTGTGTGATTGTTTATATTGTTGTTGTTGTTGTTATTATTATTATTGAAATAATCTAAACAAACTGTAATTTTCTCTCTTAAAAAAGAAAAGAAATTCAAATTATTGGCCATCAGGTCACAAGTTGTATGCCAAAGCAAGCAATTCTCGATAATAATTTATTTTAAATTGGAATTTTTTTTTCTTTTAAAATTTTATTCTAAGAAAACACAATAATTGAAATATTTTTATGGTTTTAATTTGAATTTTGTATAAAAAAGAAATACATACATATACACACTCAAATAGAGAAAAATAATAATAATGACCACATAGATAGCATAGTAAGAGTACCACTTTTTTAACATAAGCTCTTTTAAAATAATGAAAATCGTTTAATTTTACATATATAAAGCCCTACTTAACGAATGATAAAAAAAAACGTGTCAATCTGGCATCATTGTTCAGTCGTACAATGCATGTTTCATTAAGTAATGAATTAAAAATAATTTTAACCTTAACCATGATTTCACAATATGGGGCAAAAACTAAAAGAAGAAAAAAAACCAACAACTGTTTGGCTGGTTAGCTGACGCCCGATTTCCTCTGTCCAAATTTTGTTTCTATTTCTTGTCTTTGTTTTATGTTGACGACAAAACGTCACAGAAACACCATTCCACAAAAGCAAAAATATGTACAATCAAAATAAGCCTCTGTTGCATACAGCAGCAGACAAAACTAATACACGAAATTCTTAGAAACAGTCTAGAGGGCAATATAATTTCAAAACTGGTGCTGAGAATGTACAACAGTCACTTGGTACATTACAGTACAAGGAAAAACTGCAATGGTTTGAAAACAGCACGCGCTCGGTATGGTTGTCGGGATCATTATTGGCTAAACCGTTATGGGCGCGCATGCGAAACGCATTGGTCTTGGACACCAAGCAAACAATTTCTGCAGCAGCTGTAGATATAACAAAGAGAAGGAAATTATTCTTCACCTATCCAGCATATGGCCAGTACTATATCGGAGAAGGAAAGGGCTCATTGGTGTTGACTATATGAATGATCTGGATAAAGTCAGACATAGACATTGGCAGTCTGAATTACTTTATATAATGCTTCAAGCGGTTCCGAGACTACTCAATGTGGTCCATGTGTGTCCACCCAATATTTTTGAATGGTCTGCCACCTCTATTATGAAGTCGCCGTGGTCTAGTAGGTAGTGTGTTGGCTTATTAGACGAAAGGCCCGAGTTCGAATCCCAGGTCAGACATCAAAACGAAAATATGAAAATATTTCTTCGGCGACTTCCTCTCAGCAGATTTCTGGCAAAAACTCTGAGAGTAAAAATTGCCATGAAAAGCTTCTCAAAAAATCTGTCGTTCGGAGTCGACTTTAAACTGTAGGTCCCGCCACTCATGTATAAAATTAACGCACACAACATGAGTGGTGTTGAGAAGCTAGGCCGTAATCCTGACTGAAGGGGTGTAATGGTCAATTATGTATTATGTATGCCACCACTATTTTTGTCATAATCGATCAATATCATCATCATCAAAACAGTTATGATATAAACAATCATTATCATGTTATGCTATGTTAAGCTAACATAAAAAAATCTATGTTTAGTTTTGTCTGCCACTGTATGTGCATAATAGCACCTGTTTTGATGGTAAATGTATGTATGTAAAATATTGAAAGTTACCAACATTAAATATTAAAAAAGAAACAACAACAAATTGTTACCAAATACAGCACGTGCTAGTTACTCCAAACATAACCACCCACCACACAATAGTAAATACAGACAGATAGAGCGAGAGAGCAAAAGTGAATGAAATAAAGAGAAGAGAGCAAAATAAAAAAAAAAAAATAAAAAACAAAGTAACAACAGGGGTGTGCACAAAGCACAAATACATAAACAAAAATGGAATGGAATTCAAATAGTTTTTCTTTTTGCAAAATAAAACAAAAACAAAGAAAATATTTAAAATACCTTAAAAAAGGGGAAAAGGTTTTCCATTAACAACAACAACAACCACAACATCAACTAATTTATTTTGCACTTGCACTCTCTGTAACAACAATACACCATCTCTCTTTCTAAATACATATACACGTACACATACCGTAAACATCTCTTCGTTTACGTTTCGATTCTGTCGCCTCTCTTCAAATCTGTTTAATATATAAATGCAATTGTTTACCTTTAAGTGGCTGGCTTGTCGTCGTTGTTTTGTTTACATTTTAATGCCTTCTCGCACTTCTCTTTTCTCGTTGACGGTGTTGTTTTTATCAAACACAAAACAACGGTAGTTTTTTTAACGCCACACAACACTATGCACTTGTGCTACAATGTTTTGTTTTGTAGGTTTGGTAATGCTGAATTAACCAATAATTGTTATAAAAGTGACACATTAACAGAAGAAATAAAGTAAATGAAGAAAAACACAAACAGGCACAAAGACAAGACAAATATTTTTATGGATTTTAAATTAGTTTCTGCGATTATACGCAGTCAGTGAATGCATACATACATATGTAGTTTGTGTTTGTTTTTTCTTTTGTTGCTAAATTTGGTTTCAAACTTCCTTTTTTTTTTTTTTTGTTTTTCATCACCTGACTTTAATGTGGTGGTGATTGGTTGGTTGCATTGTTATGGTATTTCTTATTGTTGTTATTGTTGTTTTGGACGGCTAGCGTCAATGAATTTTAATTGCATTTGAATTGAAAATCAATACATACACACATAGTCGTGTTACAATCAAAGAAAAAAGTAAACCAACACCGTGTTTATAATTTATTTTTAAATATGCATTAAAAACAAATCAAGATTTTGATTTTAAATCATCTGAAGAATTTAAAGGCTTTGCATCAATTATTTCAGGCTGCCTTCCAGAAAACAAAAAGTCGAGCTTAGCAGGCAAAATTAAAAGTTTAAAATCAATTTGTCTGTACATTTTCTTTATACAGTAGTTTTGATTTAGCTGCCTTTTATTTACGTGCGCATTGACTTTACCTGCACAAAAATTTTGAGAGTGTAATCTATAATTAAAGTAAAAAATTTAATTTAGCTGAATTTTTGACTTATCTGCACAAAAATTCTTGCAAAAGTGAGTTGTGCAGGTAAGTCAAAACTACTGTATGTGTACAGGTAACCCTCGATTTACGCGGTTTGTTGGGACCGACGAAATTATGTTTAAATCGAAAACGCGTAAAATGAGGTTAAGAATTCATATAAAAGCTTATTTTGGGACCAAAAATTACGTATATCGCGTAATTCGAAACATAAAATACATGTAAAACTCACTTTTGGTACTTAAAAATCGTGTAAAAAAACATACAATTTTTAAAGCTTTCTGTTTAATGACCCTGTCTAATGGTATTTGTTTATCTATTGCATGTTCTATCCAAATTAATAATGATTTTTCCATTTTTTCGATTAAATTATCTGGAACATAAGACACACGTTTTGACGTAGCGGCAGCTCCATCACAAACACTTCTACGAAATTTATTTTCGTTTTTCTGAATTGGTCGTATCGTGGATTCATTTAAATTTAGAATTTTTGCTAAAGAGGTTTTTCTCCACCGTTTAACCGATCCAAAATATTCACTTTATCCAGCAATGAGATGACTTTTCTCTTTTGAAATGTTTTTTTCTGCGCTGAAACCATTTCTAAATACATAATATTAAAATATACTCAATCTTTTTGTACTTGCACTTTTACATACATAGTTGTACATTATAATTTTAGAAAATTAACTTGTTAACTTTTGGAAAAAAATTAACTTTTTTTACAACGCAGTGCTGCATTTCGTGTAAATCGAGGGTTGCCACTATTTTTTAAACGCGTTATATCAAAATCGCGTAAAAAAAGTCGCATAATTAGAAAAATGGATGTTATTTTTGAATCGCGTTATATCAAAATCGCGTAAATGAAGTATCGCGTAAATCGAGGGTTACCTGTACTTTCTTTATCGGAACTTTACAATACAATCTCTTCTCTATTTTTAATTCATTTAATTTATTAAATTAGTAAATATAATTATAAAGTATTTTGTTTAGAAATAAAAACATTTCCCCCCCCCCCCCCCTCTCTCTCTCTATCTCTCTCTCTCTAATAGAAAAAAAATAAAAATAAATCAATAAAGTGAGCAACCAAGTGTGCAACCGCAAAAACCCATACGGTAAGTAGCATGTCGATGCCGTTAACGATGTAATTTTGACTCTAATCAAGCTTCTATTGTGTTATATATTATACACATATACATCAGAGATCAGCAATGAATCCCTTTTTCGCTACTCATAAGTACTCATGCAATTTTGAGTATGAATACGTCATCAGTATTAAAATTCAACTACTCTGATTCATTCGTATTCACTACAACATTGATTTATAAGTACAGGTTGCAATGAGTATGAGTACAACGTTGACATCAAACTTATAACATTCGGAATATGTTTGATTCATACGCCTACTCATTCAGATTCATAAATTTAGAAAAATACTTATAGTACTCACAAATGATTCGAGTGATTCGAGTCATTCATCAAAATTTACAGTATTAGTTGTTGTTGCATTGACAAAGAAAGAAGAAAGATACATAAACAAAAAAGACAAAGACAGCAAGCAGAGCAAACACAGAATCGTCTTGTGAGTATTGTAATGTTCGTACGCGAATCATACTTATTTTGTGATTCGTGTATACGATGAATCATGGAGAATCGAAATCAGTAACATCATGCGTATTGATAAGTATGAGTACGACGAGTATTTCAAACTTTGAATATGAGTAGTATGAGTATGATATTAAAATAAGTATGAATGCGTATAAGTATCAGAAATTTTGAGTATGATTCGAATCTACTCATCGTTTTGGATACTTATTGCTGATCTCTGATATACATACATTAGAGCGACTCAAGTTGTATGGAAGCAAAATTCGTGCTCGATGTACCCTCCTAAAAATGAACCTTGGACTTTTTTAAGATGACATTTAAAATATTTCGGCTCTAGCTTTGACCTCTCGTGAGCTGGACCATTTTGAAAAAGGGTCTATTTTTGTATGTTTTGTTAATTTGAGAATTTACCAACATATAGAGTATGGATGTTATAAGAAAGGTTTTTTCAAGGCGCGTCCAGCGGTATATACAATTTGTCCACGGACAATTATCCATGTCCTTTTTTTAAGGATATTCTGTAAAAAAACGGTTTTTGAATTTTTTCTTTTCTTCTTTTCTAACCAAATTAACTCTAATATGATGGCGGATTTAGTTTCTAGATGATGTTTGGATGAAAATAGGACTAAAGAAAGAAAAAAAGAAATGATCCACGACTTTTTGTGGGCATATTTTTTCCCAAATTAAAAAAAGGTATTACATTTTTTTGTTTATATTTACAAAACTATACTCAAAAAACGCAAACTAGGGCGAATTTAAAAAAAAGCTAAGACCCGTATTTAATTAAATCAACTAAAGATTAAAATATGTTAATTTGGTTATTTTATTACAAACAACCCCGAAGAAAAAATTCAAACCCCGTTCTTTTTAACAGAATATCATTAAAAAAAAGGATATGGATGATCGTCCTTGGACAAATTGTATATACAGTTGGACGCGCATTGAAAAAACGTTTCTTATGACACCCATATTGTATATGTTGGTAAGGAAACAGATTCTCAAATTGACAAAACATGGAAAAATAGACCCTTTTTCGAAATGGTCCAGCTCACGAGAGGTCAAAGCTGGAGCCGAAATATTTTAAATGTCATCTTAAAAAAGTCCAAGGTTAATTTTTAGGAGTGTACATCGAGCACTTTTTTTGGTGAGTCGCTCTAATATACATATGTATACTATATACAGATTTATATACTTAGAATGCTTAGAATATTGTGGTGAAGCAGAAAGAGACGCTTGCGTACTCAATTCCGAGGTTATGATCCGATAAAACTACTAAAATTAGGAAAAAGTTAGGTATTGAATTGGTGTTCCTGTAGAAAGGTGTGAGATAGGGGTGGTGAAAAGCCAGCCACGGGTGTTTAGAATCGCTATTGCGCCGCTGCTGATCTGGGAACGAATTGTTCCGAGTGTTCTATCCACATATGTATGTGAGTACAAACTGCCTTAAAGACCCTAATAGTCCACCAAGTCAGCTCGAGGTTGCTTTTTGTTTGCATGGGGGGTGCTAACAAAACTAAGCTCTTGAAAAGGTTTAGAGGGTGATACTATATTGGATTCTATAGCATTATGGCGTATGTGGCAAATGAGCTTTCAAGGAGCTATCAGGTAGGGGTTCTATAAAAATTCTATTAGAACCTGAGACACTATGTTTTGAGGTTAAGAACCAGTTTTCTGCTGAAGTTGCTGTAATATATATTTACTTAATTGGATATTACAACCCTTTAGTCAGGATTACAAGACACCGTTCTTGTTTTTGTGCCTTGCCAGTGCTTGAAATATCGGAAGTCACCAAAGGTGTGGTGTGATGATTAAATAATTCAGAATAGAACCACCACAATCCAATAAATGTTAATAATTTATGGTTTGAAAGTCTGTATTATTATTAAACATGGGTTTGTATTTTATATTCATCAAAAATAATGAATAATTTCTAGATTAGTCATACGTTTTAGAGAAGCGTGATTAAATGAATTTGAAAAATGTTTTTAAAAATAATTACACAATAAAACAAATCTGCTAAATGGATGGATGGAGAATTCGTATATTAAATCAGGTGTTTGAAAATAGAAATGATTTGAAAATGACTTACAATAAAAAAAATCATTTAAGCCAGTCTAATACAATATTTATAAAGGCCAAGATGATGATGACTAAGAAAATGTTCAAAGATTATTATTTGATTTTATGTATTAATTTTTGTCCATTTTAAATACACAAACAAATGAAAAAAACTGACTCATAATTACCACTAAAATATTGAATTTTCTTCTCATAAGTAGGCTTATAATTATATAATTTTTATTACATATTCAAACTATTAAAATATAATGAAAGCGTGATCTCTTTTAATATAAAAAAAAAACCAATGAAAAACAATAATAAAACTAATAAACAAAAAAAGGAAAATTAAAAAAGAAAAATCTAGTCAAATAATGATAAAGACTCTGTGTTGAAATGCTAAGCCACCAGCCTATAGCGGCGACAACAGCGGCCAGCTGTCGGTAAAGAACACACATACAACACATGACATGCAATGATTCCATTTGAATTTATAAAAATAAGAAACAAAAAGGCAAAGCAAAGTGTGTATGACCTCTCTCAGCCGCTTACATTCTTACTTATAATCAATATTGTTTTGTGTATTGTGTATTGCATATAGGAAAAGCAATGAATTTTAATCAAGTCGCTATAAAAATATGACAAAAAATAGTGCAATGAGTTCTAGATTCCGACGTTGTGCGTTACACTATCTGTAGAACAAAGAAAAAGCCTGGTAGTAATATTTTCAAGCAGCCATAAAGTCTGTCAGTTTTAAAAATGAAGATGACGACGACCAAATCATCTTTATTATCTTCATTGTTATTAACGCAAGTAATACACAACAAGTGTTGCTTTATATTTATTGGGTATAGACATTAATTTCTATTGTTTAAATAAAAAAAAATTATGTTTTTATTCAAACTTCTCAACCATATCTGTGGCTTAATTACTGACAACCAACAACACAAGACAATTTTTTTTTCTAAAAAATTAAAAAAAAAAAACAATTTTCCAATGCGCTATTTCCGAAATAAATTCGAACTTATAAATGTCTTTATGGTTTCAAGGTTTCCAAAAGTTAGATTAGGTTAGCCGACCCCCATGTTCTTTGTGTAGCAATGAGACAGCAATTGCAGTCTCCACCGTAAAACCAATTTGTGAAAATCACAAAGTCACAAATACTCTCCTGAAGAAGATCCTTGAAATATGTATATTTCATTCTCGCTAGACGAGAGCAGAACAGTGATGTAGAAGTTATCCAATACTCTCCTTTTTATTAATACAGATAAAAGTAGGACCACATCGTGTGTGTACTATAAAGATTGACTGGCTACCCGACAGTTATTCCTAAGCGCCAATAGGCTACATCAGATTTACTATGAAATCACAGGAAAGCATGACACGCTGTCAAATTTGCCAGACACCGAAAGGTCAAATTCATTACAATATATGTATATACAGTGGTGGCCACGAATTTAAGACACGACATATGATGGACTTATTTGTGATAATTTTGTGATAATTGAGAAATCTCAAGAAACCCATGATATTTTGGAAAAATATACTTTGGAGTTTTGCCGCTTCGGCTCTGATGGAAAGCAGTACGTCTGGCGCCCTCCAAACCTAGAGCATCATCCAAAGTACACCCTAAAAACAACCTGGTGGTGGAAATGTGACGGTGTGGGCAGCATTTTCCTGGCATGGTGTAGGTCCCATTTACAATATAAATTCTAAAATGGACCACCATGTTTACAAAAATATTATAACAGACACAATGATACCATTCGCTGAAGACAACATGCCTCCAATATAGAAATTTATGCATGATAATGACCCTAAGCACATTTCACGTCTAGTGAAGAGTTGCTTAGAAGAAAACGATATCATTGTTCTTAAGTGGCCAGCTGAATCCCCGGACCTCAATCCAATTGAGAACTTGTGGAATGATATTGAGGAATATTTACGAACAGTTAAACCAAAAAATTCAAGCGATTTGTGGGAAGAAATCCAAAGGGTTTGGTATGCAATTCCAAAGCAACGTTATGTGGCATTAGTTGAAAGTTTACCCAGGAGATGTGCTGCTGTGATCAAAAATAAAGGATTTCCCACTAAATATTAGAATTTTTTTTTATGAAGCTGAGCTTAATTTAGAGAATAGTGTTATATTATGCCTATGTCTTAAATTCGTGACCAGGTAAAATTTGTGTTTATGTATATAATATGTAAATAAAAATTCTTAACCGAATATAGGTAAGAAAATATTATTAATTTTTCTTCATAATATTACAAAAATCTTAAAAAAAATATCATGGACCCATAATTTTTTCGATAAAATGTAAAAATTATCTCAAATAACTCAGTCATATGTCGTGTCTTAAATTCGTGGCCACCACTGTATATATATGTATATACATATATGCGATCCAATACCTGTTTCCGTTTTCAAACCATCAGTAAAGATTGTGATCTCGTGCTTCCGAAGAAGAGATTTTGCAGCCTAATCTTCTTTGTAAGGCATTCTAATCCTATAGATCCTACTGTAGCTTAGAGAAGGTGTCAAATTCCCAAGGCAAGCCTAGTTCTCGTTGAATGTTGCTGTGAGCAATGCGAAAGTGCTTCAGTTCATTTGAATCTCTGGGTCTCAACACAGACGCATTTAAGAAAGACATCCACAGAGGTGATGGTATGCTCAGACTGGCCTGAGAAATAGAACTTATGGATCTGATAATAGCAAGATAGGATGGCGTTTGTGTCTTGTTCAAAGGGATGAATTACGAGCTGTCTGGCACAAGCCTAATATACGCTACGGATAAGAACTGGGTTATTATTATGAGGAGATTATTGTGGGGATCCAAGTGTCTTCTTAAAAATGTTGACACCATCGTCAACCAGGGAAATACCCTTAACTACCTACATACCACAACAAGTCAGTAGATCAGCAAACAAACAAACTTTCATTCACAATTTTCCTTTAAGGAAAAGAGAACCATATTCTCTCTTTGCTTACAACTCCTCTTCTATTACTACAACTGCTTAATAATAAGAGATTTTGTTGTTAATTTTTCCATATAAACATTCCTAATAAATATACGATGATGATAACGATGGCTCTGGCGGCATGTAACATACATGACAGTCTGGCCAAGAGGCAGGCAGGCACACTCTGCATTTGGTTACCGAAACTTATTTCATTTTTTGTTATTGTTGTTGTTGTTGTTGTATTTGTTTAGGCTATAAAGTGTGTGACGTTTTCTTTCTACACTTCGTTTTCAACGTTCCAGTCGTCGTCATTTAAAAATTATGGTGTCTGTCGCTGCTACATACACATAGTACACTATCTACGCGTGTGTCTCTGTGTCTGATTGTCTGTCTGTCGCTAGTCTGTCTTCAGTTTTATTATTATAATTTTTGTTTCTTTTTTTTTTGTTTTTTTTGTTTATTTTTATGTTAAGTGCGCTAAATCGTACGTACATACGTACTTATACAAAATTTTGTTTTCTATAACCATATTTTAGTTCTTTTGATTTAATATGTATGTACGTGTGTGTATATATATATATATTTTCGTTCCATTTGATTGTTTCATTTGGTCTGTGCCTGTGCCTTGAGTAGTAGTGACGGCAGCGGGTTAAACGCATGAATGTTTCTTTTAACAACTACTGTATGGTGTGTGTGTGTACTATTCGTTACACAGAATCTGTGACTGCGACTGTGGCTGTGGCTGAGTCTGAGTCTGATTCTGAGTCATACCATACACACTTCACTTCAGTTTACCTTACCTCTTACGAAGAGGAGAGTATAAATTGTGCGGCACATTATTTTGCATATCGTCTTGTATGATGATGGCCTTATTTATAATACAATTTGCTTTTTGTTGTTGTTTTTTTATTTAATCTTTATTTCTTTTAAATAACTTTCAAGAATTGCTCGGTAAAGAGAGAGAGAGAGAGAGAGATAGACAGTCACACAGTTCTTCAACCTTTACATTCAAAATTGAATTCATTTAAGAAAGAAGGGCTTAATACCCGTGTCCTTTTAAAATTTTATGGAACTATTTTAAAGAGAGGTAATTAGCATTGGAATAAATCTGAAGATGCATTCAAAAAAGGGTCCACATACAAAACTTCAATTATAAACAATAAATAGAGTGACATATCTCCAAAAGTTCTCACAATCAACATACAACACGTGCCTTCAGCTAAGTACTCGTTAATAAATCGTTTCAAAAGAACAAGTAGAACCGGAACTAAAGGAGTAACTAATCATTAAAGTACTGAAAAAACACAAACTAACTGTATAAAAGAACTAGAGAGGAATAACGTTCTTGACCATGATTAACAAATATATGTACAGGTTACAAACACACTGAACAGAGCGCCGTTTACACTGAAATGTTGAAATCAAAGTGTCCCTAAAGTTAGAAATAAGAAAACAAAAGCACATTGAATTAACGATGAAGTTCTCTAATTGATCCTGTTTAATTTCTACCAAGTCATTAGTATCTCATGATCATTTCTCAGTATTTGCGACAAGCCTTAACATTGATGATGATTGATGATTAATGCAGTATGCTAAATGAAAACTTAAGTGTAGAAACGGGCTTCTATCGAAGGAGAGATCGTTAAATCTCTCCCCAAAAACAGAACTGAATGTAACAGTCAATGCAATGGCGACTAGATTCCGACATTCATTTAATTAGCTTTCTTGGGTCCTTTATAGACGTCACTGCAACCTGCGACAAGATGGAAAGTTAGGAACAAAAACCTCAAGCACAATATATCTGGGAATAATATTGAACGTTTAACTGACATCGGTGGCTCATATAGACAGCACTTCGAGGGTCAAGAATGCCATAAGAATATAAAAATAACATGTAACATGAACATATACGAACCAGAAAAGACTATAAGTTTGTGAAAATGGGTACTATTTAGAATCGTCGAAGCTTACCACGATATGAGCAAAAAATGTGCTTTACAGAAATCGGTATATACACCTTATAAATAGCCCTGGTAGATATCTTTGACGGCGACAGAAAAATGCAAGTCATGGAAAAAAATGCAAGTCATCAGCAAAAAAATGCAAGTCATCAGCAAAAATATGCAAGTCATCAGTAAAAAAAATGCAAGTCATGGACAAAAAAATGCATATCAGCAAAAAAAAAATGCAAGTCATAGACAAAAACGCAAGTGATAGGAGAAAAAAAATAAATTACAAATCATCGGCAAAAAAGTGCTAGAGGCTCTTCTCAGACCAGATGTGTGTGAATAATTACCATGAGAAGAAATTTGAGTCATGCATCGAACTATCCCGACCCCATGATCGGGCACTGCAGACTTAAAGACTCTTCAGGATAGAATAGAATAGATCAGGTAATGAGGTCTTGGATAATCAGTACCTGTGCGGCGTTAATGCGTCTAAAAAGAAAACAGTTGGGCAAATATCGAGAGAAGAGATAGGAAATTATCTTTCCTGACACCGAATAATATGTCAATGTTTTTTAGTGCAACAGAATTAGGGTAGTACTATAGATAGTACAGGTATTCGCAGAATACGAATGTGCCAGTTACTTTTGTTTTGGCCAACAGTGTATACATACATACATACATATCAACTTATATTTAATATGGGACAGTTAAAGCCATAAAGGCAAGAATATTATTATATTTATTATTGAAAATAAAATGGAATAGTGTCTAAAATTTACAAGTAAATGATAAGAACTTTTTGCAATATTTTCTTTAATAAGAAAATGTAAATAAAATTTTAAATAAATAAAGATATAGATTGACTTACCATTTAACATATTGATGCCATCAAATTCATCTTGATCCAATTCCTGTTGTAAATCGCCCATATCGAAAGCAACACCACTTACAGCACCGCCACCAGCAGCTGTCATACCGACGCCACCACTGCCAACAAAATTATTAATACCGCCACCAAACGCAGCTAAATTACCATCATCCGAACCGCCAATGGGTGAGCCAAGTTTATCTTTTTGTATGACAACATCCACGTTGCCCAGCCGTATTAAATCTGCCATTTTCGGTGGTAGCGGTAATATGTTGGGTAGAATTTTGAAAGATTTTTTTTGTTTATTATTTTCGTTACGTTTACGTTTGTTGCGTTGCGTTTGTTTTTTGTTTATATAGAGAGAGAGATAGTAAGTAGTTAGGATGGACGTGAAAAATATGAAAAATATAAATTATAACAGATTAACTGGGGTTTCGTTTTTTGTTTGTTTTCAAAGCAAAAGAACAAAGGAAGCTGGCTGGCCTGGACTGGACTGTTTATATACAATAAATGTCGCACAACAACACTTTTTACACTACAACAACACTACAAAACGATACACGTTGGAGCAGTATTTACGTTTCCTTTCGTTTTTTTTTCTTTTTTGGTATGAAAATGGTGTTTGAGAGTTAAACTTTTACACCACTTTACGAGCAAAATATGTGCGTATGTATGTATGTGCGTGTTTAAAAGGAGATTAGCAACAGCAGAGCAGCGTTATTTATAAAAGCAACAGCAGCCAAAATATGAATTTCTTTTTAAAAGCTATGAGGTTTTTTTTACTTCTTATTTAATAAATATAGCAGTTAGGCAGTGTAGCTAAGATTTAAACGGTAACTACGCATATAATTGTATAATAAATGAATGGCTTTATACTACTCTTGAGTATGTATATTATTTTCATATGTAATGTATGTATGTCACCTTTGCTTTGGTTTTATTTCGTCTTCTGTTTTTTGTTATCGAAAAAAACAAACAATTCCTTAAGCTTTCCACAAATCAATATTTGTCTTGTCTTAATCACAAAATATTCATGGATTTTTATATATAACTTCCTGGTTTTAAATGTTGTATTTAAATCTGTTGATTGATGAGGAGGAGTAGTACTAGTAGTGCGGATGAAAAAAGCATGAGTTGTGCCAACATTAGCAGCATTTTAGCATGGTTAAGTAAAGATGTTAATCACATGACATGTGTTATACAATCCTTGTATTATTAATAAATGGCAACAGTTGCTTTATATATTATATTACGAGCATGATAGAGGCGCACACACATAAAATGTTTGTTAACTAGTTATTAATTACTGTCTAGTAGGCAGTTTATGAGATACACACATCAAAAATACTTTGGGCGTTTGTAAATAATTATGATGGCACCGGCCCCATTTGATGTTTTTTGTTTTAAAGCAGGACGTATTGTATGTATGTATGCATGTGGTGGTGTTAATAATATTGATTATAACGTTGGAAGACAAACAATTATTTGGAGTTGGTGTTTTGTTTGGTTTTATCTATCGACTGATGAGCGTTTGCGAGATTATGTTGTTTTAGTTGAATGGAAGATGATTTTTCTTTCTTACTGCAATGATGTTGGAAAAACAAAAAGAAAAAAATTTAAATATGAGTTAAGCAGTTGAATTAATGGAGAATTGAAGATAGTTTAAAACAGATTTAGATAAGTTTAGTTAAAGATAAATAGAGACCGTATTATTGCAGACAAACAAAAGAGAAAAACACAAAAAAAAAAGGAAAAAAAACAGATTGTCAAAACTGATAAGTAAATGTGAAAAAATAAATGACAAAGCAAGAAAAAGGAGGAGATCTTAACAACTAAACAATTTATGAAATTAAACCCTCCAAAACAGACATCACGATAAGCGCTAACTCTTAGAAACCATTAAAGAAATCCTGGCCAAGTGTCCTAAGTACACACTTCTGAATACCAGGCCAGAAGACCAAAAAGTGGTAGATCAGTTCCATCTAGTTCTCATCTTTTGCCGCAGCTAGCCTTAGTTCAACCAAATTAACACATAACATAACACATCGTGATTGAAAATATACAGAAACAAGAGGAGCTAGTGCTCCTCTACAGCAAGTGGAATTTTACAATAAACCGCAGGAGAGTCTGAAGGAGAGTTAAAACGTTCAAAGAATTGTCTCCAGGACGGTATACCTCAGCCGGATTTCTGAAAGGTACGTCAAAATGAGGAGTAGTTGGAGACAATAGAGCTTCTCCTCAATAACTGTTCAATTATTTGCAGAGGAAGTTTGATTACAATAGACGGTCTATTTGAGAGTTAAAACTTTCTTTCCAGAGCCCATATTCTTGCTCTTTAGAGGTTTATGATATGGGATTGCGCTGGTTGATATTTTGAGTTCTGCCTTCGTCTTTCACACTTCTTCCCCATTGCTTGGACGAATTGCTATTATGACCATGCACATTTTCAAACCTCGTACAACTACCCTACAAATACCGAATAAGCAACCATCAGCCAACTACTTGAACTTACCTTAACTATTTCCAAGCCTGTCTTGCCTTCTTATTTAACTTTTGATCGAAGGTTATTTTTATTTCTTTTGTAGGAAAATTTTATTTGAAATGAATATTTTTTTGTTAATTTGTCCACCATTTTGCTACGCAAAAATGGTGGCTCTAACCTCACTTTTTTTGTAACTTTAATTTCTCGATCACTCTTAAGTTTTCACACTTTTCACACAAATTTTCTTTATAAATTCTTTGAAAATTTAAATATTTTATTAAGCAAATTACTGTTTTATTTATTTAAGATTAAAAAAATCCATTTATTTCAACAGGAACCAAAACGAATTTAGTTAGACACGCGCCTAGTACTTAAGAAAATTACTTTACTACTGTGCTAAATCAAATACAGTGCGAGAGAATGAGAGAGAACAAACGGTATATAACAGTAGCAAAGATTAAAAAACCGCAAAACAAGTAGTACACTTTTGGTAATTGAGAAAATAAGCGTACAATTGAAAGAAAACCAACAACAATAATGATAGCAGTAACGACATTAACAACAACAATAACAAAAAATCAAAGCAAAGAAAACAAACATTGAATGAAATTTGAATGAATTGAGAAAAGGATGATGACTAATAGCGTATAACACAAGAGATGCTTTAATGATTTGGTTAAATAAGAAATATGTATGTACGTACATATGTATATACATACGTACATATGAATATGCCAAATGAAAGAACAATGAAGAAAGAGTAAAAGTGGAATGTTTTTGTTTTTTTTTAAATGAATTGTTAATAATTTGACAAAGATTTGTTTGCTGGATTCTAAAAAAGTAAAATTAGGGTGTATTTGTTTGGGATTTTTGCATTAGAAAATACACAGAGTATGCGCTACAAAAACAAAATTTTTTGTTATATTGTTGTTGTTTTTCTTTTTTTTTTCTTTCATTCTTGTGATAATATATGCATACACACAGCAGTATAATAAATCACAACAAACATACAAGAATGAATGTATAAAAATCCCTTTTTTTTAAATACAAAAACAAGAGAACTTATAGCAGCAGTCTTGGACAGAGAACTTAGAAAATAACGGCAGCCGAACGTAGCAGCAGCAGAGGGAGAAGAACAAAAGAAGGCACACAATACAATATGTAATAAGAAGCAAAAAAAAAAGGAAAATAATACAAAACAGTGACAAAAATGAAGACAAAAAATAGAATAAAAAAAAGACCGGATGGGGCACGACCCATAGGAAAGAAAATGAAATGAAAATGTGGAAAAATATTTATCTTTTTTACTTTGTTTTTTACTTACCTCCTATGCACAAGGATTTTCTAAAACGTTTTTTCCAAACTTTTAATTGTTTTTGTAAACTTTGCATATATAAAAGTCATAAAACTTTAATCAAACACTCTCTCTTTACACTTTTACTTTGTGTTTTAATTGTTTTTCGTTGTTATTTTCTCTTCTTCTTCTATTATTTCTTTAACACTTTATTTGCAGACAATAATCAACATTCATTTATTAACGCCAACGTCGTTTTCTTTATTAATAATAATGTTTGTATTTGTTGTTGTTGTATATGTAACACAACATAAGAAAAATATACACACATACGGTAAAAAAAAACGTAGACAAACGGCAATTAAGTAAAAAAAAAGCAGCTGGTAATAGACCGACAGACCGACCGATGATTATGATTCTATTTTGGAAAGACTTTAAAACTTCTTTTTCGGTTTTATTAATTCAATAATTTACTTTTAATAGCTATACAAACAAACACTTAAGCACACAATTATTTTGTGTAGAAAATATACTTTCTTTAAAAATAAGTCTCACTATCTTACAAACACAGCACCCACAAAATTTTCTTTGCCATCCTTTTTAATCGTTCATTAAAAACTGTCGTTTTCGTTAGTCACACACACAATAAGCAGAGTTGCTCTTGATTGTATGAAATACTAATGTAAATAAAAAACACAACCATGTAAGAAGTAATGGTATAAATAAATGCAACTCTAAAAACAAGTACCATGGTTTGTGGTAAGTTTTAACAGATGGTGAACTTTTGTGGCATTGTGAGTTTTAGTGAGTGTTAAGCAACGTGGTGAATTCCTAGAATACAGTAATATTTAAATTCACTAAAATTACACCAAAAATGCACGGCATTATGGACAGTTAAATACTACCATATACACAGCGTATTATCAGTGGTAAATTTTATGGTTTGTGTCTGGAATAATTAAATTTCAGTTTAATAAGCGAAGTCACTGGCTTATGAAAATCCCACCATAAACTGGCATGTGAATTACAAAGGGTGGGTATTTAGGGTGTATATATTTAAACGTGGGGAATTTATTCGTATAAGGTGCGCGTATACTTTCTTTGTATGTTCATTCGAAGATGCCATTCGATTTTAGATTGGGCCCCTAATTAGGGTAATAAGAGGCCCTTTTTAGGTACCCATATGAGACGAATAAAAAACTGCTGCTAGTATACATCGAGAGATTTGCGCCAGTAGAGAAAAATTAAAAAATAAAGCTGAAGAAGTACCTGTTGGTACATTCCAAGACATATTCTTCTGTTAGAGCCTGGCCCAGTTGTATAGTGTTGACCGCATGCCATCGTTCCCTTCGTAACCATACACACACGATGTACGAACCTCAGCAATCAGTTAATAAATATATTTTGCTTCCGATTTTTTTTATGTTTATACATTATTTTGTGTTTATTTATTTAAAATAATAACTAAATTCATTAGTATAAATAATTAAATAATTATTGATTGTAATACATATTTATTATATTGTATATACAAAAGACTAGAAAAAGAAATACTTTTTTTTTAACTGGGGACTGTAGATTGGTTGGTTACATACAAATTTTACTAAATTTAAGTACAAAAAAGAAATATTTTTATAAAATGTTAAATAAAAGTTATTATTAAAGTATTAAATAAGTAAGTTTAACAATTATTATTAATTTATAAACTAGAAAATATTTAAATTAAATTTAAATTAAAAACAAATTGAAAGAAAAATATGGCAAGCAAGAACACAAACATACGCAGTTTTCTTTTTTAAATAATTAATTAAGTACGTCGCACTACATATACATACATTATAAAATTTCTTTTTGGATAAAAATAAAAATTTTCTTAAAAAATTTGTGTATTTGGCATGTAGTTTTAAGGTTTTTTTAAAGAATTTTTTAAAGAAATTTTATAAAAAATCTTAATTAATAAATTATTATTTTTAAAAAGTTAAAATTTTTGCAAAAACAATTAAAAAAAATTAAAACAAATTAAAATTATTAAAAATAATAATTTTTTATAAAAACAATTTATAATTTTTTAATTATTTTTACAAAAAAAATAAGTAATTTTTTGTTGCATAGTCTTGTTGATTAAAGAAGACCAAGCAAGACTTCAATAAAATCGTAATGCATTGAAAAATAAGGACTAGATTAGGAACCACACTTAGTATTATTAATAGTATTATGGGTCATATTTTAAAAAGGGATTTTGTTTTGTTTTTTTGTTTTCTTTTGTACAACATTTAATAATTAAAATTATTTTTACTTAAAAACTAAACCCTACAAACTAAGATGTATTTTAATAATAATTCTTTTTTTTATATTAATAGAAAACAAAAATAATTTTTATGGCATTTTAATATGGCTTGAAAAAATAAGAAAAAAAAAAACAAAAAACATTTGTAATTGTAATACATATTAAAAATTTAAATATGTTTTAGTTTAAATATATATGTATATATAGTTTTCTTTTGTTTTTCATTCAAGTTTATTTGTATTTACATTTGTGTTTAGTTTTTCAGTTTACTTTTAATTTTCAAGAAGTTTTACAAAATTCTAGTTTTAAACCCGGCTTTACATATTTTTGGTTAAGCTTTTTTCCATAATCTTCGTATTTGAAAGATGGTAATTCATTCAGTCTTTGATTTTATAAAAAAAATTTTGAAAAATAGCAGAACAATAACTCTTAAAAAAAGTTAAAGTTCGTATTAACTTTGAACTTTAGGAAAACATACTATTTTGTTATTTGAGTTCTAAATAATACAGTGAAGTAAAATATTTGTGGTTTCCCAAGCTATTTAACCTATTTAACGTTTTCGAACATTGAAAATCGAGTTGAAAATTTTAAATTTTTACGATTTTATTTCAAATTTTAGTAAAGCTTTCGAATTTTACTATTTTTCCATTATGTTCGAAAATTCGAACTTAATTTCGAAATTTAGGAAAACATGTCATTTTGTTATTTAATTGCTAAATATTACAATAAATTAAAAAAATGTATAGTTTCCTATAGTATTCAAGCTTTATTTTTATTTTCGAACATTGCAAATTGCATGGAAAAATATAAAATTTTTATGATATTTCATATTTCTATAAAGCTTTCGAAATTTATTGTTTTTCCATCATGTTCGAAAATTCGAACTTAATTTCGAAATTTAAAAAAACATGCTAAAAAGGTTTTAACGCTTTAATAGTGTTTTATAAACAACTATTTTTGCATTTCTGTAGCATTACCTTTACTTTTAAGGTTTCGAACCTAGAAAATTTTGTTTAAATTAAAAACTTTTCTTAAGAAATTTAATTTAAAAAGTTTTAAGAGTAACTTGAGAGTAGGATTTTTTCTCAACTTATGTTTTTTGTTGTTTACGCATGTTCTCTTTTACCTTTTTTTCTTTTTTATGTTATTGTGTTTGCTATTTTCCCGGTGTTTCTTAAACTGTTGTTGTTGATTAACACTGTTTATCTATTATTATAATTACATATGTTTACTTACATAATTCTTTGTCTGTATTTCTTTGGTTTGTTTTTTAATTCAATTTCTTCTTCTTTAGCTTTGGTGTGTTGTCTATTTCCTGTGTTGTTTGATGGTTGTTTTCCTGTATAATCTCATGCCATTTAATGGATCGACTAATGTCCACACGTAAATTATTGTGACTGTTAGTGAGCCTGTTAGTTTTGTTAAGATTTTTTAAAGAAAGAGGCTGGATTTCATCCTTGATTTCTACTACCTCCTCTACTCTATCTTCCTCCTCTAAAAACACCTGCTGCTGCTCGTGACTGCCATTATTATCTTCATCTTCATCAACATCATCATCATCATCGTCTAACTGTATAATTTCATAATTTAAAGGTTCAAGCAGATGGGGTGTAGAATCACGACTACTGACTACTTCTTCTTCTTCAGGAAACACTTTAACTTTCTCCGTTTCCTGTTCCTCCACCCTGAGCCCGAGTTCGAGTTCGAGTTCCACTTTCTGTTTTTCTTTCCCCTTCAGTTGCTCATAATTTTGTGATATTTTTACCTTTCTAACTAACGGTGCTGCCTCGTCATCCTCCTCCTTCTCCTCCTCCTAGCTGGTGGAAGATGGTGTTTGTACACCATTCGCTACCTTGCCCGGAAAATGGCACATACACGAGGGATTGGGATTGTGTTGAGGATTTTCATCCAATTTTTTTGTCAATTTCTTCCAGTATTCGATTTGTGCATTCAACAGTTCAATTTTCAGTTTACGCTCCTCTATGCCCAGCATAAAATAATCGTTTTGAGAGTTCTTGTGCGAAATGCTATTCGGTGTTGGAGTCTGTCTCTGCTGACCATGTCCACCACCACCACCGCCACCATAATGCTTGGAGGGTGTAAAAGGATTGCCAGCTGCGCCTCCACCGCCATTAATGTTCAATAGTAACTGATGGGTGGCAGCACTGACCGTATGGCTATTGAGTTGCAGGTTATTAAGGCTTTGCGGCGTTTGTAAATGTGTAGAGGAGTGTGGTGGTGGTGGCTGAGGCGTCGATTGTTGTCCAGCTCTTTGTAGAGTCGGCATGCGTGGATTGGTATTGCTGTTGTCCAACACATTGTTGTTATTGTTGTGATTAACCGCACTCAGACCCAAGCCATTAAGCAGCAACTGTTGCTCGGCACTGGCTTGCCTTAGATTTAAAGCCTGCTGTGCCGCCGAAGAAGAGCCACTATTGTGGGTAATACTCAATGCCGAATTTGTGGTTACACCTGCAGCAGCAGCTAAACTATTGTTGCTACCCGTGTTATTATTATTGTTATTGCTGTTGTTCAGAGAATTCTGTAAAGCTTTCATATTGGCCATGCTGCCTATACTGCCTACACGTATGCCTCCAATATTTTGTATGGTGATCTCGGGCTGTTGCGAATGATGCAGTAATTGGCTTACGTTTGGCGTTTGATTTTGCTGTTGACTTGAGTTGTGTTGCTGTTGCTGGTGTTGCTGTTGTTTTTGTGCTGTTGGCGTTGTACCTGGTGGCGGTGGCTGTTGCTGACGCAAATCTGTGGCAAATAGTTCTTCATCTTCTTCCTCTAAACACACTTCGGGTATATCCTTGGGACTTAAACAATCATCATCATCTTCATCCATGGCTTCGCCGCTATGAGATTGTTCGTTATCGCTAATATCCTCGGATTTAATGACAATAACATCGTGATCCATGCCATCATAATTGAGTACGGGATGCTGTAATAAGGGAAACTGTTTTGCGATATTAATAAGTAGGGTACGCCACAGGCACTGGAGGGGAAAATCTTAAAACTAAAACAGTCTCGAAGAAACATTAGGAAAAGTGTAATAAATTTGTTGCCCAATATAATCTAAAAAGCCTATCAACTATTGGCCACTGTAGCTGTCAAATATGATATGTGTATTCAGGCTTTAGAATATAAAGAACACCCAAAGGAAATTCAATCCTTAATTGATTCAGTTATGTCGACTGAAAATACCCAAGAATAACTGGTGAACAGTAGAATAAAAAAATCGAATTGCTATCTTCTAGTCTAATTGAGGTTAAGTTCGAAAAATAGAGTTTATGAGGGAACAAATCCCAGCCTAGTTCATCGATTTCTCTCCTGACCTCCTCACTTGATGGTTTAAGATTGTCAAACAAACACCAAATGACACAGCAATTCGACCTCATATCTTCAGAATAGATAGATATCGATAACATTCGATAACTTTACTTTTGTTTTTTTGTCAAAGTCCCACTTTTTTGTCTTGTTATGAAATTAGGAAACCCTGATTAAATAACCCGAATTTCAACCTTCAAACAAAACCTTTTTCAATATCTTTTCGTTTATCAAAAATCATTCATTCTTAGGCGTCATTTCCTAGCACTTGTCGTCATGTTTTTGAATAGCTGAGTCTGTATATGTGTGTGTGTGTGAGTGTGTGTGTATGTATTAGAGAGGGTATTAGAGATTGCTACATAGGGCACAAAGCCCAATTCACAATTGTTGTTATCTGCACATTTTTTTATTATCTTTTTCAACACACACACACACTTACACACACCTACTTTTACTTAAACTCGTTTACCGTTTTGATTGCTGTTATTCTTGTTATTCTTGTTTTTCTTTAATCAATACTTTTTATAAAGACTTACCTTTGAATCATCATAATCATCATCGTATTTCTGACGACCACCACCAACACCACCACAACCACCACCATTACTATAACCATTCGGTGACATTTGTTCGGATATATATTGAGCTACCGACTCCTGCTGTGATATCGTATTAAGCAAATCCATAAATGTACGATTACCTTTACCCTCACCGCATAAATCCTTTTTCAGCAACAATTTCATATTTTTATAAAGCTGACGCAACTGTTTCGACGAACGTTGATGATAGACACGAGCATTGAATTCTTTTGCTATTTGACGCCATACTTCGTCCTTTTTGCGATTCGATTCGGCATCGGTGCGTTTATTCTCAATGATGTCTTTGTATTGGGCCGCATAGCCCAATACCATGTTACGCTCCCGTTGTGTATAACGGGGAGTTTTTTCCATTTTCATTCGGCTGGGGAGAGACGTTTTGAAGCTGTAACAAACAAAACAAGAGATTTTTTTCTTTCTTATTAATTTTGTTTTTGTTTTTTCTTTTCACTTTCTATGCTTTTTTTTTTGTTCGTGTTTTTTGTTTTGATCTTGTCAAAGCCTTAATTTGTACTGAAACTCTAATTTACCCCATGACTGGTTAAAAGCAGAGGTGGTGGTGTTTAATACACTTGAAACACAAAGTCAAACACACACACACACACGCACATAAATAAAATGTAAACAACCATGCTTTACTAAAAATACATTCAGTGAACGAGAGTAAGTGTAGCAGTAATAATAATATACAATATATGTAAACATTACTCAAGTGAGTTTTCTAATTACGCTCTCCAAGCAAGAACACAAACAAAAACCCCACTTACACTACACATGTTGGTGGTGTGCTGTGATTGTGTGTGCACTTGTGCTTACTTGCTTACACCCAGACTTTATCTACCATTTTCAAAACAAAACCAACACTTACAAAAACAGCTGAGAGATATAGAGAGTGCAGAGATACCAAGGCAGAGAAAAAGCATAATCAATCAAGAGAGCCACAGAGAGATATAGAGAGAGAGTTATTTTCTATCTCTAAGGGGGTTTTAGATAAAAACAAGGTTTATTATGTTGTATTTGCTTTTAACTACACGCACACACACACACATAGAGACAGTGAATTGTGTGGTTATTTGGTTTAACGGTATAATTTAGCTTTTATTTCCCCCCTTCGTTGTTGTTGTTGTTGTCGTTGTAAATATAAACAAGAGTTGTTATCATATGTTGTTGTGATAAATAAAAGCTTCACTTAATTTTTTTTTTGTTACATTCTCTTCCCTCCAATCCCACTCTATCTCGCTCTCTCTCTCTCTTTATATCGCTTTAACTGTGTTATCAAAAAATCAATAGAAAACTCAGCCACACACTCATTAATTAATTCCCAATAAATATAAAAGAATTTGACTTTCGTTGTGAAGGGTGCATGCATGGCATGAGTAAGCAAGAGTTTTGTAAGTGAATGAAAAACGAGTATAACGGTTAATGATCTTATGTTTCTTCCTTCTTCCTTTTTGTAATGTAAACAAATCAGCATTACAGAGTCTAACACGAAGGACTAAAAGAGTATACAAAACAGATTTTCTCTTAAACAATGATTAACGGTTTAACAACTCAGTAGTTATTCAATAAAGCTAAGCACAATATGTACTACAGGCGTTAAAACCTTAAAAATGATTAAAAATTTTAATAAAATTCATAATTTGACTGTTTTTTTTTACAGAAAAGAATAAAAATGCGTTGGAAGTAGTGACGAAACCTACAGTTGATTCCAAAGGACAAATGCAGAGGTGACGTTTGAGCCGTTGTGTTCTTGTTTATTAAATCAACGTACTAGACTACTAGACTATAAATCGGAACGAAACGGAAATATCTCTGAAACGAATGTAAGGTTAAGCCTCGCAGAGGTGTGCAAAGCCAGGATTGTTACCAAGAAAGATAGTGAAGTGTATCTGGTGGGCTTGGAAGAGCATTGTCCTTTAAGTGCTTCTACAATCTGTTTTCAAACGATTGATCCTGATCGTTGCAGTCAACAAATGTTGATTGAAGCAAATAATTCAATTAAAAGAAGCAGAATTGATCGACAGAAAATGTGCCATTACGACCACACCAGACCACCTAAACACATCTTTGATGACCCAGCAGAAACTGAAAGGGATTTCAGATTTTTATACTACCACTGTACAGCCGGGAACGATCTCAGAATTTCCTAACTGATAATGGCTGCTGTAACGCAAAACGGTACCTATTTGGATTAATTAATAAACCTTGTCTAAGTCACATTTGTAAATTTATACGCTTTAAATGATCATTTTTAGATTCATATTGGTTACCATTTTATTTCTCTGAAAGGTTTGCTTATTGTTAACTGGCTTGTTATCTTTAAAACGGTTTAATTTCATTTTGTTTTCTTTCTTCTTTTATAAGCTTTTCTTTTCTGTACAATAATTATGAAGTAAATCACTGTTAGAGAGGGGGGAGGAGAAGGTACCGTAGGCAATCACATATAAATTTGTTATCAATAACACTCTGTACCCTCTTTACCCCATTCCCCCCCTTTACCATCTATCCTTGGCTGTTAACGTTAACTTTTAAAGCACTTAAGTGAAGTACTTTTTTTTGTACGTCTTGGTTCGGAAAGGTTTTGAAATTTACGTTAATAATGGCGCATATAATTCTTATTGTTGCTGTTGCGGTTTCTGTTACTGTTACTGTCATCATTGCTGTCGTTGCTTAACTAGTGCGCTATTGTTTTAACTGATAAGCGAAGCTTTATTTTTTGTTGTTGTTTTTTGCTTTTTCACCTGAGTTTCTTTCATTCATATCTAATTTTTTTGTATTTGTTGTTGTTGTATTTTTTTATTATCATTATTAAAACCAAAATTCATTTGAAGAACTGATAAGAGAAACTGGTATGCCGGTATAAACCCGAATAAATATCTCAGAAGTAAAATAAAATGTAACAAAAAAGAACAAACAAAAAAATTGCTAGTCACGTACAGTTTAAATGTTTCATTTGAATTTAGCCGGGTTTAATTATTTTTATTTTATTTAGAAAAAAAAAATAATAAAATGTGCGTTTAAATGGTTAATATTTAATGCTGCCCCCAAATACAGTTATAAAAGAAAACATACAACAGTAAGCCTTTGTTATTGTTTACATTTCAGTTTCTCTCTCTCTCTCTCCAAGTTCAGTTAACTAATTACCCAAACTCACCCCTAAAACCGTTTTTAAAGTACGAAGTTTTTATTGGCGTATTGCGCAAGTTCTTTAATGTAAGCTTTAGTATTTAAACACACACATGGACACTCGCTCTCTCTCGCACACAATATTTAAAACTGTGTTTAATTTTATTCTCTTACTTTGAAGTGAGTAAGTTTTGGTTGGGTTTGTTTTAAAACCAATCAAAAAAATTAATGCTTGCGGCTTAGTGTGCATGTGTATGACTTATGTGCATGTGTATTACGTATGTACGTACGTCATCATGAAGCGTTCTTCAGGGTTTTTTCTTCTTGTTCTATATTTAAAGCTGTGATTTATTTTGTTCTTGCTCACCCCCCCCCCCCCTTTCCACCCTGACTATTTTTGTAATAAGAACGACCGCACGCTTTCAAATGATGGCAAGTTTATATGAATAACACTCAAATATAACGGTAATCCATAATAAAACACTTATAACGGTATGATTTTAATGGAACTTTGATTTCATTTGTAATGTTTAGACCTTTCCAGCCAAAACTACTTTTAAATGACTAGTTCTCAGCAAAATTTCTGGCAAAAACTCTGAGAGTAAAATAAAATTGCCATGAAAACTTTTCTCACAAATTTGTCGTTTGGAGTCGACTTTGAACTATAGGTCCCGCCATTCATGTATGAAATGAACACACATAACATAAGTGGTGCGAGAAGCTAGGTCGTAATCCTGCTTGAAGGGTTATAATGACCAATTATGTATGTATGTATGTAAATAACGGTATATAAAGCTCAAGTTAACGTCAAACTCTTTGTCGTAAAGCATAAAAATCAATACTGTTTGAAGACTATACTGTTATACACGTTTAAACTCTCTTATTATCTCTCTTAAACTCTCTTTATTACTCTTGAAAAAATATTTAAAACTCTGCTTTGTTTATGTCGCATAAGCAATTTGTTGTTTTTGGGAGTGCAATTTTCTTATTGGGAAAAATCCCTGTCAAACGATACTTCTGTGAATTATTTATAATTTAACACTGGGTTTAATACTCTCCCTTGCAATCTCTCTCTATGTTTTTTTTATAGGTCTTGTAATACTTATTTAACTCTTGCTTTAGTACGATTACACACACACAGACTCTCTCTCTCTCTCTCTTAATGTCTTGTAAGTGATTTTGGGGGTTGCAATTTTCTTATAAGCAAAAATCAATAATCAAACTCATGATTTCCTATAACCATTCTCTGTAAGTTGAATTACCGTTTTAACTTTGCTGTTGGTGTTGTTATTGTAAATCAGCAGCTATTTTTAAAACTGTGTTTATGCACAACTTAATAGAGAACGAGAGGGAGAGAGACAGCGAGAGCGATAGAGAAAGAAGGAAACAGTAGTCAAGGAGTCTATATTTAAAACATTGCTTTGCTTTATGTTTTTCGCCCTCTCTTGGTTTATTTATTGAGTTATGGTTTGATTACGGTTTTGTTTGCCTTAAAGTACGTCGTGTACTTGTAAATGCGTAAGTAAGTGTGTTGTTGTTGGCTGCTTATGTATGTATTTTTCTAAATGAGTCAGGTTGATGACTTTTTTAACTCTGGGTGGTGTATTGTTTATTTTTATATTTCTTCATGTTGTTGTTTTAGTTTTTTAATATTTGTGTGTTTGAGTGCAATAATTACAATAGTTTTTGTTTTGTTGTAATGATTACACTTACACTTGCTATGCATATGCGAATGCCTTTTAAATCTGTGTTTATGATTTAATTTTAGCTACTCTTGTTATAGTACTCTTGCTCACAGGGGCTTTGCTTTGTTGGTTGGTAAATTTTCTTATCTACGGTATTAACTTGAGTTTTATATCGTTCTTTACTTTTATTTCTTTCTTTCTGCTCTTTTTTTTTTGTTTTTGTATTTATTTACTCTAGAGGTGTTTTACGTTTTTATTTATTTTTATAATTTTTTTTTTTTATTTTTTATTTTTATTTGTTGTTACTAATGCGTACTTTTGTTTTCTATATGACACATTAATTTTTGAACACCATAACTGTGGTGAGCGCTTTTCTAATCTATAGTTAGAGATTAGATATCAAAGAAAATATTTGAAATAAAAAATAAAAAAAATTATTACAAAACTTATTTAAACATCAAGGTAAAACACAAACTTTAAAACTTTAAATTACAAAAAAAAAAAAAACAATTAAAAAAATCCTGATTACTTTTACTTGAAAAAGGAATTTCCTAACACATGATGTAAACACAACACTCAGTTATAATATCCCAATAAGAAATAACGGTCTAATTCACGCAACAAGTTTTTTTTTGTTGTTTTTCTTTTTTTTTTTCAAACGAAACTAAAATAAATGAAGAGTTACTTACGCACAGAGTTACTTTAATGATGATAACCGTTAAACAATGAGAGCGTAATGCTACAGTACATATGTATGTATGTATATTCAATAAGGGTTTGAAGCAATTGAAACCCTACAATCATTGAGCAAGAAACTTAACAACACAAAAACAAAAAGAGAACACAACTTCGCGTGGAAAAAAAGTAAACGAAGAGTACAAGAACAACAAATATACTCTTGCTTGCTTTATGTAAACCTTGGACTAAAATGAAAATATTAAACGCAACAACAATAACAATTACAATAAAAAAAGCAAAAATACATTTTTCCTAATGTAAACAAAATACACTCATCACTAAAGAGAGCCAAAATTGTATGTAGGCGTTTAATAACAATAAAAAAAAATACATATAAGTAAATAAGTCTTCTTTGTGTATTTGTGTGTGTGTATAAATTTTAGTTCTAAACTATTTTTATTTAAGCACTGTCTAAAATATAATGCATTTAGATTGCTAATATTACCTACACAGTCTCTCTCTCTCTCTCGCTCTTAATTTTATATTGCTCTTCTAGCCTTGTTTAATGGCAGGCGCAAAGAGCAATATTTTATTCGTATTAGAGAGTAAAAGATTAATTGTTTCTGTATGCGTTTGTATAGCGGCATAGACAAACCCTACTCGAATTTGATCACTGATTGTTTGTTTTTTTTTAGACAAGAAAAATTCTAAAATATTAGGGTGGCCCCCACTATGAAATTTAACAACACATTGTGTGGACTCTTGATTTTACAAATTATCAAATACCTGCTCTATAACTGTCCAACCCTTAGCAAAGTGAAGAACCCATGTAGGGGCTTCTTTGAGGCTTTAGCTTCGCCATCGAGAGCTGATTTGAGAAGTCTTTTGAGATTTATATCGGGATTCAGTTGGTTTAGAGGTACAAGGACGACATCAAGGCGGGAAGTCTTATGCGGCTTTTTTCACATTTTCTCCAATTCCTTTCTCTATACTTTCTTAATTTTTTGCTCTTGAATACCTTTGAATTCGACGAGTCAGTTTGACTTCTGGGCATTGTACTTGTCTTAGTGGATATATATAAACCTAACCTAACCGATTTCTAATTTTCTAAATTCTTATTGGCTTGAAAAGTTTATCAAATCTGTCATTTGGAGTCGTCATTACTTGCAAAAAGTAGGTTAGGTTAGGTTAGAGGACGTGGGCTTGTCAACTGTAACAAGTACAGTATCCGGAGGTCGAATTGACCCATTGTATAACGTCCTAGCTTCTCACACCACTCGTGTTGTGTGCGTTAATTTTATACATGAGTAGCGGAACCTACAGTTTAAAGTCGACTCCGAACGACAGATTTTTGAGAAACTTTTCGTGGCAATTTTTACTCTCAGAGTTTTTGCCAGAAATCTGCTGAGAGGAAGTCGCCGAAGAAGTATTTTCATGGTTCGTTTTGATGTCTGACCTGGGATTCGAACTCGGGCCTTTCGTCTAATAATCCGAAACACTACCTACTAGACCACGGCGACTTCAATGCAAAAAGTAACCGTTCAAAAATTTAAATTTAACAAAAGTAATCATTTGTTTTTATACAATGCATAGTGTAATTAATTTTTTTACTATAAAAAGTTGCTCTTACTAAGCTTACTATGTAAACATTTGCAAAAAATATTAACGAGTAACCGTTTTCATAAGTAACCATATGCAGTAGAGTTAAAATTTTAAATTATTTGCTTAATTTGATTAGAAAAAAATGTATGTATTTAATTGAAACCAAGCAATTAATAAGTGTTTAAAAGTGAGTACCCATATTTGCAAAAGTAACCATTTAATACGTTCTCTTAATATCACATCTATGTATTAAAATAACCACTTGCTAAGAGTAACCAGTACTATTGTATACAATATTTCGTAAAACAAAAAACAAAAAATATTGTATTGTATGACCCACTATGAGTATGAGTGTTATTGTTGTTGGTGTTGTAGTAGTATTAGTATTTCTTGGCCATTCAATTTTTTTTTTTTGCTATTTTGTTTAAAAATAAAACATTACTTTACCCGTATCTTAGATTTAGATTTAGCCAGAAAATATTTTGTATGTTTTCTTGCTTCTTCTTCTTCTTCTTTTCGCCAGTTGCACTATATTATTGTGTATGATGCTTGCTACTCTTTGATATCCTCTCTCACTCGCGCTCGATTTTTTTCACTTACTCAGGGTGTATGTACATACGTACTCTTTTTACAGTTTTATGCCGTTTTTCGATTTTTTTTGAGGTACGAAAATTGTAATCGAGTCTATATGGCATAGACAGACACTCACTCATACATATGTATGTACCACTAAAAGTTTTATTAGAGACGACTTTTAAAGGCTATTTTTAAAAATTGGCCTGCGAATGTGTGTAAGAGAGTATGTGAATAAGCGAGAGAGTGCTTACGAAGAAGTGCTTGTTTCTAAACACCCGATGCGACGATCAATGGTGGATTGTTTGTGTGCCGTACATATGTGTGTGTGTGATGGCTGGCTGTTGTTGATGATGTTTTCAATACGAACAGTATTGAAATATTTTCTGTGCTCTTATTGATGTTGTTGTTGTTGTTGTTGCTGTTTTCCTTGCTTTCGCCTTTTGTTTATTATTGTTGTTGTCGTTGTTGAAATAAAAAAATTTCAAGATTCAACACAACCAACCGTATTGAAATGTGAAAAAAACACGGAACTAATAAAACACGGTGTTTTTTTTTCGTTCGGTTTTTTTCTGGTTGTAATCGGCTATGTGTCCGTGCTCTTTTGCTGTCGTTTTCTTTTTCCGTTTTTTTTTTTCTTTTCTTGTAAAGCAAAGTCTTCTACTACGACTGACTGACTCGTGTGAGACGACTATGAGTCCAACTGTATTGAAGACGGAATGGATACTGATTTAAGAAAACCAATTCAAGTAGGCTATGAGCATCAAAATAAAGCAACAACAACAACGACAAGAACAACAACATATTATCGAGGAAAAATAAAAGCACAGACACTGAATATATTCAGAACATCTTCTTAGCCTCGATAAAAGCAAAGATCGCTCTCGCTAGACTACATATAACACAATATAACGGGCTGTGCAAACACATACATCCAAATATAACGTATGCCGTAAACCGTTATAATAATGGGGGTTTTGTGTCTCTATATATGTATTAATACGTGTTCATATATTGAAAAAAAATAGCAAAAAAAAATTATTTCTTATGAAGAACACAAGAAAAGTATGCGTTTCAGAAAAAACCATCGAACAACAACAATAAGAATACAATAAAATTTTAACAAAAAAAAAATACAAAAAATAAGAGAAACAACAACAAAATTTAAATATAAAATTGAAAATAATTAAACAGATTTTTTTTAATTGCTATTGTTGTTGTTGTTCTTGATACATTTTTCTGAACGTAAAAATGCTTGCTCAGCCAGCACCAGTAGTGATGCTAGTAAATGATTTTCTTGTTCTTGGCTAAAGATTTTCTTTTTAGCCAGATAGTAGAAAATAATAACAACAACACCAACAACAAAAACTAAATTTAAATACAGAAAGACAAAAGCAATTTATTTGGTTGCGAAATCGGAAAATTTCCGTTTTAATTTTCTCGAAGAAAAAGGAAAAGAAATCGAAAAAATTCTTCTTCTTTAAAAGCTTCTTTTATAAACTACAGAACAAAATCGATTTAGAAGTTCTAAAGTACCTTTAGTCCGAAAAAGACACACAAGGCTGGAGTTATGGTGTTCTCAACACTTTTTTTTTTGGAGAGAAAAGCAATAAGGATTAAAAAAGCAGAGAATCTGAATCTTCCAATTGACATACAAATCTCTTTTATCAACTAGTTAAGTCGTTGTCCCTCCAATATGGTACATAAGTTACGTTGGCCAATGTTGAGAACTCTCCATGCAGTATACAGTGCCACTTAAGCCTATTATAATACACCAAGCCAATATCCAAACAGTGAAGGAAACAGTCCCTATAGGGAACCGTTCCAATTCAAAAAAAAAACTCGCTGTTGTGGTAATCTTCCCTTTTAGAGAGTTCAGTGACAACATGGCAATAACCTCCAATGTTTCGATGCTGGATACTAAAACATGAGGTGAATGTTAGTAGTCCTCACCTCTTCAGACTCACAGCATCTGTTGAAGTTAAGAAAGGAATTACCGAGTCTTTTTTCAATGAGGCAAAGGGCTATGAGGACCGCCATGGATGGTTCCCTGCTTACTAAGGACAAAGGTTAGGTTAGGTCGGAGTGGTAGCTCTGATATCACAAAGCTCACTTGAGCACGCATAGCGGCCCGTTGTGATGCCACGGGTGAACGCAGTCCCTGTATTTACCAAGTTCCACCAAAATCAGGGAAAAGGAGGAAGTTGGTCAGCGCAAGGTCTGCACAACAAAAGCACTACTACCCCGCACTGGAAAACCAGCCAGAAAGTTTGATGAACGAAGCTATATCCTTGATGTCAATAGATGATAGCTCCGTTAAGCTAACAAGGAATGGGGAGCCAAATAACCTATATCTACACCTAGCAAGAGACGGGCACTGGCAGAGAAAGTGAACAACAGTCTCCTCTTCCTCAGTGGACCTGCATCCACGGCAAAAGTCGTTGAAAGGGAGCCTCATTCTTTCCGCGTGTCTACCCATGACGCAATGGCCTGTAAGCACGGCCACTGTAGTCGAGATGACATCACGACCAAGACCAAGTAATCGGTTGGTACGCCTTCTATCCATCTTGGGCCAGGTGAGTCTAGCGGTGGAGCAGGACTCCTCATTGACCCAGGATAGGTTGGCGTCCCGAAAGAACCTCCTCGCAATGGTCAACTTGACCGAGGCAAGTGGCATACCCAGTTCAACAGAAGAGGATTCCGGAAGGAGCGCGCCAGCTCTGGCGAGCTCGTCTGCCCTACACTGAGAGACACTGGAGAAGCGCCAAGGAAGAAGGTCAAGACAGCGGCGACATTCCCTAACGATCCTAGAGTTAATCACGGAACCCGATAGAGATCCTATCGCGGCCTGACTATCAGAGAAGATCGAGACGCGAGTGAAAGGAGCATCGTTGACGAGGATCCATTGCGCGGCTCGGTAAATCGCCATTTCTCTATAAAACAATTAAAAAAATTTCTTGTAAGAATAAATTCCTTCCTACTTTCCTTCTCTCTCTCACTCTCTGTACTTAGTATATCTTCAAAGTCTTGAGTATTGCCTTTAAGTCGCAAATTAAGAATCCCTTGTCTGAAATTAACCTCTCATAAAGCATACATATATCCTATTGAACTTTCTCTCTCTCTCTCTCTCTCTTGATGTATATATCTCTTTATATGTACATGTATGTATGTATGTGTTTAAGCCTTTATCATTATTTTATTTCAAACATTTCCTTTAATTTCTTTCTAAAATTCTGTCATAAAAAAGAAAAAAGACTGAAGGAATAGAGAGAGAGGGAGAGAGAGAGCGAAAATCTTTTAAATTTAGGCTTCTAGGTGTAATATGAATAAGCATAATAAAAATAAACAAAAAGAAAATATTTAATGAATCACCTCCTCCACACATTTTTGCTTTTGTTTATTTTGTGTTTTTAATTTTCTTCATTAGATTTAAGGGGAAATTATTTGGAAACCCCGAAAAAAAAGATTCAAACCAAAATATATACATATATAGAGAGAGAGAGAGAGTCTAATAAGATATTTATACGAATGCGATCCAAAGACAGCAAGTTTATAAACCCAGTAAACATTTCATAAAGCAAGCAATTTGAGTACGCAACAAAAGGATTTACGTACATATGTATATAAGAGAATGATAACGAGTCCTGCCAAAAAAAAAAAAGAAAAATTGTTGCCAATGCTTATGTGTCAACCTCTCGAAAATGGAATACAATGGAAATGAATGATTATTTTGAAGGCAATGCGACATCAAGTAAATTATTGTTGCAAAATTGCTGCATTTTAAATAAAACTTTCAAAATGTTATGATAAATCCATTCAATAACAGACAAAATTTAAATAAAAATGTTAACTGGTGTTTACATTACATTGCATTACACATACATACATAAATTTAATAAGAGCACACGGAGAGAGTGAATACAAAAACATACACGTACATACTCAAATTTAATAACTAACGAATTAAAAACCGAAATATGTACGATGAAAACAATACACACATGACTGTATGAGCCAAAATAAAAAACACCCGAAATATCGAAGTAAGTATACGCCACAAAACAACAACAACAACAACAAAACAGCAATTAATCGCGTTAAGGCTTATGTGGAGGTAAACAAGAAGAAGAAATATCTAAACATTACCTACTAAAAGTCGAGTGTGCACACACACAGGAATAACAAAACAAACAACAACAACAACATATATTATAAAGTCAATTACAATTACAATGTAAATTATAAAATAGAAACGTTAGTTTATTACTTACACACACACACACAGTCACACTTACTTACAGAGAAAATGTAAAAGAACAGAAAGAGAGAGGGAGAGAGAGTACGTCTTACAGTGTAGTTTATTACTAAAACAAAGTCAGTGGAATTGCCGTTGTTTGTGTTTCTTTCTGTTTTTTTTATTTCTAGACTTTCTCTCATTTGGTCTGTGTTGATCTCAAAGTGTAGGTGTGTGTGTGTATGCGTGTGTGTTTTCATTTCATTTTTTGGGTGATACAATCGGGCCATGTTTAAAAATAAACTTCTTCTTCTCTATTTTATATACGAAATTTATACTCGTGCTCATAGTTCATGCCGATATTCATTCGTAGTATAGCTTTGGAAATACTCACACACTCTCACAAACACCCAAACACATACATGTATAGGTATACATATCGTCACCTAAAATGCAAAATAACGTATCATCACTTTTCACAATTTTACAGGAGAAGCAAAAAACGTTATAAAATGGAAAATATTGCATCTAGAAATGAAAAATTTTGTAGCTAAGCTCAAAAAAGGGCAGGAGATCAATTCCAGAAGAAAAAATAATATTTTTCAAAAACGAGTTGAAGTTATGTTTGTTACGTTATTTTGAATTTAAATTTTCTGAAACAAAATGACGTATCATCAATGAACAAATTTTAATATGAAGTGGAAAAATTCGAAAAAAAATCGAAAAGCGATTAAATGAGGTTCAATAAAAGGCAATGGAGTTGTTTGTTTTTGTTAATATTTCAATTTACTGTGTTTTATTGCATAAAATTCGGTTTAATTAAACAAAAAATTTAATTCATGTAAGGTTTTATTCTAAACACATTGTAGTTTATTTTGAATTTTCTTTATAAAATCGTTGTTTTTTGACGCAGATGCATAATTTTTTTTGGAGACGTGTATTTTTATCTAATGAATCATAATCAATCAAAAACCCGATTTTCATTTTTTTGATGATCCGTTGTTTTGCATTTCAGGTGACGATATGTAGGCAGCAATAGTATTATTTAAAGGGAAATAAACACTTAGAACAACACCCAGTAAGCATTTTTTGTTTGCTACGCAACGCTGAGACGGCAAAATTTGTTTATTTTTTTAAAGATCAATCAACTGTAAGGTGTAGTAAAACGATTTGTATTGATTTTTCTCATAAAACTGCAATTTGCGATCAGATTTTGTCCATGAGAGAAAGACATTTTTCAACAATTTTGAGAAAACACATGTGGGGTAGCCAAAAAAAAAAAGATTTCTTCGTTGACTTCCTCTCCTTTCCACTTCTGGCAAAAACTCTGGTAGTGACAAAATTTGCCATGAAAAGCTAATCCAAAAAATCTGCCGTTCGGAGTCGATTTTAAACTGTAGATCCCGCCCGCCACTCTCGGATAAAACTAACACAAACACAACCTAATTGCTGTGGGAATCTGGGTTCGAATCCTGGTACTCAGAGGCTTATACTGAGGTAACTTTTAGGGCCTTAGAGAGTTAACGTCAATTTGACCATTGGCTGGCTGCTGATCAGATCTTTTTATTCTTCCTTTTTCCTTCTCCAAGATTTTTTCTTTCAGTTTTTTCTCTTCGGTTTCCTCTGTTCTCAAATTTTTTTGTGTATCTGTTCTGTGCGTTTAATTTTCACTAAGGCAGGCCTCTAGTTGGAGATTATCACCACTACTCTTAAGGATTTTAGTAAAACACAAAGCTTATGATGGCGTTAAATATGGTGCGTAATAATGAAGTTCGCCTTGCATTTGTTGAGTTCAATCATAATAATAATGATCATCATTATGATGCTCATTAATAATGTTTGTTTGTAGGCGCATTAAAGAAGATCCCTAAACATGTGTTGTGTGCTGGTGTTACACAAACCATAACAATATTACACAATACACAGCCTAAAACATTGTGCTTTAAAGTGGCACAACGATCGTCGAAACGATCCAACGAGGCCTTAAGTTTTTATCTGTGAATTGATATTTTTAGCCACACGCCACGTAGCAAAGCAAACGGCAGAGAGAGGCAATGATCATAGAAATTTAATTCCAAAAACTAAACAAAAACAAAACCAAAACAAAAATCCAGACATTCTATCCACTGCACACCATACCATACCATGCCATCCATACATACAGCACGTAATTCAGGGCATCACTCTGGGCACTATTGAATGCGTTCTGATCTCTATTTTGAGAAGGTAGCATACAAACATTTTCAGTGCCTGCCTTTTGCTGGCCATATAATCGAATGGAATTGTGTTTCTAATTTTTCTTCTTCTTATTTTGTTTTTTAGCACTTAAAAATCATTTTTAAGATTGAGTTCAAAATTCTATTTTTACTGTGGAGCAGGCAAGGCAACAGCAGCAAGCAGCATTAATGTGTAAATAGCAGAGTATAGGAACAGAGCAGTCTCTGTGATGAAGTCTTTTTATAGTCTGTACTTTAGAAAAGAAAGAAAAATTGAATACTTTTGGGGCCGAAGGTAATTGAACTTATTAAAGCCAGAAGAACAAATAAAAAATATTTCCTTACTTGTACGTTTATTGGCTTTCTTTCTTTCTTTCTTCTTATAAGAAGACTTTCAAAACTCCAAAAACAAAAATTACTCACAAATATTGGATTATACCGAAAGTAAAAGCGGTTTATTGGCTAAAATTCTAGCCTAACGTGTCTCCGATAGGAATAAATTTGATTTATCTCGAATGCAATGCAATGCAATGCAAGCGGTTAGTCAGAGAATACAAAATGTGCCCTAAGGTTTGATCCTTCTCTAGCCAAAACCGATACTTCGTCTTAGCTATTGAGGTGAGATGGTCAGGCAGTAGTGGTGTACCCATAAAATTGCCTTCCGCAATTTATAATTTTCTTCTTCTTAAAGGAAAAGCAGGTACTTCTTAGTTAATCCCACAAAACGATACAGGACCAATAATCATCTGCTATGATCTGGCCTTTGCTGTTGAAACTCAATCTTAAAATCCTTCTAGAAGAAATTAATAATCAGAATTGCTATAAGAACTGTAATGTCACAACGACAAGAAGACAAAAATCCTAAAAAATAAGCAAAAACTACTGTTCTAATGACAATAAAACTAAACTAACGAAGGACATGTCTAAAGAAAATGGGAAAATACAAGTAAAACAAATCGAGCGACAAACCACGAAAAAAGGAGAAATTTTTGAAAGGCAAGTGACTTAGAAAGCTTTACTTGAAAGAGGCTGACAAGAACCTGTGCTCGGAGACAAAACTCTCGGTAAATCTCGGTTGCAGAGGCATATTTGTATCCCAGATATTCTAAGTACATAAATATGGAAACAAAATCAGGTAAAAGTTTCGGCAAATTTCAGTCGCACAGGCATATTTGCTTTCCAGATACTCTACGCTCATTCACATGCAAACAAATCATTTAAAACTCCTGGGAAATTTTCTATTCGGTTTAATTTCCCTTTTTCAACACTACCTTTCAATGCGGCAACACTGAAAATCTATTTGCTGCTGACAATACTGATAACACAGGCTTTGTAAGCCATATGGCACAAATATTTACATTAAAAAATAATACTTTTAAGGGTTTTTCAATAAAAACTTTTGATAAGAACTCCAAGCAATTTTTAAAAAAATAAAAGAAATTAAAAGAAAAATTATTCTTTTGAAATTTGAGGTTAAAATGAAGAGTGAGGTTAAGGTTTAAAATGTCTCCTTATTTTTACTTTCTTTCTAATTTTAATAAAAACTTTACTTACTTTTGCTTAAATAAACTATAAGAAACTATTTTTATTAAAACAAAACTAATAAAACAAGAATTTGTTTTATTTTGAAAAAACGAGAAAAAAAAATACACGCCGCAACACGTACTTAAATATAAAAATCGTTGTCAGTGAGCAGTCATTTTAAAACTAATCGATAGTAATTATAATAACAGTAAAAACGAGAATATAAACAACACCATATTGTTGTAAAGCTCTTTTTACTTTTTTTATTCGAAAGGGGAGCAACAATACTAATAATATAGGAAAACAGCAACAAATAAATACAAGCACGAATTGAAACGAGGTATAAAACACAACGACAACAGCAACAACAACAACAATGGTATAAAGGACAATATTGAAAGAAAAAAAAACAAGTTATTTTACACACACATACGTACACTAACACATTGAGATAGAAAGAAAACCCGAGACTGTGTTTAAAGCAAACTTACACTCATACTTGTGTAGTTGTAATGTACAACTAATGAAATCAACTCTCATGACAGGGCTGGCTCGTGGCTGTGTTGTGTTTACAAAATCGAATATACAAATACAATGACAATGACAAAATTATTATTGACAATTGTTGTATAGAGGTATTGATAATACAATAACAATAATAACAACAACATTAGAAATTAACGGTAATATATACAATGACAATAATAGAACCACATGTTTTAAAACGCAAAGGGCAAGCAAACACAGCACACGAATTGAAAATAATAATGAAAACAAACGTTCATTATCGTGTTGAGGATGAAGGCGTTAGCAGAAGTTGATGTCATTTTTCCTTTTTTGTTTTGTTTTCAAAACATTATTGTTTGTATTTTGTTTTTGCATGAAAGGTATGAAAAGAGAGAGAGAGAGAAAGACAAGGCAAGTGGAAAGAGTAAAATAAAATCTTAGAAGGTTAAAGTTTAAGGATTAAGACGTAGTTTAATATCTGGCAAGCTTGCAAAACAAACACATACAAGAGTGGGAAAGAGGGAGAAACTGAGAAGAGAATGCAGCATCAAATAGAAAAGAGAGTAAGTAAGGTAAATGTGAATGGGCATGTGTGTGTGCGTATGATTTTCTACAACATATGATGATGACACAAGCAGGGTTTAATGCTCAAACCAAACACACACAGGGGGTGCAAATTAATCCTCTTCACAGCATTGCTTATACACACATACATATGCACATAGTCACACGTATACACTGTATAATAGTAAAACCGTATGTTTTCGTGAGTTCATTCAATACAGACTTAAATCTTGCAAACAGAAAAACCCTTGAGTTTTATTAATCAAAGTCTGTATTGAGTTTTTTTTTTCTTGCGTGATGGGGTGGTGGCATACAACAACCATTAAACCACCAAAAATAAAAAGGACGCTTATAAAATAAAAATTATTCTTAATTCTACGAAAATTCTTATTGGAATGTAAAGATTATTAATTAAAAAAAAGCTTGACTTACCACAACAAATATGTATTTTTTTAAGACACTTTACTTTATTAAAGGCTTCTTTCTTTCTGCTTCTCTTCCGCCGTCGAATAGTTTGGTTTGCACAACAATAACACTGAATTAACCGTTAGCCAGCCATGCAGCCAGCCTGTTGTTGATGAATTTTAATTGTCTGCTTTTCTTGTTTTTATGTTTTACGATTTCTTTGCACTTTAATTCACTAATTTTTCATTTCTTTTATGTTTTGTTTTTTTATTCTACAATTTATAAGCGCGTTTTGCTTTTACAAACACCTCTTCCCGCCTTAAAACTTTACTTAGCAATGATTTGGGTTTTCCCATTCGTGTTTAGCTTATGATTTTTCCTTTCCTTTCGTTTTTACGTTTATCACATATTGCCTGTAAGTGTGTGTTGGTTTTAAAGCTGATTTTAGATTTTTACCGTTTCTCTTCCTTTTTGCCAGTTTTTCTTTTTTTTTTCCAATCCATCTGTTTTTGTTGTTATTGTCACATTTATTTTTCACTGCAACCCCCTTTTTTGGGTTGAAAACTAATCGCTGCGATGCCATACCGCAACTGCCGCTGTATATAAAAACCTGCATTATCAACCTAAGCTTTGATGTCAAAATATTTATGGGCAATATGGTTTTATGGTGTTGCCAGTTCATTAAAATAGCAAATATCTACGGGATAAAAGAAAAATAATGTTTTAAGTGATCATTTAATTAATTAATTATTAAACTAATACATTTATATATAATATTTCATACATAATTTATTAAAATTTATATTTTTTTATAATTGAATTTAAGAAATGCAAATAAATGCTATCTGGCAGTCTTATTATTCTTGTACTAATACAACCCTGTGTTTTGTTTTTGCTTTTTTATCTCAACTGACATTTCATGGTCATGTTTGGAAACTATAACGACCCTGTTTTTGATAGACAGAAATAACACTGCCTTACCCGTTTACAGGCAGCTGTCAAATAAGTTCTTTTCCGGTTTAATTCACTAAGAAGAAGGTACGATTTTTCTAAAAATCTTATGAAATTTATTTTAAAACATCAGAAAAATGTTAAAGAAATTGTGTTTAAATTTAATTGAAATGAAACCTTAAACGTATGACGTATTCAATAAAATCAATATTATGTTAAATGGAAAAGTGTCGAGAGTTAAAAAATGTTAAACAAAATTGTAAAACATATCTTCTCTTATAAGCAATACAGAAAGAAGACAATCTATGAAATGAATGACAACTAATGGTGTTTTATTTTTTGCTTTTTTATGTTGCCGTTGTAATGAACAGAAATTAAACAACAATGGGTCGGTACTCAAGGGAACCAGAGACTGCTGCTAAATCTTGCAAAGCCCGTGGACCAAATCTACGTGTACATTTCAAGGTAAGTTGCACCAGCAAAGAAAGATGAAAACGAAAACATAAAAGAGTGACAGTTAAATGGCAAACGACAACAAAGTGTGTGTGTGAAAAGTTAGGTTAATTTTCTTAAAAAAGGCATCTTTAATCAGTGCTTGAACGTAAATTATATTCCTGAAACTTTTGCAAAGATGCCAGATTAAAGGGGAAGGAACCTTAACGGGTGTCCAACTCCAGTTAAGCAAGCATCAGCAGAATTCAGGATTTCTTCAATATCCTTTATTCTTCTTAGACTTGCTTACAAGTTTACCTACCATGCCATCATCTTAAAAAGGAGAGGAGTAGTCTTGTCCACGAAAAGTGTTGTTTTAAGAAAGAAAAGTGGAATCAATTTTAGTTGTTTAGTGTTGTTGTAAAGTAAATTGTGTAGCATAATATTGTGTGTGTTGTGTGTTGTCCTATTAACCAATGCCTAAATAACTATGCTTAGAGCAATCTTATTGTTAGAAAAACAGTGTTGGCCAGTTATCCAATGTGTTCAATACTACCTGTTTTAACAAACAAATTTAAGAGAACTAAGGAGAGAGATTTTAGAACCTTTCTGTCATGTATAAAATAGTTGAAGGAGATCCTTAAAATGAAGTTAGCGACTTACAGGCTGGAGTGAGAAGAGTTCCTTGTACATTGTAGACGCGAGCGACCATCAGTTTTTCTCTTTAGCATTTTTCTTAAAAAGTTTGTCAAGGATATTCCACTTTGATAAACTCCAAAAAGATGCTTAAAACAAGCTTTGCGTCTCAGATAAACAGTGTTGTAGACTTCTATCAATAAGCATCAATACTACCTGTCCTGGGATACAAAAATAAATTTCAACTGTCCCAACTCGTGCCAAGCAGCAGCATTTGCCATAATGACAAGTCGTTTAAAATAAAAATCAAGACTTGTTTAGGTTCTAATTAAAATGCTGCAGATTAAATATGTAAATATTTGACAGATAAACAGTGGTTATGGCTTAAAACAATGGCCGCAAACACTACCTGTCCTGTTAAACACTCAACAATAAGAAATCTTTGATGAGGAAATTTTAACTTTTTTTAAAGCTTTTGAAATTAATTTTGTTTTCGTTTTCTACTTTTTTTTCTGTAGAACACCCATGAAACCGCCCAGGCCATCAAGCGTATGCCTTTGCGTCGTGCTCAACGCTTCTTGAAGGCTGTCGTTGAGAAGAAGGAATGCGTACCATTCCGTCGTTTCAACGGTGGTGTTGGCCGTTGCGCCCAAGCCAAACAATGGAAGACCACCCAAGGTCGTTGGCCCAAAAAGTCTGCTGAATTCCTTTTACAATTGTTGCGCAATGCCGAAGCCAACGCTGACTGCAAGGGTCTCGATGTCGATCGTTTAGTTGTCGATCACATTCAAGTCAACCGCGCCCAATGCTTGCGTCGTCGTACATACCGTGCTCACGGTCGCATCAACCCCTACATGTCTTCACCCTGTCACGTTGAGGTCATCCTTACCGAAAAGGAAGAAGTTGTCTCCAAGGCCGCCGATGATGAGCCCGCCAAGAAGAAGTTGTCCAAAAAGAAGTTGCAAAGACAAAAGGAGAAAATGATGCGCTCTGAATAAATCTTAGATTTTTTAGATCTAATTTAACAACAACTACAACTTTTTATAAGAGTTTTATCGTTTAATTTTGTAAAAAAAAATAAAATATTTGTTTAAGCGTATAAAATAATTTCGATCGATGGTGGAGACATATTGGAGCGAATATTTTGCATTAAAAAAATATTTGAAAAGTTGTCCATAAAAAGAAGATGTTCAAATAAAACAAAAAGATCTAAAGTTTGAACAGAGTTTTTCAAGAAAACAAAACACGGAATTGGAATTTTTAATAAAAGGGAGAAGGAAGGAAATTGACACGGAAAGAAGGAAAGAAAGGAGGGAGATTTGAATTAAAATTGTCGAAATGCGAATAGTATACAAAGATTTCGTTTACTTTACAAATGTTGGAAGAATTTAGGAGAAAGACAAGTCGGTGGATAATATAAGGTAAGAGGAAGTAGATTTAGCTCACTCAACTCAAAGAGGAGTGTTAATGAATTGAAATCAAACCGCAATTGCATTCCTAGATGTTTGCCAGATCTAGCTAAAGTCAGTTTGGATAAAGTGACGATTGAAACAGCTGCTTCAAACAGAAGTATTAGATCTAAAATGCGAATCCAATAGGAATTTTGGTTTAATAAATGCCTAAAATGAGGAATGATTAAATTAAATAGAAAAACTTGTAAATTTGTTTGTTCAACAGAATGTTTGAGGCATAGGTTAGGTATGGAAAGTAGGTGAAGGAGTAAAGCGAGATGCATTCCTATCTTTAGTAGTAATAAAAGCAGGCCTAGCGACCAATGATCAATGTATTAAACATCTAAATTGTACAATCCATGGAAATATTCACAGTATCAGTTGTTACATCTCCAGAGAGCAAACTCGGCAGGTATTACCATCAAATATAAGTAAATCAAGACCCACACAGTACCACTGTAAAAACGCTCAAACTATACCAACGCTAATCTCACTCAGATGTAAGAAGATTCGTTCCTAAGGCCTACAAACTGCACTGGGAAGAGATTTAAGTCTTTCATCAGACTATCCAGTAGTAGCCAGTTATTGAAGGCTCATTTGTTGAAAGTAGGAATCCCTTGGAGCCCAATATGCAGATTCTATGTTGAGGAATCAATAGATTACAGGCAGGCATGGAGTTGTTCTCTCTGGCACCCAGCAGTATCCAAAAATCTTACGTTTAGCAAAACAAAGACGTTGTTAGTATTAAAATAGTGTACCGTTTCGAGGGAGTCTTCAATACAGTGAATATTTGTTTGACTGTAAGAAGCGGGAAGAGTGTGTAACTGGAACACATCTATCTCTTCATATGGAAAACTTCTTCAATTTATGCAACAGAGCGAAAGTGGGAATGTAAACAATAAACAAATAATATTTTCCTCAAGACTACATTATTTCCCTTAAAACTTGTAAAACTTTTCAATTTTTAATTTCCATACAGTCTGCAGCAAGTTACTCTTTTAAGCGTCTGCTTTATTTTATTTCATTAAAACAAAAATATGTATAGCATAGCCTCAGGCTGATGTCATACGTAATTCCAGAAGGTTGGTGTATAAACTTTAAATACAGTTTTGTTATGCTTGTGTTTTTTTCCAAAGCACTGTTATTATAAAAACTAAATTTTTTTCTTTCTATAAACAATTTTAATTCAATTGAAATTATTGCATTTAACACAGTTGGAGATTGAAAATATTTCGGTATCATTTAAATGATGATGACGATGCACCAACACACAATAAAGAAAACAAAAAAAAAACAATACTGCAAACAAATAAAAACTAACGACAATAATGTAAACTGATTCAAATTAATTCAATTTGAAAAACAAAAACAAAACAATCAAAAAAAAGGGGGACAACAACATGAAAAAAAAAGAAAAGAACCCACACCCAACCCTCAACTAAATGACATGCATTGGCAGGTATGTCAAGTTTATGAGTTTAATGAGAGAAACAAATTAACACGCATACTAACAATAGTATGTGTATGTGTGTGTGTGTGTATTTGTTTTTCTTTTCTTAAAAGGAAAGGAAGAACATTTTTTGTTGTTGCTTACACACACATATTTACGCTCTTTTTTTCTCTCTAATTTTGTTTACACATTTACAGGCTTTTGCCGTTGTTCTATATATGCATGTATATTTGTTGTTGTTTTCACTCTAACGCGGTAGTAAAAAGCAAATATTTGTTATTGTATAGCAGTTTATCAGCTTATTGAACAAAACAAGCCATCATCATCGTCACAACAATGATAAACATGATCTGTTGCGCTTAAATAGGCGCTTACATACAAACTCATACACACACACACACACAAGTGAATTCTTTTTTAATTTCTCTTGTACATACACATGGTATGCTTTTACTATCAGGGGTTATTACTTTAGCTTTGCATGTATATTTTCTTTTTTGATTGATGGTATTATTGGTGAAGTATTTTTATAAGAGAGAGAGAGAGAGAGAGAACAGGAATGAGAAGAGCTAATCCTATACAATATAATTCTCTCCTCATTGGTTATAAAACAAACGTAAACATTACTAACACTGCTACCAACCGAATTTTATAGTAAATTGTGAGTTTTTTATGAAATTTAAAATTATTTGGTTTTTATATTTTTATTTAATTAATCACCAATAATGCTTATTTGTTAAAATTTAATGTGAAAAACCAAAAGCAATAGAAATTTCAAGTGCTTAGGTTAGGTTAGGTTAGAGGACGTGTACTTGTCAACTGTGACAAGTACAGTACCCGGAGGTCGAATTGACTCATTGTACAACGTCCTAGCTTCTCCACACCACTCATGTTGTGTGCGTTAATTTTATACATGAGTAGCGGGACCTACAGTTTTAAAGTCGACTCCGAACGACAGATTTTTGAGAAGCTTTTCATGGCAATTTTTACTCTCAGAGTTTTTGCCAGAAATCTGCTGAGAGGAAGTCTCCGAAGAAATATTCTCATATTTTCGTTTTGATGTCTGACCTGGGATTCGAATTCGGGCCTTTCGTCTAATAAGCCGACACACTACCTACTTGACCACGGCGACTTCAAAAAGTGCTTTTTAAACATAAATTTCAAACTCAGTCAACATTTACTAAAGCAACCTAAGAAAGGATTTACAAAAATAAGAGAGTGATAATAAACGATGCTAGAAAATGTCTTCATTGGGTTGTAGAGAAGGTTCGGTTAAAAATTTAACAAAAAAAAAATCAACGATTTTTAACAATTGCCATGTTTGGAATAAAGTCGCCATTATCCCATCAGTGTACAACTTTTGGGTTTTCCTAAGTAAAAAAATTGAATTGAAAATCTGAACGTATAGCTTGAGTCTTCAGGGTAGTTGCATCAAAATGTTCATGCCAAGCTTCCTTCATAACCATTTTCTCACGTTATAATCATATGTATGTGATGTACATTTTATAATTTCCATCCACTTTCCTTAATGATTCACTTCAGAGACAGCCTGGTTTCTTTACGTTTTAGCAGTGAATTGCAAGTGGACTTTCAATCCACAATGTTCTTCATTGTTTGGGGTCATGTGGAACCAAACATTCAGCATCTTTGTGTATCCAATCATTCTTTAAATGGTGACTTTGCTTATGGACCTGTCTTTCTCAATTTTTCTATGATGTCATCGACGATTTTAGTGATTACACGATATTAAAATTACCAGATTGGAAATTAGTAAACCAGTTTTTACAGTATCATCTGTGTAGGCTTGACAGATATATTACCAGGGCTAGTACCCTTGATAGCCTTCTAGTGGTTATTTGTAAATGAACTTTTTCAAGAACACAATAATTTCTTATGGCATGTTGAACATGAATACTCTCTCTTCCTTACTTTTTTGGTTGCGTTTCATTTTAAGCGGATATTTTTTTTTTTTTTGATAAAATTCAAGTGAAACAACATTTATGTATTTTTAATAATTATTGTTTCTGAATATTCCTGTTTATTCCAGTTGGAATAGTACACAAGTGGAACGAATATTATACATATTTTGTTTGCGTTATTTTGAATTTTATTGTTTTTGTTTTTTTGACTACATGACAAAAATCATCACCAATAACATCACTAACGTCACATTCAGAAACACAGACACCCAACAACCAATCTCGATCCATCTATCACAGTTTAATTTTTGCTTGTTTTTTTTTTTGTTTTCATTTTATTTTATTGTATTTTGTATTTAGTAGCATTTATATCAATCTGTGTTGTTTTTTTTGTTGTTTTGTTCTTTGTTGATGATTTTGTCAAGTGCCTTTTTTCCTGCTGCTGCTGCTGCTACTCAAATCAAATTAATTTTTTGTTTGTTTGTTTGCTGTGTATATGGCAAAGCAGCATGCTACAGGAGGTATATACGGTTTCGTTGAGGCGTTTGATACTTTTTCAAATTGGTAATAAAAGCCTTTTTATGGTATCATTATTGTAAACAATAAAAAAACACGGTTTTATCACGGGGCACTGCGAGATTAGGTCGCTGACGGTCGCTGTTCCAGATCCCAGACGGACTATTGCAGGGCGTGTTGTGATGAGGATGAGTTGGAGACTATCGAACACCTCCTCTGTAACTGCCCAGCCCTTGGTAGGTTGAGGCTGAGGATCCTTGGCAGGGCCTCCTTTGAGAATTTGAACTCTGTGTCGAGAGCCGACATCAAGGCTCTCCACAGATTCACTAGTGGCTTATGCTGGTTAAGAGGCACTAGGGCTTCATCAGGGTAGTCGCGATCTCTCTTCTTTGTTGGGTCTGTGTGACCCCTCCGCTTCCCATTCTCCTCTCCTTTCTATCCTATTCCCTCTCTTATCCTCCCTCTTTAAGGACGTTGTACAATGGGTCAATTCGACCTCCGGGTACTGTGCTTGTCTTAATTGACAAGTACACGTCCTCTAACCTAACCTAACCTAACAAAACACAGCTTAATTTCGAACACATTGAAAACCGTTATCCTACTTGTTCCTCGCCTGTTATATTATTAACAGTGATCTCTCTCTGTTTAAGTTATGTTGACTTAACATGAATACGTTGTTAAAAGTGCAGCATTGTATTTCGCTTTTGCTCTTAGTAGTAGTTAATGCCACCAAATGTTTTGTTTAAAAATAACACCAATAGCCTATGGCAATAAATATTAAAGAAGAGATTTCCTTGTTGCTCTCCTGTTTTGTTCTTAACCATGATTAACGAAACTCTAAACAATTCATGCGAATAATTAAAATGCGAACAAAGCCTGTTCTATCGTCCTTTTACCTTTTTAATTCTTTAATGTTATGATAGTTTTGCATGAAAATATTTAACAACAGATCATAGCAATAAATGTCAAAGGAAAGAAAAATAAACTTCTAGCACGAAAAAACCGATTTTGATATTGTAATCAAGAACCATATAACACGTATGTATCCATCTAAAGATGTTAGGTTAGGTTAGGTCGGAGTGGTAGCTCTGATATCACAAAGCTCACTTGAGCACGCATAGCGGTCCGTTGTGATGAACGCAGTCCCTGTACTGACCAAGTTCCACCAATATCAGGGAAGAGGAAGAAATTGGTCAGCGCAAGGGCTGCACATCAAAGGCACGACTACCCCACACTGGAAAACCAACCAGAAAGTTTGATAAACGAAGCTATATCCTTGATATTAATTAAAGATAATGTATGCAAACCGAATTCTAATAAGCGACCCCCTTTTTATATTCCGATTATTTCATGTGAATAACATAAAAACAAAAGAAACCAAACATGTTCTCGCTTTCTTCTCCTATCCATAATCAATAGCTCACAGTGTTTTCTTTGTAAATAACAAGCAGTGGCAAAGATAAAACAGTTCAAGGAAATTTCCGCATTTCTAATGGGTATAAAGAGAAAACCGTTACACATTCAAAGCTCCCTTGTTTTTGTACCTACAACAACGAGTCACATATTAGCGTACAACGTGCTAAAAAATGTAAACAAAACGAAGTTTAACTTCGTATTTCCTTCAAGTACTGTTTATATTACATACATGGATAACTAAAAACAAAAGAAAATACGCAGAAACTTTCTTTGCTTTGCTTAAAAACACACAGACACACATACACTATCTCTCTCTCTCAGTAAAGGCAATCTTCTGGCACATAATTTTGAAGGAAAATAAGGCACTTCAAAACAAAATTGGTGACCATATTTTATAGATATGATTGTAACTGTTTTTATATGTATTTCAAACATAAAACAAGCACAGTTGCTTAGAAATATTAATATTTTATAAGAGATTTTTTCCGAAATCTTTGTTAATTAAAGGGTATTTTCATATTCGATTAAGTTATTCGTTTATGAAACGTATTAAAGCTGTTAAAACTGGACATTTGTATATGCAAGTATGCTTGTAGTATTTGACAGAGTATGAGTGAAATTATAATGGTTCAATGGGTATGAAAATTGTTTTGGTTTTTTTTTTGCTTTCTGTAACTCATCTAAAGCAAATGAGTTTTACTAAATCACAGTTTTATTTGAATAACGATTTAAAACACGCATAAAAACAACGCTGCACATAACATATTTGAAAGAAATATAAGAAAATATAATAAAAACGTGCGAAAAATAAAGAATAATTAATAATAATAAAAAACAAGTAAATTATAACATAAAAATTAAAGAAAATTATAAACTGTGCTAATAATTAAGCATCTATACAATAAATAAATTCTTTGAATAAAAAGAAAAAAAAAACAAACAAAATTACGTTTTAATTTGTTTTAAAACTTTTAAATTGTAGTCAATTATCTAAAGTGTATTAATATGTATTAATTAAAAAAAATTTTATAAAACCATTGCAGTTTTAAAGCAATAAAAATCAGGTGGCAGAATTTGTAATTAATTTTTTCTATGAATTAAATGCTACGCTTTAACAATAAAAATGTATTAACTACAAAAATATTATATTTGAATATATTAAAAATCAATTCTATTGAAATATTCCACTCTTCTAAGTCTAGCTTGCAGTTTAACATTTCCTGTTTAAATTTTGTAAATTTTTATTTAAATTTTTAATACAAAAAAATGTTTTTTTTTTGTTGCGGGATTTTGTTTTTCAAATGCCATGAATGCATTTGTTTGAAACAACTTTTTAATTATTATTTTTATCTTTTTAACAAATTAGTTAAATGACCTATATTACTGGTTTGTCTAACTGGCTTTTAAACAACTTAAAGGTTCAAAAAACTGTAATTATTTAATTAAGAAAAAATATAAGCAAACAAAAAAATTAAACTCAAGTCATGTGTCTCATAGTAAAATATAAATAAAATCATAAATTAATTTATATTGCAATAATTGTCTAATGCAACGTGATTAAAAAATTATAACGTGTGTTATTTAATTTAATTTTTTATTTAAATTAGTCGGTTTTTTTTAATTATAACATAATAAAATTTATTAGAAAACAACAATTTAATAGAAACTATAAATGATAATTACAAATCTAATGCAATTATAAATTATTAATAATTAATACGAAATATTGCGTTTTTGGCATAAATTACAATACTTATGTAAATTGAAACTAAAGAGATCGTTTGTGAAAAAATGGTGCCAACACTTGCTGTTTATTACTTATTATTTTTGTTTTGTTTTGTTTTTTTCTCTATAAATGAACTAATTGATCAGCTTCCCTGAGAATTGTTTTGTAATAAACATGTTGTAATGCAATGGCAGTTTATTATGATAACAAAAATTATAAGGAAATGTTAACAAAATTCTAATAAGTATTCTTTGATATTAAGAAAACGAAGTTAATATTGACTGTCTATAATTGTATTCTATTTTAAGAGAGTAATTTCCTTGAAATTAAACATATCCGATTAGTTTTTTAATGTAAAAAACATAAATCCTTCATAAATGAAAGACAACAAATAAGTTTGCAAGAAATTTTCCGTTTCCTATCCTTTGTTGTAATAATGGACAACTTGCTATACATACGTAAACAAAAAACATACTAAGAGAGAAAGTGAGAGAGAATTTTTTAAAACCGTAACTAAAAATATTAAAGACGACCTTGAAACATCTTTCTTTTAAACAAATGTAAACAAAATAAAACAGTTACTCCTACTTATTCCTTCTCCTATTATTGTTGCTTTTACTTCTCACTCTTACCATTAATGCATTCCATTATTGCAAGCAATAACAGAACACAACTTAAAACAGATTAAGATTTCATAATTTCTAAACCAGAGATAATGAATTTGAAAATGTAATTGAAATGTAATGAAAATTAGTGCCTACACGAAGTTTTGCTTAAAAATAACACCAACAGCTCATGGCAATAAATGTTAAAGAAAATACGTTCTTATTGCTCTCCAGTTTTGTTATTAACATTGACGTTGAAAAATGTAAACACACAAATCTCGAAATATCTCTTCGTCTCTATTTAAGGTCTAATAATTTCATACGAATTGTTAACAAAGCTAGTCCTCTTGATAACAACTGGTATACATTATCTTGCCTAAAAACATAAACTCAACAGACCCCAGACAATGAATTTTAGAGAAGAAAATTCTAAATTTCTAGCACAGTGAAAACTACTATCCTACCACTATCCTTGGAGCTCTCTGGTGTTTACATTAAAAAAAGAGTTGTATGTGTATGTCATACGCTAGAATATATAAACAAACCGAACTCGATCTAATCACAGTCTGTTTGTAAGTTAAGTTGATTTCATGCGAATAATTACAATTCAAACTGAACCTGTTATCCCTTCCTTTTACTTGTAAATAACAACAACAGATAATAACAATAAATAGGAAAGTAAGGAAAGGAAATTCTTTGTTTGAAAATAACAACAGTGCTCAGCTAAAGGTTAGGTTAGAGGACGTGTACTTGTCAACTGTGACAAGTACAGTACCCGGAGGTCGAATTGACCCATTGTACAACGTCCTAGCTTCTCACACCACACGTGTTGTGTGAGTTAATTTTATACATGAGTAGCGGGACCAGTGTTGCCATATATGAAGATTTATCTTCTTTTTGAAGTTTTTTGAGGTGATGTGAAGATTAAAAGATTTCTACATTAAAAATAAGATTTTTATAAATTTGAAGATTTTTCATTTTTTAATCAACTATTGAGTCGAATAGACGTCTTAGAATTATACTTTTTGCATGAAGACTTGGTAAAGTTTGATTCAGTGGAAAGCATTTTAAGTAATTTACAAAAGAGCGAATTTAAGCTATATATTTAAGTGACATCATTAAATTGAATCGACTATTTCAGAGCCAAAGTCCTCAAATACATCTACTGTACACTGAAATTTTACGATTATATAGTAAAATATTTGCATACTTCGTTAAAAACGAATTTATTTCTATTGAAAACTTTAACAATATTGACTTAAACAACTCTTTGTATATTAAAGATCCTATGGATATTTATTTGGGAACCCAAGTATCCATAGCTCTAACAACTACGAATAACTACAAATTTTATATTGAGTTATGCAACAGCGTGTTAAAAAAATTGATTTTGAGAATGATTTCCCAAAATATGTTGAGATTTTAGCTCCTGATAATGTTATTAAAGGTAAAGTCAAAACTATTTCTCAATTAATTCGTTTTTTCCCGAATATTATAACTTCTGAAAATGCTTAAAAAACAGATGATGAATGGCAAGAATTGTGCCACTTTAATTTTAAAGAACACAATCTAACAGAAGAAAAAAACATTGAAATATTTTGGGAAATCATTTTGAAAACAAAACATTGCGATGGATCTGAAGTTTTCCCTCACCTAAAAAAATTTATTTATGCCGTATTATCTATTCCTATTGCAACAGCTAATGTTGAACGAATTTTTTCTCAAATTAATATTAATAAAAATAAAATTAGAAATAAACTAGAAATATCTATATTATGTGGCATTTTAAGAACAAAAGACTATCAAAAACATTTATCGCAATTGTACAAATCTAATACAAAGTTTAATAAAGAAATGTACAAAGTAACTGTAACAAATACATAAATTGTACTTTTTTGTAATATATTTTATGAACCTATAATTTTATGAAAAATATATTATTTACGTTATTTTTTGTTCCTTTTCTAAACGTTATTTAAAAATTAATGTCTTGTATACATTTTTATATTATGTTTTAATCATAATAAACATGTATTTAATTTGATAAATTGTAGTTTTTGTAAAGTGAAGATTTTTTTCTGAAAAAAAGATTTTTTTTACTCAATTTGAAGGTTTTCGTTGAAATTTATATGGCAACACTGAGCGGGACCCACAGTTTTTAAAGTCAACTCCGAACGACAGATTTTTGAGAAGCTTTTCAATTTTTACTCTTAGAGTTTTTGCCAGAAATCTGCTGAGAGGAAGTCGCCGAAGAAATATTTTCATATTTTCGTTTTGATGTCTGACCTGGGATTCGAACTCGGGCCTTTCGTCTAATAAGCCGACACACTACCTACTAGACCACGGCGACTTCGTGCTCAGCTAAAACTATACAAGGAAATTTCCCTACTTCTGGTGAAAAGTGAAAACCGTTATATATTGGAAACTCTACCGTTTAGGCAGATAATTACGCGAAAATATTTTTTTTTTTAATTTAAAAGTGACTTGTCATGCATTGGGATCAATTTAAAAAGATTTGTAAAAAAATTATGAATTTTTTTTAAATATTTTTTAAGAAAAAAACTTTCTTTTGCTAAGCCGCTTACATAAATTTTTCAATCTACACTAAAAATTATTAATTAAAAAAATTATGCTTTTTTCCCTTCTTTTTCTAGCATTAGTCATCGATTTAACAAACTAAGCATATACCTATTAACAGCCACAATATTAATCTAAAAAACATAACCTTAAAAAACGCAAAACGAAATTTGCCGAAAAACCGAAAACAAAAAACAATTTCTTTTGAATGGAAACATTGTATACAACAACAATACTTTTACTATATGAATTACATTTTAGCTGTATTGGTATTTGTAAATTGTCCTATTGTCCACATAAAAGGCGAGCAATTTATAACTGTTTTCAATATAACACATGTGATAAGCAACAAAAACAACTACACGCAGCTCTATATTCACATATACAACAACAACAACGACAACGGCAGCGACAATTTCATTGCCTTTGCAAACATAATAAACAACAAGAAAAATATCATCAGATAATACCGTTATTAAATACATAGACTGGTGTACAGCTGGTGGTGAAGGAAGAAATAACGAAAATACTCGTATTTTAAACAACAATTACTCTAAGCTTTCTTGCTACTATCGTTTAGCGTAGCTCTATACATATATACATACAGAAAAAAATATATACATACTTACATATATGCAAAGAAAATAATATTAATGTTGGTGGCCATCTTTTTTAATTGAATTAATTCGTGACAACAACAACAAACCCACACAGCAATCAATTATTTGAAAGGTAAGTTGGACAAAAAAAAAACACACACACACAAAAAAAAAGAACACAATTTATATTTATTGCAGTTGTTATAGTTTGAAAACAATTTGTCTTGTTTGTAATTTACTTTTATTAAACTTTAGTTGTATTAAATAATTTATTAACTCGCGTTTTCCTTTTTTTTCACAATTTATGCGGAAACTTTCAAACGAAAATCTTGGAATTTATTTTGTACTGTTTGCAAAGAGAAAAAGAACAGTTTGAAGATCTCAGTAACAGTGTTGCCGTTCACAATATTTTCAACCGAAATCAGTTATACTGGGATGGCCGGTGCTGGGATGTGTAAATGAGTACTTTTAGGATTTTTTTTTTAAATTTTACAGAAGTTAGCTTGTAGAAATCACATACCTGACCATATAGTCCGTGAAAACTGGATCCAAAGTTCAACAATCATCAGAAGCCTTAAATATTGGAATTTCACTATCGTATCAAAAATCATCGCAAAAATTTCTTTCTCGCCAATACCTTCACCGGAAGTTGGTCTAGAATCATATCCAACTGAATCTGAGTAGCACAGGAGAATTGCTAACGCTATACATTACAGCCAAAGATATACATCTTTGCGCACCTTATCCAGCAACGTCCTTCAATTGTCTCCAACGCTTTTTTATAATCTCAGTCACACGTGAGAATCGGTAAGATTACAAAGGCATATACCCACTTCACTATTCCTAGATGAAAACCCGATCTCCTACCTGTGGCATTTTTGATATGCTCCGATTTCCTTTTTCATTCTCTTTAAGGAGTTCTTCTTCCAGGAAGAATTTTATATACCAGGATACCTTAGGGAATCCCTGCTTATTAAAGGTTGTTGGAAATTTTTTTGTGACCATAACCTACATCAGCCTCTTGAACTGACTCAGAATTCTGTTCACAAAGAGTTTGTACTCACATTATGGGATACTCGAGACACCGATTTTTTTTGCAAGTCCTGTCTTTAGTTCCCATACCACAGCACGGCTCCGATCCATTCAACTATTGAGTCCTGGTAGCCCCGTTCATGTCAATGGGAGCGGATAGTGTCTTCTTCAAAAATTCTTCAATTTGCAACGAATTTTAGTTAAGCTTCTTTATCATCATCTCCAGTTCAATGGAAGTGAAACTCTGTGTTAGAATTGCTCTTTTGTAGCCACAGTCTATTTTTCAGGCAACGGTTCGTTGTTTTCTCTGATACGAGTCAAGTTTTGCTTTTCTTAACAAGCGATATATTTCACATTCGCATCGAATAATCGTAATTTGGTTGAAGATGATAGTTGCCGGAACTGCTGCCATAATTTTCGAAGGCTTGCAAAATATCTTTTGCCTTTGCAAATAGAATTTCGATGTCAGTTTTGATGTCACTGTCAACACTTGGCAACACTGTTAAGGAATCTTTCAAAGAAGTGAAATCAAACGATTTTACAGAGAACAGTTATTATTTATTGTTGTAAGCCAAAGAGAAAGTGAGAGCAGGAAAAGGGAAAGGGGAGCTTTTTATCAAATGCGACGATATCGTGTTATTATGTAATTAAGTCAAGAAAGAAAGAGAGAGACGAAGAAATGGAAAATTAAAGTAGGGTTTTGCTAAACATAGGGTTAGCCTGTATTGAGGCCAATCAAATGAAGTGAATTTTATTTTTTGTATGGTTTAGGATATGATTATTTTTGTTTTGTTTCTTTATCATTTCACAATATTTAACTGCGTTTTCCTTTCGTTATTTAAACTAGACATCAAAATATTTATTTTATTTAAAAGATTTTCTAATTGTTAGATAATTCTGTTCTATTTATTTTCTTTTTTTTTGTTTTTGAGGATTTGTAATGTGATAATAAATAAAATATATGAAAATCAAATATTGTAAATCAAAATGAAAAGTAAATTGTGTAGTACATATGTATACTCGTACATGTCTAGGGATTTTATCTTTAAGGTTTTTACGTTTTCGAAATTAAATATTTTATGCAGCTAGGAAGGGACATGTGATGATAAAAATACTTTAAAAACAATAATTTAAGCTAAAAAACTAAGTTCAAGTTTGAAATTTTATTGATTCATTGCGTAAATGATTAACAACAATTGCAAAAAATATACTGTAAATAAACTCATAAACCTTTAATAATTTTTTTTGTTGTTAAAACGTGACAGTTTATTATTATTTTAAAAAAAATTGAAAGAAAAAAAAATATAATTTCCACCTTTTTTGATGGCTTTAAAAAAAAAGAAAAAACCATAAAAATAAAAAGATTTTTTCTACTGACGTTAAACGCACATTAAATCATAAAATAATTATGATTTTATAACAGTTATTAAATAATAAAATAATAAGATTTGTTTTTAAACAAAAAACAAATTTTAAAAAATGTGTTTAAAACGTGATTTATTTTTCTCAAAAAAATAAAAAAAAAAAAGGAATAATTTAGGATTTGCGTATGCATATTACTTCACTCTCCTTCTCAAGAGTTAGGAATTCTTTCGGAGATTTCCATGCATATGTATCTACTTTCTCTTGTCCTGCAATAAAGATAACAGCCCATAGGTAACTTTTCTCACTCTCTCTCTGCGAGATTAATAAATATAACGGTAGCTGACGTACATCTTTATATCTTGAGGTCACATAATCACACGAAAAGAGTGATGATTTCTTGCATTTTTTTTTCTATAAGCCATTGGCTTTTATTTGTTTGCCAACCATAAAATAAAAGTGACAGAAGCAAAGTACCTATTTGACGTAAGTCTTTTAAAAAGCAAACACACTAGCAATAACAACAACAACATTATTTTTTTGTTAATAAATAAATATTTGTTGTTAAATAAGATTTTTAATAAGATTTGTGAATTGTTTTAAATTTTGAGTTTTTTTATCAGAGAAAAATATGTATTTAATTTCGGGGCCAAATTTCAGTTTTAAATCCATAATTTTATGGCACACTTTCAAAAATTAATTTTTTTTCATTTCTTTTAATCATATAAATTAAATATTTATATATTCCTAGGGACAAACATACATTTTTTTGTTTATTTACTTAAAAGACATTTTTACAGCGAATTTGTATGACACTGGGATTGTCATTAATTCTGTAACAAATAATATAAAACATCTACTAGTTCGGTTTAACGATTTCGATTTGGTGCAACAGCTTAGATACTGATTCTAATTGGCCTTTATAACTCTTTAGTTAGGACTATAACCCCGCTTCATATCATATATCAAGTTTATGCCCAGAAAATATTCTGCTACGGAAGACCTATTTATTCTGCCTAGGAAGTCGCCGTGGTCTAGTAGGTAGTGTGTCGGCTTATTAGACGAAAGGCCCGAGTTCGAATCCCAGGTCAGACATCAAAAACAAAATACAAAAAGTATTTCTTCGGCGACTTCCTCTCAGCAAATTTCTGGCAAAAACTCTGAGAGTAAAAATTGCCATGAAAAGCTTCTCAAAAATCTGTCGTCCGGAGTCGACTTTAAACTGTAGGTCCCGCTACTCATGTATAAAATTAACGCACACAACACGAGTGGTGTGAGAAGCTAGGACGTTGTACAATGGGTCAATTCGACCTCCGGCTACTGTACTTGTCACAGTTGACAAGTACACGTCCTCTAACCTAACCTAAGACCTATTTAATCACCATTAGGATAGCCATTGTTCTGCTTGGAAGACACTGTAGTGTTTTGGGAGTCTACATGAATTAATAATACCCAAGTCCTCTATAAAAACTTTGTTTTTCTATCGAACTTAGGGTTTCAAAGCATGATTTCGCCTGCCAGTAATCTTTCTTTGGAATGACGATGGCAATACGCCTGTATCTTAGTAGTTTTCTGGGACGACCAGTTGTTAAATCTTTAGCGACGAGTGCCGTGTATGTACGGCAGTCATATGTTGTACCATAGCGGCTAACGTTTTGTAAATGCGGCAGTTACTTATTGATGCATAAACGTTAATGCCGCATATACACGATACGATGACGATTTTCGCTCCGTTGTGAAAATTTGCAAAGTCGGGTACAGGTGCGTAGTCGCTAAAGGGTTAAACGTTATTGAAAGCAGCATCGCCTGTATGAAGAAAAGCTACAAGAGTATATATGTACCTTATAGTACAAGGATTTTTTTTCAGGCTAACTATTGAGTGTTGCGCACTTTCGGAGCATTTACCCTTCGTTTAGGCTTCTTGTGTCCTTAAAAGAGAACATGATCGAATAAATTATTCTACATTTGAAACAAAGTTCTTGGTCGTCTAATCATCACCATTTTTTTTGTATCATTTCCGCCGATACGCCATTAGGATCAGTAGAGAAAAGACATGAAAATCCAGTTTCTGATACAAGATACAAAAATATTTATTAAAAAAAAAAAACATTTTTTAAGGCCATAATTTATCTGTGATGTCTTTCTTCCCAGCTATAAATTCATCATTCATTATCAGCTACAGTAGACACAAGATTTGCTGAAACAAAAATCTTTTCTTATCTGCTCAATTAAAAGAAAGGAAAAGAAAAAACTAAAACAAAATAAAAGTGCAGGGCTATTAAATAATTTTTACAAGATGGTAAATATAATAAAAAAAAAAAGGTTTTACCAGACGTTAATTGTAATTTAAATTACATTTAAAGTTAATTAAACTAGCCCTTGAGACATCAATGTTGCCAGAGGGCAACTGCAATGGTGAAACGTTCAATAAAAAATTTGTGTTAAGCAAGTACTAGAATTAAAGGGTTGCCAATTGTCGTTGGCTAACATTAGAAAGAATTCACCGTAGTCTAGTAGATATTGTCTGGGTTTATTAGACTTAAGCCGTGGTTCAAACCTTAGGCCAGACATCTTGAAAAAAAAAAACGACGAATTGCTCAATACAACAATACTGTCAGGATTGCAACCTAGTTTCTCTCACAACGCAAATCTTGTGTGTTAATTTTATTCATGAGTAGCTATCTAAGCTCCTAGCAGCCACCCTGAGCTGTTTATCAAATGAAGAAGATCGAGGGGTTTGCCATAGTATAAGCACAGGTAGACCTGACCACGCACAGCGTAAATGCATGAGTGTTTAACTTTTAGAAATGTGCCTACATCTTCTGTACTGTTAGGTTAGGTTAGAGGACGTGTACCTGTCAACTGTGACAAGTACAGTACCCGGAGGTCGAATTGACCCATTGTACAACGTCCTAGCTTCTCACACCACTCGTGTTGTGTGCGTTAATTTTATACATGAGTAGCGGGACCTACAGTTTAAAGTCGGCTCCGAACGACAGATTTTTTGAGAAGCTTTTCATGGCAATTTTTACTCTCAGAGTTCTGCTGAGAGGAAGTCGCCGAAGAAATATTTTCATATTTTCGTTTTGATGTCTGACCTGGGATTCGAACTCGGGCCTTTCGTCTAATAAGCCAACACACTACCTACTAGACCACGGCGACTTCACGGATTGATCCCTTAATCGTATTTAATGCTTTGAATATGGAAATAAGGATGGGGAGGTATCTTCAGAAGTTTTAGATCTTCTTCAGATCTTCATAAGGACTCAGTCTGTTCTGTGTTCTGCAGGTTTTTCTCTTGGTAATAGTTGTAGGACAGCTAGTATCCGTCTAGGACGTGATAGATTCCGAATTCATCAAGGCCTTTCCAATAAGTTTATCAGCTCTTTCATTTTTAACGATGTCCTTATGCCATCGCATCCTGCATAATTGGTCCTGTGTCTGCTATTGTTTTGTCTGATGGGATGTTTTCGTCTCTAGAGATTCAAAGGGTTCCCTGGTTGGACTAACAAGCAAAGTATAATTGAAATTTACTTAAAAATAAATCGACTTTTTTTATACAATTTTTCTAAATTGTAAAACGAAAATATATTTTTAATCGTAAGGAGGAGTTTTTATTTCAAAACGTATGTACGTCATTTCATTTCCATTGAAAATTCTGTCTCTGTCTTTGCTTGCTAATCATCATTTCAATCAAGATAAGGATCACTTACAGCCTCTCTTATCACAGAAATCGGGTAATCTTATCTACTCTAGAAAAAAAAACAATTTAATCGCGTTCGAAAATCTTATACGCAAAAAATCAAACGTCGTTCTTCTTTCTTTCTGAGTATAAAAGCTTTGCAAAGAGCAGGTGAAAAGGCATTGTTTTTCGAGCTGCTCGGAGCTCAAAACCCTCAGTAGAGTTTTCCAAAGTTGAAAAAACCTATTTTTTACATTTTACCAACACAGAGAAACCAAACAGCAGAAGAGCAAAAACCATTCGTAAGGTTGCGAACCCACCACACCGTCCACTTTTTCACGTTTAATAAGGTGCGTAAAACATACATACATACATATTTGAAGGATTGCATTTCTTTCTTCTTCCTTTTTTTTTTTTTTTTTTTTTTGAAAACTTGAAAATATTTGTTTTGTTTTTGTGAGTGTACATGACAATTAATAATGAAAACGAAAAAAGAAACAGAAAAAAGTGTTTTTTAAATGTAAAATATAAACCATACACCTGGTCAATTTGTTAATTTGTTTTAAAAAACAATGTTAAATGGTAATAATAACTTGTTGTTGTTATTATTTTAAATGGCAGTGCATCAATCTACATTATTTATATCTCCATACACACACATCCCCCCTTTGGATAATAATTATTAAATTCCTTAATAAAAAAACAACAATAACAACAAAAATTAATATTAATTTGTGCTAATTTTTAAAAATAAATTTCATTTTTTAATGGAACTTTAAAAAAAAGTTTTAATAAAAAAAAGTAGTTTTTCCTCCAAAAAATAGTACCAAAATTGTATATATTTTAAACATCTTTACAGAAAAGTGTGCTTAAAGTTTTTTTTTTTTTAAATAAATAACTCAAAAAAAGTACTATTTATAAAAAGTACTTACTTGGTACCTTTTTAATTTAATGAAAAAGGGGACTAAAATTAAAATGTTTAAACACTTTAAGAAAAATATATTCACAATGCCATAATAATTTAAAAAAGTACTATTTGGAGAAAGTACTACAATTTACAAAAAGTACTTATTTGATGTTTAATGAAAAAAGTACCAAAATTAAAGTTTAAACACATTTTGACCATGTGTTTAAAGCATTTTAAATTAATTCAATAATTGGAAAAAGGTACTATTTAGAAAAAGTACTTATTTTGCACTTGCATATTTACTTAATTGGTAATTATGTATATCTATGAGCGGCGTGAACATTTTTTTAAGAACTTTTCATGGCAATTTTTTTACTCTCAACGTCTATTATGCCAATATAATTGTCGTACTTAACCCAACTTAAGACTTCACATAGAGAGTGTCACACAAAAAAAGTTTTGTGGTTAAGCTATCCAACTGCACTGTATTTAATTAATTCATTTCCTAGATTTCGATTTATTGTTGTTGTTGTTGTTTCTGTCGATTTTTGTTATACTTTTAGTTTAATGACATACATATATTTTTGTTGTTGTTGTTATTGTTGTTGTGTTTGCATATAAACAATTTGATTTGTTGACAAAATAATTGTTTGAAATTTTTCAAAATAGAATTCAAATCAATATTTGTTTTTTTTTATTTTATTTTGTTCTGTTACTGTTTTTGTTATTGTTCTAATTTTGTTATTGTTATTAAACAATAAACTCAATTTGTTGTTAAATTTGTAAACAATGTTTTTAATTTTTCAAAACAAAAAAAAAAACAAATTATTCTTGTTATATTAAAATAATTTGTTTTTGTTGTTGTTGCAATTAAACAAAAGAAGAAAAGAAATTTAAATACAATAGAAAACTCTCAATTTTAATGAGCAAGAACAAGTTTCATTAGGTTATTCATTTATTACGTATAAAAAAATATTAAAAAAAATCTAGTATTTCTAGCTGAGTAAAGGTTATTATTAATTCAGCTAATGAAACTGCTATTCAGCAAAAGTTTTACGCAGTTTTTCTTAATGAAGTTCAGTTCTATTGTAATAATTTTTCATTCCACTTAAAAATTGCGTAATTCAGCAAATGATTTCCCATGAAATACATTTTTTTTACAATTTTTTTTAGCTAATTCAGCTTAAGAGAAATTTTTGGTTTAAAAAGCATTATTCATCTATACAATACAATTCAGCTGACTAGAAATCTAATCCAGTTAAATAAATATGCATCTGAATATGATATTTTCTTGCTGGATTATGTTTTTGTTTTGCTGTATTAAATTATTTCTTAGCTGAATTATAGTTTTCAAAGCTGAATTGCTGAATAAGATTTTTTCATAGCTGAATAAAATTTTTGGTGCAGTTATTATAGATACAAAGTGTTATACTTTAGCTAAATAAAGTTTTTCCTTAGCTGAATTAAATTTTCCATAGTTGAATTGCTTTAAATCCAAATTTAAACACTAATTATTTCTTCTTTTGCTTAACATAGTAAATTTCTTAGCTGAATTTGATTTTGGTTAATCGTATGGTATAAAGCTGCTTTAGCTGAATTACAGTTTTCATAGCTGAATTGCTTTAAAAACGAATTTAAGTTATTATCATAGGCCTTATTTTATGTAAACTAATAAATTTGTGCAGCTGAATTCAATATTAATTAGCTGAAATAGATTTTTATAACAAAGAACGTTATATTCATCAGTTGAATATAGCTTTCCCTTGGATAAGTATAAATATAAACATTATTTTTAGGTCTAATTTTAAATTTTACAATAATTTCATTTAATTTATTGTGATATTATCACACTAATAAAATTACTTTTTGTAATAATAATTCATTAATATTAAGCTGCTTAAATGATTGCGATGCTGTCATCGAATGACACACTGAACACAGTTTTTAACAGAATTAAACTTTATGTAGCTGCTGAATACCATTTAATTGCATATTTACGCAGTTTAATTGAATACACGTTTTGAAAAAGAAATAATAATTGTTAATAATAATTATTTGCTGAATTACATATTTATTTAGCTGCATAATAATTAATTCATAAAAATATCTTCTTTTTTTATTTTTTTTTTGGCAAATATTGTGTTTACGCAGCTGAATGCGGTACGTTTACGCAAAATGACCGAATATTTAACTTTTATGAAAATCAATAATTGCTTCCGTTATTTAAAACTGTTGAACTGTTTTTAATTAAATACATAATTAATGAATCTCTCTGGTTCATGGATATACAAGAGCTGAATAGTATATTTAAAGGAAATTTAGGTTTCAGACAGTTATTGATAGCTGAATTGATTTTATATTAGCTGAATTCGATATTTAGCTAGCTGAACTGTATTATATCAATTCCTATGTTAGCTGAATTAGGTTTAGAATCTGCTGAATTGTATTATATCTATGAATATATGCTTTAAATAATTGTTTTCGTTGCTTTTTTGATAAATTTATTAAGATGGATTTGCTAAACTGCAGCTGAATTGTATTACATTGACTTTAAATTTTTCAAACTGGTATACAAAACCTATGAAATGTTATTATTATACACAAAAACTTCAATTCAGCTGGTAAAGTATGTAATTCTACTGCTTATTCTTCCTTCAAATATCTTTAAATTTTATTCAGCTACAAAAAATGCAATTCAGCTAAGCAAACTTTTTTTATTCAGCAACTATTTTGAACTCTTTGATGGATTATGTCACATTTTCTTGCCAAATAAAAATCTCTCTGCCAATCGCAAAGACAAACATATTTTTTTCGTATCGAAATTAATACTCAATTCAAAACAAATAAGGCGAACGAACACTTTATATTTCTTTCAATTAAAAATTAATTTGAACCAATAAATTAAGCAATTTATTCAAGAACAAATATGTACTATTTAAAGAAAAAAACAGTCTTCTTCTTTTTAATAATTGCTGACACTGTTCATATCTAAAATCACACACTTGCAGGCAAACAAATATATGTACATATTTTAACCGGATTTAATTGATTTTTACTGGATGTCGTTCGTTTACTCCAAATCCAATCAATAAACAAAACATAAGCATACTATTGAGAAAGAGAGTGAGATAGAGAGGGAGAGAGAGAAATGTTAATGTCACAATAAATTCCAGTTATAAAAGGATTTGATTAAAACTTGCCTTGAAATACAAGGAATTAACGAAAGAGTTCAATATTTTATTTGAATTATAAATCAATTTTTTTTATATTTTTGTTTAAATATTGTTTGAAACGTTTTATTCTTCTGTTTAGTTCTTATTTTTAAGAAAATCATTTAAAAAAATACCTTTAAATTACCTTCTAAACACCTAAGTTTAGTTTTTCACTAGAAAACTAAGCGAACGCATACAATATAACGGGTTTTCAATTAACAAAGTGAAGTTATGATACACAGTACTTTCTCTTTAACTAACTCACAAGTAACTGTTATTGTGTGTGTGTACTGGTGATATAAGAGAGCCTTTACTATACAAATGAAATTGTCATAACCGACTGTTCCGTTAGTTACAACGACTTTGGCTTGTTTTTCTCTCTTCTTATTTCAAATGGAATCTCTTAACGGAATTGCATATTAATTGCATCTTTATACACGGTATATCTCCCTATACATTTCATGCGAGTATTTATTTACTTAAAGTTGTTTACATTTTGTTATTGTTTTTATGTCGTGAAATTGTTGCTTCCTTTCTTTCTTAATACTGGATTATTTTGAAAAAAAAGAAATACATTTTTAAAGTTGAACAAAAGTGATGTAAGAGAGCCTTAAATTTACAAATGAAATTATCATACGCTCTTCTTTGCATTTACTTGCTTTGCTTGACTAACATTTCTCTCTCTCTCACAATTGCTTTATAAATAACATTTTAAAACAAATTGTTATTGTTTTTATGTGCATGCAGTTGATTTTTTTCTGTTGTTCTCATTAAATCTTCTTTGTATTTAAAGCCTCGTTACAGGCTTCAGATCAGTTTTGCTGTTTGGCGTGTAAATACGTGCACACACTTCGATTCTCTTGAAAGCGTATTGTTTTTTTGAAAACAAAAGAAGGAATACAAAAAAAACATAATTCTTTATGTTTTAAACAAATAAAAGTTTTCTTTAATGTTTTCGTTAAGAAATAAATATTATCTTAATAATAATAAATTGCAATTGATAAAACGTTATCGTGGGACTAAAAAAATTAAAATTTTCATATTTTTATAACAGTAACTTTCCTTATTTGTGTAAAAGAACAAAAAAAAAACAAATTTTTGTTAATTTTTGTCAATTTAATTAAATTTTGAAAACAGAATTTAATTTAAATTCCAACAAGTTAAAAAAAAGTGCTACTAATATATCCAAAGGTAAATAAATGATTATTAATAAATTAAATTTTCATGCTGAATTCACAAACATTTTTATTCAACTACTAAAAATGCTATTCAGCATAATATTTTTTTTAATATTTTTATTCAGTTACAGAACATTTAAATTCAACTATTAAAAATTGTATTTAGCTTCAAAATTTTAATTAATATCTATGAAATCCATAATTCAGCTAAGCAAATTTCCAATTGAGCGAATAGAAATGCTATTCAGCTAAATAATTTTATTAAAAATCTATGAAATCTTTAATTCAGCTTAAGAAAATTATGATTCAGCTTTGAGAAATTCCATTCAGATAAATAATTTTATATGAAATTATTATTTCATCTTTAAAATTTTATTCCTAATTTGTTGTTCTATAATTCAGCTAAGAAAACTATTAATTCAGCAAATAAAAATTATATCAGTAACAAAATTTCTTTAGAAACCTAGGAAAACTTTAATTCAGCTAAGAAAATGTTCAATTTAGCTACATAGTTTCGATAGAAAAAATCTATTCAGCAACAAAATTCCATTTAAAAACTAAGAAAACTTTAGTTCAGCTGAATAGTTTTGTTAGAAATCTACAAAATCTACATATTTATTATGCAGCTGCAGAAATTCGTAATTTAACTTTAAAACATTGTATAATTGTATTGTATAATATAATTGTATTATTTGAAATCCAGTAAATCTGTAATTCAGCTAAAAAATATTATATTCAGCTAAGTAGTTTTATTTAAAATCTACAAACACCTATTAGAAAATGTCCAAAACAAAAATTTTGATTCAGCTAAAAAATTTCCAATCTAGCCTTTATAAATAGTGTTGAACTGCAAAATCTCATTTAAAAACTACAAAATTATTATTCAGCACAGCTTTGTGTAATTCAGCTTTGATAAACAGAATAGACATCAAATTTTATTAAAAGATCACAAAATTTATTATTCAGCACAGCCTTAAAATTTTCGCTTGCTATCTACAAAATGTATAAATGTATTCAGCTAAAAATTTCAGATTCGGCTTTGAAAAACAGAAATCAAATTTTATTAAAAGATCACAAAATTTATTATTCAGCTACAGAAACTTGTAATTCAGCTCAGAGTTTCAACTTTAACTGAACTTTTTAACTAGTTCAGCCGTGGAAATACTAATTCAGCAAAGGTATTTTCGTGTTTTTTTTTTAATTACTTTTGAATAATTTTTGAATTTAACCTAAAATTCTTGGTATTCAGTTATGAAAATATCAGTTCAGTTAAGGAATTTTTACTTATTATCTCGTATTTTGATGTTTTTATCAAAATTTCGTTAATTCAGCTGTGAAAATATTAATTCAGCAAAAGTTTCATCTTGTTTTCTTAACGTTTATGGTATTGCAATTAAAAACCGAAAAAATTTTTTTTATTCGGCCAAAAAAAAACTGCAATTCAGCTAAGGAAACATTAATTCAGCAAAGATTTTTTATTGTTTTATCTAAGTATTAAGGGTGTTAAATGAATATGTTTTTAAATTCTTGCTATTCAGCTATGGAAAACGTAATTCATCTAGAAGTTAATATTTATTTCCGGTATATTTCCCTATCGATTTTTTTTTTTGTAAGGAATTGTCATTTGTTTTGTTTTTGTGTGTGCTTGATCTGTCATTTCATAAGAATAAAGAAAGAAAGCCAGTCAAACATAAAAATTATGTGCGCTTTTTTGTGAAATTAAAAAGGCGCAATACACGGTTAATGAAGGCAAACAGGAACTGATTCTGATTATGCAGGCAGGCAGCAGCTGAATTTGGTTTTTATATGTCGATGGCGCCAAATAAAAGATAGAAATTGGAAATGAAAATGGAATAGAAAGTTGAAAAAATCATATGCCATAATAATAAATCATTTATTAAATTAATTAATTAATTAATTAGAATTTTTCTAATTAAAATATGTGCATAATTTAGATTACAACGCCATTACAAACACTTGCTAATGCTAATTATTAGCATCGCAGCCGAGGAGAGGGAGAGATTAACGTGTTAAGAAACGCATTAGAATTCTTGAATGATTGGCTGACATGGTGACTGGGCAACTGGCTGGCTTAGCTTGACTGTTAATGAAATTTAACTATCCTTGACTAAACCGATTTACACTTTAAATAACGAGGGGACCATTTCTTTTCAAGCTACTAAGATGCTAGATTAACGTTTTTTACGTTTTTTTTTAATAAATTGATTGCGTTTCATATCGTGTTTAATAAAATTATTATCTGTCTGTCTGTACAGTACTATGTGGTATTTTGTTTTGAATTTTTGTTCAATAATTGCCGCTTTTAATTACCACACACTGGCTATGATCTGTTTAAAGTCTTAATTTGTATGTGTTGTTTTTGCAAACTTGAAATTAATTTTTTTCTTTTTCTTTCTTAATAAAATGAAATAAAATCAACAAAAATATTCTTGCAAATTGTCACGTGCCTGTTTTAAAATCAACCTCGTAAATGGTTTGGTTTTTTCCTTTTTTTTGTGGTTTTTGTTTTTGTTCTGTTGCCCAAATAGCGTGTGCTGCAAAGCTCAGCTTACTAAGGTTTAATAAACGCGCTTAAATTATAAATTGTTACGTGTTTAATTGAATTCTTTAATAATTGTTTTTAATTTACAGATAATAAAAGAAATTAAGAATTAGGAATTCAGCCATAAGATAATTCTCAGCATTACTATAATTTTTTTGCCTGAGTTTTTTTTTAACTGAATTTTTCAGCTTTCTAGCAATATTTGATCAAGTTTTAGCAGCTGAATTAGATTTTCTTCCAGCTGAATTGCATTTAAATACTTTATATAACAATTTTCTTTCAAAAATAGTCAAAATTCCTTAGCTGAATAAGTTTCTTACCAGCTGAATTAAGCAAATAGTAAAGTATTATGAATTTTCATTCTATTAATGTAAATTTTCCTTAGCTGAATAGGGGTTTTGTTAGCTGAATAGCTTCAAACTAAAAATATTTGAATAATCTATGGTGTTAGAATTTAAGAAATATTATTGAAAATATTAAATTTAATATGATTTCATGATTAATTTATTAATTTAATTTTATTTTCTTTTTTTTTTTTCTTTACAGAACTAATAGCCTGTCATTGAAACTAGTCAACTATTTGTATACCCCCCTTGTTAATTTTGGTTGAATAGTTGTTAATCTTTGTTGATTTACACTCTTCTCACATCTTCCTTACGAAGCGTCTTCTTTTTCTTCTTCTTCATTATCCTTTTTTATTTCTGCGGAATACGCGCCAGACAAAGTTAAACAACAAATCGAGTTCATAGAATGGTAGAAGGTGACTCTCAAAAAAATTCAAGCAATTGTAAGTATTTGAAAAAGCTCCTTCCTTTTTTCCTTTCATTTCATGATTAAATAATTGTTTTGTGTTCTCTGTTTTCTCTGTTCTTCCTTCAGCCTATAATGTAGATACTGGACTACAAGCAAATAATAACGCTAACACCAACGCCAGCAATACAATCGTAGATAATCGTTCCATTTTACAACCGTACGGCTTGGGCTCTGAAACTAAAGATCCTGGTTATCATATCAACGAAGCCTATGAATCGGACAAGCATGACGTAGAGAAGGGCGGAAATGGTGGCCGTTCTGGAGGCGGCCTTAAGGCCGGCTTCGAACAGGCCATTGAAATGTGCGGCTATGGCAAATTCCATTATATACTGTTGGCCATTTGTGGCCTGGTCAGTACCAGTGAGGAAATGGATGTCATTTCGATGTCATTCATTCTTCCATCGGCTCAATGTGATTTGAATTTGAATACCGAAACCAAAGGTTGGTTAAACTCCATCATCTTTATTGGCATGATGGTAGGTGCTTACTTCTGGGGCAGTATTGCAGATTCGATGGGCCGCAAAAAGGTTTTAATTGTCATCTCCTTTATGAATGGTTTTTGCATAGTCGCATCCTCATTTTCGCAAACTTACGAATGGTTTATGCTGTTTCGATTTCTAAATGGTGCTGCGTAAGTACTTTTTCCACTTTTTTCTCTTCTATTCACTCATGATTCATTCAGTCAGGAGTTGTTAATTTGTTGTAACACTTCATGGCAATAAATTTCATTCGATTGTTAATTGATTTGCGAAATTTTTTTTTAACGGAAAGTATGCCTTTTAGGCCATACAAAAATAGCAGCTTTTATATAATCTCCTTATAAATGCTTCAAATTAACACCTTTTTTGTTGGCATGTTTTTATGAAAACAAAGGTTTTTTTCTTTTTAAACATTACATGGCTTGGAAAGTAATTCAGCCAAACTGAATGATTAATTTTCTTTCGAAATTAAAGAAAACTGACACAAATTTTCTTATTCAGCTATAAGATAAGCCATTAAGCTAAAGAAAACTATAATTCAGCTATAGAAATTCAATTCAGCTACCAAGATTTAATTTTCCTATATGAAATAAATGAAAAATACGAAAATATATCCTATTCAGATGCAATATATCCTATTCAGCTGCAAATATTTAGTGCTTCCATCCGAATTAAATGGAAAGCAGTAAAAATATTGCTATTAAGCTAAAAAGTAAGCAATTCAGTTGCAAATATTTAATTGTCCTGATGGAAGAACTCTCAAATTTTCATATTCAGCTAAAATTTAAGCAATTCAGCTAAAGCAATATTAATTTACAGAAAAAAAAATAAATGAAAAACATTTGAATCTTTAATTTCTTCACAATTCAGAAGAGTTGAATTTAAATTAAATTTTCAGCTTAGCTGAATTGTCGGTTAACCATTAAAAGTTAAATTTTTTGCCCGAACTTGTTAAAATGTTTGCTTATGCACCAATTCAGCTTAGCTGAATTGTTGGTTCAACAACAAAAATTAATTCTTTTGTTAGAATTCAATAAAATATCAAGTTTTTTTTTGCAATTTAGCTTAGCTGAATAAATTTAAATGTCAAAATTCTCTTATACAACTAGCTGATACACGCTGAATTTACGTCATTCAGCTGCCATTATAATACGTACTCTTGGTAAGGCTTAAAGATCTTAATTTTTTCTTGGAAAATATTAAAACCATTCTTTTTTTAATAGCCTCTGGCTTTTTATGTTGCAAATTATTAATAAAAGAAAAAATTAACGTTTAAATGCCATCAAAATCGTGTCTTCGAAGACAAATAAAATTGTAATTAAGCGAGCGCATCACTGCTTTTGACATAATTTCCGTATTTTAATGCTTAACTGACTGTGTGTTAAAAATAAATCGAATTTAATTTAAATTGCGAGCACTTAACAAAAAATATTCACACCATGTGGTGGGTTGGAATTGAATTTACAAAATATGTTAAGTAATGGAAATTATTCCATTATTATTAATAACAATAATATTGTTATTAATATTTTCTTACAGCTCAGTTAATGTAGACTTAATCTCATCATTTGAATTTCATTTAAATTTAATTAAAAGCCTTAAATTCTCTTGAAGTAATTCAGCTGAGCTGGATAGCTTTACGAGATATGAAATACATATACGAGTATTAATTTATTTCCATTGGTTTCTTTACTCTTTTAGCCTTGGCGGCAGTGGCCCTGTCATCTGGTCCTATTTTGCCGAATTCCAGCCGAAATCGAAACGCGGCTCTATGTTAAGCTTCATGGCCGCCTTCTGGACGTTTGGTAATCTCTTTGTGGCCGGCTTAGCTTGGCTCATTATACCCACTGGCATTGGCTTTGTAACACCACTCTTCACCTACAACTCATGGCGTATCTTTTTGATGACCTGCTCCATACCCTCATTCATTGTGGCCTTTTTGCTATTCTATTTGCCCGAATCACCGAAATTCCTGTTGTCCCGCGGCAAACAAGACAAGGCCATGGCAATTTTCCGTGGTATTTTTGTAACCAACACTAAGAAACCTGCCGAATTGTATCCCGTTACCGAATTGGATATCGATGAGAAAATGTTGGCCGAACTAAAGGAGACTAAGGACTCAATTAAAGGCAAATACTCGAGAATGTTATCGGGCATGGTGGACCATAGCAAACAATTGTTTACTTCGCCTATTTTGAAGTTTACTTTGGTTTCGATTACCATTAATTTCACCTTTCACATTGGCTACTACGGTCTGATGATGTGGTTCCCCGAATTGTTCAATCGTTTCGAAGAATACAGCACCAATTTCCCCAACAATCAAACTGCAGGTGTATGTACAGTTACGGAATATGTTGTCAACAAAATTGCCGCAGAAGATGCTGTCTGTTCGGCTCACATACCCTCGGCCGTGTTTATGGAATCTTTGATCTCTTTGGCCTCGGCTTTACCTGCCAACTTGATTGCCATTTTGGGTATGGATTTGTTGGGTCGTAAATTCTTTTTGATTTTCGGCACCATGACCGCTGGTGTCTGTTCAGCTGCCATGTACTTTGTCTACAATTCTACGCAAAATCTTATTGTGTCGGCTGTGTTCAGTGGTGCCATTTCGGCAGCCAATGCTGCTTTGGATTGTCTGATTACCGAAGTGTTCCCAACACATTTGCGTGCCACTGGTGTGGCCATATCTATGGTTGCTGCACGTATGGGCGGTATTATTGGTAATATTGTTATAGCCACACTATTGGATCAGTATTGTCCCGCACCCACATTCATTGTGGCTGTACTGCTTATGGGCGGTGGTCTTATGTGTCTGCTGTTGCCCAATACCACACGCAAGGAATTGAATTAAGGAAACACAAACAACCAACCAACGTGTACATAACACTTTAAAGGGAGTTGCAATAATATACTCAAACAAACACACTCTCACATATACACAATACACTTACACCCACCCAAACAACTCACACAAACATTAACCGCCACTTCGTTTTATACACACAGTTACACACGCTTACATACATCCTTGTACCTTCTTTTCTTGTGCTGTACTTTTCCTTACGTGTCCTCCTCCTTTTGCTTCTCTTTATTGTAGCGTAGAATAGAATTGAGAGTTTATTTTATACTTTTTAAGCTAGCTGGGAAATTTTGAGCCTCTTAATGCCGGGCTCCACAAACAAATCTTACACCATTTGGTATTTTTTTTTTTAACAACAACAACAATACAATAATAATTGTATCCTCTTATGTACTATGTTTAGATAATAAATAATGTAAATTATATATGATAGATAAATGCTTATGTAAAATATTAAGTATGTACCATATAAATATGTAATAAAACAAAACAACAAAAACTAATTGTATTAATAATTGATTTTAATAATAAAAATAAATAACAATTAAAAAAAAACAAACTAAAAACAAAAGCGTGTTCAATTAATTTACTTTTGGGAACGCAATATTCTTTTATTTTTTCACATAAAAGGCCTATTTGTTACGTTATACATGTACTATATCGTTGGTCTCATGTAGAAAGGCCCTAACTCACATTTTTATCGAAATTTTTATTTGTGTTAAATGCATTGGAAGCTCCAAAAAATCAATTTCGAAAAAATTATGAGTTAGGGCCTTTCTACATGAGACCAACGATATACTGAAACGAATTACCAATGGGCCAAAGTGAAATTGTGTACCGGAAACAAACCCCCCCCCCCCCCCCTCCCTCATATAAGAAAGACCAAAATCCTCTGAAAATTTTCTAATTTTCTTATTTAATGTTTTATTTTACTTTGGGTATGGCCCCTACTTATGCAGTGTATTGTGTTGGAATTAGAAAAATAGGTTATGGGAAGAAGGACAGAGGAAGTAGTGTTTGTGGACAATAGATTTGAATCTTTTTATATTATAAGCACTAGAAAAGACCTCTATAGGAAGGAAGTTCCACATATGGATAGCTCGGCTAAAGAACGAATTCGGTCTGTAATTCAGTGTGCGTGCGATACACTGGCCAATCGACCACAAATGTGTGTATTCTGCGAGAAAGACGGGTATTACGTAAGAATATACGATTTTTGGGAGCAAGTCCTTTTACCTCTCCAGTAAAATATGTATACGTTATAGCAGCGATAGAACAGTAAAACACAAGAGTTGAATATCCTCCTACAGCCATTAATAAACACTTCGCCCTCAAAATGGACTTTGCGGCACCGACCCGTACATCAGAATTGTATTCCATTCTTGATCGAATATAAGTGGTGTATGTAAATGCTAAGGAGATCACATGAAGTGAAATATTTCTTACATCGACTTAAGAAAGCAGAACTTAACTTATATTTTCCAGGACTTAAACGTTGGAAAAAAATCAAAATAGAAATTCAAACAATTCGGAATTGTTTACAGAACAAGTTCAAACTAAGAGTAGGAGAACAGCTCGTAGTGAATCCTAAATCCAGCAGACTAATTGATACTCGACCACAACTAATTTGGTTTGGGAAATAGCCCCAAACGATTTTGGGGCGATTATTGTTATTTTATTGACGTTTTCAAAAATTGGCGTTCGAAATCGAAATGCATTCATCTCAGATATAACAATTACTGGAAAGGAATCAATTAAACTGCAACTAAAGGCTCAATGACATGGATGACAATCGCACTTCATTAGCGTTGCCATTAAGCAACAATAAACAAAATTTTATTTAACGTGTTGGTTGTCAGTTGTCATCTTTAATGCCAATTTGTACTATTTTCAGCAACTGACAATTCAATGGTTGCAATAGACAAACTCTCAGAAAACAATTAAACGGAAAGACCAGGGCCCAGGGTTTGTTGTAAAAAGGAATCTGCAAGGGAATTGAAAAAAAAGAGTTCATCCAGCCCAAAATAAGTATTGTGTCACGAAGGTGATGCTGCAACTCATTCAACTACTATTTCAACTAGAAAAATTGAAAAATAAGTTACACAATCTTCAAACTCTGGAAGTAGAGACCATTACATGCACTTTCAAATAATTCGACATCTTTCACGTTTGTATGCAAGCAAGCTTAATCGTGGATTGCACGGAATTCAGTACATGTCTTATCATTTGAAATTCATGGTCTAGAATTACGATAGTTTTACGAAATTTCAAAACTTCAATCGGCCAACTTTAAATTGTAAATTTTTTCAATTGTTTCAGAACAACACCCTTAACTGGGTGTTTAGAATCAGATTTTATCATTGAAATTTATGGTACATAATGACATATATGAATAGTATAGTACATAATGAAATATATGAATAGTATAGTACATACATACATAGTTTTATCAAAAAATAATAAAAAATTCATTTTCTTACCTTTTCTCCTTCAATCACATACGGTAGTCTGCTATCAATGACTGTTGAATACAATTTTGTAAACAGGAACAGACGGCAAACACATACGGTAGTCTGCTATCAATGACTGTTGAATACAAGAAGTTTGTAAACAGGAACAGACAGCAAACACATACGATAGTCTGCTATCAATGACTGTTGAATACAAGTTTGTAAACAGGAACAGACAGCAAACAGATGTTAGTTGATAGGAGAAGTATTGAATTTTCTTTTTACACTATGTCCTTATTATATATTTTTATAAATTATTTACAAGAAATATACGTTATTAGTTGCATGTTGTTCGATAATAATATTATTTTTTTTTACATACTTTACGTTTAATATTACCGTTTTTAATTAATGATTTTATTATGAGATGATGAGATGATAGTTGATAGGAGAAGTATTGAATTTGCTTTTTACGATCTTATTAAGATGCACACTTACACTATTATATGTCCTTATACATATATATTTTTATAAATTATTTACATTTTTACATACTTTACGTTTAATATTTCCGTTTACAATAAATGATTTTTACACATAAAACGAATATTTTTTATTATTTTTTTTTATTTTTATACAATTTAATTTATTTGTTTTTAGGGGTTTTTTTTGTTTGTTTTCTTTTTTTTCATTAAAGATTTTTGTCTCTTGTTGTTGTTTTTTTTTTTGTATTTTAAGAGAAAACTATATACATTAATAATATTTATTTTAAAGCAACGAAGAAGACTTTGAAATTTATGTGAATTTTTTTTATATTTTTATTTTTTGTTTAATTAATTTATAGCCTAGGAAATTAGTAAAGGAAAGGCTAAGGAGAAGAAATTTGAGAAATAAATAGGGAAAGCTAGAAAAAGCTTTGGAAATAAAATAAAAAAAAAATATTTTATACTTTTAAAAAGTAAGATTAAAAAAAATTCAAAGGAAAAATAATAGAAACGGAAGTATTCAGAGTTTTACTTGGTTATCAAACAAAACCAATCGTAATCATACCATTCATGGTAACAAATAAGGTGACGACTACTGAGAAGTGGGGGATGGCTTATAATGTATATTAAAATAAAAAATAATAATAAAAATTAAATAATTAATTAAAATTACTAATAATAAGATGTATAAAGTTGAAGTGAGAGACTATGAGAATGAGAAGAAGGAAAAAACCTATTCTTATTAAGCATTGTTTGCTTTACTTGCTTTCATTTTTGTCTCATTTCATATACACACTACATTTAATAACAAATTTTTGTTTTGTTTTGTTTTGTTTTTAATCACTTGGTTGGTTAGATTTCAAATTTAATAGTTTTTCTTTTTTTTTCTTTTTTTTTTAATATCCAAAACAATCAAAACAAATTTAAATTTAATTTAAATAAAATGCTAAGCATTAATGAGTTATTTTCTAATGAATTTTGTTTTTTGTTTTGTTTTTCAATTTTAAACAAACACTCATAAAATTTAATTTTTCTTTTTGTTTTTTGTTTTTTTTTTTAATAAAAAAAATTTTGTTTAAAATCAAATGTTTGAAAACCAAGCGACTACGACAAGGGCAATACAATTTAAATTTAAAAAATTGTTAAGAACCGTTTAGTAGTAGAGTGTGTGGTATGGTGGTGTGGTATTTCTATTAAAAAGGATCATCAAAAAAACTATGTTTTATGTTTTAAAATTATTTCTTTTGTTTTCATTTTCATTTGTTGGCGTTTTTGTTTTGTTTTTGTTTTTTTGTTTGTTTTTGTTTCTTGGTTGGTAGTATTTTATCATTTATTTTATTTTATATTCTGTTTATTTCAATATATTTCCTTTTAGAATTAGGTTTTATTTTATTTTGTTTTTGTTTTTGTTTTCTTGTATTTTTTTATTTATTTATTTATTTTTTTGTATTTTTTTTTTTGTTTATTTCTTTCTGTTTTTCAATATAGTAAAATGTATGTGTGTGTATGTTGTGGTACAGTTTTTATATTTTTTATTTTCTTGTTTTTATATTTTATTATTATTATTATTTTTAAGATTAATTAATGTTTGTTTGTTGTTTCCTTTTTAAGTTTTTATTTAAATTATAATGAATTTCTTTTTAATTTATTATTACCACATCGCTTACGAGCCGTTGACGGAATATCTCGTCATTCCAAATATTCCCACCAATCTTTTTCATAGCCCTCATGCACGTGATCTAATAGTACTTTACGCCTTTTCTCACAATATCTGTAAAGAGAGAGAAATGAAAGAGTATATAGTAAGTGGACTTTTTGTTTGTAAAGCTGCTCGCCCTGCTGCTCTCACCTATATTTGTCTTGAACTTTTTGTTTAATATCAGCTAAGTTTTCTGATGTTATATCACGTTCCAAGTATTCTGATAATTTTTCAGTGGCAGATTCTAAATCTTTTTGATTATCTTCGAATATCATTGATTGATTGTTCTTTTTTAAATAATATGCAAAAACATACGTATACATTAGTGTTTGACGGCATTGGCATAATATATCGACGGCCTTTTTCAAAAATTGCACCTGATAAATCCATAGAAAAATCATATTAAAAATTTAAATTATTATAAAAAATATTCCAGAGATTCGCAACATTAAAAATATTAATTGAACAAAATAAGACTCACTTCAATCCATGACATATTGTGCTGTTGCATTTCTTCCATTTTATGTTTAACGGAGGCATACAGTTTATTTTCAAACTTTAAAGATTGCATATGATTCATGTAACGATTATAATAATGTAAATATCTGCGAGAAGAGAACATAACAACCACAACAATAAATATAGAATAATAATAATAAACAGTAATTGTTTTTCCAAACAATCGTAGTTGATGATGGTTACCTTGCTAATGATGATCTAAATTTCTCTTGAGCATGACGTGCTGCTTTGGCTTCATCTTCATCATAACGATTGCAATTGTACCATGATGAACCGTGTGGCTCCCATGAACCCAAACAGACCCAACAGAAATCATGTTTACAATTTTGATTTTTGCAAACCATATGATTGCAGCCGCCATCCTTTTCAATTGTAACATTGCACTTGGGACACTCTTTGGTGTTGGCCGCTATCCAATTGCTCGTCTCCGAATCGTCATCACATTTCTTAATCCATTTCTTTAGCCAGCGGCACTTGACCGGATCATGCCAATTTTCACCGCAAGCAAAGCAGAACTCATGGCCACATTTACAGCGTACGGGCCGTGATTCATAGTAGGCTACTTTGATAGCATAAGTACAATCAATGGACGGACACCAACGTAACAATTGATTGCACTCGACAAAACTATTTGTTATGAGTTGTTGATATTTAACGCGTACCCGCGGATCGGTTACTAATTTTGTAACTGTAACATCATCAACTAAAATATCACAGCCATGAGCTGCACATGAAATTGATTGGCCCAAGCCCTCGGTAACAATTTTCGTCGTTAGATATTCACGCCAGCAGGATAAGCAGAAACGATGACCGCATTCCAGGCCAGCCATCGACTAAAAATAAATCAGAAAATTTCATAAATTCATTTTCACTTTTTTTACGCAAGCAGTTTATGTACTTACATCTGAGGGCAATTGTGAGAAACAGATTTCACATTCTTCGGCTGGATTTTTTGAATTCTTCGGAAAAGGAAAAAAGAAATAAATGCTTTGTAACAATCATATTTCAAAGTGACAACATACCTTTTGTTTATTAGCATTTGCGGGTTTGTTAAAAGGATTTACTATGTGGGCACCTTTGAATAAATCCTCGGCATTGCCATCAAAATATTTCTCTAAAAGTCTTTCTTTGTCCCATTTAAAATGATTTAATAGCATACGTATTATGGTTGGTGGGAGCTGCAATAGAAACGAGAAAAGCATATGATTAAATAATACACACACACACACATTAAGTAAATATTACATATGTATGTACAAACATAGAAAAGAAATGCAAAGGACATTAAAAAAAAAAAGTACGAGAATAAATAATGATTTAAATTAAAAGAAAACATCAAAGGCAAAGTAAATATAAAACCAGTGTTCTAAGAGTACCATTTTTTGTTAATGGAAAACGTTGAAATTGAAACGAAATTAAACTCTTTTTAAGGCTATTTTTAGCAATAGATCCTCTTAGAGTTAAAAAGTAATCAGTTTTTTAAAAAAGAAAGTTTTAAAATCTATTGTATTGGGATGGGGTCACTGAGGATATCGAACTGGATCTCCATTATAAATTGAATGAAAACTGCAGGGTTTTTCAGTCAGAGATATTATAGTATGTGTTATGAAAGTTCTTGAAGCCCTTACGAGTTTCGCTCCTTCCAATACAGATCCTTACATGATTCTCGTAAGTCCTTCTACCCTCCATGCCACAGTAACATAACGAAACATGGTGATGTCAGGTTGCTGACGGGAATTTGCTACAGAGCACAGCCAGATTTCTGCATAGTGGGTTAGGTTAGAGGACGTGTACTTATCAATTAAGACAAGTACAGTACCCATTGTACAACGTACTTAAAGAGGGAAGTATAATAGAGGGAATAGGATAAAAGGAGAGGATGTAGGAAAGGTGGAGACTGGGAAGCGGAGGAATTACACAGACCAGACACAACAAAAAGTTATAGCGCGACTACACTTATGAAGCCCTAGCACCTCTCAACCAGCCCAAGCCACTAATTAATCTGTGGAGAGCCTTGATGTCGGCTCTCGACACAGAATTCAAACTCTCAAAGAAGGCCCTGCCAAGGTCCTCAACCTACCAAGGGCTTGGCTGTTACAGAGGAGGTGTTCGATAGTCTCCAACTCCTCCTCATCGCAATATGCCCTGCAATGGTCCAGCTGGTATCTGTTCCAGATCCCCGTCAGCGGCTTCAGGGTGCTTACGCCAGGAGACTAGGATTACTTCATAATGACTTCTGCAGAAGCTGTCACGTCAAGGAAGTAGAGATGATCATTGTCTGTCGCTTAGGAACCTGTGAAGTAGAACGCTTGGCCACGCAGAATTCTGTGACTGAACAAGACTAGCCAAACGCGATTTGAGGAAAATCCACACCTCCATAAGACTCTCCGGATGGTTCAGATACCATCTATAGATCTATAATTATATGGCAAAATTGATAATATTGAGCCCCATGTAAGCTGTGCCCGGTGAGGTGCCTGTTAGTCCCTTTACTTTAACCTATTTACCTCTTTCTCTACATCGCAAAATTGCATCAACTCGTGTAGGTATGTAAATTATAATTAGACTTAATCATGGCTAGATAATTAGGCTAATGTTAGAGATCGTTCACTTTACTACCTGCTTTCTAACCTCAATTATCTTGCAACATCGTTTACTCTTGCATGTTGGGAGGGTGCTTTTGTAAAGCAGGTAGAGGGATGGTTTTTCCCAAATCAGGTACCCTGTCATTAGTTGCAAGAATTTGGAGAAATTAATTATAAATCGATTACACGCTTAATTATGTTGATTTTCAAAAGCTATTTAAACACCTTCCATTGAGTACTTCAGACACAGTTTATAACATCTATTCCAAGTGTAAGGATATTATAGTTAAACTTTTAAAAAGGAAATTGTTTGGATTAAAGATTTCTAAAAGAAATACTCAAAAAATATTCAAATTCTTCTTGTAATTTACTAAAAAAAAGAACGTTGAAATAATGACGAAAGGATTTGAAAAAGACTTAAATGGACATCGTAAGTAAATTGTTCTTACGTTGAATAAAGCTTTTATTAAAAAAAAAGGCTTTCACTTTACTAAAATAATTTTCTTTCTTTCTTTTAAGAGCCCATTATTAGTTTAAAGCAAAAGGCCAAACAGCTTAGAGGCAAAGGATTAGACAATGGTTTCAAAGCTTGCCCATATACACGTCGTAATGAACGTGAGGATGAACTAAAGCATAAAATTAGTAAGTAATCTTATTTTGTAAGAAGAGATAGGTGTGTACTACGATTGCTAATAAAATGTATTTTTTGGTCTAATTTTTAGGGTCCGCTGTAAGCGTAATAGAGGAAGTCAAGCGCTTTAAGGAAGAAGGATTTGACAAGGAGAACAATAATCGTGAGGATAAACATCAACGATATGAACGTAAATCACGCGTATATCACAAAAATTATGATCAAAAATATATAAATGGACACAACCGTCATCAAAGTGATGATGGAATTGAAGCTGGAGAACGTAAGTACTTTTTGTAGGAAAGCATATGCTGATATGTCTGTAAATAAAACTTTTCATTCTTCTTAGGGTCCACTGTGCGCCTAAAGGAAAAGGCTAAACAACTCAGAGATACAGGCTCCCATACTCCTAAAGTTGAACATCCAAATGGACGTATACGTCACGAAACTAATGATGAAAAAGCTAGTGGAGATGGTAAGTAATTTCCTTCCTAGTTAAGAAATTTTTTTGTAAAAAAAAAAATTTAATTTCCTCTTTTTAGAGGTCATTGCACGCCTTAAGGAAAAGGCTAAACAACTCAGAGATACAGGCTCCCATTCTCCTAAAGTAGAACATCAAAATGGACGTAAACGTCACGAAACTAATGATGAAAAAGCTAGTGGAGATGGTAAGTAATTTCCTTCCTAGTTAAGAAATTTTTTTGTAAAAAAAAAAAATTTTATTTCCTCTTTTTAGATGTCATTGCACGCCTTAAGGAGAAGGCCAAACAGCGCAGAGGTAGAGGTTTCGGCAATGAAACTAATAACCGGGAAGGTGTACATCGTATTTTACCGGCACGTGCTTGCGCCGAAGATGACAATGCTAAAGCAGCATCTGATCCTCAACGTTCCGCCGACGGTTGGATTCTATTTGTTAAAAATATATCCGATGAGGCTGATGAGGATGATATACAAGATAAATTCTGTGATTATGGTCCCATAATGAATATAAGTATGAATGTAGATCGCCGTACAGGCTTTTGCAAAGGCTATGCATTAGTTCTGTTTGAAACATACGAAGATGCATTGTCCGCGAAAGATGCATTAGATGGTGCTGAAATTATGGGTCAACCAATAAAAGTTGATTGGTGTTTCATTAGAGGTGATCAACGTGTTCAGAAACGAAGTCATTGATGCTTTAAACAATTTTGCAGATCTATCATATTGAAAAACGGCTATTGATAGATTTTCTACTTCTTTTAATAGTTTTTAAGCCTACATACATTAAAAACTCTCATTTGTTAACAATTTTACGAAATAAATAAAAATAAAAAAATTATAAATTCGTCTTTAAGTAACTAGCAGGGAAGATTGTTTGAATGTCATGCTTTAATTGTTTAAAATTTAAAATGTTTTAGAAAGGACTTTTATGAATTCAATACGGTTTCACACTACGCCATTAGGGTCTATGTAAGATCGAGCAGCCGAATGTAAAGTATCGTCAGATTTTGTTTTGCATTTGTAGAAAAGGTAATAAAGACTTTGCAAGGTTTAAGAAGAATATAATTTATAAGAAAAAGGAGTTTCATTTCGAAATCCAATATATTGGACAAGCCATGTTACTTTCAAGCATTGAACTTTCAATGACTATCTATTCCATTTCTGTCTAGAACTGGTCATCATTTGTGTGAGTAATGAAAAAATACAATTTCTCATGCTACTCGTGACTATTGGTTGACAAACCACAAACATTGCCCCAAGATACACGAACCACAAGCTCGTGAACGTTTATTATAAGGAAAACGTCATTGGGTGCTAATGGTCTAAAAAGCGAACACATTATCTACTAGACTACGGCGGCATATATTTGGTTTAATTATGAGTATTTAAAATATAAGGCGAATGTGTGTCATTTTAAGACATATTTAAAGCCGAACGTTCGAATGGCTTTGAATATTTGAATAAATTAACACTTCTTTCCTTGGTAGGTTGAGGTTGAGGACCCTTGGCAGGGCCTTCTTTGAGAGTTTGAATTCTGTGTCGAAAGCCGACATCAAGGCACGCCACAGATTCATTAGTGGCTGGGGCTGGTTGAGAGGTGCTAGGGCTTCATCAGTGTCGTCGCCCTCTCCCTTTTTGTTATGTCTGGTCTGTGTAATTCCTCCGCTTCCCGTTCTCCCCCTTTTTTACATACATACATACATAATTGGCCATTACAACCCTTCGTCAGGATTACGGCCTAGCTTCTCAACACCACTCATGTTGTGTGCGTTAATTTTATACATGAGTGGCGGGACCTACAGTTTAAAGTTGACTCCGAACGACAGATATTTTTTGAGAAACTTTTCATGGCAATTTTTTTTACTCTCAGAGTTTTTGCCAGAAATCTGCTGAGAGGAAGTCGCCGAAGAAATACTTTTTGTATTTTGTTTTTGATGTCTGGCCTGGGATTCGAACTCGGGCCTTTCGTCTAAAAAGCCAACACACTACCTACTAGACCACGGCGACTTCATCCTCTTCCTCATCCTTTTTTACATCCTCTCCTTTTATCCTATTCCCTCTATTATCCTTCCCTCTTTAAGGACATTGTACAATGGGTCAATTCGACCTCCAGGTACTGTACTTGTCTTAATTGACAAGTACACGTTCTCCAACCTAACCTAATACTTCCTTTTGAAAAGGCCTTTACTTTTCTAAACAAAATGCTTCAGTTAGCTTACTTATTAGTGGACCAAAACATTAAAAACTGATTTAATTATCGCAAAATAACATTGACTAATAGCAGCACAATACAATAATAATAAAAAGAAAATAAGTGGATGAGTAAAGCGTATAATTTGAAATGCAACAACAACAAAAAAAATAATTTGTTTTCATCTTTTATTCAATTATTTAAAATTTTAGTCATATCGTTAGTATAATTCGCAAAGACGCTAAGTCCACTTTTTTCCAAAATTCAGATTTTAATGCAAAACGGTAACATTATACAAAATACATATTTTACAACAACAAAAAATGTCAATATGTAGTTTAAAGTTGTTGTAATTTTGTGGTTGGCAAAAACGCTAAGTCCACAAAATTACAAAAAATATTAAAAACACGTGCTAATTTTTTGATTTTATTTGATTTTTTTGAATTGATATTTGATCTAGGTCATTTAAAGGGTGCTACTTTGTAAAAATAATTGCGTTTAAAAAGTTTACAAATTTTAAAAAGTCAAAATGCTAGAATGTTTTTTGTGTCTTCTGTAAATTAGAAAAAAGGGACTTAACACATTTGCGAATTAGACTAACGATATATTTATACAAATCTAGACCGAATGTTAAGAGCAAAAAGCACATCAACTTGTACTTTTGATGACATTATCCTCCCTATCCATATTACTGTAAGAATAGCTTCCTCAGACAAACGAAAATTTGTTAAGAAAAGACATTTTTCATCATAAAAATCCTTAAATGTTTATTTTAATTGATAAAACTGAGTGGATTTCTATTTAAATACTTCAAAGTTATGTACATAGGTGTGAGGACTCGTATAGCCATAATGACAAATATAAAAACACCTGGAGGATGATCAAGGAATCCATTGTGTTCGGCTTAGAAAATAAAATATTAGGTTAGAGGACATGTACTTACATATCATTAAGATAAGTACATTGCCCAGCGGCCATTTGACCCATTTTATTTGTCTTAACAAATAGAGAAGAATAAAAAGAAAGGGCAAGTGGATGAAAAGGAAGTAAAAGAATCAGAATAGCTAAATTGATCATCCAGCTTAATTCTATTATAAACCTTTATAAACCACCTTAAGAGTTTGAAAATTGATTCTCGACAGCGAGCTTATAAATCTACGAAGAAATCCTCTTTAAGCGAATTGAATCTTATTCCAGACAGACAGCCGGACGGAACGACAAAGATATTGCCAAGAAAAGAAGAAACTGCACTGTAATTCAGAATACATATGTATATCAAAGCATACATTGAATTGTAATAATTTATTGAGGCACTAAATTGCTTATAGAAATGAGCGGTTACCTGTGGGGTAAAATAAAACTTTCTTTTAACAAGAAAAATAAAGAAGAAAGCCCTTCTAGTCTTTTTGTTTTCTGTATTTTTTTGCTTTCATTAATTGATTTCTTAGAATATTTGTCTTTCAATGCAATACAATACAATGCTTTAGAAAATTCCTTTCCTTGTTGCAACAAAACTAATTGCCACAGCAGCGAGTGGCATGCATTACATGAAACAATGTAGCAACCTTCAATATTTGCTTGAAACTTATAATTACAAAAACAAAAATTTTAGAAAAGAAAGAAAGAAAGAACAAAAATTAGAATCGCCTGCTAAATACAGTTTCAATTCTACTGTATTATACCACACACTCGTAACATTCTCATTGAACCACAACAGCACTAGCTATTGTGCTATTAGCATAGAATTCTATAAAAAATGAAATTACTACAACAACAACAATAACAATAAAAAAAACAATTTTCAGGGGAATAACGTTAAAAAATTGCACCACCACTCGTACCATTATAACATTACATTACATTGCATGTAATAATGTTGACTTTGGTGATGATGATGTTGATGACGATGATGATGGCAGAAATTGATTGATTAAATCATTTGGCTTTTTTCTATTTCTATTTTATTCTAGCTTAACCAAAAAGAAAATTCTCTATTGTATTGCACTGTATTGTATTGTATAAACGAAATGAAATGATACTCTTCTGCTGTTTACAAGGTCAGGCTATAAAATAAAAACAAAAATAAAAACAAACAAAAATTAATTAGATTTTAAAACGATAAAAGTTGGCTTCAATGTATGTACAATGGTGGCCACGAATTTAAGACACGACATATGACTGAGTTGTTTGAGATAATTTTTACATTTTATCGAAAAAATTATGGGTCCATGATATTTTTTTAGGATTTTAGTAATGTTATAAAGAAAAATTAATAATATTTTCTTACCTATATTCGGTTAAGAATTTTTATTTACATATTATATACATAAACACAAATTTTACCTGGTCACGAATTTAAGACATAGGCATAATATAACACTATTCTCTAAATTAAGCTCAGCTTCATAAAAAAAATTCTAATATTTAGTGGGAAATCCTTTATTTTTGATCACAGCAGCACATCTCCTGGGTAAACTTTCGACTAATGCCACATAACGTTGCTTTCGAATTGCATACCAAGCCTTTTGGATTTCTTCCCACAAATCGCTTGAATTTTTTGGTTTAACCGTCCTTACATGTTCCTCAACATCATTCCACAAGTTCTCAATTGGATTGAGGTCCGGGGATTCAGCTGGCCACTTAAGAACAATGATATCGTTTTCCTCTAAGCAACTCTTGACTAGACGTGAAATGTGCTTAGGGTCATTATCATGCATAAATTTCTATATTGGAGGCATTTTGTCTTCAGCGAATGGTATCATTGTGTCTGTTATAATATTTTTGTAAACATGCTGGTCCATTTTAGAATTTACATTGTAAATGGGACCTACACCATGCCAGGAAAATGCTGCCCACACCGTCACATTTCCACCACCATGTTGTTTTTAGGGTGTACTTTGGATGATGCTCTAGGTTTGGAGGGCGCCAGACGTACTGCTTTCCATCAGAGTCGAAGCGGCAAAACTCCAAAGTATATTTTTCCAAAATATCATGGGTTTCTTGAGATTTCTCAATTATCACAAAATTATCACAAATAAGTCCATCATATGTCGTGTCTTAAATTCGTGGCCACCACTGTACATATGTATGTATGTATTTGTCGTTACCATTGTTTATAGGCGAAATGGATTTAAAGGATTTTGTTCTTATGGTTCATTTTAGAAAACTTTCTTTTTTAAGATTTCCACAGCACTTTTTAAACAATCAAACAACATTAATCTCATATATTAGCCGATCTAAAAGAAAAGGATCGATGATATATCAAAGAATATATCAATCTAAGAAAGAAAACTGGTAAAAAGGCTACAAAGAGAGAACAATACAGAGTGCTAGTTGCAGATGCACTCATCCATGAAGAGCGGTAACAACTGGCATAATAATGATAATAACACCACACCATATAAAACAATAGCAATGTGTCAGAAGCGTGAGCTGCGTTTAGAAGATTTTTATGCATCCATTGTATCGATAGTAGTCCTAAGAAAGTTCTCTAAGCTTGCTTTTTTAGGGAGATTTCTATGCATACAACACATGACTGCTATCTATGGTGATATTGTTATGGAACAATTTGACTCAATGGAGACGAAATTTTAAAAAACAATACGTTTTCGACTTGAATAGCAATATTCGAACTACTCGCTGATACAATATTTTCGAAAAGAATAGTAGTTTAAATCTTTTAAGGCGATTTATTCTAAAATGTCTGCACTTCTTTATAAAAGAAAGGAAGGAAAGAAAGAAAGGAAAAAAACTTGTATTTTCCAAACACAATGTATATCAATTCGCTTTTTTATTTATTTCTAACATATAATGGGGATTTATGAATATATACATTGTACAATACATACATGTATGTATGTTTGTATGTGTGAACATATATTTATTTTGCAAAAGCATAGAAACCATATACATATCGAATGGATGTATATACATACGTATGAATATACATAAGTATGTATGTATATAAAAACTAAAATAAAAATAAACAGTAGCACAACAATACATAATACATAGTATGTATAGAGAAACATTATATAAGGAAACAACAACAACAACATGAATAACAATAACAACAAGAAACAAAAAAAAAACATGTTAAAATTGTTACATAGAAAATCCTTGACCTAATTTACAAAAATTTTCGGTAACAATAATACATACGTATGTAAGTGAGGGGTAGGAGAAGGGCGAGCTTATGTAAATCTTTTTACGTATATTTTACAACAGGAGGTATTTTTAAAACAACAAATTTAAAAAAAGAAATAAAAAAAATTTTTTGTTGCCAAACTAAATAATTTTTCATTACATTAGGAAAGTTAGGTGAACTAGAAGTGAAGATAGATTGGTAGGTAGGTATGTAGGTTGAAGGAGAGGAGAGCAACCATGTATCATGACTATAGGCATATACCTAAACTATTAAGTAGGCTTATAGGGCCCTCACCGTTGGGAATACCACTTAACTTTAAGAGCTTCCAAACCACTCCTCTGAGAAGAGTTATGTCTGGTATACTGTCGTACCAGAAATACTGGTTTACACCTCTCAGGAAACGTCATTCAGGTTTCACAGATGTATCCAAATTACGCAACAAAGTCGGATGTGAAATCTTGTAGAAACACCAGATTGATCTGGTACGACATAGATATATGCAAAGCGAATTTGCATTGAACCTAACAAGACTTCATCTAGGTTAAGTTAGGTTAGGTTAGAGGACGTGTACTTGTTAATTAAGACAAGTACAGTACCCGGAGGTCGAATTGATGAAGCCCTAGCACCTCTCAACCAGCCTAAGCCACTAATGAATCTGTGGAGAGAGTTACAGAGGAGGTGTTCGATAGTCTCCAACTCCTCCACATCGCAACGTGCCCTGCAATAGTCCGGCTGGGGTCTGGAACAGATCCGTCAGCGACTTCATCTAAGGAACCTCATAGCAGTGATAATGGGACACTGGCTTCTGGGGTGCTTAGGACAGGAGACTAGGATTACCTCATAATGAATTCTGCAGAAGTTGTCACGTCAAGGAAGTAGAGATGATCATTGTCTGTCGCTTAGGAACCTGTGAAGTAGAATGCTTGGCCACGCAGAATTCTGTGACTGAACAAGACTAGCCAAAGGCGATTTGAGGAAAATCCACACCTCCATAAGACTCTCCGGATGGTTCAGATACCATCTATAGATCTATAATTATATGGCAAAATTGATAATATTGAGCCCCAAGTAAGCTGTGCTCGGTGAGGTGCCGGATAGTCCCTTTACTTTAACCTATTTACCTCTTTCTTTACATCGCAAAATGGCATCAACTCGTGTACGTATGTAAATTATAGTTAGACTTAATCATGGCTAGATAATTAGGCTAATGTTAGAGATCGTTCACTTTACTACCTGCTTTCTAACCTCAATTATCTTGCTACATCGTTTACTCTTGCATGTTGGGAGGGTGCTTTTGTAAAGCAGGTAGAAGGATGGGTTTTCCCAAATCAGGTACCCTGTCATTAGTTGCAAGAATTTGGAGAAATTAATTATAAATCGATTACACCCTTAATTATGTTGATTTTCAAAAGCTATTTAAACACTTTCCATTGAGTACTTCAGACACAGTTGATAACATCTATCCCAAGTGTAAGGATATTATTGTTAAACTTTTAAAAAGGAAATTGTTTGGATTAAAGATTTCTAAAAGAAATATTCAAAACATATTCAAATTCTTCTTGTAATTTACTAAAAAAAAAGAACGTTGAAATAATGACGAAAGGATTTGAAAAAGACTTAAATGGACATCGTAAGTAAATTGTTCTTACGTTGAATAAAGCTTTTATTAAAAAAAAAGGCTTTCACATTACTAAAATAATTTTCTTTCTTTCTTTTAAGAGCCCATTATTAGTTTAAAGCAAAAGGCCAAACAGCTTAGAGGCAAAGGATTAGACAATGGTGTCAAAGCTTGCCCATATAAACGTCGTAATGAACGCGAGGATCAACTAGAGCATAAAATTCGTAAGTAATTTTATTTTCTAAGAAGAGATAGGTGTGTACTACGATTGCTAATAAAATGTATTTTTTGGTCTAATTTTTAGGGTCCGCTGTAAGCGTAATAGAGGAAGTCAAGCGCTTTAAGGAAGAAGGATTTGACAAGGAGAACAATAATCGTGAGGATAAACATCAACGATATGAACGTAAATCACGCGTATATCACAAAAATTATGATCAAAAATATATAAATGGACACAACCATCATCAAAGTGATGATGGAATTGAAGCTGGAGAACGTAAGTACTTTTTGTAGGAAAGCATATGCTGCTATGTCTGTAAATGAAACTTTTCATTCTTCTTAGGGTCCACTGTGCGCCTAAAGGAAAAGGCTAAACAACTCAGAGATACAGGCTCCCATACTCCTAAAGTTGAACATCCAAATGGACGTATACGTCACGAAACTAATGATGAAAAAGCTAGTGGAGATGGTAAGTAATTTCCTTCCTAGTTAAGAAATTTTTTTGTAAAAAAAAAAAATTTTATTTCCTCTTTTTAGAGGTCATTGCACGCCTTAAGGAGAAGGCCAAACAGCGCAGAGGTAGAGGTTTCGGCAATGAAACTAATAACCGGGAAGGTGTACATCGTATGTTACCGTCACCTGCTTGCGCCGAAGATGACAATGCTAATGCAGCATCTGATCCTCAACGTTCCGCCGAAGGTTGGATTCTATTTGTTACAAATATATCCGATGAGGCTGATGAGGATGATATACAAGATAAATTCTGTGATTATGGTGCCATAATGAATATAAGTATGAATGTAGATCGCCGTACAGGCTTTTGCAAAGGCTATGCATTAGTTCTGTTTGAAACATACGAAGATGCATCGTCCGCGAAAGATGCATTAGATGGTGCTGAAATTATGGGCCAACCAATAAAAGTTGATTGGTGTTTCATTAGAGGTGATCAACGTGTTCAGAAACGAAGTCATTGATGCTTTAAACAATTTTGCAGATCTATCATATTGAAAAACGGCTATTGATAGATTTTCTACTTCTTTTAATAGTTTTTAAGCCTACATATATTAAAAACTCTCATTTGTTAACAATTTTACGAAATAAATAAAAATAAAAAAATTATAAATTCGTCTTTAAGTAACTAGCAGGGCAGATTGTTTGAATGTCATGCTTTAATTGTTTAAAATTTAATATGTTTTAGAAAGGTTTTCGCAAGAGCAATCCAAGAGGACTTTTATGAATTCAATACGGTTTCACACTACGCCATTAGGGACTATGTAAGATCGAGCAGCCGAATGTAAAGTATCGTCAGATTTTGTTTTGCATTTGTAGAAAAGGTAATTTATAAGAAAAAGGAGTTTAATTTCGAAATCCAATATATTGGACAAGCCATGTTACTTTCAAGCATTGAACTTTCAATGACTATCTATTCCATTTCTGTCTAGAACTGGTCATCATTTGTGTGAGTAATGAAAAAATACAATTTCTCATGCTACTCGTGACTATTGGTTGACAAACCACAAACCCCAACATGCACGAACCACAAGCTCGTTTATTATAAGGAAAACGTCATTGGCTGGGTGCTAATTCTGTTTTTCTTTTTTCATTAATTAATCATAGACAACCGTATTATTTATAAAAAATTAATTATGAAATAAATATATTATTTAACACATTTGATATTTTTATTTACCTTTAGAACACCTTTAACCTCATCGATTATCTCCCGTTGATGTAGAACGATTTCTTCTGTTGTCAGTACCTCATACTGATATTCGTCATTTTCTGCTTGACGTTCGTGTACGGATGGTATATCATCCATTGGAAAATCATCATCGCCCTCATCACCAGATGATACATTGCCAGAATCAACATTATCTATTTCAAAGGAATCTTCATCGGAATCCATTATGCAAAATGTCTACACGAAACTGTAGTACAGAGTAAAATCTAAATTTACAAGATTCCAATGAAGATGAGGAGGGCAGCAGCAGTAGAATGCAAAAATGCTGTAAAACAAATAAAAAGAAATAGCAAAGCGTTAAAAGTTTATTAAACTTGTTTTATAAATAGAAATTTTATCTAAATTTGTACTTTTTCTTGGAATTTTTTTCTTTTCGCAAAACAGCTGTTCAATAAAAATTCAACAACAATTTGCACAGAATATGAGAAAAAACACGTTCATTGTATTAAATCAGAGAGCGAAAGAGAGTGAAAGAGAGAATAAATTAAACAAAACGTCACTTGACCTTGTTCAAGTTATTTTATTCTTTTGTTGTTATTTATTTTAAGTATTTTTATTTTTTTATACCTAAATCGTGTGGTTTTGTATTTAAATTTATGCCTCTTTTTAGGTCTTTTTCGTTTATAAATTATTAATTTTTTTGTTTCTGTGGCTTTAGCCTAGATTTTTTTGTTATTTGCCAATGGTATTGGTGTTGTTATTAAAAAAAACCAAAACGAATTTAGCAATTGTTTTTATTTTGCATGAATAAAACTGTCTGTATACACAACACATTCAGCGGCAATAGTGTTGACTACGATATAGTAAAAGAAAAACGCCTTTGAAACAAATTCCATTAAAAGGAATATAGAAACTATAAAATTATTACTCACGTCAGTGTTCGTTAAACTTTTAATATTTTAAAAGTTTAATAATTCTCTATAAATTTAACTTTAAATCCACAAAACAATTTATAATTTAAAAACAAAAGCGCAATTTTGGTTCCTAAGGGGATATGTAGTAGATCACTTTTAACATGTTTTCTCTGTTAACCACACTTTTTCTATATATTTTTAAGCAAAAAGGGTTAAAAGATTTAATTTTAATTCTAAATAAATACTAATTGCACAACAACTCACTGTCTTTTAAATAAATATTTAATAACAAACGAATAAAAAACCACACAAATGAAATTAGACTTTTTATAAACAAACTTTTACACAAGAACTCAGATGATCTGCTCTTTATTTCAACACAACAGCCAGCAACAAAGTTCAAGGCTGTTATAAAAACAATAAAACAAGCACTGCCATGTTAAATTTTTAATACCAACAACAAAAATAATAAAAAAAAATATTTATTTATACACTTTGTTTGCTTGTAACTTAAAACACTTTAATTTATTATGATTATTTACTCGTTATATATTTTTCAACGTTCCGAGAAAATAATAAATAAAAGGAATTACAGAAAAACACAATGCTGACTTGACAAATGCATACAAAACATTGCAAGGCCTTAGAAAATAATTGGTAAGAAAAGGATGGCTATAGTTTTTAAACGTATGCACTTAATAATAAAGAAAAACAAAACAACAACACAACTATAATTGAAATACACTTTCGCAGCGGTTGTCTCTTTCCAATCCGTAAAATTCAAAGCTTATTGAATTTTAATTTGGAAGAAAAAACAAAGAAAAATACAAATAGTTATAGAACACGAAAACCGAGAAAATTGTAAAGAAAAATTATTTATAATACAAGAAAAAAAGTGTACCTTTTCGTCAAATGTATACTTTTTTAACAGCTACAATTCCTTTAGTTGTCTCAGCAGTAATAAATTGAGTTTAACAAAAATGGCGTTTATATATATCTAAATGTATATTCCTTGGCTTCCAAATATAAATTATTTTAATTCGAAGGAAATTTGTTTCCCTTTACTTATTACTCAAATTACTAGCAAACATTTATTTTTTTATTTTTTCAATTGATTTTTTTTTTCTTCGTTTTCATACAATAATTATTTCCAACCACAAATTTTTCTTTGCTGAACTGATATTTTCTTTTGTGATTTTCTTTTATTTTACACTTGCACGTTTTCCTCTTTTATAATTGCCACAAACTTGTAATTTTGTTAATCAATTTAAATAAATATTCAATTTTTTTACTATGTTAGCATTTTATGCCCGAAATTTTAAGTTATTTAATGGTTATTAAATCAGCGAAACAGAAAAAAATTAGTAAGAATTACTACAAAAAAAGTTCCAGTTTTTCACACAACGAACGTAGCAAACTGCGACGAACTTTCTTTGTAAAATTTATAAAACAAATGATAATTAAAAGTAGTGAGTAGTTGGAAAAAACAGGAGGAATAGATAGGCAAAAATTCAATGAACGGAAAATATACATACAAGCAACTCTTTTTTTCTTCAACTAAATAAGAGCTTACATGGGTGCGAAGAGTATCGCTATAAATTTAAAAGAAAAACAAAAAGCAAAACAAACAACTGACAAATAAAGCAGTGTTGCCTACAAACTGTGTTTAGTTGGCTTTACCATAAAGTTGTGTTTAGTTATGTTTCTGTATTTAAGATGAGACACTGAAAGAAAGGTTTCAAACAAAAATATATAAAAATTAAATTTGAAAGATTTTAGATATTTTAATCAAACATAAAATAATATCCTAATATTTTTTAGATTTTCTTATAAATTATTAAACGCCTTAAAATTCTAACAAAAATCATTATTTTATTGTAATTTATTGAAATACACTGAGAGATACTAAAAGTTTTATTACATAGTTAGATCTTATGTAGACCAGGTTACGAAGACAGCTGAAGAATACACCTCTATACAGGCGGTTTGTGAAGAACACCTTGAATATAGTGCATGCAACCAGAAAATATCCTCAGATATTTCTTTCTGACGAACTGCATATGAGGAGCACGCAATGACACAGGGGCACTTATTGTCATGTAAAAGTGCCATGTGCTCAATTGTACAGCCCGCAATCAATATTGGATATCCATATAATGTCTCCCCCAATCATATTGCTCAAACAAACTTTAGGATACTGCTCGGTGTTCCATACCCACAAAATGGTTTTCTTCTGCGTTCCAAGTTTGTGTTCTAATAGCTCGTTCTTCTCATCGCTACATATTGGGCTAGAGTAGATCATTATTCTAAACAAGCTCTCTCCGAGTCAAAAGGCTGGTTACTCCGATGTTGCTAGCGAAAACGTGACTTATATCTCTTCTTATTGAAATACTTTCCACAGAAAGGTTCTAGCCTTGTATGGTCTCCTCCCAAGTTCTGCCTGGTCATGAATTGCCATACTCCCAGGAGTCCAGCAGGCGAGGACCCCACTCCTTCTACTCCATAGAAAGCTGTTGGCCTCGTCGGTGACGTGCTCGCATTCTGGGATTTCGGTGAGGAAGACCCTATCTCCTCCGCCTATCAAGGCACGTATCAAAACGAAATTGCTCGTTAGTACTTGACATTACTGCTGACTTAAAGGTATTACGAGAGAAATTTCAGCAAATTTTTAAACTCCTCCTTTCACCTTGAAAAAAAAGATACAAAATTAAATCGTCTGCGGACAAAACATAGAGGAGAATAAACAAACAGACTTACAAACATAAATCCTAAAGAATTTAATTAAAAATTCCAGTCTCGTATGCTTGACAAATTCTTTCACTTTTTTCTGCTTTTCTTCCTCTACATACATACATATATTTCATTGGCTTTCCCTGGCCCCGCCACACATTTGCTGTTTTGGTAATAATTTTTATAAAAAAAAAACTTTTTTTCGTTTACCTTCGCTCTTTCGAGTTGTATACAGTGAATGTACATATGTATGTGGGTATATAACACCGTTATATACTTGTTTTTAAATACATAAAGATCCATAATAGCGTACCCGTTTATAGAAGAAGTACCCCCGTGTGTATGTATGTTTGCATGTAAAAACATACGCGACCAACAAAAAAAAGAAAAAAAAGGACAGCGAGAAAAAAAATCCATCAATTCCAATGAAAAACCATTTATCAATTTTTACAACACCCCGGGGTTCGTTAAGCGCGCTCTATAATACACACACACACACTCTCGTGCACTCACTCACTGGCACACTTACACTTATACACTTTCAATATTTTGCTGACGCCATTTCAAAAATGTGCAGCGAAGCAACAGTGACAGCACAGTTGCAGCAGCGAAATTACAAAAAAAAAAAACAAGAAACCTGCTGGTGACAGAGAGAAAATCAGCATGTGGTCCCTCTTCCAACAGAAAGAAAAAGGTCTTCTCTATAATTTTCATTAGAGAGACACAGACACACGTACAGGAGGAGGAGACGTCCAAAGTCCATATTGAGTGGTTATGGATTAGATTATGTCCCGTCTATTGTTAGGAATAGGGTTTCCAGCGAGAGATTTCAAAGTAAATTTGGGGGAATTTATCAAAATTAATCACAGAATTCAGGTAGAGGACGAACCGTTGGGAACCCATTTGCGCTGACGCACCTGTACGATACTTTGAATCATTTTACGACGGCGTGACTGGCTATACTGTGTCATCGTTTGCGAAGAAAACCCAAGTGAACCATACTTCGCAATCGCTGCCAATCGTTAGACGAATACCGAATACCCCCTATCTATTTATAAATTTGTAACAACTTCTAGTCAAAATAACAATAAAAAGGTTTTTTTTTTATTAAATTTTACTTAAAGCTAGGTTCAATGTACATCGTATCTTCACATTTCACGATTGATTCGCAATAACTAAGCGATTGATCCGCTTCATTTATTATAATTTGCGCTGATTGACTGGCGTAATGCGATGGTGTTCGACTAGATTGTGCTGGATTTATTGAACTGTTGATTGACAGTTGACCCAATTGAGCGTACACTAGGGTATCGTCCATTAGGCGTTTGGCAAAAATTTTCTGTTCTGGACTTAGTTTACGGAAAGTGACTGCCCATGCTTCTGCATAAATATCTGCTTCATCTTTGTGCAACTGCTGGTTGGATTGCTGCTGTGTGTGCTGGTTGACGACAGTCGTTTCAACAGAGGTCGTTTGAGAAGGTACCGTTTGGGTAGATGGCGGTCTTTGGACAGAGGGTGGCGTTTTGCTTATACGTCTCTTTTTGGAGCTGGAGGGTTCCTGAAAGAAATAAAGAAAACAAATATTTTTATTCAATGTTGTATACAGAAAAAGCAATTGACCTAAACGGGAGCGTTAACCCTACAAATTCAATCAGAATCGATTCAATTCGTCAAATCTCGAGCATTTGAACACAACAGGTTCCTTAGTTTTACGTACAATTGGGCCTTGTCCGCATTTTGCTGGAATGTCATGCCTAAAGCGATTGGAACAGTCATTTCTGCAACCTACGTGCCATGTCAGGATCTGGTTGATCTTCCCACAATCTCTATTGAATCACCTTTCAATATCTGGGTTGGACAGATACAATCTTCTCGCTTATTCCTTGGCAACCCATTGTTTGGACCTTTTTTTATAGAATTCCGAAGCTATACTTTCTGTCCAATCATGTCCATCTGTGTTAGCGAAGCATATATTAGGAAGAGTGTACCTAACTATGCTCCTGCATAACTAGTGTATTATTTTTGGACTTTTTTTTATTTTTTTAATTTTTTTTCCATATCAGCTTATGTTTATCCAGGTTCAACCCTGCCTAACCACTTTTCTTTAACCACAACTAAATTAATTGTTTTTTGTTTTTTACCTCTTTTACATCTGCGCCAATCTCCTGTACAGCTCTTCTGGCTGTCCAACGGCTAACAGGCTTATTTATAGCGATGGCAGCTAGCATTGGTGTTAAACCCTCATTCTTTTGCATGTGACTTAACATGAGGCGAGCATCCTCTGGTGTTAAAAGTTTCTTACGTCCATTGTTTTGCACTTTAGGCACAACAGCACACCGTTTTTGGACTCTTAATACCACCGATTGACTTATTTTAAGTTGTTTGGCAATGATACGCGACGATTGGCCATCATTTGTTAGGACAACAATACTATCCTCAATTTCTTGTGATACTTTTTGCATTTTATTTGAATGTTTTTAAGACAAGTTATTGATTTATTTACATTATTGTATACATTTTTATTTAAATTGTCTTCCGACTTCCGACCGAGAAAAAATGGTGGCTTTTACCACAGCACTTCAATGCAAGGCAAGGCACTCGCAAACGGTAAATTTTTGTGTTATTGTACGGGTGCAAAATTGAGTTTTTCACAGATATCTGTCGTTGTATTCGTTTTTCTCTTTCTTTTGATTCGTTCTCTCTCTTATTCATAAAAAAAAATAAAAAAATCAGCACATAGTGGCAAAGAATATTGATATAAAGAATGCGCATTATGTAGAAGCAAAGAAAATAAAGTATAAAGAATGTGCATTTGGACATATTTTGGAATATTTCTCAAAAATATTTCATGACGCGGGGGGAAAGATAGAAGGGAAGGGTAAAGAAACCAAGAGCGTTGCAATGCGTTGTTCTCATCGTACGTTTTTGTTTTGTTTGACTAATTTGTTATTTATTTTTCTGAAACAGTGTTGCCACGAAAAAAATTTTGTAACCAACATTTGTGAAAAAAATCACCAAATAAAAAAAAATATAACCAAAATTAAATTCGTAGACTATTGTTTTATTTTTTTTTAAGTTTAAATTATAATTAATAAAAAAGAAACAAAAAATAGCTTTTTTTTATAAGAAAAAAAAAATAACCAAAACCAAAAAAATCTACACATCTACACATTGATCAAAAAAATAACCGATTTTGGTTAGAAATAATTGTTAGTAATATTTTCAACTGTACTTATTAACCCAATAATATGTATATGTGAGCGAAAAATATAGAAAAATTGTACTGCGCTAAAAACCTAAAAACACCGTATTTAACTTGGCAAGTATTCTTCCAAAAATCGAAATCATTTCTCATTGATATTAGTGAATCATACTATAATATTTCTTTGGGTGTAAATTTGAAGTCTGAAAAAAGCGACATGAACATTCTTCTTCTTTCTTCTTCTTTTGAAGCTGACGAGCAAAGCAACTGAATGCATTTTTACGCTCTCATGATGAGAGCAACACATTGTTACGCTCTTTGTTTGTGTTTATTTTCCTTCTGTCTTCCACCCTCCTCATCCCGAAATGATTTTAGTGAGAGCGGGTTGTATTGTTTGGTGAGAGCGGGTCGTGATGTTACAACCCGCCATAAGAAATTTAACTTCTACATAATGCGCATTATTTATATCCATATTCTTTGGTAGATATAATGTTATATACAGTCCTGATTTTCAGGTAGAACATATCCTTGGCAGGTTTGCCTTTGTAGTAATTGAAATAGACCAGTTGTATAATATTTTTTGAAACTCGTTTTCCAGGCATTTTTTGTATTCAAATATAAGGAACCTTGTTGCATTAAGAACGATTAGTTTATTAAACTAAAATTTGTAAAATTCGTTTAGACTTCTTTGATTATATTGATTTAAGAAAGCATTTTAGATTAAAGTTTGTGTTTTTTTTTTTTGAAACATACATATTTAATAGAAAACTTTCTGGGATATTTATACTGTACATGCCTGCATTAGCAGATCTTCATGTACAAAAGCAAGAAGAATGCGACAACACAACCTCTTTCAATGAATGCTCAAACGAGACTGAGTGTGTTTTTGATACGTGAGAGTACGTTGTTGTAAATTTAGTAATGGCTGAAAAGCACGCGTGCATAGGAATTGCCGGGCTCTGATTTAAAACAATAAAATTTTTGATAAAATTTTATATAAGTTAAGAACTAACCTCCGATTCCTCGTCTTTTTCATACAGGTTTTCAGTTGGAATGGCTTCTGCCCTTAATTTTTTTCTCCCAACGTATAAACTCGAAAAATGATTTTCGCATATGAAAAGATTTTTATCAAAGTCCTCAGGAATTCGACATTTCTCTCGCCAAATTTGTCCTAGCATCATGTCTGAAGACGGAAATTTAAACATTTTTAAACCTTTAAAATGTCGTTTCGATTTTTGGCATGTTTTTACGCAACATTTTATGCCTGATGACAAAGAATTTTTGTTTTTTTTGTTCGCATCCATTGTGAAATGTTTCATATAAATTTTTATTACAACGTCCGCTATCACCCTTCTTTGTTGAAAGCTGACGACACACTAAGTGTACAAAAAAAAATAAAAATTTGATGAAGCAACGAAAATTATCAATGCATATACACACACACAAATATACAGAAGTACGAACGATGAGAGCCACGCATTGTTACGCTCATCGTTTTTGATTTTTTCCTTCTGTGTTCGCTCTCTCATCCAGAAATTTTTTTAACACCAGAACGTGGCGAATTCATAGATGGTGGGATCATGTCAACAGCAGAGCACTTTGTTAATGTCAAAAATCTATGAATTTGCCTTGCACCAGAATAAGTGATTTCAGAAAAATAAATAAAAAAGTCGTCAAACAATAACGCACGATGAGAACAACGCATTGTTACTCTCTTGGTTTCTGTACCCTTCCCTTCTATCTTTCCCCCCGCGTCTTGAAATACACCCAAACCTGTTTTTACACGGTTTTTTTTTTACGCGAATTTGAAATAACACGGTTTTTTTTAACAAATTTAATTTTTTTTTTTGTTCGCTCCTTTTTATACGGTTAAAATCGTTTAATCCCGTTTAACTCACACACTCACAACGCACTAAAACAGAATTTCCTGTTAAAAGAAATAAACCAGCGCCAGAAGCAGCTTCTGAAGATGTAGAAGTAATAAGTATTTCTACTGACGAGACTGATATTGAGCCAAAAAAAAGCGAAACATGTTCGAAAGATAAGAGTGCAGTCATAAACAACCCACAACACTCACACAGAGCACTTACAAAACAAACAGTAAAACGTTATTATTATAACACGTTAAATGCACATACGGGTGCAAAATTGAGTACATAACAGTTGCTTCAAATTTACTTCTTGTTTTTATACGCACTCTTTCTCTCTCTCGTATTGCATTAAAAAAAAGAGCACGTATTACTCGTACATAAATATCTGTGCTCTTTGGTTTTCTTCTGTAAATCTATATACAGTGTATATTATACACACATGCACACACAATAGACGACCTTACGCCATGCAAAACAATTGTAAACAAAAACGAAGAGAATTCAGTCGTGTATACAACCAATCAAACACACACACACACACAGAACTCATACAAAACAAATGGAAACAATTTTTGGGTGCAAAATTGAGTACGTCACAGTTATTTTCGTTTTTCTCTCTGTTAATTTTGTTTGCGCGCTCTCTCTTTCTCTGTACTAAATACTACCACGTACTGGTTTGTTTGATATACTGAATGTATACATAAACAAGAGCATCTACAGTGGTGGTCACAGCCCTTTTAAATAAGAACAAACTAGCCGACTAAATAGTCTATTTGCAGCTTCAACTAAAAAAACTAGATGTACACCTAGAAAGGACATGAGGCAGAAATATCCTTTGGCGACAGGAATCTGTGCAGGATTTCTATCTTCATCCACCAAAAAAAGAAGCCAGTATATGATGACAGATCTAAAAGGCTTATTTGTTTGACGACTTTATTGTCTTACTGTATAACAATTGTAAAGTGACTGTTTCATATTAAGGACAACAACAAAAATAATATAAATAATTACGCATGTCGTTTAATACATATGTATGTACATACATACATTCACATGATTCCTTGTTCCATGCTTACGTCCTCTAGCTCTACAGTTTTCTTTAAGTGCAAGGCGTTAAACACTGCACTTTTCGAACATTGCATATTGCGAGCAATTTTCCTTATCGATAATCCCTTGGCATTTAAGTTTAAAATCATCAGTTTTTGATCATCTGTTGTATGGGCACCGCGACCCATTTTTTATACACTTCTTCACGAAACGATCATTCGTAAAAACTTGCGCTTCTCTCGCATCACAATATTTAAACACACAATTAACGAATATGTTTGCTCTACCGTCCCTATTATTTCCTTTCATGCGCATTGCATTCGCTTGTTTGCTTAAGTCTCGCAAAAAATTAACACACACACACACGCATTATGCTAGGAATGACATGCCGTTATACTATATTTTTTTTAAGAATTTTACAGTGTGAGCCTAGCAACAAAGACAATAAACAACTGTCGTCTATAATAGGGACAGTCTTCCAACACTGTGTGTACATACATACATTGTATATGCATACAGGCATAAGCAAAACAATGTTCATAATAATGCTACGCTTAGATGTCTACACTTGAAAGTTGTTTTTGCTATGCCATGAGACTAAAAGCATATTAAACAGGCCCCGTTTAATTTGAAAATCAAACAAAAATTATTTTATGTTTACAAATGAACAACAAAAACAACAGCTATACATACATCGTACTCTTGATGAAAAAAGAAAAATGGCTGTCTACTGGCATTTCAATGAAAATAAATGTTTAGTCTACATCAGAGCCCGGCAATTCCTATGCACGCGTGCATGTCAGCCATTACTAAATTTACTCTCACGATCAAAAATACACTCAGTCTCGTTTGAGCATTCATTGAAGGAGGTTGTGTTGTCGCATGCTTCTTGCTTTTATACATGAAGATCTGCTAATGCAGGGATGTACAGTATAAATATGCCAGAAAGTTTTCTATTAAATATGTATATTTCCAAAAAAAAAAAAAACAAATTTTAATCTAAAATGCTTTCTTAAATCAATATAATCAAACAAGTCTAAACGAATTTTACAAATTTTAATTTAATAAACTAATATTTTTAATTAAAATACCACCATTTAAAAATTTAAATTTTCCATGCCTGCATTGTAGTGAATGTAAGAGTATAAATTTTTCTCTTTTCTTATTTTTCGCTCTCGCAACAATTGACCAATAGCAATCGTTGCCGGGCTCTGGTCTACATCGTAGACTATACAGCAAAGCCTTTCTCTTTTTCTGGTACTCTTTCCCTGCTTTTCCTCTCTATTATACATTGCGTCGAGTGCATTTTTCTTTTGTAATCAAAAAAGAAAATTTTGATAACGTACATACATAAGTACTAAGCACATACAATGTACGTATGTATGTACATATGTATACAGCTGTTGTAAGCCGGTTTTATTATTTTTTCCGTTAAATCTCTTATTTAACCTCACTTTTCAGTGATAGTATTTGCACATTATTTTAACGCTTTTTAATATTAATTTTAATCTCTTAATGTATACATATGCTCATAATACATGTATGTATGTATATATATACATATGTACATGTACATACATACATATGTATGGATGGATGTATGTATATATTTTTTATATTCAGAAAAACTTGTTAATTCTACAAAAAAATCTTACTTTGGCTGTCCTCTATAGAGTCCTGCCCTCACATTTCATACTTTGAAAGATTTTTTTCATTTTTTTTAGGTTATAAATTATAATTCCATTGATTGTTTTCCGTTAATTTTCTAAATAAACACACAAACAACACACGATATGCATTGTAAACATAAAAAATAACAACAAAAACGTCAAATAGCCAGAGAAAGTGAGTGAGTGAGTGAGCGTATGCTGGCTGGTCTCTTTTCTCTTTACCGTCATTAAACTTTAATTGTATTTACCACCATGTAATCTATGTATGTATGTACATACATATATACTTGCGTGCCTGTGTGTGTGTGTGAAACTAAACAAAAATAATAAAAACCAGATGTTTACATTTGTCTCAATTGCCTGTGTAAATATAAATGTACATAAGTGTTGTTGTAGCATGTTTTTTTTTTTTGTGTCTTTAGCTATTTCTTTTTTTGCACGATGCATATGCATGTGTGTGTGTGTTGAAGATAAATATCATTTGATACCAGATGTTGTGTCAATTACAAAACAAAGCCAAGCGCACAAAGAAAACAAAAACAATAACAACAATGTACTATATGTACGTATGCAAGGCATTTGTTTTTGTTGTTATAGTAACGTTATTTTGTTTATTTTTTTTGTTTTTGTTTTTCTATGCTCTCTTCACTCTCCACTGGTTGCCAGCCAGTGTTTAAAATTCTAATGATAAAACATTAACAAAAACGAAAAAGAGTTTCATTTCGTTACAATTAACAATCCGGGGCATTAAACTTAAAATTTTCTTTTCTTTTATTTTTCGTTGCTATATTAGGCAATGCAAAATACAAGAAAAACATAAGCGTGGCCTGGACCGACCTGTCTTTCATGTAAGAGAGAGAATAGCATTTAAATGTTCACAGCAGTCCTTCGGAGTCGACATTAAACTGAAGGTCCCCGCCACTTACGTATAAAATTAACGCACACAACATGAGTGGTGTGAGAAGCTAGGCCGTAATCCTGACTGAAGGGTTGTAAAGGCCAATTATGTACATATGTATGTATGTATGTGTTCACAGCTAACTATTCTTTTAAGTTAGTTCGATTCGATCCCAGTTTCACTTATTTCGGACGGTATGTTGACGAAAACTTGACAACTATTGGGTTTTCAAATACTTCAACGTTAGCGGATTATTCATATACACAGTCTTTTAAGCAGTTCTACAAAAAAAAAATCTAACGGCGTCGAATTACATTTGTATGTATGTACGTACATGATATTAGTCTCCAATTAATTGGAGCCACCATAACGTGAAGTTGTTCCTTTTTGGAACCTTTGCATGCATGAAGAAGAAACAAAATTGTTCGCAGTTAGGGCCTCCTCAATACCGTATTGACGAAACCACATATACCGTCCAGTTCACAATATTAAATTGCAGACCAAAAAATCGATTACTTTGAATTGATGGCATAGCTCTTCCAGGCCTAGTGAGCATAGGATACATAGATTTTACCCTACTCTACTAAATTCATCGAGCCCTATATCCAATTTTCGTCAGCAGACCTAATCACCGAGAGAGAGAAAGGAATTTCATCGCTGAAGAATATTTTGATCATAGGAACGCAAGAATTTTTAGAAAAGAGAAATTACTTTAAAAAAAAAAATAATCATTATAGCCATTAAAGCAAATATAATTTAGTTTTTCTGCATTTTACTTAATTTTATATGCCAATTGAATTACAAATAAAAACATGAAACTTGTAATTGATTTTCCCTTAAAGGAATTTTTCGGGGCCTTTCTTTTCCTACTGTTATACATACATACATACATATGTTTAAGTATACAATTTCAGCTTGTAACTGTTTTTTTCTTTAACCCTTGTCCTAATTTCTGTGGTACATTTTTGTCTGCCACCCACTCAACTTGTGCTGAAAATAGAGTGCACTACTTTTATTAAAAGTTATTGTACTAGCCAGAGGGTTTACATATATGTATAACCATTGGCAATATTTACTTGAGTACATGCCCCAAACAGGGGTAACATTTTACAGGACATTTTCATTTTCATTTTTATAAACAAAAATCGGAAAAGTTAAGACCTTCTAAGAGAAATTAACTGCAAAAGTTTAAAAAGAATTTTTCATTTTAGCTTGTAAAGCCTTTGGCGTTGCAATTATTTTAAACAATTTAAAGATTACATTTTGAGCAGTTAGTCCGATAAACAAAATTTTTTTTTTTAATTTCTTTAAAAAAAAAGTACTTTTCTTTTTAAAATTGGTTTATCAGTACATATAGATATGTAGATAGAACAGATCCCTTATGTATGGAATTTATTAATTAATAATCTTTTAATCCATTAAGTAACGGATAATGTGTAATTAATTTGATTTATTTAGAAATTTCTTTAAAAGCTTTTTTTAAAAAATTTAAGAAAGAAAAGTACTTTGCCTTAAATATGTACATTAAACTATGGAGATGGCAAGCCTTTTACAATCGTTTAATAAACGAATGTATACAGAAAAAACGGAAACTTCGTGTTACAACTTCGTTTTCCATGAATCGTTTGATTGTAGAAAATTCCAGCAATATGTACGTTATAAACCCCCTTCCCCGTTCAAACACCCACTTTTATTATTACAATAATAATAACAAAGCCCTTAAGGCATCAAAAAAAAAACAACAACAACGAACACCAAAAAAAAACATCATCAACAACAATAAAACACAGTTTTTAATTCAAGAATAGTTGCGAAACTTTCTTTCAATGCCTCCACATTCAATGCACGCTGTGTAATGCAATGCACTCTCATACACATGTATGTACATGTATACGTACGTGTGATATTTACATAGTCCATTAAAACAAGAGATACTAAAAGAAATGTGGAGAAAGAGAGTGAGTACATATTCAAGTAAGGGAACAGACTTAAAAAGAGCGGAAATTGAAAACAATGCCAGAGGTTGTAAACAAAAAAAAAAAAAAGAAAGGAATGCTGTTGTACACACACACATACATATATGTATGTATATGCATGTACTTACAAAAACTAGAAAAACAAGTTTTTTTGGGAACGAACTGCAAAAAAACAACCACAACAACAACGTTATTAAAGTAAATTTGGCAAAAAAAAAAAAAGGAGAAAAAATACTTTCGGTTGTTTTAATTTATTTTCTTATGCAAACGCACGCACATTAAATTTAAAGAAAAATCTTTATGCTCCTTATTATTCGATTACCTTGGGGTAACAGAGAAAAAAAAGAGAGAGAGAGAGAGAGAGGGGGAGAAAACGAGTACATTTGATAAATTATCAGTTATAATTTCCCTTGTTTACTTTTTCTATTGATGTATGCTCCGTAATTCTATTCGATGTTTTGTTTTGTTTTTTTTTATTCAAATTTGTGTGAATATATCGCTGCTATTGTATGCTATTGTTATGAGGTTCTATTTTTACCGGCTACTTTTTTTTCTTATTGTGTCTTTGCTGTGGTCCAAGGGTCAAGTATTCAAATAAGCAAACAAATGAAGACACAATAAAACACACACAAAAAACAGGTTTCAAGCAACAGTCGTACTGTGCATGTTCACCAGATTTGATGATGAGAGCGAAAGAGAGAATGGTGAGATGGTCGTCTCTGTTTTTTTTAAATTACACACTCACCTCTGAAAGTGAATCCTCTTTCTCTAATTTCTCCTGCATAAGAATTTCATCCTTCGTGGAATGTTTTGAATCGTCGAATTTTTCTTTTATTTCACGTTGACATTTTAAAAGATTCCTTGTGGACTCATAACGCATCAGCATTTTCTGTCGATTGATTCCTTTTGCATTTCCAATCGTTGGAAGTTTAATTCCATAGGTTTCGCCAAGTTTTAGATAATTTCTAACCACTCTTTCAGAACGCATTATTACGTTAGCAATTCTTCTATTCGAATATCCCTTTCGCTTTAGATTATCGATTAAGCCTTTTTCGCAATCGTTTAAACGCTTTCCTGAGCCCATTTCCAAACTGTTTTCGCAATTTTTTTTTTATTAAAAATCTTCCACAACACCTGTTTGCACTTCGGTCGAATGTAATTAAATGAAGCTTTTATACTACTGCGGTCAAACGAATGTTTTTTTTTTATAAGGTAGAATTCCATTTCGTTTCTGTTTTGTTTATTTAAAACACATGCGGAACGTAACGGAAAAAGTAACGCGCAATAGAACAGAACATGTAATAGAACTAAGAACAGCAACAAGTTTACAAGTCGACTGCATTTTTACTATTAAAAAGCCGTTAGACATATAATTGTTATTGTTTTGTGTACTAAGCTTAATAATATAAATGCAAAAAAGAAGAAAAACTCAAAAACCAATTGTTACTGTTACAAAAATTAGTGCAATCAAAACAAATTAAGTGCGGTCAAACGATTCTTTTATACATATATAAAAGAATTTGTTATAGAAATTTTGTCCATATAAAAAGATTTGTTATCGAAATTTAAAAAAAAAAAAAAATTGTATAAAAAATGTTATCGAAATGTATTCTATATAAAAAATTTGTTATCGAAATTTTACTATATAAAAAAATTATCGAAAAGTTTTCTAAAATGAAATTATTAGTTACCGAAAAATTCTGTATATAACAAGTTATTATCGAAAATTTTCAGAAAAAAATTTGTTATCGAAAATTTGTCTACTTAAATTTTTTACCATTCTTTGTTTTCAAAAAGTTGCCATATTAAAAATGTATATCGAAGTTTCTATACAAGAAATTATTATCAAACAAAATTTCTTTGTGCAGAAACTTTTTAATGTTATCGACATTTTATATAAAAAAAATTTGTTATCGAAATATTTCTATACAAAAAATTTATTATCGAAGAGCTTTTATATATGGAAAATCACTTATTGAATATTTTCCATATAAAATCATTTGATGTCGATATTTTTTGTTTAAAAAATGTTATCGAAAAGTAAATTTTTTATAATATAAAAGTTTTACTTTATAAAAGTATGTGTTATCGAATATTTTCTATATAAAAAATATTGTTTCTGTATATAAACATTTGTTATCGAACATTTTTGCGTATAAAATTTGTTCAGAAATTATTTTTCTGTCATCGAAAATATTTTCAAACACATATGTATGTATATGTGGTATGGTTCGTAGACAAATATGCATTATTTTCTAAACAAGATTTTTTTTATTCTGCTGTTATTGTTGTCTAAAATAAAGTTATCGACACTGCATACTATATATTGTACTAAAATTTGTTCTTGTCGTTAAATATTCTACGAAAAGAAATTCATTTCTTATGTTTTGTTGTGTTTTTTTTTACTTCATTTTCCGTTTTGCACAAAAACACAAAATTTGCCTTAAAATGCTTGTTGTTGTTGTTTTGCTATCAATACGTCTCCCCTCATTTTTCTATTTTCTTTACCACCTCCCACCAAAACTTATTGAATACCAAGAGTGATAGTGAGTGAATGAGTGAGTGTTGCTGTGTAATCAGCGAAATTCCATTCCATACGTTCATATCGAATGAATAACAACAAATACTGCTGCTGGCTGCCTGACGAAAAATCATTAAAGAATAGCACGTTTTTTTTCGTCTTCTTCTTCTACAATTTCGTTGATATTCGTTGCTACTTAATGCGAATGTGCTTTTCTTTTTATTTTTTATGAGTTGGTGGGTCGTCGGCTCGTAGTTCGTTTTTACCTTGTGTTGTTGGTTGGACACGAGTCGTAGCAGTAGTAGTAGTTGTAGCAGCAGCAGCGGCAGCGTCATCATCATAATTTTGAATAAAGTTTGTCTATTAGCATGTATGCATGTATGTATATATATATGATATAGGGGATTTGTATGAATGGTTTTCTTGCTGTAGTAGTATTTGTTGTTGCATTTGATATTATTGTGCATATTTTTCTTGTTCATGTATTGCGAACAAAAAAAATTTTCTCGTGTTGTTTAGTTTTCTCTAAGCATTACCTTTCTTGCTCTTGATGCTCTTACTGAGAGTTTAGCATTTTTTTGTTTTTATTCTATTGTGAGAGTATTTGTAGTGTTTAAAGAGCACTCATTCGCAGTGTTAGGCAATAGCGTTTTTTGTTGTTGTTATTTTTAAACAGGTTTTAAGCAACAACGGTCATTCGTTGCATGTCAGCAAGGTTTGATAAGACCGATAGTGTGCCTTAAGAGGCATTTTACGCAGTTAATGGGTAAAGAGGGGTGTATGTTTACGATAGAATTAAACACTTACCTTTGAAAATGGATCCTCATCTTCCAATTCCTGTATAGAATTTTCTTCTTTATGTGTCTCTTGACTGTGTAAAAAATTTAAATCGTTAAAATACCATAAACTCGTCTTATAGACATCATCATCATCAAGCCCGGATTTTTCGCTTTGTTTAATTTTGTTGAGTTCACGCCGATAACTGCAACGCAGTATATTTATTTTCTTTTTCACTGAATCAATTGTGGCTTGCGGTTCGACTTCTTTTAATTTCTCTAATAGACGTTCATAAGCCTTATGTTTTCGTCGTTTATTGTGATAGAAATCATTTGTTTGTTGCCACAATTCTGGTAGACTTTCATAGAGTTTAATAAATTTTCTTAAAAATGCACGCTCCATCCAAGCCATGTTCTTATTTTGTTGCCATATAAAGGACTGAAGTGGTGATGAGATGATTACAATAGGAACATAAAGAAAACGGAGAAAAAAATTGATTTCAAACATGAATTTTTCTTGTATTACAAGATTATGAGGTGATGGTATGCCATGCCGTGCTAACATGCAATGTATGACTGTTTAATAGCTAATTAAGGGTTTAGTTTCCTAGTAATACCAACCAGCAGCAGCAATGTTATCGTCATCATTCTGTTCTGTTACATTATAGTGCTTACGTATAAACGATGAAGGTGTTGCTGCTGTGTGGCTGTATTAGTAATATTTTGTTGTTGTATTTGCTATTTTCTTATTCATGTACCGTTTCGTTTTCTTTTTTTCGTGTAGTTTTCTCCCAAAAGCACTTTTCCCTTCCTCTCGTACTTTTATTGCTCACTCAAGCTCTTTAAGCAATGTTTACCTATTCATATGAAACTGCATACACAACCTGATGTGTGTGTGTGTCCATGTGCCCATGGAGAGCTTAAACACCAATTTTGCACTCTCGCACTCTCATTCATTATGGCTATACAATGAAAAGTCAATTGTTTTTGGAAGTATTGTGTTGTGTTGTTGTTTTTTCCATTATTAAACAGGTTATATGTATGTAACCGTCATACAGTGCATGTTAACAAGGTTTGATGACGGTAATAGTGAGTAAAACAGGCGATTTAATAAAAACACTTACCTCTGAAAGTGGATCGTCTTTTTCCAGCTCCTGCATAGAATTTTCATCTTTCTGCGTGTCCTGATGGCGTAAAAAATTCAAATCATTATAATACCATAAACTCGTCTTATAGACTTCATCATCAAGCCCTGACTCTTCACTTTGTTTGATTTTTTTGAGCTCACGCGAATAACAGGTACGGATTGTATTGATTTTTTTCTTAACAACATCAATTGTTGCATCCGGTTCAACTTCTTTTAGTTTTTCTAAAAGAGTTTCATAAGCCTTTTGCTTGACGGGTTTATTGTGATAGAATTCACCTTTGATCAGCCACAATTCGGGCAGACTTTTATAAATTTCAATAAATTTTCTTAAAAATGGACGCTCCAACCAGGCCATGATGTTCTCACTTTGTTGGCAAGCAAACGACTGAAATCGTTGGCATGACGGCACGCACACAAAGCAAAAGAAAAATATTTTCAAACACACAACGTCTATGATGGTAGGTACTACTCATGCATGGTATGGCATGCCATGTTAACATACAATGTATGACCATCCATAATGGCTACATAATTAAGAGCGTTGTAGTTTCACAGTTCGTTTCTTGGTAAATATCAACAGTAGCAACAGTATTAGCAGTGTTAACGTACTGATTCTGTTCTGTTTAGTGTACATTAAACGTTGATGTTGATGCTGTGTGACTGTAGTAGTAACACATATTTTGTTGTTGCATTTGCTATTATTGTGCATATTTTTTTCTTATTCATGTGCCGTTTTTGTTTTGTTTAGTTTTCTCCAAAAGCACATTTCTTCCTCTCTTCGTACTGTTATCACAGCTCTCATACTCTTTTCCCAATGTTTGCCTATTCATACGAAACTGTATACAACAGCTATGCATTTGTAGAGTTTAAAGAGCAATCTTGCACTCACTCTCTCGTGCTCACATCTCTATGGCTGTACAATGGAAAGTCAATTGGCATTGTTGTTGCCTTGTGCTGTTGTTGTTTTTGTGTTTGTTTTGTATACACGTTCAAGTGTACGAAGTACGAATCAAGCAAGTAAATGTATGTATGTTTGCATGCATGAATATATAATTACTGTGCCTGTGTGTGTGTGTATGTATATATTTTGGTTTTGTATTTCATTTCAAATTCAGTACGTATTTTTGTTTTGTTTCGTTGTTTTTTTTTTGTGTTGCTCTCTCTCATACAAGTTGTTTGGGGATAGTCTCATGTTAGGGCCCCTGTAAATAAAGTTAATTTTAACTTGGCAGCAAACGAAAAGCAAATTTTGTTTCTGCTGCTTATTTTATTATTATTGTTGGTGTATATGGTGGCTGCTGGCTGGCTGTTGTGTTCGTTTATTTTATTATTATACACACAGTGACTGAGTGGCAGTGTGCTGTTTGTTACTCTGCCCTGCCCTGGCACATGGCCTGTGTTGCTACTGCCTGTCTGTCTCTCATTGCTTTTGGTTATGTATGATTGAATGTTTATATACTCAATAGTATACAGAGAGTACCTATTTTATGTGTATATACAGATATGTATATGTACATAACTACATATAAATATCGTGCCATATCGTATCGTGGCATATTATCTGTATACCAAGTTTGTTTTTGCCTGTAAGTATTTTTGGGTTGCACTACATCATCTCCGTGCCATCACCAAATGGTTTCTTTCCATATATGTAGAAGAGGAAGGTGGTGGGGTGGTATTTTGGTAACACTAAAAATAAAATTGAATTCAATTAAAAATAAAACACAAAAATAACAATATAAAAATAATATCTATAAGGGTATAATGAAACAGGTGTTCGAAAATGCCTGCTAGTAAATCAATGAAATTGGTAGAATTACTATTTAAATTTTTTCTTAAAAAATTTAACTTTTCTGTCGTTTTCCACAGATTTTTACATGTCTTTATAGGATACTTTTTACTAATACCTACATACATTTTATGTACATATGCTGAAACAAAATTTTTGTTAACGAATCTTTAAAAAAAAATTATCGATAACTTTTCTATTTCTAATTGTTATCGAAAATTCTCTATATAATAAAATTTGTTATCGAAAAATTTTCTATATATAAGAAAATTTGTTACCGTAGAATTTTGAATATAAGAAAATTTGTTATCGAAAAATGTTCAATATAAGAAAGTTTGTTTTCGAAAAAATTTCAATATAAGAAAGTTTTTTATCGAAAACTTTTCTATATAAAAAATTTTTATCAAAAAATTGTCTATATAATAAAATGTGTTATCGAAAAATTTTCTATATGTATATGTAAAATTTTCAATATAAGAAAATTCAATATAAGAAATTTTGTCGATAACAAATTCAAATTCAATATAAGAAAATTTGTCGATAACAAATTCAATATAGGAAAGTTTGTTATCGAAAAAAATATTTGAATTTGATAACTGCATTTTTTTACATTAAACATTTTCGATTATCCACAATTTCTATTTGGAAAACGATTCGATAACATTTTTTATAATGAAGAATATAACATGAATAGAAAAACTACCAAAAAATTTTCGATACCAATTTTTTATATAAAAAATGGTCGATAAGAATTTATTTTCTGTAGAAAAATTTTTTTGGTATAAATAATTTTTATTAAAAAAATTTATTTAAAAATTTTCAATTTTTCTTACATAGAAAATTTGTTATCGAAAAATTTCTAAATTCGATATATGCAAACTTCTTTTCGCTGCAATGGTTATAAAAAAAAACAATTTCTTTTAATAAAATTCTTTCAAATGGTTTTCAAAATCTCCTAAAAAGGAACTTTTCATATTAAAAAGACATTAAGCAGCACAACAACCCTGAATGCTAGACGACGGTTAATAGTAGTCTTCTATCTTTGCTTTTTTGTTTTGATTTCTAAACAATCTTTACTACAACTATACTATCACGACTAAAGACGAAAATAGGAATTACAACTACATACATACATACATACGTTGTCATTTACTTCTATACCAAAACCGTAAACATCACCTACAAAGTTAAAAACAACAAGAACTACAACTACAATAATAATAATAATAATGATAAAAAATGATTTTAATAATTACAGCAACTACTACTAATACTACAACACATACATACAAAGTAATACCGAGCAACACAATCATTGTGGCAATGGCGACAAAAGCAAAACAAAAGTAATTATAAAACAAACCACAACAACAATAACAACAAACAATACAGTACACACATAATAATTTTGGTGGGTTCATGGTGTGTTAAAACGTGTTTTGCTTGTCTTATTGTTGTTGTTGTTATAACAATTGTATGCGATTTTTTGTTGTTGTTGGTTTTGTTTTCTTTGCTCTCAATTACTGTGAAATTGTTTTTGTTTAGATGAGTCTCGTTTTTTTTCGGAGATTTTGCTTTTTTTTGAAGATTTTCTATACACTTTGTGTGTGTGTATGTGTGTTCAAATATGTTTGTGTGTGTGTGTAGTATAGTATGTCATATATTTGTTGCTATTGTAATTATTACAATTTTTTTCTTTTGTTTATTGTTGTTGTTGGTAATGCAGTGCCGTATTTCAAAAACAGATCTTCAACTACACTCGTGATAATAATTTGTCTGCCAGTAATATTATGAAAATAAAAATAGCAGCAGGGGGCTAGGCTAGGGAGATTATTTTCTGTTTAAAACCCCCCTTTTCAGTGTTACAACTCTGCTAAAATTTTACCATGAAAAAAAGTAATTTTGCATTAAAAAAATCATCTTTTTGGCCTACCTAAACTCATTTAAGGTTGAAAATAGACTATCACAGTCAAATTTAGCTTCATTTATTTCTTTTGGCAAACTTTACAATTTTTAATATTTGTACTTTTAATATTGAACTTTTAGCCTCTTAACTCTTTCCAAATTTATTTATTTTTTTTAATGTTGTTTTAGAACCCCAAACTATAAAAAATAAAATGAATGTTTGTATGTATGTATTTTTGAAAATAAAAAAGTTATCTATAAAATTCCTTTCCAGCACTAGACGAAAATCAGAAAAATCCTGTACTTTTAAACTCTTTTTAAAAGCACTGAATCTAGAGCAGACGTCGGCACTAATACACCCCGGGGGCTGAATATCTTCGGTTTTCACACAGATAGGTCACGAGCATCATCAAAGTTAGCAAAAATAAGAGTAAAAATGCATTCAGTTGCTTGTCAGCTTCTAAAAAAGAAAGATTATGTTCCTTTTTTTCAGACTTCAATTCTACATCCAAGGAAATATTACGGTAGGATTCACTAATATTCAATGAGATTCACTGAGAAATTATTTCGATTTTTTGACGAATATTAGTCAAGTTAGATACGCTGTCTTTAGGGATTTAGTTCTGTACATATTTTCTATATTTTCCACTACATATACATACATACATATGTATTATTTGGTGAATAAGATAATAAAAAATTATTACTAACAATTTTCCTCCGGGTTATACACATATTTTTCACAACTACAGTCACATTTTAATCATGTTCTTTTTGTACCGACCTCTGATCTAGAGATTGAGAGAGAGTGTGTGTGTGTATTCATTCAAGAACGAACGTTTATGCAATGTACTTGTGCTTTTGTTTATTTACATTTATTGCTATTGCAAAAGCATATACATATACATATTTACAAAAACAAAACAAAGAGTGGAAGATGAATTTTTATTTACTCTTTCTCTCTCTCTCTCTCTGCCTCAACGATACTATGACCTTTTTTCCATTCATAAGTATATAAGTATAGTTGAGGTGAGTTTTTGTTTGTATTGTTGTTGTTCTTTTTGTTTTTTTTGTTTAGTATTTAAAAATGCAAAATTAAAGCTTTTGTTTAAGTGTTGGTAAGTAATATGCGTGTGTTTGTGTTTTTATGTAAAAATGTCTTGGCCTCTGTGTACGTCTTGCCATCAAAACAAAAATCTATTTCTTGTTGGTGTTATCCATTGCAACAATTTTTTCAATATTTTTTCCATAAAAATATTTGTTATCGATTAATTTTTTTATATAAAAAATGTTTGTTATCGATCAATTTTCCAAAGAACAAAATATACCTGTTATCGGTAAAAAATTTGTATATCAATAAAAGTTTGTTACTCAACATTTTATCGATAAATTTTTTGTATCCTCACAACAGTGGTATGTCTCGAAATTCAATTAAGTGCCTGTGTCTTAATTTAATTACGGTTACATATTTTTGTAAAACATTTGCTGGGTGTATGAGTGTGTGTGCGTATTTATTCAAATATAAGTTTGTTTATTTAGGTATTTTTACTTTATTGATGTTCTCCTTTTAAAAATCTTTGCTGTTGGTTTTGTTTTCCACAACAGCTGCTTTTGTTGTTATTGTAGAAAAAATTTATTATTTTATTCCGCTTGCCATGCTCTTCTTAATCTTTTTTTCTTTGCTCTTCTTAAAATATGTGCATGTTTTTGTATACCTTTGTTGTTGTTTTGCTTTTTAATTTTGCAAAAATAGTTGTTGCTAGTAATGACTATACATTCTGCTATTATTGTTGTTATTTTATATACATACATACAACAATCAGCAGAGCAAATGCCTCTCAATAAACAGAGATCACCACCCATATAGTCTTGCACTCTTGCACCCATTTTATGTTGGCATTGCATTGCTACAATTGTTGTATTATACATGTTGTGTATATACATGCAAGTAGAAGAAACTAAACTATAACGGGTTAAGAGCGCCACCTCTATTTACGCCCTCTTTAAAAAACAAAAACAAGCAATAGCATGCATGCACACTTGCATTGCTGTTGTTATGCTATGTAGGTATTTACATAAATATTTTTTGTTTGTGTATGTGCATGAGAAGGAGTGTATGTGTGTGTGTTAGTTTTTGTGTATATCACTATTTTTAGCACAAGCATAATAACTGTGCTGCTGGTTTAAACTTCTTCCAAAAAGGCTTTAGTTCAACTCTTGCTCTGTCTCGTCTCTGCTATGCAATACGTATACATCTGTATATCCCAGAGATGAAGAGAGAGGGAGTCAGTCTTACCGTTCTCTTGCTCTTTGTGCATTTTGTTTACAATACACCACACTCCATTGTCCCTGTTATTGCTGGGCACAAAGAGTGAGTGAGCGGTGATGAGTGGTAAATGGAAGAACAGTGTTTTGTTTGTTTGTTTGTGTTTATTTTTTGGTAAATGTGAAGTCATTGCCACACTGTTTCTGCTTTTAATACAATTTTTTCTTTGAGGTTAGGTATGCCAAATGTTTAATTTAACAAAACCTAACCTCAATTTTTCTTTCGAATCAATTTAATTTCTTAAGGATTTCTATATTTTGTATACCGAAAATTCAAAAATTTCTTTGGTAAACAGTGTAAAATTGTGTACATATTTCGTGTTAAATGTGCTGCATAGATATACCACTCGTTCGTTACCAAATCATTTTGTATACTATGGATGTATTGTATGTATGTATGTATGTATGTATGTAGACGAGTAAAAGCAATATATAACAGGTCTTCATTCTATATAAAAGATAGTGGATATATACAAGCTATATATATACATATGTATGTATACCATGTACTTGTTTATATACCATGTACATATATATGTATATATACATAAATCTCAATATATATAAAGGAAAATATCGAAATTAAGCTGGTTTGTATGGGTATTGGTAAGTGTTGGAAGTATGGAAGCTTGTATGCATTCAATGCATTCAAGAGTTTTCTAAAATAAAAACAACAACAACAACAATGGTCTTATATATGTATGTATATGTACATAAGCTATTCAGAGTTACCAACAAAAACAATTAGAGGAGAGCAATATCATTTAAAAAGTATTGCCTTTATGCCGCTTTATTGCAGAGAGGAGCAGAGGAAATTGGCTACTTGGTACAGCTCCGTTAGAGATTACGGAAAAACAGGAATATTTTCCATATTTTTTTTTTTCTTTTTTTTGGAAACTTTGTTAAAGAAAATCTTCTTTAACTATCAAGTTTGTCAATCAAAGCCTTGATTTTACGGGTTCTTAACGATCTTCTGCATAGAAAGTGCAAATTTCATTGAGGATTTGAAGGAAATTTCCAAAGGAAAAGGGAAAATCTTAATCTATTCAGATATTTAAGGTCTATATGGTCTTCCCAGAGGAACTTCCGAATTTGGTATTTGATAATGGCCATCTTGTTGAAGCTGCATCTGTGTTGCCATATAATCAGTCCCTTTTGCCAAATCATCTTGGATGGATAAACTTGAAGCATAGCCAACGACGTGCCGGTCGTTGAATTGGCCCAAACGAGCAAATTTTCATTGAAAAATCATCTTCAGCGTTGAGATTTCTAAATGAATCAACAAAATTTGAACGAATTTTGAACGGTAACAATCCGCATGAGATCCAACAACATCCTGTTTGGTGTAAATTTCTTTAAGAACGATGTAAGCTAGGCCATTACTATCAACTATTTATTTTGGCCTGAACGGAAGGATCTGAACAGCAACACTAACTACCACACAACATTGGATATTCGACATTGAGTGATTTGAGGACATGATCATCTCATGTGGACCGCCGAGATCGTACGATTTTACTTCGTTAAACTTTATGGTTATGGTTGCTATGCATACATAGAAATTCAATTCCCCTTCATCACGCCTTACACAACATAATTGGTGTGAGAAGCTGAAGGGTTGTAATGACCACTTGAGAAGAAAACTGTTTGGTTTTCATTACAGCTTGGAGATGTCATTGGAGTCGTGTTTTTTACAAAAATGTCGAAGTAAGAACTGCCAGGGTTAATTCAGTGCTCTTTGGTCATACCAAAACCGAAATTTTTTGGTCTGGAATTGAATATTTTGACCATGAAAGTACGTAGTTTCAACAAGACGGATTCCACGAGCCTTATAACATTGCCAATATTGGCTTTAGGTTAGGTTAGGTCGGAGTGGTAGCTCTGATATCACAAAGCTCACTTGAGCACGCATAGCGGCCCGTTGTGATGCCACGGGTGAACGCAGGCCCTGTACTAACCAAGTTCCACCAAATCAAAATATTGGCTTTAGCGCATGAAAGATTTACAGAAAATGTATTGTCACGTTTTGACCACTAACATCACGAAATATTGATGCTCTTATACTGTTCTTATGGAGTTCATCCTGAAGTCGTGTCTACGCCTGGGTAGGTAGGTAGAGGCCGCTGTCCCTCCAAGGCGGCTGGATGAACATACTTAGGTCATATAATGCCCATTGTGAAGTGTTATCACCTAGTATCAAAACCCTCGGAGCTTCTGATGAAGTTACTCAGACTGTTAATGTCAATGCGTGGCCGTTCGTCCAAATCGCTTACGTAGTAGGCACACCAAGATACCGTCTTTGCTCTTCGACATAGTGTCGGGCATACATATATGTATATAACCAGCAGATCAAGGACAGACTCTTGCTTTTGAAATGTGTGAGAGAAAGAATCGATTTCTACCATCATTGTAGGTGGTAATTTCTTTCAGGATTTTCTGCATTAAAAATGTTAAATGGACTGCACGATAAACTAGCTTTATTGACTTTAATTTTCCAAAAAATATCACTTAATTCTGTAGAAACGAAATGGATTTCAACACAGGCTTTAAAGAGAAGCATACAACAGCTTTTCCTTTATCGATTTTTACCGTTAAAAATCTGCTATAAATTTATGGCAGTCATTACGGTCTGTATAAACTACATGTATGCATGTATGTATGTATGTATGTAGATCTCTATACTACTGAAATACCGTTACCACCACCCTCTCCCAAAGGCTAAGCCATAAAGTTCCTGTTCTTTTATAAAGTTCCTGTGGATTTTTTTTATTATTATTTTGCCTGTAAAAGTGATTTATAGGAAAATGCTGTGCCATGAAAATGGCTTTTATTGCAAGTATTTTATTTATTTATTTTTATTCGTGGTATACATACAATACATATATACAATATGTATAGCTCCGTATTTATGTTTAAATAAATTTATATAACCCTTGTCTACTTTTATGTACAACATTTTATGCAGTTTTGTTTTTTTTGTTTAACAATTTCCAATTTTGTATGCAAACTTATGCATAAGTTTCTAGGAAAAAATTAAATTTAAAAGAAATTTTTAAAATTAAATCCAAATTGTAAAAAAGAATTGTATTTGAATGGCATGCGAACTTCGCCTGCAAACACGACCTGATGGCAAACCAAACATCTCATGTAATCGGGCAAAATTCGTGTTCTCAACCTTAACCTGATGAATATCAAAAATATTTAATATTTGGCTTGATAGTGTGATAGCGAAAAACTCTCTCTCTCTCTCTTTCTCTTTCATCAGGCCAAGTTCGCTAGTGCAATAGCCGCTTTACATTTCGACGCCTCCATTCTATAACGTTCTAAGTGTACTTAGAACGTTTTAATGTTATTGCATTTGTAAATTCTACGTTTTCTAACTTAAATACTGTCAAAATTTGGTTAAGATGCTCCGATCCGTTCCGAAGTTATAGGGAAAAATCTACTTAGAATACATAGTATATAGTCGTATATCGCTTGAAAACTTTGAAAGCTCATAACTCGAAACACACTTTTTCGACTTAAAATGTTATAGAACGGAGGCGTCGATTTTAACACACAAGATATCTATGTATGTATGTATTCCCCCTTTGTAGGCAAGAAGTAAAAACCTATTCTCAGAATCGTTCTGGTGTTTGCACAAAATTTCTTTTAACGTTTCCACTCTCTCTCTCTCTCTCTATCGCTCTGCAGAAAAAAATGTGTAAATGAGCCGTTTTTGCACGACAAACGATTTTATCAGATGAACATTTTTTTTGTGTGGAAAACACAAACAAAACCTATGCGCCATGTATACCCGGTTTTTATAAGACAAAAAATTTCAGACGAACGTCTGTTTATATGAAAAACGCAAACGAAATTGGGTGACAAGTGCAACGATTTTGCTACACACATAACACACGCAACAAGGCAAATTCAATAAGGTAACCGCAACTCTACAACAAGTACAACAATGCAAAAACAACAGGCATTTTGTTTTTGTTAAACCTCCATTCGGATGTCAAAATAGGAAGAAAAAAAATGGAAAGAAAAAAAATTAACAACAGCACACAAACGCACAACAAACACACACAAATTTTGACAGCCCAAGACTAGTCAGCTGTTGACATAAGGCCACTTGTTATGAATTCGCTTCGACACGCAATTGCACTCCAAAAACACTCGAGTTAAATAAAGAATGACAGCCAGCCTTTTAATACTCTTTTGATTTAAAACAACAACAACAAGAACAAGAACAAAAAATTCTGTGATATTTTATACATTTCTTCTATACACAATCGCATCTCTGTTGTAACATTTTTCTGTGCTCTCTTGCTTTTATTCGCCCTTATGCTCATTCTCTTACACTCACTCTCTCTCTCGCTTCCTATCTCTTAAATGCCGCTACATACACACACCTGCATACGTTGTGCTTCGCTGAACAACAACATGTTGTGAATACATGTTCTCTTGTGTGTTTCGTTTTATTCGTTACTTTTCCGTTAATGCGTCGTATATAGTTGTGCTGTTTTTACAACGTACGTTGAGTACTTTGCCAGCCATCAGCTGCGCTGTTTCGTTTTCTTTGGAGGTTTTATTTTGTTTGTGCCGGCAAACAAACAGAAAAATTAAATTATATTAAATTACAGTGTGTGTTAAAAGTGAAAAAAACAAACAAACAAAAAATGGAAAGCATATTAATAGAAGCGGTACAAATGTTTCCTTGTTTATATGATAAAAATAAAAGGGATTATCGCAACAAAAGACAGAAGGAAGAGGCATGGTCAGCTGTTGCTGAGGAAACAGGAGAATCTGGTAAGCAGAGTGTGTTTATTTATTACCGCTCTCTGACTGCGATTAGAAAAACATCAATAAGCTGTGGATTATTTTTACCGTTATTACTATTAAATTTCTAGTTGAACGTTGCCAACACCGTTGGCGATCCCTTCGCGATCGTTATGTACGTGAATTGATGATAAAGTCGAAAACTGGTTCAACCTCCTCAAGTACGCGTTGGGTTTACATGGATGCCTTATCCTTCCTACAGGATCACGTTTCACCGTACAGGTTTGTTAAATTTTTCTTTTTATAATTTCTTCAAAGTTTTTTTTTTACCAATAATTTTTCTTTCTAGTCGAACAATTATAAAAAGGGAATCGACGTCCTCGGAGCCACAAAAAATCGAAGTAGTAAACCCGCTCGAGGAATCCGATAGTTGCCCCCTCAATTCGTATTTGTCATGCTGTTTTGATGACACAAATAAAAGCTCGCCGTTGTCGGAATCGCCAATACCTAGCCAATCGAAACGTCGCATGTTGCCAGACAAAGTGGTGTCGCAGTGCAAAGGTCATGAACAATTTGAGGCACTTTATAGTGCAGTCAACGAATTGTTGGAAACAAAAAAAGTAATCGAAAAGAGTAGAAATGCTGATTTTTATAAAGTTCTCGACTCATATTTGCTAAAACATACCGAGGAGGATCAAGATCGTTTAAAAATTCAAATATTAGAATTAGTCTTTCACAATCCCAAATCAACCACGATTAGTTATATAAATAATAATGAAGATTAAAAAGTTAATCCACATTTTTATCCTTTAAGAAGACAAACGTTAATAAAATTCATTAAAAAAAAACACACAAACAGCAACAACTGTTTTTGAGAATACGTCAAATACGCACTCATTGTGCCAATCTCCTCATCCATACGTTGTTGCTTTGCCTGTTAGTTGAAAAACTCAAAGTAAAACGTATAACGGTTATTGTGCGCGTCGACCTCTTGTGCCTACTCTCTTCCTCTTTCAATTACGCTCACACTTTCTTACACTAGATCTCTTTTATACTTTCTCTCACTGTTTAAAAATACCGAATGTATACAAAGACTTCTTAATACGATTTACAGTTACAAAAACAAGAAAAAACAACGCAATTTCTTGTAATTTCTTAACGGCAGCGGTTCCAAAACTTTTACAGACCGTTTTCTAGTGTAAAGGTTTTATTATAATTTATGTACAATACTTACGGTTCTTTAGCATACATATACTCAGCGCCATCATGTACAGCAACTTTTGAATATTTCCTAAAATATAAAGAAAAACAATTGAGTACCACTGCTTTAAAGTAAAATACGCTTTTAATACTTTATGAGGTCATTTGTAATATTTATTTTCTTCTCTACACCTCTCACTATCTCACTATCTCTCTCTCTCTCTCTCTCTCTCTCTCTCTCTCTCACTCACACACTATCGATATTTCTCGCGAAATGGTGAATTTATTTTGTTTCTCAAACGCTTTGTTTTTGCAATTTTTTCCTCTCGTAGTTGTTGGCGTTTTTACAAGGCTAAATAACAAAAACAAAACAACAACACAATATACCCATGCATCCACAAACACACGCATGTATACATACAAATGTATTTACATATGTATAACGAAAGTTTACAGTAATTTAAAGCACAACATGTTTAAAAATGCAAATAATATGTAAACACACATACATATCTATGTATATACGCACATACGCTTGAATTTATGCCTTTGTGTAAGCATATATGCATATACATGTATTTACATACATATGTATAAATAATTGACGTATGAGGTCATCGTAATTAAAAAAACCCGACAACAACAACAAGAAGAAGAAATACAAACAAAGATTCATAAAATTTTAAATAAACATTAACATTTAAAAACAACAACAAAACAACCTACAGAGAATCTGTACTCGAAAAAGAAAAAAAACGATGCAAAGCAGGAGAGAGTGTTCCTTACATACAATTCGTGTAATAAAGCAAACTTCGTGTTTGCAAAGTTGACCTCATGATCATCAAACATTTTCGGTACTTGTACTGTTAATAGTGTATTGTGTTTGCGGACATAGTTTGCTAATGTAATGGCCGCTTTAAGAATACAGTAAATACAGTAAAGTTGTTTGACGAGTAAATGAACAACAAAAACAATACACAAAAATAAAAAACGAGCATCATTATTCGTGCATTCATACAGAACACCTACGCATCGGAAAAAAAAAAACTTACAAAACAACAAAAGAAAAAAACAAAAACCATATGTTAAAGCTATGTATATAAACAAAGGCAACACTATTCAAACCATCCATATACACATACATATGTACATATACCGCATGTTTACATACTATGAATGCATAATTATGGTTGGATTGCGTTGACTTTATGAAAATAAAATAGTAACTGCAAAGTGCAATGTTGTTACGTACACATACACACTCTCTCTCGCTCTCTCCATGTAACTTCTTTTTGCTTAAAAAGAAAAAAAACCAAACAAAGAACCGTAATTAAATATAAAATTTAAAGCTTCTCTCAAAGATCTTAAGGAATCCATTCATATGTATGTAAGTTTATTTACCAAATTAAAATTCTTTACATATGTATTTGTATGTATGTATGTAGCCTATGTACGCAGCTAATGTTAGCAGCAGCATTGTTAGACCATTTTCTATCACAACATAATGAAGAGCAAAAAAGAAGAGAGCCGAGCCGAAACTTCATGCATAATGGGAAGATGATATTAAAGAATGCGTTGAACATTGTTGTTGTTGTTTTACTGCTTTTTTGGTAAATAACAGCCTTTGTTTGCACGTCTTGCTTTATTTTCTTAATTATTTTGAGAGTTATTGTGCTATTTCTATTGCTTTTAAAGAGTTGCCATTTAAAAAATAGCGAAACCACGGGTTATAAAAACCCACTTGCAAGTATTTCCTGTAAATATTTTCGTTCTTTTCTTTTGATGATTCATTTGTTATAATTAAAGTTTCGTATTAAATAAACATACACCATGACATAGCGGGTGGCTAAGTTGTAATTGAAAAGTGGTAGTTTTAGTATTTTAACAGGGTCATTCACTTTCAAGTAGTAACCAAAAGCATAATTAAACTTTCATAATTAAACGTCATTTCCATTTAACAGTTTCAAACCATTTGGTTTCCTGGGGTTCCCTAGAAGAAATGTAGCAAACTAAGCAATTCTCAATATAATACGAGATATTCTTAACTATGAAGGGAGAGGAAATATAAGGAATTCCGAGATGAAGAGAGGACCAGCCTGGCCGCAAGTGTACCAAAATAAACAATCCTTAAAGGGATCCTCTTAGCTGCGAAGAAACGGGAAGTTAGAAGAGAGAACCTGTCGAGTTCATCAAATATTACTGGGACTTAGCAATCGAGCCAAGGCGATTGTCCATTCTGAACAACACTGATAAACTAGTTTGAAGTAAAATTGAAGGACATTGCCTGCTTCACAAGGGAGTCTATTGGCATTGCTCTACACAATAAACGTAGTAAAAAATCAACAATGATTGATTTTTGTGTCACATTTGGTTGTGAAGCATAGAATCCAGTTTTTTCGGGCCTCAGAACAATTCCTGATCTTTGCCAAACAATACCTTAGACAAGTCCAGAGAATTTTCTGACCACAAACGGGACACAAGCTATGCAGTATTCACATGAGAACGAGATACTAAGACGCAGATGGTGATAGATTGGGTATGTTTTGCGCAGACCTGTCACTGATTCAGTCAGGGCTGTAATTGACTGGAATCCTCACGGCAGATGTTGAAGGGGACGACTAGAAATAGAGAACGGCTAGCATAAGTTAAAGTCACTTGCAATGGACAGAAGAAGAAGTTTTTAAAGCCCCATGCTCCTCATAAGAGCACAAGAAATTTATAATAACTGTTGGAGTAAGACCTCCATTCATTATATTGGAATTGGGAGTGTAAGAAAAAGGAAAGAGAGGCCTGCTTTGCTTGTTTTCTCTTTCTCACTCTCGTATAACAGTATTGCAGACGTATGTTTTCCTTTTTTCCCAAAAAATCCTCAAATCTAAACCAATTATTACACAACAACAGCAAACAACAATATTTTTGACACTCCCTTAACGCTCGTTATTCAAGTCGCTATAAATGTATATACATATATTTGTATATATATATACAGACGACGACGACCTCAGTCTGTCTGTCCGCTTAGCCGGCTGAATGGCGTACTAACAGACAGTTATAGAAGGAATTCTTATTGTGTTGCTATACCACCAACTACAAACGACACTCAAACACACAAACACAATTCTCTTACTGTAGCTGTGCTTATGGCAGAGATACATACATACATAGGCAGACACGACAGACAGATACGACAGCCAGCCAACCTTATTTATAACCGAATACCCTGGTGAAATATCTACGAACATACGTACGAACAATCGTATGTATACGAGAAGTGCATACACACATCCATCCATTCATATTTTATTACTTGAAAATAAAAAAGTCTCCTCTCTATATGACATGGCTGGTATGTTTGGCAAAGGAGGCCCTGATTATATAGAGAATTGTACAGCAACAGCAGCAGTAAAATATGAGGCAGGTATCCATAGATAACTTTTTTTTTTTTAAAGGAATTGGTCGTTTCGTTGACTGGCTGTACTGGTGCTACTCGTGGCTGTGAAATACAGTTTCACACTAAGAGAAGTGTAGGTGGGAAGAAATTTTACAATTTCAGTGGTTTATTAAAGTCTATGTATTTATGGCATGTGAATGTACAAAATACACTGAAGAAGTAAAAAAATTACGGAATTATTTTCACTGTTGAAGAGTAGCGTAGAGGTTTTAATAAGCGAAAACCAAAAGGGGTTTAAATATAGTCTCTGTAGATAAACGTTCCTTAGAGGAAATCAACTCGACTCCGAAACAAATCTTGCTATTGCAGCAATCCTTATCTTATAGAGCCCGGTCAAATACCTATGTAAGATAGTGAGAGGTCAAAAACCTCTGCGACAAGAACAGAACACTAAAACATGAGGTGAAATGCAGTAGTTTCCTCCTCCACAGCTCCTGCGGATCTCATTTGGCGGAATGCCGAGTTTTTCGGCATACCTACCGTACCTGGCGCGTAAGAATCGAATCTGATCACTGCTGTATAGGTCAAATGTCATTTTTTTACAAGCTTAGACAGCAATGAAAGCTTTTTTCACAGCATTCAGTATATTCCCAAAGAAGTCCTCATCTCAATACATGATTCGACCCATACGATACTAATATGTATGAGAAAAACTAGCGGTTTTACAGTAGTTTTGACTTACCTGCACAACTAATTTTTGCAAGAATTTTTGTGCAGATAAGTCAAAAATGCAGCTAAATGAATTTTTTTACTTTAATTATAGATAACACTCTCAAAATTTTTGTGCAAGTAAAGGCAATGCGAACGTAAATAAAAGGCTGCTGAAACACATTACTTTTGTTTTGCCAGGATTTACACGCAACCGCGAACAGCACATTGCAATCTTTCCCTAATGGAATCTACAGATCTACCCAAAATTGCAAGATCCACACTACATATTCGCATAGGCAGTTTATTTACATATTAATGAAACAACAAAAATAACCAGCTGGCAACATCTGGCTTTAAACAGTTAGTTCAACATTTTAAACCGTTTGTTGTTTTTTGTTTTTTGCATCATTTTTCTTTTTCGTTATTTCTTTGGGTTTATAATTAATTAAAAAGTCTTGATTTATATTGAAATCAAAAAATATTTAATAAATAATACCGGTTTTAATTAAACACGATATTTTCTAAAACACATACAATTTCTTAACCTTTAATTTATAAAAGAAAACAAAAACAAACAAAAAAAAATCAAGCAAAACAAAAAAGAAAACGAAGAAAAAAAAACATTCCACACACAAATTTAAACTCTCAATACCAAAGTTCAATTAAGGGGAGCAAAGCAAAAAAAAAATAAAAACACACACCGAAAAAAAAATAAACAACAATAACAACAAACAATGAGAGAGAAGAGAGAGGGAACAGCAAAAAAGAAAAATAAAAACGCCTGACCATTATTATTCTATAAAGACTTGGTGGGGTAAACAAAATACAAACGAAGAAGAAGAAAAAAAAACGCAAAGAAATATGTATGTATGTACTACATGATGATGTATTTTTATACAGTTTTATTTTATTATATTGCATACTACAGTATACATACATATGCACAAACAAACGCACACACCTACATAATGTATAATACATAGTGTGGCTGGCTTACTCATCATTAGTTAAAACTGAGAGACGACGGCTACGCTACGACTACAAAAACTCTTCGTTCATGTTCGTTTCGTGTTTATACAATATTTTAAGGCAATCGTATTTTGCTTTGTGTTTTTTTAATCGTTTGCTAACGAATAATACCAATATCATAATGGTGTTGTTGTTGTTGTTATACATACAACAACATCATCATCATCGTAAGTATTATGGAAAATATTGGCGTTTTTTTTTTCTATTTTTGGTGTGTGTTGTTTTTTTTTTTTTTGTTAAGCTGTGTATTGCTTTGGCATGAGTGACAGAGTGAGTGAATATAAGTGTTGTGCTGGGTATAGTGTGTAGTATTAAATGTATTATAACGGTTAATCTCTTGTTCAGGCCCTGTTTTGTAAATGAATGAATGTTTTATTGTGTGACTGGCTGGCTGGCAGTTTGGCTGACTGACTTGCCTGCCTGTGCTATTTGAGTGTGTTTTTTTTTATATTTGTTTTATACACTTTTATAAGAGCGATAACGTTGTTAGCTGCTGCTGCTGTTGTTGCTGCTGCTTTTGATTTTTTCTTGTTATTATATTACTACATACATATGCACATATATATCATGTTTTTGTTTTTATTGCTTTATTTAAAAACACATTTTGATATATGAAATAAAGCGTCATCGCTTGCGTTGTGTTCGTTAGGAAGGCAGAGAGAGGAGGTGAAAGAGAGAGGGTCAGTGTATAGATTATATTTTATTATGGGAAATAACTGTATGATTAAAGGGATTTGTTTCTCTGTTAATGCTGCTGCTAATGTTGTTCTTCTTCTTCTTAATTATAATTTTTTTTGCTAATACCTACATACATACATATTTTTTTTGGTGTTGTCTCTGCTACTGCAGCTGATATTTTAATGGCTATGTATTGTTATTGTTTTTACCAAAGGGGAGAGGTTTGTTTGGTTTAGAGATTGGAAAACAACTGTTTGTTTTGTTGTTGTTGTTATTGCTATTTTTTTCTAATATTTTAATGATATACACAATACAAATAATAATTTATTTTTTGTCTCTATTTGCTTTGCGAAACATTGAACTTTTAAAGAGGGGTAGCAAGCAGTAGGGAGAGAGGGATTGAAAGAGAGAAAAGCAAAAACCAAGTGGGAGAATAATTTTTATGAAGGCCGACATACACATGTATACATGCATATTTTTAAAGCCAAGACATCTCCATTTTTTTTTTTTAATAATAATGGCCTCGATAAGTTATAAATATGTGTACACGTATACGCCTGCACACATATGTTTATATATATACACCCATACACATACACATGTGTATGATTTGATTAATTATAACTTGAATTATGAAATTGCCTGCTATAAATGGGTATTTTTCTCGATTCGTAGAATAAAAAAAAAATATCGAAAAAAACTTTCCGCTCTTCTAATAAAAAATTATAACTCAAGACAAATTACAAATAGAAGAAGAAAAAATATTGAATATTGCATGGCAACCCTAAAAACAACCACACCCTTTCACAAAAAAAAGGAATATTAATATAAAAAAAGAACTTTTTATCTCAAATTTGTAATAAATATCTGAGTTTAACGCAAATTTCTCGATTTCATAAGTCCAAAATAAAATTAATTAAATTTTGAAGCCATACTAAATACACAAATTGTGTATCTAATCTAAATTTTCTTATAAATAAGAAATTCAATTTAAAAAAACATGAAAATTTCTATTTTTCAAACAAATTTTCAATGTTCGAAAACCTATAATAGGGAAATTACCAAAGAAATCTTTATTTCAGTGAATATAACAACAAAATATTTACTTTGCAAAAATGTTTGACTGTTGAATATTATTCTAGGCTAAAATAACCAATACAATAACAATAAAGATCTTATGAAATTATATAAAATCTAATAAAATTTTAAGTGAATTAGACTTTTTGTCGAATTTTATTTTGTCTTTACTCGGCTTTATTTAATTCTTTTTAAGTTTTTTGTTTATTCAATGTTTTTTTGCCATTTTTAATTTGTTTGTATGTGTGAAATAAGTGATAAAAATCTTTCACAATTTAAGGTTTGGCGCCATTTGAAGGGCATTTCAATTATTACAAGTTTAGCAGAGGAGCAGCACAAGAAGAGGAAAAAAGCTGTAGTTTTATTTCTATTGATAAGACAATGAATGAATGAGTTTTTATTAAATTAGCAAATAACACGTGACGACATACATATGTACATACTTTGAACAAAGAATACCTACAGGCTGTAAATGTTAAACTAATACACAATTTTACAAAGAAAATCAAATAGAATATCTAATTTTCTTTCTCATTACAACAAAACAAGTCTATTTGTATAGTAAAATGTGTCTATAGCTTATAACTTTCTTTGGATAAAATTTTGCAAAAAAAAAACGGGTTTTGTATACAATTTTATTTTTACATGAAATACTCACTGGTTTTATTTATGTTTTATGTTTTTAAAAGTTTAATAATTTCAAAAGGTGCTATTTTTTAACATGTTCGAAAGTTCGAACTTAATTTCGAACATAAGAAAGTTAATCCAAAATAACATTTAACAGTTATATATTATTTTCAAATACAAATTTTGTGGTTTTCTGTTATACATAGGTTTTCGAACATTGGAAATTTGTCTAAAAATTTTATTTACTATATTTTTTAAAGACTTTTCAAAGAAGATTTTGAAATACATAGGTTTCTCATGATGTTCGAAAATTCGAACTTAATTTCGAACACACAAAAATTAAGCTAAAATAATACTTTAGGGTCAAATATTGCTTTAAAATAAAAATTGTATGATTTTGTTTGGTATTTTCCTTGTTATAGATTTTCGAACATAGAAATTTTTTTTGAAAACTTAAAATTCTTATATTGCGGAAGCTTTTTAAATTAGTTTTTGAAATATAATAGTTATTCACGGTGTTCGAAAATTCGCACTGATCCTTGAACATAGGAAAATTGCATTAAAATGATATTCAACAGCTCAATGTTAATATAAAACAAGAATTTCGTGGTTTTCTTCAATTAAAGCTTTCGAACATAGAAAATTTGTGGCAAAAAAATTATACATTGTTTTTAAAATGTATTTCTTTTCACCTACACTATTTTGAAACGCCTAAAATAGTTTATTTTTGTCTTTAGATTGTTACCACATAACCTCGTAATTATGAAAATACCACATGAAAAAAAAAGAATTATTATAGAAAATAGTTAAACAAACAGGGTGGCCATAGCTCGTTAAGAGCTATAATCTTACCCGATATTTTTTAATACCAGCTTTGAATTCTGTTTGCATTTCTTGAATGAACTATGCATGTACTATGCTTTTAGGTGAGATATAAACCTGTTAGGGGTACCCTATATTATATTAACAGAATTTCAACGACCATAAAAACAATAACAATGCAAAGGAGTCTCTCTCTCCCTGTCATCTCGGACGCCTACACATACTAGAGCATAACAACAAGATCTCATATAAAGTTTAATAATAAAGTAAATAAATATAAGGTGTATTCAATGCTTCAAAATACTGCATATAAAATTGTATATAAAAACTATATATACATACGTACATGTACACATGTATGTGTTTATATAAAGAAAGAGAAAAAAAATTCAGTTTTAATTTTGTTTTTAAGCTTTAAACATTAATGAGGAAATACATATTGCAACACTTCTCTTTACCCTTCGCTATACTCTTGCACTCTTCCATAATCCCAGTCTATCCTCTCTCTCTTTCAATCTCTTCTACATTCTCGTACTCAGGCTTTTGCTTTTAAAACTTTTATCATTTATAAAAAAATAACAACAACAATAATAACAGCAATTTATTTTGTTGTTATTGTACTACACATACAAACCGGAAACTATGTTAAGAGAAGAACCTGAGTTAAAATAACGGGTAGAGAAGTAGAGTATTTAATTGTGCATTTATTATGGTAAAGAATAGAATATCAGGCGAGAGTGGTGTATGGGGGAAGTTGATGGTGGTCGATTATTGCCAGTGGAGGTGAAAACAAATCATTCAACGTTAATTAATGGGATTTTGTTGAAAAAAAAAACTTTTTTCCCGTATTTTTTAAGTATTAAAAGTAAATACAAAAAAAAAAAAAAGAACAAGAGTAAAAGATTAAATGAGAGAATTTAATTTTTATGATTATTAAAGAAAAACAAAAATTCAATTTAGACAAAAATATACAATTTTGTAATTTTTTTTGGTATTCACTTCAACATAGGTTTTATTTGAACCAAATTAATGTTTGTATGTCTTCTATTCTACATATTAGAAAGCAGTTTTTGGAATATTAAGGTTTTTCACCAGTGTTCGAAAATTCGAAATTAAAAAAATTAGCCTAAAATAATATCTAACAGTCAGACATTGCAGTAAAATTAAAATTTTGTGATTTTCTTTAGTATTGAATGTAAAATAATTAAAATATTTAGGTTTTTATAATGTTCGAAAATTCGAACTTAATTTCGAACATCTGAAATGTAATGTAACTTATTATTTAAACTTTGAAAATAATAAATTCATCAAAAATAATGCAATTTCCTTAATGATTTGGCAAGATTTCGATTTTCGAAAATAGAATTTCATATGGAAAATTGAATTTTTTGTAGTTATAATTTAATTTTCTTGTTTTAATTGATTCTTGTGGGTTTTTATGCAATGTTATTACATATTTTATAATAAATCCCTAAAAAGTATAAATATTTGCATTATAATTTTCAAAGATTTTCATTTTCGAACATACAATGTATGTACAGTTAACATAGAAAAACGAAATTCTTTAAAGTTTCGCAGTAATTTTAATGTTTAAATTAATTTTTGATGGTTTTTAGATTGTTATTAAATTAATTTCTTAATATTTCATTACATATTGGTGTAATTTTTTTAAAAACATTTTAAATTTGTCTTTATAAAACCTTAAAATCTAGCAGCTAGAGCTTAATATTCAACATTAAATGCAAGTATATAGGGGCTTATATAACTACAGTATGTACAACAAACAATATACATATAAACAACGTTGGTACATAAACGTGGTTGCCAATATTTACTTTATTTAGCACAGAGCACAGCTAACAACGGAACAAAAAAACACAAAAACGAAAAAGTACAGTTTTTTTCGTTCTTCTTTTTTTTTTGTTCAACAGCTTCAACACTAATAGCAGAAGACTCATTCTACAAGAAAAGACAGAGCGCGAAAGAAAGAGAGAGTAAGTAAGAGAGAGAGTGTAAGCATATGGACAAGAGAGCGGAATATATATGTATGTATGTTTGTATGTATGTAAAGAATTTTTCTTTAAAACGTACATAGATTGTACATGCCAGTCATATAACTTAAGCCAATTTGTTTCAACAATTTAATACGCAGAATTTTCGTTTTCGTTGTCAAAAAGGGCCTGTTTAGTAACAGGCAAGAGACTAACGCAATTGCTTGGCAATGACGTTGATAATATTAAATAAATATTGTATTGAAATATAGGGTTACATACATACATATGTACGTACACTGTATATTTACACACTTCCATACATATGTATATTTTTCAAAGGAAAATTAACAAAGAAAGAGAGGGAGAGAGAAACAAAAAAGACCACGATTTCTTAATTATATGTATCTACGCGTATGTAGCTGTACTCCAAAAAAAAAAAACACAATAACCGTTAATATATTTTATGAAAAAGAATCTTAAAAACAATGTAAGTATGTATGTATGTATGCACATACATATGTAGGTGTGCGTGCTGTGTATATTATTAGTATTAATGATGAAGGGTAACGTTACTTTTTTATTTGTTTACACTTTCTAAACACTGCTCAACAACAACGCAAAGTTTTAAATAGAGAGAGAGAGAGAGATACAGCAACAAACAGTGAGAGATAGGAGAGTAACTAAGCCAAAGAGTTTTAACAAAAAAACAAAAATTAACGGAAATTATAATAAAATATCTTTATTTTCTAATTAAACGAGAAGAAAAACATGGTAATTAGCGCGCTGAAGAAAACAGACAACAACAAAACTAATAGAATATACCTACATAAATAAAGAAAAGAAAACATAAAAACGTGTATGTGTATTATTAATACCCACTTATTAAAATTTGTTTCTAGGTTATGTTCAATATTTGGTAAAAAGAGAGGTTATGTCGTCGCCGAAGTCTAGTAGGTGGTGTATTCGCTTATTAGACGTAAAGCCCGGGTTCGAGCCCCAGTCCAGGAAGGGTTGTAATAGACAATTATGTATGGATGTATGTATGTTATCGTTCATTTAAATATGACAAATGGGAAGATTAGGTTAGGAATGGAGGGAAGAGATTCCACTTAGATCAGCATTTAGGCCCATTATGATACCACAATCAATATTTAACCTGGTGATCAAACATTCCCTATAAAAGAACCAATCTGAGAGTTCAAAATAAATTTTGCCATTACAGCACTCTTTATATTTGCGTATTCAGTTAAGGACGTCAGTAAAATGGGAAAAGCACAGCACTGACATATGAGGTTTTAGGCTCACAGTTCGTACAGAAGCTATCTGTCGTAATACCAGGTCTTTTAACATGTCTTACAAAAGGACAGTGGCCCGTACTAATCGTTATTATGCGATGGATACATACATAATTGGCCATTACAACCCTTCAGTCAGGATTACGGCCTACCTTCTCAACACCACTCATGTTGTGTGCGTTAATTTTATACATGAGTGGCGGGACCTACAGTTTAAAGTCAACTCCGAACGACAGATTTTTTGAGAAGCTTTTCATGGCAATTTTTACTCTCAGAGTTTTTGCTGAGAGGAAGTCGCCGAAGAAATATTTTCATATTTTCGTTTTGATGTCTGACCTGGGATTCGAACTCGGGCCTTTCGTCTAATAAGCCAACACACTACCTACTAGACCACGGCGACTTCCATTATGCGATGGATGGCCATGTGATTTTAGGACAGAAGTAAGTGCTGTTGCCAACAAAACTGAGACTCCCTGTAAAAAGATTTGAAAATATTCAAATTATCTGAGGCAATCGGTTTACGTATGCCCTTTAACATTTCGGAGATTGCGAGCTCCGTACCGGTTCTGGACAGCTGATCAGCAATGCAACTTCCAACAGTATCTGAGTGTTCCGGAATTCATATAACAATTACCTGTAAATGCTACGAAATTTCCGTGATAAATCTTAGGCAAGCTATGTATGTATGTTAGGGAGATCCCTGGTTGTCCAAATAAATGAAAAGATTGTCAGAGAAAATTTCAACACCCCAAAAGCATTGCACGTCATTGTCAAAATTTATAAAGTATTATAAAGAGTTTGACATTTAGGAGATTGGGGATTTTGGTGAAGTATTTATGGTTATTATAATTGATCTATTCTGCGAAGAATCATGCTAGATTGGAAAAAAAATTAAAAAAAAAAAACTGGAAACGTAACAAATGTGTAACACGTGCACGTCAACGCAATGTACGTTGTCTTATTTTTCCCTACTTCATCTGTATTTGCGATTTCGAACATGGAATTCATTAGAAAAAGAGGACTTTTGTTTTAGAATTCGAGATCTTGCTTTTGAAATAAGAATTCACAACTTTCAGATCATGTTCGAAAATTCGAACTTAATTTCGAACACGAAAAAAACTATGCCAAACGATTTTTAAGGTCTTAATTTACTATAATGGCATCATATTTTTCTCTCTACACTTCTTCAATCAGCTTTCATGCATGGACCTCATAAGACAGGTAAATCGCAATCCCTTAGGATTAATTGTTAAAAAAAATTATTAAAAGTTTTCAAAAACATTCAAAATTTCTTTGAGCAGAATAGTTGTAATTGTGGTTTTTTTTTTAATTTTTTTAATTTCCATATGCATTTGGCATTATTCCATAATTTCATACTGTCTGTACTGTACGTAGTTTCGATTTGAAAAACGCAAACCGAGCAACGAAATTTGGCAATACAACACATGTCGATGAGCAACAAAACTGCCACATACAAATACCAAGCAATAAACGAAGCAACGCAAAGCAACTATTAGTTGGTTGCTTCGATAGTCAGTCGTCTGGGTTGAAGCGCAGTGCACACATACCACATATAATCTGTATTGCTATTGAGCAGATAAAGAAAACATTTTTTTTTTTCGTTCAAATATGCACAATAGAGTTGAACCCCCTAAGAAAGTGAATGACATTGTTCAATGTCATCGTTGCCAACAATTTGGACATACTCAGGCATATTGCAGAAAACCTTTCCGTTGCGTTAAGTGTGCTCTGGATCATCCCACGGCTGAATGTACTGTGAATAAATCTAGTCCCCCTCGTTGTATTCACTGTTTACAAAACCATACTGCAAACTACAAAGGCTGTCAAGTTTATCAAAAGCTTGTACAGAAAAAACCAACATTGAACGATAAACCAACACATCAACCAACAAATCTTCCATTTTCTTCTCGGCCACAAAATTATACTGATGAAAATTGCAATTCTAACACATCTTATGCGAACGTTTTGAAAGGTCAAAGTACTAGTGAAAGTGTATATGAACGTCTTGAAAAATTAATGACTAAACAAATAGAGTTAACGAATACTTTACTTAACATGATGTCAGTTCTTGTTACCAAATTATGCAATTAGATATCAGAATAGCAGTATGGAACGCAAATGGGCTTTCCAATCATACACAGGAAACTGAATTATTCTTGAATACTCAATTCGTCGACATTTTCTTGATTTCTGAAACGCATTTTACTTCTAGAACTTATTTTCATATCAGAGGTTATGATACGATAGCTGCAAATCATCCGGACAATAGAGCACATGCTGGTTCTGCAATTTTAATAAAATCAACAATTAAGTACGAAGTTCTTCCTAAAATTTGCCACAACTACCTACAAGCTGCTGGAGTAAAAGTTAGTACGAACTGTGGAGATGTCTCTGTATTTGCCGTTTATTCTCCCCCTAGACATTATATTTCATGCCAGGACTATGAAGACTTTTTCAGTAATTTAGGGAGTCGCTTCCTGGTAGGAGGAGACTTTAATGCTAAACATCCATGGTGGGGATCTAGATTGACAAACCCTAAAGGTCGGGAGCTATACAAGTGTATACTTAAAAAACATTACAATACTCTTTCTTCTGGTAGACCAACCTACTGGCCTTCTGATCCGAACAAAATACCAGATTTACTAGACTTTTTTGTTTACTTTGGAATACCAAGTAACTGTCTTAACATACAAGATAGCGATGATCTTAGCTCTGATCACACTCCTATCATAGCAACTTATAATTCCACTCTACACAAGATTTCAAAGAAAGTAAAGATTATATCAAATAGGACTGATATAAATTCGTTTACGTATTGGATAGACAAAAATATAGACTTAAATCTTACAATAAATAATGGTCAAGAGTTAGATGAAGCCGTCGAAAAGTTTACGAGCCTAATCCACGAAGCCGCTCTTTTATCAACACCAAATGTTACAGAAACACATAATCTGCCAACTACAAACAATTATATATCTGCTGAAGTTAGAAACCTAATTCGATATAAAAGGAGAATGCGTAAAATCTGGCAATTAAGTAGAAACCCAATTGATAAGCGAAATTTCAACCGTTTATGTACGCAGCTTAAACAAAAGCTTAAAGAATTGAAAAATGAAAAAACAGGGCAATATTTGAAATCTTTAGATGCTAATAAACATGATAATTGTCTTTGGAATGCCACAAAATATCTTAAAAGGCCTACACAACGTAACATTCCTATAAGAGATTTGAACAACAGTTGGTGCAGATCAAATCAAAAGAAAGCCGAAGCATTTTGTCAACATTTGGAAAATATTTTTCAACCTAACTCTCAAACTTGCTCTTTCAGTGATGTCAAAATATTGGAATTTTTAGATGCTCCATGCCAAATGAGTCTTCCTATTAATTATTTTACTCCAAATGAAGTTAAAATGGAAATCACAAAGCTTGGAAATAATAAAACTCCAGGATACGATAAAATAGACTCCAAATTGATTAAAATTTTGCCTAAAAGAAGTGTTATATTCTTAACTTTATTATATAATTCAATCCTACGATTACAACATTTTCCGACTCAGTGGAAGTGTGCTGAAGTGATTATGATTCTGAAAGCTAATAAAAATGAAAACGAGATTTCATCATATAGACCAATAAGTTTGTTGTCAAGCTTCTCAAAAATATTCGAAAGACTATTTTTGCATAGACTGAAACCTGTTTTGGAACAACATAATATCATTCCTGACCATCAGTTTGGTTTTCGCAGCAAGCATGGTACTCCAGAGCAGTGCCATCGAATTATAAATGTCATAACTGATGCTTTTGAAAAGAATAAATATTGCTCTGCCGTATTCTTAGATGTCCAGCAAGCTTTTGATAAAGTTTGGCACCCCGGGCTATTGTTTAAATTAAAGTCTTTGCTACCAACACCATTTTACCTGGTTCTAAAATCATATCTAAATGAACGTTACTTTTATGTTAATATTAAAGAAGAATTTTCAAATATAAAGATGATACAAGCTGGGGTTCCTCAGGGTAGTGTTTTAGGCCCAACACTTTATTCAATATATACGTGTGATATGCCACATTTACAAACTATTACAGTTGCGACTTATGCTGACGATACTGCGTTTATGGCGTCGGCGGATTGTCCTATAGCAGCTTCTACTTTATTACAAAGACAATTAAATATACTCCATCAATGGTTGCAAAAGTGGAAAATTAAAATAAACACAACGAAGTCTTCTCACTTAACTTTTTCCCTTAGAAGAGAATGTTGCCCACCGGTTGCACTCAATGGAATGATAATCCCAGTTGTACAAAGTGTAAAATACTTAGGTTTATATTTGGATAAGCGTCTTACATGGAAGGAACATATCAAAACTAAACGCAAATTTCTAAACATCAAAACAAAAAAGATGTGGTGGCTATTAGGCCCGAAATCAGAACTAAGTTTAAATAACAAGATTATTTTATACAAGGCTATTCTCAAGCCCGTGTGGACTTATGGAATAGAGTTATGGGGAACAGCTAAAAACTCGAATGTGGAAATATTACAGCGTTATCAGTCTAAAACCCTACGATTCATTACTCAAGCGCCCTGGTTCGTGACCAATGCGGCTATACATAAAGACCTCAATATCTCTTTAGTTAAAGACACCATAACTGAATATAGTTCTAGATATGTTGAAAGACTGAGTAACCATGTCAATCCATTAGCCATTAGCCTACTAGATGAGACAGAGGATGTACGAAGACTTAAAAGATTGCATGTGCTAGATTTGCCTTTTAGATAACAACTTTGTAAATATTATAAATAGTAACATAATTTCTTTTATAAATACATATATTTATAAATAGTTTTAATTATGAATAACTTTTTTATTTTGCTATTGTTATTGTAATATAATTCAATAACAGCTGTTATTTTTCTTATAAGTGTTAGAAAATTTGCTTATTGTTGTATAAACAGATTGTAAATAAAGATATTAAAAAAAAAAAAAAAAAAAAAAAAAAAAAAATATGCACAAAATGGCCATTGAAAGAAGTGAAAAGTGGGTGAATTTTATAAACAAATATCGGAGCTTAAGGGAACTGTGGGATGTAAAGTGTGAAGGCTATAAAAACGTCAAGTTAAGAGCCCAGGCCTATGAAAAGTTAACACAAGTTTATAAAACAATTGATAGACACGCAACCGTGGAGACAGTTAAAAAGCGAATTAAAAATATGCGCACAGCCTATTTAAGAGAATTGAAAAAGAAATTGGCGAGTGAAATAAATGCGTTTGAGTTTTGTGAACCTTATGAACCGAACTTGTGGTATTTCTATGATTTTGATTTTCTAAAGGATGTTGAAATGTTGGCTGATTGCGTTAAAGCTGGTGCAAGTACAATAGCTACTGCCAGTAACAGCAGCGGTGTTGGCGGTAACTATGTGGGTAATGTAACCACATTTCCCTCAACGGAAGAAGAAGAAGACCCTCTTTTAAAGCAAGTAAGAAAAAGAATTTTAAAATGCTTTTTTATAATTTATAAAACATCCTCCATCTTCATCTTCTTCGCCTCTTTTCAGATACAACCCGTTAAAGTTTTGAAACGAAAGAAAAGCTTTGAGAATTGCAAAAAATCTTACTTGGGTAGAGATGATGCCGCCATATATGCAGAGGCTTGGGCCTGTTCCTATCGCAAATTGAGTGAAGAACAAAAATTTTATGCCAAAAAAGCTTGTGATGAAATTTTCGTTTTAGGCCAACTAGAGAAATTAACATTGAATACGATGAAAACGGATGTCATTAACGAAACGAATTTAAATGAAGAATATTTTGATATTAAACAAGAAGTACCTTAAGAAAAATAATAAACGTCTTTTTTTTACTTTTTTCGATCTCAAAGCAAGAAACATGAATTTTCTTAAGAATTTCATGTTAAATAATGGTTAAATAGCACATAAACAGGGAATATATGTTGTTATTATAGTAAATCAGGGCTTGGAAAGCATTTGTCGCCGTCTTTTATATGTTCGAAATTGAGTTCGAATTTTCGAACATGCTCAATACAGTTAAATTATGCAAAATGAGAGGAAATATGTTGCTTTTGCAAGAACCAAGGACTTCAAAAAGCATTTAACACTGTTTTTCAATGTTCGAAATTTAGTTCGAATTTTTGAACATGTGAAATAGAGATTTATTAAAACATAAACAGCGAACAAATAATACTATTATAATAAATTAAAGTTTAAGAAGTATTTTAAGCTGTCTTTTCTATGTTCGAAATTAATTTCGAATATTCGAACACTAGTTAAAAGTTGAAAGTTTGTATTTTGAAAGCAAGACGTCTAATTCTAAAACAGAATCGAACATTTTTCTAAAACATTTCATGTTCTACAGTGAATATTTAGGCTGAATATTGGGATTTTAACAGAAATAAGATGATTTTTTTAGAATTACAAAAATGTATTAAAAATAAGGACGTTGTTGGTACTATAGAGCAATAGACATAAACTGAGGTATCAAACCCTCACATGTGAGACTGCCAGTATGAGTTTGTAGTCAAACGTGGCCGCAATGTGGGATTTAACTTTAAAGAGAAGAAATCATCAAAAAAAAACAGAGGTATTACAACAACAATAGCAAAAGCTAACGCATTTGCAAAGTCTGGTGTATGGAAAAGCTAAATAGTGGCTAAATGTAAAGAAAATTAATAAAAATAAATGTTTTTGTAATAAAATAATAGGCCCCAGATAATTAAAACTAAATTAAACACGAATTAAAACTAAAATTACAAAAAAAATCCGCTTTTCATAGAGAAGTTCCATATACAAAGACGCCAAATTCAATCAAAATAAGAAAAAATCTTATAAATTCATAGGCTTTATGATGACTTTTTGGAACTGTTTTTTTCTCTAGTCTTATCGTATAACTATGTGCTTATAAGCATACATACATACATACATATGTACATGTACATTTAAAAGTGTTTTATGAGCTTCAATTTGTTTTATTAGTTTTTGTTTCTGTTTTTGTTTGCGTTTCAACGAGACATTTTAAGGCCCTGAATAATTATTTGAAATTATTTTTACTTTAAAGATATACAGAGAAAACACAAATACGCCAGGTCGCCAAGTTTTAAACTTCAATTTACATCTGGCTTTGAAGCAGACGGCAGAGAAGAAAAGAAAAAAACGAAACGTAAACGAAAAGCAAAAGAAACATTCTTCTTAAGAGAGTTTTGGTATCCAAAGAAAAAAAGAAAAAAGGTCACACGAATCTAAGAATTTTGTTCAAAAAAATTAAGTTTTAATTATTCAAAGTAAGAATTTTGATATATAATTATGTATATATTATATACATACATATGTATGTACCTATATAAATTATATAAAAGTGGTTTATCTTGTTTGCTTTGGTGAGTGCAAATTATAATTAAAATTACGCCAGCAAAGCAAAAAAGACTAAAAAAAACGAATTAATGTTTATAATTGTACACAATACAATACAAAAGAAAACAGCAACAATAACAAAAAAAAACAACGGCAACAACTTATAATAAATAATTGTTAGTGGAGAAGAGACAACAAAAAAATACACAAAAAAAAAACGAAAAAAAAGCAAGCAGACACACAATGTACGAGTATAGCCAGCCAACGTACACAACGTATAAAACGATTTCATAATGAAAAGGAGCCTGTCTACAGCAAATACAAGAGACTACGGGTATTTTTTTTTTTCTTAAGCACAAATACACAATAACAACAACTACAACAGCAACAAAAATAATAATAATAACAACGAACAGCAACAGAGAGTAAAACGAAGAAAAAACAACACACACTCGCACACAGTTTTCGCTTGCTTTTAAATAAATTTCGTGCGTTGTCGTTGTATTGTACTACATCGTCGTCATCATCACATCGGCACAACGTTGTCGTTGTCGTCGTCATCATCATCATCATTGTCGGTACAATTTTTAGTTTGTTTGTGTTTGTGTGTGTGTTTGTGTATGATGTTGTTATTGCTTGCTTTTACTTAAATCTATGTATACATGTATATACATGGGTTTTTTTATATATACATATATATGTATATAAAAAAAATATGCTGAAATTGAGTGTGTGTGTGTTTGTGTATTTTGCTTGCATGGCTGGGGCTTGTATGAAATTTTAGTAGAAACAACGATCACACTCGTATACTGACTATTGAACGGTGAATGTGTACGTACGTGGTTATACTAGAAAAAGCGCGTAAAAATTTTTGTTTTTTTTCCACTTTGGCTTTCTTATTAAAAAGCATAATAATAAGTAAATAAATATACAAAAAAAGGAAATTGATTTCCATTTGAAAACGTCTGTCTCTCTCAATAAAACAAAATAAAGAAAAATCTTCAAAAGAGAAAACAACAAAACTAAAAACAATTATTATTATCCTATTCAATGTTGTTTTATTAATTAAAATAATAAATTTACAACCAAATAAAATATTAATCTTATTTAAGATTTAAGAAAATTTAATTTTTTTTAATCATTTCCTAAAAAATAGTGCCAATAATTTAAAAATAATTAAAAAAAATCGCTTTTAATTCATGTTCAATTTAAAAAAAGAAAAGGTATTTAAAAAAATATGCCCAATTATTACAACTAAGTCAGCTTTAATGTGAAAAATATTCAATTCAATAATGGCTGGCTGGTGTTTTTTCCTCTGTAATAAAAATCTGACAACAACAAATATGCCTGCATTAAAGCAAAAACAATGTTGTTGAGTGCTGTGCTGCCCTCATATAATAAAAGAGAGTATATGTGAGAAAAAAAAAGAGTAATAACAACAAGAAAATACAAAAAGAAAATGTGCAGTTAAAATGATTTTTTTCTTCAAGTAAAATGAAATCCTTGTAGAGAAAGAGAAAAAGCAACAAAAAATAAATAAAAGCAAAAAAAAAAACACTAGAAAAGTGTTAAAAAAGAAAATAAATGCATTTGTTTTAAGGAAATAAAAAAACAAAAGAAAATTACAAAAAATAAAACAAAATAATAAAAAAAGATAAATTTGTTTAAAAAAAATGTTTAAAGCATTTTATGAGTGTTGAAAACCAATTTTAAATAAAAGCAAAAAAAAAGAAAAAAATCACGGAGAAAGCAAAAACAAAACCGCATTTCCTATTTTGAATGCGTTTAAAAGCCATACGCCTTACAACAACACCACAAACAACAACATTATGTCGGCTGATATAGAAATAACCAGTGTTTTGGGTGCCAATGGGCAACCTTTGCCCATACATGGCACCGGTTTGGGTTCCACTTGGTCGGCTCCTGTCAAACAAGAGCGTGCCGATGATGCTGAGATCCAAGAATTGGCTGCCAAAATGAAAGAGGCTCAAAAAGATGCTTTAGCCAAGCAACAGCAACAGGCAGCCCAACTGGCCTCACGTCAAATGGCCAATGGTGGCATGCAACCACCGGTTAATGCAAACGGACAAACTAATATACTCAACTATTTGAATCGACCCCAGAAACCGACTAATGGTTCGGCGGCGGTCACCGCAAATGGTCGTTCCTCCAGTACGGATGATAATAAGAAACCCCCCTGTGATGAAGAATCCCAAAAGGGCCATTTCGGTTGGACCACTTTTGGCAAAACCTATATACCTTACATATACCGCCAGCAAGAGAAATACTGTTCAGTGCGCATGATAGAAATGAAATTGCTGGGCAAATATTTGAACTGTCTGCATCCGGACATTTATTCCAGTTGCACATGTGTACGTTCCTACTATATAACCGAGGCTGAGGCCAGACTATTCATTGAAATCAATCACAAACATTGTGATGGTGAATTTGGTCGTGATTTGTTTACCCAAAAGGATCTGGTAGTACGTCTATCAGATGCCTCTAAATTCTACCAATTCTTGGACATCTGCTATCGTAAGCTAATATCGGGCAGTAAGTCACCCTCTGAGAAATGTGGTTTCATACGCATTAATAAAGAGTCCGTGGTGCCCTATACCGTGCGCAATGGCGAACAGGTGGTTCCTTTGTTTTATTTTGAAGGTGAAACCGAGAATCTAAAACAAAAAGCCGATTTACTCTCCGGCTGGGATTTGGCCTATTTGAAATTCTGCTGCAAGGTCCAGGGCATACGAAATGAACTGTTCTCCAGTGAAAATGTGGCCGTCATCAGTCTTACCGATATCAAAAGTTATTTTCCTAATGGTACCGAATTTGAGGATTATTGGCCCAGCAAGGTGGTCGATTCCAATCTACTGATAGGCAATCGTTCGAATGCCAATAATTCAGTTAATTGGACTAGACAACCCTCACAACCACCACCCAAAGTATTGAGTCAGTCCACAATGCAACAAAAACAACAACAACATTCCTCCGTATCAGCAGCAGCTGTGGCCCAACAGCAACAAATAATGAAGAGAGGACAAACGGCAGCAGCTGTTGCGGCTGCATCAGCAGCATTCAATGCACAGAGTCTACTGCAACAGCCGAATGCGGCAGCAGCTGCAGCAGCACACCGTATGCATTCGAATGCTTTAGCGCAAGCGGCCACAGTACAGGTGCGAATATTACAATTTTTTACTTTCTTTTACAAATTAAATAGGCAGACAAACTATAAAAAAAGAAGGAAAAGAAGTAGTAACAGTCGAAAAGGATTATATAGAAAGAAGAGTAGGGTGCGTGTGCTTAAGGAACGACTTGAAGATTTTTTAAGAATAAAAAAAATAATATGAAATCTGATCTGATGGATCTGATCTGACAACAACATTTTTAAAGGCCGAGAAATTAAATAGGAGGTGAAGAAAGAACTTTGCAGTAAGACGTCGTTTCTTTCAATACTGGTTAGTTTTCCAGAGTGATTTTGGAGGAAAGTAAAGTAGATCTGAGGGGGGCTACGATCGCCAAATTTGCAAACCCCTTAGTTATCAGAGAAAAGATTGTGGCAAAAGTGCAGACACGATGGGATAGTAGATAGGATTTGTATGTGGCTAGGAATATTTGAATGTCGATTGGCAATGGTAGGATTGGTGGCAGGGGCCTAATACACCCATGAGAACGAGTTGAAGATAATAGAACAGAATATCTTTGCACTTGTTTGGATTCTTTGAAATTTTCGATTCACTGCCGGTAGTCGATATTTACTCTATCTCCTGGGATTTATGGTAGGCTTATGCTGCTTAAAATAATCTTGCTCCCCTATCACAAATTGCTTCAAAAGCAAGTTTTCTCAATTTATTCGTGTTCTTACCAAAACCTGCCATGAAGCCAGGTTCGGTCTTAAGGCTTCTAGACCTGAAGGTCATTCCAATATGCTAAATCACCCATTGCCACATTGGTTTAGGATCAATCGTTGCAGACTAAAGGGGCTGCTGATTAGGAGCTTTTACTCACAGATTTTGTGGAAAATATAGACAGTTTGTGAACGCTTTAATTCCTATCGTCCTTTATGCTTAAATTCTATCAGAGGAGTCTTGTTAAGGGGAATGCATTGATTATAAATGTAGAACATATGGTTCCTATATTCGGTTCGCTAAATATAACCACTACTATCTGTCGATTGATAGTCAATATTAAATAGGCGATAACTGAAGTCATAAACGTCTATTTATGTAACTTGGACTTAAATGAACACCCTCCTGCGCGTTCCATCCTGGCAGAATTGAGATCTGTTCTGGTTCCTGAACTTTTAGTTGAGGAAGGATATTTCGCGCAGGCAACATCAACCGTTGCCCTGCATGTCAAAGGCACGCGTTACAATACATTTACTTAATTGTCCAACCAAACTCACTGTTTTGCCTTCAGTGGACCCGTGATGGAGACTAGCCCAGATGGCTGACATACATCGATCTATTCTTATTGTGATCAAACGTTAAAACGTTTCATATACAGAAAATATGGCGTAAGCATTTGTAAATATTTAAAGGAAGAGGGTCGTGATAAAGAGTACTCTTTAACTTCATTTAACTCTTTAGTCAGGTCTTTAAGTCTTAAATATTGTTTAAAGTAGGGCTGGGGGAAACAAAGTAAATTTATGGAAAAACAGCAGCTGTAAGGAACCACAGGCCTTTTAAAAATGGCTTGCGAAGTGAACATAACATTAAAGTATATCTAGAATGAACAAAAAAATATATGTATACTAACCTTACGGTAATAGGATGACTTTAGTTTTTCTTTGTAGAACCATTCAAAAATCGCTTTGTAATGAATTTGCAGACGGCGTGGGTTAACATAACCTCAAAGTATTTTTCCGCTATAGTCTTTCAACACTTTTATAAATCCTTTAACTTTAAAGTATTTCCCGTGGCTTTTTAATCTTTATTGGTGTACAGTATTTTAATTTAACACTTAAAAAAATACATTTCTTTATGTTATTAAAACATTCTCTTTCCAGGCAATTGCAAATGGCTCCTGGATGTCTCAACAAACAAATAATTTGCCTTTAATACATGCTCAAATGTTAGCGTCCCAGGTGAGTTTATTTGTTTTTCTCACTTTTTTAAACATTAAACAAAATTATTTAACAAAATAGTGGCTTGCAATTGATTTTTCGTTTTACTTTTTTAATTTTCACGCTTTTCTTTACTTCAATCTACGTTATTCTTTTTTTGCGCGTCTTTCCACTTTCATTAATGAATTATTTTCGTTGCTTTCTGTAATAAAAAACATGGTTGCATATAATGGTAGATAATAAAAGTAAAGCAAGTGTTTGCTTATTCCAAGCAATAATAGCAGTTGTTTGTGAGAGAGAAAGAGAAAGATGTATAAGAGTAGTGAAAAATTTAAAAGGAAAAGAATCAAAAGAAAGTTTAGCTAGAACAGGAAGGAAGGGAGTTTTAAAAAAATCAGTATCGTACAGAGATGGGAAATATGTATTAGAACTGAAATTGTTAATTTAGAGAAAATATAATAAAACAAACTTTAACACTGCAATAATCTTTCCTGTTAATCAATTTTAACTGCATTACTTACTTTAATCTTATTAATATTTAACACTAGGGCTTAGAATTAAATTAAGCTTAAATTTGTCGCCTTTCAAACGGGCAATAAAAATATTTTGGAGCCATTTAAGGACAAATTGTGACCGAGCTTTTTCGAACACCTAATATCTTTTGCCTATTCTATTTTTTATTTTTCTTTCATTCGTTTATTATAATAAAAGTTCCAAAATCTGTTGTTATTATTAAATTACTTTTAAATAAATAAATATTTCCCTTGATTTCATTAAGAATGGGTTGTTATTATTATATTTTTTTGTTTCTGTTTACTATAAACATGTGTGTGTGTGCATTTATTATATTTTAGAACATGTTATTTTATCCGTTTTCAATGTCTTTATATTTATTTTATCGATTGTTTTTTTTCATTTTTTTATTTATATTTGACCTCAAAAACAATTATCTCTATAAACAGCCCAGCTGCTGCGACAAAAACACAAAAACGCCATATAATTCTGCGTTTTCCTTTTTATTTTCAATCTCTTAATAGTGTGTATACAACTCTGTTTTGTTTTGCAAAAAGAAAAAATTAAAACACGCTATTTTGTGTACTTGTAGTATGTGTGTGTTTATAAAATAAAATTGTTGTTGTTTTTTCTCATGTGACGTGTCATTTTGTCGTGTTTATTTGTTGTTATTGTTTTACAACTCTATCATTATCATTAGAAAGGCAATGCAAAAAACAAAAACAAAAAAAAAAAAGAAGAAACAAAAATGAGATGAAATTAAACTACAAAAGAAGTTGGCCTACTTATACAAAAGCATTAACTGTGCTGTGCGGTGTGCTCACCTCACACAACTTATTCTTAATATACTCTATACACAGAATATATGTATTTATAAACCATAGAAAAACTAACAGCAACAATTACTTTTTATAATAACCATATTAGAGATTTACTACAAATTATTTATACGTATGTTGCTTCGTTGCTCGTAGAGTAGTAAATAGTAAAACATTTAATTTAACTACTACATCTACATACGCATACAGTTGTATATTTTCTCTCCTCTATTACTGTGTTTTTTTCTTCATCGCTTTGCAAAAACAATATGATGGCTATGCTGCAAACAGCAGTACTACAACAAGTTGTACAACAAAAGAAAACAAAAATACAAACAACATGTATGTAAAGAGAAAAAAATCAACAAATTTGGAAAAGATGTGTTTACAAAGAAGAAAAAATATAGTCATGTATTTTGTTTGTTTTTCTTTGTGTATTTATTTCATTGTGTGTGGTGTTTAGTGTGTGTTGCCATGCTGTTGTTTTGTTTGCTATTTATTTCTTCAAATATGTATACATACATGTACATACTGCTGTGTAACGAAATCAAGAAAGGCCCCGTTCTAAAGTTCGTTCTCTTAATTTATAGTATGTAGTTTATTTTCATCCATCATTTTTAATTTTTGTGGGCTTTTTCTTGCGGTTTTTGTTTTTATTTAAAACTGTTATATATATTACAAATATGACGTAAATTGTAAATCATTTTCGTTCTAATAACCGGTTTAGTAATGGTGAAAATATTTAAATGTTAATAACTGTTTTAAAAAAGTGTTTATTTCTTTTTTCTAAAATACAATAAAACAACAAAAAAATTCTTAGTTCATTAAACTTAATTTTTAGCACAGTACGTACAAAAAATCAATACAACAATAACAACAAATTCTGTTTACCAAACGTCTTAAAGCCTGTGTTCCTAAATTTCCTTCTTCTCTTTTTCCATTTTCTTTCAATTTTTATAGTATTTTAGTAGTAGTAGCGGTATTTGTGCTAATTTTTTGTTTACATACCATATTTTATAGATCTGATAGCGGTTTTTGTGTTTTTGATAACGGTGGTGTGGTGGACTATGTGTTCGCTTATTAGACGTGAATAACCTCCTGCTGAAACTCGATTAGTTATGGCCAGATAATGAAATTGATATTCTTGCCTCTTATTTCCCTTATATTGTCGCGATGCACAGGCTTAAATGCATTTCTTTCCAATATGTGATACAGAATGAATTGGGAAGCACGCTGTGGACTCCCCTACTATCGTGGGGAGACTTAGTTTCGAATCGACGTCTGGTTTAATCTTGTCGATCCAAGCCTCACTGGCATTTGGCAGCCTTAGTGTGTAATACAGTTTGGACTATTCTGATTGCGGTTTTTTTTTGCAAAAATTCTGATAGTAACTACATAATTGCTATTGTTCGGTGTAAAGAAACTAGGCTGAAATCCTGATCAAAGAATTTTTATTTTGGGTCGTAGTAAATGCGTGCATGATGTACAATATGTGTCAATATGTGAATAATTTATTTTTTTGACACAAAATAGTACTGTAAGTACTTTCCTGCAAAGAAGTATCAAAGGTACTTTCCTGCCTAAAGGTACCAAAAGTACTTTTTCTGAAGGATGACAAAAATGTACTTTTTTTTAAAAAAGGTACAGAACATCATAGGTGTATGCATATGTATGTGTAGTAGTAGCAGTAGTAGTAGCTATAGTAATAGTTTTTTTTGTTTTATAAGTATAGTAGTGTTGTAAAACAAACAAAATGAACCCTTTTTATTAATCAAGAGTTTTCACCTCTTCTCTCTTCTTTCTCTCTCTCTCTCCCCATACATATATTAAAACCATGCTAATTAGATGTATTTACATCAAGCCTTTGCCTCCCATAACATCAACAATCCATTCACCACCACAAACACCACTACCAACAACACCATTAACACCATCACCACCAACACCAGTACAAATCATAGAAAAAAATGCACAGCTACTACTACTGCTACTACTAGTGCTCCCGCTACTACCACCACTTCTGCAAAAACAAAACGTTCAAGACAAAGAAGATGAACAAATCAACCAACCACCCACCCACCTTTCAAAATTAAAAAAAATCTGTTTTCCTTTTGCTTTTATTGTTAAATACCAGACGATATTATTGTTTCGTGTGAGAAAATAAGTAATAATTGATTTTGTAATTCTATTCTCTTCTTTTTATGCCAAAAACGTACATTTTTAATGTCATTTTTATCTTTTTTTTTTTTGTATAAAATTAAAAACTAAAAATGTAAAATGCTGGTCATAATTTAATTATTTTTGTTTTGTTTATTTTATTGTACTTAAATAAGAATTTGAATATTCTAATATACTAAAGTATTGTTTAATTAATTTCAATTGTAATATTTTAAATAGTATTTTTAACTTTAGATGTAGAATTTATTATTTTCTTGTAAGTATTATATTTAAAAAGTATTTTTTTTTTCAATGAAGAAAAGCTTTTTTAATAAAAAAAATAAATAGAAGTAAAAAAACATATTTTAAATAAAAAAAACATTAAAAAAAATTATTATAAATATTTTAATTATTTAAATACAAATTTATTTTAAGTAACATTGAATTATTTGGTATTTTTTTTATGATAAAAATCTCTTTTATATAATTGCCCCCCTAAAAGTATGCCACTATTTTGTTAAGCAGTGAATATTTTCATTTATAATGTATTATTTAAGTTCTATTTAAAATAAATTTAAAAATTTACTTCTAAGAGTGACCTACAATACGTCTCCACTTGGGGGGGGGGGGGGGGGAGAGGGGGGCTCTGTGCAGGGGCCCCCTAAGCACTCTAATTGCAGTTGGCCCATCACTGTCGAATAGTTAATAATACAATAGCCTTCCACATTGCGTTAGTCAATATTATTCGGAGTTCTTTTTTAATCCTCTAAAGGTCATCAAGGTTGTTAAGGTTAAAACCATTAACAATCTTTACCATATCATATAGCTCAAGATACATTTTCTAAGTTAGCTTAGTTAGTTCCGCAGTAATTTACTACACCAAAGACTAGCGATATTGATTTTAATGTAATTAACAATTGCTAAAGGTTGCTTAACCAACATTCGTAGGATAAAGAAATTTTTTTTCAATTGCTTCGAAAGGAGCAGTATACATTTAACCATTCTATTGACACTATTTTATTTTTATTTTCTAGCAAGCCCAACAATCTCATGCCGCTAATTCCCGCAATCAATATCGTAATCCAATGGAGAATCTCATTTTAAATAATCGCCAACCATATGGCGCCTATAATAATGCTACCATATCAATGCAGCCGGTTAATAATCATGGGCAGGGTAATGCCCCACCACCGTTAGTGCGTTCGGCAGGACAACAAAATGCTAATCACATGTAAGTATTCATGAAATTCACTGTAAAGGAATGTAGTATATTTTATTTAAATTAAAAAAAAAATCCAATTTTTCAAAAATTAAAAAAGAATTTTCTTTGTTTTCATTTAATTTTATTTAAAAAAAATTAATACCAAAAATTTTCTATTTAAAATGCATAACAATAGTCATTTTTAAACGTATTTTTTTAACATTTTTTTCCTTATTCGTTTAAAAATAATTATCAATTTAATTTTTTTTTAATCTCAGCGTTTTTATTTTACTTTTACTTTTAATATTTCTTTTATTTAATGTTGTTTATTTACTTATTATTTTTTTTTTATTAAATCATGTTCATTTAATTTCTTAAATATTTACTTTATTAATTTACAATTTTTTGTACATTTTAAAATATGCTTTTAATTAAAATTTCTACAAATTAAAGGAACATATTTTATAAAATATACAAAAAATTAATTATTAAAATAAATATTTAGGAAAAAACGGTAAAAAAGTTAATTAAAAAATTTAATGATTGAAATAAGTAAATAAATTACAAATAAATAGAATTAAAAAGTAAAATAAAAACATAAGGATCAGTAAAAAATCTCTAAAAAGAAATAAATGTTTTATGCATACAAGATACAAAAAAAAAATTGTTAAAATATTAAAAAAAATTATTTACAAAAGCTTCTATAAAAACAAAATTACTAAACATAAAATTTTATTTAAAATGTTTTTTGATAAATAAATATGGAATTCTTTTTTAATTTAAAAAAAATTTATATTCTTTTTTATAATTTACAATTTGACCGATATAAATATTATTTCTACTTGTCGTTATTTATTATTATTACTATTATTATTATTAATTGATTAATATTTATTATAAACAATATATAAAAATAATTGTGTTTTTCAAATTTAGTTGTAATTCGTTTTTTTTTCTACTACTTGTTCAAAGAAAATTAATTGAGCAAACAAAATCAATTATTAAATATTAAAAAAAAAAACAAAAGAAAAAGAAAAATTAATATTGGAAAAACAAAATTTAAAATATTTGTTTAATTAGACAAAAAAAATAAACATCTACAAATTGGCTCTTTTTAATTAATAATAATTATTAAATATAATACTTGGTTTTGGTATACCATTAATTAGAGAAATTTGTTCTCTTTATTTTTCATTTATTATGAATTAAATTTAAAAAAAAAATGTATTTTTTTTTCTGATTTTTGTTAGTTTTTTTTTTAACTTTTTTATTTAAACAAAAAATTTTGTTGTGCACGCATTTAATTTCGTTAAAAAACAAAAATATAAACAATTTTCATATGAAAATTTTCTTTTTAACAAAGAAAACTTTGATAATTAGTTTTTTTTTTATTGAAACCCTTATTAAAAATAAATCTTTCATAATATTTTTTTTCACTCATGTTTTTCGTGTTGTTGTAGTTTTTATTAAATATCACACTTTTTTGTTTTAGTCTAAAATAAAATTTAAAAAAAAATTGAATTTATTTATTTTCTATAGCCCCCGTTGCTATTAATTAATTTTTTTTTATGGTTAAGCATGCATTTTTTTCTTAAAAAATTTATTGTATATACATATGTACGTACCATATACATATATCGTATTATTTGAAGCGTGCTTTGTTAGATCGATTTCTTTTCTTCTTGTATATAATTAAACATTAAACGTAAAAAATAAACAAAAAAAACAAAACTTTTTGGCTTATACATATTTAAGATTTTTTGTTCTAATTAAGAATTTTGAATTTTTTTTAGTCATAATTTAGTCCGTTCACGTTAAGTTAGTTTATCTCAGCTGCAATATTTATTTTAGTATACACATATCTAGTCTGTTCTGAAATCGTTGAACGTTGGACGAGGTTTCGTTTAATTAGGAGAATGTCCGATAAATGTCTGCGTGCGTTAAAAAATCTTTTCAACCTCCTTATCACCGTAGTTCGCAATCACAAACTGCGGAGTGCGTAATGCATTCGTGCAATTGATTCATTATAGGATAGGACTACCTCTTTACTTTAGAATGCGCCTACAGAATGTTGAAGATATTTTGTACTTCTGTTTTACTATATAGTCCAGACATTGATAAGATTCCTGTCTAACCTGTACATCCTTCTAGACTCCAGCATGATGTGTGTTTCATACAGCCTTCTATGGACTGTATATACCATGAGGTACCATGTCTGCCTAATTATCTTCATAATACATTATCAAGTTGTGCTATTCTCCAGCTCTGGAAGTAACGTCCTCAATTATGTAGTTAATTCCATTGGACTTAGTTGGCGATTAATTGTATTGCTTCGTTACATGAAAATAATACATCAGCCTTGACCTTCATATGCTAATGCGTAATCAAGATAATTTGGCTGTCTGAAGAAAGGCGTTTGATGCCATATCGAGAGTGATGCCAGAGTTAGGTGTTCCAGAAAAGTATATACGACCTTCTCGAATATTTTGTTTCTTTCTCGCTGATGTATTGAAGACGCCGCAGCTATACCATACCTTGCAACTGTTCAAGACGGAGTACTTGGCCATACATCGTCGGCATCGTTCGCGAAAATGAATGGAATACATATCAGCCTCGACCAATTTGTAATTGCCTTCAACCGCTGTAATGCACCAAGCGATTGCCGCATATACATATACGGCACTTGTCGCGAAAGGATTAAACATGTTTTTAGTGGTTCGTTTCCCAGAATTTCTATTTCCTTATATAAGATTATTTGAGAAAAAGGCAGAAGAATACATAGAGGAAAAAAACGTTTTTTTTTTCAATGCCTTTTTAGTAATTTTTTTAAAATAAATTCCTTTTAAAAAGAAATGCGTGTAACGACGACTATTTGTTGCTTTAAAATTCTTTATAAAAAAAGTAAAATAGAAACAAATGATTACATATTTTTAAAATGCTTAATATTTTTATGCATGCATTTTTATAACTTTTTTTTCTTTGGTAAATTTAGAAAGTAGTTTTTTTTAAATTAAATTTAATTATCTAGTCAAGTAAAGTTTAGAATATTTTTTTTTGTAATACAAAAAAAAAAAAAAGAACTACAACATTTGAAAAACATAATCTTTTTTGTATGCCTTTTAATTTAAAAAGAAAATCCTTTTTTTTTTTGTTGCTATAATTTTTTCCTCTGAACTTTTTTTTTCTTACTTACCAAAACACACTCTATCGTACTGTCTGTCATTTTTTATTCCTTTTATTTTCTTTTCTAAGGTTTTATTAAATAATTTTCCTTTTTGGTTACCTTAAATTAATTAAAGAAAATAAAGAAAAGAAATATTTAAATAAACAAACAACAAGAAAATAAAAACAAAAATACCAATTTACATACAAAAGTATACATCCTTTACACTTCGTACTCTTCTTCTCTCTTTCACCATCTCTGTCTTGTAATGTGACGTACGGAATAGAAAACCCATAGCGAAAGATATACATACAAGCTACTCCTCCAACTCCAATTCAACTCTCTTTATCTCTCTCTCTCTCCTTGTCGCCACATTACATCGTTGTGGTGTGTTTAAGGAACGTTATCCCCCACATTATTGCAGTAGAAAAGTACCAAAAGTACTTGAAAAATGAAAAGAAAAATTAAACAAATTCCTAAAAACATTATATATAATGCGTGTACAAACAGATTTAAAAAATATATGATTAAAATATAAACAAATTTTGAAAGTAATTAAAGAAACAATTGATTTGAATCTCTTTACATACAATATTTTATAAATGTTAATACTTCATATATTGTATATTTCTTTTTAATTTAATAATAAAATAAAAGCGAATAGTTTTTTTTTTTGTTCTTAAGTTACTTCATTACATATTAAATAAAAAAATAAAATATATTTATAGTTTTAAGTTATTTCTGTATATAAAATGTTGATTATAAAAACGATCGAAGGGAAAGATTTCAAGATCTTCTTTCATTTGTACATACAAGAAGCATATGTCGGGAGTAATAAAGTTAGTTAGTCCGCTTAGGCTAAAACGTTTCATGGGAGAAATTTAAAATAATGCAATTAAAAAGATAAATTAAGCACTTCCAATCGTTAAATTTAAATAGAAATAAAATGAAGGACCTATTGGATGTCATATAACAGATTCCGCCATGGTTGCTTAGGGTTTTACATCACTTAATTGTTCATTACCATCCTGTGGTTAGGAATACGACCTAATTTCTCACAGCACCTAGTTGTGTGTGGGTTAATTTACAGTTTAAAGTCCACTTCTAATGACAGATCTTTGAGAAACTTTTCATGGCAATTTTATTTACTCTCACAGTTTTTACCAGAAGACAGCTGAGTTGCGAAGTCGCCGAAGAAATTTTATTTCATTTCCTCACGTCTAATAAGCCCACACTACCTACTAGACCGCGTTTAAATATACGCCACGGTTTATCTGGCTTAACGCCTGGACTACGTTGGTCGTGAGAATAGCTGCGGTTTATGGCTTATTCGCGTGCACTTGCGTCTTAAGAAAATTCCATATGAAAGAATTTAACGAATTCAAATCGCATAGTCTCATGGGTCAGTTAACATCACCTGAATTTCATACGGGTGCTCAGAAACAATCCAAAATTCGCCAAGCTAGAGCCCGCGAAAGGCCGCACTCTTGTGAGTGACGCGAACACAACTGCCTCGGAATTCTCCTGTACATTCTTCAACAAAGTGGCCGTTATGAATTGTTAAACTTAAAGAAATTCTCTGCTGGAAAACCCCACAGATAGTATGTCATTAACCTGCGGCACTTGTTGCAATGCGACGCAATGCTCTGTAATGCGCTGGCAGATTATTGCCTCTGGGTAAAGCCGTGCTGTATGCTATTTGATGAGCATGCCCCAGGGTTTCTGTCCAAGTTTAGACGAATGTTTCTAAACTTGACCATAATATAGGCTATGAAATTTGACCGAAGGGAAAAAACCGCATTCAGATTGTTGCAGGTAGTCGGTAAACTGCTTTGCGCCACTTGTTATGAATTTACACACTGATTTTAGGGAAATGGAAGCGTTAAACACAAATTGATTAGTCTCCCCCGCTGGGTGCACTAGATAAACATGGGCAAAGTGGTTCATCATTAGCATAAATGTTTAGGCACTTCTGTAGTTAGAATTCGTTTACCTTCCAGGACATTTAATACAGAAATAAAGTGAAAGGACATATTGTATAGAAATAAAGGAAAATCGAAAATTTTTACCAAGAAGAAGGGATTTTTTTTTATAACAATTAGGATTCAAAAAGAAAAACTATTCGCATTTTATTATTACTTAAAGAAAAACAAGTAATTTCGAATACATACATAAAATACTTTACGAAAAAGAAATAAATTTTAAATGAAAAAGAAATATTTAAAAAAAAAGGAAAAGCAAAAAAAGAAAAATTACAATTAAATTTGAAAAATTCTAAATTTGGAAAAATCAATTAAAATCAATTAAAAAACAAAAAACAAAAAAAAACGAAAAACAAAAAAAAACGAAAAACAAAAAAAAATCATAAGTTTGTGTGTGTATGTTTTATATCCAAACCTTGTATATAATGTTTCTAGGTCTAGTGTCGAGCAAACGTTGCTGCAACAACAACAACAACAAACACACCAACAACAGAGACCCCTACCAAATAGTGTGCCCCAACCCAGACATATACAAACTTCCCTAAATCCCGTCCATTCACCACCCACTAGCGGTTTAAGCAACATTAGACACTCGCACTCACCTTCGCCTACATCATCGGCTGGCGCTGGTGCTGTTGGTGGTCCTACTTCTGCTTCAGCTGCTGTAGCAGCAGCAAATGCCAATGCCTTGTTGGCCAATAATTTTAATTTGGCTTCATCTTCGGCCCCGGCTACTGCTCAAGATTTCAATAATTTGGCTTTGTGGAATCAATTGACGCCCAGTCAACGATTGCTATTAACGCAACAGTTTAAAAGTTCAAGCAATCTAATGGGCAGCAACAATCACAATAAGAGTCCATTTCCACCTTTGCCTTCTTTGCCTTTAGATACGGACCTGATAACCATGTTGGATTATAATCCTCATAAAACGAAACATACTTCGTCGGCAACGAGTGCGAGTAGTGTTGGGAGTGGTGGTGCAGGTGGTGGTTCTGAGTCGTCGTCGACGCCGTCGTCTTCTTGTTCACGTAATAATGGCCAATTTACTAAACCTCATGTGCCTCCCCTAATACCCGTTAATAGTTTGGAATCGCTACGTAGCAAATCAACGAGTCGTTCACAGCCCAATGCCGTGCCTTTAAACTCTTCGGCTGCCTTAGAAGATTTTGAAAAGAAATTCAAAATGAACGATGAAATGAGGGCCGTGGTACAAAAAGTGCTATCGAATCCTGATCTGTCAACGTTTATACAAACGAATGCCTCCAATACATTTGTGCCTTTCATATCACCGCCCATATCGCCGGCAAATGCAGCGACTGTTGGTGGTGGTACTTCCGTATCAATAGTACCCAATCCGCATGTAACCATAACGCCTCAATTGCCACCCCATTTTGCCCATAGCAGTGCGGCCCACTCACCCTCTTCGGCCTCTTCCACTTCGTCTTCAACGGGGGGCAGTAGGCAAAAGAGCGTGATTTGCTCTACCAACACTATGGCCTCATTAATGCCCTCACCGGTTAGCTCTTCTAACTCATTCACTCACTCCGTCCACTCTGCCCACTCTCCTTCTGCTAGTAGTCGAACGAAAATGACTTCGTATAACAGCCTTAACCCACACCAGCAACAACAACAACACACGTTACCGTACAGTACCCAACTTTCTTCCTCCTCATCCTCTTCCTCCTCTTTATCTACTACTACTACCAATACACCCTCAACACCAATGGAAGTAATCGATTTGTCTTCCCCCCGAAGGTCTCTGCAAGCTGCTTCAGCTTATTTGCAACAACAACAACAGCAGCAACAACAACAACAACAGCAGCAGCAACAACAAGCCGCTGCCGTAGCCGCGGCGCAACAGAATCAACAACGTTTGGCAGCCGCCGCCGTAGCCCAACATCATTCGCAGCAAAACGGACGTAGTTCGTCGAATTCATCCGCCTCCTCACAAGTCAACTCGGCCAGTATGCATTTACAGCGTCATGCAGCGCTAGTGGCAGCGGCAGCGGCCGATAATGCCCAGCGTTTAAATGTTATACCCGAAATACCCGCCAACAACTTGAACATGCAGCCGTACAAAGTCCAAAAGGTATATGTGGAGAATAACTTGGTGCCCTGCATTAACATGAAGGCGTACAATGATAATGAGCAGCTCATGACACTGACCGATTTCCAAAAGTATTTCTATCCTCAAGTACCGCTGGACCAATGCAAACGTCTAATTGAAGCTTTGGGTGTAGAGCTGTACAAAGGCAATCGGTAAGTACATATTGTGCGCATTTTTTATTACTAAGGAGTCGTAATATTGATTTCGTTTTTTGTTTCTTCATAGGCACCAATTGAAGGTTTTAATGGAACATGATCGCCAACATAATGAGAACATACCTCTGGTGCAGGTGCGTGACATTCTAAAGTACATGACCCAGTTGACGTTCATGATAAGAAATCAAGAGCAACCACCCAATAAAAGATCACGTATAAGCTAGGAATTGGGTTGGGGAGGACAACATGCAGCAGCAGTAGCAGCAGCGGCAACATTATCAACATCTCAAGAACAGCAACAGCAACAGCACCACCACCAACACCACCACCATCAACAGCAACATCAACACCAAAGAGAATCATCATCTCGCACTCATTCACTAACAACAAATGGTGGTGGTAGCGGCAGTAGTTCCAAAACGGAAAACTCCTCTGCTATGTCTTTGACGCAACAGCATCATGGCAGCAGTAGCAGTAGCAGTGGCGGTAATACAAAATCCCATGGAGGTGGTAGTGGTGGCGGCAGTAGTACGTCACATAAAACACCATTAGCACCGCCAGCACCTCATAATGCGCTTGATATGTTGTACTCCCCGTTGTCAAACTCATCCTCAGCATCAGCATCATCATCAGCGGCAGCAGCTGCCGCAGCAGCAACAGCCTTGTCAACAAACTCAGCTGCGCGGCAGCATTTATTGCAACAGCAACAGAATGCTTTGCAACAGTTCCATCAACATCAGCAGCAACTCTTACAACAACATCATCAGCATCAGCAACTTCATCATCACCAGCAGCAACACCAGACTGAGAAAAGTCACCACCAAAGCAAGTCATCATCGAGTGGGGCGTCAAATAAAAATTCAAGCTCGTCTTCTTCTGCAACAACAGCCGCTCAAAGACTAAGTGCAGCACAACAATTGGCGGCCGCAGCTGCAGCAGAAAGCGCTGCTGCTTATTATTCAGCGGCGGCAGCAGCAGCTGCTACCATGTTAAGTCCTCCTTTAAGTGCAGCAGCAGCCAGCTCTACTCTAACAGCGGTTAATCCATTTGCCAATCCTTTTGATTGGCTAGGAGCCACTACGACAGCTGCAGCAGCGGCTGCTTCAAATTCACATAAGCGCTCTTCAAGTGCTTCGAGCACTTCGAACAGCCATCGCCATAACAGTAGCAGCGGCACTAGTAACTCTATGCATTCTTCTTTGGCGGCCACGGCTACAGATTTTCTATCCATGTTTAGTAATTCAAATCATCATCATCATCATGCAACGTCCTCCTCCGCCTCCTCCTCCGCACAAAATAACTCAATTGAGAATAGTGGTAACACTACACATCATCAGAGGTCCTCCTCAAATGCTTCGGCATCGTCATTAAATTCAACATCTTCTACGACTACTACGGGTAATAAATCGTCCAACTTTTCAGTGGCTTCCTTGACATCTAATACCACCAATACTAACAATCACAACAACAACAGTGCTAATAGCACAACATCAAATGGCCATAACAATACGAATACTAACTCCTCCGCTGGAGGGGGGGGTTGTTCGACAAATTCTTCTTCCAACTCAGCGGCTGCACAAGCCGCCGCCTCTTCAGCTTCTTTGGCGGCACATGCAGCAGCAGCCTCAGCTGCATTATTTGGTGTGGCCGCTCCATTCTCAGCACCTGCTCTGGTTAATCCCTACCCACCTCATATGCCGAGTGTAGCAGCGGCGGCGGCGGCTGGAGCTCATGGTCTACCCTCACCCACCATATATCCGCCTACACCGCCACCTTCAGCTCCCTGGATACATCCCTGGTATGCTGGTGATACTTTCTAAACACAATGCAATCAACCAACCCAACCCAACAGACAAACAAACAAACAAACGCAAACAAACAAATCAAAAATTCAAAGTAAGAGAATACATTTCATTTTGTTTTTATTTCATTATTGTATTGTAATGTATATGTGTAGTAGTACATCTAACTGTACATTTGTATTTCTATTGTATTTATTAGTTCATCTTCATCTTCATTATTCATTTGCATTTTTCCATTTGAAAAGAAAATTTTAAAATTTGTTTCTATCGTAATCTGTAGTTGTGTCGTATGTTTCTAATTCTAATTTATTTTCTTTCATCGAAATCTTTGTTACTGATCATCATTACATATTGAACTAGAAAAAACTGTAAGAGAGAGAGAGAGAGTAATGGAAAGCAATGTGAGAGAGAGGCTTTAAAGTACTTAAAAACAAAGAATTATTTTTTCAAATCAAATTAAAAGGAAATTAAAATGTTTATATTTATATTGTACAGGTCTCCTGTTGTGCCTCAAACTAAGTTTTTCTATCAGTCGCAAAACCAAGCCTTTAAAAGGTTTCAAAAATTACCAATATTTGTATCCCTTCTTTAAACGAACACCTCTTGAGCTTAATTTTGTTTAAAAAGAAATTGAAAGTTTCTCATTGTATTAGTTAAGTTGTTATTAGGCGTTCGCAAATTTTAAAACGATTTAAAAGTCATATAAAGGACTTACAGAATACCAACAGTAGCCTAAAAGTCATATAAAGGATTACAGAATACCAACAGTAGCCTAAAAATTAAGCCTTTGGAAATGATTTAAAAATTCTTAAAATAGGTTTGAGGCTTAGATTTGTCTAAAAAGAAATTGAAATTGTTCTCCAAGCAAGTTTCCTTTTGTCGATGAAATAGTTTTGAAATCCTTTAAAAAGTTCTTGTAGAGTTTTAAGGCACTTTGCGGATCACAAAAAAACATTCTGAAGATCGTAAAATCTCCTTAAAGACTTTTAATAAATTGTTTAAGGGTTCAAAAATTTTTTTGCAATACTTTAACAAACTTTGAAGGATCACCGTGTATAGCTTTCCGAAGTCTAAAAGGGATTTATGAGAAGTATCTTAAGTATCATTTAAAAAACTTGTAGGGATTTGAAAAGCTTTTTAAAGATTTTGAAAAACTCTTAAAGAATAAAAAGTCTTTGGTTTTTAAGATTAATGAAAAGCTTTAATAAGTTTTCAAAAAATCAATTTTTTAAGTTTGGAAGGACCTTTAAAACCCGTTTAACTTTTAACCAGTCTTTCTTTTGAAAAACCTTTAAAAAATCTTGAAAACTTTATAAAATTTCGATTAAAAGTAGTATTCATTTTAAAATTACTAAGAAGTTTTAAAACAGTATTAAACAGCTTCAAGAAAGTCTGGAAATTTATCACAAAAATTCGTAAAAGGCATAAAAGAGATGTATTAAAAAGATGTTTATTCTTGAAAATCTTTTAAAAGATTTTGAAAGGGATATGTTAAATATATAAACTCGAAGATCTTTTTTTAAGAGTTTTTGAAAGAATTTTACTAAGCTTTGAAAGGCTTGTTTTATAACTCATTGGAAACTTTAAAATCGTATTAAAGGTGTATTTGGAAATTAGTTTTGAAATAATTTTTATTTGGAGCTACATATAAAATTAACGGGTTTTCTTTTTAAGCTAAACGAGCTTAAAACCGATCGTATTTCAATTATGTTCAAAAAAGTTAGGTTAGGTTGAAATTAAAAAAAACCTAACTCCATAAGATTCTGTAGGGTCCGGCATTACAGAATGAAATTGCTTTATTTTTCTTCAGAAAGCTTTCCATTTATTTTGAAATTTATTAGAGAGTATACATTTTCGAAAGACTTTTTGGTCTAAGAGAGAAATTTCAATTCTTTTTAAAACACGATTGAGTTTTAGAGGTTGTATCTATAATTTGTTTTTATTTTTTTTTTATTATTAAAGGAAAATAATTTTGAATGAAAAAAGTTTTCAATTTTAAGAGAAAGATTTTGAAATTTTGTAAATCAATACTTTTGTACGTTATTTTATAAGGCTTTCTTTCCATTTGAAATATAAAATTTTGGTTTAATAAAGAAGAGAGAATGAAGGTTTGAGAATCTAAAGATTAAAACTCTTCAATTTAAATATATAAAATTTGTCGCAAAGTTTTCAAGTACTTTCGAGCAACCTTAAGAATACTTTTTATTGCCAAGAGTTGTTTTTCATTACTACTCCCAGTTTTTTTTTCTAGTTCGACTTTGATTTAAGTTTCCATTAAGGGTTTAAAAGGTTATAATTGAACCTTTAAAAATAATGCAACCCTTAATTTTATATGGTAATTGTTTTCTATGAAAACTTTTTGTTAAGTTTTCTTTTTAGGATTATTATTATTATTATTAATTAATTAATTAATATAAAACATTAGAATTTATAGTTTTTAAATTTAAAATAATAATTTTTTTATACATATATAAAAATGTTATTAAGGCTTAAAAAAAAGAACAAACACAACAATAAGGCTTTATTAAACATTTAAAAAATAACAATAAATAAATAAATAAATAAGAGAATAACAAACAAAGATCAAACTCCGACTTTCGTAACATTTAATACTTCATTTTCAAATTACAAAAATTAAAAACAAAACAGAACAATATTATGCTTGCCAAAACACAAAAAAAAAGAACGGAAGAGAAAAAAAAAAATTTAAAGAAGCAAGAAAAAAAATTTGAAATTAAAAACATTTTAATTTTAGTTAAAAACAAAGTAAAACTAAACTTTATAAAGAACTGAAAGTAATTTTTAATTGAAGTGGTCGTATAAAATTGGAAATGCATGTTTGTTTTAGGTTTACATATTTTTATTAAAGGAAAGTTTTTTGTTTTTTATTTTTTAATTTTATTCGGTAATCAAAACCTTTTTTTATAAATAATAAAAAGATAACTTTTAATAAATTAAATTTTATTTAAGAGTGTGTTGTGTATTCCACTTCAAATTTTTAGTTGTCGAAAGCAATTTTTTTTTGTTACCAGTGAAAATTCAAAATATTTTGGTTGTCAGCTGCCATTTTATATATCGATGGCTTAATATAGAAAGGTCGTATCTTACATTTTCAGTACTTTACAGGAGAAGGAAAAACTTAATAAAATCTAATACAAAACTGTTATGTTATGTTTCTTTTAATTACTGTAAATCAACTATTCGTCAACATAGGAACCTGAATTTTTCAGAGAATGTGTATGGGGGTTTTGTCTACCATAATATGTAAAAATCCCGATTTTGAAAAAAAACGAGATACGACCTTTCTATATTAAGCCATCGATATGTATGTATATCGTTATAGTATATCGTTTTTATACGATTTTTGCCAACTAACAACTCCGCTTTACTCCAGTTGTCATTCATAACATTTAATGTGTTACACTTAGTCTCTACTAAGTACCTTTTTTCTTTATCGTCTATTCGACTTCATCTGTAATTGGAATATCTGTGTGTGGTATTTTTGTTCATGTTTCGTAAGAACCTGATCTTTCGTCTTCATAATCGATCGATATTTAATTTCTTGCATTTACTTTCTGATGTCTATTATTGGCTATTCGATCTCTATTTAGTCATCTCGTATAACTGGGATATCTGTGTTAAAAATTATGTATGATACATAGGTCCTATGACACTGTCCTGTAGTGTTCCTAAGAACCTGATCTTTCGTTTTTGTCTTTAAGACCCCCCCATAGGTTTTAAGAGCAATAGATTTTAAAAGGCGCCTATAAAACTTTCTCTATTTTAAAAAGAAAGCCAAAGGTGTCTTGCTCTATTCAAGGATAAATCGCTTAGCAATATCGTTTATTTTGCCTCTCTACGACGTAGAATTAGACTTATGGGTCTTGTATAATCATAGCATATTTTAAGGTTAGTTTGATCCGTGTTGTCTAGTGGATAAATGTGTAGTTTTACTAAGGACTCGAGAGTTTAAACCTTAGTTATGATATCTTGAAAAAATAGCTTTCACAGTAAACTAATTGCTATGAAAAAGGCATTGCCATTCATATTTGACTTCAATTTATAGGTCCCAACCGCCCAATTTAACTTGGATGGTGTGAGAAGTCAGGCCGTAATCCTGACTCTAAAGGCCAATAGAGTGTATTATATTATGTATACGATTTAGAAAAATATTAGTAAGTGAAGCTTTTGAAATGCTTTTTTTATCTGTTTTAAGCCAAAAAAAAGTCAGTATTGTATTAATTAAAAAATTTAGTAGATTTTAACAAAAGATGGTGTTCGTTATAATTGGAATTGTTATTAGTTTCTATAAATTTTGCAGTGGTTTTGTATTCATGTTAGCACAACATTTTTTCAAGTCTTTACAAACCTTATTCAGCAATCTCTTGTATGAAGTATTCCAATCTCACTTTTCTCTGTGGTGTGAATAACATTCTTATTAAAATTTAATGTATTGAAAGTTGTTTCTTTTTTTTTTCAATTAAAAATACACCAAAAATAATTTAAATTGAAGGGTTTTGTAATAATTTTTTTACTTTGTTTTTTAAATTTTGTTTTAAATTAAAAAAAAAAATTTTTTTTGGGAAAAAAAATTTCTGCTAAGGATAAAAATAAGGCTTTTTATAGCCTCGAGTGGTATTAATAATCGGTACTTAATAATTAAAAATAAAACAAACAAAATTCACTTTTTTATATATTAAGTCCACAAAAAAAAAATAATAATTTTAATTTAATTTTTAAATTTTCTTTGTAAGTAATTGTATATAATTATTTATTTTTTGTTATTAAAAACAAAATCCAAAAGAACTGCTTAACTTATTTTTAAATGAAAAAAAAAATTAAATTAAAAGAATTATAATGGGAAAAAACAAAAAAAGAAATAAAATTTCTTGCTTAATTAATAAAACATAGTTTTTAAATAAATTTTTTTTTTGTTTTTGTAAATAAATATTTACATTTTTTTTTGTTATATTTTTATATTTGGAATATACTTTATTTTTTAATAAATAAAAAAATAAATTTTAAAAAAAGTAATCTTAAAACAAATAACTTAGCAATTAAAATAAATATTAATATTATTATTATTATAATAAAATCATTTTAAATTAAATAATAATAATAATATTAAATAAAATATAAAAAAATAAAAACAAAAAAGAAGATTAATTAAATTTAATTATAAATTAGCTTAAAGTATTATTAATATTTAATTACTTATAATACTAATAATAATAATATAAAAACAAAAAGAAGACGAAAATAAATCTATTTAAAAATAAAAATAATTTAATCTTTAACGTTAAAAAAATAATACAAAAAAAAAAACAAAAGCTTTAAGCTTTACGTTTCAAATACTTGAAATTACAAAAACAACAACAAAAAAATTAAAATAAAATACAAAATTGAACAAATAAATAAATATTAAAATAAATTATAAACAAAAAGTAAATATTTTCCTCCATACGGTTTCGCCATACATTACATACATATTACATTTATTGTTTAGGACCAATCCCCTTTCCAGGTTAATTTTCTGTTTGAATTTAAATAAAATTCAATATTTTTTTGATAATAAAAGCCTTGGAAGGTAAAGGGTTGTCCATATACATACATACATACATACATATGTATATAATATTGCACATCTGTCTGTATTACTTCCTGACTTTTCATACTATCCATGAAGGTATGTTTATTTTACCCATAAGTAGCAACAATTACAGTTTAAAGTCGAATCCGCATAGCAAATTTTAGAGGCCTCCCCATATTCATTACTTTACTCTGAAAGCTTTTACCAGAAGACTGCTAATCGCTAGTTTTTCAAAATGTTAGAGATGAGATTTAAATACTCAGCTACTCACTAGACCAAAGCAAATACGTTCGATTTCAAAAAGAAGGTTAAATAGAACACACATAAACAGCGATGATTTCAACTTTTTTTTATTACAAAGCTTGGACCTTGCCTTGCAGAGACCACTGTACCAATCATCGATAGCTCTATAAATTCGCAAAGGGTTAGGCCTTTGAAAATCATCAAGTGGAATTTTCAGAACAAAGCGAACTGAATCGCATGCTAAGCTGGTATGATTACTCTACCGGAGAGACTTTGTTTGGCCCCACCCTATGCTATTTATTTATCTATTATTTATTTCCATTTACTTCCATTTCTCCCTTCCCGTTTCCATTTCCCACTATCATATTCTTCCTTGCTTCTCTCCCCTCCTTTCCCCTATTTAATGAATTTATGTTTATACCTCTTTCAATTCCCTTTCCTTTCCAATTTTGTCCTCTCTTCTGTCGGTGTCCTTACTTCACCTTTCTTCTCCACCTTTTCTGCTGATTTAAAAATCGTATTATATGCCTCCTCTGCCTTTTTACTAATTGTCAACCAAACTCAAACACTTCATACCTCTTCTGATCACCAATCCTATCATTTTTCCTTTTTTCTCCTTACTCCCATATACCCCTTTGAAATGGGATACTTTAGATTAAGCCCTATCCCTAATCATATCCTCTAACTTGGTTCCTTCCTACTTCTTCTTCCTTCTATTTATCAAACAGTCTAAAGGGTCCACTCTCATTCTCTTATCCCTTGTCCTTCCGCCAATCAAATCAATTTCTTCGTTCCTTCCCTATTTGTTCCCATTCCTGGCTCCTACCCACCATCCCCCTATTCCTTTTATCCTCCCCTATCCTTTCCCTAATTACTTTCTTATTTCCCAATTTCAACTTTCGATTTTCCCATGCAGGGGACAAAACATGTCCCTAGATTTTAAACCATTTTTAAGGTTAAGATCTTATGTTTTGCCCCAAGATTCCAATCCACTTGTAAGGTTAAGGTGGTTGGTAGCTGTGCCGAGAACCTGAATGGCTAGTTAGTGGTTAAAGAAGACTAGTCGCTAACAGCTCCCCTCCGATGCCAGGGCACGGATCGGTTGTAATGTAATTGCCTAGTCCATGTACGCCGTCACTGCATGGATGGTCCTTATATATTACGTGCCTACTCGTGGGAACAAAAATGAATAATGAAACAAACCTAAAACAACAAAAACAAAACCAAACACAACCAAAACAAAATAAAAATGTCTTTGAAACACTTTCAGTCAACTCTTTAATGCGGAAACGTGACCAGAAGCGTTACTATAGAGCTGTAAAACAATTGGGTATAATTAGGCAAAAGGAAAAGGATGGCATTCGTCCAAAATCTGAAAAAGATTTGAACCAGCGATTAAGAATGGCTAAGAAATATCAATATATTATTGCGCGATATATGAGAACTCGTGCAAGAAAAGCAAGGCAGCTCGACAAGTTGAATGAACTATCCCAAAAGGGCCAACCTATTACTGTACGACCATTCAATGAGGTCATAACTGATCCTTTGTGTGTGGCTTTGGGCGGTAAACGCAACGGTTCATGCTTACCCATACGTCAAGAGTGGCCTTCGATTAAGTCCCAACTGAATGGACTTGTAACTTCTTATATCATGGAAAATAAAGACTCCGGCCCTTTACCTTCATATGACTCGCAACAAGTTCATCGTGGCTTTAGAGTAATCAAATGTATGGATGAGTTTTCCAAAGAGTTTCTTTTTAAATGTTTAAACAGCATCCGAGAGAATTGGAAAGACTTGAATCTGGTACTTATACCTGCCTCAGAGATACCTGAAGAGCTATTGCCGCCTATAGATTTACAACAAGAATTGGCTCCAATGAACGATTCTTCAGACGCAGCAAACGTAAAACTTGATCCAGCTGCTGGCAAAAAACCTGAAAAAAGTTTATCACTTGCTCGAAAGGAATTGCCACAAACAAAAGGAAACCATGGCAACAAGCAGTTCAAAACTCAACATTCTCAAAACTCTAGAAACGGTTCGAATTTCAGTGGAATTGAAAAGAAAACGACTAGAATGCATGATCTCAGTATGAATAAACCTGAAAATTTCCCTGGAAATTTACTTATCAAACAGTATATGACCCAACATCCTCAAACCTCCAGAAATAGTGTCAACTTTCCTTTGCAAAATCGTTCGTATCCATCGGGAAAGTCGAGCTTTGATACACCACGTTATTATGATCAGCCAAATGAAGACTTTCCATCAACATCTTGCCAAACCAATAATTATTTCAACTCTCGCGCAGAAACAGAATTCAATGAGAGATTGCCAGCATCTAACGAAACTTCATGGCGGAGCAGAGAAAGAGATCTGGATCAAACCCAGATGCAAACAAACTTTGAAGACTGGCGGGGACCTTCAGATTTTAATCCAAACTCAGGCTCAAGCATAACACAATTTTATCAAGATTCTTCGACCCGCTGTAATAATCCATACACAAATCAGAATAGAAATGAAAGATTTCCAATATCTAATGAAACTTCAAGACGAAGCATGGAAAGAAATCCGGCGCTAATGAACTCTGGGGATTGGCAAAGATCTAATGATTTGTATGCAAACTCAGGCTCACAACCATATCAAAATACTCCGCCCGGTTACAGTGATCACTACAGAAACAGAGATGATAGATTGCCAGCACCTTACGAAACTTCAAGAGGAAGCAGTGAAAGAAATCCATCTCCAACCCACCAAATGCTAATGAACTCCGAAGAGTGGCGGAGATCTACCGATTTGTATGCAAACTCAAGCTCAAACAAAACAGAATCTTTTCGAGATTCCCCGCCCCGCTATAGAAGCCCGTTCAGAAGCAGAGATGACAGATTGCCACCATCTTACGAAACTTCAAGGCGAAGCAGTGAAAGAAATTGGTCTCAAAACTGGCGAAGATCTCCCGAATTTAATGCAAACTCAGGCCCAAACGTTATGCAACATTATCAAGATGCTCCACCCCATCATAGTAATTCATCCGGAACAGCCAAATATAGTATGAAGGATGAAGAGCCGTACAGAAACAATAAATTTCACGAAGTTACTTCACAACAGAACTTTGAAAACTTTCCAAATTATTCTTCACAACCAGATCGTCGAAACCACAACAACAACAACTCGCTTAGCCGCAATGAAGAGAACTTCTTTCCAAGAGACGACAATGAAAGACCACCACCTCCACCTAGGTGGCGCGACGTTAATGATGAGCGCAGTAATCGTATGGAAAGTCCAAGAAGAAGTAGCCACCGAAGCAGCAGAAGTAGCGGAAGCAGAAGAAGTCGGCGAAATTGAGGTGAAGGTATAAAGCATCTGTTAAATATAGTAACTTTGTAAATAAATAATTTCAAAAATCCATAGAAAACTATTTTTTATATTTTGAATAGATCTTTGATTGGGCATAAGGCCGGGTTTGCCGTTATGACCACTAAAAAGTTATAAAATTCGAAATAGATTTAATGTCCTCCGATATCAATTTTTTAAGAAATGTTTGCAGTTAAGTTGAGTTGTCTCTCTTTAGCCGTGATGATTTCCACATGCGATACAATAGTGGTTCAAATGTCTGCTTCCTAATTCTAACAGCTCTTAAAGTTGTGAGTGAGCCACTTTTCTTTACCAGCCACCAATTTCAGATCTGTGTCACTCAAATGGAAATTGTGTTAAAAATAGTTTTTCAGTTGATTCGAATTTTTTTATTCGCTCTCATTCACGTTTTGAATCATGTTCTGCTTACGTAACGTTGAAAATCTACCACTTTTATAATCAGTCAAGGTGGTCAGGTGTGGACCCATAAGGCAAAGTTAATCGACGATCCTTATGGACAACCACACAAGAAGACTTACTGCCTCCGAGTGGCGGCCACCGGAAACATGCACGAGTATAGGTCCTTAAAAAGGTCTCGCAGACCCCCCACATTGTAAATTAGTTCATTGTGCGGAGTTGTGCACTCCATTTTATGACCTATACTTGCTCATGGCTAAAGTAAGCAACGCAATACAAAGCGGTTGCTGTATGTGTACGCGGGGGACTTTGCTAAGGTTAACCACTAGGTTTCCACTCAGTGTGGTCCTGTTAGCTGTGAATACATACAGAAGTGTGATCTTTACCATTTGCAGGGTGGTAATCGAAATTCGCAGCTCAGTTAGGTCATGTCTCTGCTGACGACTGTGAATTAAAACTTGATCATGCGGGAGGTGGACGCTCCTTATAAACGCTCCCCCAATCCAAGGTGGAACATCATACGCTAATGGATGAATGGTTAAGGGGAACTTTACCAATAGTATGCGAACTCTGGATACCTGGCGTCCTCCAGTTTTACTTAATTCGCCTTCCTGCAGCATGCCGGGCAATCCTGCAGGTGACTTATTGACCCGAGCATAATATGTATAATTTATGGAGTTTATTAATAAAATTTTAAAGAGAGATGCCTCTTATGCATCAACAAACATGGTAGTTGACAAGAGCGTCACTACCTCAACAACCAAATTGGCAATGAAGGCCAATATATCCAAGGTAGGCGGTATACGTCAACCTGGTACATATCGACGTAACGACAAGTCAGCATCCCCACAGCCATATGACGGTACAGAAGTCGGCGCTGTAGATAACAGTTCGTCTTTACCGCTGCACAATAGCAAATATGTTGAACTAACGCCATTTGAAAAACCGCTCTTTGAAAGTGCGATTATGAGTGGCAAGACAACGAAAGAAGCTTTGAGTTTTGCACGAAAAACTCTTTTCATGAAGATGAGAGAGCGAACTTCAGAAAAAGCAACACGCAACGCAGCATCCGATGGCTTTAAACAGCCACAGTCTGAGGACGACGGTCGGCAAAAGGTCCATCCTGTGCAGAAACAGACATCCAACGTATTAGGTGGCACTGTTCATCTTTCCCTAGTCCCGTTTGATGTCAAGAACGCCCCTTTGAGTTTTACGCAAATGGAAAAGATTCATGCCACGATTATTGATATGATGATTGAACATAATCGCCGAGAGATAAATGCAGAGTCTCTGAATTGCCAATTCAAAACTGGTTGGATGGCGTTTAAATGCAGCACTGCAACGGCAGAATGGCTGAAGCTCAATTGCAATGACATTAGTAAGAAATGTGAAGTGAACCTGAATGTGGTCGAGGAAATTAATCAAGATAAAAAAAATGTAAAACAAAATCAAACCAAGTCAACTAAACCCCCTCGTTTAAAGAGGCGTTATTATGTGGCTTTACATCATTTGAAAGAATTGAAAAAAGCGAAAGAAAGCGGCATGCCTTTACAAAATGAAAAACTTATACGCATGAAATATGTGTCAATGATTGAAGAATATCTCAAAACACAAAAGAATGAAGGAAGACTAAGAAAGATTTTAATTAGAGAGGGCGTGCTTGATAGGCCAAAAAAAGCTAGTCCTCTACATAAACGTTATCGCTTGGCTTTACACAGTTTGGATAAACTTAAGAAAATAGAAGATAGTGGCACTGCTCTAGACGAAAACAAATTAAGGAGTCGCCGAAGACTTCAAGCAGTGGTTGACGAATACCTTAGGGAACAGGCGGATAAGGAAAAGTCGACTAGTAAAAGTCGACGACCATTCCACGAAGTCATAACAGATCCATTGTGTGTGGCTGTGGGCGGTAAGCGTAAAGGATTATTTGTACCCATACCTACTGAGTGGCCCGCCATACAATTACAAATCAATGAATTTGTAACCTCTTATGTTTTGGAAAATCAAGAGGACGGTCCTGTACCTCGTTATGACGTGAATGAAGTACATCGTGGCTTTAGAGTAATCAAATGTATGGATGAGTTTTCCAAAAAGTTTCTTTTGAAGTGTATAACCAGCTTAAAAGATAAATGGAAGGAACTAAATCTGATGATTATACCTGCCTCGCAGATTCCTAGAGGCCGAAGAGATCCCATAGACTTAAAAGCCGAGGCAGCTCTGAAGAAATTTAATCAAACAACTAATATTGATTCGTCAAAAAGTGTGAAAACTATTCCATCTGCTTCGTTTACAACTTCTGCTGAAAATATGGATTTCCAAACACCTCTACAGTACAATGAAACAAAGAAACCTACTGCTCTACAAGATCATGGCATGTTTAAGCCTGAAAATTTTCCAGAAAATTTGCTTATCAAACAGTCCTTGGCTCAACATCCTCAAACGTCTAATCCCTTTAGAAATTTGGACTTCCTAACACCTCAACAGCATGATTTAGCGGAGAAAACGATCACTTCGAATATCCATTGTATGGATAAGACCGATAATTCCCCAAGAGATATGCCCATCAAACAGTATTTGGCTCAACAACCACAAAATTCCAGAAATACTGCAGAGTTCTCCTTTGAAAATCGCTTTAATCCACTTAGAAGTTCGGACTTTACAACACATTCACATGCCGTTAGTACGAAAATGCCTGAAAATTTCACAGAAAACTCGAGCATTAGAGAAGAATTTTCGCCAACATTTTGGCGACCCAAAAATTATTTGAACTCTGCAGTAGAGTCGGAATTCACTGATAGATTTCCAGCGTCTAATGAAACTTTAAGACGAAGCAGTGAAAGAAATCCATCTCCACCCCACCAAATGCTAATGAACTCTGAAGGCTGGCGGAGATCTCCAGACTTTTATGCGAACTCAGGCTCAAACAGAACACAATTTTATCAAGATTCTCCGCCTCAATGTAGTAACTCATACAGCATTGACAGATTGCCAGCATCTAATGAAATTTCAAGGCGAAGTGGAAAAATAAATTCGGTTCAACCCCATATACTAACTAACTCTAACGACTTGCGGAGATCTCACGATTTTTATGAAAACTCAAGGTCAAACGTAACAAAATTTTATAAAGATTCTCCGCCTCAATGTAGTAATGCATACAGGCATAATGACAGGTGGCTAGAATCTAACGAAATTTCAATGCGAAGCAGGGAAAGAATTCCTGCTGAAACCCAGACACTAGCGAACTCCGAGAGCAGGTGGAGATCTCCAGATTTTTATGAAAACTTAAATACTCCGCCTGGCTGTAATAGAAGTCTATATAGAAATGACAGAGAGCTATCACCTAATGAAATTTCAATGCGGAACAGAAAAAGAAATCCGCTTCTAATGGACTCTGAAAAACGGCGGAAGTCGCCCGATTTTCGTGAGAAGTTAACACAATCTTATGAAGATTTCCCGCCCCACTATAGTAATCAATACAGAAATTCATCATCTTCACATTCATTTAATAATAGATACCATAAACCTGATTCATTTGACATTTTATCTACTGAAGCAGCCAAACATAATATCAAGGGCAAGGAGTCGTACAGGAGTGGCGAATTTTATGATGTTTCCCGACATCGGGACTTTGAATCCTTTCCAAATTATTATTCGCAACCAGATTCCCGAGACAATAACTCTTATAGCCGTAGAGAAAAGGACTATTTACCAAGCGACGATGACGATATACCACCACCTCCACCCAGATGGAACTGAGTTGCAGCGAGTTGTGGGCGATTGAATTTTATAACTAAAACCAATTTAAATAAAGAATTTCAAAGCTGCAGAAAATTGTATTTTCAATTATGAATTATACATCTTTTCCATAGGACTCTTGCCATTTTCACGGACTAGCTGTATAATATATACCGATGTTGTTGGTAGTTTAGGTAAGAAACCTTATGTGTGTAAAAACGCCTCCTTTAGGAGAAGAAGCAAGAAAAGTAATAATCACTAGGGAAGAGACAGAAACATACAAAAGATAGGTGCTATTGCAGTAAAGTTGATAGTGAAGTTGAATTGAGGATACTGAGTGGGCATTATGCTAGATCGAGATTGATTTTAGCCTTCAGAAAGACCCTCGTTTCTAGACAAGTAGAAGGTGAGAGATTCAAAAAGGGAGATTGCATATTTAAGCTTTTTTGTTAGGAAACCCTTTATTAGAATAAATAATTTCATATTTTAAACTAACTAATTAGTTTCTCTACGTGCATGTATGAAATTCGGCTAGTGTAGCATTTTATTTGGTTTCCGAACACTTATTTTCTATCATAAAATTCTCTCAGCTGTTCTAATACTATTATTAGCAACTTTGTTAGACGCCATATTGCATACAAATTACAATGGCGATGTTAAATTATTAACGGCGGCAAAAATAAATATAGTATGGATCTAACTTTGTTGTTGACAAATTTTAATATGTATTTCGAAAGCCTTAATAAGCATTTGACATGTCGTTTAACAAATAATTTCATATAGATAAAGTTAGAATTACAATTAGAAAATCATTTTAAAATATGATTTATTTATATGTTGTTAATATCCTAACTTCAAGCGATACTGTGTCGTCGCTCTTTCCTTTTCTAGCTAACGGCGTCAATGTGATTAGCTCAGCCTTTGTTGTTTAAGAGTGTAAGAGAGAAAAAGCGATTATTATCTATTGTGCTTTCGAAGAGGTTATATATTGCAATCGTTGTGAAATAATTGCGAAACGTTTTAAATTTTTTTCTTTAAAAAATTACCAAATTTTTTGTGCATTTTATACAAATTGTCTTAACTAACAGTGTTTAAAAGCGCTTAAGGTTAACAAACGTAAAACCAAGGTAACTACAACACCAAGAAATTTTTCTTACCCTCAACAAAGTGAGGTTATAATAAAACAGAGACAAGGACTGTGTGCAAACTTTTGTTGTTTTTTTTTTTCTTTTGTCATGAAGAGTAATTTGGTATTATTATTATTGCAAAAAGGAAAGTGACGTGTTACATTTTATTAAAAAAAAAACAAAAATTTATAGGAAAAATTCATTAACGTCGATTTGTAAAGAGAACGTGTCAAAAAGGGAGCTGCAGCGTATGTAGATTTTGTTGTTGCAAATACATTGGAGCATTAAAAGTACAAACAAAAACAACAATAAGAAAATGTGGTGGTTTTGTGTGGTGTGTGTGTGTGTCTATAAATTGGTGTTTCTTTTTTGCCTTTGTTTAATGTGTAGTTGCAGAAAAAAGAAAACCAGTCTAGGGTTGTCAAGTGTTAAATTTTAAAATTCATATGGAGGTTAATTTTATTATATCCCAAAGCAAAAATTTATAGAAGTTTATATAGATTAATTGTGAAAATAATACAAATAGCTATAATAATAACTCCTTCAGACAATCAAAAAGAAGAATTTATTGTGCGCAGCATGCATAATATTTTCCGAAAGCGGATTAGCTTCGCTGCAACTGTGCATACCAATCACAGAAAGTGGCACATTCAAATCGCAGGCCTTAAAGGCTTCCAATTGTTTACTTCCAAAGCAACAAATGGTTTCACGTATTTATGGAACTAGAATCTTAGAAAGTAAGCTGCTCTTTGAATTTAGTTGATCAGGTGGATCGCAAGAAATATTTACATTATTAACGACATGTGCAGTTCGATCCTTCCAATCTTCCTAGATGAGACAAGATTAATCGATAAATTGGTAACCGCTTTAAGCCTAACTCCCTTGTTTCTATCAAGGCTGGCTAGATTAGTTCTGATCAAATTAAAATTTCAGAAAGTTTAACGATTCAAGTTGAAAGAGAAAGCCGATTAGAAGAAGGTTATTTCAAACAATGACAGGCCGAATGTAAGTTCTTTCTACTACTTGATAATTTTAGCAAATACACTTCAAACCTTTCCCAAGCATCCAACGCAGTTTTTATCAGCTCAACCAATATCTTTTCAATCGAATTACTGTTTAGGCAACGATTCACAATTAAAAAATGGCTTAAAAAAATCACATTTATAGCCTACAAGTGTTTCCTCTTTACTATAAGAATGAAATAAGAGCATAATAGTGAATATTTCTTCCAGCAATCACCTCTTTTATTCTATTTTCCAGCTGGATGTGTTTTATAGTTGAAGTACCTGTCTTGTGTTTGTGATATGCCCAAAAAAAGTTATACACAAATTGAATAATTAAATCGTGGTTGCTTTAAGGAGAGCAGAGACTCATTTCATCCTTTTAAATTACATTTACTCAAAACCGGACCGTCAGTGACCTAATACCCATAAGCAATCCAATTATCCAACATGAAACTGGGCTTACAGAGACTCAGTAGCGTCACACTTCCACTAATCTCAATCGATACCCAAAACTTTTTAGCTCCTATCGCTTCACTGTTGGAGAAAAACTGAAAAAAAAATGTTCCAGAAAACTCAGAAACATAGTTGCTAGTATAACATCGTATGGACGTATTTATTGAGCGTGCGAGTCTGAAATCAAATTGATATTATTATGTCCGAGTCAGCTTCCTAGTACATAATGTCATTTAGCAGGTCACTAGGTTTGTCAGTATACAAAAATTTAATTCCATTGGTTGTTGCTCTGGTGCCATTGTACTAGCCTCGTTGGTTCTAAAAGCTTTTTAATTATCTATTTTTTAAATCATGTCCTTATTTTTTGATTGGCTTTGATTTCTTTTTGTTTCGGTGTTTATAATGTGTGGAGTTTAGCCGTAGACTGTCCGCTAGCCATGTTAAATTAATGGATTCTTATATAGACAACTGTTATCCACCAAAATAAATGGAATAATGACATTTCAACAGTATTCTCTTGTTGCAATTGTTCGCATACACTACATTCGTATACACTATTTGCACCACAATCTCTTGCTTTCCAACTCTGTAGAAGCGTAGATTCTAATAATAGCTTGAAAATGCTATGTTTTATTAAAACAAACAAAGTTACTACAAAAAACTTTTACATGGCTGTGTCTGTAAACTATTTACGATAAATTTTCTAAAACAAAATTTAATTTCTGGTAAATACATATCTCTTTAATATACATATTCCATTTGAATTAAGGGGAAATACACAAAATAAAACGAAGATGTCTCATACAAACACCATCATCACCACCAGCACTACTCACCACCACCGTTCACTTTACTATGCGATGATTGCACGCTTGGCAACAGTATCTCTTGCCTTGTAGCAGTACAAGTAGATTATTTATAGACAGCGACTACAACTGGTACTCGTACAAAAAATTCAATTCGTAATGAATTCATTTTCATGGCAATTTTATGAATAATAAATGCATTTTATATGTTGTTTTTGTTTAAAATTATAATGTTAAATCCACATTTCTTTTACTTTCTTTGCAGTTAATAATTTAATTGATTTTTCTTTTTGTATTTTTTTTTTTAACAAAAGCTGCGAATATTTTTGTACTGAGTGCAAAAAGTAGTAAAGAAATAGTACTCGCTCCTCGTATGTACATATAGTATAATCAATGCAAGAAGTATAGTATCGATAAAAGAAAATGAAAAAAAAAAAATTCCATTCGATTTCAATAAAACAAATGAAACTCTTCCTTATTATAAGTATTTCATTAATTCCTTTCCTTTTTTTGTTTTTTGTTCTTTTTTTAATGCAATGCACACAGTACATATCTCTTGTCTATATGAAATGTTTATTTGATTTTATTGTTTAAAATAAAAACAGAAACAAATGTTTTGTTTTTAAACTTTTCGTTGTTGTGAATTATTTATATTGAATTGATTTACCAAAATGTATATACAACCATTTGTTATTTGTCAATTTTCTTATATGATTTTCTTGTATATTTTTTTTTCTATTTTTCTCTTCTTTTTTTTGTTTAGATTTCAATTGAAATACAAAACAGCAATTTTTTGCTCTTTTACAAATCTTTTTTTCGAGTGGTTTAATTTTGCCCCAACCCCCTGTTTAGGGAAAAACAATTTTTATATGACTTTTGAAAGAATAACAGGTAAGTGTTGTTTTATTTAACAATAATTAAATATTTATATAAACACTGGTGGTCAAAATTAGAGCAACCGTTGTGACATATTACATATTCAATTCATCAAAGTTATATGAGAGAGTTAAATTTAAGGAAGAAATATTTATTTTATATTTGATACAACACTATCAAATTAGTTGCTTTAGATTTGACCATGAGTATACAATATATATAGTTTATAAGTATTATTATAATAGTAATATATGTATGTATGTACAATATCTATTTTATTTATTTATTTTTAAAAATGTTTTTCATTTTATTTTTCTTCTTCTTGCAAGAAGTATTAGCAGTTGTTTTTTTTTCTGGTAGAAATTCTTATCGTTCTAAAACCATCAACCGAGATACAGATAACTAAAGTTATTTGTAATGAAAATAATTGATTTCTGTTTATTACACCTTTTAAAATGTTTTTTTACTATAAATACGTTGTACAAGCATTCACTTTTCTTTATAGTAATTAATAATAATAGCTGACTCCATAGCTTGTTTAATTTGTTGTTAAGCGTTTAACTAAATACGTTATTTAACAACAAAAACCATAAACGTCACTTGTAAAGATCATTGTTTTTTTTTAATAATTGCCAGATAAGAACTTGTTTAAATGTAATCATTAAAATGATACGTAACAACAGAACAATAAGAAAAAAGAAATACTCGTTTGCTATCTTATCAAGAAAATATTTTAAAATTGATTGTAATAAAAATTACACTATCAACTTATGAATGCAAAGGAATTTTTAAATAATTACTTAAAAATTATAAAATATTTGCATTTTCCTACATTTGCCTATAATTGCATAAATAAAGTACCATAGTTAAACGGAAAAAATTACGCCTTGCATAGGTTATTGAAGGCAATCCTGATGAGCTAGCTAAGATAGACACTAGATTATAGGCTTCTGACATTAATCACTAGATAAATGTGTCCTTTGTGCCGTTTAAACTGGAGAATATGCTTTTAAAATTACAGCGTTTGTCAAACGTTCTGTGGACCATCACTCGATAACATAAGCAAGTTAGGATACCACATCAGGCAATGCTACAGAACTTAGTAAGAAGTCTAGCCTAATACCGTAATACCGATGTAATACATCGGGTGATCGATTTAGTGTCAAGTAAAGATATCTTTGGTAGTCAGTTCATCGAGGAAAGACATACCAAATGAAAAAAATCTGGCAGAGACAGGAATTGACATAGGAAATGGGCAACAGTCGCTTTTTCTTCGCCCAATCTAGAACATCTGCAAAAGTCCGGAGCAGTCCTTCTAGAATAAATATTCCGATTCGGTTCAAATGAAATGTCAGATGGAAAAGTGTTGAGAGAGAATAATATGCCAGCGTGTCAAAGTATTAACTATCATTACTTGTAGCAATGACTGTTATCTGACAACTAATTTAGATGATAGCCAATTAAGCATCACAAAAAGGACTTTTGTACAGATAGATTGATATCGTAGCAAATCTTTTTATTCCATTTTAAGTTTTGTATTGAGCTCAAGTCCGTCCGCTAAATGCTATGTTAAATTCTACTTAAATTATTACCAGTCCTAGTCCATTAAATAGACCTTCATATGGAAAAAAATTCAGAGAATTTTTCTTAAATTTAGCTCCAATTGCACACTTCTTTAAAATAAAATCGTAATGATAAACGTAATAAATTATTATTTCCTTCAATAAAAATGATTTGTTGTTGCTTTTTTTTTTTATTATTTTATTTATAAATTTTTTCGTTTCTTGTAACCACCTCCATTCCCCATGTACCTTCACGCTATTTACCAAATGCATAATATTAAATAAAAATATACTGTGTAATAACAATAACAATAACAAAACCAAATACAAAAAACAAAAAATCAAAGCGACCGGTTTTTCTTTTTGGCTTTTATTTTTCTTACCAAAACAAAACCGTAAATGTGATGCGCAATCGCCTGACTGATATGTTCGTTCAAAACAAAAACAATAAAGGCTGGATAGAGAGGAAAAAACAAAAGTAAAACTAAATGTACATAGCATTCAAAATTGGTTGTAGTCTACTGGTTTTTATTAAAACGAATTTTTTTTTTTTTAATTTTATTGCATGGCTCAGCTAAATTTGTTGTTATTTTTGTGTTTTTGCAATTTAGTTTTGAACATGGCTGGTTGAGTGACGACAAGCGGCTGGTTAGCTGGCTGTGTGGCTGCTTGGTTTCGTTCAGTAGTTGCTATTGGATTTTTTTGGCTTCCAAGACCAAAGACGTTGTTAACGCTGACGCTAGTGGTAGACATTATCGTCAACGTCAGATTTTAGTACACACTTCTCTTTTCTAGATACTATTTTTAGTATTTATTATTATTTTTATTGTATGTACATTTAACGTAGCATTGTGAAATAATTTCGGTTTAACAATCACATTTTTTCTTCTTTTTTGTTTTTGGTTTGCTTGTTTGTTGTTTTCTGTTTACTCCAAAAGTTTGTGTCTTGCATATGGTATAGAGGTATATACCACAAAGTATGTATATACACGAATGGTATGAATAGGAATTAGAGTATAAAAATTATTAAATATGTACTTTTAATCCAATCCAATTTGCTAGTTCTAACTCTAGGTTTTTCAATATTGTGTACAAAAAAGTTTCTATTTTATTTCATTTACTTTCTATTGAATTTATTTGCAAATCTTTACATTAAATTTTTAATTTTAAAAAAGTTCACGCTGTATTTTACTTTTAAAGCGAAATTCCTGCTTTATATTGAATGTTTCTTATGTCTAGTTTTCATAATTTCATGTTAAAAGTGTTTCATAAAGACGAAGTTTTTGCAAAGATAAGGTTTTACTCGCAGATTGTATGCGATATTGTATTCACATGTAGAACATCTAATATATTCAAATAAAATAGAAGATTAGCTCAGGTTAAGAAGCCAGATGTGAAGAAGCATCTCTCCACTCAAAGACTAGAAAAGTTTCATTGTCGAAGCCTTCAAATTACGCAGACTGAAAAAGAGGTAAAGAAAGATGATGCCATAGATGAAACTCTCAACATCAGACATATTTATGAAGGCTTACTCTCCCAGGTCATTGAAACAAATCTCAACTTAGAGTCTTCATATTTTGATATCAAGCACAAACAAGACGCAAACCATTCAGAAAGAAGGGCTGGCTATTTTGCGCAAACTGGTCCTTCTTTAAACATGACAGACAACCATCAGACTTCGAGGAAGTCCAAACTCCTCTATCCTAGCAAGGTGCTCTACAAAAAATGTCAAAAACTTGCTTGCTTTTGGTTCATTTACTACCATCTCCTTGTCGTCTTCAACACAGGACGTGAGTACTAATTAGGACTCAGTCCTAGACCCACCTATATAGTACATATAGCACTCCTGACAAGCAAATATGCATTGAGTCTCGTCTTCATCTTCATCAAGATAGTCTTATTTTAGGACAGGGTCTTATCTGGAACTATATCAAGGTACCTAGCTTCTCTAGGGAAGTTATTGTCTGTTATTTTTGCGTCTAAGTAGTTATTGGTCGCCCCCATTTTTGTCACCTGCAAGATTTTGTCGTATGGTTTTCTTAAGGTGTGATCCAACTATGTTAGCCTTTAGGCAGGCGTCGTATTTTTGGGTCTCTTAAAATAAGTATTCATTTGTCATGTAAGAAGCACTGCATATTTTTCTTGTCTACTTGTCATTCTAAAACGTAAAATTAAACTTGAAAGAGATTTTTAATGTTTTTTCGTTTATTTTTAATTTTCTTTTCTGTTTTTTTACTCGTATGTAGCATGTACTCACATTCATATATTCTGTCAGTCTTTTTTATTTATTCTTCTATTATGGGTATATCTCATAATTTCTTTTTTCGTGCCTCCTTGTGAAATAAATCACATGTAAAATTAAAATCATAAGACTTTAGGAAAAAGTATTTATTTTTTTTTGTACATATTAAGAAGAGACATATTTGCAAAATATGTAGCTACATACATACGTATACAGATAAGTAGATAGTGAGATAGGTAGATATATTTATTGATAGTGGTATCTTTGCATATAGCACGTGTTTTTTTTATGATAATAATAGGATATTAAATATATTAACATCATACTTTAAATAATTAGTAAACCTACATATATTTTTTGCCTAGTCATTCTATAATTTCTATTAGACGATATTACAATAATACTACAATCATACTACACGTATTACTATTTTTACGTCATTGGATGGCTCCTCTCTGTTTATTCGCTAAGAACTGTGTTGCTTATCATCGTTAGTCTATTTTTATTATTATTTTTTTTTATTAAGCATAAATTATTTTCTACAGATAATGACGTCTGACCTAACGACGTGTTGTCATCTGTGCATATTTGTTTTTTATTCTATTTTATCTTTCACTTTTTGTCATCTTTCAAGCTTAAATAAATATTATGTATGTATGTATGCATGTGTTTCTTGTATTAAAAATTCTCTTTTAAAAATCTTATTTTACTTACGCATTTTGTATGTGTACATACATACATATAGATATCTACACAAGCTAATGCATATGAATGCTAGCTAACCTTGAGTATTTGTTATACTAATTTGGATTTTTTAATAGCTTCGTATGGTGAATAGCGAATAACAATCAACACATGAAGTCTTAAATGAATGTGTGAATTGAAAAAATATATTAAAATCACAAACCTGCATTCATTAGTAGTAACTGTTTGATGAAAACAAACCAGCTCCCCTTATTCATTATTAAGCAAATGCATACGGAAGAAAAGAAAATCAAAGAGAATTTTAAAAATTCATTTACATACTTAAAATGTTTAAAGGTTAGATTGTTTGGTGAACTCATTCAAGCCTAGACAAAAACTTCAAGAAAACCCCATTTCCTATTGTACATTTAGCTTGGAACGAGCTATTCTTTTGACCTAATTTTTAATACTACATCAGTGTTGCAATTGAGATCATTAAAGAAATTATATCATATTTCCTTAGAAAGAGACAATTACTCCTTAAAGCTGTATAGTCATCTCTTTCTACGTGTCGACTTGAATCTGTTGACAAGGACTTGTAAGGTGACAAGAAAGATTTCTGCTTTCATAGCGCTTCTCATAGGTATAGAGCTACCACGTAATAATTTTTCTCTTCTTTCTCGATGAGAAAAATCCCAAAAATGTCGTAAGTTAGGTCATCATGTATTTATTTTTTCTTATTAAATATGAATAATACTCAGTGGATGCCGTTTCTATGCAGTGCATTGTGTTGTAGCTTGGAAAATAACTTGATTGCGACAGATAGGAAATAGTGCCTAGGCACATTAGTTTTAAATCAGTTTATAAAGTGACAGAATTAGCGTTCCATATACTTGCGTATAGTGAAGCTAAAAAAGGAATCCTTGTCTTACTCATTCAGAAAACATCTCATTATCAGTTTCCATTCCGTTTAGGGTATCAAACTGATATCTTTGCTAGTTTTAATTCTTTATTTTCGTGAATATTCTGTACCAGAAATTATCCTTTTTATACTCCCCTTCCGTCCTCTTTTTAAATTTTTTTATTAAAGAAAAACCTGTGGTACTTTATTAAATCGCCTGTGTATGACACGATGGTTTATTTTATTTTAAATCCATATGAGAAAGGCCTCCTATCCTATAAATATACATACATATTTTTATGACACATGTTCTCATTTAAAAAAGAAACAAACATACATATATAATAAGAGTGTTAGCGCAACCTAGCATAATATTTTTTATATTAAACCTACTCAAACTCTTGTGGAAACCATATGGTTTTTTTTACTACTTAAGTATATTTTTTTTGTTTTTGTTATTACATATTTTCAAAGATTTCCTTATTAAGGACTATATTTTGTTTATTTTTTTTTGTATAATTTAAGGCCTCCTTTACGTATGGCAATATAGTTTTTTTCTTTTAAGCAACGAGCATGCGCTGAAAGTTATTGAGAAAAATGAGAGATTATTTTTGTGTTTGTACAACGAATTGAATGTAAAAAGGAAGAGAGCTTGGAATTTTTTGGTGTGAAATATTTAATGGACCAGGTTTCCTTTTTTTCTTTTTTTTTTGTAATTGTTTAAAATAGAATTAATTCATTTCTTAGTTTAAGGCCCTTAACATCTGCTAGAGTTTCTATTTTTATAAAGGAAATCCTCAAAAGTATGCTGAAAGGACACTTATAATTTTATTTCGTCCTTTTTTAATGTATTCAAGCCAATCAGAAAACATCACTATTAGACATTCCAATGGAAGAAGAGTCTTTTTTTCAGTATATTATTTCCAAATTCTTTTTTTTAAAGAATTGTTTTTCGCAATTCGTTATTTGACTTGGTCGACACAACGCCAATGAGGTTGGAAATTCACTTAACATATTACAAGGAATTTCTTATCCATCGTTCCCATATTATCTGTGCCTAAAATAAATTTTAGAAAATTTTATTTTATTTATTAAAAGAAACATAAATTTTTTAAACATTTGTATTCAATGTTTTTAAATTTATTGGTTTTCTTTCTATACATAAAAAATAGTTTGCGCTCAGGCCTCTTTAAAAAATGAAAAAGAACCACACAAAATATGTAAATTTTTAATTTTTTAAATTAAAATCTCAAGATGTCGAATTTGTATGTAAAAATATGGTCTAGAGCCTGTTTACTATTTTGGGCGCCTAAAGATATGTAACACTTTAATTTATTAGTACCAACCCTAAAATATGTAATACAATTTGTATTTTTTATTGTTTATTTATAAAATAAATTTGAGTTACAGTACTATTTCCCTTGGATCCCTTAAAGTATACACAATTCTACATTTTTTTTTCTTAAATTCAAAGAATCTCTAGAATATGTAATTTTGTTTTCATTTTAAAATACAATTTGGAGGTTTTTTTTTTAACAGAAATTCACTGACATGACGGTTTTCTTTTTAGACCCCTTAAAATATGCAAAATTCTATTGCTACTAGTTTTAAGGTTTTTTAAAGCTAAAAAGAATACCTAAAAATATTTTTTAATTTTTCTTAGCCTTTCTGACTTTAAATAACAAATTAGAACACTCTCACAAAGAGAGAAAAAAGAATAATATGAGAGAGATGTATAATATATTGTGTTTTTTTTTTGTTTGCGGAGAGAGCAGCACATCCTAAAAGTATGCTATAAACAGGATACAACTTTTAGTCTTTATTGAGAGCTGAACAGTGTAACAACTTTAAACGGCGAATCTAATTGAAACGTAATCTATAGTCAAGAAAGAAAAAAGTATTCCATTATATAGAGAAATTTTAGCTGCCGTTTTTCCGCATACACAAGAACCAAGCAAGAGTTTGTGTATATAGAAGTGATAGTCTTTGAAAAATTATACACAAAAAAAAAATGAGAAAACTCTAGACAGGAATTAATTAAAAACTTGAAAAAAAAAGAAAACGGAATCGGAAGTTGAAAATTTCTAAAAAAAAAAAATTTTTTACGATAATTTTCAACTAAATCGAGAAACTACGCAATTAAATGTCTTTTTTTTTCTAATAAAATATAATTGAAAGAAACGAAAATTATTGAAAGAAAAGTGACGTTTTTTTTTTGCTTTTAAATATTCTAAAGCCAATATTTATTTAATTTCAATTTTAATTTCTATTTTTTTTAGCAATTGTTTTAACGTGCAGCAAAGCAAAATATTAATAAAAGAAATATATATTTTATTATTAAAAACGTTAAAATTAAATTATAAAAGAAGGCCTATTATAGGCGACGCTAGAAAATAAAAGAACCAGTCTTAAAAACTGGCTACTTAACGAAAAGAAAGAAAAAAAAAAAAACAAAAAACAGTAAAAGAAACCAAATAAATATTTTGCTCTAATTTCTTTGTATAAACTTTTTATATCCTTAAAAATATCCTTAAACGTGTTGAACAAATCTACTAAAAAACAAGAGCATCATCATCTTATGGTGGGCTCTTTGTCGTTATTACAATTTGTGGTGTCTTACGCCTACCATAAACCAAATACAAGTAAGTTTCTGCTCTTATTATAAAAGAATTATCATAAATTTTCCTTGTTTAAACATACATACATATTATGTATGTAGCTCTGCTGTACCACACTTAATACTTTTGTTTTATTTTATAAGTGGCCTTTAGAAAAAGGAAAAAGAAAATCAATATTTAACATCTCAATTATAAGGTTTCCTTATTGTGGCAGCCGCCCGCCTGCTGCTACATTTCCTATGGTTTAAGCCTTATTGCTGGTTTTAATTGTTTCCTTTTAAAATTTCTTTACGGTTTTCTTCTTTCTGTTCTAATGGCCTTATGCGGTCTAGTTTAACCTTCGTTTATACAGATGCTTTGGCATTTCGTATTCTCGTTATATGTATACACTTAAACAATTTCGTTGCTTATTTTTCCTTTGAAAGTTCTTGAATGATTTTAATTTTGATAATAGAGGCTCTTAGACATGCATATGTCGGTTGAATTGTTTTTATATGTTTCAGTATTTATTTTTTCAAATATTTACTATCATCGAATAAGTTCGTATCGTTTGAGGCCTATAAAATACTCTTCATGGCAATACTCGTTAACAATTTTTATATTAGGCTTTCCCAAGAATAAAAAAAATCCTTTAAATAGCATTGTATACCCTAAACATTTTTCCAATCGGATGTACAATTCTCATTCCAACATTGATTTAATAAGGTAAAGTTCGGCTTCATTTGAAGTTTTCAATTACCTTTACAGCCTTCATTTTCAAATTACTTTGTGATCACTACTAGGCTGATAATACGAACAACACAGGATTTATGATTAACCGGATTTATCCTTTCTAGGCTTAGGAACTTTCATTATTAATCGGGATTTTTTGAAATATTTTTCTCAAAATTCGATTTTTAATACTCGATTGTTGATTTCAATAAACATAACAAATGGCAGGAACGAATTCCAAATCATTCTGAACTATACACTTACACTAGCGGTAGTGGGTGCAATAGGGTATAGTAGGGTCCAAGACGATTGCAAACAGTGCGAGGCTGCTGTCAAAGTAATGGCGATTCATCCTGTCCCAACTGAGATCCGGTTGGAATGCTATCCTCGGTTCCTATAGCGGGTGATTGTGAACCACCTTCTAATAAAATAGTCTTCACAATGAGAAACATCTTTTTCAACGGACTTGCACCCCTGGCCCCGTCCGCTATTAAGAAACTCTTGACAGCCAAATTAACAGTTGAGTATTTCCTTTTCTTTGAACAAACTTTTGCTGATTTGATTAGATTTGTTGTTCAAAATCTTGTGAGATTGCTGGTGGCAATCTATTCTTTTTCTCTTCTCGTTTGAGCTCTCCTTATCTATGAAACGTTTTATTTAAACTAAAGTTTGCGTTAATCTTTATGTTTAATCATTAAAATTAAAAGAATTTAATTTTTATGACACAAAAAAAAACAACACTCAAATTATTTTATCTCCCAATTGTGTTGTATTCTTTATGTATATTTATTTATTTTTAAACAATATTATTTTTTAAATATGTATCATTTTATGTTTAACTTTTCGTTTTTGTTTTCATTTCACAGAAACACCAGTATACCAGAAAACACCTCCATCTCCACCTCAACGGAGCAAGCTACTAGTTAGTTCGTGCATGAATTCACATCGGCGTTATTTAAGTCATAGGTATGTATTCTTTTTCTTTTAAATTATATTTATATGTATGTATGTATAAAGGTTTATAATATTGGATGGTGTCGGTCGTTCGTTTGTAACTCTAAAATTAAATTCAAAAGAATTTAATTTAATGCTGTTTGGTCAAAACAATACAACAATAATGTATGTACAGGTAATAATTACCTAAATAGGGAGGAAAGTGGTTGGGGTTAGAGAGAGTACTATCACGGCAATGAAATAATTACAAAAATCAATAAAATAAACCAAATCGTTTTGTTTTTTGTTTTTTCCTCCTCCTTTACAAACATGCACATACAGCAGCTACTGCTACTACCTACCTCTCTCTACTCTATGTACTGTACACACAGCTGTAAACTATAAAATATTCCTGCAATAATAAGGAAAATTATGTACTCGTCGTGCCATAGCAGCCAGCAGTCATGATGATGTATAATTGTGGCAATTTTTCTTTTTTTGTACCGCATTCCGGTTGTCATTTTTATTGCCAAATGTCATGGCATTTCAAAAGCAAATAAAATTTTTTAAAAAAGTTTTTGTAACTGCTGCTAAACGCCACTTTATTCAATAAAGTGCCGTCCTTTATTCCGGAATGAAATAAATCGAAATCAATCATTTGCCAATAGAAATTCAAAAACATTTTTGGTTTTCGTAATTCAATATAGGGAGAAGGACTTCTAGAGGTTGAGACGGTCCAGTGTCAATTTTAACCATGGTTTTCAGTTTTATCTTCGTTTTTGGGATTAGATTTTCTACTCTGAGAGAAAATCGCCGTGAAGTCGCCGTGGTCTAGTAGGTAGTGTGTTGGCTTATTTGACGAAAGGCCCGAGTTCTAATCCCAGGTCAGACATCAAAACGAAAATATGAAAATATTTCTTCGGCGACTTTCTGGCAAAAACTCTGGGAGTAAAAATTGCCATGAAAAGCTTCTCAAAAAATCTGTCGTTCGGAGTCGACTTTAAACTGTAGGTCCCGCCGCTCATGTATAAAATTAACGCACACAACATGAGTGGTGTTGAGAAGCTAGGCCGTAATCCTGAGTGAAGGGTTGTAATGGCCAATTATGTATGTATGTACTCTGAGAGCAAGCTCGTGATATATATGCGTTCCTCTTTTCTTCAGAGTGAGCCTCTGCCCACTGATGGCTAGATTATGGACGGCGACCATAATTTAAAAATTTCACGTCCAAAAAAATTTTTTCTCGACAACTACAAATTTTTAGTTGCCAGCTGGTGGCAACACAACTGAAGTTCGTTTGCTGTTCATAATAGCCCTTTGAAATTTTCGAAACGATATCAGGCGAAACACTCCTCGGGTCCGGCCGTGTACTTTTAAACTTTTTCGAGACGTTTTTGTAGCATATGTTTCACAGGTTTTAAATCGATACAAGAGAGAGCTCATGGATGATATGTATGTTACCAACATTATCTTGTCTAAGGGTAATGGATTGAAAGGAATTGAAGGCATACAGACACGATGCAAATTTCTTCATCTAAGGCGAATTCATTGAATTTAATTTAATATTTAATGACATTTGATGTCGATTTTACATAACTACAACATAATGCAAGGCAAATGAAATTTAATACTCTGTATTAGTGTCTATAATATTATTTTAAAACTATATTTATGTAGATACATAGATAGGTAGGGGGGTAGTATTTAAGTTAATATTATGAATTTACAAAAACATGCTGCACTATATTAGTCTAATACAACTTCAAGTGAGTTCTATATATGACAGCGTATATTTCTATATTTTTTATTTACTTTAACCTATAGTTAAACCGCAATATTATATTTTTTATAAAAACAATATTTAATTTTTTAGAATATTTTTATTTCTTTTTTTATTATTTTGTATGCCAGTAAATATACTGTTTTGTACACTGCATTATTGTTTTTTATAATGGATGTCGTGTGTTATTACTTTCAACGCCTAAAAGTGTATATTTTTTCTGTTCACTCATATATAATGTACTCACAGTACATATATACATATATATATGTATGTATGTGTATAAAATAACAGTAACATATTCTATATTAAATCGTAATTTTCCTTTTCGTCTCTCCTCTGTTGTCTTTTTTCTCAGCAGTAAATAAAACATTAGTGGTACTGCTGCTACTGCTTTTTGTATTTTATTACCATTTTTTTTATTACATTTCACCACTGCCATCGACAACACGAATCCCCATAGTCATAGTCACAGTTCCTTTATACAATACATATTACCATATTCGTATTTTATTCGTGTGTTTAAAATATGGTTTAAAACGCTAAGGAAAATTGTTGGATTTTTATTATTTTTTGCTTTTTTAATTGAAATTCTTGGTGGCGTAGAGCACATGTTTGTCGCATATGGCATAGGATTATATTATGAGTTTATATTAAATTCTAAATAGTCAGGTCAGGTCAAGGCTATAAAGTATTAAGTAAATAGCGATATATATACATATTTACAATATGGTATTCAAATAATACGTTTTCAAAAGAAAAGTGCAAAATAAAAAGGATTTAGTTAAGGAGTTGGGGTCCTAACACAAATACTATGTGGTTTAATAGATTTGGTCCATGAATTTTTAAAGCATATTTTGAGGTTAAGTTAATGTGTAGTCAGTGTTCCTATATTATAATCATAGGATTTTGACCCGTTCAGTGCCAGTCTATCGGAGTAGATCCCAGATTCAGTTCCGCATTCCATTTTTGAGCCATCGGTGAAGATCGTTATATCACCGATAACAGCTTCAGCAAAGCATTCTTCCCGTGTGGGATTGCGAGTCTTGTATGTTCATCTGAAAACCGTCTCCAGTACCAGTACCGTGTAGTCACATCTAAAACCTGAGTGATTCGGTTTTACTTCATGCAGTATTGAAGTGTGGCCTACTGTACATGGCCTAAACGTATCTAAGAACTTAAGCCTCAGTGCAGTTCTAGCGACCACGTTTCGCAGGAAGACGTTGACTGGGTGTAAGAGATGAGATGACCTCGACATCAACCAGAGCACCCGTGATGCCCAAGCATTCCAACCTTTGTACCCAGCACACTAATGTCCCATAGGAGAGTATAGGCCATACAACCGCTGTATACATCCAGTGGATCATACGACCCTGCAGGTCCCATCTACTTCCAAACGTCCTTTTACAGACGTACAAGGCACTCGTCGCCTTCTTCATCCTTTCCTTCACGTTCCTCTCCCAGAACAGTTTAAAGTCCAGAATAATACCCAAGTATTTTATCTCCTTTGAGAGTCTCAGAGCAGTTCCGTTTATTTTCGAAGTGGTGACGCTCGGGATAGGTTCGGCTTTACCTGGGTTAACAATCATGAACCCATAAGACCGACTCCATAAGATCACTGATATTTGGAAGATGCTTTACCCACTATTAGTATATCAGGTAAATGCCATCAGTTCCCGCAGATTTATAGGGCTCCAATGACTTTATTCCTCTTGCTATGCTTTCCCTCATTATTATGTTATCAATGAGTCTCATTTATAATTTATGCGATCTGCTGAGACTGCTCTCTGAGTTGTCACCATTAGGCCCGATTAATAGGCCGGGCACCTCAGGATTCTTTCCAAGTACTTTCCGAAGCCTCGCAGCTTCGCAAGTACAAGCAAAATATACTCAAAGAATTTCACCCAGGCAGGGGTTTTTTAGTTCTATTAGTCTTTTGTACGAATTGAAACTCAGCTTATATATAGCCCAGTCCCTATCCGCCCTACTCCGTTTGGCCCTATTGAAAAATCCTCTCGTTTTTAGAGTTAAAAATGAAATCGAAAAAGGACTCACCGCTTTTTCTGATGTCTGCGCTCCCACCTACGGTGTGGTGGGTGTTGACATCACATTCTATCAAAACCTCAAGCCTGTTCCTGTGTGCCCAACGCACCAGGTGCTTCAAGGCAGGTGGCGGCTTCTCATCTTCGTATGACAGATATGCGAAAGCTACAGATCCTCGCTAGCAGCCTTAGAATGTTGCAGATTAATCGGAACCACCTGCAATCGGTGCAATCTCACTGCTGTTGTTCAATGGCAGGATCAGCCTTAGTGTTCCGATCCCATACCTTAGTTTGTCATCGAAGAGTCGCAGAAGCTGCAGAGAAGTCAAGACCTATTTTAATCTAGATATCCTTTCCAGCATCTTTGTCCCTTGCAGAGCCGCACATAATCATCCAATCGGGCGTTTTTAGCCCGACATTTGATCAGTTCTTTATAGGACTGCCGCGGTCAGACGCAGGCCAGGGAGCCGCCCATTGTGGGATATACGAAAAAGAAGAGAGGTGGTGTGGCGGATTGATAGTACTTAGCTTGTACTCGTCAGCTGGCGGTCTGACACGGTCGAACCCACCGGATATAACTAGGTTTCTCGACCTAGGCACACTCGCGTGCAGGCCCCAGTCGAATCATTGTAACTAAGCCTTTGTACCGCGACAAGGTGCGGTGAAGGTGAGAGAAAGTTGCCGAAAGAAATTTTTATTTTGAATTTTTTTTTATGCAAAATGTTTTAGCCGACATACTACCTACTAGACTACGGCAACTTTGAAATGTTTCACCTTATCCTGTTCTGTAATTAGTGCATTTGCTTTAGTGCCATCAGAAACGATTTGTTCACGATCGAGTGGTGACAGCGGTACATTATCAACGGTTACCGTCAGTACTGGCTTGATAACGTCCTGCATCGTAAATTTTTCTTGTGATTATGATTTCATTATTGTTTTCTTTAGGGAAAGACTACCGTAGCCTGTTTTTAGTCCACAGGATATACTTTGATCAACCAAGTCAGCTCATGAAAGCTGACTCAGCTCAGCTGGTGTGCTTATACTGTTGTGCTACTAGTACTTCTAATCAATAAATAATAATTTTTGTTTGTTTTCTTTTTCTTTATAGGACTTCAAAATTTTCTAGTAACAGACATCGGAAACTTCAACCTTTTAGAGAAACGTGAGGCACTTATTCAATGAATTAAAAAAAAGGCGCCCTTTCGTTTTTCGAGTTTTAAAAAACCAACTATTTTTTTATAAATAAAACAACAACATACAAGCAAACAAAAAAAATACCAACAACAACAACAACCGTTTCAACAGCCGATAAAAGAAAAACACAAAAAAATATTATAAATGTAATAAAAAATTGATTTAAACAAAATAATTAAAAAAGCAAAACCAAAATTTCTAAAAAAAAAAAAAGAATAAAAAACACATCCGTTTTCCATACCAGCAAAATAAAACAAAAAAGGAGTGTAAAGAAGAAACGCTAAACAGCCGAGTAAGAAAACCAAACAACGGAAGAGTAAATTCGCAAAAGAATTATTAAAAAAAAAAAAAAAACAAAATAAAATCAACAATCAATCAATTAATCAATCTGCCCAATTAATAAAAACGCAAAACAAAACTAAAAATCAAATCCTTCTTAAACAAATAAAAAGAAAAAAGAAATATTGAAAAGAAAAGAACTTTAAACTGCAATAAAAAACAAATACAAACACCGCAAAAGCAAACCCCCCTAACAAAGGAGAATCATTAATTATTTTCCCAAAGAATAATTGAAATAAAAACAAACAAAAATTAAACAAAACAACACAAATTTATTCAAATTCGCTGTAAACGTTTAAATTCACCACACAGGCTATATACATATATTGAGAGAATCAAACCAATTCCCGACACACGAGTCCTTTTGAAAAGTAAAACAAACTTCATGAATTTAACAAACTGCATAAAACCATATAATAAATCAAAAAATAAAAATCTTAAACCTTGTCTTAAACCAAACGCCCACACCACCGCCATCAATATACTTCAGTTAACAAACTGTGCTCATTATCAAATAAACGAAGAGGAGCAGGAGGATACTGCTACTGCTGCTACAGTTGCTGGTAATGAAGTTGTTGCATTGAATTATTGCTAAACGAGAGTTATCTAAAAACTATTTGTTGTGGACACGCCGACAAGCATTACTTCTTGATTGTTTTTTTTTTTAAAGACACAAACGCCGCTCGCTCAAATACGCAAAGAAAGAAAGAAAGAAGGAAAGGAAGAAAAACCGCAAAAGATTTGTAAATTTTCATTTTGAAAATGGGTTCGGTTAATGTAAATCGCAATGTCACTGACATTTTCTATCGCTATAAAATGCCGCGCATACAAGCCAAGGTCGAAGGCAAAGGCAATGGCATTAAAACGGTCATTGTCAATATGGCCGAAGTGGCTAGAGCCATAGGCCGTCCAGCCACCTATCCAACCAAGTATTTTGGTTGTGAATTAGGCGCTCAAACTCAATTTGATTACAAGGTAAGCCCCTACCCCCAAGCCATGTAATAACCGTCCCATTGAATTTTAATAATTCCATTTCGTATTTCTCTTTTTTTCCAGAATGAACGTTTTATTGTGAATGGCTCCCATGATGCTGCCAAATTACAAGATCTTTTAGATGGTTTCATACGCAAATTTGTATTGTGTCCCGAATGCGATAATCCCGAGACTGATTTAACCGTTTCGGCTAAAAATCAAACCATTTCACAATCCTGCAAGGCTTGCGGTTTTCATGGTCTCTTAAAGGTCAATCATAAGGTCAATACGTTTATATTGAAAAATCCACCCACTTTGAATCCTGCTGCCCAGGGCAGCTCCTTGACCGAGGGTAAACGTTCGAAACGTTGCAAGGGTAAGAATGGCACTGAAAACGGTAATGCTGATGGTAATAATTCCAATGCCAAGAACTCGGATGGTGATTCCGATGGTGGCAATCAGGCCAGCCAAACTGAAGCCGAAATAAGTGCTGCTTTGCCAGAGAAAAATGATGATGACGATGATTGGAGTGTTGATGTATCAAAGGTAAATGATTTAAAAAACTTTTCCTTTTAAATTGTCTTTTTTTTAATTGCTTTTGTTTTTGTTTTTTTTAGGAGGCCATACGTGCTCGTTTGCAAGACTTAACCGATGGCGCCAAGAGTATGACCATTTCGGATGATTATGACAAAACCGAAAAGGAACGCGTTGATATTTTCTATGAAATTGTCAAAAAGAAGTTGGACGCTGGCAAATTGGAATCGGTAGCCGAGCACAAGGACCTACTTATCGAAGCAGAACGCTTGGATATTGTCAATAAGGCTTCTTTGGTTTTGGCTGAATTGCTTTTCTCCGAAAATCTACCACAAGATGTGCGCAAACATCGCGTTCTATTGTTGCGTTTCACACACAACAATCCCAAGGCTCAACGCTATTTAATTGGTGGCATAGAACAGGTTATTGCTTTGCACAAGGATAAACTTTTGCCCAAAGTGGCTGGCATTTTGAAATTATTCTACGATACCGACATATTGGATGAGAAAGTCTTGTTGGAATGGTCGCAAAAGGTCAGCAAGAAGTATGTCGCCAAGGATGTGTCCACTGAGATCCATGAAAAGGCTAAGCCCTTCATACAATGGCTTAAGGAGGCCGAAGAGGAAGATTCCTCTGACGAAGAGGAGGATGAAGACTCTGAAGTGGAAATTGAGTACAACGATCGTGCACGTGTAGAGCCTCTGAAGGCCGTTAACCAGGTTACCAACAAGAAGGTTATCGACGATGATGATGATGGCGAAGAAATTGATATCGATGATATCTAAAGAGCGAAAAACAAAAAATATTTAAAATTTAAAAGCTTAAAACATATAAAACAACTGACAAAAGTCTTTTTTATATTTCTTTAATACGTTAATATTCCTTTATACGTTAATAACTTTTATTAATTATTCCTTAATAGTCCGTTTTATTCAAATTATTATCAATTACACAAACTTCATTATTATGTCTTTATGCAGAGAAGGAATTATTGTTAAAAGAAATTCCATTTAATTTAATTTTTTTTTTTTCTTAGCAAGGATTTTTATTTTTTGATTTATTTTGAAAAACTACACACAAACACACACACACTCTCTCCTTTAACAAGTTGTTCTTTTCTTTGTTTTCACATGTTTGATTGGGCTTTTGCGTTTAATCTTCTTTATTTCTCTCTCTATCTGTTTGTATCAGTTTAATATCCATACCTATAAACATATTATACATATATTCATACTCCTTAAATATTGTAATCATTATTATAATATCATCGTATAAATATCCTTTTTTTTAGAAATTTTATTTTGCACAACAAAAAAAATATCAAAAAAATCAATAAAAAAATTTAAATCTTCAAGAAACAAAAACGTTCTTTGTGGTATTTGTTGTTGTTGTAAAAACTTGAAAGTATTTTTGAGTTTTTCCATTCATTTTACATTTGCTGCAGCTTTTAAAAAATAGTTTAAAACTAAGAAATGGTATTTACCACAAAAAAAATATTTTGAACACATACATAGGTATTCTTCATTAATATAAATATTTTCATTCATAATTTGTTTATTTTTTTTTTTCAATTTCATTTTAAGCTTATATTTATAGGGATTTTTTTATTACGATTATTATTTTAGTTTTAAATGGAAAAAAACTAAAAAAAGAAATATTTTATATTTTTATGCAATTTCTTTATCCCTTTTCCACTCCCTTTCCACACTCTTTTTAAAAATATATATTAAATAAACAAAAATATGCAATTTCAAATAATAAAAAATTAAAAAAAAATACATGTATTTTGAAATCTTTAAAAACTTTGTAAAAAGAAAAAAAAATAGTTTCTAAATGACCTAGGCAGGTAGGTAGGTAGGTAGAAGTTGGCTATCTAATCCATTTATTCCCTAATCCAGGAACCATTCGGAGCTTCCGATAAAGCGACTAAGACTGCATATATCAATACATGACAGTGCATCCAGGTCCTCTGTAGAGGTTACTCTTTCTCCACAGCTGCTGTGCGCCTTCTATCAAGCCTTGACCAAATTTTCTGCGCCGTTCTGCCAATTCTGTCAATTACAAGTTTGCAGGTTCCCAAAGTGCCCTGTCTGGCAATTACATCCGCTCTGCAGTTACCCGGAATGTCCTTATGTCCTGGTACCCATGTGATACAAACATAATATTGATCTGCTAGCTTGTTGAAATATCTGCGGCAGTCGTATATCGCCTTGGAGTTCATTACATTGGAATCCAGTGCTCTGATAATCGCCTGGCTATAGGAAAGTATGGTAATTTTCCGCTTGGGGACATTTTTGTCCACGTATTGCCTGAAAGACGCTGCAGTAATTCGGCCGCTTTATAGACCGGGATATTTCGATTGATTCCAAAAAATCCCTATACTAACTAGCTTCCCAGCAAGTCAGCTACCAATGTAGCCAGCAAGCCAGCTACGCAGCAACTAGCTATGCTAAGCGGCTACCAATGTAGCCAGTTTCCCAGCAAGCCAGCTACCCGGGTAGATAGTTGTGACATCTGCAGCAAAGCCAAAGGCGGCCAGCTTAAAAGGAGATCGACCACAAGCCACAAGCGGCAATGGTTGTGAACTCAAAAACTGGCGGCTTGAAAGTTGTGCAGCATATGCTAAATCGTCGACGTCGAAAGGCACATCGTTCAAGACTCTGAAGCGACAGCGATCGGATGACTCCCATCAGGTGGCGAAGAACAAGCGGCTGAAACCTTCGGCAAGCTCAAAACTCAAAGGGAAACTTTCCTAAGGGAAGCGACAAATCGTAATTGGCTCATTCCCTCACTCTCTCTGATCAAACTGCAAAATTGGCTAAAAACGTCCGATTGAATGATTGTACGCGGCCCTGCAAGGGACAAAGATACTAGAAAAGATATCTGGATTAAAATAGGTCTTGAATTCTCTGCAGCTTCTGGGGCTCTTCGATGGCAAACCGTACCTTGGTTTGGATCGGAACACTAAGGCTGATTCTGCCATGAAACAACAGCAGTGAGACCGCACCGGTTGAAGGTATTTCCGATTAGTCTGCATCATTATAAGGCTGCTAGCGAGGATCTGCTGTTTATGATCAAGGAGAACGTGAATGTGATCCTGATCCAGCAGCATTGCCCTGTAAGAGATAGTTCTTGGGTTAGGATTTAACTTCTAAACACTTCTTGTTCTACCAGCAAACGGTGAGTTAAGGACCTGCATACGTTTCAGTAAAATAATTAACCTTCTTGTCTTACCACAGATCTGCGACCCCGACCTCACTGTGACAGTACCCGAACGAGCTGGTAGTAGTAGCTTCCTGATAGCATCCGCAGACGTCATACGAAGATGAGAAGCCGCCATCTGCCTACAAGCACTTGGTGCATTGGGTACACGGGAACAGGCATGAGGTTTTGATAGGATGTGATGCCAACGCCCTCCACACCGTAAGGGGGAGCACAGGCATCAGCAAAAGCGGTGAGTCCTTTTTCGATTTCATTTTTAACTCTAAACTTATAGGCAGTAAGGGCAATAAGCCATATTCTTTAATAAGATCAGGTAACAAGTAATACATCTGACGTTAGTGTCGGACGCAGATGTAGGTAGGGTTAGAAACTGGCGGGTATCTACGAAGTGTTCCTTTTCGGGTAGCCAGCTTCCAGCTTCCAATGTAGCCTGCTTCCCAATCCCTCCGATAAATTTGTACGGAGTCCCTCCCAAGGTATCCCGCACCATTCCTCCACAACCTCCCTTTCCGGAATGGACGTCGGAAAACTCCTTAAAAAGTCGCGTTGCTGTAATCGCTTTTTCTTCAGAGCAAAAAAGTGCTCTATAAATCTGATAAAAAAAAAGGACCTGGGTAGGAAATGGACCTAGTGGATTAGATAGCCATGTTATCGAGGATTTCAAAACAGGTATCAAATTCGAAAATTTTAATAATTCTCATTGAGATAATATACATTTATATGTATATAAAAGATCCAACAAAATGTCGTATTTTTCGCAAATTACATTTTTTTGTCGATGACTTGCATGTTTTTTGTTGATGACTTGCATTTTTTGGGTCGATGACTTGCATTTTTTGGGTCGATGACTTGAATTTTTTTGGTTGATGACTTGCTTTTTTTGGGTCGATGACTTGCATGTTTTTGCTTGATGACTTCCATTTTTTGGGTCGATGACTTGCATGTTTTTGGTTGATGACTTGCATTTTTTGGGTCGATGACTTGCATGTTTTTTGTTGATAACTTGCACTTTTTGGGTCGACGACTTGCATTTTTTGGACATATGATTTGCATTTTTTGGGTCGATGACTTGCATGTTTTTGGTTGATGACTTGCATTTTTTTTGTTGATAACTTGCACTTTTTGGGTCGATGACTTGCATTTTTTGGGCATATGATTTGCATTTTTTGGGTCGATGACTTGCATGTTTTTGGGCCTATGATTTGAATTTATTGGGTCGATGATTTGTATTTTTTAGTCGATGCCTTGCATTTTTCCATCTTTGATACCATGGCTGCTATCTAATCTATCCGTTTAACAAGAGCACTTTTTTCTCATTTGAAGAAGTTAGCTACGCCGCTAATATCTCCGGTTTCAAGTAATCCCCAACCGTATCGAAAATTGTTTTGAAATCGTTGATACCACGGCTATCCAGTCCACAAGGTCCATTTCCCCCGGCCCATTTTTATCTGATTTTGCCCGACTTATACACTTTTTTTTGCTAATTTGAAAAAAGTTAGCTTCCTCACCCATATATCCTTAATACCATTGCTATGCAGCCCAGCAGGGTTCACCAAATAGTTTTTTTTTATTTTAATTCAGACTTGGAGAGAATATTTTTGTTTTTGTTTAAAATGATTTCTGTTGCACAGAGTAATAGATCTAAACGTACCATTTGATAAAGTACTTTTTCTTAAATACATACAATTCTTGTTCTATGTATTGTTCTCTGCGATAACCATAGCAACAGCATAATTTAAATATTTATTTAAAATAAAAATAAATGTGTGTTATTCAATTCCCGTGACTGCAGCAGTTTATTGGTGGGAGCTGGGATAAATGAAATTAGTTTCTATTTAAATTTCTAAAAGTAAAGAAGTAACAAAACTGGGTCTTGGATTTTGCAAGAGTGGGTTATAAGGTAGGAATTAAAGGTTTTAAATTATATAATATAGACTTTTTGTTGTAAATTTTAATACAAATATTAATAATTAGTTCAGTAATGAAAAAATCAAAGAAATTCATACATTTTTAGCTTTACTTTATATCTCTTATGGGATTAATTCAAAACAAATCACGGCAATACTACAATGTACTACAATGTACAGCAATTGCAAAAAGAAAAAATTAATAAAATAATAAACTATTATTTCTTTCTTATTAAATTATAATATTTTTATAGACAGTAAATCTAAAAAGCATAACATTTTTAGAATCACAATATGACATTTCCATCAGTTTAATAAAAAAAATATCGTAATTTTCTACACATGCCAAGCGTACAGTAAAATCTCCTATTATTGTTTCCTTTGGATCTTTTGACCAATTCGCCGAATGGTCTATCTCTTAATAAAGTTTACTGGTTCTATTCGGACATATGTAGTTAAGAAGTAAACCGTCAGCCACTCGATTTGTCACGTCACGATGCCTCCAAATAAATCTCGTGTCAGACTTGTCTCTGACTGCACTAACTATAGTTACCAAAAGCTCTATTGAGTGTCAAATTCAATTGGTAAACTCTATGAGAAAGAATTTCCAAACTTTGCTTAACGAGATTTCACTGTAATTTTTTCTCTTTTCTCTTAATAATCTTTTCAAATAAAATGATAAAATCAAAAGCGTATCATTAGATACATGCTTATGTACATTTGTTCATATGGATGAATTGAACTATTGAATGAATACAATTCAGTATAATTTAATAAAAAAAAAGCGAGCAAAATAAATATGAAATTTATTTAAATTTATTTCAATTTCAATAAGCATATGACGATTACAGCGAAACAATTGTTTAAACAATAGAGAATACAGAAATAAAATTAAAATAAAAAAAAACAAATAATATTACGTTGCGGCGGAATAGTTTTCAAGCATTTATCATCAGCAATAAATGTGAATAAAAGTTTTTAATTTTTATTTAATTTCAAATTATGTTTTCTAATTGGGAACAAAATTCTATTATAATTTATCGTAAATAGTCAAAGTCATCTGTCCATCTAATCCATAGTTTGTTTAACAGAACAATTGCTTTTTTTGTTTTCGACCAAGGTCGGGGGGATGGTCCCTATTCGTGCAGTACATTGTGTTGAAACATGGAAAAGATATTATGAAATTGGAGTAGGGTTTATTTAACGGAATATTTTTGCAGAGAGATACTGCACTTAAAGAATGAATTCAATCTATAATGCATTGTGTGAACTACTGGCCAGCAGACAACGAAAGTAGGTCCTCTACGTGACATGCGCATACTTACTTAATTAATTAGTCATTACAATCCTTCAGTCAGGATAACGACCTAAGTTCTCACGCCACTTCTAAGTGACGGGAACTATAGTTTAAAGTCGACTCCGAAAGACAGATTTTTTTTACTAACTCTAACTTACACTCAGAGTTTTTGCCAGAAATCTGCTGAGAGGATTAGGTTTAGGTCGGAGTGGTAGCTCTGATATCACAAAGCTCACTTGAACACGCATAGCGGCCCGTTGTGATGCCACGGGTTTCTGCTGAGAGGAAGACGTCGAAGAAATATTTTTTCATATTTCGTTTTGTTCGAGATGTCTAACCTGGCCTCACATCTAATAGATTACGGCGACATACATACATATGTGTACTACGAAACAATTTTGGGAAACAAAGCCTCTTTATTTCCCTCAAGCACTTTTCGTTGAAGTGTCGATAAAACAATGAAATATAATCCACATTGCGATGGTGCTCTAATGATTCAATAGAGTTGGACACCCTACTAACAACATTAATAGGCACCTTCGACAGCGCATGTAGGCAGTCGAGAAGTCCTACAAATAAAATCGAGATTTACATTGAGATTTGTACAACTAATGGAAGGAGATCGTGGTGGTCTAGTAGGTAGTGTGCTGGCCACATTGGACGAGGCGAGAACTCGTGAAAAAAATTTCTTTTGGCGATTTCCTCTCAGTAGTCTTGTGCCAAAAAGATAAAGGAAGTACGCCATTAGGAAATCAGCAATTGATGGAATGCCGCCTATAACAATACGTTTAGTGCGACTACCGAATCCAACCGATAAAGACTTTAGGCCTAGATTACTAAAGCACTGTAATAATAATTGTGTAGGGCATTACAAAATTATTTATGCCGAAAACTTTTTACTTGAATGGAGTTTATTATCTATTAACAGTTTGAAATAATTCACTGACCATTCAATAACGTCATTTAATCTATTTTAAGAGAAACAAAAACAATAATTTTTATTTATTTTTGTTTGTCCAATTTTTGAAGTGGACGTTCGGTCTACTTAACGATTTTGAAGCCGGCCACCATATTTGTAATTTGCACACCATTTTGTTAACAGTTGTTGTTGTTGGTTTTCAACGTTCTCTTTTGTTAATACTTTGGCACTTTAGTTTATATTATTGTTATAAACTTTATAACAACAGTTAGCACGAGATAAACATATTGGATTTCCTTTATAAAATTTATACAAAAGTACTATGAAATAGAGAGAGATTGAGAGCGGCCCGTTTATTATTACCTCAAGAGATTTTAAGAGCGTTACATTACGCTAAAAACAAAGAGTTCACTTAGTAAGCATTTGTTAGTGTATAGAAAAGGTTAATTGTAGCGGAGTTTTGTTTTGTTTTTGGTAAAAATCTTTTCAAAAAATCACTTTTAAATGTTAGAATAAATATGTATATTACCATATAAACCATTTACAATAATTGTGTATAAAAAAACATATTTCAAAATAATTTTCCATTTTTTCAAATGCCAGTGAAAGTGTTATGTGCTCTTAATAAACAAAAAAAAAGAAAAAACAACTTTATATCGGAGGAAATTATTATCATTATTTGGAGTATAATCGATATCGATTGCCAAATAGTTATTAAGTTGCGTTAGTATGGCGTTGTTATAAATCTTTGACATTGAAAAAATTTTAATATAAGAACATACATACATACATACATATATATGTATGTACAAAGATTGATTGATCAAAGCCGATGCTTTCTATATCCTCTCTTTTTGGCAAGAGATTCTTATACAATACTTTCATTATAGGATATATCCTAACACATATATGTATACATATATATGCTATATAGAATATATAGTACAGACCCTATGAAAACACGGATGACAGGTCTTATACATACGATCTGTGGAAACAAAAATTAGTAACCAAAAATGAATGGAGTAATCTGAGGGCTCAATACTCTTTTAAAATAGGATCTACATATTTTGTGATATACAGGTGGAACACATTCTTGGAACCTGACGTTTGTCAGTGCAATAGACTTGGAGGAGATATTATACGGATACCCTATAAAGTAGGAGGGAAGTACAAGGCACGTAGTACTAAGGCATCTCTTTACAATGCTGGTGTAATTTTCTTGGCTATCCTAGCGGCAATTATAACAACTATGATCTTGTAAACCATACAGAATCCTTATTCTTCACCTTTGTTAACGCCCAAATTATATGGGTCGCTTTAACTTCCATCACCACACTTTTCACTATCTTTACAGCCAAAGTGGGGTCTGCAAACGGTATATCCGTGTTCATCACCCTAACATTCTATGACGAAATCATGTCCGAATGGAATCATTTTTTGTTGGAAGGCACAAATTGGAAGCAAATCCGTGCTGCAAAGCCACATATGTAACATTCAAGGGCGGGTGATAAAAACATGGGGAAAAATTAAAAATCTGTAGAGACCTTGAAGAAAAATGTTAATTCTTTTAAACAGATTTATAAATAAAATAATCTGCTTCGCGCCTTGCTATCAATTGACAAATTTACATGCAAAGGGGACGAAATAGCGAGATAATTGAACATCGTAAAGATAAACAGTTTAAAACAGTTATAAAAAAACAACTAATCACACTATTTAGCTCTCTCGGCCACACACATACACACTCTCTCTCTCTCTCTCTCACAGGGTCTAACAAAAACCTGCGATTTTTCTTTATAATTACAGAACTGTTAACGATTTTGATCAGTTAACCCAGAACTTTAGAACCAGTTGGACCTATTGTGTATAGAAAGAGAGAAACAAAAATAAAAATAAATACGATGAGCGATCGTAAACGCATTACCGAGTCGTCGAGTAGTCATATGGAAATGGATAATTGTAGTCCAGATTACGACATTATTTTGAAGCCTGTCAAGAAAAAGGTTTACAAATCGAAAATATTTATTATAGCGGTATCGTTCTCCGCTCTGCTGTTCGTGTTAATGACAGTGGGCTTTGTCATACACCACAAGATCAATGCCAAACATCCCATAAATGGTCTATTGGACACTCGAGCCTTGACTATGGATATGCCTTATGAACAGCAGGAATGGTATGATCGGGGCACTTTGGAATTGCAAAAGGCCTTACAACGCAAACGTAATAAACGCAGAGCCAAAAATGTCATACTTTTTGTAGGCGATGGCATGGGTCCCAATACCGTAACAGCTGCGCGTATAATGGCATTCTCCGAGGAAGGTCTTATGTCATGGGAAGAATTTCCCGATATGGGTTTATTAAAGGTAAGAAGGCTTTGAAGTAATTAAAGAAACCAGCCAACTTTTATTTTTTCCATTTAACAGACCTATTGCGCCAATAAACAGGTTCCAGATTCATTTTCCACTGCTACAGCCATGTTCTCGGGAGTTAAAGTGAATTATGAAACTGGTGGTGTAGATGCCACTGTAAATTTGGCAAATTGCACTGCTTCCTTAGATCCTGAACATCATGTACAAACCATATTAAAATGGGCTCAAGATGATGGCATGTTGACCGGTTTTGTAACCAACACTCGTGTTACTCATGCCACGCCCGCTGCCCTTTACGCCCATACCCCGGATCGTAGATGGGAATGTGAAAATAGTATGCCTGCCTCGGCCATAACAGAAGGCTGTAAGGACATAGCCCGCCAGCTTATAGAAGATGAGACGGGCCAAAACATTAATGTCATCATGGGAGGTGGCCGTCAAATGTTGGTTTCCAATGTTTCAGACTCACCCTCAGATCCTATAGACACATGGTGTTGCAAATCCCAAGATGGTCGTAATTTAATACAAAAGTGGTCAAATACTAAAACATTACGCCACCAGCCGCATGCAGTGGTGCAAAACACAGGAGAATTACAAGCAATTAATCCCTCCGAAGTCGATTATATTTTGGGTGTGTTCGCCAATGGCCATATGAAATATGAATTTGAGCGTGATACGTCGACCACAGGCATGCCTTCTCTTAAGGAAATGGTCTTAAAAGCTTTGGAATTTTTCAAAACGAAAAATCAACGTTTCCTATTGGTCGTAGAGGGTGGCATGATTGATCAGGCCCATCATAGAGGCACGGCCAAAAAGGCCTTAAGTGAGGTGTTGGCTTTTAATGAAGCCATTCAAGAAACAGTTAAATATCTAGGTCGTGATATAGATGATACTCTAGTTATAGTAACAGCTGATCATTCGCATACTCTGACCATTAATGGTCATGCCGATAGAGGGTCAGATATATTGGGTGTGGCTGGTAATTCCAAAACCGAGGGTACACCGTATACCACTTTATCTTATGGTACCACCTATAAGGGCTTCCGACCCGACTCTAATGGCTTAAGGAAAGATCCTACTTTGCAGGACACCACCGACTGGGAATATACACAACAGGGTGCCATTAATACCGATGAAAATTATCATGGCGGCAGTGATGTCACCATACATTCAATTGGTAAGTATTTCTCTTGCACTCTCACTTTAAAAATTATTTGCAATCCCTTTTTGATTATTTCAGGTGCCATGTCTTATCTGTTCCATGGTGTGCATGAACAATCCTATGTGGCTCATGCCATATCGTATGCCTTGCGTATTGGCCGTTTCCGTGATAGTTCCATAGCAGAATCTTTAGCCGACATGTTCCCTCTTTAATCTTTTTACAAAAAACAATAAACCCTTCAAACCTGTCATCTCAATTGTTGTGATATTTAAAAATCTAACAATCCCTAGCATTTAGATTAATAACTTTAAAAAGTAAAATAGAATTTATTTTTCAAAAATTATATGTCATGTCTTTTAAGGAACCCTGGAAATTTTAGGAATAGTACTGGAAAGAGGATTAATTTTGGCGGTCTATGATGGTCAAAGCAGTGCATCTCTACAGGAATCTTGTTAGAATATGATAAAGCTAGTTGAGAAAATCCAGAACCGTTAACATAAATTTAGAACGCTATGACCATATGATAACAGAATTTTTTGACCTGCAGTTCGACAGTGTGTGTGGTAAGTGGCTTTAACAAGACGGTGACACTAACCTCACCAAAAACCGATTTTGATTTTTTTTGCACAAGGAATTTCCCGTACTTTCCTCTAATGTTGGAATGTTTGAAAACTAAGATTCGTCACATTTCGCAGATTCGCCAACATAGTTTATATTGAATAATGAAGACAACGTTTTTAAAAGATTTATTTAGGTCGGCCTTTTTTAGGACGTGACATTTTGGAAAGACCCTCGTCAACTGGTTATAAATAAAACCAATGCTAAATTTGTCATTTGGAAACACTTTTTATTAGACTATTTATTTACAGATAAAAAAATAATTGGTTTGAAGAAAGATTTTTTAAATCCTGTTAACACTCTCCTGCAATCCATTGACACTCGGGCTGATAAATAGTCTTCTCCTTTAGGCCATAAATCTGACCACTGCGATCGCATAGTAAATAGTCTTCTTGTTTAAAAACCAATTCGTCATCATTAACCAATATCAACGACCATAAAAAGTTGTTCAATTTCTGCCGGGTTACATTAGCTCTTATTAAGCCTTCGTCTTTCGCAAACAGCCTATGGAAATAACCTTGCTGGGGATAACTAACCAAAGCGAAATTTAAATCCGCTAAACTATTGTGCAAGGTTTCCTCAAAAATGGGTTGCAGGCCTGTCCTTGACACCATAGAGCTTATTATGTCGCCTCGAGAAGTTTGTAACAAATATGTGGGATCTTTAGCGGCGTTATTTCTTAGGCAAAAATCTTTTCCACCCAAAAAATATTGCAAAGACAAGGGTAGACTTTTTATGCTACTGTTTACCATTAACTGAGCACTTTCTGGAAGTCTGGTGAAGAACTCATCATTTTTGATTTTATAAAAGCCATGGGCCGCCAATAAAATATAATAACCATCGGTTGTACTATCCAAACTGTAACGCCAATATAAAGCCAATTGTGCCCGTGTTGCAGTTACGAAACTATGGTAATCGTATGGCTTATAGATTGTCCAAAACTCTTGCACTAAATCTCTAGCGGGTATGTGGTTATACATTTTCCCTATAGCTTCATTATAAAGTAATTGTACATCCGTGACTTGTTCCTGACGATTTAAGGCCTGTACCAGCTGGTCAGTCAATATCATGTTAGTGAAATCCGTTAATTTACTTTCGTAATCCGGTAGTAGAATATTAAAATAATCATTTCTTGTTAATAAAACATTTTCGATTTGTTTAAATACGAACACGTTTAATAAAAAGAATTGAAAAAATCCCGTTACTCTCATGTTAAGCAGCATTTTTCACTTTGAAGCCGAAGAAACTAACTGAAAGCTTGACTCAGTTCTTGCTTATTGGAAGTATGCAGAATTCATGAAATTGACCTTTTGGGATCATGATTTAAAATTTTGTTTTGATTATACATGCGTGTATCTATTAAGAACTAGAGAAAGAGAATCTAAGCTGATAAGAAAATCAAAACAATTCGCATGTTTCCCGCTAAATACCAGCGATATTATTTCAAAGAAATCTATATAGGAAACTAAAAATCTGTAACCAACTTCTGAAAAAGAGAAAACAATTTTTTCCTGATGTTAAATTTAGATCCGATATGTCTTTCGAACAAAGCACAAAAAATTCTAAATTATTCGACAAAGAATTTGCAATTTGCAAACATTTTGGGTATAAAACATAAAAGAAAGAAATTATTCAAAAATTAATTTAAATTTAATTATTTTTTGTATGCAGTTTCAAATTGAATTTGCCTTGTGCAGTTACCTAATTTTTTAGAATTTTAAACACAATGGCAACATTGTTAATGCAGTGTAACCAGATTAACAGATGTGAAAATTACTTATTCTAGACACGCACCCTCCAAATCACGATATACAGTACATGTATCTATGATAATACAGTAACATTTCGATTAACGGCACTTTGGTGAGTTTCGATTTTATTCACCACATTTTGTAAGAACTCACCACAACTACAAATTCACCACACTTTTGCTTCCTTTCCTCTCCAAACCAGCAGCGAGCTAAAAACCATAATCATCCTATCCGCACAAACTACGGCCATTATGATGTTTTCGTTTTGTCTGAACCTGACATCTTTTGGGCGAGCGAGAGCCAACTGACTAATTTTACATTTTACCTACCTATAACATTATGCCGTTATGTTTTTTGATATTAATAAACCCGTAAACGGAAAAAGAATGTGCGAATTATTTATTAAAATACATATATATTTATTTTTTTTGAACGAACAAAAACGAATTTGATGAAAAATTACTGAAAGCTTGGCGTGGGTACTGCAGTATTTTGGAAATGAAATAGTATTGAAAAAAAATACAAAAGTACTGAATTTTTCAACACTGTGTGCGCGTTTTTTTTTTATTGAAAAGCTTTGACATTGTTGTTGTTATATGGCGCTTCGCCTGCTGCTATTAGAAAAACAGTTGTTCAGTAGTGATTTTGAGTGAATGAGTGAGTGTTGTTCGAATACAGGGATGCTAAAAAATAAAGTAATAAAAACTAAATTTAAACAAATAAGAAGTGTATTTAAATAAAACAACTATAGCAGTAAATAAACAGAAAATTTATTAAAGCGCGTCTTTATATAAATAAAAGTGTTATAAAGTGCACAGTAATACTTAAAACAAAGCAAAATTCCATGAATCATTTTACTTTTGTTTAGTGCACCGGGTTAGTTTTGCATTCGCAGACATACGGCTCCATGAAACTTTTTCTTAAAATATAATAAAGAAAAAATAATAACTTTATAAGCATTGTAAACAGTTATTTACGCCTAAATGATTCAACAAAAGGAAAACAAAAATAATAAAAAGTGGTGTAATAATAATAAGAAAAAATTGATAAACAACAAATATTAGATCATTGTTAATACAGTAATTACAACAAAAACAAGCAAAATCTTGCCTCTTTCTTAGAAACAGAGTGTATTTCATATGGGAGATTTCCCTAAAAAAAATTATTAAAGTAGACAGAAAATAAAAAAAAATATTCAAATAAGAAATAAAATGCATGACATAACCGGTCGATCGCTGGATTTGTTGTTCGTGTGTTGGGTGTTGTTGTTGCTGCTGTTGTTTTTGCAATTGTTACTTTTTGCTGTTGTTGTTGGTTGTGTTGTGTTATAGTTGTGTTCAATTGAAATTTTTGGGTGTAAATAACTTTATTCTCGCAGTCGTTGTTGTTGCTTTACTGCCAAGATTCTGTTTAAATGAAAGTCATGTGATTTGTTTTTTTTTTAATTACTTTTAAGTGGCTTAAATTTAATTTTTCTAAAATCTTTAAAATTTTAAATTTATTTGTTTGTGCCTTTAGCATAAGCATATGTTTTGTGTTCTTTTCATTGTTTTTTTTATTTTTTTCTTAAAAAAATTGCCGCATTTGACCCAGTTTTTTTCCTCTCTTTCTCATGTACTCCATCTCTTTCATTTTGTTTTTTTAAGTAAATCTTATTGCCTGTTTTGTTATGCAAAATAATAAACCAACAACAACAACAGCATTAACCATTATTTTTTTATATTTCATGTAATATTTCGTGTGCTTATTTTAAGTTGGCATTGTTGGCTCTCTCAGTCTCTTAACACCCTCACTTTAATTTATCAAGTATTTATTAAGTGTTATCAACTTAACGCTTTTAACAGAAACGTATTAATGACCGAGAAATTAGCAACCCAAAAGTTTAAATTTGTGAAAATAGTCGAAAACGTTAGTTATATTTGAAGAATAGTAAATTTTAAAAGTTTTTCTTGAAGACTAAGGACTAAGCACGAGACGAAGAGCTATTAAACACCAAATTTTCCTTAAAATAAATTTAATTGAGGAAACAGTTTTTCCTTTCGTACAAATTGTTGCCTTATTGTTTTCGAAACTATATAGTCTTACGGAACGCAAGGCCAAAATTCGCAGGAAATGCAGACCTATAGCTTGGTTTGATGAGAAAATAGGGTGTGGTGTAACAGATACTCATACAGTCTCACTGTAGCATCTTCCAGGCGAAGGTCATGACTACCCTCATGGAGATTAAACAGCAGAGTATTATTGATACATTCGGGCAGGACGTCTAAGCCTTTTTATGAATGTCGAGTATTCTTTCGGAAAGTATCATTCGAAATTCTTCATTATTTGGCCCATGCTGGTGTACTACCTAGAATGAGCAGTAGAAACTTCCTAAGTGATCCGTGATAGGGGTCCCCTTGGACATATTAAATAACTTCGCGCTTGCAGGAATAGAAAAGAGAGCCTGTTCTTGGTTGAATGCTCATTCTCGCCGTCGTGAAAGATTGGAGTATGGTACAGAGGCGCCGTCGCGAAAGCTTTAAAAAGCGTTTTTTCCTAATACCTATTCTAACCTATGGTCATCATTGCTATACTCCCTCTCTCTCATACATACTCTCACTGGATTATTTTCTCTTATTCTATATTTTGTAATAACCATGAGATGTACATTTTGTTTGTTTGTTGTCTTGTTGTGTTATTGCAGTGTCATTGAATTTGTAGTTTGTTTTTGTTTTATTATGCTGTTGTGTTTATTTTCTTTTAAGTATAAAGGGGTCAAGCTTTAAAAAAAAAACACAATCAGTGAATTTTCATTTCAATGTTACACACACGAAAATCAAAATGAAAATAAAAGTTGTTGACAAAAATAGACAATTTTTGTTTTTATCGAATGACACATAATGACAAGCAATAAATTGAACATAGTGAAATAAATAATTGAATAGGAAATTAAATGTCAATTATTAACTTATCACTTTTAATAATTGAAATCAATTTAATAAAATAATTTAAATTTAATTAGCAATAGTTTAAATTTGAAATTGATTTTCAATGATGATATGCTCTAATTCTCTTGCCATGTCTGGCTTTTGGTTATGCTCTTATAACCGTTATCTCTTATTATATAAAATAGTTCTTTTGGGGTTATCGCCTTTAGTTGCTCTGCTCTACAATTAAAATAAAAATATCATCCATATCACTGCTGTGTTTGATTAGTTATGTTTTAAGCTTTGCTTTGTTTGGTTTTTTTTTCTGAAATACATATACATATTACAAAAGCTTTGGTATTTTCCTTTATTCTCCTCAACAAAACAAACACGTGCTGATAATGTGATGTCTGTCTACAGTTACATACATACCTACATACATTTGCGAGAGAGAGAATATAAATCATATGCCTCTTCTTAACGAATTTTTGTTTGTATAAGTTTCCAACATGTTATCTTATCGTATGGATTTATTGTGGCCATTTACAGTAATTGCTTTATTTTTTTATAATAGAAAACACAATAATTTTTATTCCATCTATTTTCGTTATTTTTATATAATATAAGGTGGAACAATCGATCAATGAAGGTATTCAAAAGTGAGTACACTTCAGTGATATTTGCTTAAGAAAGAGAGAGGGAGAGAGCGCGTGTGTGTTTATAGTAATAATAGATAAAAAAGCACCAAAGTACATTAGTACTTAAGCATCAGTTTAGTCAACGTATGAGTTCAGGAAGGCACTAAAATTCAGCTGAAAAGCGTTTATACATGTTTTTATTGTATTTCAAACAATTTGGCTATACAGCTAGGCAGTACTTATTTTTTTTTCGATTTCTTTTGTTTTTACAATTTTTTTCTTTCAATAGATTTCTCTGTTGAGTTTTTTTAACTTCATTTAAAATTGGTTTGCTTGAGTTTAGATTTTTTCCAAATGAAAAAGAAAACCAGCTGCAATGACAACACTGTCCGCACTTTCCTGTGTGTGTAGTTGTTTTGTTTTACGGGTTTGCATGAAGGTTGTGTTGTTTTTTTTTCCTCTCTTGTTTAATGCACATTTGATAAGGGGTGTAAACAACGAACTTTATCAGTTGAAATTTGTAACTCGAAGCTTGAACATGCAAAAACTGCAGAAATTCTACAAATCGTAAAGAATAAAAGAAATAATATATTATAAAAAATTAATACAATAATAAAATATAATTTTAATTACAACAAAGCAAAATACATAATATAAAAATATTTAAAATAATAAAACTTCATTTATTTATTAAAGACAACTTTTTTTTATATATTTTTAAAAAGTAAATATATTTTTTTATTAACGACAAAAAAATTATTTAAAATTCTGTGAAATAAAAAGTGTTAATTTTTTAAAGTACTTCTTAATAAAACAAATAATATTTTTACAATAAATCAAGCAACAGTTTGTTATATTGTGTTAATTTTTAATAACAGCTGTTGAAAACAATAAAAACAACAACAATAGTATCTATACACCCAGCAACAAACAAAAAACCCTTTTTTATTTTCATAGCCCTTTATAAATAATAACAACAACAACAGCAATATTAACAGATTAACAGAAAGAAAACAGAGTACTCTTGCACTCAACATCAAACAGTTATACTTCCTCTCTAACTTCCTCTCTTATTAAGTTGAGCAAGAGAATAATAATAAAAACAAAAACAACTTATGAAAAATTGAAAATTGTGCAGAATTGAAACATTAAATATGGTGGCTGCTGGTAGTTTTAAACAACAATTGCGTACAAATCGCTGTTATGTCTCCTTGGCCTGTTCAATCGGTTCGTTTAGTTTGGCCTGTGGCAGCCTCTTTCAAATACCCAATACTACAGATCGCATAACAACACAACGTGGCTTGTGTTTAACATCATTGGGTTTTATTTATTTCGTTTCATTAACGGATTTTTGCAACAAATATCTGCTAGAAACTAAACATGGCATTAAGTTTCGCAAGAAATATCGTCTCATGATGTCGGATGTTATGGACTTGACCAATAAGTAAGTAAAAATATACTTATACAAAAAGAAATACAAATTAAATTCTATTTTTAAGGCTCTGTTTTTAGCACAGAAAACATTCTGTTATATGTGCATAACAAAATTGCTTAAAAAGAAAACTAACTGTTGTGCAGTTTGTTTTTCTATGCATTGCGAGAGAGTATTAGTAGAGTGTGTAAAACGAAAAATAAATAATAATCATACGTTAAAGTGGCGTTACTTATTATTGCATTGAAAGAGTTTAAACGAAAATCCTATACATTCGAAATTTTTGTTTTCAAGAGTATGTACTACAAAAAGAGCAAGAAGTAACAGTACAAATTATTTAGTATTACGTATTACAACATACAGACATACATACATGTCTAAAGAGTAGTAGAGAGTAAGAGATTTTCGTTTGTAGCGTTACTTGTTGAAAAATCCGCTGTTTTTTTGTTTTTAGAAATATTTTCAAGAGCACATATTAAAAGAAGACAAGAAGCTATACAAAGCAATGCTACTTATTTAAGAATGTACTCAATTTTAAGAAATAAACCGATTGAGAGAGAGTGTTTGTATTGTAAGTTCGTATGAGTAATATTGATAGATTTATAATACAATTAGTAATTATCATACGTTCCAGTGGTAAATGTTACAACACTTAAACCCCTATTACGCGATCGAATTTCGCCTGCAAGCACTACTATTACACTATCCATCCAAATAACAAGAGTTTTGATATTAATCGGTTCAAGTTTGCAAAAATGCATTTTACTTTATTACGCGAGATGGATGGTCGCCATCAGGTGGCGTTTTTCTACATAAAATTTGTCGATGACATGAATTTTTTATTTCGATGATTTGCATTTTCTTTGGTTGTGAATAGATTATAGAGTTGGGAATGATCACTCCAATTTACCTATTGCGTGAGTTGAATTTTAAATAGATTAATACGCTGTAATGAGGCTAAATTATTAAGAATGTGGTGAAATCGAGAAATTTGGGTTACCCGGTACTCTTCCTCTAAGAGGAGCGAACGTTTGGCCAGTGCTTTAATGCACAGGCCCGATCATGTCTTGCTTCAAATTCTCTTCAAATTTCTTTATAAGCTTGTCAATTTCTTATACAACTCATCGATTATTTAGATCATAAATGCTTTGTAATGGCCATGTTTGACTAACCACTTTTGCAGTTAAACGGTCTATATTCGTAAATAACAAACCTTTTACTTTGTAAATAACGCTACAAATGAACGATGTTTGAAAGCTGACAGCCTTGCCAGACCATCTACCTTGAAACCGCAAAATTAATAACCCGTTGTGTCTATTCTCTTTAAGGAAATAGTAAAAGACGAAGAAACCCCTATAAAATACCTACTGGGCGTATGCGGAATCCTTTGAACCTGACAAAGTATTACATATTAATCATACTTTTAGTTGGCCACTTGAATAATTAATCTTTATATTCTGTCTTCTTTGCCTCAGGTCAGAAATTAATTGTACTTAAACGATTTAAACGAACAATTTCTAGTTTTCAAATGTGTCCTGCTATGTTCTCAATTCTTTATTTAAATTTCTATTTTATTATTGGTATGGCCATCAAGGTAAATTCCTTGGATTTTCCATTTCCATTAAATTTAAAAAATTTTTTTTTTTCATTTATTAAATTCGTGACCTTGACGCCGTCACGCCATAGGACATGTCAAGAGGACATTCAGATTAAAGATAAACAAAAATTTCATTTATTTGCTAAATAAATTATAACCAAAGCCAAAGTGTTTAAGCGTTTCTAATACACTATTGAAGTTAAAACCCAAAACCACATTCTTTATAGTTGGCTATTGCGTTTTTTCTTTTTCGCTTTTTAACGTTTTCTTTTTTATATATCTATTATAAATTTTATTTTAAGTAAACAAATTAGTGGCAAAATTATATGGAATGTGGGTGTTACTTTGTGTAAAAGCCTGTAGAAAGTCATTATGATGGTATAGATAATATGAAAGTCCAACACATAAATTATATTTCAAATGAAATATCATCAGCTAAAATCGTAATTATTAGCGAGTGTCTGTTTGTGTGTGTGCATGTGTGTGTGGTTGAGTCATCCAATAAGTAGGAGCAGATTATATTTCAAATCCCGTATTTTTTCTATTGAAGTTTTCGTTGACGTACATAACATTCTGCTATTCATAGTTATCTGTTCTTTGGTTTTTGTTTTCATTTATTACTATACAACCTATGTATAATAGTAATAATAGTGCATGTTCATACCTTTAATTAAAACCGAAAATAAACGCCCACCTTAACTGAATAATTATCAGTTTGTATTACTGCTATTGACTATTCTAGTAAAGGAATGTAAACATTATAAAAAAAGCGCATTGAATGTCTCATTGAGCCGCATATTTTTGAAAATAAGCCTCGAAGATCCGTTAGCGCCAAATCAGAGTGCTATGCGATTGAACGGTACGTGATTTGAACAAGACGTTGTTGTTAAACATTTTTGGGGATCTATATCAAAGGCCGCGTCTATGCCCTAATGTTGAATTGCCAAAATGCATTCGTAATATGTGAAAATGTAATTCATCATGATTTGCACAATTTAATGAGAGAAAATAAAAAAAGTTTCAAATACTTTCGCTTGTTTTACGATTAGAATAGGGTGATGCAATTTTTTTCTATTTTAAATTACATTTTATTTAAATAGATTTATTTATTGATAAAGTAATTAATGGTTTAGCAGGAAAGTGTTACAAATTAAGCAATATTTTATTGAATTTGTACTGTTGTGTTAAGCTTCACTAACCAACAATGACTTTGAATTGTTGAATTTTATTTTTTTTTTTTAAATCATTTAAGCATAACGTCGTAGAACAATTGAAATAATATTTCAAAAAATCGTATGAAATTAAACAGTTTGTGTCTCTCAAACAAACAAAAATATATAAATTAATAAGAAATAAAAATAAGTGACAAATACTTATCAAAGCTTTTATAATATTCCATTATTTAATATTTATTTGTTTATTAATTGAAAAATTTATTTATTTATGTATCGTATAAGCATTACATATTCAATAAATATTTACACAGCGAATGATTTAACTTCGTTAAGTACATATACTTCCAAATAATAGAAATTGCTGTAATGACGTCGTAGCGCATTCATATACACATACATTGTTTTCTTATTCAAAAGCACACAAATAAATAATAAAAAGAACAAAAACAACACAGTTGGTAACAAACAAACAAACAAAAACAACTAACAACACAGTGATATATAGTAAAATCTATTGAAAGAGAGCATGAGAGTAAGAGAATTAGAGTCTACCTTAACTAAGTTTAATGTAAACAAATGATTTCCATCTTTGTTTATATTACAGTACACATCTCTAACCGTTCAGGTTGTAAGTGTTGCCATTAGGTATAGACACCCTTTTTTGGAATTTCAAATCCTTTTTATTTATTTCTCATTTTAATGCAATTTGGAAACTTTTTAAGCACTTTTTTCACTCATTTAAATATGAATATTATTAGTTTTATCAATTTGTTTTTATTTAAAATTAAAAGCTTAATTAGTTAAAAAATAAATTACATATGATTTCTATACTTTTACACTAAAAGTATCTGATTTAAGCGTTATTTTGAAAAGTTCTTTTTGCCATTAAAATACATCATTTTATTAATAGATAACAATTTTTACTAATAATTAACAAATTTATAATATTTTTGTTGTTATTTTCTATCGTCATCATTATCATGTGATGCTGGCCTTTGGTGTTTCTTGGTGTTTTATGACGGTATTTGGTTTAATAAGCTTGTTGCCACTGGTAGGCTGCCGTAAATGACGTTTAGATTTGATTTCGCTCTCGTAAGCCTTCGTTACCACAGCTTGCATTAATTGTGCTATATATTTGGAGGTGTTCAAAACTTGCGTAGATTGAGTTTTAGTTTTATGAGCAGTGTTTCTTGTTTTGCTTTTTGTCAGTTTTAACTGCTGATATTTACCCAAATTGGTTAATTTATCCAAAGTTTTTGAATAACAACTGCTGGTCGAGGTTATTTGTTCAGATTTTGTTAGAATTTTGTATTTTCTTACTATAGTTTTGGGCGTCTTATTGTCTGGTTGTATTTCAAAATCCCTACATAGGCATGGATTTCGGTTTTTGTCTTGTATATTAAAAAATTCTATAATGGCTGGTGTTTTTACCGATTCAATATTCCATTTCCTTTCGATATTGGTTTTATAACTTGAAAGTTTTTCATTTTTCTTCTCCTCATTGTATTGCACCACAGGCAACAAATGTTTGGGATACTGTTGCAATATAGAGGGCACTGCAGTTTGTTTAACAGTTTCCGGCTTTTCCAAATCGCTTTCCTTAAAATATTTCAATAAAAGATGCTTTTTCTTTCTATTTCGTTCTCTCATTTCAAAAGAGCTCTTATGCGAGAGTTTATTTGTTGATTCCTTGAAATATTTTAATTTTAAATTCATTGTAGGTGATGTGTCAGGTAGAATTGGCGCAGCCTTATCTGCTGGTATACATTTTAAATTGATTTCATTTTTAGCATTTTCAGTTTTTTTACTCTTGCTTGCACTTTCTGCAGGCGCTTTGGTTTCCATTGCTTTTCCTCCATCACCACTATGCAAAGCCTTTTCCAAATTCTGTAGAGTATTTACAGGTTGGTCTTTCTTTAAACTTTCCTTGGGATTGTTAGTATCTTTCTGTTTAACAGTAATTAGCGTAATCTTATCGCAATCCTTCACTTGATTTTGTTTATTCTTGCTTGGGTTTTCATTTTTTAGATTAGTCTGTGAAGTTCTTTCTGGATTTTTTAATTTATTTGGATTTTTCTTGTTTAAATCTTCTTCTTTTTTCGGTTTTTGTAAAGCTTTATCCAAACTTTTAATATTATTTTGATTTGCCTGCTTTAAACTTTTATTCACTATCTTTACAGTGTTTGGTTTATTTAAAGGACTGTCAGTTTCTTGCTTAACGACGTTTAACACGCTTTCCGATTTTTCAACTTTTGGTGAATTTTTGCTTTTTGCCGTCTTTGCTTTTTTGCGCTTACTATGATGGTTGACAGTTTTCTTTGAAGGTTTCGATAAATTTTTTAAATCGTTCTCTTTAATTCCTGTATTAGCTTCCACACTTGTCGAGCTATCTTTTGAATCTTCTTTTTCTATTTTAATTGGTAGATTTTGTTCTGCTTGATTTACAAGAGTTGCGATACTTTCTTTAGAATTTGTAATCTCAATTTCTTCACGCTTTATATCCATACTATTTGCAGCAGGTGATTCCGGCTTCTGTTCTGTTACTGTTGGATCCTGTTGGCACAATTCAATTATCTTTTGTTGCCAATCATTGTTTTCTTGATGACTTGTTTCTATAATTTCATTTTTCTGGCATCTGGTGGCATTATTTGATTCCAATTCAATTGTTTCCTTCCCTTGGGCTTGACATGGTGTGTGAATTTTAAGCCATTCATCTACATTATAAGCTTTTGTAATAACATTTCGAAATGGTAGTGGGTCTCTAGAGCTTTTTGTCGGCTTTAGTTTGCATTTAATTAAAGAATTCTTAAGTTTGCTTTGTATACCTTTTAGTCTTATATCGGCATGGGAGCTTCTTATTTTCGAAATTGGCTTCATAAGCCAAATTACTGATTCCCGGCCCTGTTGTTGTTGTTGTTGTTGATCAGTTGCATATTTCGGTGTATTGAAAAAGTTCCTCGACCTTTTACAGCCTTGACGAAATTTGTCCATAAAAGTAATATTTTTATAATGACGACTTAAAGCATTAGCTCGCCCCCAATAATCAGCAAAACCACCGTCTCCACCGTGGCTGCGTATATCTTTGTCTTGTTCCTCAATGGAGAATATGGATACTCTTCTAAATAAATCCCCTTCCAGTTTTCTTTTCATATGATCGGGTGCCCACCAGCAGCAATTAATCTTGTTGTCCCTACATTGACTCTCATACACTACTTTACGCTTGTCTACGCCAATTTTCTTTAAATGTGTCTTCTCTTCAAGCCTTATTGGCTTCTCCTGATAAAAAACGGTCACAATATTTTGTGCTATTTTATTGTGTTGACAAAGGGGCTTTGTCTCTATGGCTAACGTTTGGTTTACTGGAAATTTGGACATTACCAAAAAAAGAACAACAAAAATTATAATTTTTGAAAGGAAGACCAATAAAAAATTTCTTCCTTTTATTGCGTTTGACAAAAGTTTAAAAGAAAATGTATATATTTTGTTTGTCTTTATTTCACTTCTAAAGACAACATTTTTTTAAAACAGGTAGACTCTTAATTTTCATTTTAATTTTTAATTAAAAAAAAAAGAACATTTAATAAAAAATTAAAAATAAACACTACTACTGTAATCCACTTATCTAAGAATAAAAACTATAAACAACAGCAACACTTGCGATCATCCCGTTATAGTAAAATGTTTCGAATGCAGAGAGCGGCAGAGAGTGAATCTTAAGAAATATACTAATGTAAACAAATGCTGCATCAATGTTTGTTTACTTTAGCTATTCTTAACTGTTAAGGGGTAATAAGTGTTGCCAAATTATTTATTATCTTTTTTTTATTCAGAACTTTCAAAGAATAGACGCTTTTTTCAAAGGCTTTAATTTTTTGAAGTGATTCCATTAACCTTACAGGCTGGTATTATTACTTTTTCATTGTTCAGCTTTAGATAGTAGTCGAATTCCAAAAAGAGGGAATTCGTTGATAATATCAACTCCTTGTAGGCGGCCGGTATTCAGGCTTAGCTTAGGGATAGACATCCAACTTTACGTAGTTGATCCTTTGTTTACCACTTGTGTTCTCTCTCTCTCTCTCTCTTTATCTGTGTCCATCCCTCTTTTTACTTCTTTACTTTTTCGATTGTCTCTTTTCTTTAAACGAACACAATGCATCCCATAATCTCCGGATATTTATAAACCCAGCCTACGCAATAAAGTGATCTGTGAAGTTCCAAGGAAATTAAACGCTTAAAAGTTTAATTTCGCAAACAATTCGTTGGAAATTGTTATGGTCAGCTGTTCTAGATCTATTGTTAGGATAGCATCATGGAAAGGGTCTAGAAAATTAAGCTTAAAATTAATTTCGAAATCACCCGGTACTTTTTTTGTTGTATTCTTTCGTTTTAAATTTTAAATTCATTTTACTTTTGGAAATAAAAAAAAAAAGAAAAATTATTTTAAATTAAAAAAAAATCTTTTGAAATTCAAAATTCTTCTGAAAATTCCCCTAAATTCTCTGTTACGCACTGATTTAAAAACGTTTCACCAAAATGTCTAAAGCCAGTAAGAAAGCCAAAGTCAAAGAAAAGGCACCACCGGAACCGGTCGTTGTTGAAGAACCTCCTCCTCCCCTTTCGCCAGAGGAAGAGAAAAGAAATAGAAGGCGCCTTCTCCTCGATGCCTATCCGCCGAAAAGCAGTCGTACCTATTTCTTTAATAAAAAAGTGCCCTTGGGTAAAACCAATTACATTGTAAGCATACGCGATGGACAACTGATAAAAAAGTAAAAAAGAAGAGCCGAATCGGGAAAGCAAGGAACGATTAAAGGCGATAAACAGTTCAAAAGTCCAGAGAAGTCTAGACAATAGGTTTAACACCGAACTACAAAAGTTGAAAATACATTCTTGTAGTATAGTTTTAAACCATTGTTTGCTCCTCTGCGGTTACGAAAGATCTAACTTTGGCGTTTAACTAGGCTAAAACATAACTGAAGAGAGTCGGTGTTTAGCGGCAGTCCCATAACAAATTTTGAACATTGTTTTTAGGCCCTTAAAATTAAAATTTACTTTGTAATAAATTTAATACAAGAAAGTTTTCGGAAACATTATATGGTATGTGTCTTAACTACTTCAAGAAACTAAAGACTGCTTCCGCCTATCTAGCTATAAAACTAGCTGGTCGTCACCTCCATGGCTCTAGACAAGTGGAAAATTTGCAGAGAGAGAGAGAGAGGAAACAGAGTAGGTGCAGTTTGTTTTGTGGCTTCTGTGTGACATTTTCAAACTCACTACCGTTCACAGGATTCATTTGACAATCGAAATGCGTGCCGAAGCTGCACGGGCGTTTCTGAGAGGGTGACAATCACTCTTTCTATGTATGTCCATGTCTAGCGTACAGATGATTAAGTTTCCTTTCCTCATCGGCTTGGCGCAGTGTGCAATCCAATCTCTACTTTATAAACAGCTCGTTATAGCTAAAATCCTATTTTCTTCATACTTATTTGCCTACCTTACCTGATGTGGATTTGGCTTCACACTGATCGATCCCCCGTTCCATTCGAACATATATATGTGGTCTTGGCTTTAAGAAGAGCGTGGTGTGCATGGAAAGTTTAAATATCCTCCAGACGCAATTGAATTGCGGGTGATGTTATCAGAAATTAAGTTGTCTTCTATTAGGAATAGGACTTGTGGTACATAATTGAAAAGAAGATATGTATGTATGTGAAAAGTTTTCCAATTTTTTTTATTGATTTTCGCTTTTCTTTTTCTTACAAAATTTAAAGGGGCATACAACTTTTGGCGGGCCTTAAGAGTTGCATTTTGAAACCACGCTCTTACCATATTATTTCTCCACTTTTGCAAACTAAACGGTTTATTTCTTTTTCTTCTTTTGTGGTCTCTTCTTTGCTGCACCTCCTTTTTTGGCTGCGCCTTTCTTGGCGGCACCTTTTTTACCCTTCTTTTTGTCCTTGTCTTTTTTGGTTTCCTTGGTCTCATCTTTTTTGGTTTCCTTGGTCTCATCTTTTTTAGTTTCTTCTGGTTTCTTTTCAGTTTCTTTTACCACAACTTCAGACACCGGCGCCAATGGTGTTTTGATCTCGGTTTCAGTTTCAGTTTTACCAGGCGGCTTCTGAACGGGCCACCTTACCGGCCCTTTAAGTGGTGGCATATCTACTTTGTATATAATACCCGGTCTAGGTGGACCTTCCGTTATCTGTTTCATGATCAAAAGCATCGCTCTAATTCTTTCGGGGTCCCCTTTACCAAATTGGCCGCTACAAACAAAGTTGCGTACAAAATTATAAACAGTATAGTGCAGGAGGTTTTTACTTTTCATGTCGTAGAACATGTACTCCATTTGATAGGGCGGTAGGCGTAGCACGTAATTGAGGAAATTGCGCAATTCCATGACGCGTACAATATTCGGTATGACTTTCGGTTTCATTAGATGGGCGAGAGCCTTCGAAAGCCTGGTATAATCATAATCGGTGGTAAACTTTGGCGGGGCTTGGTATGGCATTTCCTCTGGTTCCGGTGTACACGGTCCCACGTCCATGAGTTTAAGCAATTCATCTAGCATTAACTTTAGTTTATGTCTGTCAAAACGCTTTGCTTTATTGCGCATAAACTCCACTAGAACATCAAAGCGAGGCGTCTTCAGAATATTTCTCTCATGCAACAGTTTGAGATATTGATCTCTACGCTCTACAGGCATTTCCTGCAGGCGCTCCACAAAGTTAACCAGATATAGAAACTGTTCCTGGCTAAGTTTGCCTTCCGTTTCCAATATATTCTTCAAATAGGCTAATTCATAAGGATCAATCTCCACCATACACTTGAGGAATATAGCGTCCGGTTTAAAGTAATTCCGGTGGCAATCCTTAGGTGTCTTGCGTTCTATCAACTGTTGGCACACATACTGAAATTGTTTTAGTTCCTGCGGTGTCAAATTGGTATTCTGGTGCCTGGCTATGATCAGCATATAATTTAGGGTCGCCAAATCTAAAAGTTGCCAATTTTGTAGCTGCTCCATATATTGTAGTTGCTTTTCCGCACTTAATTTCTTGATATTCAAAATGAAACTCAAAATGTAAAACATATCCCCCTTTTGAAGCCCGCCCACATAGGGCATATGCAATAGCCGTTGGCAGACAAGAGTCTCGGGAAACGGTTGCTTTTTCACCAGCGTAGGATCTTTGTTGTGGCCAAATATTTGCATTTTATACAAATAATTGGCCGTAGAATCCTGTTGGGCCTTCAAAAACTCCGCCCAATACTTGTCTGTATCCTCCACATGATTTTTGGCCGGCGGCACTTCGTAGTTTACAAACTCTGGCCGATTATTATTATCGCATATCTTATATTGACACTGCCCCATGCAGCATAAGGGCACTTGACAACTTATATTCTCTGCTGTCTTCAGCATTTGCTTGGTGGGTGTGAGTGGCTCTGGCATTTTGGACTTTTAGGAATTCGCAACTTTTTTTTTTTAATTTTTAATACAATTTTAGAAGATTTATTCAAATTTAAAACCAAAATTTTTTTTTTTGTGTGAAAATTTAGAAAAATTTTGACTAGAAAACTTTGAAATTTCAATGACACTGTGTACGAAATATAAAAAATAGGGGGGGGGGGGGGTAATGTAGGAAAGCCCATTAAAAATAATCTTAAGCCTTTGGAGTTGAGGTGAAAACGTTCTTTCACATCTGATCTATTCATACAAGCCATCTCTGAACAACTACTCACAGAACAAGCTGTTGTGATGTGAGAAACTAGGTTGCATTCACCCTCCTCCAGAATGTAAGCATCTAGCTTGAATCTACACCCAACAAAGGATTAAATTGTTTCAAAACCATTTGGTTTGAAAGAGTTCCGCCTCTATCCAACTTTCGTTTCGTCGAGTATATCATATTTCGAAATATCTCTTCCCAGTCCCCACGAAATTTCTAGCCTTACCTACATGTCTTGAGGTACATCAGAGGGTGATCCTATTTCCCTTGTCCGACTGATTCTCGAGTCAACCTCATACAAATCCGGTACTCGGAAGTCGACCTCATTGTCAGATAGTACTGCTGTCGCCTTTCGTTCGCAATTCGTGTTCAACTTGAATTCCACACATCTTTCAGAAGCCTAGACTACGACTTAAAAGATTCCTGCGAGTTTTTCTAAGGACTCCGCATATTGCTATTTTAGATCGAAAACTCACGCTTTTATTCCGCTATCTGTTCTTGATCCATCCATATACCACAGAATGGCCCTTCTCTTTAAACAATCTCTCTGCGTTTCATTTCTTCAAATCATTGGCTATATTGGTTCTGTCCTGGGAAGGATAATTTTATTGGAGTACCAATTGAATTGGGTAACTGAACATAAGGGACACGAAGATCCAAAATGAGAAGGAATAGGAGGGTAGTTTAAGAAACCGTTCCTGAATTCTTTGGATTTTAGATAGGAGCCAAGTGAATTATGTTTTTGATAGTGTTGTCTTTTTCAATTGGAACTAATTTTTCGGGGATTAAGAATTACGAGAATCTGGCGAACTATCAATTTACTTTTTTACTTCAGACAGATTCAGATGAGATTTAATTTGAGTTTTCTTTAAAGTTCTAAAAGATTACGTACTTCGGAAAACTTTAACTAGGCATTGCCGACGGTGCGATAACTGACGAATTTCCTACAAATCGCTGCGGCACTTGGGACTATTATTATCTTTAAATATTACATTTATTCTTAGATTTCTAATTGTCTTTAGCTGTCTTCCTTGTACGGTTTCCATTCAAAAATCCTGTACGTTTTCGTGCCATTACAGTCACAATAGAGCAATAGTTTTTTTATAAAAGAACGCAAAAAATTGTGTTCCTCTTTTGCTTTTCTTTTATTTTTAATTTTAATTTTTTTTTTATTTTTTACTAAAACATCTGTCATATTAAGCAAATATTTTATGAAAAACATACATATGTATACTGTTAACTTGTTTGTAAAATATTTGCTTAATCTGACTCACATTTTAAAATATTCAAAACTTATTTTCTACACTATAAATTTGCTGACTTAAATTAAATTGAGGCTTTGTTCATACTTCTGTACTGACATGCTCTTCTGTTCTCCTCTATTAACGTTATCCACAGCAGCCTACACTTTTCTTTTTTCTTAAACGCTTCTTGCGATTGGCGCCCACGCGACCGCCATCACTTTCGTCATACGAAGAAATTTCGGTAAAACATCTGTCATGATGAGGATCTATATCTCTTCTTCTGATAACTTTTTTCGCCTCCGTAAACTCGACTTCCTTTTGCGCTTTGGGACAATCATCTTTCCAGAGCTTGCGTCGATTTCGGTCGGTCAAATCCTTTGCATCTTTTTGACGTTTGGCTATACTCTGATATCTTTGGGGATATGAAGGACTAACGCCAATCCAATAATTGGCATCTTTGTAACACATAGCATGATGAGGGGACAAATTCAAAGGTACCGTATACTTAAGGGCTCCTGGAGGTTTGGGTGGCAGTTTCTTTTTTTCTTTCTGATGTGATTTACAGCACTTACTACGCGTCTTTTTCTTGCTGGCACTACTACTGGCAACACCACTTTCAGTTCTTGTGCACTGACCATATCTGCCATGAGCATCTCTGCATTGAGCCTCTCTGCATTGAGCCTCTCTGCATTGAGCAGCTCTGCCGGCACTACTACTGGCAACACCACTTTCAGTTCTTGTGCACTGACCATATCTGCCATGAGCATCTCTGCATTGAGCCTCTCTGCATTGCGTATCTCTGCATTGAGCAGCTCTGCCGGCACTACTACAGGCACTACCACCTTCTGTTCTTGTGCACTGACCATATCTGCCATGAGCATCTCTGCATTGAGCCTCTCTGCATTGAGGAGCTCTGCACTGAGCATCTCTGCCTTGAATTGCAACGCCTTCAGTAGCACAGTCTTTCACACCGGTACGAGTACTAGCAGCAGTATCAATACTACAAACATTATGTTCGTTTTCCTTATTTTGCGAATCCTGAGGATTATCGCAAGATTGGGTTTCTTTATTCGACTTGGAACCTGAGCAGCAACTACCACAACTTGAATTAGATCCACGGCGGGCTGGACGATTTTCACTGTCTCGTGATCTTGATCTGGAACGCCTTCTACTATCGTCTTGAGAACCGGCACAGCAACTTAAGCAGCATGAATTGGAGCGACTTTTTTTTCTCGTTTTCGAACCTCTGCGACTGTCTCTCGATCTGGAGCGACTTTTTCTTTTCGCTTTAGAATCAGCCGAACAACAAGAACAACATGATCTGGATTTGGAAGGACTCTCTCTCTTGGAGTGTGAACTTTTGACACTTGATTTGGATTTCTGGGAGCAACAACTACCACAACTTGATTTCGATTTTGTACGAGAAGGTTTTCTACCCAGACTTGTTTTGGATTTGGATCCACAACAGGGCGAACAAGTGCAACTTGATTTCGATTTGGATCTGGCGGGCGATTTTCTCTTTTGTCTTCGACAACAGGGCGAACAAGTGCAACAGGTTTTTGATTTGGATCTGGCGGGCGGTTTTCTTTTTTGTGGTATACAACAGGGCGAAATAACGCAACTTGATTGTGCACAGCAGGGCGAAATAACGCAACTTGATTGTCTACAACAGGGCGAAATAACGCATTTTGATTGTCTACAACAGGGCGAAATACCGCATTTTGATTGCCTACAACAGGGCGAGCAAGTGCAACTTGATTTTGATTTGGATCTGGCGGGCGATTTTGGTTTTTGTGATCGACAACAGGGCGAACAAACACAACTTGATTTCGATTTGGATCTGGCGGGCGGCTTTCCTTTTTGTGGTCGACAACATGGCGAACAAACACAACTTGATTTCGATTTGGATTTGGTGGGCGGTTTTCTTTTTTGTGGTCGACAACAGGGCGAACAAACGCAGCTAGATTTCGATTTGGCCCTGGCGGGTGGTTTTCCTTTTTGTGATCGACAACAGGGCGAACAAACACAACTTGATTTCGATTTGGATCTGGCGGGTGCTTTTCCTTTTTGTGGTCGACAACAGGGCGAACAAACACAACTTGACTTCGATTTGGATTTGGTGAGCGGTTTTCTTTTTTGTGGTCGACAACAGGGCGAACAAACGCAGCTAGATTTCGATTTGGATCTGGCAGGCGATTTCCTTTTTTGTGGCCGACAACATGGTGAACAAACGCAGCTAGATTGCGATTTGGATCTGGCTGGAGATTTTCTTTTTTGTGGCCGACAACATGGTGAACAAACGCAACTAGATTGCGATTTGGATCTGGCTGGCGATTTTCTTTTTTGTGGCCGACAACATGGTGAACAAACGCAGCTAGATTGCGATTTGGATCTGGCTGGAGATTTTCTTTTTTGTGGCCGACAACATGGTGAACAAACGCAGCTAGATTGCGATTTGGATCTGGCTGGAGATTTTCTTTTTTGTGGCCGACAACATGGTGAACAAACGCAGCTAGATTGCGATTTGGATCTGGCTGGAGATTTTCTTTTTTGTGGCCGACAACATGGTGAACAAACGCAGCTAGATTGCGATTTGGATCTGGCTGGCGATTTTCTTTTTTGTGATCGACAACAGGCCGAGCAAGTGCAACTTGATTTCGATCTTGATCTGGCGGGCGATTTCCTTTTTTGCCTTCGACAACAGGGCGAGCAAGTGCAACTTGATTTCGATCTGGATCTGGCGGGCGATTTTCGTTTTTGTGGCCGACAACAGGGCGAGCAAGTGCAACTTGATTTCGATCTGGATCTGGCGGGCGATTTTCTTTTTCGTCTCCGACAACAGGGCGAACAAGTGCAACTTGATTTCGATCTGGATCTGGCGGGAGATTTTCTTTTTTGTCTTCGACAACAGGGCGAACAAGTGCAACATGTTTTTGATTTGGATCTGGCGGTCGGTTTTCTTTTTTGTGGCATACAACAGGGCGAAACAACGCAACTTGATTGTACACAGCAGGGCGAAACAACGCAACTTGATTGTCTACAGCAGGGCGAACAAACACAACTTGATTTCGATTTAGATTTTGAAGGACTTCTTCTATGCTTTTTAGTCTTGCTTTTGTTGGAACAACAACTGCTGCAACTGGATCTGGATTTAGAGCGTGACTTTCTTACACTTGATTTAGACTTCGTAGAGCAACAGCTACAGCAACTGGATTTGGAACGACTTTTCCTCGGAGACTTGGAATTGCGTGAACTTCTGACACTTGATTTAGAATTCCTAGAGCAACAGCTACTGCAACTGGATTGGGAGTGACGTGAGCTTCTGGCATTTGAAGTTGACTTCTTATCACAACAGCTACAACAGCTGGATTGGTTGTTCGCTTTAGAGCGACTTGAACTTCTAACACTCGTTTTGGATTTAGATTTTCGCGCGCAGCAACATGATTGCGAATCAGATTCGTCGGAACTATTCCTGTTTTCATAACCACGGCGAATTTTTTTAAATTCTTGACTTTCTTTGGATTTGTCCTGCTTTCGTTTCTTCTTTCTAAAACAGAGAAATCCGCGTTTCCTCTTCACTGAGGTGCGACTACAACCTCTGAATGGTGGTGTTGATTTCGACCAATATTCACAATTATCTGTCGGCGTCCTTTCACCCAGTATATACTCAGCCTGAGGCTGACAGGCATAGGCAGCTTCATTTTGAGTTATGGGACGCATATTGTCTCTCTCCTTACGCGACCATATTTCTTTCAAAGAAGGACAACAGGTCGGCGACTTTTTGCGCTTTACTTTCGAATCATCACCTTTCGATTCACCACCATACATTCTAGCACCCGTTATGGCCGGTTCCGAATAGGCATGCCGTGAAGGGGTATTATTAGGACTTAGCAAATCGCATTTTCCAGGGCAATTGGGAGTCTTTGCCTCTTGTAGTTTCGTTTCAAATTTACTCCTTTCGGTTTGCGAATAATGTGCGGAGGGTGTAAAGGCATGTTTCTTGCTTCGGCCTTGAGCTTGATCTTGATCTGGTTGTTTCTTATTTGGGATTTTAAGGTTAACATATTTTATCGCCCCTCCCTGCATATCCGTGTGTACGGTTGTCTTAGAGGCCGTTACTTCTTCCCTTTGCCATAAAGTTAATACCGCATCGTCCGACTCTGGTTTAGGAGGAACATTTTCCTTGCCATACTTTCTTTGCATATTCGGCAGGTGGCGTGGTTTAACGCGTGGCAATTTTGGCTTATTTTTAGAGTCATGATGCAAAGTGGCAAAAAGATTATTCTGATCCCTCACAGCATGACAAATTAACTTGACACCCGTTTTCTTTGGACCCTTCTTCGAATGATCTTCTTTCTTTCTACAGAAACCGCAAAATAATGACGATAGACACCTCATACAGGCACTTTCTTTTTTCTTTACTGGCGGCTCAGACGGTGGCGGACGTTTTGCTGGTCCTAAACGCCAACCAGTGTATTCACGTGGCAACATATTTAATCGATTCTGGCGTCGTAATTTTAAATCATGCAATCTCAAGAGTTCCTGAAATTCTGGCGATATATACACCGGTGGTAGTTGCTTTTTCTCTTCTGGCTGTACAAGTCTTATGGGTGGCTCTAAATCCAAACTTTCAGGTGGTGGATCGTAATATTCCTCGTAGAAATCCTGTGGCGGTGCTTGCTTTCCAAGTTGTTGTTCTCTTAATAAAGCCATCTTTACTTTTTGATCGCGAAACCAGGCCGGTGCTGAATCCTCAACAAAACAACTCGACCGTTTGCGTGCGATCATCATGTCTCTGTTGAGCATTTGACAGAAGTCCATTTCGGTTTTAAATTTTTTTGTTTTCTTATATTGCCAGCGATCTTTAGTGTAACTCCTGCCCACATTAATGTGGCCATTACAGTTCTTGGCTGTTAGCAGACAATTTGTAAAAGCAAAAGACTTTAACACATTTCCATACGATTGGACATCCATCGCACGTTAAATTTTGGTTTTCCTAATGAAAATTGCCAAACGACTTAGAATTTTGAATAAAAAGGGAATTTTCAAGATTTGTTTTTAATTTTTTTAATTATTTTTTTTTTTTTGAGAACGAATTTGAAACTTTGAATTTTGACTTTTAATGTTTCAACTGACAATTCGTAAACGAATAAGAGAAGAGAATAAAGTTGCCATATTCGGAAATTCAAAACTGTATTACCGACTACAAAATGTTGCCAGATATAGACAACTTTATATTTTTACTGTTTAGAATATCCTTCACTTGCTTACCTCAAAAAGACTTGCACAATCGTGGGTTAACTTTAGCCTGTTGTCACCCATTACGATAGAATAGTACCGTAAGTTGCCGGATTCAACAATAAATTTCCAACTGATCCACAGCAATCCGCCGTCTGGCGCAACTAGAGAAAACTTTTTCTCTTGAGTCGCTCTCGTTACACTCCATTCAGAAAATGGTATCTAACATGTTCCCTTCAAATATGACCTTTTCGGCCCCTTGTAATATTCAATCATTAATGCTCAACATTTCTTGCTTTTTAAAAGCAAGGAAGAAAGATTGCCTCTATTACTATGTTCACGTATGCACCTTTATTGCGTAAATCGCAATTAACGCCAATATTGATCTCAATACTTCATATAAAATCTCAATTAATTATTGCTCAATTAAATGCTAATTGTTATAATATTGATTAAAACTTTAAATACAGCACTGTCATAAGTCTGTTTAGTGAGCACATTATAAGCAACTGGACACTTCCTGTTGATAGTTGACAACTCAAATGTCAACGACAAAAAAAATGGCAACTTGCAAAACAACAAAAAAACACAAAAACACGCGACCAAAATAAAAACAATGTTGTTGTTTATCAGCTGTTAAATGAAGATTGCGTATATTTATTATACCTGAACGGTTAAAATATTGTTATCAATTAACCGAATATTGTTCTCAATTAAATTGCATACATGAACATAGTATATCGTTAGAATCAGCTACTATATTTGATGTTTGAAATCCAGAAAGACAAGTTATCTCCATCTCCGGAGGACATAAACTCTCTTTTTTTCATATAAAGAATTGGAAAAACAAAAAATTGTTTTATTCTGCATTTACTTATCATATTACATCATCTCTATTCCTAAACTGCGTAATTTTGGCTTGTTTTTTTTAGTGATTTTTATTTTCTTAATCCTTGAATCCATTCATTGGCTTAAAGCCAAAATTTTTTTCAATACAAAATGCAAATATTATGCATTATTACGCCCTAAAAAGAAATTACTTAAAATTGTCTTTTGCATACTTTAAGGCTTGCATAGAATAAATGAAAATTATAATATACTTTTTGGCTGAGGTGTATATAATGAAAAATTTGTGTTTCTATATGACTGATTTCATTATAGAAACAAGTTTGCATATCTTAAGGCTTAATTCAAATTATAATTTATTTAATTGCGTTTAAAAAAATGTAGCATGTAATAGGGTTTATAAAGAATAAATAGAAGTTATAACATACTTTTTGGATTTTTTTTGCTTTAATGAATATATCCAGCTGCTATTATGAAAAAATATTGCATGTCTAGAGGATTATCAGAAATGATGCTGGCATTTTTGAGGTACAGGAATAGGGTAGTTACTCACTCTAGGCATTGTCCTTTGGGTTACATCCATAAGACGATGAGGCCAGCAATTATAGAAGTTGCAAAAGTATTCTAATCAGTTTACAATATGCTGTTTGCTTATCTGGGCTTCAATCCTAATCCAACAATTTAAAATCTATAAATCCAAATACTAGGTCAGTCTACCTCTATCACACAGTAAGTCCCAACGTTAAACGTCGTAAAAATTGCGAATGCAGAACACTGCAACTACTTCTTATCCAAATCTTATTATCGCGTTTAATCCGCTTAAATTGTGACCCTCTATTTTTGAATGTTTATAAACTGTTGCATATCTTTAGGTTTATAAATGCTAAGCAATTAGGTTTAGTTTGCATATCTTTTGGCTTTTAATTAGCTTATTTTTTTTTTTTTTTTTATAAAACATTGCATATCTTAAGGTTTTTAATAAAATACATTAATTTTTTTTTATTATTTTTGCAGAATTGTCTCAGCCATACAGGCAGCATTTTCATTCCTGGTTGGTTTAATCGTTTGCAAATCAACCTGCAGTAAAACATTCGTTTATGCTTCCCACTGCCTAATGGAAGGCTATGGTTGGTTTGGCACCGCCTACTTCATGTATGACATTTGGTCCATGTACCGCGTACATACGCAAAAAATTGCCGATAAACTAAAACTTATGAAACTCACTTCCTCGGCTTCATTTACACCGAAACCATTAAATGGTCAAAGTAATGGTGGCCTATATGATAAACATATTGCCCGTACGTTTAATGCTAATGGCCAGCGTTTAGTAGCTTTGGATAATGATTACGATACGATTGCTGGTGGTGACAGTGATGAGTTGCAACATATGCGCCATCATGAAGATGAAATCTATGATTACGATGGCCAAACTGTACAAATACCCGAAAATGGCAAATGGGGCTTCTTTAAGTATGTCTTTACACATCCCGTCATGATGATCCATCACATATTTGTTGGCACTGTTGGTTTTTTGGTAGTGACGGTAAGTGTGTTTACGTCACACGTTTACATTTTTTGTTTGTGAATAATTTTTGTTTCTCTCTCTTTTTCTTCCGTAGTACATACGCGGTGGTGGCCATTGCATTTACAGTTACATGTTCATGATGGAATTTTCTACGCCATTTGTCTCGTTACGCAGTATTTTAAGTACTTTGGGCATGAAGGAGTCTCAACCCTATATTATCAACGGCTTGGTAATGTTGGGTTCGTTTTTCGTTTGTCGTGTCTTAATGTGGCCTTATGTTATGTGGCGTTATAGTATGGAAATCAATACAACAATTTGGCAAGCCATCACTGGACTACCAATTGGTTGTATTATTGGCATTTTAATATTATTTTTACCACAAATCTATTGGTTCTTTTTACTCATCAAAGGAGCCATTAAGGTAATTAAAATATCCGTATTGTACACGGGACACGTTTATTGTGTTTATATCATTACATAGAGCCCTTGGACAATCTATTTAACATAATAATTGTAATAATATTACGCTCATGAGTATAACAGTGGAATAATAGGATTTTGAGGTATCCAACGTCGTGTAACCAGTATCTTGTAACGTTCGATTGCCATTTATTTTAGTGTACAAAACCATGCCTTTATCATAACAAAATTGATGAACCGAAGCGTTATGGAGAATCACTTGACCAAGACTTAGGCGACTAGATTAAAGAATATCTACGGTAATGGATTACATACTTAATTGGTCAATACAACCCTTTTAATCAGGATTACAACTTAGCTTCTCACATCAGCCATGTTGAGTATGTTAGTTTTATTCGTTAGGGCCGAGACCGACAGTTTAAAGTCTACTCCGAACGAGAGGATTTTCTTGAGAAACTTTTCATGGCAATTTTTATTTACTCTTGAAGTTTTCAGAAATCTGAATTCGCCGAAGAAATATTTTTCTTATATTTCATTTTGTTCAAGATATCTGGACTGAAGTTTGAGCCACGACCTCACGTCAGATTTCGAAGAGCATATGTAGTTTTATTGCCAAATTTAAGTCTTCATTAACTTTTGATTTTCTTTGCAGGTCTTCTTCCCGCCCTCTAATAGTAAATCAACAACAACAACAGAAACAACGAAAAAATCTCTGGACGCAAATGCAAAAACTTTACAAAATGGCAGTTTAGTAGCCAATGGCACTGTGTTAAATAATGGTAATGGTTCTATTTCCACAGCAACAACAACAACAGCAACTTTAGCTAATAATAAAACTAAAACCTCCTAAATTATGTTGTTTATATACATAGATACTATACATAATAATATGTAATAATAATACTTACCCTAAATATACATACAATATTATTGTTAAAAACAGATTATACTATATATACTAATATATACACATGCATACATATTTAAAAAGATACAAAAACAAGGAAAAAAAATTAAGAAATTAAACTAAAAAAATTAACAAAATATTTTGAAAAACCCTCCTCCTTCTCCCTCCTTCTCCCTCCATACACTTGCACACACACACACACACACACATACGCAGGCAATTGTTGTGTTAAATCTTAAATAGTAACTAATTTATAGTCATTTATAGTTTATATTACAAGTAATTAAGAAAAATAACACACACACGCACACACACAGCCATACACAAAACATCATTGTCAATAACTCAGTGACAGCTGTACTAATCAGAAGCTTAAGCCCTCCTCCACAGGGGAAGCACTTCTAACTACAACAGATCTGTTACATCATTATTTTTTTTATATATAATTTTCTTCAGTTTTGAATGAAAGAAAAAAAAAATATTTTTTGGCTAAATTTTTTCAAACAACAAATGTTGAGAGTCTGTCACAATCATCTTAATGCCATCGAACAAAACTTCTAAATCGATTTCGATATTTTTAAACTTTTATTCAAATCAAAAAAAAATTGCTAAAGATAGCTTTGTTGTGAGTCCTTGTCTGCCATTCATTCGTCTTTCTTTTAGACCAATAAGTCCTAATGACGTTACCATGTAAGATTCATTGATGTATTGATGATCAAAATAGTCGTCTCATTGTTTATGTGCAACTCTAAGCTATTCTATCTGCTTAGTTAAGCTATTGAATTTTAGAGGCCGTTTAGAAAAATGTTTGGCTGGCAAAGTTTTTCCCGTGGCTCTAAGCTATTCTGTCTGCTTAGTTAAGCTGTTAAACTTTGGTGGCCGTTTAGAAAAACACTTTGCTGGCAAAGTAGACTACACTCTGCTTTCTGCAAATCTATTCGTAGTACAAAGATATGCGCCTAACAAGTAGACTTTATCTTTCTCTATAAACCTACGCTACTATACATAGTAAAGTCTGTGTTGCAAGTAGATTATACAGTTTTCTGTACTTATCTGATAAGGCAAGTAATCTTTTCTGTAAACCTACGCTGGTAGAGTGATGCTTGCCTTGCAAGTTTACTATAACGTTTTTGGTAACGTTTGTGATATTGCTCTCTGAAAACATTTTAAAATATTAACGCAAACATTTAGCCAAAAAATGTTTTTTTTTCAACGAAAAATATTTTCAACTGTGAAAAAGGTTTTTTTATTTAATATTTTATTTTAATGTTTATTAAAAATCCAAGTATTTTACAGAAATGCTTTAGTTTTTTTGCCTTAAGAAGCATATGCTACATATGCTTCTGGTATTTGTAAAAATAATATTTGATTAAAAAAAAATGTTTTCAAAACGAAAACAAAACAGTAGAAAAAATAACTTAAAAATATTTGTGATTCTGAATAACTATTTTTTTGTTTGTTGTTGTTTAATACATTGAAAAGCATTGTTTTTATATAAGTATATATATTTAAAAATATTCTGAAAAGTATTAAATTTTTATCATCATTTAAATAAAATCGAAAAAAATTAAGGCACATTTTAAGAAAGACAAAAAAAAAAAATGCAAGGAAATATACATACGTTCCTACTACATACACACAAGCCTTGGAAAACAAAAAGTATGTGTAACTCGTGATGTTATGCAAATGGGCAAGGGTTAAGCGCTATAGATATTGTATCGTTTCCATTTGTTATACATCTGTTATACGGCAAATGATAATGCAGTTGATCTTGCCATAATAAATAAATATTAACAATACTAATAACCCTTCATGCTTTACGACCTAATAAACAATTTATTAAATAATATAAAATTTTGCTTTTTTAAGTGTGCCTTAATTATATATTTCTCATTTAAACTAAATAAAAATGACAACAAAAAAAGAAAATTAATGGAAAAATAAATTTTAAATGATAATGATTAAAACAAGCCGAGCTTACATATGCTTTAAATTAATATATGTACTCTATGTGTGTAGTTCTTGTAAAATTAAGACAAAAATCGAAATCAATAACAACAAATCACACTTTAATAGAACTAAAAAATTAAAAATAAAACAAAATTGTGGTAAAACTCTTATGAAAAAAGAGGAGAAAGAAAAAATAGAAACTTCCATTAAAAAAAATAATAATTTTACAATCTCAAAAGCTTTTATTTTAATTGAAGAAATGTTTTCCATTAAAAACTATATATATTCTTTTTTAAATGTTAAAACTGAAAATATTTAAATCCCGTTAAACAATATTTAATAGAAAAATTATACAATTTTGAACAAAAACAAGCAGCTTTTTTAACTGTTCTATAAAAACAAAACTGTTATAAACTATATTCTCTAGTTGTCTATAAATTAAATAAAATTAGTTATACATGTGATGTGTTGTTTGTTATAAAGGATAATACAATAATAATACGATAAACTTAAAAATACAAATGGACTTTGGCCCTAAGAACTATATAACTTAAGAAAATGACGACAAGTAGTACAACGAGTTATAAAAGAAAAAGAAAGATGTAAGAAAACTATGAAAGAAAATATATTAAAATAACAAAAAAATATTATGACAACTTTTAAATGTTTGATTTGTTATTTCTAGCCATCACTTTGCCTGGAGTAAGATTAAGCCATACAAAGGAAATTACTTAGCCTAGCTTTAAAACCGTTCGTTTGTATAGACTTTCACAGAATCTCGGAAACAGACCATGCCAGAGAATATTTTATCCCTGCTTGTAATTCTAGTTCTAAATTCCTTTTCTAGACTAGACTTAGACAGAGATATAATACAGGAGTGCCCAGAAGGAATAACGTGTGAGTGCAAAAGAGCATTAAGTCGCAGTGCAACAAATACCGCATGCTGTCTGGCCCGTAGTGATGAAATTATGAAATTAAGCATAATACCTGTACCTATCTTCTTTGTACATCTTTTTCGCTTTGTTTCAGTTTCATTAATCATAGGTTTGTCCAGTTAAACAGGTATTTGGGTCTACTGTAGCAGAATGCTAGGATAATAGATCTTTCATCTGTCGTTATAAAGAGGAAAATGCAAATTTCTAAGAATTAATTATTTTCTAGTAATTATTTATAAAAAAAATTAGCAACAGGTATAAAAATTACAATTCTCAATCTGACAACAATGCTCTACGGTTGTTGCTCTCTCGGGTGTTGTCACCGCCGAACCCCGATTTAACAAATTGTCTCAAATCTGTCTCAGGTAAGGCTCTGGAATTCCAATGTACGACAGCAATTAGTGTGAATTTATTATCCTCTTACTGTGTGTGGTAGGTAAGTCAAAATAAATGATATAAAAAATACAGGTAGAGCAAGAAACAAAGATGAGATAAGAAAAGGAAATTGAAAAGTAAAAGTGATAATTTTCTAACATAGCATGACACCCCTCCGTTTGATCCCCTGAGAAGTTTTATAGACACATACTCAAGCCCCAAATATTTACCAGGATAACCATTGTCCTTGGAGCGAAACTTTTTCTTGGTTATTAGTTTGTATCCATATCTTTTGCCATAAGGCTGCTTCCGAAATGAGTTTTGAACTTTGGAGCCATGAGCTGGTACCCTGACACACTGGAGTATGACACACAGTTTTGTATCTCTATCCCTAAAATTGATCATGCCGATTATAGCTATCATTTCCATTTCTTCTTTAGTTTCCTCAGTAAATATCGTCAAGGACTAGTTCTAGACAAAAAACTTTCCCTGAATATGCAGTTCATAAAAATATTAGCGTGACCCGCGAAAACTTTTTAAATTTAAATAAATCGCTACAGATGGTAACAAATAATTCTTTGGCAACATTGTGCTTTTATCTAATTCTCTCCTGCTTCTTTTGTTTACAACGGCAGAAAAAAAAACAATAGAAAGAAAAAACATAATGCCAAACAACAACAACTACTGATAAGCAACAGCATTGCCAACTTAAAAACATAAAAATCTTGGAAAAAAAATTAAAATAAAGAAAGAGAAGGAAAACCCATGGCGAAATCAATAAGGTGATGGCAAGAATACAACAACTCAATTCGCAGTGTTTTTTAACAAAAACAACATGTATTTTCTGTTGTTTTTGGGTGACCACTAATGTCAAATTAAATTCGCCGTAAGCCAGAAATGACAAAGGCGAATCCATATAATGACATAAAGTTGTTATTTTGTGTCATTATTTTTCTTTTGTTTATTTTCATTTATAAAAAAATTTTTAAGAAACAAATTTTAAAAAATAAATTCTTTTAAATACGAGCTGATTTGCGCTACCACTAAGGTATGACGACCTTCAGAGGAATACCGGGAAGCATAAAAGCAGATTTTACAAGAAAAGTTGTGCCCAAACATCCAGAATATTTAAATAAACTGTAAATTGTGTAGAATAGAATTGTAAAAAGAAATAAAAAATATATAAACAAAAGAATGTATATACAGTGAGCAAAAAAAATGTGTACACTTATTAAAAAACCTAACAAATAAATTATTCCACAGGATTTTGTTTAACATGACTTTCTAGGAAACCCGTTAGCCATAGTCAAAAAGTCACCACTTTTTTGCCTAAAAATGTGGGAATTTTTTAGTTTCGACAATTATTTTCTTTATACTTACCCAATAGAGGAATGTTTATAATCAGAATATAGTTTTAAAGCTTTTTTTAGTCTTAAGGACAATAAATTTCCTTTTATAGATAATTTTTTGTTCAAAAGTTATTTCGAGGTAGTGGGTGTAAGTTTTTTTTGCTCACTGTACTCAAACAATATGTTTGACATTTGTGTGGACTGAAAAAAGCAATCAGCTGGGCTTTTAACACTACCAAGGCAAATTCAATAAGGTAGTGTTAAAAGCCCAGCTGATTGCTTTTTTCAGTCCACACAAATGTCAAACATATTGTTTGAGTACAGTGAGCAAAAAAAACTTACACCCACTACCTCGAAATAACTTTTGAACAAAAAATTATCTATAAAAGGAAATTTATTGTCCTTAAGACTAAAAAAGCTTTAAAACTATATTCTGATTATAAACATTTCTCAATTGGTTAAGTATAAAGAAAATAATTGTCGAAACTAAAAAATTCCCACATTTTTAGGCAAAAAAGTGGTGACTTTTTGACTATGGCTAACGGGTTTCCTACAAAGTCATGTTAAAGAAAATCCTGTGGAATAAATTATTTGTTAGTTTTTTTAATAAGTGTACACATTTTTTTTACTCACTGTATATACATTCTTTTGTTTATTTATTTTTTATTTCTTTTTACAATTCTATTCTACACAATTTATAATTTATTTAAATATTCTGGATGTTTGGGCACAACTTTTCTTGTAAAATCTGCTTTTATGCTTCCCGATATTCCTCTGAAGGTCCTTACCTACCTTAGTGGTAGCGCAAATCAGCTCGTATTTAAAAAAATTTATTTTTTAAAATTTGTTTCTTAAAAATTTTTTTATAAATGAAAATAAACAAAAGAAAAATAATGACACAAAATAACAACTTTATGTCATTTTATATATTCGCCTTTGTCATTTCTGGCTTACGGCGAATTTAATTTGACATTAGTGGTCACCCAAAAACAACAGAAAATACATGTTGTTTTTGTTAAAAAACACTGCGAATTGAGTTGTTGTATTCTTGCCATCACCTTATTGATTTCGCCATGAACACTACCTTATTGAATTTGCCTTGGGAAAACCCAAGAAAGCAATTAAGAAAAAAGATGACAACAACAACAAACCAGTACAAATTCTTTATAAAGCAGCATGAAATTTCAGTTCCATTTTCATTTGTGCGGTATTTCTCAAACTGTTTGGATGTGCGGTCGACAATTGTGAAATAGAAAAACGTGCGGTAAAAAAAAGAAGTGAAAGAAAATAATAGAAGAAAAAAACGTATTGTTTTAAAACGCCAGCAACAATAACAAAAGAAATAAAGCAGTAGTGAATGGAGGAGTAAAACAAAGTGTGTATTTTTTTTTGTTTTTTGCTCAACCAGATAAAAGATATCGAAAAAGAAATTGTAGTTTAATGCAAAGTATACTTTGCTTAGTACAAAAAAATAAATCAAAATAATAATAAAGAAAAACAATAGTCATCATTATTGCTTTTCTCGCTACAAAATCGAGCAATCATTGTTAAAATTGGTTAAAAAAAGTAAGCAAAAGCGGAGAAAAATATCGGTTAACAAAAGTTTGGCGAGTGATACTGTCAGTGCCGTGCCGTCGTCGTAGTCGTCTGTGTTACAATTCATAGTGCTGTGGTGATAAAAAAAAGCTTAAAAATATTGTTGTGGCTTGTAAATCAAACAACAGCAACAATTTTCAAAACAAACAAACAAAATTGAATTAATTTTTAGCTGAAATTCACAATAAAATTTCATTAAAATGGTAAGTTTTTGTAGAAAATTCTTAAAAACGCCTTTTCCATTACTTTAGTACATATTATGGGGACCAAAGAGACTTTACGTAAATTTTTTTTCTGCTTGTCTTGTCTAAAGCAGCCGACCTAGCAAACGTCGTTTCATATGATTTTTGATTTTATTTTTCATTTCCTGAAATCATTTGCTTGTTCTTTTTCTATTTACCTAAGTAAACGTTCGCTTAAATACTTTGTAGTATTTTCTGTTTATCGTAAAGTTGTTTAATTTAGAAATTTTAGGTAAATTTCTAGTAAAATAATCCCCATTTTTCGTTTTTTTACCTGCAGCCTTTTTTCTTTTTTTTTGTTGTTCTTGTTTATCTTGATTTTTTTCTGTGCAAATTTTTATCGTTTCTTTCTCGTCTCGTTTTCTCATTTTCAACTGTCAAAAGTTCTCTGTCAAATGGCAACACATTTGGTTTACGTATAATTGTCTCTTTCTTGCTTATGTGATTGTTACGCATAACGTAACTTATGGGTTCAGCTGTTGTGTGACAGCACAGTGGTTGCAAAACGTGCAAAGACCTCAACAAAAACATGTGTTTCTTGTTAAATTCACGTTATTTTCTTTTAAATGCTCAGGTAGTTTAGAATTATTAGGAGGCCGTTTTAAATCATAAATTAATGGGAAGCAGGGAAATATCAATGTTCAAGGACAATATTTGAAAGTTAAATTTGTAAATATTATTTCTACAAGTCTGACAGAAAAATTAATGTTTTGTTAATAAAACTTTAAAAATTAATAGAAGAACATTTAAGAACAATAGTTTTTGATCCAAAACATATTTATAATAATAAAGGGTTGCCCATTTTAAAAGTTCAGAAGGAAAAGTTAAATAAAACACCTATAAAGCTATGATTTCGATGAAATTTCATTATAATACTTGGGACCTGTCCCTGTGTTTGAAGTACGATATCATTTAAATGACCCTCTTAGGATTGGTTGCAGCAGACTATCCTTTTACACATGTTTTCCACATTTCGAGCCCTATCTCTATAGCTTTCAAAATACTCTAACCTTAGGAGATTATTCTCGAAGACATGGTTTTTGACACAGCCTCAGAAAGAAATACGTCTAGTGGGGTCAAATCGCACGAATTTGCTTGTCGGTACCAAAACGTGAAGTTAAAGTTTCTGAAAACTTCTCATGCAAAAAATGCCAAATTAGCTCATTGTACTGCCTTCGAGTCGGTTATTGTACGCCCATAGCGCTCTGAATTGATGGTAACAATCCTACCAGGACAATTTTCGAAGAACTATTATCGACAATGACAACATTGAGTTAATCTTATTTGTTGACTTTATCACTGCGCGAAAAATTAAAATTTCTTAGCTGCAAAATATTTTGTGTTAAAAATCAACATTGGAAACCTGTAACTCTAGTACCCAGTTAGCTTAGCTTTGTTACATTAGTCGGACTTTATATGGTACATCTAAAAATATGATGGAATATGCCAGTTTTGGTCAAATATTTCCAAAACTTTCTTAAATAATTTCTCTTTTAGTTTATTTTGAGAACATTTAATCCCTTTTCTCTGTTATTAAGTTTTTGACTAACTTGAATACAATTTATGTTTTAATTTCCTTAATTCCTGAGTCTAACAGGTCCATTAAATTGAAATTTGTCACGTTATTTTGTAGTTTGTCTTGAATTTCGCGTATTTTCGTTCTCCTTATTAAAATTCTTTCATATGTTTTAAAGTCTAGGATAAAAGAGAATAACGAAATAAATGGTCATTTCCACAAAATTCTATCTCCCCTGATTTGAGAGTATATAAAGTAAGCACCTGCGCTTAAAAACTATATTATTTCCTTGTAATTGTAGCATAGAAGAGAATTCTTCTGGCACAGGATAAAATTAAAAATGACCTCAAGAAGAGAACAAATTTGATTCAATCATAGCGTCGTGTTTTCTTGCTTAGTTGGTTCTCTGAAAATTTGAATTCCTTGTTGTAGAAATTTTTTCCAGGAACAATGTAAACTAAGTTAAATGTTGGCAACCCTTAAATTTGCAAACCAGTTTTAATTGTTTTTGTTTTTCATAAATAATTACTTTTGTTGTTTAAGGTAAAAATATAAAATTTTTTTTATTTAAATTTAAAATATTTATTTTTAATATTTTTTAAACCATAAAAATTTCATATGTGAACTAATTTTTCTAGTTATTTTTAAAAGAGGGGAAATGCTTTAAAAGGATTGAAATCAACGCTCTTTTTAATGCTTTTTACATCCCTGCCTCTCTTTGGTTTTATTGCATCTCTTATGGTATTTAAAATGAAGTTTTGAATACATTTTAAGAGCATTTTTTCCCAGAGAAAATACTGTTATTTTTTTCCTTAAAATTTATTCTCATTTTTTGTTTTTCTTTTTTTCCCCCGTATCCATATAGCAGAAACAGGTGCAAAATGTTTTGTTAGTATTGTTGTTCTTGTTTTAATGCGGATGCGCTCAATAATAAAGAAAACACTTTTTGTTTTTATTAGAATTCTGTTTTTGTATGGAAATTTATCAAGATTTTTTGTTTTTATTTTTATTTTCGGTATTTGCCACTGCAATTGCATATACATACGTAAACATAGACATATGTACATATGTACATGCATACACATGATAATGTCTGTTTCTTTATGATTTTTTTTATATATTTTTTTATTTTCTATCTCTTTTTAATACTTTTCATTATTAGAGAGCAAAACATAACAACATGTAAATGTTTTGATTTGTTTTGTTTATATTTCTTTTCTGTTCTTTTTTCTTCTATTAGAATATGGTTTAGCAGGACATGTTTTGTTTTGTTTGTTTGCCTGTGTTGTATTTTTGCATTTGAATGTATTTTTTTTTTCTTTGTATTACAAGGTCATTTGTATTGCTTTCATTATTTTACCATGTCAATGACATTTTTTAGATTTTCACCACATGTTTAATACCAAATAAAAAGGGAACGGTAGCTAAGTTTATGCAAAAGGTAATGAAATAAGGAGGGAAAATATTATTATAAATTATCATTTTTTTTAATAAAACAAATTATTTTTTTTGTTTTTAATTTATTCACTTTTTTTATAAAAAAAAAAAATACGTATGTATTTTTATTATTATTTTTTTTTTTCAATAACAATTTCATTTTTTTTAATATTTTTTCAATAAATGTTAATTTTGATTTATAATATGTATATTTTTTATATACATATTGTTTTTTTATATCCCTATTTAAATAATAATTTGATTTTTTATTTAAATAAATACAGAAAAATTTCTCATTTCATTTTATTTTATTTCCTTATAAACCACAAACTAGCGTTTAAAAAACCACAAAATGTCATAGTTTTAAAAACGATAAAATTTGACCACCATCATCCAAATAAAACAACCCTTTTTATTCTCTCCCCCACCTCCTTTCAAGCAATAAAAATGCAGTCAAAAAACAACATATTTTTATTTATCAAATTAAATTCCCAACAACAGTTTGTTCCCTTCTGTTGAAAGCAAACATCATGCATGCACCACTAGTCCGGTACCCATGTTTTTAAAGTTATACAAAACGGGATAATTTTTCCTTTTTCTGTTTGTTTATTTTCCATTGAAATACCCGTACAACTACAATGACTGCGAAAATATAGAGGGTGGAGAGAGTGAGAGAGAATGTTTATATGATTTTCTATGGTGTTTGCTTAAATCTTTTTTACATACACACAGTGCCCATTGTACACATCTCTACATACAAAAGTCTGTATATTACCGTTATAAAGTTTACTTTTGTATGTGTTGTTATAGGTTGTTTGTATACAATCAATGTATAAGTGAATGTTGTGCATTTGCTTATGTTGTGTCCTGTTTTCATTGCAAAAACTTAATCAGTTAAAAGGGGTTGGTTGCTGTAGCTTCTCCTATGGGTACTCTTTGTTTTTATTTGTTTCTGTTTTTTGTGTATGCAAAAGAGAGGGTATGCAAATGTTTTTTCATAACTTTGCTGTGTTGCCAGATGTTAATATTTAGGTAAAAGCGATTATTATTTTTTAAAGAAGTTAATTTTTAAGGTTGCAAAGTCTTGGTAGAGCTGCACCCTATTTTTGTATAATTTATCACAGCCATTGGATGTCATATGTTCTATCTTCTATAGGTGTAGTCTTTGTTTGTTAAACTTTAAAAATGTTTTCCAATTTTTCTTTAGTAAATCGCTTTAAACTATTTTCACATTTATTAATAATCTGGCAACTCTTTATTATCAACTACAAATTATATATTTATAATTACTAGAGCCTCTCTCGCACACACCTACACACCACGCCACAGGCTCACCACCCAGGCACAATTTTCTCAATTACTCTTTCATCTCAATACTGTTTTAACTAACAACTCCTTTAAAAAGTTGTTGTTTTGGTTCGTTCTTCTCATACATACGTACATATACAATAAAAACAAGGGCAATGAAAACAAAAACAATACGAAAACAACCTGGCTGGCAGTAGTCATCTAGTCAGTTAAACCAGCTATAGCTATAGTCATATATTTCTATTATGTATGCATGTACATATGTATGTATATGCAGTAAAAGCACAAACTTTGATGATATTCCGTTATATGCTCTCATTATTTGTTTTGCTTTTGTTATGTATATCCTTCTACCACGTAGAAGTATGTATGTATGTATGCATGTGTGCATGTATGTAAAATAGCTGTATAAGTTTGTGTATGTGTGTATGTCGTATGTTTTTCCTTTATGTTTCAGGCTGCTGCTCTGCTTCCAGTCTACTAAAAGTGTCTATATTTATTATTGGTGTTGTTATATCGTTGTGTTGCCATTGTAAAATTATTTTAAGAGCTGAGCTCCACCATATTTACCGCTATACTAACATTGCCAGTTATAAAGTGCTATAGGTGTTGTAAAGACATCCATCTCGCCCGCCATTCACAGCCAGTGTCATAATACAGTTTAAGTTTAAGAAAAAGGATTAAAAGCATTAAAGAATAAAATTTTAAATTGTTTAAATAGAAGTAAGCAATTTAAATATTTATATACTATTTAATAAATATTAAATTAAAAGTTTATTTATCAATTCAACACGATAAAGTTCAGAGAACAGTTGACGGTGTTTTTTTTTTTTGTTCTTTTATAAAAGAAGAAACGTGAGAAAAATGCTGTTGCTGTCAGCTTGTAAGTGGCTGTGTGTTGCTGCAAGTGTTGTCTATTCGAAAATATTGATTTTGTAAATGCTCAACCACATGCAAATACATGGAGTACACGATTCTTTTTTTCTTTTTATGGTTATAGAAAATCCTTTAATTGGGTAGATTTAAAAAGTATTAAAGCAAGGATTATCAAAAATTGAATAAGATAACGTATATTCTGTGAGGTTTAAATATTTATTTGTCATTTAGTTGATGTTTGAAAAATTATTTTCGAAAATAATCGATTTATTGCTAGATAAAATAGTGTTTTGAATAAAAAAAAAACAAATTATCAAAATAGTTCTACAAAGATGAAAAGCTTCTTTGAAAACCGTTATTATCGAAAAATAAAATCAGCAAATATTAAAAATTCCTATAAAAATATTGAGATATCGAAATATATCGATAAAAAAAATTCTATAAAAAATTATTAACCGGTCAAATTTTAATAATTGATAAATTTTAATTATCAGCAAATTTTCAAAGAATTTAGATAGATTTGAATAACTAAAAAATAATTATCGAAAAATTTTATTCGAGAAAATTGCTATAAAAAATTAATCAAATAATTTTTTTAAAAAATTTTAGTAATTCTATAATCCAATTCTATAAAAAATTATAGTTATCGGTTATTGTTAAATTATAGTTTTTCTATAAACAAATTCAGTAATTGACAAATATGTAAATATAATACATACATATATAATTAGTTATAAGTCTGATTATCGATAAAATTCTATACAAAAATTATGGATAAGTTAAAAAAAATGTAAAAAATCTATTGTCGAAAGTTATCGAAAACTATTCTATGAAACATTAACTTATCAATAAATTTTCGATAGATTCTATACAAAAATTGTATTATCGATACATTTGTTAAGAAAAATTATGACTGTCTGGCTTTTTATAAAAAATTCAGTTATCGCAAAATATTCTATAACATATTGAATTATCGATAAACTTTCGATAATGATTCTATACAAAACCTTAATTATTGATAAATTTGTTAAGAAAAATTATGACTGTCTGGCTTTTTATAAAAAATTCAGTTATCGAAAAATATTCTATAACGCATTATCGATAAACTTTCGATAATGATTCTATACAAAACCTTAATTATTGATAAATTTGTTACCAAAAATTTTAACTATCGATAAATATGTATTCGATAAACAATTTTAATAATCGAAATTTTGTCGATAAGAAAATTTTAATTATCGAAATTTTTTCGATAACAAGAGTTAAATATTGAATTAACCAGTTTCAACTTTCCTAACGTGAAGTTATTGTCCAACAATGCCCTACGCCTACGTGTTTTTATACTTTTTGTAACTTGAGAAAGCTTCTCAACCCCGTAAACATTTGTTTCAGCTAAAGAGGTTTTCCTCCATTAACTTACCTCCTTTTTGCACATTTTACTTTATAGCATTAATTTTGATTTATTTTCTCCCAATTTTTACTTTCAGACTTCCACAAAACGTTCAAATATTGATTTTGACGCGGATGAAGATATTGATGAAGATTCCGGTTCAGACTTTGATGATGATGAAGACCCCGACAAAATAGAAGTGCCAGGTAAGTTAGAATTCTAACAACAACATTAGCTTTTGAAACTACATATATTCAAACTCTCTGTAAAGAAAATATTAAATTAAATTTATTAAAGCCCATTAAATCTGCATGTCAGAAAAACGTTTGTCGTTCGTCCTTAATGAAAAAGAAATTTAAAATTTTAAGGTTTAAATACCAACCCCTTAAAGAATTTGTTTTTTGTTCTTGTATATGGCAACGACTCAACCCTTCTACTCTCTCTCCTTCTCTCTCTCTCTCTCTCCATGGCTGGTTTTTAGTATCCATTTACCATATTTATTTGTATAAAAATTGTTTTCCTAGTTTACGAAAAACTTTTATTCTGTATTCCAAAACTCCACAATCAATGCTCCTTCATGTTCCATGTACCATGTCTACTTCTCTTCCCTCTGCATTGTATGCACTCCCATTCCCATTAAACTGAAACGCATTCATTGGTTGTTGAAAATAATCAAAAAAAAAATTAAAGTTTTTCTTGTATTTATCAAATTTTAAATAAAATGAACACGAAGGAAGACCATCCAGCCATCCACCCATCCGTACTCTTTTGAGGAAAATGGGGTAATTGAAATGAAAGTTTGTCAATCCAACGTATTCATTCATATTTGTTTGTTGTTGTGTTAATCCATTGAGTTGTGGGAGTTTAGAGACTTTGGAATTTATCAAAGGTTTGATCCTGTACAAAGCTATAGATTTCAGCATGTCGTTCTCTGTCAAGCATGTAAGTTATTCCTCAAAAATACTGTGTCTAGTCCACTAGTCATCATTACAATCAAATTCTCGAACTTGACATTATTTGGAGCGTCTAGAACGACGCTTAATAATACGCAAACAGATTTCTGAAAGTAGACTAGGGACTTAAAATTAAGCATGTTAACTGGTAGAGATTCGGGAATAAAAGTTTATCACAATATACTCCTTCTTATTAAAACTATCTACATTGATTTTCGTTTTTTTCGCCGCAATTTCTATGTGATTCAAGCACAAGGATCTCTTAGCCACTATGAGGATGGAAATAAGAAATATAAATTATGTTTCGCCTCATTTGGAACATAACCAGAAACAGTTTTTTTTTGTAATGAATGGACCAAAATGTGTACTAAGGTAGGCAACTCTCTATGCTAATCAAGTACAGGGGTCCTTAGTCACTATGAGACTGGAAAAAATGAATAAATACCACTCCATGGCTGCTAACACTGTCTAGGTAGGTTGAGCTGAGAAAACTAAACAGCTGAAATTTCTCTCTTGATTAAAGATTTAATGCGTGGTCGCTGTTCTTACGGTACATTGCACCATAAAAAGGCGGCATATCCATCGGCTAGGTGTCCATTCACGTTATTTCTGCAGAAGTTGTGAGTTTGAGGAGAAGATAGTGACACAGTTTTACTCAATGTTCTGGAATGTATATTCTTCATATCCCTAAAGAAACTGTCTGTCTGAAGTGAGATTGTAGGGAATCATGTGACTTTGGACATACGATCCTTCCCAATTGCATGCATCAGAGCCTGACATAACTTGTTTGTATGATGGCCACTTATGTAAGAAACTACTTCTCATCAGTGGCTTAAAGTTGATGTGGGGAGCTTCCTTCCAAGACTAGTTATATTTAAAAAAGTTTTATAAGCTACGACAAGCCTTGAAAGTGTCTAATCATCAGTGCTTCTAGGTACTACTAGGTATGACCATTTATTCTATAAATGGCAGCAGCCATCTCATCTAAAGCTTAATTTACTGCATAAAATTTGGTGTATTTGTGGAAAGTTTTAAAGTTTCGTTACACCAAAAGACAGTTACAACAGCCATGGTGTACGGTAGTTTTGAATAAATCTTTAGCGTTATAAAAACAAAACTTGCATTGCTGTCGAGTATAACTCCCTTACAGTTATGTATGTCTACTTGTTTAACGTTACCACTAATATAACTATTACAGTTACGGCCAAACTTTTATGTATAATTATATGTATGTACGTACATGCATACAGTAAAGCCTGCTTTGCTTTACTCATTTCCACAGTAATTTAAACTAAAATACACTTTCATTTTGTGAAGGAACCCAACACTGTTTGAAACGATTTAATGTTTTAGAGGGCCTATGTTAGGTTTTGATACTTATGTATGTTCTTCACCTTCTCCTTATCCTTTTTCGTCGGTCCTGTTTCTACTGTCACTCCTACTATTTATTTCATTTATGTATTCAATAGAAATTATACTTAATGACAATTGCGCTGCGCTGGACTGCTTTGGCTGTAATGTGTTGGCTGGGTTAACTTACCGACCGACCGTCCGTTTCGTTCATGTTATTGTTTAAACATTTTCCAATAGATTCATAATTATGCAAATGTAATTATTTACGTACAATCCGTGGCGTTAAGGCCAGGGTGGTACGTACAGAAGGGAATTCAGAGAGTCGAGGAACAAGAAAAAGGATACAAACACAGTTTGTAATAATTGTTTACCGAAATACAAACACTTTGTACACCACCAACACCACCATCACCATCATCCCCACCACTGACATAATAAAATGGGCAGTTGGTTGTTGGTTGATTGTTCGTTCAGTTCGAAATTCTTTATTCCTCGAATGCCAATAAAATCTGTGTGGTGTAGTGTAGAGCGATGATGGTGGGAATAGGAACAAAACATCCATTGCAGCAGCTCACACACATAATAAGGGTTATTTGAGCATTCATTGTACAATATATACCAGAGAGAGAGAAGAGAGTACAAGCTATGAGGAGAGCTGTAGAAGAGCAATAGAAATTAATTGAGAACAAAAGTAGGAGTTGTGTCAATTAGGAAAGGGTGTGATTTATAATTTAAAGTCCTAATAAATCTATTGTATGTCTTGAATATAAACGAAATGCACTTTAAAACCTAAACGTCAATAAAACGAAAGAAAATGCAAGCAATTCTGAATAACTTTGTTTCAAACATGCTCAAGATAGTGATAGACAGTCACAACATCCTTGAGATTGTGGAGAGACTCAAGTTATCTACTGCTCAATGCGTCTTTCTGAAGGGAAAATTCACTGAGACAGGGCTACAGGAGATGGTTGATCCTCTATAAAAGTCCTTGTTCTAGTCGCCTTCATTGGGCTTTTGACAGCCTTTCAATGTTGTCAGATACAGTGCCATCTTTGGGGTAGAGAGACAGATGTATCTCTGGATCGAATCTTTGATAGGCTGTTAGTGTATGTATAACCTCAGTAGATGTGTGCGTAGGAGGGAGGGTACCTCGTTGGGTGTTCTCCCGCCTCTTCTCTGGTTAGACGTCGTAATTAAAATTATGCAAAATAAAGGAAGGTGAGCAGTAGTTTCTGCTGACGACTTGTTTATGCAGGGACCCTCCCCCTCAGCAATGAGTGAAACCAGTGGAGTATCTCTGATGCAATAGAACATAGACCATAGCATCTGCAAACTTGGTTTAATGGCAACGTCATAGCCGTTGAAAGGAAGAAAATGAAAAAAAAAGGATTTCTCCGAGTTGTGATATGGATTCATGTCATTATGTATATTCATTCCACAGTTAAAGTGAAAGTCGTCAGGGCAAGTCGCAACTTTCCATTTGTAAGATGATTTCTCGAGCAAATCGTCTTCCAGCTTTGCTTTAAACCGAGCGATTACTTGGTTTTTATGGTCATTTTAGAGTAACTTGTAAATTAAAATCAACTTGAGAATGTTATTCGAATATTTTCCAACGCGCTTTACAGCCTCAAGGATATTTTGGCTGTTTGATAAACACGCACAGAGAAATACTCATATGCCTACATATGTAAGTATGTATGCTTATCTTCATATGTACATACATACACATATGTATTTATGGATGTAGTTGGTCGATTCAATTTCTTTGTATATTATTATGATAATGATGATGTCTGCGATAACGATAATTCACCTGAACATTCATAAGCTTTTGTTGAAACAGCGAAATGTACAAAAAAGGGTAACCCTTTAATTGCTTACTTTTACTCTTTAATAATGGAGAAGAGCATTGAAAAATGCAACTAAAAAGATGTCCTAATTGAAGCTCTTAATTGGAGAGTAGTACACGTTATTTTCCCAACATAATTATTAATATGAGATGTGCGATTGAATTTTGTCAATTACTAGTCGCCGTAGTCTAGTAGGTAGTGTATTGTCTTATTAGACGCGAAGCCATGGTTCAAATCCCCGGTCAGACATCAAAACGATATATGAAAAATATTTCTTCGGCGACTTCCATTCAGCAGATTTCTGGCAAAAACTCTGAGAGTAAATAATTGCCATGAAAAGTCTCTCAAAAATCTATCGTTCGGAGTTGACTTTAAACTGTACGTCCCGCCACTCATGTTTAAAATTAACGCACACAACATGAGTGGTGTTGAGAAGCTAGGGTGTAATCCTGACTGAAGGGTTGTAATGGCCAATTATGTACATATGTATGTATGTAGAGGAATCCAACAAAGGGTGATCCTATTGGATTCCTCTGCTTGTATTAAATTTTATATCTGGGTTCAAACACGATTACTTCTTTTTCGTTGTTAAACGATTGACATTCGTAAGTGTCAAACTTTTCAATAAATAAATGGCACTTCAGTTAAATGACAACCAACCTTGCCACTAAATAAATAATCCGATACATCTTATGATATAATAATCCTGGATTTTCATTTTCTAATTATTTTATTGTGCTTTTGGTTGGGACATCCTAATTAAATTTGTTCTCCCATTGTATATATGTATGTATATATGTATTTACATTTGTATGTGTGTATTTATATACATATGTACATATGTAATGGTCAATTTTAGTAATACGAAATCTTATTATATAAACCATATTGTTGATGTATGGCATTTACATACATATGTACATACATACATCTGCTACATACAGACATCTTTATGTATAATACCCATATATACAGTTGATGCTATCATAAAATTCATTATATTTTATGTACCATATTGCTCATTATAATTGCAATAACAATGATATACGATACATACTTAGTCATACATACACACATGCATGCATACATACATAGATACATAGTTATCTGACGTACTATGTATGTAAATGAACTGGGAATTGAGTTGCTTATGTATGTGGATGGACGTGTATTTTGTGGTGGCGTTGTTAAAACTTATTAATATATTATGTTCTCTCAATATGTATGTATGTATGCACATAATATTCTTGTTGTTGTACTGCATGCCACTTATCGAGTACATAGAAATCGGTACCTATGTGCCCCCTAAACTTGCTTATATGTCGCTCGCTAGCTCGCTGGTTATATTGTTGTTTTCCTATTACCATTCTAATACAAGATGTCTGTCTGTCCGTTCTCCTTTGTGCATGTGTGATATCATGTGTATTGTGTCGTAATATTGTTTCACAAACCAATATTGGATCTCATTTTAGTTATGATTTGCTTTGGCTTTATTTTAGTTCAAAGCCACCGCCACCACTGTCACCATCCATCCACCAGCTTCACCTTTTTAAATTAATACATACCTTTATCTCCATCTCCATTTGCGCCTTCTCCCTCTTATCACCACCTACCATTTAGAGAATATTTAAGTACATATATGCGCCTCTAAATCTATGGCATGTTTCGTACATTTCGAACTCATTATATTTGAGTGTCATTTGGTCTCTTAGAATGCGGCCTTATGTCCATAATTCTAAAATAGATAATTTAGCATATATGTATGTATGTATGTAATTGTTAAAACTAAGTGGTAGCAAGAATGGAGGTGTGTGTACACTGTACAGGGATTATGTTTATACGCATTATAATATGATTAGTTTTCTGTATTTGAAAATATCAGAAAGTCTTTAAAAGTTAAGAAAACAAAACAAAAAAGAATAAGAATAAGAACCTTTCAACTAAGCTCTAGGAGCATCAGAAGTGTTGCTGACACTGTGAAAGTTCAGATGATAACTAAATAAATGATAGTTAGATTGATCGAATGTCTCAGAAATTTTGTGGTAAAATTTTATGTTATGCTGGTCACACAACTACATTCCAATCCCCCTATAAATTCTGTTAAATTATCAAGCAATAGTTTGTTATGGACGTTGGCAGATCCTAGCCTGAAAAGGGCCTTAAATGATTTGTATCTGTAGCGGACAGAATTCGCTCACCTATTAATAACTTCTACAGAAGTTGTGGAGATTGTACGAAGTGAAAGAGAGAGTATTGTCCACTTGATGTGCCAATATCCGTCTCTGGCTAGATGGGAACTTTTGTCTTTTGACTCTCCCCTCCTCGTTCTGAGCTATCTTTGCTTGACATCAAATCGAACTCCTTTACATTTATTAAACCTTCACGCTGCTGGTGTTCAGATTGATTTTAAAAGAATTATCCGAAGTCGTATTCAAAGCAGAATGCGATGAGAGAGAGAGAGAGAGGGCGGTAGGACCTATTCCCTTAGGAGAAGTTTGAACTACAAAATCTAGTTTACAAGATGATGCGATTTCGAATTTTTTCTGATGATTTATAAATCGAATATTCACGAGAATAGAATAAGTAATAGAGGAGATTACATTTTAACGCATCTTTTTAAGAGTTTGTACGTCTATTCATTCCCTCAAACTATCTGTTTCTATGTAAACAAATGTTTTGTATCGCCCCTTATAAACCACAGCAAATGGAATAGAATCCCAAACCATTTACCTAGCCAAACCATTCATGATTACTTATTGCATTACTTTGGTAATGTTTAAATACAATTTTAGTAGAAAAATAAACTTTTATTAATGTTTATATATGTATTTACATTTAATTAAGTTTAGAAAAAAACAGGAACCAGTTTTGCCATTCATATTACTACTAATGATGTGTGTGTGAGTGTACGTTTGTATGTCGAAAAAAAAAACTAAACAAAAACTTGATATTTTTTTCAGCAAGAACTTTCAGTTTCAATGGATGAAAAGATTTATTAAAAATTTGTTTTTGTATTTTTTTTTTAGTTATTCATACACAATATTAATATAAATTTGGTTTTATATTTGGCCATTTATTGTGAATCGCCATTTAAATATATTTTCTTTGGCCATATTAAGTAAGATATGCTAAATTTAAACTAAAATAAGCTTATGTATGCTTATTAGACGTAAAGCCTAGGTTAAAATCCCAGGTCAGACATCAAAACGATGCCTCTTCGCAGATTTCTGGCAAAAACTCTGCCATGAAAAAGTTTCTCAAATATCTGTTATTCGGGGCCGACTTTAAATTTTAACACCAAGAAAATATATTTTTGTGTGTTATTTTAATGCAAGCCGTTTCCTCAGTATGTTCTACAGGAGACAACCGTTACGTTGTTTATTTTCAAAACGAAGTGGATATACTACATCAGTGTTGTTAACGTTAAAAAAAATGTGAAGAAAAAAATTTGATATTCATACACTAATACTAATACATGATATGATAATATATAATAATTTATAATGTTATTAATTAATTAGGAATTATTACCATTAATTCGATTACTCCATAATTAAATAATATAAAAATTGTGTATTCTTATAAAAAAGAAAAGAAAAAACAAATATACATAAATGACTCATTTACTAGAAATATTTTGTCTCTCTTTTTCTGTAATTATTTATCTGTGGTCTGTATTTGTACATTGCATTTGCCGGTTATTAGAATAACCACGTGTTTTGAATATTTTTCCCCCTTTTTAATACATTTTATTGTTTAATCTTTCATATATATTTTTAAAATTCCCCCTTCCTTGGTTATTATTAACACGACTATTAAAATCCCAAACAATATTCTTATCAGTATTTGTATGCAAAAAGAGAGCTAAAAGCTAAAAGAGAGAGAGAGAGAGATAAAAATTAAAAACTTTAATAATAAACACACGTAATGTACGTAATTGTACGTCACACTGTCAAAAAAGACTAATGTGACCAACTATGTAAATGTTTCCAAACTATTAGTTTTTGTTCAATAAGTTTAATAACAATAAAATATATTAAATATGTGAATTCGTCATACAAATGCACTTACTTTTTGTTTCTTTTAAAATATGTTTGTACATAAACAATCACCACTTCCCCTCTATATGAGAAATAAAGCTAATCTAAATATATACTATGTGTGTGTCTATGTATGTAAATTAGAAAATAAAAGTAAACATATTCAAACAAAAACAAAAAAGGAAAACTTGTTGGTTGACCACGTGCTTTTTTAATTTATTTTGTTGCTGTGGTACTAAATTTAGAAGAAAAAAAAAGAAATAGAAAAACACTACCCGCATGTACGGCCGGCCACCTTCTATTTTAAATAAAGCACGTTTTTTCCTTTTACTCTCTTTTATAAACAAAACATAACAGAAAAAAATGAAAGGCTTTATATACTCATTTTTTTTATTTATTTTGCTAAGAGAGGGAGAGCATTTTTTTCGCTGTAATAATAAAGAGATTTTTTTTTTCAAATTTTCTAAAATTAGGGGCGCAAAAAGGAGATATGTATGTAGTGAAAAAATGATTTTTTTAATGCAAAACAAAACATTTATTTTCGTTGTCATACTTTTTATTCTTTTTTAATACCTAAACAGCGATCTTAACATACAATGTCAAGGCATTGTATGCGTAATGACAGGGTTTCAGGTTGTTGACTTTACTATTTTATCAATTCGAATTTAAAAAAATATTTTATTAAATAAAAAAAATTGTTTTTCTATTAGAAAATAAAGGGCGTATTAAACCGTTTTGTGTGTTTGATTAAAACAACAGAAAACCATAGAAGAAAATAAATTTTTAATTAAATTTTTAAGTTCGAATGCACAACCCCCACCAAATTGGCAGAGTAGTACACATTATTTTCAATAACGGGTTCCATCATGACAACGTCAATAGAAGTCAATAGGAAGAACTCCCTACAGAGCATCTCAAGCTAAAGGATATCCCAACATAGTACTTATTAATATGAGATGTGCGATTGAATTATGTCAATTATTAGTCACAACACTTCAACTATCATTGTCATCTTGTCAAGAACCCTTCTGATTTCTATTGAATTGTTATTTTATTCGTATTGTGCAGTAATCTATAAAGATTTCCACTCTCAGCAACTTATAGATCCTTCTTCCATAAGCAGTGTGTACTTTGCCGCATCTAATCTCTTTAGGGGATATCCCGGGGATGTTTACAAATATTTCAGAATCACTGGCTTAGAAGATGACATTGATAATCTTTTGGAAGTTTCTCTTTAAACTGCTGTAGAAAAGTGATGCTGTCGTTTATGTTGATAAGGATTAGAGCCATATGGCCCACATACACGAATAGGGGTTTTTAAATATTGAAATTTAAATTTCTTTTATTTTTTACATCAAATATTGTTTTAAAAATGAATTTCTTTTAACTTTTTGCTTCAATTGCAGGTGGTGGTCGAGATTTACAAACAGCTGTCATATACGCTAAAAACAGCAGCATAACAAAACAGGCCCAAAGCAATAATAATTCTTTACTAATATCAAATCAGCCAAGAACAGCAGCCACTGCAACAACAAATCGTAACACAATGCCAAAAAAAACGAATACGTCATCATCGGGTAAGTTCAAAACCACTTTAAAAAAGTTTTAATTCTATTGTTTATATAACAGTATTATTATATATAATACGTTATTAAATTAAATATTTATTTATAAATTATGCAACTTTTACTATTAATATTTACTAACTTGCTTCTATAAATTATTGTTATTATTGTTATTGTGTTATTGAAAAACTGCTAAACAAATTCCAAATATCGAATGAATTACAAACAAACAAAAAAAAATTGAAATTGAATTGAAAACAGTTGGAATGTCAGCTGCCTATCCCAGTAGTTCGAATGCTGCTGCTATTGCAGCCGCTATAGGACAAACGCCAACGAATGCATATGCCCAACTGGGTATGGGTCATTTCAATACTAGCCAACTAATGGGTATGGCAGCTCTAGCAGCTGCTGGTGGCTTAACAACAAATTCAACTACAATTAATCCTCTAATGTCTCTAACTACGCCACCAGGTAGTAGTGGTGGTGGCGGCTTATCATCATCTTTAAATGTTAACAATACTAGTATGACAACAACTTCAAATACTTTGGCAAATTCAACAGTAGGAAATAGCTCAAATCAAGCCTCCCCAAACGCATCGTCGTATTATCAAGCCTCATCGAATTTTAATATGGCAGCGTCTTTATTGGCGCAGAGTAAGTCGAGTAATGTTGGTAACAACCAAAAAATTTCTTTTTTCTTCCATCTTTATACCATAACTCTTCACTCCAATTAATAAGATGCTTCAGTCAAAATAGCAAAATACGATAATATTTCGTTAATAAGTATAATTTTTGTATTTTATTTATTTTCTTTTGTTGTTGTGTTATACATAGTTTAAATTAAAATTAAAACAAAACCCAATAAACACCACCACAACCATATCCACAAATTCGAATACAACCAACCAAACACCGCCAACATTTGCTTACTCTTTGTTACTTCAACTCAACTCAATTTATTTTATTTGTTTTGAAATACTTTTTATTTAAAACGTATCTTAGAAAGCCATCACCCACCATACCCATAGAACAAGACAAACATTTACATTTTATTTCTCTAATACAACCATTCGAAAACGATGTGATTTTCTCAAGAACAAATGTTTCCTTCTCCCGATTACGAGCTGATATAATAATAAATAACAAGACATCAGTTTAAGTTAGACTAGGGTATACCTGAATTAAGAATACCTAGGGCCTATCGATTCGATTCGACCTTCAATCTCAATCTTTATGGTGTATCCCTATAATGTCTATATTTTCCTCATGATTTTCCAACGCAGCTTCAAGCACCGCTGTAGAAAAGGTTTTCGATAATGCAAACGCATGCCAGTCTTTGCATCTTATCCAACACCATCTGATCTGTTTTTAATATTCTTAAATTTATTCTACCTGTTCAAATAATGGCCTAATATGTCATGATTAGCCTGAACACATTATAATATACATCTAATGCATATTTTTTGAGTTGCATTCCAAAAATTTTCCCTCAAGTCTTCTGCATATCATTATGGCATGATTGGCTCTTATAAAAACTTTCTAAGATCAGTCCAAAGTAAACCCTTTTTCAATAACTGATTTTACAATAAATTAGCGAATATTGCACATTAGTTCTGAAATTACATCGTTTTCGAACGGAGTATATTTATTTTTTTTTTTTTCTTAACTTTATGTGTAGTCCATTATGCTTTCAGTATCTATCTTTTGGTATTTCTTTGGTTATAAATTATTATCTTAGCATTGTAAGTCGGATTTTCTATCATATGAATACACTATTTATCCTCGGGTATTTTCGCTCTTTTTTTTTTTCTTTTTGTTTATTTTTCCGTTTTTGTTGTGTGTTTTACCATAAAGTGAGCATGGGCTTGGGTTATGATTCACCGTCTTCCACCAATACGGCCAATTCTGGTCTCTCAACACAGTCCAAAGTCAATACAATGGTTTTGCAAAAAATACAAGCCTTAATCGCAGCAAATCCACAATTTATAACCAGCGGCATACCAAATCAATTATTATCGCAGCTCCTCATGCAGCCAATGAAGGTAAGATATGCTTGAAATATAAAAAATTAAAAAAATAAATTTTAATTTATTATTATTTTGTTATCTTAATTTAATAGGTTACCACACCCATGATGCAGACCGAAGAAGATGAGGTAGACTATGAAGAAATGGGTGTAGCCGAAACCTATGCCGAATATTGGCCAGCTAAATGTAGGTTTTTTTCTCTCCATTTTAAATTGTTTAAATACATGATGCAGTTCACTTAATTTAATTTTGTTTTGTTTTTTTTTTAGTAAAATTGGGTAAAAAGCATCCTGACCCTGTGGTAGAAACCGCTTCACTATCATCAGTCGAGCCCTGCGACGTTTATTATGATTTATCCATACCTCAAGATACCATACAAAGCGGCCAGTTGAGTGCTTTACAATTGGAATCCATTACATATGCCTCCCAGGCCCATGATCATCTCTTGCCCGATGGCAGTCGTGCCGGTTTCCTTATAGGTGATGGTGCTGGTGTGGGCAAAGGTCGTACCATAGCTGGCATTATCTATGAGAATTACATGAAGGGACGTAAGAAAGCTTTATGGATTTCAGTTTCGAATGATTTAAAATATGATGCCGAACGGGATCTGTCCGATATAGGAGCTGGCAAAATAGAAGTTCATGCCTTAAATAAAGTAGGTTTATCTTTCTCTCTCTCTCTTGATCTCTTTGCAATCTCCATCCAGTATGTTTTAATTAATTTTCTTACTTATTTTTCTAGTTTAAATATGCAAAAATCAATTCCGATGTTAACAACAATTGCAAAAAAGGTGTCGTATTTAGCACATATTCTGCTTTAATTGGTGAATCGAATAATAAGACTGGCAAATACAAGTCAAGACTTAAACAGTTACTGCAATGGTGCGGTGAAGACTTTGACGGTCTCATCGTATTTGATGAATGTCATAAGGCTAAGAACTTATGTCCTGTAGGCTCAGGCAAGCCTACTAAAACGGGGCAAACGGTATTAGAATTACAAAATAAATTACCCAAAGCCAGAGTGGTATATGCCTCAGCTACGGGTGCTTCGGAACCCAAAAATATGGCCTATATGGTTCGTTTGGGTTTATGGGGCCAGGGCACAGCATTCCCAACATTCAATGACTTTATAACAGCCGTAGAGAAAAGGTAAAAACCTAAAGTCGCCTTAACCTCACTTTTTATTCTCTAATTTTTTGTTTCTCTTATTTCTTGTAGAGGTGTGGGTGCTATGGAAATAGTGGCCATGGATATGAAATTGCGTGGCATGTATATAGCCAGACAGTTAAGTTTTCATGGTGTTACCTTCAAAATTGAAGAGGTAAACTTGACGAAGGAATTTCGCCGTGTCTATGACGAGTCTGTGGATTTGGTAAGTTCAACAGAAAATCATTTTCAAAACATTTTTAATTATTTTTATTTATTTTTTCTAATCATTTTAGTGGGTAGAGGCCATGCAAAAGTTTACTGAAGCAGCGGAATTAATCGATGCCGAAAGTCGCATGAAAAAGACAATGTGGGGCCAGTTTTGGTCTTCACATCAAAGATTTTTTAAATATCTTTGTATAGCCGCCAAAGTTAATCATGTGGTGCATATTGCCCGCGAAGCTATTAAATATGGCAAATGTGTTGTGATTGGTCTACAGTCTACGGGCGAGGCTCGTACTTTGGAACAATTGGAAAGAGATGACGGTGAACTAACTGACTTTGTTTCAACAGCCAAGTAAGTAACAGCCAACACAGCTGGTTTAAAAACAAATGCTAATACAAGCAATTATTAATTTTTGTTTTGTTTTTAAACCTATTCCAGAGGTGTTTTCCAATCGTTGGTGGAGAAACATTTTCCTGCGCCCGATCGAAATCGTATTAATCGCATTTTAGGTTTGACAGGTCCCTCCTCTAGAGACGATAAGAAATCCACATTACAATCTATTATAGCTGAGGTGACAGCTGCCAAAAATAAAATTAAAGAGGAACCGCACTCCTCCTCTACGACAACCAACGCCAATAAACGTAAGTCTGCACGTGCCGATAACCATAACAGCAAAAAATCACGCACTGATTCATGGCTGGATAGTGATAATGATAACGATTCCCAAAATGAATCGGGTAAAGAATCCGATTTTAAATTATCCAATTCAGAATCAGAAGAATCGGATACTGGCAACCATAGTGACAGTTATGAATCCTCCGATTTTAATCCTTTTGGCGGCAGTGGTTCAGATTCCGATACGGATCCCTGGTTGGCACGTGCCAAAAAGAAGAAGAAAAAGAAGACCAAAGCGAAAGAGTCATCATCATCATCATCTGCAGCTGTTACAACAAATATTAACAACAATAATAATAATAATAACAAAGTTAACAGTATAAATAATATCTCCTCCGCCGTTTCTACCGCCACTGTATCACCGCCCAAAAAGAAAGCCGCCCAAACCACACAAGATAAAATCCAAGACTTGTTACAGAAAAAACAAGAACTAAAAGGCACTGTTACCCAAATAGGCGTACATGGTGTGCGTTTAAATTATGGTCCCCCACCGAAAGATGCCATAGAGAGAGCCTGCTCCATGAAAGAGGAGCTTTTACGTAAAATTGAGTTACTGGGTGAACGTTTGCCGCCCAATACTTTGGATCAATTGATAGATGAATTGGGTGGTCCAGATAATGTAGCTGAGATGACAGGTCGTAAGGGTAGAGTGGTGCAATCAGACGATGGTTCCATACAATATGAATCACGGTCTGAACAAGATGTTCCTCTAGAAACTTTAAATATCACCGAAAAACAAAGATTTATGGATGGCGAAAAAGATGTGGCCATTATCTCTGAAGCAGCCTCCAGTGGTATATCATTGCAAAGTGATCGTCGTGTACGCAATCAAAGAAGGCGTGTCCATATCACTCTGGAACTGCCCTGGTCAGCTGATCGTGCTATACAACAATTTGGTCGTACACATCGTTCCAATCAGGTTAATGCTCCCGAATATATATTTTTAATCTCGGATTTGGCGGGTGAAAGACGTTTTGCTTCGACGGTAGCCAAACGTTTGGAATCGCTTGGCGCCTTAACACATGGCGATCGTAGAGCTACAGAGACCAGAGACTTGTCTCAGTTCAATATCGATAATAAATATGGCCGCACGGCCTTAGAAACTGTGATGAAAACCATTATGGGCTATGAACAGCCTTTAGTACCACCACCCAACGATTATCGTGGTGATTTCTTTAAAGATATTGCTGGCGCCTTAGTTGGCGTAGGCATTATTGTCAATAGCGAAACAAATCCGGGTGTGCTAAGTTTAGACAAAGACTACAATAATATATCCAAGTTCTTAAATAGAATCTTGGGTATGCCGGTAGAATTACAAAATCGTCTCTTTAAATATTTCACCGATACTCTAACGGCCATTATAAATCAAGCCAAAAAGGGAGGACGTTTCGATTTGGGTATATTGGGTGAGTAGAAGAAAAAAAAAAGAAAAATTAAAATTGAAATTGAGAAAACAAAGAAATAATGTTTTGTATCTCCTATTTTATTATAGATTTGGGTGCCGCTGGAGAAAACGTAACCAGAGTGAAATTGGTACGCTTCTTACGTAAACATGCTACGGGCAAAGCACCCACCGAATTACATACCGTACGTGTTGAAAGAGGCATGATTTGGCAAGAGGCCATAGACAAGTAGGTTTTCTTTTAAAAGAAAATTGGTTTCTTTTGGAATGTATGTTTTAAAATGTTTTTGTTTTTGTTTTTGAATTTATTTCATTAGATATGCCGATCTGATAAGTGAACATGAAGGCTTCTATTTATCCCATCAAGTACGCAATAATAAGCGAACCGCAATATTGGCAGTGGAAATAGAAAACCCAATCACTTTACAAAATCAACTGAACAATAAAAAGAAAGATAAAACCACCAGCAAGAAAGAAATAATGTTTCAAATTTATAGACCCAATACGGGCCTACAAGTACGCCATGAATCGTTGGCTGAAATTGAAAAAAAATACAAAAAAGTCAAAATGGAAGAAGCTGAACCACACTGGACCCAACAATATGATGCTTCGGTTAATACTTGCTCGCATGCCTACTGGAATGGTAATTGCCGTAATGTTAATATGGGCACAGAATGTGAGGTAAGTCGTCGTTATCGTTGTCGGCTATATACACAGAAAAGGTCGAAAAAAAAGTTTGATTTTATTTATATTTTGTTTTATTTTTTATTTTTCTTTAACAGGTGGGCTTACGACAACGTCTCTACTATGTTTTAGCCGGTTCGGTATTATCGGTGTGGTCTCGCGTTGAACAAATATTGGCTATGCGTAATGCAAATAATAAAATGCAAGTTATACGCATGAAAACAACCGAAGGCGAAAAAATTGTAGGCACTCTAATACCAAAAACATGCCATGAATTGCTTATGCAAGATCTTAAGTCTGATGCTGAAAAACACGAAGAAGTTAACTTTTAAGTAAAGCTTACAAACAAACACCATTAATATAAACAACAGACAAACTCTCTTTTTTTATATAAAAAAAACATAAAAATTAATACACTTACAAGAAGAAAAATAAAAAATAAGATAAAATAATAAACCATAAATGTATAGAAAGATCCCTGGGATTAACTATCCTCTAACCCCCTTCCCTGTTGAAAGAAGAAAAAAGAAATACAAATTTCCCCTAAGCCCCCGCCCCCCTAAACCTATAAACTATTTAATGTATAAGAGTAAATTAATGAAAAAAAGGTGTAGTGTTTCCAGTTAAATTTTATTTGATTTTTTTTTTATTATTTGTTAAACTACACACTACAACACTTCACCTAAGAAAACCAAAATAACGCTTAATTTATGGACTTTTTATTTTAATTTAATTTATCTCTCCTTTTTTATAGTTTTAATGTTGAATTTTTTATTATATAATAATAATTATTATTATTATTTTTGAATTCTATTTTCAAATGCAAGTTATAATTAATATTTAATTATAATAATTACTTAATAGATTAAATGTAATCATCATCATTTACAAATAACATAACTTTGTAAATCCCCTTTAGAAATTAAAACAAGAAAAAAAAATTAAAACAAGAAAACAAGAAAAAAAACAAATTTTAGTAATAAAACTTTAACGCTATACATAAATATAAATATTAAAATAATAATAATAAACAAAAACATATTAACATATTAAAAAGCAAAACTATTATTATATAGAAGCAACAAAAAAAAAGTTAATAATAAAAAAAGAAATTCTTATAAAAACAATTAATTTTAAAATAATATTATACAACTTAAAGAAACTTCTATTTTTTATTACAGTTTTACTTAAAAAAAAGGAATTTTTTTAATTAAAATTGTCTTTAGCTTGAAGTAAGCTTAAAATCTTTATTTTTTTAACATAATTTAATATTTATTTTCAATATTAATCTGATATTCTCTTTGCGTACCACTATCATCGCGAAAATTCAATTATTTTTAACGGTATTCATGTCTAATTTCAAAATTTAATTTTTCTCTACTTGAATTGAAGCTGTTTTGTCTCTTTTAAAAGGGTAGAAGTGGCTGTGAATCCAAGAGGTTTTCTATTTCTTCTAATACAGGTATCATTCAGAGCTTCTGAAAATAAGTCTTTATCCTCAACAAATCAATGCGATTATCTGCATAGTAGAGGTGAAAGCGTGTTTGTAGGGTTTTACACCCAAGAGGTTAAGACCAATTTGCCCATTTCTATAGCATCCGCAGAACATAAATGACTCTGGCAACTAAGTTAAGTGTGCTCCTTTGAAGTTTGAGCTTGCCATGCGCCCTCCAACTACAAATTCAGCTAAAGGAATTTATTTTGTCTATTTTTCCCTGATAGACTAAAAATGTTTATTGCATTTGTGCTTTTAATTGCATAACCTTAGTTTTAAGGACATTTGCCTTAAAACTATTCCTTCACTAATATGATCTAAATGTCTGAGTGAGTACGTGACAGTAGGTAGATATCGTCCGCATAGTCAAGCCTGACCCTTTGCATATCTCAGTTACCTGGCGCATTACATTACATTATTGATGGTTTTCTTCGCATATCCTTTAGCAATCAAGGTGCAGTAGCATGTTGTATGCCCGATTAAGTTTTCTTACAAAAAAAATTTGCGGCAACCTATTTATATTTGGAATTGTTGCTCATAATCGTTTTATTTATTATTATAGTTTTTGTAATAAATGTTCATATGTATATTTATTTTAATTTTTTTTATTCTTATAATTTTAAGTCTTACAGTTTTTAATAGTTGTTTAGTATTTAAGAAAAAATATATATAAAAATTACAAACAAAAAAATATGAAAAAAATACTAATTTTATGTTTAACTGTATATTACTATGCGTATAATAAATTAAAGTTAAAAAATATAAAATAAAAATTAAACTGATACATGAAATAAAAGAACTTAAGAAAGGTTTAAAAAAATATGAAAACCTATCACTAAGATTAAACGCAAATAATGTTCGATTTATTAAACAAATGGACAAGGAAATCAGAAAGCAGAGTAAGACTTCTTTGTCAACGATTAAACTGGAGTACAAAATGCAGTGTTTTCTAAAATTCTTTAAAAAAATTCACTTTTTATTTACTTCTTTCATCAAACACAATAACAAAACATATGTATTAAGAAAATAAATACTTTTTATAACTTAAAACCCGAATGTATACTAACAATACCGAATGTTAAATTCTCATATCGTACCATTTCGAAGCCAGCCTGTTCTATCATGTGCTTAAAGTCTTCTTGCTTAGGAAACTTGCGTATACTTTCTACCAAATATTGATATGGTTGCCACTGGCCAGCTAAAATTTGGCCCATGGGTGGTATGACTTGAAAAGAATATTGATCATATAGCCATTGCATAGTATCATTTTCCAAATGGCTGAATTCCAAACACATAAAACGACCGCCAGGTTGTAAAACACGATAAGCCTCACGTAAAACCTGTACAAGATAAAATCTTTGTTTAAACGAAGTATAAATAATATACAGAGGCTTTTAAAACAACCTTATCTATGTGAGTACAATTGCGTATGCCAAAGGCAATGGTATAGGCATTATAGGTATTTTCTCTGAAAGGTAATTCCTCAGCATTGGCACACTGCCAGTCTATGGTAATGTTGTTCAATTTGTCCTGAGTAAGTCCCAAACGTTTGGCTCTTTCCTCGCCCACATCAAGCATATGTTGATTTATATCCGATACAGTAACATGGCTTTGTTTATTAAAGGGATTGGCTTGATTTTGTAAATATTTTAAATATCTAAAAGTAATGTCACCAGTACCGCCTGCCATATCCAATAAACGAGTACCAGGTGTTGGACCTAAACGCTCTATAAACATATCCTTCCACAGGCGATGAATACCCACAGACATCATATCGTTCATTAGGTCGTAGGACTTGGCCACATCTTCAAATACTTTGTGCACTATTATGGAAAAGTTATTAATATAAATATTATTTTCAAATAAACTTAAATACCTTTTTGTTGTTTCTCTTCTGCTCGAACAGTTTGGAAGCCAAAATGGGTAGTATCGTCCTTTTGTGTTGATTCATCTTTAGCGGGTGTTTGACTAGCTAGTCTTATGCAAGTTGTAGTTCTAAAGGCACTTAAAGCTGTATTTTGTAATAATTTTCTATTAACAAATCGGGTTGCATTCATTTTTTTACATAAAAATTATGAAATTACGTTGAAACTAAAAACGTTGCTTCAATAGTTATAGTCTACAGGGTCTATCAGAATCCAATTACTTTGAATGCCTTTAACAACCAGCTGTTAATACGCATGTTATCAAATCTGCTCGAATTCACATTTTTAATACAAACTTTAATTGTTTGTCGATAACGCTGTCATTCATTTTGAACCATTGTGATTAGCATTTTACAACAGCTGCAATCTTTTTTTGTTGATATCCACAAAAAATAAATTTTTATAATTTATATTTTTACAATATTATTAATTTTAAGTGTTTGAAGTGGCAATGTGTTAATAGAAATCAGTTTAAACATTACAAAATGTCTAGTGATTTATCATCTAAATGCCGTACTTGCCTAAGCGATTCTAATTTCTTCCATCAACTGTTCGATTATGTAGATGACAATTATAAAATATTGGAGATGTTGGATGGCGTAGTGCCTCAAATTGATATTAAATGTAATACACAATTCTCCACTGTAGTATGTCAGCCGTGTGTGGATAAATTGCTTACTGGCTATAAATTCCAGCAGCTGTGCATAGAAACCAATAATCGTTTACATGACTTGCTGGGCATTGCTGTGTTTGAGACAGAGCCCAAGGTGGAGAAGACATTGGATCCTTTGACGGGTGAGACAAATTTTAAAATGAAACAAGAGGTGGACGATGATGAAAGTTATGTGCGTGAAATAAATGCCGATGAATTGGAAGTGGCTATAAGATCAGACCATGAAAATGACAGTGATACAGATTCCAGGTAAAATAATAAATATTAAGCTTCTGTTAAGGCATTTTTAAAAAAGTACTCATTTTTATTTCAGCAATGAGCAGTTGTCAGTTCTTAAAGAAAGATCAGCGAAGAAACCTCCCTTGAAAGTGGAACACCCGGAGAAGTAAGTTTAGAGTGCTTTTAAATTTAATTTATAAACTCGGATTATTATAATTGGGTGTTCAAGTTAATACGTTACATATACAAACGACAGACCAGCCTTTTGTTAATCCTTAATAGCGAAAACTGATTGGTATGGTTTTAGATAGGTTGCAAAGTATTGCAGAATACTCAAGTTAAATTTCTGAACTTTATCCGGTGCTAATCAATATCTGCAAGAGGATTTACATCTTCAACAAAGTATCTCCTCTGAAGCTATCCGACTTATGTTTGAAACATACAGTCATCATAAATCTTTATTTTGGAATAATTCTGGTTAAGGGATGTACTCACCATTTTTCAATCTTGCCTGATTCTAGGATACGTTCATTTATGTTAATTATTATGATCATACACGTCCTCTAATCTGCTACTTCTTTAATTGATAGAAAGTTTAATTGATAGGAGTATAGTGTAGTGTAGAAGCTTCGTCTTTTTTAAGAAAAGATATGAAGACAATTTGAAGGCAGGGTTCAGACTAAGACTGGTAAGTGTTGAAATGCTTTTTTCTGCATTTCTTCCCAGTAGCAAAACCTCGAAGAAATCGAATTTAATTGTACTTCCAATTCTTTCCTTATTCTCCAATAAATGAAATCTAACTTTAAATATATTTTTTTCAGATTAAATAAAATTAAAATTCGTATAAATAATTTCCCCTGTAAAGAATGTGGCAAAGTGCTGAATAGTTATTATCGCCTTAAAAGACACAAAGCGATGCACACGCAAAAAGCTAAATATCAGTGTGAAACGTGTAATAAAACTTTTGCAGCTGAAAAGACTTTAAAAGTTCACATATTAACTCATAAAATAGAACAGAATTATAGTGCAGACGTTAATAGTGATCAAAATAACACAAATGAAATTAATGACACTAAAGAATTTGTGGGCAGCAAAGAAAATGACGATGAAGATAGCAAAGTGAATATGGAAGATCCGGACTCTAAAGAAACTTCTACATTTCAATGCACGGATTGTCCAAAATCTTTTGAAAAGAAAACTTCTTTATCGGCTCACTATAAAATGCATAGAAAGAAACATGCGAATAAATTGAATAACAAAGACAATAATAAATTGAATAACACAGATCAAAAAGAAACTGCTGAGGATAAAGAGCCCAATGTATTCATTAAAGAGGAATTGGAAATAACACCACAAATATTTGAGGAACCCATGGACGAGTTTGGAACAAATGGTGAATGGTTTAATAATAATAACGAGGATTCGGAGTATGTATTCGAAATATTTAAAACTCTTTTTCGCATTTTATGAAAAAAACACATATTGTTTTGCAGCAGTGACAATACGGAAAATAATCTTTTTGTCAAACCAGTTAAATCCACCAAAAATATTGACTTTGTAGACACCGGCATAGGTGAAGTAGAAAAGTAAGCATTTATTTAGTTTTGATAAAAAAAAATTAATTATGCTTAAGCAACACATTATTCTAGGCCCAATAAGAGCAATAATCGAAGTTTTCCTTGTGAAGTGTGCGGCAAGATATTCGATCGTCCTCATCCTTTAAAACGCCACAGTTCTGTCCATTGCCTTACCAGGCCCCATGAATGTAAAATTTGTAAATATCGCTTTGCCACCGTAAACAACTTAAAGTCACATTTATCTCAACATGAAAACGACACTATTGGCAATTTATCTAGCCAGTCACGTCCGGAAGGCTACAAATGTCCTCACTGTCCTAGACGTTTTGAAAAACAGGCATCCCTTTCAGCTCATAGCCAGATACATACACGCAATGCGTCGGAAACCAAATATTCCTGCATGGTATGCCAGCGTAAGCTTATCTCGGTGAGATCTTTAACGGAACACATAACAAACAAACATCCCGAAGTGGAAAAACATAAATGTGATCAATGCGGCAGAACTTTTGTTCTACACGCCCACTTGGTTGAGCATTTAAACCGTCATAAAGGCAATAAAAATTTGGTGTGTCTGATATGCGAAAGGGAATTTGCCTATCCAAACTCTTTAATAGAACATATGCGTTCACATAGTGGTGAAAATCCTTATTTATGTCCGCAGTGCGGTAAAACATTCCGTACTGCTAGTAATTTACGCCATCATATGGAAAGACATACCGGCTTAAAAAAATATCAATGTCCTGAATGCCCCAGTCGTTTTAACTGTAGATCAGACTTGATAAAACACGCCATAATACATACGAATGCTAAGCCTCACGTCTGTGATATATGCGGCTCAGGGTTTGCCAGAGCATTCTCTTTGCGAAAGCACAAATTACGGCATACTGGGGAGAAACCGTTTAAATGTGATCAGTGCAGTATGACGTAAGTTAGTTAAATATGAATAATATTGTCTATATTATATGGTTTATTTTTTATTTTAGTTTTTCTATGCTCACTCGCTTAAAACGGCATTTGCGCACCCATACCGGAGAGAAGCCATACAAGTGTAAATTCTGTGAGCGAGCATTTGCCGAGAGTGGAGACTTGAATAAACATTTGAGAACGCATGTAGGAGAAAATACATATATGTGTGATCAATGCCCTATGGCCTTTAAATATCATTCGGAATTACGACAACATCAATCGGAACATTACAAAATGGCACAAAAACTATTACAGCAGGCACAAAACAGCCAACAAGTGCAGCTAAATGATCAACAACAGCAGTTAAACATGACAGAACAAAATAACCAGCATATAATTAAAGCCGATCAAAGTCATAATTTACCTTTAGGTCAATACTGAAAATGTTATATCACGCCAGGATAATTTAGATATAAAGAATCTCAATAATTGAATTAGATTAGCAGTAGCCTAGTTATAGACTTATAACATTAGTTATATAGAGAGATTAAATAAGTATTTTACTTGCATATAACAGTGCATATTATGTAAATTAAAATACAGTTTAGCAACCAAAGTGCAGTAGCATGTATACCAGATTAAATTTTCTTACAAGAAAAATTTTCTGCAACCTATTTGTATTGCGAATTGTTGCCCATAATCGTTTTATCTATCATTGTAAAAAATGTTCATAATTATATATATTTATTATAATTTTTTGATTCTTATAGTTTTAAGGCTACAGTTTTTAATAGTTGTTTAGAATTTAAGAAAAAAATAAATTGTTATTTTTATATATAGATTTATATGTATATATATAGGTTTATATATATATAGGTTTATATATATAGATTTAAATATATTTATATATTTATTATTTATATATTTATTATTTATATATTTAGATTTATATTTAAGTTATAGGATCTAAGTAAGAAATTTAGGAGCACTAGCAACGGCTCTTGGTAATATTTACAAATAACTTAAATAATAAATGAACTAAGGATATTGCATAGTATAATTCATAACTAAATAATGATTCCGATTTTCTTCATAAAATTGTTGGTTTTCGTATGAGATTTTAACAGTGAGATAGGATTACGAGAACTAACCAGGAGGAAGTGTTTTACGGATATACTAGTATTACATCTCGACCAGCTGCAATGTTTCCTTCTATTTTACTGTGACCTGGAATCTAGAGTAACTGTAATCTACTGCTGTTTGTTTACAATCCAATTACTTTGAATGCCTTTAACCAGCTGTTACTACACATGTTATCAAATCTGCTCGAATTCCCATTTTTAATAAGAATTTTAATTGTTTGTCGATAATGCTGTTATTCTTATTGAACCATTGTGATTAGCATTTTACAACAAATGCCTAGAAAAAGGGGAACAGCTGCAATTTTTTTTGTTGATATCCACAAAAAATAAGTGTTTATAATTTATATTTTTACAATATTATTAGTTTTAAGTGTTTGAAGTGGCAATGTGTTAATAGAAATCAGTTTAAACATTACAAAATGTCTAGTGATTTATCATCTAAATGCCGTACTTGCCTAAGCGATTCTAATTTCTTCCATCAACTGTTCGATTATGTAGATGACAATTACAAAATATTGGAGATGTTGGATGGCGTAGTGCCTCAAATTGATATTAAATGTAATACACAATTCTCCACTGTAGTATGCCAGCCGTGTGTGGATAAATTGCTTACTGGCTATAAATTCCAGCAGCTGTGCATAGAAACCAATAATCGTTTACATGACTTGCTGGGCATTGCTGTGTTTGAGACAGAGCCCAAGGTGGAGAAGACATTGGATCCTTTGACGGGTGAGACAAATTTTAAAATGAAACAAGAGGTGAACGATGATGAAAGCTATGAACGCGAATTAAATGCTGATAAATTGGAAGTGGCTATAAGATCAGACCATGAAAATGACTGGGAGCCTTTGGCCAGTGACAGTGATACAGATTCCAGGTAAAATAATAAATATTAAGCTTCTGTTAAGGCATTTTTAAAAACGTACTCATTTTTATTTCAGCAATGAAAAGTTGTCAGTTCTTAAAGAAAGATCAGCGAAGAAACCTCCCTTAAAAGTGAAACACCCGGAGAAGTAAGTTTTAAATTTAATTTCTAAATTGGGATTATAATAATATAATTGGGTGTTCAAATTAATACGTTACATAAAATTTAACTTTAAATAAATTCTTTTTCAGATTAAACAAAATTAAAATTCGTATAAAAAATTTCTCCTGTAAAGAATGTGGCAAAGTGCTGAATAGTTATTATCGCCTTAAAAGACACGAAGCGATGCACACGCAAAAAGCTGAATATCCGTGTGAAACGTGTAATACAACTTTTGCAGCTGAAAAGACTTTAAAAGTTCACATATTAACTCATAAAATAGAACAGAATTATAGTGCAGACGCTCGTAGTGATCATCATGAAACGAATGAAATTAATGACACTAAAGAATTTGTGGACAGCAAGGAAAATGACAATGAAGATAGCAACGAGAATATGGAAGATCCGGACTCTAAAGAATCTTTTACATTTCAATGTCCTGATTGTCCAAAATCTTTTGAAAAGAAAGCTTCTTTATCGGCTCACTATAAAGTGCATAGAAAGAAACATGCGAATAAATTCAATAACAAAGACAAAGAGGTAGAGCTTAAATTTGAAGAAAATAAAACTCCAAATCAAAAAGAAACTGCTGAGGATAAAGAGCCCAATGTATTTATTAAAGAGGAATTGGAAATAACACCACAAATATTTGAGGAACCCATGGACGAGTTTGGAACAAATGGTGAATGGTTTAATAATAATAACGAGGATTCGGAGTATGTATGCGAAATATTTAAAACTCTTTTTCTCATTTAATGAAAAAAAACACATATTGTTTTGCAGCAGTGACAATACGGAAAAGAATCTTTTTGTCAAACCAGTTAAATCCACCAAAAATATTGACTTTGTAGACACCGGCATAGGGGAAGTAGAAAAGTAAGCATTTATTTAGTTTTGATAAAAAAATTAATTATGCTTAAGCAACATGTTTTTCTAGGCCCAATAACAGCAATAAAAGAAGTGGTAGTTTTCCCTGTGAAGTGTGCGGTAAGATATTTGATCGTCCTTATCGTTTAAAACGCCACAGTTCTGTCCATTGCCTTACCAGGCCCCATGAATGTGAAATTTGTAAATATCGCTTTGCCACCGTAAACATTTTAAAAGCACATTTATTTCAACATGAAAATGATACTATTGGCAATTTAACTGGCCAGTCACGCCCGGAAGGCTTCAAATGTCCCGACTGTCCCAGACGTTTTGAAAAACAGGCATCCCTTTCAGCTCATCGCCAGATACATACACGCAATGCATCAGATGCCAATTATCCCTGCATGGTATGCCAGCGTAACTTTATGTCGGTGAGATCTCTAACGGAACACATAACAAACAAACATCCCGAAGTGGAAAAACATAAATGTGATCAATGCGACAAAACTTTTGTTCTACACGCCCACTTGGTTGAGCATTTAAACCGTCATAAGGGCAATAAAAATTTGGTGTGTCTGATATGCGAAAAGGAATTTGGCTATACGAACACTTTAAAAGAACATATGCGCACACATAGTGGTGAAAGTCCTTATTTATGTCCGCAGTGCGGTAAAACATTCCGTAGTGCTAGTAATTTACGCCAGCATATGGAAAGACATACCGGCTTAAAGAAATATCAATGCCCTGAATGTCCCAGTCGTTTTAACTGTAGATCAGACTTGATAAAACACGCCTCAACACATACGAATGCTAAGCCTCATGTCTGTGATATATGCGGCTCTCGGTTTACAAGAGCATACTCTTTGCAAAAGCACAAATTACTGCATTCGGGTGAGAGACCATTTAAATGTGATCAGTGCAGTATGACGTAAGTTAGTTAAATATAAATAATGTTGTCTATATTATATGGTTTATTACTTTTTTAACTTAGTTTTGCTATCGTCTATCACTTAAGACGGCATATGCGCACCCATACCGGAGAGAAGCCATACAAGTGTAAATACTGTGAACGAGCCTATGCCGAGAGTGGAGACTTGACTAAACATTTGAGAACGCATGTAGGAGAAAATACATATATGTGTGATCAATGTCCTATGGCCTTTAAATATCAGGCGGAATTACGACAACATCAATCGGAACATTACAAAATGGCTCAAAAACTATTACATCAGGCACAAAAATTGTCCGATGAAGCACAACAGCATGAGATAAACGACAGCCAACAAGTGCAGCTGAATGATCAACAACAGCAGTTAAACGTGACAGAACAAAATAACCAGCATATAATTAAATCCGATCAAAGTCATAACTTACCTTTAGGTATGGCCAGTTATGATCAACAAATGTCCATATTAGATCATAGACAACAATTGCTGCCCTTAGGGCAACAACAAAATCAACAGGTCAATACTGAAAATATTATATCACGCCAGGATAATTTAGATATAAAGAATCTCAATAATTGAATTAGATTAGTAGTAGCCTATTTATAGACTTATAACATTAGTTATATAGAGAGATTAAATAAGTATTTTACTTACATATAACAGTGCATATTATGTAAATTAAAATACAATTCCACATTGTATTCGTATTTAAAAAGGAAGTTATAATCATTAAAATAAAAACATTTTACAATACAAAGCCGAAATGATTTCGGCTTTAATTTAAATGTGGTACAAGTGAAATCGGTATAAAGTAAACATTTTATACTTCTTTATTCTTATTGGCAATAACAGATTTTTAAGACGTTTTACGTTTCAAGTGACGATATATATAGATAAAGTAAATAATTATTGCGAATTATTTTCTTTCTTTATTTTTAAAACATGTACGCTAATAAGGCTTTATATTTTATTTTTAATTATTGCTATTATTTATACATATTTAGCCGGTCATTTTAATATAAATACAGTCATTGTGAATGATTCTTATTTACGGTATTACTGTTTTTGTTTTGTTTACTGTGCAGTTTGCAGTTTGTTTACTGTTGTATATTTTTCAAATTCGTTTACATTGTTTTGTATTGGCATTAGTATGTATTTTAGTGTTTGTGCTAAGTTTTCTTAAAAAAAAATCTAAATATTTCAATAATCATGGCTTTATTTAAAGAAGCCTGCTTAACTTGTCTAAATAAAAATGCTGGTATTTATCATGATCTCCATGAAATTCTATTGGGCAGTTACACTGTGTTCCAATTGCTTCATAAAACAATGCCAATGTTGTTCGATAGGCCAAATATACCGTTGCCCAAGATTATGTGTCATAAGTGTTCAGAAAAACTTGTTGTTTCTTTTAAATTCCACGAACAATGCAGTGATTCGTTACAAAAATTATATAAATTAGGCAGTGAACCAAATATAATAAAAGAAGAAATCCTATTGGAAACGGATAAATCTTTTGTGATGGAAAATTTTGATGACGAGGAGGAGGATCTTAAGCCAGATGTAGACTATGAAGAAAAATCGGAGAAAGTTGAGGATATGGAAGAAAAGTAAGTAGAAAGCCATAAATTTAATTACTTTATTAGACATAACAAGCCCTTGGTCAGGATTACGACTTATGCAGCTTCTCACACCAACTATTTTATATGTATTTACTATGTGTGTTGATTTTTTAATGAGAGGAGCAACCTACAGTTTCGAACGATAGATTTAAGAAGCTTTTCATGGCGATTGATAATTGAACCAGTTTGTACAACGGCTTGTACCATTCTCATGCCCCTATCGTATTTAACAGTAAGTGAGGCAATACGTTTCACGAAATTCTATTGTCGCCTTCAAACTATCTACCAAAGATCTTCCCTTCCAAGCTTCTAAAGCTTCAAACGAGTCATTCCCAATATATGCAGTCTTCGATATCCTAATAAAATTTGACGATTGCTGATCTTTTATGTAAAAAAATCTTAGGATTGTTTAAGACTGTCAATAACTTTTATCATGATGTAGATTAAATTTAAAATTTCATCATTGTAAGGCGCTAATTCTAATTCTATCTAGATTGTAAAATCGTAATAATAAATAAATAAAATAAAATAAATTATTTATAGATGCTATTTTAATGATGGTTCACACAAGAGTTATTCAACGGAAGCAAGGAACATCAATAAAGGTGCAAGATATGAAGAGAAGCTAAACAACGCTTCCGAAATAAAAGATAAGTAAGTGCATATATCAAACGTTTTAAAAATTAAATTTCACTGGAAATACTTTTAGCTCAGACACGGATGAATACCATAATATCACGTCATTTAGGAGATTTAAAACAAATAAGTAAGCACTATGAGTTAATGAATTTAAAATACAATAAAAGCTTTATAAAATGTATTACCAGTTACAGCTGTAAAATTTGCCATGAAATATTCAAAACCTATAATGTGTTACAAAGTCACTTAAGCAAAAATCATTCGTTTAATAATCCATTTGAATGTGCGTATTGTGAATATCGTTTTAAAACCAGACCTCAATTATTGAAACATGAAAAATTACACAACGAAAATGAACCTAAAAGGAAATCTTCTCTACATTGCAAAGAATGCCGGGAAGCATTTAAACAACCGATTGATTTAGCGAATCACATTAAAGAGCAACATGGTGGTAGGGCTTTATATGAGTGTAATATATGTCAAGACACATTTGAATTGGAAGAACAATTCAAACGACATTGTAACATGCATTTGGGCTTAAAATGGTATCAATGTTCACAGTGTCCCAAAGGTAAGACCATGAAATAAAAGACCAATTTTTAAGCAATTGTTAATATTTTTTTTTTTTTTTTTTTTTTGAATTTTTCAGCTTTTGATAATAAAGGTTGCCTCAACCAACATGTAATCGGCCATAAAAAGGAAACATCATTCCTATGCCCAATTTGCGGTAAATCTTTTAATCGTTCAAGTGGTTTAAAACAGCATATGCGACGACATACTAACGAGAAGCCTTTTAAATGTTCATACTGTGATAGAAGTTTTAAATGTGGGCCTGCTCGTTATAGTCATACTAAGACTCATAGTTCCGAAAAACTTTTTGAATGTAAGATATGTGGTTTACATTTTGGCCGGTCTGGTCAGTTGTCAATGCATGAAAATACTCATATTGGCAGGAAACCATATAAATGTGATTTTTGTGAGAAGAGCTTTACAGCTTCATGGAATTTAAAAACTCATCGTAGAGTACATACAGGTGAAAAGCCCTATGAATGCCAGCATTGCAATAAGACTTTTGCTCAGAGTAGCACTAAGAATAAACATATACGAAGAATGCACAAAAACGAAAAACCTCGTGAAGTCATTAAAGACAATGAAGATGTGGAAGTACAATAAAGATCTGTAAGTTTAAAATAAAATATACTAAGTAGCAATAATTAAAGAAAAAGTTCATTTAAAACTAGATATCTGTATATATAAAAGACTGTTCCATGTTGCTAGCAGTTAAAGAAAAAGTATTGAAAGCTAATTATAATGCTTAAGAATATTTATGTATTTAAAATTTTTTTACAAATCATAAAGTTATATAGATCCAAATCCTTAGAAATCACTGTTCAAATGCCACAGTCGGTTACATTTAATGCATAAAACTTCTCTGACTAGCATTTTCTACAGCTCCAATCAATTGCATAACCTGACCAGTTGTACGGCCAACACAATGTTTATCTAATTCTTGGCCATTGGGTTTTATACATTTTTCCAATTTTTCTTCAGCTATCTTGTAAAGTTTTTGCTGCAAACGCTTTTCCCCAGCCAACATTGCAGAGTTATTTATACGACGGGTTACTTTTGATTTGAATGAACTGGCGTCTGGTAGAGCAGCTGCCGATGATTGCCAATTCGCAGAGGATTCCACGGCACTAGCTTCTAATAAATCGTTTAATTCCTTTTGGACATTATAATTTCTGCTTTGCATAGGCTGGCTTTCTTCAGATGAGTCCCAATTAGAATAGGATCTAGCATAGCCCTTTGGGAAAGTATTTAAAGTAAATTATTCAAAATATTTAAGTTTTTTGTATAAGCAATATTCTATATTACCTGAGCAGCTAAAGCCAAAAGTACAACCACAAATAATTTCATTCCGTATTTTAATTACTTAGAAAGCAGAAAACAGACTACATGCTTTCTGTAATTTGTTAAAGGGTTTTATACAAATAATCTAAGCTTTGTTTATTCGAAAAAATCTGCTAAAGTTAGCAGTTTAAGGCTTATCTCAAAAATCGTTTATATTTATTTATTATGCATTTATGGCGTTTGATAATAAAAGTTCAATAAACTTGAACAACACACTTGGTATAGATTTTTAATATTTTATTTAAAATTAATTTAATAACTCAGCATTTAGTTTAGAAATATTATATTCGTTTTCTGTCTGTCTTTATTCACTAAATAATCTGAAGACTGATCAATAATACATTTTTTTCACGGCGACATAATAATGTCTTATAGATAAGTGTTATGCTAAAGATATCCCCCTAGACAGTCAATGCTGTATATGAGCACTATTTTCAAATTTAGTCATTCCGTGAGTGAATCCAATCAAAGAAGAGTTTCTATCCTATCAGGAATTCTCAATCACATATCAATATACTCGATATATTATAGAAGTGAAATTTTGTGACCATATTATCTTACAGTAAATCATTTCAATCAATATCTAATGTCCAGATTTCAATATCAAAAATATTTTGATTGTGTTTATATTTTAAAACACATTTAAAACATTTGATATAAATTTTATGCATTCACTTATTAGTAGGCCTTCCTTTACACATTGCCTTTTTGCAGCATTTATGAAAAAATCCCCAACACGGCAAATTCATATAAGGTAGCCGCAACTCTACAACAAGTACAACAATGAAAAACAACAGGCATTTTGTTTTTGTAAAACACTCCTTCCGCTGTCAAAATAGGAAGAAAAAAAATGGAAAAGAAAAAAATTAACAACAAAACACACACGCACAACAAACACACACAAATTTTGACAATCGTAGAAGTATCAGCTGTTTAGATTTTTATTTATTTATTTATTATTACGATTTTACAATCTAGATACTTAAATATATACATACAATACTTTATTAACAATTTTTCTTGCAAAAATCTCTAAGAAGTTTACTAAATAAAGTCATATTTTCACAATTTTTTATATTACTCGGTAACTCATTATATTTTCTCAAACCCTTATATTCTAAGCAATTCATATCTCTACAAGTTCTCATATATGGTAGTCTGTAATCCTCTCTTCTCCTTGTATTATAATTATGGATATTATTATTATATTGCAATTTTTCATTCAAATATGTAGGACAAAGTCCAAACTTTATTTTATGTATAAACTTCATTGTATGTAACATTATAGTCTGCCCAACACTAAGCCAGTTTAATTCATTCAACATGCTTCTTATGCTAGTATAATAATCCTTATGTAGAATAAAACGCATTGCCCTATTTTGCAGTTTCTGTAATGTGTCCATCTGGGACGTGCTTAATAGAAATAGTATTGAGGGACAATAAAGAAAGTGTGGTAAAATTATACTATTGTACACTTTAATTTTATAATCCCACCGGTTACATGAATTCGCCTTGATCCCCAAATTTTTGAATTTGTCAGAAACTAAAAACTCTACAAATGCAATGAATGTCATTGAATGACAACAAAAGTTGGCATTATTGTCGATAGTGCAGTTTACTATTGTTTACATATCTTAAGGGTAGAGAAAAATCACAAACATTAAAATTTATTTTGCAATTAATTAAATATTTCAAGATTTTCAATATAATTTCTATTTAAAACACTGATTGAATATGTTAACAATTGAATTATATGGCCGGGTGTGTCGTGTGTGTATGTGTAAAGCGAATAATTTGCATGATTTGAGTGAGACCACCGAAGAGTGTCTCACCATGAATGAAATGTTGACAAAAACCGTTTCCGGCATATATGCCAACATCGAATTTCCAGTGCCTCATGAAATTTGTGACTTATGTGTGGAAAATTTACAAATCTCATACAGATTCCAGCAACTATGCATGAATAGCAATGAACAAATGCAGAAAATATGGGAACAGTCACAGAAGGCTGAAGTCAAACAGCAGCCACTGGAGGGTGCTTTGGAAAATGAAGATGAACCGGATCCCATTAAATTGGAATATGATGATGACGAACCAAGATTAGATAATGCAGAAGTACTGGAGCAATTTGAAAATATAGAAAATGGCAATAAGTCGGACAATGATACCGGCGATGATGAAATGCCCGATAAAGATGAACTGTAAGTAGGGTTTGAACGTTTTTATTTCTCTTAGACATTAATACGTTTCATTTTGTAATTAAAGGGAGCACAGTGAAACCTCAGTAAAATCATCTTCAAATGAACAATATGCTTGTGTTGAATGTAATGAAACATTTACAAAACATTCTCAATTAAAGCGTCACTGGCACACACACGTATCAACACATCCCTTCGAATGCCAGATATGTAGTCAACGTTTTAAAACCAAAAGTCTCATGCATAAGCACACGAAAAGCTGTAAAAAAGATAAGAGAAAAGTGGCCAATAAAAGTAGAAGCGATGCTAGTGATGACAACGATGAAGATGAGGATGTTCCTTTAATTGCTTTAAAAAGAAACGATAGTGAAAATGAAAGGTACATTAAAAACTTTAGTCCAATCCTTATAAATACTTACTTCAATTTCCAATTTTTTCCAGTGACGTTTCTAAAGAAAATGATAAAAAGAGAAGAAAGTTGATAAAACCAGTTGACACAAAGACACCCTATTATTGTTCCAAATGCAAAAGTTACTTTAAGTATAACTATCAGCTTACAAAACATCAATGCAGTGATAAAGACGATAATGATGCTGCTTTAAAGAAATGTAAAATTTGCCATAGGACTTTCAACTCAGAGCATATGTTGCAGAAACATAAAAATACAAAGCATAAGGATGTTAAAGCCACATCAAAATCAAACAAAGTTAACACAAAAAAAGCTACTAAAAATAAATCTAATAAAGAAAGTGATGACAGTGATTATAAACCTGACGACCAGAATGATGAAGAAATGGACTTGGATAATGAAAATGATAACGATGGTAATTGGAATGATAACGACGAGTCGTCTGATGAAAGTGATTCTGATTATAAAGAGAAAAAGAAAACCATCGCTAAACCACAAGCATCTAATAATCCATATCTATGTAATGAATGCGATGCTTCGTACAGATTTGAAAAGCAACTCGAAAGGCATATGAAAAAACATACAGAAGCTTATCGCTTTGTGTGCGTTTTATGTTGGGATCGTTTCAAATATCCACATATGCTGCAAAAGCATATGGAGAAACATCATCCTGAAGAAAATCCCGCTCCTAAAGCGGCAGAACCGAAACCAGAAAATGTAGAAAAGACGCATATTTGTAGTTATTGCCCTTCGGCCTATTCAAATGTTGGCGGTTTGGCTCAACATATGAGCAAAAAACATCCTGAACTTAAACCATTCAAATGCGATAAGTGTGATAAAACATTCGTAGTTGAAGAACATTTAAAAATACACACAAATCGTCATATGGGTATTAAGAACTTTAAATGTGATCTATGCGATAAATGTAAGATGAAAGCATAATTAATCAACTCTAACTCAAATCATAACGTTTATAAATATGTATTTATTTTATTTTAGCTTTCTCATTCAAGTTTGCCATGAAACAGCATATGCGTATACATACGGGAGATTTGAATTATTTGTGTACTTTGTGCGGCAAAAAATTCTACAGGCCTAGTAATTTGCGTCAGCACATGCAGCGCCATGGCGACGATAAACCCTATACTTGTCCACACTGCCCTAAACGCTTTAAATGTCCTTCAGATCGATACATACATTTGATGTCTCATCAAGAGGGTAAAAATCATGTATGCCAAACTTGTGGCGCACGCTTTTCCAGAGTGGATACATTACATCAACATCAAATATTGCATACAGGGGAAAAACGTTACAAATGTGACCAGTGTCCAATGGCGTAAGTTCTCTGTTTATGTCTTTAGTTGAAATAATCTTAAAGAAGTTTATTTTATATAGATTTCCTCGTTTAATGAATTTAAATCGTCATTTACGCACACATACAGGAGAGAAACCATACAAGTGTAAATTTTGTGATAAGGCTTATGCACAAAGTAATGATTTGAATAAACATTTACGCACCCATGTGGGTGAGAACACTTATATGTGTAAACAGTGTCCAGCAGCTTATAAATACCAAGCGGACTTGAGAAACCATGAATGGGAACATTATCGCCTAGAAAAGGAGGCCGAACAGAAAGCTAAAGATGAAGCCACGGTATTAAAAATGAAAGAAGAACAGACTGTAATGGAAGTAAATGTATAGAGAAAAAAAAAGAAAACTATTTTTAGAATACCATATAACTACACATAACAACGCAATTAAGGACGACTTTTTTATTTTTAACACAACCTAAAAAAGGAAATTCCAAACGTAATCATAATTGCCTTTAATGAAACTAATAAAACTCGAACTATATAAATGCAACATGTTTTAAAATTTAACATAAAAACGCCAAAATGGTTTGCAGTATCGTTTGAAGAGTGTTAACCATTCACAGTGCATAAACATAAAACATAAAAGCAGTCGATAAGGCAGGATTAACAGCTGTTGATTTAATTTCTTATAGTTGGTGTTTTGTTTGCAAGCATTTTATTATAATAATAGATTAGTTTTGTGTGTTTTTTTTAAATTATTTTAAACTTTAAAATGAGTACAATTCTATTGGGTCGTATTTGTCGTACCTGTTTACAAAACTCCAGTGTTATGCATAAGTTACAAGAATTTATAGTAGATGATTTACAAATAGAGGAGATGTTAAATAAGTCTGTACCCAACTTTGACTTGGAAATGGATGATATTCCTTTACCGGTAGAAATATGCGACAGCTGCCTGCACAAGTTACGTATATCCTACGAATTTATACAAATATGTCTCAAAAGCAACAAAGAACTAAGGAATATCTTGAATCAACAAGAGCAGGAAATTGAAAATGCTGTAGTAGCTGCCCAGCCTCAAGATGTAAACATTCTGGAGGAGACGGATATACTAATGGACAATTTTAAAAAAGAAATTCAAGATGACGAATCTACTAGTATAAATGGTGGTGAAAATGCATTGCTAAGGCCATTGAGTCCTGATTATCAATTAGAAGCTGTAAAACTAGAAGTCGAAATAGAAAATGAAAATGACAAAGAGTACATTAGCAGTTCAGATGAATATTGGCCAAATGATGATAAAGCGGATAGTGCAGAGTAAGTGTAAATTTTGTAACACTAAACAGAGGTTAAAGCTTCTTATTTTTTACTGTTAGAAACTTTTTTGAAAATTTAGCAAAAGGTTCTTTAGATATAAAACCCAAAAGAAAGTATCGTCGAAAAATTCCACTAAAACCATCAATCACCAAAATGTGTCCACATTGTAAGAAAGTGTTTTCCAGAAGAAATCTGTTAACAAAACATTTATCGGTACATTCACTGGAAAACGAATTTGTATGTAACATTTGCGACTACAGGTTCCATTCGGAGAAACAATTAAAAACCCACAAAACCTGTAAACATGTTGGCTTGGAAATAAGCTTAGATGGTGGCCCATATCCCTGTCCCGACTGTCCAATGATATTTCAACAAACACGAGCCTTGGCTGCCCATCGTGTTATGCATTTGGAAAGGGATTTTAAATGCCAAGTATGTGGCATTAATCTTAAAACTCTTGCTGCCGTTACCAGACATATGAACTGCAAACATCCTCATGTATTGCCCTATAAATGTCATATATGTGATAAAGCATTTCCGGTGGAAACTCATTTAAAGGGCCATATAAATGAACATATGGGCCTTAAGAAATACAAATGCAACATGTGTGAGAAAAGTAGGTTTTATTTCCTTAAAAGATTAACAATCATACAGTAGGTTTTAAAATCTATTAAATTTTTTATTTAAGGTTTTCCCAATTCAACTGCTTTAAAGAATCACATGCGTACTCATACAGGGGAAGCACCATTTTTATGCCCCCAATGTGGCAAGTCATTTAAAACAGCCAATGTTTTGAGGCAACATTTGCAAAGGCATGGTGAGAAAAATTTCCATTGTCCAGAATGCCCAATGAAATTCTATGTCAAAGTGAATTTAACCAAACATATGACCTGTCACACTAAATTAAAACCACACATATGTGAGATTTGTGGTTCAGCTTTTACGAGGCAGGATTCCTTAAAGGCTCACAAAATTAAACATACCGGTGAAAGGCCTTTTAAATGTGAGGATTGTAATATGAGGTAATTGATCTTTTCTTTATTAAAATAAACATCATGAAATAACTATATCCATTTCTTATTTGATTAAAGCTTCGTTTTCTGGCGCCATCTTAAAAGACATAAAATCACCCATACCGGAGAAAAGCCTCACATGTGTACCTTCTGTGATCGAGCGTACGCGGCCAGTGGCGACTTGGTTAAACATTTACGTACTCACGTGGGAGAAAAAACCTATTTCTGTGATGAATGTCCAGAATCTTTTAAATATTGTGTGGATTTGAAAGATCATAAAGTCCAACACTACAAGGAGAAACAGTTATTAAAACAAAACTCTATTGTAAATAACCAAACAATCGAATCTAATAATCAAACGCAGCCAAGAGAAAATAACTCGGACGTTTGCAGAGAACAGCAATTTGAAATTGATAAAAAAGATTTTTGATCATGATAAAGCTAGGTTTTCTACATAAATATAATAATTATTAAAAATAAAGGAAAGTTTGTTAACTGTAACGAATGAGTTTAGTTCAGTGTAAAATAATACAAAAAGTAACCACTAAAACGAAAACCTTTACGGAAACCCTACAATGTTATCATACCAAAGTGAATGCTATAAGTTGAGATAAAGAAGAATTTGTTTTGGTAATATTTTCTGTCCCTTTCGCAATGCTAGGTTAACTGTCAAAATCTCGATTCGATTCTGTGTGTATTCTGTGATATTAAGTCGTGCGTTCTTTGTGGTCGTCCTTAAAACATTTTTAATTTAAACTGATAATAAAAGAAAATGTTTAAAAATACAAATATTTGTCGGACTTGCGGTGAAGAAAAACTTGAATTACATGGATTAATTACGACCACGGAACATGAATTATTAATAAGTGAAATATTAGAAATGGTTGTGCCGCAAGTATTTAATGACTCAGTATCCAATTTACCGTTACCCCAGCAAGTGTGCACGACATGTTTTGCCGATTTAAAAATGTGTTATAATTTTATCAAACGCTGCGTGCAAGTGCATGCTCAATTTAAAATGAATGCTGTGAATACGAAAACTTGTGTAGAATTAGATGAAATAATTGAATGCCACCAAGGAACGAAGAAACTTAAAGAAGTATCCAATGACAGTGAAAATGAAGATCCTTTGGATGTGGTCAATAACGACAGTGATTTAGAGAATAGGAATTCTCAAACTGCATGTACAGACGATTCAAGCAGTTTAAAAGGCGTGGACAATGGAAAATGGTTGGGAGATATGCAAAGGTAAGTGATTCCGTAAAAAGATTTATAATAATAAAAAAGAAGTGAAAAATGCTCTTTAAGTGATATGTTGGTCAATAGATTCCTATCAGTAATAGGTTTCTAATAAAAAAAAAATACATAACAATTTTTGTTGCTTATAAATCGATAAATAAGTTCCCTATAAATGAATATACGCTGAGCAAACTGGCATCGATTTGTGTGATCTGTGATATCATAAAGTAGTGTAGTGTAGTCGCCGTAGTCTAGTAGGTAGTGTGTTCGCTTAAAGCACGGTTTCGAGCCTCAGGCCAGACATCAAAACGAAAATAAGGAGTTAAGCTTAGAAACCACCTAAAAATCAACAGAAAAACAGAAGGATCAGCTACACAAGAGTTAGGAAGTACATCCTTCAGCCAACGTAATCCACAATATACCTTGGAAATGCCTGAATTATTAGCTCCCAAGAGAATGATGAGTCTGCAAAGAATATGGTATTCAATCTTATTCTCTCAAGACCTGGACAATTTCTGAGATGGTGCCCTGTTGTCTTCACCTGCTCCTCATCTCCACATGCCTTGCAGAAATTCTGTAGAGCTATATCTATGATTTGGCACCAAATGTTTTTAGTCACACAATAATTCGATCTATTTTTCTAATGTCTCTGCTGCTTCGTCAAAACGTCTTTATAAGCCGTTAAAGTTGGACGATTGGGATTAGGACCAACAGCCACCTCAATAATGGAATGAGAAAGTAACATAGCAAGGGTATCAGCCTTCTTAATATTATGTGCCCGAACATCCAATATAAACTGATTTAATCTGTACCAAAGGCTTATGGAATTTTTACAGTTTCGAACACCTCGCTGCAATGTTTCAATTCAGAATTTCTCTCCTTACCACAGATAAAAGGGTTTCAAAAAACAATCGCCTATACTAATTATTAAACTATTGTCTTCAAAAAACAATTTATTAACACGATAAATGGAGAAAACCTTCTTTGGCTGACAGTAGGAAATTTATAGAAAATTCTGTAGTCTTTTCAACGCTTTACATTTCACTATAAACCAAAAAATAAACTCATTATTCAGTCAAAAATCTCTTCTAATTTTTATTATTTATTTTATTTAATCGTAAATATTATTAAATATTTCTGTTAACAGCAATGATAGTAAGTCGTCTAATGACTCCTTTGAAGTAAAATTGACAAGCAAAACTAACAAAACCCTGAACGCTTGCCCTGAATGCCACAAAACTTTTCGTCGTAAATATTTGCTCAAAGATCATGAACGAGTACATCTGCTGAGTAATACATATGTATGCAATATTTGTGGTTATCGTTTCGAAACGGCAGCACAATTAAATGGACATGAAACAGAACATAAAAGTCGTGGTTCATTTAAATGTACCGATTGTGGGCGTATATTTCAGAAGAAAGCATTTTTGGCCTCGCACTATCGATTAAAACATAATGAGGCTAAGGAGTTTACTTGCCAAATTTGCTTATTAACATTTAAATCCAGTTTAAACTACAATAAGCACAAAGCCAACAAGCATATGCTAGAAGAAAAGGAAGAAGATATTTTTGTGAAACAAGAGCAAAACAATCATCATGGTTGTCATGTTTGCAATAAAAGTAAGTACATTAAATTAAATCATAATGGTTTGTTATTACATTAATATCATTGTTTATTATTTCAAGCTTTTGCGAGTAGCATGCGCTTAAAAGAGCACATGTACACCCATACTGGTGAAAGACCTCTGAAATGTAGTCAATGTTTTAAAACATTTCGCGGTAAATCAGCTTTACGTCAACATATGCTAAGGCATCAGTCAAAAACCGTGGAATGTTTAGATTGTGCCTTGAAATTCTATCAAATATCGGAATTGAAAAAACATCAAGTAACACACAGTACTGCTAAACCGTATGAATGCGATGTTTGCCAAAGACGCTTTAGTAGAAGTGATAGTTTAAAGGAGCATAAAAGAATACATGACAGCACTAGGCCATTCAAATGCCAAAAATGTTCAAAAACGTAAGCGAATGTTTATATATTCTCTAAGAACTTCAGGCAATATTAATGTATTCAAATTATTTGCAGATTTTTGCGTAAGAAATCTTTGGAAGCTCACCTGTTAACTCACGCCGGTATACGTCCCTACAAATGTAAATACTGTGAACGAGTTTATACAGCTCAAAGTGATTTAAATAAACATTTAAAATTTCATTTGGGTGATAATATTTACAATTGTTCTGAGTGCAGCAAAACCTTTAAATACAAAATAGAATTACGACAACATTGTAGTGAACATTTTAAGGCGAAAACAATTCAACAAATATCAATTTCTACACATGAAGATCAATCGAATATGTCAGCACAACTAGAACCAATGGAAGAAATATTATTTTCGGAATAGAAATCATCATTTTAAGGCGAAAACAATTCAACAAACATCAATCTCTTTACAAGAAGATCAATCGAATATTTCAGCACAACGAGAACCTATGGAAGAAATATTATTTTCGGAAAAAAACCGAGGATATAAATGTAAGTAAGAACCTTTTTTATATCATAAGCTAAGAATTTAAAAGTATTTACATTTAACACCATTGGTAAGGCTTAGAATAAGATAAGTAAAAAACCATAACTTGCTCCGAGACGAAACTAAAGAAAACCATACCTAAATAACACTCTTTTCCATAAATAGTTCAAAATTTAGTCATTTCGTTTACATTTTGTAATCATTTTGTTCTCGAATCTGAGTCTCAGATAAGCTAATAATTTCCTATTCAGATTTATCTTCTTTGATATCTGATCTGTAGATTCTGTTTTTTTTTCTGACTATTTTCTCATTAATTATTTGATGAAATCCGAAATCTTATGAGATTATTAGCTTATCAGAATCAGGTCAGGTTTTACTACCAACCTTACATGAGAACTCGGCTAACGAGTACACAATCTTGTTACTTTGTTCGGGGAAAAAAATCTGTCAAATCCTATCCGTTTCGAAAATGAAATGAAATACATAGTATTTCCTAAAACTTTACAATCTGACTCTGAAACATATGTTATGTTTCTGTCCAGTCCATCTTTTTGTCTGGTTTTAATGTCCGCAAATAAATTATTCTACCCAATTTGATTCTACTCTGACTCTATTATTCAGATTATTCGCTTGCTCTTTTTCGTTCACTCCTTCATGGTTACAAAATGAAGGTTTTTTGTCGATTATTTGCATTTTGTAAAGAAAATTTGTCGATGACTTGTTTTTCTATAGAAAATTTTCGATTACATTCATTTACATATCTAACTAACACTAAATATATTCAAACCCCTATTTGTCAAGTTTACGAAATTATCACCGACTCAGGTTATACATTCTCCCAGCGCACTTACATATATCCACTTGAAACACAGTATTATGGTTCAGTAGTCATATCTCAATGTATTTCAACAAGTACCCTGAGGAATCTGCGCAATGAATCCGTTTGACCAGAAAAATGATGCAATTGGTCGCGAGTTTTAAGTTAGACATCCTGTCGGATAAATAGTTTAAACAAAGGACGCGTGTAACCTATATACAACGCTTTTTAGCATTCATTTGGCCACAGTTTAGTTATTTATAAAATATAGATATCATTACTTTTACGTCGACCGTACGGTAGATTTAAATTTCACTTTGGTAATATTTGATGCCTAAAAACCCCTGCGAAAAGGGTCTAAATTCATTGCCTTGGTACTCTTGAAATTGAGCACCAGATCGGTAAATAAAGTCGAACTTCAAACAATTCATAAAATTAAAATTAAACACAAGAATTTTTTTGTTTTTGCTTTAAATGTTATCAACAAGTAAATCGTTAATTTTTATTAATAAATTATGATATTTTAATTGGGATTCTTTTTCTTCTTTTTAAACGTATTTTTATTTTCATCTTAATATAACAATTTAACAAAAAAAAAAAAAATTAATATATAAAGGACTCGTTTCTTACATTATTTTCGTTTTGTTTTCTCTAATTCTTTGATATGATTCGTAAACTAAACTAAAAAAGTGAATTTAAAATCAATCATATACAATGATTTATTATGTTAATATAGAGTATAGTTTTTCAAACATAATAGTAACAGTAATAAATCATATTTGTTTTTTGTGAAAATAATAATAAAATTAAAATAATAGACACATAATAAACTTAAAAACAATAACAGGATTTGTTCTAGGTAGAGAGAGGGATGGTTGTTAAGGGATCGTCAGCTAATAAATTCTTATAATTACTTTAATAACAATTTAATTCATTGTTTTCTTTGCGTTTATGATTTCGTTCATTTTCAACTAAGGCTAAGATACTACGTTCAAAATGTTTGTAATGTTAATTCATTAAATTATTAATTTTTAAAGCTTGTCTAAATAGGACAGGAACGCTTACAAATTTATAAAAAAAAATATAATGAATGATGATGATGATGATCTTTTGATTTTTATGGTGTTTGTTTTTGTTATTTTGTTAAATGATTCACAAAGTGACAGGTGTAAGTGCGTTAGGAGTATGTGTTATAACAAAGTGGGTTTTATTTTCTTTTTTTTTTTCGAACTTAAAAATAATAATTCTATTTTAAAATATATAAGTTAAGCTAAATAACTATCGACTTAAATTGTTAATATACAATGTATGTAATTCAGTACGCGGTGTATTCTCAAATAGGGCGGCACGATTTTGGCCCTCACCCTTCTTGACCCAGTGACCGTATACTCTAAAGGCACAGCCATCAATAACCTAAAAAATTTAGATAAAAAACAGTTTTTATAATCAACAAAACACTTCTTTCTGCTGATTTTCTTATAATAACTTACCTTTCGCAATACTTTAACTCTATAAGGATCACGTATAGCCTCTTCAACATGTAACGGTTCGGCGGTATAACGCAATCTCCTAATACGTATAACAGCTCTCACCACTAATATGGCAAATTGGAATTTTTTGCGGGCATTAAAACGACATGATTTGCGAAGCTGTTAAAAGAAAATTTGAAAAAAGAGAGAAAAAAAAAAATAAAAATTAAATTAAATAGATGTTTTAAGTCTCTAAAATAACTGGTTTGGTAGCTGTTGAAAATAGCAAAAAATATGAAAGAAACTGTTAAAAATCATATGGCATTGCAATAAGTAAACGAATGGCTAAATATTTGAAAACATTTATAAAAAGAATAGTAATTGGACAGACATTTTAAAATATTTACATATATTCCAGAATTAATATATACATATGTATGTACCTCAAAGCAATTAAAATATTATCTCCATTGTATGTATGTACGCATGTAGTTAGGGAGAAGTGTTCTAAATTCTGTTAAAACATTTTCTTAAAAATCATAAAATGCTGAAAGAAAATCAAATTCATTGAATCAAATCAATATAAATGAGTACACTTCCTAAAATAACTTCACCATAAATAATTAAAACATTGACAATATAGACGGAAACATTTAAAAAAAAAGCTCACAAAATAAGCTTTAATCTTAACATCCACCGCAATAAAAAAAAAATATTAATCTAGTTTGTGATTCTTTCCCAGGTATTCTAACTTATTTTATTATTAACTTTAGCCATATTGTTGCAAACAAATGTATTTTTTTATAATTTTGCAAGGTTATATATCCTATAATCTTAAGGAATTTTCTTCTTATTGATGAAGTATCTCAATTATTATGGAATTAAGTCTCGTTTAATGACATTTTAATTGCTAAATATAAAAATCGGTTATATTTAGAACTTTTTCACGAGTGCATCCTTTCAAATCCATAATTGATGTTTTAAAACTCTTCTAATTATTAGAACTAACTAAAGCTTCGTGGTTTTCAATTCTTGTAAAAAATTCGTTATGAGAGTAATGCGCAAATATTTATACGCCGAATATTCTGTCGTCTTGTGCAAATGGTTTAATTTACTTTTCTTTTTTATTGCTTTCTAATGATTTTTAGCAGTTTCTTTTTGCTTTCTTTAATTTAAAATTTAATAAAAATAATATAATTAAAAACATATTAAATAATTATAAGGAAGCAACAACCACATACACATATACATACATGCAAGAAATTAATAACTTTATTAAATTAAAAATTTGTTTATGTAGACGGTTTCAAACTACGAGCTGAAATTAGTTTTAAGATCAGGCAAATATTTAATCAAGATTGTTTTGCATTTTATTTAAAATTATACAGAACTTTTCTTATTTATTAATTATTGTTTGTTTGGTTAATTAATATATGCTATTGTATCTTCTTTTAAAATATTAAGAGTATTAAATAGAAAATAAGCCATGCTTTACACAAATAATTTTAAGTCCTAATTATAAGCTTTTTATATCCTCTGTAATATTTATTTTTATATCCTACTTTATATCTTTATTGTAACATTCTTTACTGTTATCTTAACAATTGAAATCATAAAAAATGTAAATAATTACGGGCGCTACTAAGTATTCGGTATTCGTAAGACAATATTTGCAAAAATTGTTGTATTAGTGATGAAAGTGAAAGTGATAAATTGAATAATGAAACAGCCTTTTTAGAACGTTTTCTGAGATTTTTTTCCCTCAGAAACGACTAATCTAGTACGTTGGGTTCTTGAGATTATGGTTCTAAAATAATTAAAAAGGAAAATGGCAAAGAAGCTGCGAGAAAATGGATGCACATTCCCTACATCTTAATACCTGCTCCAGACAGAGGGAGTTCAAAAAGTTCCCTCTTCAAACAATATAGCTTTCTTCTACAAGAGAAATCATAAAAGACGGCATTAATTGGTCAATTTTTCTTTTCAGAAGCGTTCAATTAACATTTAAAAGAACAGATGATTTCTCTTGTGTCTGTTCGGCTCTTTGTAGAAGAAAGTTATATTGTTTGAGGAAGGGACTTTTTGAACTCCCTCTGTCTGGAGCAAGTATTCAGACGTAGCGTCACGCTGGCTGAGGAATGGGAATACATTCTATCGCAGCTTCTTTCCGATTTTCCTTTTTAATTCTTTTAAAAACTTCACAATAGACCCCATAATCTCCAGAAACCTACGTATTAGATTGTTCGTTTCTAGGAGACAAAATCTCGGGAAAACGTTTAAAAAATCCATTAGACACAAAATTTCATACCTAGTGTCTGTGGGTATGAAGGTAAGTATTATTAATTAACTAGGTAAGTACTATTAATTCCAAATAAAATTTTAAATTGAATGAAACCGTCCCTAAATATAAAAATACAATATAGACACCAACACCTTTTATTATATTTTTGACAAAATATAAAATTTCAAAAATAGAATATCTTATCGTCCCATAAAATACATGATGTGATATGTATATAATATCGATATATAGATGGATATATATATATAATATCGATATATAGATGGATATATATATATATAATATCGATATATAGATGGATATATATATAATATCGATATATAGATGGATATATATATATAATATCGATATATAGATGGATATATATATATAATATCGATATATAGATGGATATATATATAATATCGATATATAGATATAATATCGATATATAGATGGATATATATATATATAATATCGATATATAGATGGATATATATATATCATATCGATATATAGATGGATATATATATATAATATCGATATATAGATATAATATCGATATATAGATGTATATATATATATAATATCGATATATAGATGGATATATATATATAATATCGATATATAGATGGATATATATATATAATATCGATATATAGATGGATATATATATATATAATATCGATATATAGATGGATATATATATAATATCGATATATAGATGGATATATATATATAATATCGATATATAGATGGATATATATATATAATATCGATATATATATATAATATCGATATATAGATGGATATATATATATAATATCGATATATATATATAATATCGATATATAGATGGATATATATATATAATATCGATATATAGATGGATATATATATATAATATCGATATATAGATGGATATATAGATATAATATCGATATATAGATGGATATATATATATAATATCGATATATAGATGGATATATATATATAATATCGATATATAGATGGATATATATATATAATATCGATATATAGATGGATATATATATATAATATCGATATATAGATATAATATCGATATATAGATGGATATATATATATAATATCGATATATAGATGGATATATATATATATAATATCGATATATAGATGGATATATATATATAATATCGATATATAGATATAATATCGATATATAGATGGATATATATATATAATATCGATATATAGATGGATATATATATATAATATCGATATATAGATGGATATATATATATAATATCGATATATAGATATAATATCGATATATAGATGTATATATATATATAATATCGATATATAGATGGATATATATATATAATATCGATATATAGATGGATATATATATATAATATCGATATATAGATGGATATATATATATAATATCGATATATAGATGGATATATATATAATATCGATATATAGATGGATATATATATATAATATCGATATATAGATGGATATATATATATAATATCGATATATAGATGGATATATATATATAATATCGATATATAGATGGATATATATATATATAATATCGATATATAGATGGATATATATATAATATCGATATATAGATGGATATATATATATATAATATCGATATATAGATGGATATATATATAATATCGATATATAGATGGATATATATATATAATATCGATATATAGATGGATATATATATATAATATCGATATATAGATATAATATCGATATATAGATGGATATATATATATAATATCGATATATAGATGTATATATATATATATAATATCGATATATAGATATAATATCGATATATAGATGGATATATATATATAATATCGATATATAGATGGATATATATATATAATATCGATATATAGATGGATATATATATATAATATCGATATATATATATAATATCGATATATAGATGGATATATATATATAATATCGATATATAGATATAATATCGATATATAGATGTATATATATATATAATATCGATATATAGATGTATATATATATATATAATATCGATATATAGATATAATATCGATATATAGATGGATATATATATATAATATCGATATATAGATGGATATATATATATAATATCGATATATAGATATAATATCGATATATAGATGGATATATATATATAATATCGATATATAGATGGATATATATATATATAATATCGATATATAGATGGATATATATATATAATATCGATATATAGATGGATATATATATATAATATCGATATATAGATGGATATATATATATAATATCGATATATAGATATAATATCGATATATAGATGGATATATATATATAATATCGATATATAGATGGATATATATATAATATCGATATATAGATGGATATATATATATATAATATCGATATATAGATGGATATATATATAATATCGATATATAGATGGATATATATATATATAATATCGATATATAGATGGATATATATATATATAATATCGATATATAGATGGATATATATATATATAATATCGATATATAGATGGATATATATATATATAATATCGATATATAGATGGATATATATATATATAATATCGATATATAGATGGATATATATATATATAATATCGATATATAGATGGATATATATATATATAATATCGATATATAGATGGATATATATATATAATATCGATATATAGATGGATATATATATATATAATATCGATATATAGATGGATATATATATATATAATATCGATATATAGATGGATATATATATATATAATATCGATATATAGATGGATATATATATAATATCGATATATAGATGGATATATATATAATATCGATATATAGATGGATATATGTATATAATATCGATATATAGATGGATATATATATATATAATATCGATATATAGATGGATATATATATATATAATATCGATATATAGATGGATATATATATAATATCGATATATAGATGGATATATATATATAATATCGATATATAGATGGATATATATATATAATATCGATATATATATATAATATCGATATATAGATGGATATATATATATAATATCGATATATAGATGGATATATATATATAATATCGATATATAGATGGATATATATATATAATATCGATATATAGATGGATATATATATATAATATCGATATATAGATGGATATATATATATAATATCGATATATAGATGGATATATATATATAATATCGATATATAGATGGATATATATATATAATATCGATATATAGATATAATATCGATATATAGATGGATATATATATATAATATCGATATATAGATGGATATATATATATAATATCGATATATAGATGGATATATATATATAATATCGATATATAGATGGATATATATATATAATATCGATATATAGATGGATATATATATATATATAATATCGATATATAGATGGATATATATATAATATCGATATATAGATGGATATATATATAATATCGATATATAGATGGATATATATATATAATATCGATATATGTAGATGGATATATATATATAATATCGATATATAGATGGATATATATATATAATATCGATATATAGATGGATATATATATATATAATATCGATATATAGATGGATATATATATATATAATATCGATATATAGATGGATATATATATATATAATATCGATATATAGATGGATATATATATATATAATATCGATATATAGATGGATATATATATATAATATCGATATATAGATGGATATATATATATATAATATCGATATATAGATGGATATATATATATATAATATCGATATATAGATGGATATATATATATATAATATCGATATATAGATGGATATATATATAATATCGATATATAGATGGATATATATATAATATCGATATATAGATGGATATATGTATATAATATCGATATATAGATGGATATATATATATATAATATCGATATATAGATGGATATATATATATATAATATCGATATATAGATGGATATATATATAATATCGATATATAGATGGATATATATATATATAATATCGATATATAGATGGATATATATATAATATCGATATATAGATGGATATATATATATAATATCGATATATAGATGGATATATATATATAATATCGATATATATATATAATATCGATATATAGATGGATATATATATATAATATCGATATATAGATGGATATATATATATAATATCGATATATAGATGGATATATATATATAATATCGATATATAGATGGATATATATATATAATATCGATATATAGATGTATATATATATATAATATCGATATATAGATATAATATCGATATATAGATGGATATATATATATAATATCGATATATAGATGGATATATATATATAATATCGATATATAGATGGATATATATATATAATATCGATATATAGATATAATATCGATATATAGATGTATATATATATATAATATCGATATATAGATGGATATATATATATAATATCGATATATAGATGGATATATATATATATAATATCGATATATAGATGGATATATATATATATAATATCGATATATAGATGGATATATATATATATAATATCGATATATAGATGGATATATATATAATATCGATATATAGATGGATATATATATATAATATCGATATATAGATGGATATATATATATAATATCGATATATAGATGGATATATATATATAATATCGATATATAGATGGATATATATATATAATATCGATATATAGATATAATATCGATATATAGATGGATATATATATATATAATATCGATATATAGATGGATATATATATATAATATCGATATATAGATGTATATATATATATAATATCGATATATAGATATAATATCGATATATAGATGGATATATATATATAATATCGATATATAGATGGATATATATATATAATATCGATATATAGATGGATATATATATATAATATCGATATATAGATGGATATATATATAATATCGATATATAGATGGATATATATATATAATATCGATATATAGATGGATATATATATATAATATCGATATATAGATGGATATATATATATAATATCGATATATAGATATAATATCGATATATAGATGTATATATATATATAATATCGATATATAGATGGATATATATATATAATATCGATATATAGATGGATATATATATAATATCGATATATAGATGGATATATATATAATATCGATATATAGATGGATATATATATATATAATATCGATATATGTAGATGGATATATATATATAATATCGATATATAGATGGATATATATATATAATATCGATATATAGATGGATATATATAGATGGATATATATAGATGGATATATATATATATAATATCGATATTTAGATGGATATATATATATATAATATCGATATATAGATGGATATATATATAATATCGATATATAGATGGATATATATATATAATATCGATATATAGATGGATATATATATATAATATCGATATATAGATGTATATATATATATATAATATCGATATATAGATATAATATCGATATATAGATGGATATATATATATAATATCGATATATAGATGGATATATATATATAATATCGATATATAGATGGATATATATATATAATATCGATATATAGATGGATATATATATATATAATATCGATATATAGATGGATATATATATAATATCGATATATAGATGGATATATATATATATAATATCGATATATAGATGGATATATATATAATATCGATATATAGATGGATATATATATATAATATCGATATATAGATGGATATATATATATAATATCGATATATAGATATAATATCGATATATAGATGGATATATATATATAATATCGATATATAGATGTATATATATATATAATATCGATATATAGATATAATATCGATATATAGATGGATATATATATATAATATCGATATATAGATGGATATATATATATAATATCGATATATAGATGGATATATATATATAATATCGATATATATATATAATATCGATATATAGATGGATATATATATATAATATCGATATATAGATATAATATCGATATATAGATGTATATATATATATAATATCGATATATAGATGTATATATATATATATAATATCGATATATAGATATAATATCGATATATAGATATAATATCGATATATAGATGGATATATATATATAATATCGATATATAGATGGATATATATATATAATATCGATATATAGATATAATATCGATATATAGATGGATATATATATATAATATCGATATATAGATGGATATATATATATATAATATCGATATATAGATGGATATATATATATAATATCGATATATAGATGGATATATATATATAATATCGATATATAGATGGATATATATATATAATATCGATATATAGATGGATATATATATATAATATCGATATATAGATATAATATCGATATATAGATGGATATATATATATAATATCGATATATAGATGGATATATATATAATATCGATATATAGATGGATATATATATATATAATATCGATATATAGATGGATATATATATAATATCGATATATAGATGGATATATATATATATAATATCGATATATAGATGGATATATATATATATAATATCGATATATAGATGGATATATATATATATAATATCGATATATAGATGGATATATATATATATAATATCGATATATAGATGGATATATATATATATAATATCGATATATAGATGGATATATATATATATAATATCGATATATAGATGGATATATATATATAATATCGATATATAGATGGATATATATATATATAATATCGATATATAGATGGATATATATATATATAATATCGATATATAGATGGATATATATATATATAATATCGATATATAGATGGATATATATATAATATCGATATATAGATGGATATATATATAATATCGATATATAGATGGATATATGTATATAATATCGATATATAGATGGATATATATATATATAATATCGATATATAGATGGATATATATATATATAATATCGATATATAGATGGATATATATATAATATCGATATATAGATGGATATATATATATAATATCGATATATAGATGGATATATATATATAATATCGATATATATATATAATATCGATATATAGATGGATATATATATATAATATCGATATATAGATGGATATATATATATAATATCGATATATAGATGGATATATATATATAATATCGATATATAGATGGATATATATATATAATATCGATATATAGATGGATATATATATATAATATCGATATATAGATGGATATATATATATAATATCGATATATAGATGGATATATATATATAATATCGATATATAGATATAATATCGATATATAGATGGATATATATATATAATATCGATATATAGATGGATATATATATATAATATCGATATATAGATGGATATATATATATAATATCGATATATAGATGGATATATATATATATATAATATCGATATATAGATGGATATATATATAATATCGATATATAGATGGATATATATATAATATCGATATATAGATGGATATATATATATAATATCGATATATGTAGATGGATATATATATATAATATCGATATATAGATGGATATATATATATAATATCGATATATAGATGGATATATATATATATAATATCGATATATAGATGGATATATATATATATAATATCGATATATAGATGGATATATATATATATAATATCGATATATAGATGGATATATATATATATAATATCGATATATAGATGGATATATATATATATAATATCGATATATAGATGGATATATATATATAATATCGATATATAGATGGATATATATATATATAATATCGATATATAGATGGATATATATATATATAATATCGATATATAGATGGATATATATATATATAATATCGATATATAGATGGATATATATATAATATCGATATATAGATGGATATATATATAATATCGATATATAGATGGATATATGTATATAATATCGATATATAGATGGATATATATATATATAATATCGATATATAGATGGATATATATATATATAATATCGATATATAGATGGATATATATATAATATCGATATATAGATGGATATATATATATAATATCGATATATAGATGGATATATATATATAATATCGATATATATATATAATATCGATATATAGATGGATATATATATATAATATCGATATATAGATGGATATATATATATAATATCGATATATAGATGGATATATATATATAATATCGATATATAGATGGATATATATATATAATATCGATATATAGATGGATATATATATATAATATCGATATATAGATATAATATCGATATATAGATGGATATATATATATAATATCGATATATAGATGGATATATATATATAATATCGATATATAGATGGATATATATATATAATATCGATATATAGATATAATATCGATATATAGATGTATATATATATATAATATCGATATATAGATGGATATATATATATAATATCGATATATAGATGGATATATATATATATAATATCGATATATAGATGGATATATATATATATAATATCGATATATAGATGGATATATATATATATAATATCGATATATAGATGGATATATATATAATATCGATATATAGATGGATATATATATATAATATCGATATATAGATGGATATATATATATAATATCGATATATAGATGGATATATATATATAATATCGATATATAGATGGATATATATATATAATATCGATATATAGATATAATATCGATATATAGATGGATATATATATATATAATATCGATATATAGATGGATATATATATATAATATCGATATATAGATGTATATATATATATAATATCGATATATAGATATAATATCGATATATAGATGGATATATATATATAATATCGATATATAGATGGATATATATATATAATATCGATATATAGATGGATATATATATATAATATCGATATATAGATGGATATATATATAATATCGATATATAGATGGATATATATATATAATATCGATATATAGATGGATATATATATATAATATCGATATATAGATGGATATATATATATAATATCGATATATAGATATAATATCGATATATAGATGGATATATATATATAATATCGATATATAGATGGATATATATATAATATCGATATATAGATGGATATATATATAATATCGATATATAGATGGATATATATATAATATCGATATATAGATGGATATATATATATATAATATCGATATATGTAGATGGATATATATATATAATATCGATATATAGATGGATATATATATATAATATCGATATATAGATGGATATATATAGATGGATATATATAGATGGATATATATATATATAATATCGATATTTAGATGGATATATATATATATATAATATCGATATATAGATGGATATATATATAATATCGATATATAGATGGATATATATATATAATATCGATATATAGATGGATATATATATATAATATCGATATATAGATGTATATATATATATATAATATCGATATATAGATATAATATCGATATATAGATGGATATATATATATAATATCGATATATAGATGTATATATATATATAATATCGATATATATATATAATATCGATATATAGATCGATATATAGATATAATATCGATATATAGATGGATATATATATATAATATCGATATATAGATGGATATATATATATAATATCGATATATAGATGGATATATATATATAATATCGATATATAGATGGATATATATATATAATATCGATATATAGATATAATATCGATATATAGATGTATATATATATATAATATCGATATATAGATGGATATATATATATAATATCGATATATAGATGGATATATATATATATAATATCGATATATAGATGGATATATATATATATAATATCGATATATAGATGGATATATATATAATATCGATATATAGATGGATATATATATATAATATCGATATATAGATGGATATATATATAATATCGATATATAGATGGATATATATATATAATATCGATATATAGATGGATATATATATATAATATCGATATATAGATGGATATATATATATAATATCGATATATAGATATAATATCGATATATAGATGGATATATATATATAATATCGATATATAGATGGATATATATATATAATATCGATATATAGATGTATATATATATATAATATCGATATATAGATATAATATCGATATATAGATGGATATATATATATAATATCGATATATAGATGGATATATATATATAATATCGATATATAGATGGATATATATATATAATATCGATATATAGATGGATATATATATATATAATATCGATATATAGATATAATATCGATATATAGATGGATATATATATATAATATCGATATATAGATGGATATATATATAATATCGATATATAGATGGATATATATATAATATCGATATATAGATGGATATATATATATAATATCGATATATGTAGATGGATATATATATATAATATCGATATATAGATGGATATATATATATAATATCGATATATAGATGGATATATATATATATAATATCGATATTTAGATGGATATATATATATATAATATCGATATATAGATGGATATATATATAATATCGATATATAGATGGATATATATATATAATATCGATATATAGATGGATATATATATATAATATCGATATATAGATGTATATATATATATATAATATCGATATATAGATATAATATCGATATATAGATGGATATATATATATAATATCGATATATAGATGTATATATATATATAATATCGATATATATATATAATATCGATATATAGATGGATATATAGATATAATATCGATATATAGATGGATATATATATATAATATCGATATATAGATGGATATATATATATAATATCGATATATAGATGGATATATATATATATAATATCGATATATAGATGGATATATATATATAATATCGATATATAGATGGATATATATATATAATATCGATATATAGATGGATATATAGATGGATATATATATATAATATCGATATATCGATATAATAATTATATGTACATATACATATGTACGAGTATATGAAATCCTTCGTTCCTTTTTCCCTCAATTTGTGTTAAAGCTTTGAAGGGCAGCTTTGTTATTAGCCTATAATGCAGTTTAGGTGACGATACAATTGCTAGTAGTACACATATTTACACAAAATATACAACGAATATATACACACAATTTTACATAGCCGTATAAAGTTTTCATAAAAAAGGTGCATATAAGAGGGTATTAAAAATATATCGAAATAATAATAATAGAAATATCGAAAAAAGATATATAAATTCTAAATAATACACATTTAAAAGCACAGTGCAGCCAAATATATATAAATAAATAATCGCTAGCTTATAAATATATAGAAATATTATAAACTGTAGTTTCTATTATTTTTAAATTAAAAATTTGTGGCGCTTTTTTGTAAACTACAGAAAATTTGATTTACAGCAGGATAGAATGAGTGCTCAAATTAAATTTTGAAAGCCGAATTTTAAGAGAATTTAAAATGTAACTCATGAGAAGAAACAAAATAATTTAGAATTAAGTTTCGGAACGTTAACCGAGGCGCAATGTAAATGTTGTTTAAAAAATCCCAAGAAAATGTTTTGTATAGTTTGTTTTCTCTGTAAGAAGTTGTTGCACTGGAGTTACGCATTTATAAACCTGTTTCTGTAAGCTGAATTTTGAGTGTGCAACCATTCGTCTTATAGGCACAGACCCTTAAGTGTTTTGGGTTTTCTATATAAACAGACTAACGAGTAAAGCCATTCGTCTTACAAAAACAGCACATTAATCTTTAGATTTGTTTTTGCAAGACGAACAATTTTACACGTTCGTTTGTTTATATTGAAAACACAAACAAAACACTTAAGGGCCTGCTTCTATAAGACGAATGGTTTCAGACGAACGTCTGTTTGTATGGAAAACACAAAATTGAGTTTTTTTTTTTTTTTTTTCAAACAAACAGATGTTCGTCTTAAACCAATCGTCTTACAGAAGCGGTATAAATACGTAATACCAGCTAAACAAGTCTTCACAGAGCAAAACTGTACTGACAAACAAAAACACTCAATTTTATTTGTGTTTTCTGTACAAATAGACGAAGGTGTGATTTCGTTCGTCTTGTAAAAACAGGGGATTACACAAACAACATGTACTGAAATGAATTGCTCGCTTTCGATTCTGTTATTCTCACATTCAATTCGTTCGCAGTATAAAATGCGTACTCAATAGTTAGAGAACAAAACTTATGAGCAGAAATTTAAATTGTTTTTAAAATGTGATTCGCGTTTACGAAAACAAAAAAATATGATTCATAAAACGAGTGAACCAAAGAAAATTTTGCTCACGAACCGAGTTCTTACGTACTATGGTTTACAGTATTTCTATCTTAAGCTAGCGATATACTTATAGTATAATTATAATATAAAACCCTTTGTATAGATAAACATATTTTTTAACTGAACTTAAACCATAAGAAAATTTTAAAAATTATATACTATTGTACTACTAGTAACAGGGGCAGATAATATAGGAGGTGGTTAAAGACAACCCCTATAATTCTTACCCATTTATGAGATATTTTTTATAACTAAAATTAATATTTAGAATAGAATATAATAATCATGTGTAAAGGAAAATAAAGTAAAAAATAAACCTGCCTGGGGATAAATAAATTCATTTGGTGTTATTGATTTAGAACAATTATTAAATATTTGAGAGGAGGAGAAGGATATTTGATGATGAATCATGGATGAGGCATGATGAAGTTGATTTGAATTTTGTTGTTGTAGCTGTTGTTGCTGCTGTTGTGTAAAAATCAAATTATTGTTATTATTATTGTAGCGCATTGTTGCATTATTATAATCCATGAAATTGCCATTAGCAATAGAGGTGCGGGCATTGTTGTTGTTGTTGTTGTTGATAGAACAATGAACTTGGGATCTATAGATACTTTGATTATTAGGTATCATAGAAGGGCTAACATTTTGTAGGCTTTGCTGTTGCTCTTGCTGCTGTTGGTGATTATTACTATTAACCGGACCAGCCGGTCTTACAAATATTGAGGATGTAGTATGTGGATTTTGTCCATGAACTTGTTGATTTTGTTGTTGTGTTGTATGGTATTGATTTTGATTATTATTATTGTTGTTGTTAATTGAATTCTTATTATTGTTTGTCTGGTAAAATTTGGAATATTGTTTGAATGCACGTACGCTTTGTTCACGGAAATGATAAGTAGTTTTCTCTCCATCAAACGACGGTTCAGGCAACAAAACCTATAGCATTTTCATTTTACATTTTTTTGTTTTTGTTTAAAATGTTGATATTTTAAGCAGGGTTTTTTTTTTTATATAAAAAAGAAATGTGAAAAATATAAAAAATAATGAAATGAATAATTAATTTAAAAAAATAGTAAATTTAGAAAAAAAAAAAAAAGAATTCATAATTATGAAATAAGAATAGCCAATTAAACCATTAAACTACTATTTGTTGCCTAAAGACCTAAACTTAAAGCCTAAGCTAAAACCTAAACTAAAATGCTATTAATAAATCTAAAATCTAAAAAAAAAAAAAAAAAAAAATTCAACAAAAATGGCGAAAATAAATTCTTAGTGTATTCACAGATTTTTGTGTTAAAAAAAATATTTTTTTAAAAGTAATTTTTGCTTTATATGCACCTTTTTAAAAAAAAAAAAAAAAAAAAAAAAAAAACACAAATTTATTTTGTTTAAATATAGAAATTAACGCAAGAAAATAGAATATTAAATGAGAAAAAAAGTAATAGACATGCACAAACATGCTGATAAAAGACGTGAAAAAAAATACAAAAGTCATATACATAAATTCAAATAGAAAAATAAAGGCAGAATATTGTCATTTATAAAAATATAAAAAATAAACGTAACAAAAAACTTTAAAAAGGGGAAAATAACAAAACGTTGGCACAAACAATAACAATAAGTAAAATTCTTTAGTTTTCTTTTTATACATAGAGCATAGAATTGTGTGTCAGATAGACAAGATAATATAGGGTGTGAGCGAGTAACTGTTTCTTAATTTAAAAACAAATTCAGTTTGAGCGAGCGTTTTAAATATCCAGCATTGAGAGATGACAATGATAATGATGATTCATTTACGTACTTTTTTTAAATTAAAAACAAAAACAAGTTTGTTAAGATATCAACACTAAATAGAATAGAAAAAGAACCTTAAACGGCTTTATATCTTAATAATATTGGCTTCAATCAGCCAATATTAATGCCGCTCATGAAATTGACGTTTTATGCTTTTATATGAATATGTATATGGTTCAATTTGAGACTGCAGTAAGGAGTTACTGGAAATATTTGCTTGTCGTTTTGCTATAAAATGTAAGTACAAAAAATATATACATATATTTTGCTTTGTTTGGTGAAATGTTTTGGAAATATCATCCAACATTGTAGGTACAAAATGTAATTAATTGCCATTGAAGGCAAATCAATTTCGTATAGAAACTTTAAATGGAAGATTTTGACTTGTCTTTAGTACGTAAACGAAGTGCATTTACATTAATATTTATGATTTTTAACACACAATTCTATCTATCTATAAAAATGTAAATAATAGAATTAATTTGTAAATAAATAAATAATAATATATGTATATATACGGGTAAATAATAATAATAATAACGAATAATGAATAAAGAATAATAATTCACAATCACTCGTTTTGTTATGTTATTATTGAGACAGTAGAAAACATTATGTTTAAGCCAAGAATAAATCGTTACCAGTGCTATTTCAGTGATGCGACTCATTCTCCTAGATTTGGTGGAAAGACTGCGTTTAAGACCATCGATATTTTGCTCGAACAACTTTAATGTTTTCAATATTGAGGTTGGGGGATTTTGTTTTTATTTAACAACGAGTAATTTTTGTTTTTAGAGAAATTTTTTGTTTAATTTTTAAAATTAAAAGAGAAAGAAAATAAAAGAGAATTTAAAACCAATTTTGTTGTTTGTTGAAAAGAAAAAAAAAATAATAAGGGAAAGTATAGTAAAAATATATATAATAAAAAATATTCTTTAAAGAAAAAAAGTTCAATTTAGAAATAATAATAAGAAAACTTAAATATAAATTACAAATAAACTAAAGAAAATGTAAGACAAAAAAAAAAGAACAAATGTTTTTAAATAAGACATAGGTTTTGTTTAAATTACAAATCAAATGAAAATCATATTATAAAACTTATTAGCAAAAAAAAAAAAAAAAAAAGAATTATTACAAATATATATGTATAAGCAATAATAGTAGAAAATAATAACTGTAGAAAAATTGAATATTTTTAATTATTTTTTTTTTTAAATACAAATGTAGATGTGTAGAGCAAATAAAATTAATAAATCAAGTGTTATGAATTTATAAGAAAAAAAAAAAAAATAATAAATAAGAGATAGAAAATGTGTAAAAAAATGTAAACAAAAAGAAATACTATTTGTGTTCTTTTATCTTTCTATACTTTGTGGCAATGTATTACAAAAGTCCCTACTACTTTATTATTAAAATGTAATAATAATAATTGATAATAAAAAATATTCGATTTTATAATATAATAAATAACCATTACCTAATATTTCATAGTTTTGTTATATAAAAAGGAAGAAAAGAAAACAATAACAACTTACCATTTGATTAAAGAATGGATGATGTAATACTTCCTGGACTGTTATTCTTTGTGCTGGATCAACGACTAGACATTTACGTATAAGATCCTTGGGATCCTCTAAAATAAATATAACAAGAAATAAATGTTTTATTTGTATTTTTTTTATTCTCTGTTTCGTTTTTAGACACTCACCCGATATATCAGCCCATTCTGGTGATGTGAAACTATATTTACCTTCCATAATATTACGCAACATAACCATTTGTTTGCGATGCCAAAATGGAGGACAGCCCACTAGTAAGGTAAACATTATAACACCGCAGGCCCATCTACATACATACATATATTAAAGCAAAAGTAAAAATAAGCGTTTTCTACTTTTAAACTTAAACCTAGAAAGAAAAACTTACATATCAACTTCACGGCCATAGCCGGGACTACCCTCGAACATATTGCATTTCAAAGTTTCAGGAGCCAAATAGCCTGGCGTACCACATAGATCTTAAATAAAAAAGATTACATGAAAACTTAAATCAAAATTAATTCAATTACCCTTTAAATTACCCGTCAATTTTTCGCCTTCTTTTAGCTGCCTCGCAAAACCAAAATCAGTTATTTTAACATTATGATTCTCATCTAATAGGATATTTTCTGGTTTTAAGTCTCGATGTACAATATTTTTCGAATGTATATACTCAACGCCCTCAAATATTTGTCGCATTATGGTGCGTGTCTTTTTCTCTGACAGCGTTACAACCGATGTTAAATAATCGAATAGTTCACCCTTGGGACAAAGTTCAAACACCAAAAACACAAAAGCATCCGATTCGAAAACATCTTGTAAATCAACTAGTCAAAGAATTTAAAAAGTTATGAGAAATGAGAATTTGATAAGTATATATGTATGTATGTATATGAAAAGATTTTTGTGTGAAAACTTACTTATGAAGGGATGTCCCATGACTTGTCTGAGTATTGAGATTTCTTGTCTAGTAGCTTCTAGCATATGATATGGATTTGTATCACCGGTATCCGTGCCAGCACCTAAATCTATAATTTTTGCCGCAAACTCTTTACCGGTCTCCTTTTCAATGCACCTGCGCACCGTAGAACTAATGCCTCTGTAAAAATTAAGAAAATAATATTCTTGTTTAATTTAATTTATTAACTACATATGTATTTAGATTATTATTTTGAAAGTATTTATGTATAATAATAAATTAGATGACTGATCGCCAAAGATAATCGGCCGGAGAATGAATTCTCATTACTAATAGGGGGGATTTCCGAATCGTCAGTCTACTATAGTCCATGGATGGACCACTACGGAATGAAAATTGTCCTGAAACTGTGGAAGAAGTTTATTTTCGAATCTTAATAGGTTTTTTGATGGGGAATTTTGCTTTCAGAGTAAGGTCTACAGTACCTTTGTAATGTGAGGAAGTCGGGGTCTATTGAGCACATTCTTTGTCTCTGTCTGTCTTGGCGTGCAAAGGAACACATCTAAGATCATTCACCGAAGTGTTTTTAGTGGCATTAGAGCGTTACCATCTGCTACAATTTCTGACATTGGCAGTTTAATCTCCGGCATTAGCTTGCTTTTGAAACGCCAGTTCACTGAGCGCAAAACAGTGAACCCAAAAGGGCAGGTGAATAAGTATACCTTGTCATACTGGCTTTAAAAACAAGCAGGACGATGGTTTGTGGTACTGGAAATAATCCTTTCACAGGATTATTATTTATTTAGGATACTGGACCAGTAAGATGGCAACTGCACCAGTCTGGGGCACGTTCGCCTGGGAGTTACATTTCATTATCTAAAATCGCAGGAATCTATTGTGCTACCGACGTTTATGCCTTGCGTAATGACCTATTGATGTAAGGCTCGCTGTGCATTTAACATTAACAATCGATCGACGTCAGGTGGGATGATGTTTTGGATGCTACATTAAAGCTAGAAAAATCCTGCCGGAATCTTATCTTCCATCACTATTTGATAATCAGTGTGTTATGTTGTGCGTGTAGCAGATAACATCGTGGTCTCCACGAGTAAATGATCCATATTTGTTATGAAACTCGTTCTTTTAGACAGTTTGTCATGCTCCCTATGTGACAGTATTTCTGCTTGATTTACACCCATTTCGCATCGCGATCTTTTGACCTCTGAACTCTGTAAAGATTTGACATTATTGGTCAGAGTTAAGTTTATGATGTGACTGTGTTAATCGGGCATTGCTGATTGTGGCCAGTAGCTACATATATGTGTAGTTATCTCGCTCAAAGATCTGGTTGTGCTAAGAAACTCCCTGAAGCCATGTAAGGCGAAAGGGAAATGTCCCTTTAAGAAAGACAACAGTAGCGGTACTAAAACATTAACTGCCAGTGACGGTAGGGCGATCCAATTGTATGATGATTCTATTTTTAACCTGAACTACCAGTGATATTAGAGAGATCCGACTGACTATACGATGTTTCATTTGTAGCAGATTATTCTGGTTTCAGTACAGGGATTATATATGCTTCGATTTTTTTTTCATAATATTTTCACTGTCAAGGCAAAACAAGCAGTGTAGTAGAAAGCAATTGCTTGTTTAGGTTTATTTATCATTTCTTTTATCGAATGTTGTAAATACAACGTATTTGCAAAAATACAATCTAAATAGGCAATAATTATCTAAATTACTAATAAAATAAGTAAAGAAAGTCGGCTTACATTACAAGTATTTATACAATACGTGGTCAAAAAAAAAACAAAAATGTTTAAAAATAAATAAAAATTATTATTTAAACACTATAATACTTGAGATAAAAATAAAAAAATGAAAATACATATATCAACAATAATAACTAACTTATAGACCATAACAGAGACAGCACACAAACGTGTGTTCAATTATTTAAATAAAATATTTATTATTGGAAAGAATTTATATTCTTTCTAATGTTCAGATAAAATGTTTTTTTTTGCCAAATATAAAAGTAAAATGCAATTCATGATTTTATCTCTATCAAGCAAATAAAAAATGTTGAGGTTTTTGCCATCATAGCCAATATGGGAAAACATGGAAACATTTACATTAAATTACATCCGCTCGGAATGGACTTAATGCTTTTAATAAAAAGAATGCAACGCACATAATACGAATACTTAGTTAAGAAAAAGAACTATTGATCTACAGATTACGACATCATGCTGCGCAATAAATTTATATTTTCTGTTCATTGGTGAGAAGTGACGTCATGCAATGCGTTTTTATTGGTCCACGAGCTTCAGCAAGAGAAAACTTGCATCATTTAGCGGGAAATCAAATGCAAAAGGATGCAAGAAAAAACATATCCAAAGCGATGGACCGCATGGTATCTATATTTTCATGAGATAACAATCCCTGTCATAGGAATTGTTATAAAAAAGGGGAGTGAAAATTGGCGGGACATTTATTGTGTGATTGTCCAGCAATGGACAAAAATTTGCTGAAGTCTTTGGACGCGCGCTTTTCTCACACTAGAAGGAATACGTATGTATATTAAATCTGAAGACTTTATTGGATAAGGATCAGATCAACGTTAATTATACATACATACATAATTGGCCATTACAACCCTTCAGTCAGGATTACAGCCTAGCTTCCTGCACCATTCAAGTTGTGTGCCTTAATTTTATACTTGAGTGGCGGGACCTACAGTTTAACGTCGACTCCGAACGACAGATTTTGAGAAACTTTTTCATGGCAGGTTTATTTAATCTCAGAGTTTTTGCCAGAAATCTGCTGAGAGGAAGTCGCCGAGGAAATATTTTTTGTTCATATTTCGTTTTGATGTCTGGCCTGGGGATCGAACCCGGGCTTTACGTCTAATAAGCGAACACACTACCTACTAGACAACGACGACTACGTTAATTATACACCAGTTGGAAATAACTATTGTAGCGAATGTTTGAGACCCAACCATCTAGCACTTCCAAAAGCATTCAAAGAAGTCCAATAATTTTACTTTGAAGATCATGCGTTAATATTGCACGTTGTGTTCGTAGTAGAAATGTTACATTGGATGTATTATTTTATAAACTAAAAGTTCTCTTATTGTATTCTTAGGATCTTCTAGCGATTGAATACAATAAAAAGAGTTATTAGTTTATATAAGAATGAGTGAGTAATCTAAAAGATTCTAAAATTTTCTAAATATAAATCAGAATAGATTAGTTTGTATTTGTTACAGATTGTTTTTATATACATACATAGTATATTATGCAAACTATCACGTATTTGACATACTGATTACACGCCGCTTTCTATATTTATCTATTTGCGATAATAATTTTCCACGTTCAAGTTCTTGGTAAAGTCCTCGTAACTTAAGTCAAGATCACAAATAAATATTACAATTTTTTTTTCTATTATTTGTTTATATTTATATATACCGAGATGAAAATAGTATTATTATTATCGCGCAAAGTAAATATTTATGTTTTCTTTTCTATTAGCGCAGTCACACATAGAAAGTCTTAAAGTCTAAGACCATAAAACCCAATTGTTTTGATAATAGTTTTGTTTTAAAATATATGTATGTACCTGCACTTTTATTTAATCCTCTTACTTATTTATAGTTAATTACACAAAAGAATTATTTTTTGTAAAAATAATTGTAATCAAATCACATGTAGTTTACATGCGTTTAACATTTTCTAAATGAATGATTTTTAACTATAAAAATTATTTTTTAAAGTAGAGCTAAATATTTGTGTGCGTGTGTGTATTTTATTCAGGGTGGTATTAAATTGTCTTAAAAAGTTGTGAATGTTGTTATCTGGTTTAAAAGAATTTTTGTTTCTGTTTTATTTACGTTTTTTTGGAAAGGTAGTTATTAGTCATTACAAATTAATGCATTAATTATTTAAGTTAGGGCATGAGTGTGGGTTTTAAGCGCTTCCATATAATGCGAGGTAAAATATGTACATACATACATATAATAATTGGCTGAAATATTTATTTTCTATAAAATATTTCAAAAAGAATAAAAAAGAACGTAAAACGCCTTTTTTTAATAACACATGTTGACATTACTGCAATTTTGGTCCTTTCATATCATTTTCCGTTATGTTTTCTATTTAAAATAGAGCTTAACATAGAAAAAAATAGAGAGGAAAAGGAAGAGTATGAATAAATTGTATTTGGCTTTAAAGTGTATTCGATTTTGGTTATAATAATAATTTTTTATTAAATCATTTTCAAAATAAATCATTTTCTTAAATGCTTTCCTTAGTTACCCACACTGATATTACACATTTGGAATTGTAAACAAACATTTTGTTTATGTTTAAAGCATTTTCCGTTACTTTTATATTTTAAATTGTAGATCACCACACATTATTATAAGGAGAGAATGAAAGTGTATGTGCTTTAATATGTAAACAAACGATGAACATTACTCGTTCATCAACATAAAAAGGTGTGATTAATACATTGTGTATACGTTTACAGTATAAAAACAATAGAAATAGAACAAGAGATTGAGACTAAAGTTGTGTATTATAAACGATTGTTTTCACAATGTACTTACATATTTCCAAAATGTAAACAAACATCTTGTTTACATTTTCTGTTATTTTTCAAATTCAAAACAGAGATAATGGTAACATTAAATATGAGAGTGAGAGGAGAGATACATATACATTGTTTATCAGCATAAGAAGGCGTGATTGTTACATTGTGTCTGTTTAAACGGACATTATTCTTGAAAAGTTAAGATTTGAATGAGCATAAAAACACAAATGCAAAGGTAATGCGAAAGAGACAGTGTGATGTTGTGTAAACAAATGTCTTATAAACGATTTTCTTAGTTACTCACATTAACATTTACATACATATTTCCAAAATGTAAACAAAACATTCTGTTTATATTTTACAGTATTTTTTATTGTTTTCTTTGTCTTCAAATTAAAGTTAGTAGTGTAAAGAAAAACAAAAAGTAAAGTGCGTAATCCTTAAAAAACGTAAATATTTTTAACGTTTTTCCGTTTCAAACTAATTATTTAAATTAAAGGGCCTTTAAACATACAGTAGGAAATTATATTTGTTTTTTAATTAAATTCTAATGAGGTGCTTGTAACATTGTTAAACCATCCATTAAAATATTTGATCGTTGACACAACTTATTTAATTAAAATTCAATCAATGACTTCAAACAGCGCAATAATTTCTTTATAAAATTTGCATTAATTAATGACTTTTCTTCAATAAATTATATAATTTTCTATTTATTTAATGAAATATTATTTTTTTTTTTATTTCAGCGTTAAGGGTCCAATAAAAACCAAACGTGTTGTGGGCGCACACCCTACAAAACATGTGAATTTGAATAAAATGTATACTGTGTAGTGTGAATAAAATACAAAGAAGGCTAAAACAAATGACGTTTCAATTTATGGCTTTATCTCAGATGTAAATCAATAATGAATTAAAAATGTTTATATGTATATTATATGGTCTTATTTAAACAATAAAACAAAACAGACAGACAGACAGGCATTAACAACGTTATCAGTTAAAAATTTTAATACTTAATTTATTAAGAAATGAAACCAATACCCGCTGTAAAGACAACAAACAACAAAACTTTTTTGTAAAGATTTTTATTAATCATCAAAATATAAAATTTTTTTTGTTGTTTATTTAAAATTTGTTTAAAAAGCATTTGAAGGCACACGCGACTTGTACGTTGTTTAACCCACTTTCTATGTACATAAAGACATTTTTTGTATACAAAAGTTTCTATTCAATAGTTATCCAACTGTTGTCAAATGTCTCTGTTGTCTGTCTCTATAGATTTAAATATTATCAATTAAATAAGCACATACAAATTTAAATGAAATGCTAAAAAGAATATTTTAAAATATCAATTTCCACTTGAATGAAATTAGAATGTTAAATAGTACTTAAACTGACAGATAAATTTTAAATTCCTTTAAACAAAAAAAAAACAATAAAATGTTTTATAATAGAATAAACATCATCTGAATAAAAAATTAAAAAAATTGTAATAAAAACCTAGAAAAAATTTTGAATTAAAATTGTTCTTCTACTGTAATAGTAATTAATTTTATTATTGCAAATAATAAATAATTATTTAAAATCTTAATAAATCCGTACTTGTTTGTACCTCAACCGCTGTACCGAATTTTATAAAATATTCACAGTATATTACTAATGGAAGCAGTTCGCCATCTGGGCAAAATACTGTAAAAAATTATTAATTATTATCACTAGGACGAAATTGCGCATTTAAAACCGGTATCAATTGTATACAGGGGAAAAGAATTTGGTCATTTACCCAAGTTTTATTCAGAGAGTGGAGAACTTGCTGTTTGAAATCTGATTCCAATCTGCATTTTTTTGTGTTTACGGGGCAGCGTCTGCTCCCTTACCAGTGAACTATTGTACATGTGGGTTTATATCTTTCATCATTTGTGAATAAAATGTGGCATAGGAGATCTTTTGGTCAAAATATCTGCCGTTTAGTTAACAGACTGGCTATGATAATAAAGAAAGTGGTGTCTGAGGTATGTTTGTGACAATCACGATCAGACCTATATGAGTTGCAATGAACCCATAGGAGTATCCGATGATGGGGCAAAGGATCGAGTCATAAAATAACAACTGACTGTTCAATTTTCTCTTATTTCATTTGTTTTCAAACTAAAGCAGACCGGCAATGTGTGTATATGTACATATAAGTGTACATAGTACATAGTATGCAAAATGATTTTGTTAAAAAAATTTTTTTTTTTTGCAAAACAAAATTTTTTTTTTAGTTTTCATTGTTTATTTTTATAGATATTTTTAATAAAAATATTATTGTGCTACCTACATACAATATGTATGTATGTATTCTAGACAATAATCTAAATTATTAGTCGCTTATTTCAAGTAGAGAAAGTGATCTTTTTTTAACATTTAAAATTGGCCTTGATTAGAACTTATCTACGTATATATGTATGGATGTCTGTATATGAATGTATAAAGCATATATTTTTTTCACATAAAAATTCTTTGGCAAGCATTAAGTTTGACGTGCGAACTTATCAAAAAAAAAGGAGGAAAAATGCTTAGAAGAGGCTCGTTTATATACTACAACCTACACGATTATTATTTTATGTAGCAAATGATGATATTGTTTTGTACTATACATAAGGTTTATGTTTTGTGTTATGGGAAACGACCAGTTTAGAACGTAATTTTATGAATTATACGATTTATGCATATTTATTTGTCTAGATTTATGAACTTAGATAAGAACAAAAGTCCAAATGACTCAGCTAAAGCATAGCTAAAAAATAAAAACAATTTTAAACAAATAAAATAACTTTTTTTAAAGGTATTTGGCACCGTTTCAAAAAGATTTGTCAGGGAAAATTTTTAAAGGAATAAATATATACAATATACTCATTTCTTTTTATAACATTTATTATATACGAATAATAAAAATAAACGAATTCGAAAGTATAAGTACCGTAATACGCTTCAGCAGCATTACCATCAGCACACATTATGTTATAACGAACTCTTTAAAAGGATATTGAAAAGACAGAGATGTTTACGATTCAGGAAAAAGACATATATTTTTGTAAAAAAAAAAAGGACTGCAGTTGTCACTAAACATTGTCAATTGTCTGATTAGAAAGGACATTTTTACAGTAATGCAGTTGAATACTGTGCACAATGCTTTCCACTTATATCTACATACTGTCTAATATCACACCCGTGTAGAAGGTGGTACACGATTGAGGTAGTCTAGTGTGGGCTACCGGTGACACCATTATATGACAATGAAAAATGGTTTTAACCAAAAATATGTCAGTCGCATTGTTTACGTTTTTTTTTTTAAGGAAAACATTTGCTAGATATGAAAATAGTTTTCTCCTTTCGGAATATCATAACAAATATAATTCTAAAGAAAAAATTATTTCAAAGTGAAATAAATGTCATTAAAAAATAATTTAAAAAAATATATTTTTAGTTAAATATGTATATATGTAAATATAAAATATAATGTTCCTTTAGTACATTTAAATAAATATTTGTTTTCTACTTACTTAAATTTTTTAAATGCCTACACTAATAGAAAAAAAATTGCTTTTAATTCCAAGAATTAAAAAAAGAAAATAAAATGTATAAGAGAAATTTAATATATAGTACATATGAAAAAAAAAACTAATAAATAACAATGTTTTTGTTTTTTAATTTTTTTTGGCAAATAACCGACCTTGACTATGAATGAAACTAAAGCAACAATCTATAGAAAAAATTGTGAAAAAAATTTAAAAAACAATAAAGAAGCATAAGAACTATTTAAACTAATAATGTGTGACATATTGCCAAAGAATAGAAAGAGTTTTTCTTTTCTGTATTTTGATGGCATGAGACAATAAGCAAGAAGTATGTATTGATTTACACAAATTACTCAATATATCGAAAGAGTCAACAAACTGTCACAGTTTTTGGTTAAACAAATTAGAAGGCATATTTTCAAATTTTGAAATATATTTCCGAATCAAGTATATGTTTGTCATTAAAAAATGGTGTTATGTAAGTACTTCCAAGTCAGATCATGCATTTAAACAAATTAAGTTATTTTTATTTATTGTTTATTAATTGAACGTTAATTATTATAAACATTTGATTTTGTTTTTCAATCATAAACATTTTTAAAATATATTCAACGCTCTTCTTAAGCATGCCTGTTGGCATTACTTATTTAAAAATGTAATCAAAACAGGCGTATGTTGTTTTTATGTCCGTTACCATTAGTTTCAAAAATGTTACTACAATAAATGCTATACGCCATGAGGGAAATCTAGAAAAAGGGAGCGTTAAAGAGAATGTTGTCCTCAAGCGCCCGAATTTCCGTTACTCATTTCAAAAAGTAAACAAATTGTATATTTAAATTAAATATAGAAATAGACGTTACATTAGTACTGTGCGGAAGAGAGAGAAACAGAGAACGAAAATCTGTTTATATTTTTCTCAAGAATACGCACTTGGATTATGAAAATGTAAACACATGATACTTGTATGCATTGTGTTAATGCCATTTGCTGTTATTTTTAAATTTGTGATTAAAATGTACGTACGTCAAGCACTAAGAAAGTGAGAGTGAGAAGGTAAGTTGTTATGGCCACATAAATAAACGTAAGCAATTGGAATACATTTGACAAACTTCTAACTGCGGTAGGACGGCTTTTGCACATTCAAAGTACTTTGCAAAGAATTTCGACAAACTCTTGATATTTTGTTGTTGTGTATACAACCATCGGTGGGCGACGAGCGAAGCAACTTTGTGAGCACATCAAAGTGTGAACTTACCCCCACTCGTTTTTCCCTTTTCTCCCACAAACTCAAGACTTTGAAGCAGTAAACATTACTTTATAACCCAGACTTTATTTTAATTCGCTTTACATATTTTTTTAAACAAAAATTAATTGCAATACCCTAAAATATAAATAAGAAACTAAATATTACTCTTGTCAAATCTTTATGTATCCGGTTTTCTGGAAATAAAAAAATAGTTGGCAATACCTGAACTTCAAATAAGTACACCTATCCCCCGTTTTACACGGAAGATAGGTTCCATAAAAACCGTGTAACTCGAAAAATTCACTCTTATATGGAAAAACCGTGTTAAACGAAAATCACTATAAAAAAGCCCTTTTTGTCAGTTTTTAATATGATGAATAACAAACACATTGAACGTTATTTGCTCACCTTGAATAAATTTACGCTATCAATTATATATAAACTCTAATTAAAAACAAAGTTTAAAAACAATGATGCTCTTTGTTTTGGTATTTCAAACAAACTAGCACACATAAAATTTAGTTTTAATCATAAAACAGGGAGTTCCCGTTTTATCTATTTCCATCATAGACATAAACTACTAAGAATTCGTAACTGTTACATACATTTTGTAGTGTAGTATTTTGACAGTAAAATATTGTGACAGTAAAACAATGAAAATATTATTGTAGATATAAGCAAATTATAGTTTAGTGTTTATAATTTCGTGTAAATGCAAAATTAATAAATTTCGTTAAAAATTTTTATTTTCAAAAACCGTGTAAGATCGAAAAGGTGTAAAACGAATACCGTGTAAAGCGGGGGAAAGGTGTACTGCTTATATAAATGAAATAGTAAACGATAAAAATTTATTTTAATTACTATAAAAAGCGAAGTACCTAAATTATAATTTTAAATATAAATCTTTAGCAAAGTTAAGCAACATAACAAAATATTTATTATAGGCTTCAAAAATAATAACAATTTTTTTTGGCAGCACATCTGTTGGTATTAATTTTAAAAATATTTTGTATTGCATTTTAAAATAATTTCGCAATTCATGCACTTGGCAAGTCAAAAACCTTTTACTAAAAATAATGTTTTTATTACCAAAAAAAAAAAAAAAACCGCCGAAAATTAAAACATTTCAAAGATGAATGAAAATATTGCTGAATTTGAAATTCATTTTATTTTTCTAGGGACATACATATTATGTTAACAAATATTGTAAACATGTATTAAGCTTGATAGGCAGTTATTTTTTTAAAGTGAAACAATTTAATTTTACTCTAATATTACAGCGTGAGAGAGTTTGGGTTATTGAACTTAATGTTTTTAAATAAATGTTTAAGGGTTAATAAACCCTTTCTTTAAACAGCATAATGCATTGAACCGCTAAAAGGTAATGTTATGTATGGTTTTTGGAACAGAAATTCGTGAAGAGAGGGGGTGTTGAAGGGTTTAAAAACAACAAAAAGAAACAAAATTGCGCGTTAAAATATGTAGTTTCCGGAAATATGTTGAATTGCAATAATTTTTAAATCAAAACAATATTAAAACATATGTATGTAATGTACGCTGCTAAAGTTTAAACACCTTCTTAACGTATTTTATTACTGCAGGATTTATTTTTTTACAATTCCATGGAATATTGTTATATTTCCCTTTTATAGCTTTTGTAATATAATATAAACAAAACATAATAAAAAACATAAAATCTACAAAGTTTGCTGATATAGAAAATGGAAACTCTGCTTTTGTTAAAGACACAAAAAAATACAATTAATTAATGATTGTTTTTTTTTGTATTAACAATGGCCAAAAGAAACCAAACGGAAACGCCTATCGTAGCACGTAACCATAGGAGTTCCAATTACAATTAAAACGCCATTTTATTTTTTTTTTGTTGTGAAGAACTTTAACGTACCATTTTTTTCTAGAATTTTTAATATGTATTTTGTTTTTAGTTTCACAAAAATCACCTCATGCCAGTTTAAATAGTAATAAAATCAATTGATTTCATATGTATTTATATTCTTTTTTTTTTTTGAATTTATCATGATAAATTAATTTGTTAATTACAAAAATATCATATATTTTCTACTGTTTTAACCAGTTTCTTTTGGTAAACACTAATTCGCACTGAAGATTTACAACATGTAACATCTTTTTATTGATAATGCTTAAAAACAACTGATTTTTTTCAAGAAAATTTATTAAGAATATGTACTTTCAATTTATTTCCTTTATGCATTACATACATATGTACATATTTTGTAGCAGATAAAGATGGGTCAACGTAAAATTTATATACGAGGTAAAGCAAAAAATCCAAAGCATATGCATGCATATGTACACATGGCATGGTGAAACAAATAAAATGATTTTTTCGATACGCGTTATTATTATTATTCATTATAAATAATTTTATTATTAATAACATGTACTCTTTTTTTTTTTGCTCTTTTTTTGTATTGTTATACATGTACATATGTATTATTGTTTAGTATAGCAGAATTAAATAAATGTTTATAATAATCATAATAAATTTAACGCAATATAAACGTGATTAAGAAACAAAGAAGAATTGAAAATTTTTGTTTGCACAGCATTTTAAACTCCCTTCCATGCATAAAAAGAATCAATAAATTTTGCGTAGAAGTATACTAAAACAGCAGCAGTCACACCAATCATGTTGTGCGCCTTAATTTTATACTTGAATGACGGGCCTTCAGTTTAACGTCGACTCTGAACGACAGATTTTGAGAAAATTTTTCGTGGCAGGTTTATTTACTGTCAGAGCTTTTGCCAGAAATCTGCTGAGAGGAAGTCGTCGAAGAAATATTTTTTTTCTTACGTCTAATAAGCGAACACACTACCTACTAGATAGACTACGGCGACTACAATTCCTTTACATAAAATTATGAAAATATTAATTTTGGGCAATCTTTTCTCCTACAGAGCATCAAAATTATATTAAAATCGTTTAAAACTTTATTTAACGCTTTATGGTTAAGCATATGCATTGGCATTAAGTACATATTTCAAAATTTAAACAAACGTATTTTTCAACCAATTGCCCGTTAATTTAAAATATTTGATTAAGCAATAAGCATATACAAAGTGCAGAGAATGAGAGAGATGGAGAGACTTTGATTTAATGTTCATCTTATATAGTTAGGCATTGCCAACTTTAGCTTTTAAAAAGGACTTAACGCAATTGCAACGGAATAGTAGTAAATTAGTCAATTTGTTTTTATAAATATTAAATTCATTTAATTAAGCAATATTCCACTTAGTAAATAAATAAATAAATCATAACAATTAAATCTCGTATTATTTTAGGTTATTGAACTTTTAGAAAATGTTCACGTAAATTTGCTAAATTTAGGAAAAATTACCAAAGAAATCATTCAAGGCTTTTAAATAAAAAAAATTACAAATATATTATCATCATAGCATTTATCCGATAATATCGTTGCGAACCACACTTGTGGCACGTGAATTACTCATTAGATGGCGTGAACGGTCTTTTTATATGCGTGATCACTTCGGTTAAAAAAAAAAAGATTTGTTTTAACAATGATCCAGAGGGAGAGCATCATCATAAAATTGAAATTTAAAAAATTTAAAAATAAAAACAAAATTAATATATTTTCATAAAATTTTTTATATAGGATAGGGGCTAATTTTCATACTCATATAAAGCAATGAATTAAGTCAGAAAATTAAAAATACCTGCAGCATAATGCCCGCTGATATTACATGTGAATGCCTAAGTTCGTCAGGGTTGTTTTTTATAGTCTTTGCTCTTTTCATAAAGGGAAAATGACATAATCTGTCGTTGAAACGGTTGTCTCGAAAATCTATACTGCGTTAACGACATGTTATCGTTGTCGCACAATTTCGATATGTAATCGCCATTGAGGGAAGTGAAAGCATTATATGGCTTTAAGGCAAATATACCCAAAATCAAAACCATGAATTAACAGCAACTGGTTAAAACAGTCCGGTCATTTTTCTATCTGTGGAGCTTTATTACAACAAACAGAGGGCACTGAGAGGACGTTGAGAACGGCAGTAACTGGACCCGAAAAGTATCCGGCCAACTGCACCCGGTAAGAAATACCCGGTACATCTTGCAGCTCACTAATCTAAATATTTCTAACAGCTCAGTAAGGCTTTGCAAGAATGTGAATCGCGGAATGCCGCTCATTGTGACTTCAGTGTAATCCAAATCAGTGTAATTAAGTGATTTCTCGTCAATCATCATCAGCAATACTTAACTTTGGGCATAAACCTAACAAATCGAAACTGAAATCGAAGTACGACCACGAATACGTACTTCGAAGTGGACCACAAAGGTGAAGGACTCTATATTTGATCAAGTTTTAAAGAGCAAGAAGAAAAAACTTGGAGGCTTTGATTATTTACCAATCTTATTGATTGTCTTTATATTATATTTCAGTTTACATCATGATTTATTAGCAGCATTAAAGTTAAAAAAAAAATAAAATTAAATAAAAAATATCAAGGAAAACATGTTAGAAAAATTAAGGAAATATGTCACATATGCAAGTCCAGAGTTTCAATGGCATTCACTGGATTATGCAACAATTGTTAAATGGTTGTGACACAATTTCCGGTTGCTACTGGTTTAAGAAATGATAGCTTTTCAGGTCTGTGCGCGTTGCTACTTTTTTTTCTGCCAAACATGTGTACTTTGCTCTTTTTAGACAAATTTCGTTAAATTTATTTGTTTCTTTTTCTATTTTTGTTATTTGATGTTGTTGTCTTTTATATTTCTTTTTAATTGTCATTTTATTTTATACAATATAAGTTTATATTTGTTTATTGGCCATCTATCTACGAATGTCTATATGTATTTAGGTATTTACGAATATACAATAATATGTTTGCATATATAAAACCAAATATTTGTTTGTTTGTTTGAAAGCTATCGCTTGATTTTTTTAAATGTGGTCAATACTTTGAGGCCACCAGCCATACTAACAACGAGATTGCTGAGCAGACTACCGGGTTGCAATGATATTTCGAGAAACTTTAGAGCACATGTAAAGACTTGCTTAGGGCATACAATTTGGCAAAATCGAACGAATATAGAGCAGTAAAATAACGCTAAAAATCTGACCTAGCTTGGTGAATGGTCGGTCAATTAGTGAAAGACTTCCTACAGGATTGAAGAAGGGCAGAAAACTATTATTTTTCTATTGGGTACATGGGCAGAATTTTATCACTGGAAATGGACTCACTGATCTTTCGGAACAAGCATTAGAAAACTGAGGAGGTTATTTTTTCGGACAAACGCCACTACTTCTTACGAAATGGTAAAAACTTCTGCAAGAAAACTGTTTCATTTACAAATAGAGCGGCTAAAGATTGCTAATGAACCACGAACGGGTATAGTTAGGTTAGGAAATGAAACATTTAGAGACAAGGAACGGATGATGGAATAAACCATCACTAATATCGCACTTATGACGTAACAAGCAACACAAGACCTTTCTTAATACCTGAAATCGATCACACACAAACTACCCCCTTTTAATTTAGGGGGTGGCTTTATTTTATTCAACATCACTGTATACATCTGTGTATGTTAGCATTTTCTTGTGTTTATTTTTTATGTGCATTTTCTTTTAATTATTTTAAGAGCGTATCTATCTATCAATGCATTTTGTCCATAGCGAATGAAAAACGCCTTTGCTTATTTAGTGCAGAAAGTAGTGGTTTTTTACCGGCTGATCGCGAAGTATATTTGTTTTTTAACAAGACCTTCCGAACAGTTTCGTGGGAAACAACAACATCGCATTCTTCTTTAAGCTCCTTCGCAAGTGTCCTTGTTGAAATTTTTGGGTCCTGGACAACTTTTCTTATAAGGTACCGCTCTGTGCGAATGTTAATTTTAGTCTTGGGACCACCTCCACGTTTTAGTTCTAATCTACCCTCTTTTTCGGCACGGTTAATCACATTGTAGATGGTTCTAATTGATACTGAAAACCTCTCTGACAGCTCCTGAACACTTGTGCCCAAATAGTGATTGTAATAAATTAATTGAATTACTTCGTACGATAATCGTTTTCCTGGCATGGTTTGTAACTCTTTATAACACGACTGCACTCCAAAAAATAGGCATACATGCCTTGGTACATTGGTATACATGCTTTTTGAAACTACAAAAAATAGATGTACATCAAAATTAACGGTACTATATCGCTAATTATCAAATGTTTGCAAATAAGACAAGGACAACTATATTGTGAAAAGAGTTGTTTGACAGCGAAATATTTGAGTATAGATCGTTTTCATTAAATTTTTTCTCATTTTTTGATCAAAGTGAATTTTTTTTTGTTGTAAATCTTTGTAAATAGTATTATTAATATGAATAAGTTAAAAAATGTTTTTGTTTTAAAATAAGAATAACTTTTTTTTAATGAAATAACACAAAAATTTGAAATTTCTTTAATGTGAAAACTCATTCTTGACATACTGTACATACATGTACATAACATGCTTTCTTCATACAGACATTTTATTTTTATTTTTTTTCAACACACTTTTTTAAATTTTCTTCATGGAGTCACTGAACGTAAAGGTCATTTCATTGTTGTGTTGTGTTATATAATAAGTACAATATGGTACACTCACTTACTGCCAACAACTGCACTTTTTTTTTAAAGAGAAATTTCACTTTTCAACATCATTTCGTTTTGTTCTCTCTTCTAAAGAGCTGTTTTCAGCCCTAAACAGCAGTTGCATGTCATTAAAATGGGTAGGCAGGTGTCTTTTAACCAATGATGAGAAGAGTAAAGGATGAACCCGCTCTGGGTTCTTTTTAATAACTAAGCAGGGTACCATTACAATAACAGCAGGAATATTCATTTGATTACATAGAACAGGAAACTTAGTATTTCAACGTATCCTAAGCCAGCTCCTTCAATGGGAGTGTCAGCTAGAAACGTTGATTCAGCCTATTTGCTACACACTGTGCTGCAGTTGCGGATCAATCTTTCATCTTTCGTCCATTACAGCGGCAGACGTCATGTAAATACGGCAGTTTCTTATTGGTTCACAGATGTTGATGTTGCATGTACACGGCAGTCGTTCAATTGTGTTAACGCGAACGATGACGACGATGTATGGTCAGTTGTAAAGTATGGCGCCGTCGCGAAAAGGTTAATCTTTCATTTTTCTTTCTTTCTTTCTCGTAGATAGCCCGCGAATCTTACAAGACTTTGAAAACAGAATTCATTCTCTATTTGTAGAACCATTTTCGATAAGAGATGGAAGATGAGACTGCAGTATTATGCCCGTGTAGGGGCCATCCCCTCTAAGTACTTTAACCTTAAATTTCGTAATTTTTTTTTTTCTTAAAATTCTTATTAAAAAATTGCATTCATACGCCTGCGTTATTTATAAATTATTTATGAATAACAAACAATACCATCACTATTGTACGTTCATACGTAAAGCACATTGTAAATATAAGTATTTTTAAACAATTAAAAGTAATCAATAATTATAAAATCGAGTAAATAGTTTTCAAATGAAGCCACTACACTACATAGTGGTGGTAGTATCCAAGCAATCTGGCTAGAGGAGAAGCAGTAGTAGAGGAAAAGGAGGCCAGTTGATATGATATTAAAACGAATAGAGGGGTGTGTCTCTTGTTTATTTATTTAGAGAAACAGAGATAGAGATACAGAGAAAGAGTTATTTAATACTCAAGTGTCTAGTGTTTAGAGTCTAAAGAATTTACTTAAAAGTTAAAGAAGAATCAAAGTAAAACTACAACAACAAAAAGAATTAAAAGTTTATTTATAAACGGCGGCTGGTTTACTCGTACTAGAATAAAATTAAAAATAAAAAAACTGAAAAAGAATTCTACAGATATAGAGCGAAATATTGTGTAAAAAAACAGAAACTAGCGAAATAAAAATCCAAACAAAACAGAAACCGAAAAAAAGAAAGACTGTGTAAAACACGCGATTATTTATGTATCATATTCAGTTACTTTTATTTATTTATTGTTGTTGTTGTCGTTATTGTATACCTCGTACCTGTGATAAAATAACGAGACATACATAAACTTTCAGTCTATTAAAGCATATTAACCCCCCTTGAAGAGTAGGGAAAATTAAAGCAAAAAAAAGAAGAAAGATAAAAATATTGTGGCCAATATTGCTGGGAGCCTGTTAAATATTTAATGTTGTGCAATATATACAAACAAGTGAATACTTTATTTACAACAACAACAACAAATAGAAGAAATAACGGGTCAAAAAACCTATGTGCTTCGCTAAACCCATAACAATGTGGTGAAATCAACGTCGTTATCGTACGCAAAAACGCAAGCAAATAAATGACTGCCGTGTATTTACGACATCAACGTTCAATAAGTATGTGCCGTATTTACACGACGGTATTCGCTGTGATGCACCAAGTGCCTATTGGCCTAACCTGGACTATGGACATGCTGCAATACGGGGAAGTCATAGACATTTCGGGGCGACTATATGGTAAATAACCTTCTTGATAGAAGATTTGATTCTGATTTATAGATTCCAACTGTCCTAATGATCCAGAGGTTCCCGTTGAGGAATTTGAGACATATATAGCAATGGCTTCAAAATGCTGGACAGAACAGGCTTTCAAATGCCTGACAGCCAAGCTGGGATCAAGACGAACTTCACCTCAATGTCCACCCTAGCCTGTAAATGCTAGGGATTATCGGTGATATACCGATGACAAAATATAAACTGTGGTATATATATATTAAGGATTCCGTTATTAGACTTTCGTAAGGCTGATTGTGGATATCATGGGAGCCAAGCTGCGATTAAGACGAACCTCACCTTGATGTGTTTAGTTTTCGAATCATTCAAAGGTAACTCCCATATGGGTTCCAGGACACATAGATATCGTTGTAAGCTGCGTGACTAATAATTTGATCAGGGCTGGGACACGATCCGAATTTTTAATGTATTCAAAAGAGTCCATCGGTAACTTCTGCGTCTTCAGAGCAAGGATTCCTAGTTGAAATTCTAATATCAATGTCCACCATGATAGTAAGATGATCTGAAATAATTCTAATTAAATCGATGCCTACACTATAGCTTTCCCAGCAAACAAACACAAGCCAACATAAACACAAGAAAGCATATACCTACAGAATAAACAATAAAAATAAGAGGAAAAAAGAAAGGGACGGAGAGAGAGAAAGAGAGGGAGGAAGGAAATGTAGAGAATATATTACATTTTTACAAAACAGCTGGTGGTGGTGGCATGATGGGAGCAGACATTTTTTTTATTCTATTCTCTTTATAGTATTGCTGACAGCGCTGACTATTGTAGTCTATATTAGTTTTTAATGGCTTCTAAAGCTCTGCAATTACAATATTTTTTCGCTTTTTCATTTTTATGTTTTCATTTTAGCTGTGCTATACACTTGTCGTCCGGCTGTCTGTTTGTCCGTCCGTCCGTTTAGGTTCAAATTGTTAAGCGCATGTATTTATAGTTCACCCGTTTGTTGATCCGTCTGTTCATTCATTCGTTCGTTTGTCAACAATTAAAAATGATTTCGTAAGTGCTGTGTGATGTGTAGTCATACAACTTTACGTGCCAAAAACAGCAGAATAAACTAAACCGATCGGCTCAAAGCCACTTATACCATCGCAAAAAAAATCTTGTTATTGGGACCAGCAACAGCAGCAGTTAGTAGTCAAGTAGCCGAGCCCCAAAGACAGGCCCCTTATATTGGTTTTTATATTCATACATACATACATACATATGTATATACGTACAAACATATAAATAAACACGTAAAGAAGAAAAGACAATAAAACAAAACAAAAAACTTGAAAAATAAAACTATATTTGCTGTGTGTTTGTAAATGCTATCATACAGACGATGTCGTATAACGACTGCTGGCACAGCACAGCACCACTACACTCTTCTATTCTGGTCAAGTGACCGTCAGCCAAATAGTCAGCCAATAATTCAATGGAAAATTTTCTATTAGTGTGGCACTTAAAAGCGTATCGCACGTAATTCACGTGTTTGCCGCAAAACAAAGACGAGTTTGCTTTACAATTATTTTTGTAATTTGAAATAGAAAAAGAATTTTCGAACGAGGGCATTTTGAAGCTCTTTAGGTACTCACAAACATATAAAATAAGGTTGGTTTTGTTCGATAACGCCAGACCATTTGACCTATAAATTCTTTTGCTGTGTTCTATTTTTGTCAGAATGATGAATCCCCTACAACAGACGATACCCAGTAAACCAAAATCGTCTACTGATACCATTTTACTCAAATATTCTGCCACTCTCCGAATGAAGTTCAGTGAACTTCCGATAGGGACAGATATGATCTCTCTTGGATCTTAATTAACAAAGATAGAAAATCTGCCATCTGGCTCTAGTCAGTGCAAAACAATTGCGCCAAATGTGTCTGACCGTTTCCTCCTCCAATCTAGAGGCTTACGCTGTTTCATCCGAAAGACGTAACCTTGTGATAATTTCTTACGCAGTATTGTCTGTTGTAATTCATAAAGTCTTCTTCTTTAAGAGAAAGGCTCTACATGAAGTATTACAACTGCTTTAAAAGCCCAGAAAGTAAAAGGGGAACGGCTATCAGCTGCTATTTGTCTTAGATCGATGCAGTGTGCCTTAAGTCTCTGATTTTATTGTCTCTGCTGATATTTTAAATCAATGAGTATCCTTTTAGACTCCTGATGACAAAAATAATCATTTTGCTGGTATTCATTTGACCGCTGCCTTTTATAGTGGTTAGAATTAAGAGAAAAAAGGTTAGACTGATACCCTGATGATAAATCTTTTGTTGTCAGTTAACAACTGAATGCTTCCTTCAGAAGGTCGTATTAGTAGAATTGTATTCCATCCGGAAAACATCAGATCAAATGTAATCACGGACATTTGCCAAAAGCTCCGGTAACTTGACTGTGATATTTTTGTGCATCCTCTTGATAGTTAAAATGTGTCTCTAATATATACATATATAATCAATACGTCTATAAGGTGAGATGCATATCGAACGTCAAAATGAATGAGGCTGATGAGAGATGCATCTCGAACGTCAAAAGGCAACAGGTTATCGATCACAATGGTGAACATTTGATTTGATTAATCAAGATGGATTACCACTTGACCAAAAGGAATAATCCCGAGATTTACATCAATTCTAGAGGACATAGACCACATAAACTTACACAAAGCCTAATACTTGCTTACGACATCCTGTGGATCCAGTGCTGACATACGCTAGAGACTGAATTTAAACAGGGACTTTAGAAGTCTTTACTCAACCGAAAGCAGAAGATAGAAGAGAAGGTACACATGGCAATCGGGCAGAGCAAGCGGTAAATAGGATCATATTTTGCAAGACCCCAGCAATCACGTGAGATTTCAATGCAACGAACGGACGAATGAACTTCGCTAGGGAGGGAGCTGATGGGGACACAACCTTTCTGTGGAGTGAGAAAAGAACTTTAGCAGGCTATACTCGATAGATAGAAATAATACCTAACAATCAAAATATTTGCTTGGCAATTACAATGGATAGAGATTCAAGTCTTGCATCCGATTATCCAGAAATAGTCTAAGAATAGTAATCGGCCATATGACTGGGCATTGTAGACCCAAAACACATTTTTTTTTGGGTTAGTGATCGCTGTAAGTTTAATATGTAGGTTTTGTGATAAGAAGAAAGAATCACCAGAAGACATATTTGGAAACTGTGCATCGTTAATCTATTTCAGTAAGAAACATTTGTGTGTTATTCAAATACTAGGTAGGGGATTGTAGACCATATGTAGGTCGAGCAGAGATCCTTTGGTAGGAACAAGAGTTTCATCTAAAAGTAGACATTTTTAAAATATTTGTTTAAACACGTGTTTCTGATTCTCAACAAGAGGAGGCCTATTTAACAATTTCACCAATATTTACAAGTTTTGTTTATAGAAAATTATTAAATTATTTAAATATGTATTTGCATAAAATAAGTAGAAAATTATAAATATAAAAATGTAAACTTACCTTCCCAGTATTTCTTTGGGTTCATATTTGGCATAAAAGCCTTTGGCGGCATCCTTATCGGGTAATAAATCATCTTCTTCGTCTTTAGCCATTTGTACTGGCGGTATTTTGATTTTGAAGGTTACAAATAAAACACGCGCAAAGGTCTAACGACCCCAAGAAAAAAACACAAAATTAGTTCAAAATATATAAATAAGTTTCGGTAACACTATGTTCTGTCAAATTTAATGTAAATACAGAAAGAAAATCAAAAGTCAAAACAGCATAAAACGATAACAAAACGAAAACAAGAGACGAGGTCAAAGAGAGTTTTTCTCTTGCATATGATATCTATGCGTTGGTGTTGAGTACAATGACGTCGTTGTTGTAAAAAAGCGTATTTTTTCTCAAGTGGTTGGTTTAGTTGTTGTTGCCGTTATTGTTTACAATACAAGGGAAGCATAAAATAAACAACAAATTTTTTGGAGACACAGTAATGATGGAATTTTTGTGCTGCTGCTGTTGTTGTTGTTCTTGTGCCCTAAAAATTTTTGTATGATGTCGATAAAAGTCGCGTGTGGTTTTGCACGTTCGTCAATAATTTTCGGCGATATTTTTTTTTATGCTGTAATAAAACTACGCACACACATGTAAACACTACTAATAAGGACAATTTTTCTTGTAAATTCTCGTGTTTTTTTATTTTATGCAAAATGTGATGATTACACAATAATTTTTTTCTTCTTTATACTTTATTTAATTTTTATTTATTCTTTTAATATATTCGCATGCATGTAAATTATTTTTAAATACTCTTTTATTTGTTTGTTTGCAATTGTTTTATTTGCATATTCTTTTATTTTCACTTTCTTCTTTTATTTAAAATGTTTGCTCCACTTTTTCGTTGTTTGCTTTACGTTTTGTTCCAATTTAGTTTAGATTTATTAAATTTTTTAAATGTCGCCCAATTTTATATTCTTAATTATTAAACACATACACACAGGCATTTAAATGATTTTTCATTTTTTTTATATTATTGTTAAGCAAACTTCTTGTTTTTGTGATTTATATTTTAATTTTTTTTTTGTTAGAAGATTCTTTAATAGCAAATGTGCCACTTTTTTATTTCTTTTTGCTCGTCGTGTCTTTGCCTGTCTGTCTGTGTTCTTTTTTGTTCAATGTCAAAAAAGGTTACAAAAGTTTCTTCACGAGCCGCTTTTTAAAGCAAAAAGAAAAATTTTTTTTTCTCGTCTTTCTTATTTTTAACAATCTACACTTTTTTATTGTCATTTATAAAATTGTTTTCACTTTGTTATTTAATATCAAATTATCTTAAATGTTTCCTTTGGTCTTAAACAAAAAAAAGAATAATTTTTTTAACCAACAATATATACGACGAGTCTCCACCACTCCGATTTAGTTGTGCATCAACCGAAATAAGCTTCACAAATGACCAAATTTTCGGCCGATTTACTTTTATTTGTTGTATTTTAAACGGGAAAAATACTCTCTCTCACTCATATTTTCTTATTGCCTTTTAATATTGCTTTCCGTTGCAGCAGAGTTGTATTTACTTAGTAGTGAATGTCTTATCAGTGAAGTTTCTTAGAATTTTTTTTTGCAGTTGATACGAAAAATTATTCTTTCTGGCAACACCGTTGGTTGGAAAAATTCATTTTTGTTCGTTCAAAAAATAAACGTTCTTTAACTAATTCGCACATTCTTTTTCCATTTCCGGTTTATATAAGTAAAAATTAAATCCTGTTTGTTTTAATAGTTTATGGCGTTTGTTGCTAGTGTATTGGTGTTGCTGGAAAGGAATTGAAATAAAAATAGCTTTTTTATATGATGAGTTTTTACAAAGTGTGGTGGATTTATCCGTTGTGTTCAATAAAATCGAAACTCACCAATAAGACGTTATTCGAAATGGTACTGTACTACCATAGATATGGTAATTGGACAATGTGTGTCAAAAATAAGTCATTTTTCTCTCTGTTAGTGGAGGCATTCACCAACATGTCTGATTACAATTATACATTGCATTACATACGATGTGGTTTGTGCATTGTACGGTTTATGTCTGTTATAAGCAAATTTCACCTCGATTAGCAGGTCCACAATTTAAACTTTTGCTGGGAAATTAATGATAATAGGAAGTGATTTGAGATTATCCAGAGAAGCAGGCATTTTAATCAGGCGTTGTAGATTCAGAGAACTTTTGTACCGTATAGAAGAAGTCCTTCAAGTCAAATATGTAGATGCAGCCTGAGTGAAGTTAGTTATTTGGAAGTTTTTAATTAAAAATTCTTTAAAAAAATTTGTTGAATTATGTTTGTATAAAAAAGCGCATATATTTATAATATATATGTATGTATGTATATAATATAATATATATTTTTTTCTTTTTAAGTAACTAATTAATTTTAATAAAAATTTGTTTTCTTTATTTTGCTTCAAGTTTTCGTAATTAATTTTTTTTTTCATTCGTTTTAAATGTTTTTGTTTATTCTTTTTTTTATATATAGACAAATAACATTTTCTGTCAATTTTGTATTTCTATTTATATAATTAGTTATTACGTTTTAGCATTTAGAAAAAAAGAACAAATTTAATTAATAATTATTACAATAGCTCTATATACGTACGATATATATTTTATATGCATTTAAAGTTTAATTTTATAATAGAAAATAAGCTTAAATTAAAAAATAAGTGAAAAAAGAAAAAAAAAATTGAAAAAATTATTATAAACTAATAAAGTTAATAAAAAGTTTGTTTGTATACATTGAAATGAGAGGAAGAGGGATCAGACAATATGTAACGGTACAAAAAAAAAAAACGTAAAATTTAATAAATGAAAGTCATTCAGCGTAAATATCAATTGGTTTATTATAACTCAACAACCATAACTGTAATTAAGGCTGAATGGCTGATAAAACAAAAAATGTTTTATTATTTTTTAATTAATTAATTAATTTTAATTTAAAGTTTGTTTTTGTTTTTATATAAACGATGAGCATATTACGTTTGATTTTCATTTGTTTTGTTTTTCATAGAATAGGAATTATTAGGAAGGAAGTTTAAATAATTAATGTTATTATTATTTATTATTATAGGACGTTGTTTTGTAATAATTGGAAATTTTAAATTTAATTCTTTTTAAGTTTTTCTTTTCAATATAACAAGTGTTTAACAAACATGAGTTTTTTTTCTAAAGTATTTTGGTTTAGGACACTACTAAGCAGCGCCAATAAATATGTCTTGAAATGTTAAGTTTCATATGTGTGAGGTGTAGTTAAATGAGTTGTGTTCTTTCTTTCTTTCTTTTGGGTTAAAGGCGCTACTAATTAGCGCCTACTAATATGCCTTGTAATGTTACGTTTCATATGTGTAAGAGTAAGAGATTTTGTTTGTTGTGTAGTGTGGCGTAATGAGGTGAGTTATGTTGTATTATGTTTAAAAGTGTCGTTCTTTTCTTCTACTTAATAAAAGTTAAATTATCAATGAATATTTTCTTCATTTAAAAAGAAACAGAAAACAGGAAGAAAATTAAAGTTTTAAATATAATTTTATAAAAAATATATAAATTTTGAGACAAAATTTCGCAAAAAAGAGATTGTTTTTCTTGTTGTTGTTTAACTTAAAATTACAAAGTTATTCCATTTTCGGCACCAGTATTGTTGTCGTCGTTTTTTTTTGTTTGTTTTCTTTTTTTGTGTTTTAATGAAAATAAAATTCTTAAAAAAGTCTCTTAAACTACCTACACAGGCTTTATAGATTTATTGCTGAGCCTGCATTTTGGCTTGCATTTGAGCCAACATCTCTTGCATGCGCCTAAGTTCGGCTTCTTTTTCCTGTAATATCCGATCCTTTTCGCCCAAAACACTATTCGCCACCATCTGAGCGGGCACCAGAGAGTCACGTTCGGGTTTCATGCCATTCTCTTTGCACTTAATGCCCTTGGCCAAACGATCCGAACGATAGTTTTCGTAATGCACCTCTTGGGTTACTTCCTGAAGATCCTGCATGTGAGTGCTAAAAACACGAATAAAAACAAAATAATAAAATATCAAACAAACGAGTTAAAATTCCGTGTCCAAGATTGAATTTCTTCTTCAATGAGATCCAATTTCACTCGAGAACCGTATAAAAATAATTAAAATCCAAAGACAAATGCAGCGGGATGTAACCGCAGGCAAAGCTGTTAATGCAGGATAACGGTTATGCGAAACCCGAAACAGAAGTCTTGAATAATATAAGAATGGATGGAAACGGACTTCATAAGGAGTTATAGAGGTATTGAAAGATGTCTTCATATTTTTCTCCCTAGACGTTGATGCACGTGTAAAAACGGGGACAACACAAAATTCTAAAGGTGAGATAATGATCCCACTTACTTCTGCAGAGATCTGACTAATCTGGGTCCCTAAGACTATCTGCATTAAATCTTACTAGAATCCAACTGTGAAGCTTCAAAGCAGTTATAAGAGATTACTGGTTCAGACACACGACTAAAGCTTATACTCTTAAAAATTCTTCTAACTTCTAAGTTCAGCCATTGATTTGCATCCATCTGAATAAATCTTTGTTTGATCCATTCCACTATGAACTAAAGCTTTGAAAGGCAACATACGTTGTAAAGTTGCCGAAACAAAGCCACAATTATGCGGAAATATTTTTAAAAACTTTCCTTAACCAAGTAATCGTTCTCACTAAGGAGGAACACTGGCCAGAACACCAACTATGTCTTTCTTATATTGTATGTTATCTTGTTTGCATATGATGTAAACATTTTATAAAGTTTTTACTTACATCAACATGGTTCTCAATTTAATAAAATCACAGTGTTCAGGATTTTCAACTTCGACGACACCCCAGGGATATAAACGGCCGCGTACTTTTTTGCCTTTGACTTCTAAGAGAGTATTGGCACCACATACGGCAAAAGGTACGGCAGCTTTTAATAGTTTCACTTGTTCCTTATAGTCTTCATCCTCATCGGAATCACAATCGGGCAGTGGATAAATTTTAATGCCATGATCTTCGATTTCCTGCATGATACGACATTTCAAACGTAAAATTTCTTTTTTCGTCAAACAATCTGCTTTGGCTATAACAGGCACTATATTGACTTTAGAGTGTAGTTTCTTCATGAATTCCACATCCAAAGGTTTTAAACTGTGAACGAGGAAAAGGAAAGTAAAAAAAACCATTGAAAATATTAATTTTATTCGACTTACCCATGACCAAAAGGTGATATGAAATAAAAACAACAATGTATGCGATTGTCTATGATATTGCGACGATTAAGACCGCTTTCGTCTCTTAAGAAACGTTCATACTGTTCGTCGATATACTGCAATATGGCACTAAAACTATCACCATTATCAATGGCATCACCGAAACCCGGTGTATCCACCACGGTTAAACGTAATTTGACACCCCGTTCTTCGATTTCCACCGTAGAGGCTTCGAGTTTAACCGTTTGTTTTTGTTTCTCTATGGCATCGGGTATAACACGTTCCGGATAGAGATCTGTTAGAAATAAACTATTGACCAGCGTAGATTTACCCAAGCCGGATTCGCCTACAACCATAAGAGTAAATTCAAAGCCTTTTTTCACCGATTTACGATGCACCTGATTGGGTAGATTGGCAAAGCCCACATAGCCGGGTGTTTCAATGCTCGAAAACTAGAAAGGGAGAAAAAATAAAAATTAATTTCTGATTTTAAAAACAATAAACAAACACAGACGAAAATAAAATAAAAAAAATAGAAAAAAATCAATTCAAAAAGCAATTAATTGAGTGGTTTTTTCCCAGTCCTACGGAAATGCAGGTGCCGATGCCGCAGCGTACCACACCCCACTGTTATTCCACCATACATACCAAGCACATGCACTACAGTCAAACAGACAGTATGTATAGTAAATAAGAAACGTGATGCCACTTCAAAATGTAATGCATACAATACACCTGTGGTTTGGCTGAGTTTTGCGGCCACTACTACCACCTCCTAAGTCTGCTACAAAAGGTGTTGTTGTTTATTTTACAATAAAAAAAAAACGAGACAGAGAGAGAGAAAATACAATTCCTAAATGACAGTTAGCACGGCAGACAGTCAGATAAAACGTCAATATCAACCGTTTTCCATAAGAAATGTGATGTTTGTGTTAAACAAATAAGAAAAAGAAGAAAGGCTGGCAAAGAAGTACGAGGCAGAAAGCAAAGCAGTACAAGGCAAAAAATATTAGGAAAGATTTAGAAAAAGTAAAATAAAGTGTGTTGAATTTATATCTAAGTAGTTTAAAAAGTTCCTACAACTGTCCTACTTATGTCCCGCTTGGGCACCTACAACAATCCCAGGGGGTTGACAGAGTTTAGCTATCGTTTTGTTACTTTCCTCAAAGTATGGGTAGCAATCGTATTCCATTTTTGGCGCCGCACATCTTTATCGATCATACTACAAGTGGAGCGTAAGTCAATGTTGGTTATTTGTCGTGATCAAAAGATTTTCTTGTTCTTCGAAGCTCTTTTGTGCTATTAGAACAAAAGTAATAACTAATGAACTATTGTAGAAGTAGGAGTATGCTGCCGCATGTATATATAGCGGAAGTAGCAGTGTACTACATAGTAGCAGAAGTAGTATACTACAAAGTAGCATTAGTAGTATACTACAAAGTAGCATTAGTAGTATAATACAAAGTAGCATTAGTAGTATACTACAAAGTAGCATTAGTCGTATACTAGAAAGTAGCATTAGTAGTATACTACAAAGTAGCATTAGTAGTATACTACAAAGTAGCATTAGTAGTATACTACAAAGTAGCATTAGTAGTATACTATAAAGTAGCATTAGTAGTATACTACAAAGTAGCATTAGTAGTATACTACCACATCTCATACGTATGCTACTACTTATGTATAGTAGCAGTATACTACAGAGTAGCAGCAAGAGAGTACTTCAGAGTAGCAGCAATAGTGCACTATAGACTAGTAGTGGTAGTATTCTCGTATATGGTAGCAATAGTAGTAATACTGTATAGTAGCAATAGCAGTAATAGTAGTAAAATACTACTGTATGTTGAAGTATCAATAGTTGTTGTAGAAATAGTACAGTAGCAGTAGTAATAGAAACGGTATACTGCTGTAAAGCAGAAGCGTCTGGCTTACTAAATGGTTACTAATATTCGATAAAGCACTTCCGCTAAGTTGAGCGGACTTAAGCCCCTAAACGGAATACTTTTCAGATCATTGCGAACTATGGTTACACTTGAAAAAAAATTGTAGTCTCTGAGACCAACTTTAGTTGATTTCATAAAAGTGATGCTGAAGAGTTCGAAGCATTTTCTTTGTGATTTGGCTAGTACTAGACAGACAGAGGCTACACCAACTTTATTGATATTGTTGGGCTGCAACATAAATTCTGGAGCGTTAAGCCTTAGACTGAACGACTTCCTTAAAGGCTTTAGATTAAAAGGTTAAAGTATGAGGCTCAGTACAATAGTTTCCTTTTGGTAGCTATTCTTTCTGGCCTCATGCAATAGCCGATTAATTGAAGTTAACTGTCCTTATTTCACATTCCTTCTACTGTACTTTAGCACCTCTTTCGTTGTGGAACATTAAAATGTTTACATTTAGATTTCGTATAAAAAAAAGGAATGTGCCTGCACATTAAGGGAATTCATCTGAAAAGAACTCTAGTTCTGCTCCCCTTCTTTTTCTTGTTGCTGTTGTTGTTTGATTTGGGTGTTTGTGTGATGGGGAGAGAGAGAGAGAGAGAGAGTAGATGTAGAGGTACTTTGTTGTGGCTGTGTTAGCAATTAAAATTAATTCAATTTTATTGTAATTTAAATATTTTGTTTAAACAACAACAACTACAGCTAAAGAAATATATTTGCCGTTAATTCTTTACAAAAATACTGTTTCGCTAAGCGTGGCAGGCAGGCACACAGGCAAGTGTATGCACTTGTTAGAGAGGAGCCCCTACTAAATGACTCGACTTAAGGTTTCTGTTTATTACTATTGACGGGCCAAGTTGTTTAATGCAACGATTACGACAGTATCTCAGTGTATTTGTATTTGTTTCTCTATTCAGAAGGTTGGTTTTAATGATTCATATATTATGTGTGTGTGCGTACGTATGTGTGAGATTGTGTATAGGGGACGGACATTTGTTTTTCATTTGAATTGTAATTAATGTTTCTGGGTTTTTAATTCTCTTTTTTTTTAGAATTTCAAAATGAATGGAAAACAAGAAGAAGAACAAGTAGCAGAAATATGTTTGTAATGGACTGTAGATAATGGAATTTTTTTAGAGGGGAAAGAAGACTTCACAAAACAAATGGAGTGAAAATCATCATACAAGAACAAGAAAAAAAAAGAAGAAGATATTCTACAACAGTATAGAAGAAGCACTGTTATGGTACGTGACTTAATTCTGTTGAAAATAAATAAAAAAAAAGAAAGAAAAAACAAGTAATAATTGTGGACAGCGGCATAGGCTTTGGCTTCAGCTTTAAAAGAACATGCTTTCAAAACTGGGTGATAATATCTAAAGAGAAATAATGGTACAGTATAAGCACAATAATTAACGAGAATGGTAATTAATAATAATAAACAATAATAACGTTTCTTTAAAAAAAAATGAAACAATTAAAGAAACCTCCATAACAACACTGGGCTACACAGGAATTATGCCAGGGCTTCCCAACATACAGACATTCATAATTGGTCATGACAACCATTTTTATTTGTTAATTTTATCCATAAGTGGCGTGACCTACAGAGTAAAGTAGACTCTCGACAAATTTTTTAGAAACTTTTCATGACTATTTTATTTACTCTCTCAGTTTTTCCCAGAAACCTGCTGAGAGGGAGTCGCCTTTCGACTACAGCATTCCAAACTTCCCTTAGGTAGGTAGAAGTGCCCGTCCCTCGATTGAGTCTTGAGCGGCCACCTCTAGGCCGCACACAGGGCCCATTGTGATACCACGGTTTCTCATTTCCCCCTATTTTAGGAATCATTCGGAGATTCCAATGAAGCGACTCAGGCTGACAATATCCATACATGACAGTTCATCTATATCCTCCATGTAGTAGGAACGCAGGTAACTCTTTCTCCTTCGACCAAGCGCCCAGTAGATGAAAAATAGTCTCATCTTCCTCTTCATCTCCACAGCTTCTGCAGAAATCATTTGCACGGTGTCCAAGACCAATACGCCTCGCAAGCGTTCCTTTAATACAATGGAACCCCGATAACAGTGCTGAGACTACTTCTTTGGAGTTTTAGCAGAGTCACCGTGCTCCTCCTATCCAGCCTTGGTACTTTCTTTTGCGCCGCTCTGCCCTTATCCGAAGTTACCCAGATTCTGTTGACTAGATCTACGGTTGCATTGTCAATTATAAGTTTGCAGGTACCCAAAGGGATACCCAATGTACAGAATTCATCAGAGAGTTCGATGGTCGTGCCCTTCCTGGCCAGTTGATCCGCTCTGCAGTTTCCAGGAATATCATTATGTCCTGGTACGCATGTGATACAGACATCATATCGGTTCGCCACCTCATTGAGATATCTGCGACAGTCGTACACCGTCTTGGAGTTTATTACACTGGAATCCAATGCCTTGATAGCCGTTTGGCTATCGGAAAGTATGATGATTTTCCGCCCGTGAATATTTTTGTCCACAATAATTTCCACCGCAGGCTAAATTGCCAACACTTCCACCTGAAAGACGCTGCAGTGATTCGGTAGCCTTATAGACTTGGATATTCCGATTGAATTCGAATAAATATCGATTCCAACGGCTCCTTCCAGTTTGGAGCCATCGGTGTAAATTTGTGCAGAGTCCCTTGCCAGGTTTGCAGCACCATTCCTCCAGTCCTCCCTTTTCGGAATGGATGTCCCTAAAATTCCTTGAGAAGTCACATCGCGGTGTCATGTAATCACTGCTTCCGACAATATCAATTTCTTCAAGTATCCTTGTATGGCCAATGCGCGATGCATGCCACTGTCCAGTAGCCCAGAGACGCCTACTAACCTTAGCCGCCACGCTCTTGCAGTAGAGGTCAAGCGGTAGAAGGTATAAGATTATCTCCAGAGCGATCGTACGAGTAGTGCGCAGGGCACCACTGATAATTATACAAGCAGATTGTTGTAACCTGCGTACAAGGTTCAAGTTTGTTGTCCTATTCAGGGATTCCCACCACACTAGGCATCCGTAGGTAAGGATAGGTCTGACCACCGCTGTGTAGATCCAGAGAGTCATCCTAGGTTTTAGGCCCCACTTCTTGACCAACACTTTGTTACAGGCGTAAAGGACGATAGAGGCTTTCCTCAGCCTCTCAATAATATTTGGTCTCCACCATAGCTTCCTATCCAGGATAAGGCTCAAGATGCGCGCTTCTTCCTTGAGTCGAAGTTCCGCCTCACACAATCTCAGTGGACGAAAAGGTGGAGGCTTGTACTTTCTTGTGAAGAGTACGACCTCCGATTTTCCAGGATTAACACCCAAGCCCCGACTAGATGTCCACTCCTTAACCTTTCCAAGAGCAAGTTGCATCCTGTCTCATATAGTGTCGACAAATCTACCCGAAATAGTGAGAACAATGTCATCCGCGTAGGCAATCGCCCCACATCCCACGTGTTTCAACATCACTAGCAGCTCATTCAACACAAGGTTCCATAGGAGAGGGGAGAGCACTCCCCTTCCCCTTCCTACTTCCCTGGTGATGAGAAAGCACCCCAGCGTCGCGCAGATTGTTCTTCCACACTGTAGTCAAGATATCCAGTTCACCAGAGTGTCCTGTACATTCAGTCTTTGCAGTGCACCGGAAATTGCACTCAATTCCACGTTGCTGAAGACTCCTTCTATGTCAAGAAAAACAGCCAAAGTATACTCCTTCCGTGCTAGCGATCTCTCTATCGTACACGTTAGGTTATGTAAGGCAGTGTCAACAGACCTCCCCTTATTGTATGCATGCTGTTGCCTAGATAGAAGATTTCCATCTAAGGTTTGCCGCAGTTTAATATCAAAGAGTCTCTCCATGGTTTTCAGCAGGAAAGAAGAGAGACTTATAGGTATAGTAAGAGCGCCTCAAAGTGTCACAGTGCCGTAAGTATTTTTTGTTTATTTTATAAGCAAAGCCAGTTCAAGCTGTTGGCATTCTTCCCCTTAACATGTACGAGTAGGTATGTTTTGCAAAAATGTTTCGATTTTTTTTTTTGGTTTGAAATTATTTTGCAATTGATTTATCAAGTGTGCAGTGCTGTGCGCTTTGTTCTGTGAAGTGTTAGAAAGAATAAATCAATGATTTTTTCAAACTTCAAAAAGAATAGTTTTGCGGCTTAAAAACGATAGCTGCAGGCAGTAGTAAGTAAAATATATCGCATGCGAACGATTATTAATCGATATTCAGTTAAATGCCTTGAACTTTTATTTTTAAATGTTTTACACTTAAGTGGGTATCTTTACCTTAAGTGGTGTTTTACCTAATTGGTAACAGCAAATAAAAAGTCAATAAGAGATGCATAATTGGTAACAGAGTTTTGAAAGTACAATACAAATCTGTACAAACACTTAGACATTACTAAGTACAATGTGGCGGGGAAAAAGCTGAAGCAGTAACCAACTTATAAGATTTAATAAAATGTGAGGGTATATGATACCTGACTCATAATGAATGAACAAAGTTACAAGCGAAAACTGGCAAAGACAGAAAGACGAAAAACTGAAAAGGGCACTTTCGACGCATTCTGAACACTCAGATCAGACAGACGCTTCAAATGAAAGAACAGACCAAACTGCAATAGAGCTATTAACGTAGGTGTTCATACAGATTTTACAAGCAAATTGAAGAATGACTGTGTGCCTAGAAGAGATTCACTCCCAGTTCATTCCCTGATAACACCCCTTTTTTGAGAGGTTAGATGGACAGTGGTATATCCCAAATAATTTTGGAACTGGAGTTATCGGGCTTCAAATATACCCTATGTTAACAGTGCTTGTTTCAAGTCATCGACTCAAAAAGTGCAATTCATCTACCAAAAAATGCAAGTCATCAACCAAAAAAAGTGCAAGTCATCTACCAGAAAAATGTAAGTCATCAATCAAATCGCATGGTCGTCAAAACCTGAAATTACTCTTTTATTTAATAAACCGCAAATCGATAGTGTTATGTGTGGCTCGTGGCACCGTTTTCCTAAAACCACTTGCCGTCCAGTATGTTATATTCAATTGCAGGCAGGCTCTAAATTGACGGCAAAGGTTCTTACTTACTGACTTACTTAAGTGGCCATTACATCCCTTTAGTAAGGATAGCAAATTAGCTTCTCACCCTACCTACGCTGTGTGTGTTAATTTTATTCATTTCATGACAATTTTCTTTTACTCTCAGAGTTTTCACCAGAACATCTACTGAGAATAAGTCGCCGAAGAAATATTATTTCATATTTCGTTTTGTTTAAAATGGTTGTGCTAGGGGTTGAACCACGGACTCGTTCCTAACACCAATACACTGCCCAGTAGCCTACGACTGCTCCAAACGGTTTTTCCAAGTTCATTTTCGGGGAAAAAAATGACAGCCCAGTGACACCTCTAGATCGTATTAAGAAACAAACACACTCTTGTTCTGCATGCAATGATCATTACTTTGCCCTACCAGCCCACATGTAACCACATATTTAGCTTGTTAACCTAATCACAGTGTGAAAAAACGAGTCTTCTTCGCTTAAGAAACCGTTGTTGAAAAAATCTATTTTGAAAACATAGGCTCTGGCCTCAAATCAGCTTGTTTACAACGGTGAAATGGACCTGTGTGGGAAATGGACCTAGTGGGCTGGATATAATTCCAAAACAGTTTTCCTTAGGGTCGAGCTTTACTTGGGCCGGAGATATAACTTTTTTATATGACCAAAAAAAGTACTTTATGAATGAACTTACAAATTTTAATAATTCTCATTGAGTTAATATGCGTATGTATGTATATATACAACAAAATGTCGTATTTTTCGCAAGTTTCATTTCTTCAGTAAATGACTTGCATTTTTTTTGGCTGGTGACTTGCATTTTTTTGGCTGATGACTTGAATTTTTTTGGGTGGATGACTTGCATTTTTTTGGTTGATGACTTGCATTTTTTTTGCTGATGACTTGCATTTTGTTGGGTGGATGACTTGCATTTTTTTTTGGTTGATGACTTTAATTTTTTTGGGTGTATGACTTGCATTTTTTTTTGGGTGGATGACTTGCAATTTTTTTGGTTGATGACTTGCAGTTTTTTTGGCTGATGACTTGCATGTTTTGGGTGGATGACTTGCATTTTTTGGGTGGATGACTGGTATTTTTTTTGCTGATGACTTGCATTTTATTGGGTGTATGGCTTGCATTTTTTGGTTGATGACCTGCATTTTTTGGGTGGATGACTTGCATTTTTTTGGTTTATGACTTGCATTTGTTTGGGTGTATGACTTGCATTTTTTGGTTGATGACCTGCATTTTTTGGGTGGATGACTTGCAATTTTTTTTATTGATGACTTGCAGTTTTTTGGCTGATGACTTGCATTTTTTTTGATTTTGATGACTTGTATTTTTTGGTAGATGACTTGTATTTTTTTTGTTGATGACTTGCATTTTTTGGGTGGATGACTTGCATTTTGTTGGGTGGATGACTTGCATTTTCTTTGGTTGATGACTTGCATTTTCTTTGGTTGATGACTTGCATTTTCTTTGGTTGATGACTTGCATTTTTTGGGTTGATGACTTGCATTTTTTGCGTGAATGACTTGCATTTTTTGCGTGAATGACTTGCATTTTTTTTGGTTGATGACTTGCATTTTTTGCGTGAATGACTTGCATTTTTTTTGGTTGATGACTTGCATTTTTTTGGTTTATGACTTGCACTTTTTGAATCGATGACTTGCATTTTCTTTGGTTGATGACTTGCTTTTTTTTTTGTTGTTGATGAATTGAACTTTTTGAGTCGATGACTTGGAACAAGCACTGTTAACATAGGGAATATTTGAAGCCCAATATCTCCATACCCAAAATTATTTGGGATATACCACTTAATGGGTTTTATTAGGGGCACCTTAGGCTACAGTTTGTATATAGTCGGATATCTGCAGCAAGTCCCTAATATCGTAAATTTGGGTGATTTCTTCCTTGACTAGTTTTCGTATTTTCTGTTAACCAATTAACATTAGCTGTTAACTCTAACACTAGCTGTGTTAAAATTTTTGGTTTTTGACTTTGCTAGTTAAATTTGGCAGGTAGAAGTGTCTGTCAATCCGAGATACACATATTTAGGCCGTATGTAGTCCAATTTGATACCAAAGTTTCTTTTTCCCTTAAGCCCGAAATCATCAGACCCCCAATGTCTATTCTCGAAAGATCATTGAGATTATCTGCACAGCAGAAGCTCAAATGATTTCGTATCTTGTGACATAACGTTGGGCAAGTAAACAAGAGGTACATGCTCGTCGTCGTCCTCCCTAAAAGTAATGCAGAGGCCATTGCCCATACTGATGAGACCATATAGTCTCGCTAAAGTACTCAATGTCCAGTAATGACGCCAATAACTACACTAAGCTTGCTCCTTCAGAGATTAAACAGACTATCCGTACACTTTTTAATCAGTTTTCACCAGATTTTCTGTGCAGTGATAACGGAATCTAAGTGCATATTACTTTAATCGAAGAATTCAAGGAATAAAATTGGTATTGAGAGTGGATTCAATACTGATAATAATAATTCCAATAAAATTATTGAAATTTTATTAAACATTTTTTATTTGTTTAAATAATTGGAAAATAATGACTACATCCTGTGTTCTATATATATACAATATGTACATATGTATGTATGTTTAATACTTTAATTATATACAAACTAATCATTTATAATGTTGATTTAATTTGTTTTAGTTTTAGAAAAACAAATGAATTGGTTTGGTTGGTTGAATGATAAAAATGAATGAGGCAAAAACAAAAAGAAATAAAAAATCAATGAAATATAGAAAAATAATTGCATAAATACGAGGAAGTTTTTCAAAACAAAACCTAAAAAAGGAAAAATAAAAAGCGGAAAACAAAAAAATTTAATTATATTCGGTACATGCATAAATTCTCAACGCCAGTCACACCACTTTAAATATTAATTGCCGATAGCATTCCAAGAAATTTTATTTCAATAGTCATGTGTCGTCGTCGATTTGTGTGGGGACAATACACAGAAAGAATACACACACACATATACATAATAGGCAATTATAACCCATCAGTCAGGATTACGGCCTAGCTTCTCACACCACTCATGTTGTGTGCGTTAATTTTATACGTGAATTACGGGACGGACCTACAGTTTAACGTCGATTCCGAACGACAGAATTTTTAGAAACTTTTTCATGGCAGGTTTATTTGCTCTCACGGTTTTTTTTTTTTGGCAGAAATCCGCTGAGAGGAAATATTTTTTTCATATTTTGTTTTGATGTCTGACCTGGGGATTGAACCCGGGCTTTACTAGACTACGACGACTACACACAGAAAGAATATCAAACCGTTACATCCATACTTGAGTCCAACAATTGACTCAAAGGTCTAAACTAAGAAAGCTTACTAGGTTGCCAAGTAATGGAAGCCCCAACCGCATGCGAACGATTGATAGTCTAGCTTTCATTACGACTGTAGAGTCAACATATGGACGAAGCAGTTGCCTTACTCACTTAGGGCACATTGTGATACCACAGTTCTTTTTTTACTATCCCCTAGTCGCGGAAACACTCGGAAGCCACTCAGACTGGCAATATCAATGCCTGACAGTCCCTCCAGATTATCTATATAGTAGGCATATTGCATGGCAGGTACCTAGAAGCTGAAGGACACCTCCTACAGTTGACGATTGCATTGTCAATTATAAGCTTGCAGGTTTACAGAGGCATCCCCAAAGTCAGTTATTCGTAGGAGAGTTCGATGATTGTGTCACGCCTGGCCACTGCACCCCCTTGAACCCATATGACATGGACATCATATCGTTCTGCTAGAAGCTGAAGGACACCTCCTACAGTTGACGATTGCATTGTCAATTATAAGCTTGCAGGTTTTCAAAGGCATCCCCAAAGTTAAGAATTCGTCGGAGAGTTCCATGATTCTGACACGCCTGGCCAGTACACCCTGGTACCCATATGACATGGACATCATATCGTTCTGCTACGTCGTTGAGTTTATCACGTTGGAATTTAGTGCTTTGATAGCTGCCTGGCTATTAGAAAGAATGATAATGTGCCCAAAAATACTCTCCGCAGCCTGAATTACCGAAACTTCTGCCTGAAAGATGTTCCAATGCTCTGGCAGCCTTATAGATGGAGCTATTCCGAACGACTCCGTAAACATTTCACTTCGAACAGTTCCTTTCAATTTGGAGCTATCGGTGCACATATACACGAAGTCTTTTACGAGGTGGACTGCACCATTTTCCAGACTTCATTGTCAGGAATGGATGTCTTGAATCTCATTGTGAAGTTGTACCGCGGTGTCGTGTATTCACTGCTCTGCACAGCGCAAACTTCTTTGCGTAACTAGTATTCGATTCATGTCACTGTCCAGTCGCCCAGAGATGCCTGATAATTTTAGCCGCTACGCCCTTACAATAACTATCAAGCTGAAAGAGGCATATAATTATCTCCAGTGCCGATGTAGGTGTAGTGCTTTGGCATCGCTGATGACCATACAGGCAGATCTTTGCAACCACTGCATCAGATAGTATTTATTTTATAAATGCCTATACCCAATATAAAATATGTATATGCAGATAAGAAAAACAATAAACATTAATGACCTAGAAATGTAACGGGGCAAAAAACGAAAAAAATGGAGCTAAAACAACAGTAAAAGCCTCTCAAAAAGGCTAGACTTATACTACACAATGGCACTCTAAGGCAAAGGCTACAATACATTTGTAATCTTGAAATAATCCATATTTTCTCAAGAAAAGAAGGAGAATTTAGAGAAGTCGCAATTCTCCTTCTTGTCAAAACAATGACTGTGTGTTTCCATGTACAAAATTAATCAACTTGTTTTATAGTAGTAACTGGTGGTACACATTCGAACTTTAAATGCAAATTTAGATTAGAAAATAAAAACAAAATTTTTCAAGCGAATATTATTATTGAATTACGAACAATAATTCTTTTATTCATTGTATTAAGAAAATAAAAACAACAACTGCAGGAAAAAAATATAGACAAGAGAAAATAATTTCATTAAATTTCCATTTGAATAATTAATTAATGAATGAGTAATAATAAATATGTACACCAATCCAATCAACAACACCAAAGTGAACGTATAAAGAAAACAAGAAAAAACAAAAAATAATAAAAAAAAACTTAATCAGACTTATTCACGCAAAAATCGTTCAACTTTAAAGAAAATTTCTTTGAAAAAAATGTTCAATTAATTTTGGTTGTTGTTATTGTTGTTGTTTGCTTGTCTTGCTGTATTCCTTAATTGAAACTCAAGATCAATAAACATACTTGAATAATATTTTTAGGTGGTACAGTCATACCCCCACCTAATATAATTGAAGCAAACGTCAGAGCGTCAGTCTTACAAGTCCAATTTTTCTCTTTAATATTATATGGGTATACACCCACGGAACTGTCTTAAGACAACAGTCTTTACATATCGACGCCTCCATTCTATAACATTCTAAGTGTAACGTGTAAGTGTACTTATGTAGAACGTTTTTAGTGTTCTTGCATTTTTAAATTCTACGTTCTCTAACTTAAACACTGTCAAAATTTGGTTAAGATGAGCCGATCCGTTCCGAAGTTATAGGGAAAAATCTATTGAGAATACATATATAGTCGAATGTTGCGTGAAAACTTTGAGAGCTCATAACTCAAAACACACTTTTTCGACTTAGAATGTTATAGAACGGAGGCGTCGATATGTTATCCAACCTGTCTTTATTTACGACCATTCCTCATTTGATGGCTCCTACTCATGCAGTGCATTGTGTTGTAATTAGAAAAATTGATTATGGGACAGGAAAGAATTCTACAGGAATGAGTTGCACATATGTTCGAACAGTTCGGCCAAACAACGAATTCTATCTGTAATGCACTGTGCAATCCACTGATCATGCGATCATGAACGTGTGCTTTACAGAACAGACGTGGATTACACAGTCTTCTGGCTACAGCTCTGACAGTAAATTAAAATTGTCATGAAAAGTTTCGCCGTAGTCTAGTAGGTAGTGTGTTCGCTTATTAGACGTAAAGCCCGGGTTCGAGCCCCAGGCCAGACATCAAAACGAAATATGAAAAAAAAAATATTTCTTCGCGACTTCCTCTCAGCAGATTTCTGGCAAAAACTCTAACAGTAAATAAACCTGCCACGAAAAAGTTTCTCAAAATCTGTCGTTCGGAGTCGACGTTAAACTGTAGGTCCCGCCACTCAAGTATAAAATTAAGGCACACAACATGAGTGGTGTGAGAAGCTAGGCCGTAATCCTGACTGAAGGGTTGTAATGGCAAATTATGCAAGTACATACATATGTATGAAAAGTTTCTCTCAAATCTGACCTTCAGAGGCGACACAAAACTGTGGGTTCTGCCATACACACAACATAGGTAGTGTGAGAAGCAAGGTTGTTAACCTGACTAAAGGATTGAAGTGACCAATGAAGTAAGTAAGAAAGTAATCTGGAGAAGCAGATAATCCTGTTCTGTACGGTTAACAACACTAACGTTAGAAAAAGAAAAAAAAAAAAAAAAAAAAAAAAAAGAGAAAAGAGAGAAAAGCTCCGTAACGTGGATTTTGAAAATCAATTCAAAGAATTTTTATTTTTCAAATAACAGTTAATGCTACGGGAATTTTTTTCTACATGATGAACTCATTTGTATTTTAAATAAAAATCATGTTTTTTTTAATATAAAAATCAATTTTTAACATAAATTTCCAAAGCAATTCCAACCATCTGTCCTACTAGTTAATCACATACATACATAGAGGAAGTTTAAAACAACAAATAAGGCACATGTAGTACTGTATTCAGGCAGTAGTTAAGAGAACTTCATAGAAAAAAAAACACTGTTGGACAGACATCTGTGTGTCTAAGGTGATGATCGGCTCAATAGATTTCATGTTGTTCGTGGTGTTTATCCAACATGAGATGCTGATCATTGCTGAGCACCAATGAATAAATGCCTGAATGCCCCAATAAAGAAGAACGTGTGCTTAATAATATCAATTGATTTATGGTCCCTATTCATGCTACATATGCTTTCTGCTTCTCTCTTTCAATTTTTAATTTCTATGTTTTCATTTTTAAATTAAAATTAATTCAGATTCAGATTTCTAGTGTGGTATTGTTGCACACCATACATGGACAACAATACATATGTATGTATGTTTATTATTGTTATTATTAATAAAATTGTTATAAAAATATTGTGTCACTGTATACAATAGAAAGTCTGTCTGTCTGTCTGACATTCGGTCTTTGTCATATACACAGAATAATTGAAATGCTAGGCTCGCATAGCAATTTTATTTTGGCTCTGAATACTTTCAATTGTTCGAATAAAAAAAACTAAAAAAATACTTAAAAAAAGAAAAATATTTTTGTGTAGCTCGTAAAAATAAAAGAAAGTGTGAATATTTTTAATAAGGAAAAACGAAATTTCTAAAATATTTGTTAAATTACATAGGAACGTAGTAAAATTAACATCAAAGTGTTATTTTTAAAACAAATTCTCGAAAAATACTACAATGTAGTACAACTTCCGTAATTCGTGGGCAAGAAATTCGACCTAGTGATCCTTAGCGGGTTTTCCACTGGCAAACATGTGTGTAATTAAGATACTTTCACAGACAGGACAGGACATCCCAGTAAAATTCAGACAATTTTCGTCGAAACTTCAAAGATGTATGTGGTCATGATGGAATACAAACCGTTTTCCGTTGATCAATAATTTGTACTGCATTGGTCCAAACCACGAAAGAATGAGTCAATAAATGCAAGTTATTAACCAAAAAAAAAGTGATGTCATCCACCAAAAAAATGCAAGTCATCGACACATAAATGCAAGTCATCGACCACAAAAAATGCAAATCATCAATCATAGCCATAGACCAAAAAACTGCAAGCCATTGAATAAAAAAAATGCCAGTTATCAACCTATAAAATGCAAGTCATCGACCAAAATATGCAAATTATCAACCAAAAACATGCAAGTTATGTTATGGAACATTGTGCCCAAAAAGGTGGTTGAGGCAATAATAAAAGTAATGTGGAGAACACACTTTGATCTCCAACATAGACACTATAGAGCGTTAGATATATGACGAAGAAGATTACAAAATAAAAAGTGATAAATTTCGAACATATTTATATTTTACTTTCCCTTTCAAAATAAAATTGCATGAAGAATGTCGTGTTTAAACATAATGATTTCACTTTCGTAACTAAATTACAAAAGATTTGTCAATAAACTCCATCCTAAACCTGAATGAGTTGCATAAAGAGTGAATAAAATTGTAATAATTGCTCATTAACTCGGTTAAATTCTGGAACAAAAAACAACACTTTCAGGGTTATTGGCCCCCTCCACAAAACCCCCACCACTAAATTGCTTTGGAATCATTGAAAGCAACCCTTTTCTTGATAATACTGCGTTAATTTCAATGCTCAATTCCTCAGTTCATGTGCCAAAAACGAAAGAACCGACGAACGAATGAACAAACATGTTCATTTAAATGCTTTTTCTTGTTTTGTTTTTATGTATTAACATTTATTTATTCGAAACAAACAAGGGGATAATGCCGTCATAAGTACTTCCATACACAGAGTAGATTTGAATTGAAATTTTTTTCATATTTTGTTGCTCATCCTCTCTCATTTAAAATAACGAACAATATCCCAATGGCAATGACGGCAACCAGAGCTAAAGCTTAGCACAGCAAGTCATTGAGTTTTGTTTTGACGAACGTTTTTATGGATCATCGTACATATTGTTTGGTTCCGTTTGGTTTATTTATGATAAAACAACAAAAAACAAAGATTTAAAGTGTTTTTTCAAGTGCTAATAAGAGAGGGGGAAAGAGGGCGGGTTAAAAAAAAAACAACAACAAATTTTAAGAGTAAAGAAAAGCAATTCTAAAGTACGTTCGTCGTCCGTTACAGTGATATAGTGAGACCCTTTGGGGAAAACAGTTTAACAACCTAAAACTTTTGCTATAAACCCACACAGCCTTTAGAGATTTCACTGTTTATGCTGCATACTCTTCAATTAATTCAAAGTTTAAAGTTATCTTTAAAAATTAATGCTTTTTGAAGAGGAAAAAATGCATCATAAATGTTGTTTGTAGGTGTTAAAGTTTATGTAAAGCAGCAATTTTAACACACTAGTCATATGCGTTATAGAAAAAAAACCCCAAAGAGTAGACAACATTTAATATTCTAACGTACATATACGTACTTCCATTTGTTTGTTTTTCTCTCCATTTACATACCACCCCCCTCACCCGATATGTCTCATTCCATTTTGTTTACATTATTGTTTTTGCATGCAGCAGTAGCTGTAAATTATTACAGGCAGTGCTTTTCACTTCTCTGTAGTATAGTATAGTACCCCTAAGCTATAACGGTTTTAATAAAGTCTATACGACGTGTATATACCAGATAGCGGGTGTTTGTTTGTCTATAATTTAAATAAAGAGTTCAATTGACTTTAAAAACACTGAGTGGAGTTTATAGTAAGCAGTTGTTGTTGTATTTCGGTATTCTTTATCACTCATACCATTATTGTTTTTTTTTTGTTCCTTTTTCGTTGTTGTAACATTAAGAGCATGGGAAAGATGTATTGTAAATAAAAGAAAATTAAATGCACGCTATATTTCTGTATTTCTTTATTTGTATGGAGTATATTAGAGAATTTTGTTTACATTTTATTTTGAGTGAAGAGATAACGGTCGGTTTTTTGTTATTATTAAGAGTTGTTTTTTTTTTTAGCATGGATATGTTCCTACATATGCATGTAGTATACTATACACTTGAGTAAAGTAGTGAGTCATTAAAACGAAATGCCTTTTAAGATAAGCTTACAAATATTATTTGGAATTTTAAAAAGGAAATGTAGAGAGGATGTATCACAACGCATTAGAACGTTTGAAATGTAGTTTATTCCTTCAAAAACGATTAATTACTAAACAAATAATTGAATAGAAGTGCATTATAGAGAAATAGTTTTGTATTCAAACACTCTTCTATTCCTCTTAATATATAAGTCAAAGCCCTCATTTAAGTCATAAATCTTATATATGATTTATTTGTGTGTGGTCTTGTCATGATGGAACACAATACCATTTCAATTGCCTGCTTTAATCTGATTAATTATTGGCAGTAGTTATCTGGATCAATCGTTTAACTTGATTCTAAATGTACAATTCCCTTTTAATCCGAGCAGACAAACACAGTCATTGTTTTTCTTGGTGTCAATCTTGACTTTGTAATAATCGGCAAAGCTTCACTTTGCTTCATCCATGATATTTCTCACATCTTGTAGTCGTAACTGATTAGCTTTCTATCGCCTGTAATCATTAGCTTTAGATATAATTCAATTTATCTCTACTAACTCATGTGGCACCCAAACCTTGGGCTTATTTGGCTAACCAGGTTTCTGAAAAAGTGACTTTTTGTTATGCATTATGGTCTATAGGTGCCACTAGCCATTATTTTGTAGAAAGTAAGCCCTTGCCGTTCTCTTGCCGTACGATAATATATGTACCTTTTGCAATCAAAAATTATTATATTAAGTTGGCAAAAGCCACATAATACGATCGATTTACACTTTATTGCATGAGAAGTTTCCAGAAGGAATAATTTCAGGTTTTTGTCATCAAGATCATGGGATATGACGCCCAAAGACTTTTTGTGATGCTATGTAAAATGTCCCTAACTTTGAAGCATTTGAAAACCAACATGCGTCAAGTAAAGGTCGAAATACAGACCGAAAGATGCAAAAAAATTGCCGAAATTTATTGCAAAAGGATCGTCTGTTGCAACGAATCTAGTCTAGAGGCGGTTAATTAAATGTGTTTTTGCACATGATGGCAAGATTCAAGCCTTATAATGCTATATTAATATTACCAGAAGTAATTCTAATTTAATTTCTACTTATTTAAGCTTCCTAAATTTCTTCTTTTTTAAAAACCTTGCATTTTTTAATGTTTACATACTTGAACAGCTCTGCAAAATAACGATCCTTTTCTCTTCATATGTAAATAACAACAACAGTAAGAAAAACTAAAACAGAGTTGTTTTCCCAAGGAGAAGCATTAGTTGCTGCGGCGAATATGTCACACAATAACAAAACACGTTATACAAAAAAAAATAAAGGAAAAACAAAAACAACAAATCAAATAAAAACAGGAGAGTCCCATAACACCACCACAAACACAAAAAGTATGAAAATAACCCAAAAATAAAATAAGCAGCAGCAGGCAAAAAATAAAAACGCAACAGTAGCAAAAAAAAAAAAAGAAAGATAACCGCGCCCTTGACAAAAAAATAAAGGAAACATACAAACGAATAAAAATTTTATAATATAATTATTGATAAAACAAACAACTTATTTAATAAATAATGCAATAACTTGTAATACTTACACTTTTTGTTTCCGACATATTTTTGTAATAAATTTTCCTTTTAACCAAGAATTAATTTTCAATACTTGCTCGCTCTCTCTGTTTCGCTCTCTTTCTTTACTGCGTTTTCTTTGTTAGTCTGTTGAAAGAAATTTTATGCTGATACAACAAATATTTAATGATGAACGTGGAAACAAATTTTATAAACAAAATATGATGATATTCTCTATTGAAACGGTAAAAATAATTATTATGCTTGTTTTGTTGTTGTTGTTTATATTTTGTTATATTCTTTTTAACACTAAATTAAAGCATAAAACGTAAGTCCCAGAAGAGAAAGAAAAACACACAACCTTACTTATAAAAAAAATACTCGTAATTACACAAACACACACGCACGCACTCAAACACAAATGTAACAAGAACTTCAATAACAACAACACCAACAACAATGCTGGTAAAACGGCAACACGGTTAAGTTGCTTGTTAGTTGTATTGATGACACACAATTTCTGTTTTATCAGAAAAATAATTTTTTTCTTGAAGCTTTTGTTTTCTTTTCCTTTTGTTGAATATTTCTTTTTTTTTTATTAATTTATAATGCTTTTTACTCGTTTTGTGTTTTTAATTTTTAGTTGTAAAAGATAAAGAACAAAAATCGTATCATATTTGTTTTGCATTCAAAAGTAAATGAAGCGTGTTAAAGAATCAGGCTAAATTGGGATTTGCTTTTAATTACAGTTCTGAGTAGTAAATAGTTAAAAATATTGTTGCTTTTATAAGCTAGAAATTCTTTTGCACAAATGACCGGCTTTTTCTTTATTAGTATTCAATGCTTGTAATTTAATTTCTTTAAACAAAAAAACTTTTTCTTTTAACACACGCCGTACAAGTTTTTAACAACCAATCACAATGAATGCATTTTCTCAACTGTTTTTCAATTCTCTTTCATTCTCTTCACCCAGTGTTGCCGATTTTCGTTATTTCTAACCAGAACTGTTTATTTTTTGTTCAATTTGTAGATGTGAACATTTTTTCCATCCTGGCAACACTGGTGGTTGGAAAAATTCGATTGTCCATTCAAAAACATTGTTCGTTAAATATTAATTCGCACAATCTCTTCTTATGTTCGATTTGTTTGTAAAAATTAAATAAATTTAGACTTATTATTTTTGTAAAATTGTTTATCTAATCTATTTTTAAATGTTTTAATTACTCAATAAATTTTAAATACTTTTCTACTGGCATCACTGTAAGTAAAACGATCTTCTTCTTCTTAATTTAATTCATGCTTTCAGAAATGGTACCTCCCTAACACAGCTGTGTTCGTTTTTCTTATTTTGTTTCTCTTTGCGATTCTTTTGTTTTGTTATATGACTTCTGCAACCTATTTGTTATTATTTGTTTTAACAAAATTTAATTAAATAAAATAAATAAATAAATCTAAAAAATGAGATTCAACCAATTACTCCGCTTACAATGTAAATATACACAGTGGTCTGCTGTAAAACAACAATATGTGCCCAAACATCAGCCCGTTTTGGAGGAGGATGTCAAGCGTTTAGAAGAATTCTTAATAAGTAAACCCAATATTGTGGTATTAACTGGAGCTGGTATATCCACCGAATCCGGTAAATATTAAAAGTAACGTGTATATTTATTAAAACATAATAAATGGGATTTGTTTTATTAGGCATACCTGACTACCGCTCCGAAGGTGTGGGCTTATATGCCCGTACCAACCACAAACCCATACAACATATGGAATTTGTCAAGTCTGCTCATGTTCGCCGCCGTTATTGGGCGCGTAATTTTGTGGGCTGGCCTACATTCTCCGCCACCGAACCAAATGCCACCCATCATGCTTTGGCCCGTTTTGAACGTGAAGGCCGTTTACAGTGTGTGGTTACCCAAAATGTCGATCGCTTACACAATAAGGCTGGCACTAAGAATGTCATAGAACTCCATGGTTCTGGTTATGTGGTAAAATGTTTATCCTGTGACTATCGCATTGATCGCCACGAATTCCAAAACATACTAAATGCCTTAAATCCCGAATTTAAGGACGCTCCCGATATGATAAGGCCAGATGGTGATGTTGAAATACCTCAAGAATATGTGGATAATTTTCGTATACCCCCCTGTCCCCAATGTGATGGTCATTTAAAACCCGAAATTGTGTTCTTTGGCGATAGCGTACCCAAAGATCGTATTAATCGCATTGCTGAAATGATTTACAGTGGTGATGGTTTACTCGTATTGGGCTCTAGTTTATTAGTGTTTTCCGGCTATCGTATGGTTTTACAAACAAAAGACTTAAAACTGCCCGTGGCTATTGTCAATATTGGTGAAACTCGCGCCGATCATTTAGCCGATATTAAACTTTCGGCCAAGTGTGGTGATGTTATACCCAAACTGTTTGATTTTAGAAAGTGATTATGGTTTAATAATGTGATAATTTAGTTAAATGGTTTTAAGTTTTTGTTGTTATTAATGTGTATAGTGAAACTCGAAATGAAGCTAGGAAATGTTTCTGCAAAAATAATGTACAAAATGTATGTATTTGTTATGTTTCCCTACTAATCTGAAATAAAATGAAGAGAATCTATAGAAATTGGACGTTATTATTAATCTTGGGAAGGATGTAGTTATTGTAGTGGTCCTAGTCCTCTAATATTAACATATCAGGAGATTAATTAGGAAGAGGAAACAGATGCTCTGGAAAAAAGGTAAAGAGGTTGCATGGTAAGGTAAGGTCGCTGGTACTATTGAGGGGTATGTTTATTTAAACAGGCCTCTAGTTAAGAAAAGCGTAAAATATTCCTAAGTCAATAATTTATATGCAAAGAACTGGTCTCTTCTACACATCAGTCCATAATATTATAATGTTTTTTAATTACTTATACCAAGGTAAATAAGCCCTTAACTGTACAAATTCTACTTTTTAATTCACAATTAATTTATAAGGCCAATATTTTAATTTTACTGCTTTTGGTTTTTTATTTTTAGTTCCTTAAGGAGATTTTGATATATTTTTTGTGAGGCACCTCTTATTTTTTTCTTCATCTTTCTAAACCATATGGCATATCTATGTTAATCCTATTTCATTAACAATAACCATCTGGCAACACTTAGTTTTGACAACTCCAGCTGTTCTTTGTGGTTATTTTTCTCAATAATACGCACGGCTACAAACAGTTCTTAAATTTTCGAGGAAAATTTTAAATATTTTCAACAAATTGGTAAATAATTCATTAAAAAACAAGTAATTCTTATTGTGCTTATAATCTATTTGGAAAATTTATATTAATTTCCTCAAAATGGCGTCCATAAAAACGTTATTTTCTCAACCGTGACACCATTCGTAATATTTTCAGTTGGTGGAAAAAAATACTTTGTGGGAGACGACGACGTGAATGTGATTATCTAATACGGAGAAGGAGAGAACTAGCGAAAAAACAAGTTACAAACAACAAAACAAATACTAAAACAAGGAAGAAAACATAAAAAACAAACAAACAAATTGTTAGACTTCCCTTGTTTGTGGGAGGGGGCTAAAGTGTTAACTTTTCAATGTTTTGCTTACAGCCAACCGCACCAAGCGGTCGTATTAGTAGACATAAATAAAAATATTGTTTTAGCAAAAAACAAGAAAAACAACAAGCAGAAATATATATATAGAGAGAGAAAAGGTAACAAACAAACATTAAAATTGAAACGCAATAAAATTTTCTTTGAATTTTTTACAGAAAAAAACATTTTCAAACCAAAGGAACACCCAGAAATTTGTTATTGTTGTTGTGCGGTGGTTAGAATTGTGGGATAGGCATTATGTCTGTACGTTTGTTAACCACACGCTTAGTCAAACATGGTCGTTTTTTACTTCAGACCTATTGGAAACGAGATATACACACCAACATTTTGGAACAAAATCAAACACGAACAACACGCCAACAACGTCTACCATCTGTAGCGGCAGCAGCGGGTAAAGTAAGTTTTAAACTTGAAAAAATTCTGCTGTATACCCCCTTGTATATAATATAATATTGTGCATCTTTTAAGAAATGGTCTGTCAGAACTGCCTTAAACTCTTTGGCCGGTTCAACGGGTTCTTCAACGGCCACAGGGCAATTGGCGGCCAGTGTGCCTCGTTCGGCTGGCATCTTCCGTTTTGGCCAGCATGCCCGTAAATTGTTTATTGATAATATTTTAAATCGTGTTACCACTACCTATTCAGCTGAACTACGTAGTCAGGCCACTAAAAAGCTTTTCTATGGTGATTCCGCGCCTTTCTTCGCTTTAATAGGTGTCAGCTTAGCCTCGGGAGCTGGTGTCTTAACCAAAGAAGATGAACTAGAGGGCGTTTGTTGGGAAATACGCGAAGCAGCTAATCGTTTGCAAAATGCTTGGAATTACGATGAAATTTCGGATACTTTGGATTCAAGTTTTACCATAAATAAACTGTCTATAGGACCTGCCATAGCCAAGGGTTGTGCTGCTGTAGTGTATGCGGCCGCCTTGAAAAATCAAACGGAAGCTATGGACTGCAGCAATACCAAAGAGGATTTAAATGATTCTTCTGTGGCATCTTTTAAGGAAGTCTCACCTATGCGCCAGCAGTCATTTCGTCCAGAACTAATGTCTCCTTTGCAAAATATGTCAAGGTTTGTACATAATTTTGGTGGTTCCGTAGACAATGTACAAATGTTTAGCCAAACATCGTTGGCCACACAATTTGAACAGTCGTTGCAAAGCTCTAAGCAAGAAAAAACTGATACAACATCAGAAAATCACGATAAGAAAATAAGTATTGATAAAGACCATCATAATACGTTCTCGGGAGTCAGCTCGGCAGGAGTAGGCTTGGTAAGTTTTTGCTTCTTTCCACTGCCAATCATTATCCTTTCTTAAATGGATTTATTGTTTCTTTTTCTTTAGCAAACTTTACCTTCTTCTATGGATGCCAGTATACGTCGTTATCCCTTGGCTTTGAAAATGATGTTTAACTATGACATCCAAAGCAATGCCATGGCCATACTGCGAGCCATGTATAAAGAGACCGTGCCGGCACGCCAACGTTATATGAATGAGGCTGCGGAGGCTTGGGAACAGCATATACAAGATCAAACATTAATTTTACCACCACATCCAAATATTGTGTGCATGTATGGCTTTTTCTGCGATGAAGTAGGCAATTTTCCCGATGGCCATTTGTTGTATCCCATAGCCCAGCCGCAACGTTTAAATCCGAATGGCTATGGCCGCAACATGTCTTTGTATTTGTTAATGAAACGTTATGATTACAGTTTAAGAGCATTTTTGGATTCTCATCAATTAAGCACACGCACTAAATTGCTATTGCTTACCCAGCTATTGGAAGCGGTGGCCCATATTAGCCGTCATGGCATAGCACATCGTGATTTGAAATCGGATAATATTTTAATAGAACTTAATGATGATGATTCTCCCCCAATATTGGTTTTATCCGATTTCGGTTGTTGTTTGTCGGATAAGGTACACGGACTACAAGTGCCTTATACTTCGTATGACATTGATAAGGGCGGCAATGCTGCTTTAATGGCTCCTGAAATTATTAATAAAATGCCTGGTCCTTTTGCTGTTTTAAATTACAGTAAAGCTGATCTATGGGCTTGTGGTGCCATAGCCTATGAAATATTTGGTATGGCTAATCCATTTTACTCCTCTAGTGGTGGTCTGAACATAGCTAAAGGCGAACAGACTTTATCTTTACGCAATTCAGACTATAAACATGAAGATTTACCGCCACTGAGTGATGAATGTCCCGCTTTAGTACAGCAATTGATTTATAATATCTTGTCGCCCAATCCTTCGAAACGTGTTAGTCCTGATATAGCCGCCAATATAATGCAATTATTTTTATGGGCTCCCTCGCAATGGCTCAAAATGGGTGGCATGCCCAATAGTCCAGAGGTAAGTGCACAATAATTTCAAATATTGTTAGCAAATTTCAAGATTTTCCTTTATGCTCTGCTTTACAGATATTACAATGGCTGTTGTCTTTAACCACTAAAATTATGTGTGAATCGAAATCTGAACCTGAAAACATTTCTTCCTCCTTTAATTATCACCAGGCCGGGCGACGCACTTATGTGGAGTATCTGTTGATAGGCAGTTTTCTATCAAGAGCTCGCTTGCGTCGCATTAGAGGTGCTCTCAATTGGATACAAAATATGATTTAAAGACATCGTAATGCAACAACTATAACTCTCATTAACAAACAAAAAAATACATTTTTATTCTTAAATCTTTATACTTTACTTAAATCTAAAATTTGTTTTTAAAAACAAAGCAAAAGAAGATAAACATTAACTAAAAAGTCTACGTATGTATCAGCAAAGAAAAATGAAGAAATGAAAACGAACGTGTGATATCTATCTATTATAAATTATTCTTATTTACTAACACTGGTCCAGGAGCAAAAATTGTATGTTTTTGTATATCCCCCCGCCCCCTCTCCTTTATGAATTAATTAATCATTATTTTATTTAATTTTTGTCTAGTTTAGTTGCTTAAAGTTTACTTAAAAAATTGAATTCAAATCTGAAAATAAGTCTCCTGGTGTAAGTTTTAAACGCTTAAAACTTTTTAACGAACGAAATAAACTTTCGATTAAGTTTAAACAAAACAAAAATAAATGGAAAAATAAAAACTATACTTTAGCAACTTGAAGAAAATATGAAAACTAAAGCTTAACTTGAAGAAAGCCTTTTAATTGTGACAAGGAATTCGAAAGACATAGGAGAACTGTGTGTACAAAAATATCCAATAAACACAATAATTGGACTACTGTAGAATGCAACGATTTTGTATACTTCTCAGATTATCTGCACAGTTTTACGTTTCGAATCAATTGTGCTTGTTTTTTATATGAGAAACATGTAGTTAAGTTAGTTTTTCTATTCCATTCCGTACGTATAAATATATTTTTATAAAAGTACCATTTGATGCAAAAAGGTACTCTTTCATTTATAGTTCAGTACTAAAGGGTCCGCCATCAAACGTTTTTTTTCAACTAGTGCTTATTTCGTGAATGGTAACACTTAGCTCATGTCTGATTTGACAGATAATTAGTTTTATCCTTCCGCTGAAGGAATATTTGACTATCCAATGAGTTATCGATTCGCTAAGTGGGCCTGCGATCGACTTACAGAAGATGCCGATTTAGGCAAAAAAAAATCATCTTTTCAGATGAAGCTCATTTTGATCTTGGCGGGTATGTAAACAAGCAAAATTGTCGCATTTGGGGCACAGAAAACCCGCACGCATACATTGAAAAGCCGACGCACCCAAAACGAGTCAGTGTTTGGTGCGGATTTTGGTCCAGAGGCATAATTGGGCCATTTTTCTTCGAAAATGAGCAAGGAGTGGCCGTTACAGTCAATGGCGATCGTTATCGGGCCATGTTGAACGAATTTTTGTTCACAAAAATTGAAGAGGAGGATACATTTGGTTTCAACAGGACGGCGCTACGTGCCACACTGCCGAAGCTACACTCGATGTTTTGCGCCCTGTTTTTGAAGATCGCATTATTAGCCGCAGAGCTGATGTCGTTTGGCCACCTCGGAGCTGCGATTTGACACCGGTGGACTATTATTTATGGGGTGCCGTCAAAGATAAGTGTTACGCCGACAAGCCAGAGACAATTGACGCTTTAAAGGACATTATTCGTGAAGCCATTGGTGAAATACAGCTGCACACAATCGATAATGTGCTTAAAAATTGGACCGATCGTGTAGGCTACTGCATGGCCAGCCGAGGCAGCCATTTGAATGAAATTATTTTCCATTATTAACCGGAGGAATTGTACTTTCAAATAAAAAAAGAAATTTGAGTAAATATTCAGTAGTTTTTTTTAAAGCATTTTCAAAAAAAAAAGTTATTTGGCGGACCCTTTACTTAAAAATATCAATTTTGCAACACTGCTGCCAATTAAAAATATTTATTGCAAATTATAACTGTTATAAATGATTTCAACTGTTATACATAATAAGGATTTGTGTCTGAACTATACAAAGGTTTGAAACTGTAATACGATAGCTATAAAATAGCGAATAATGTCGAATTTTATAACAGTTTAATTAAGGACGCTCTACAAATTATACAAACCGGTATTGTGGATAAATTAGACTTTAAAAGGTAAACTTAAGACATTAACAGTAACCATAAATGTAATGATTTTACATTTTGACATGTAGGAGAAGGTCTTAAATTAAAAAAAAAAAATTAATAGGCTTTCAAAACTTAATTAAAAAAAAAATAAAAAAATCTTTATAGCTGAATTAAATTTCCAAACGTGAAACAATTTTATTTATTTTTTTTAACACACATGCATATTTACGATAAAAACGAAAGAAAATTTAAAATCAAAATATTTGTTTATAAATAAACAACCCATTTGAAGGCAATGAATGCTTGATATGGAACACAAATTAATCGACTGTTAATGATATTCAATTAAAAATCAATTAAAAAAACAAACAGTGGCTACTATACATACGAGCAAAGAGCTAAGGAAAGCTAAAGGTGAGAGTTTTAGAAACTTCTGTGAAAGTATAGAATCGCTACAGTAGGTGGCAGGAGTATATAATAAACAAGAATGGACTCGGGGATATGATGCCATTAGTAAGGAGAGGATGGGATCCAATACAAATAGCGAAACAGAAAGAGCAGAACTGCTGTTGAGAGCACACTTCCCAGGAAGGGAGTAAGATAATGGCGATCAGCCAAATAGTAGGCCAGTTATTTATGGTAATATAAAGAGACAAAAAGTCGCCGTGGTCTAGTAGGTAGTGTGTTGGCTTATTAGACGAAAGGCCCGAGTTCGAATCGAATATGAAAAAATATTTCTTCGGCGACTTTCTCTCAGCAGATTTCTGGCAAAAACTCTGAGAGCAAAATTGCCATGAAAAGCTTCTCAAAAAATCTGTCGTTCGGGGTCGACTTTAAACTGTAGGTCCCGCCACTCATGTATAAAATTAACGCACATAACATGAGTGGTGTTGAGAAGCTAGGCCGTAATCCTGACTGAAGGGTTGTAATGGCCAATTATGTATGTATGTATGTATAAAGAGACAAATATGTACCGCGGAAAGGATAAAATGGGCTTTGGGCACTTTGAGCCTTTTTTATCATACAAAGATACGGGGACAGATGAAATTTTTCCTGCCCTATTACAAAAGGAGTGTAGAAGAACTTATGCGTTGGCTTATAAGTATACAACAAGGGCAGTCTAGGTCCTCGGTATACAACAACAACCTGGCCAAAGGGCGTTAGTGGCATATCTACTCAAAAGTGGAAAAGATATTACACGCTGAAAATCCTTTACACCAATTACATTCACGTCATTCATGTTGCGGACCTCTAGTGTCTAGTGGTAGGCAATTATCGAAGAGGTGGGATATTGGAAAGGGTACCACAATATCCATAAAGGACTGGTAGAGCTACGGAGACACGTCGTATAGATCTAGTAGGTACCATCCAGGAGTCCTTGAGTAGGTAGGAGATGATCATCTGTGCATTTCTCGACATAGAGGGCACATTTGATAACACTCCTTAAGAGGTTATAAATATAATGCTGAAGAGAAGGAGTATAGAGCCTTTAATATTCAGATGGACAGCGAAGGTCTTACATACGAACTGCGGAGACATTCACAGGGCTGATACAGCTAAATTAAGTCGTCGTAATGTAGTAGATAGTGTGTTGGCTTATTAGACGCGAGCCCCAACTCAGATATCTCGAACAAGACGAGTTATGAAAAATTTTCGTTAAATTGTCTCTCTACGATAAGAGCAGGTTATTGACTCTCCTCAAGCCCACAGCTTCTGCAAAAGTCATTTGACGGAATGCCGAGTTTTGCGGCCTGCCTATCAAAATCACTATTGTGCGATGGATGGCCATGGCATTTAAGGACAAAAGTGAGTCGGTCCTCTTCTTCATACATATGTATGTGTAGAGCATAGTATAGCAATAGTGCACCTACATTCCTTCCTGCTGCCAACGAAAAACGAGTGGCTACTATCCAATTGAGATTGTTGAGAAGCTAGACCGTAATCCTGACTGAAGGGTTGTAATGGTCAATTATGTATGTACTATCCAATTTAACTGAGGCAGTCGAATTACCTATGCCCTGTGATAGGTCGGAGATTGCAAGCTCCCTTCCGAGCCTAGTTAGTTCATTAGTTATGCAATTTGCAACGATATCCGTATGTACCTATGAAAGCCGGTAGTGCATGTCAGTGGGCCTCAAGATAAGCGGCAATAATAGTATCAAACATACAGAATGGAAAAATATAAGACTAATATGTGAGATAATATCACATAAAATATTCGTAAAATTTTTTTTAGGAATATCACTCGATAGAGAATTATCCTGGAAGAGGTATATGGAGAGCATTTCCGGAAAGGATAGATGTGCCCTAATAATAAGCAGAATGCTTGGTGGGTAATTTTGGGGATGTAAATCAAGAATTATTCACTGGATGTATACCATGATGGTCACACCCATACTGACCTTTGGGATAATTGTTTGAGCAAGCGAATAAATTATGAAAACAGTCCAAATAGCATTGGACATGATACAGAGACTAGAGTATATTTGTATAATAGAGGTAATGGGAACCTGCCATACAAAGGTGCTGGAAGATCTATTCACAGGGCAGTAAAGACCAACATTTTTGTGGACTATGGTTAGATTAAAGGGGAAACAAGTCTAACATAGAACTCAATAAGGGATTTCATGACCTAATGAGGTGAGTGGTTGACAGCTGCAGCTCCTTAACTGTCCCTGGGACCTAGTCAAAATAAAAGTTTCGCAACGGAATGTCGCAAAAGTCCATGTTGATTAGTTTTTACTGTTTGTAATCAAATTTTTTCATTAAAAATATTTAAAATTTTCCTTTCATTCATTATAATTTTATTTTATTTTATTTTTTTCATTTTTTTCTGATCAAACACTATATACCCCCCTGTGCATACATACATACAGTGGTGGCCACGAATTTAAGACACGACATATGATGGACTTATTTGTGGTAATTTTGTGATAATTGAGAAATCTCAAGAAACCCCTGATATTTTGGAAAAATATACAAAAATACTTTGGAGTTTTGCCGCTTCGGCTCTGATGGAAAGCAGTACGTCTGGCGCCCTCCAAACCTAGAGCATCATCCAAAGTACACCCTAAAAACAACATGGTGGTGGAAATGTGACGGTGTGGGCAGCATTTTCCTGTCATGGTGTAGGTCCCATTTACAATATAAATTCTAAAATGGACCACCATGTTTACAAAAATATTATAACAGACACAATGATACCATTCGCTGAAGACAACATGCCTCCAATATAGAAATTTATGCATGATAATGACCCTAAGCACATTTCACGTCTAGTGAAGAGTTGCTTAGAAGAAAACGATATCATTGTTCTTAAGTGGCCAGCTCAATCCCCGGACCTCAATTCAATTGAGAACTTGTGGAATGATGTTGAGGAATATTTACAAACAGTTAAACCAAAAAATTCAAGCGATTTGTGGGAAGAAATCCAAAGGGTTTCGTATGCAATTCCAAAGCAACGTTATGTGGCATTAGTCGAAAGTTTACCCGGGAGATGTGCTGCTGTGATGAAAAATAAAGGATTTCCCACTAAATACTAGGATTTTTTTTATGAAGCTGAGCTTAATTTAGAGAATAGTGTTATATTATGCCTATGTCTTAAATTCGTGACCAGGTAAAATTTGTGTTTATGTATATAATATGTAAATAAAAATTCTTAACCGAATATAGGTAAGAAAATATTATTAATTTTTCTTCATAACATTACTAAAATCCTAAAACAAATATCATGGACCCATAATTTTTTCGATAAAATGTAAAAATTATCTCAAATAACTAAGTCATATGTCGTGTCTTAAATTCGTGGCCACCACTGTATATGTTTGATGAGAAAAAAATGAATCTGGATAGGATATATTTATTATTTGTTTGTTTGTTTTTCATCAAAAACAATTTTTGATTGCTTCTAAATGAGATCAAAGCAAGTGTGTGTTAAAAGAAAAAATTATTCATAATATTCAACACATTCACTTATTCAATCATTCATTCATTCGTTCGTTCATTCAGTCAAATTAATTGAGAAATTCCATGAAAATTGAAAAAGAAAATTTTAGAAAATTTTAAAATAAATTTCGAAAAGAATTTTAATTGAAATTTCTTTTTTCACACACTCTATGGAAAGAGAAAAATTTTAAAAGAAAAATAGTGAAAAGAATATTTCCTTAAAATTATTATTTCCATGTGATAGTCATACATAGAAAGTAAAACAAAAATCAAGGCAAGGTTAGGGCAAGATTAAATTTCCACGCTGACCTTAAGAAATCTAATCCAAATAATAGTTCGTTTTACTCATGCATCGCATTACTCGCCATCACGTTAACTAATAAAATTAGGCCATGGATGAAATGAACGCTCAATTGGATATGGTGCAGGTCTTACGACAAAAGTAAAAAGAAGATGTTCGTGACCACTTGCGAATGAAATTTTGGAAATGAGGGCAAAACGACAATAAAATATTATGGAGGTTTTGCTGAGTGCTCTTTGGGGACAGCAGGGTACAATCTACTACAATATAATGTGCTCCATTAAGTTCAAATTATTAATGAGTATCTATCTCCCATAAAGCATCTCTTTCTTGCACGCTTTGCTGTCATCCGATTTAGGCCTTCCAATCTTAGCTTACATGATCCTGGTTTTTTGAATATTGTTGTCCAAGGCTCTTGAGACCTTGAGAATTTTATTCTATTGCTATTCCTGATCGTTATATAAATGGCAGCAGACCTTCTGACCTTGTCAAGAAGTCTGACGTTGTATTGCTTGTCCAGAGCAGTCCACCAGAAAGCAACACCGTGTAAGAGTTTGGGTTCGATGACCGTGGAATATATCCAACGCATGATCCTTGGGCGAAGACCCCATCTGGTTCCGACCGCTCTACTGCAGCAGTAAGCAGCACATGCCGCCTTGCGTGCCCTAGCAGCCAGATTTATATAACTGGCGCTCTTCGCACCACCCCCACGAAAGCCTAGTTCGCAATGCTAAACTGGCTTCCTACTATGCTTCTTGCTAAGCAGGTAGCCAAGTTTGCTGCGACTAGACTCAATGCTCTCTCTCGTTGGCACATCGTACCCTCTGGTCACTCCACTATTCTGGAGGCTGATCCAGTGGCCCCTGTGAACATAAACTATTTCCCTGCTGAATACTGTCTTGACAGATGTTTCCACTCTCTGATTCCAAGTAGGGATGACTGGGATCCTAATACGGTCGTCCCCTCGGAAGTTCTGGATATATATATCGACGGTTCTAAACTCGATAATGGGGTTGGGAGCGGTGTCTACTCTGGGAAACTGGACCTGAATGTTTCTCTCCGTCTGCCGGACTACTGCAGTGTGTTTCAGGCGGAGGTGATGGCGATTTACCGAGCCGCGCAATGAATCCTCGTCAACGATGCTCCTTTCACTCGCGTCTCGATCTTCTCTGATAGTCAGGCCGCGATAGGATCTCTATCGGGTTCCGTGATTAACTCCAGGATCGTTAGGGAATGTCGCCGCTGTCTCGACCTTCTCTCGGGGCGCTTCACCAGTATCTCTCTGGTGTGGGTCCCCGGCCACTGTGGAATTCCGGGAAACTGTAGGGCAGACGAGCTCGCCACAGCTGGTGCGCTCCTTCCGGAATCCTCTTCTGTTGAATTGGGTATGCCACTTGCCTCGGTCAAGTTGACCATTGCGCGGAGGTTCTTTCGGGACGCCAACCTATCCTGGGTCAATGAGGAGTCCTGCTCCACCGCTAGACTCACCTGGCCCAAGATGGATAGAAGGCGTACCGACCGATTACTTGGTCTTGGTCGTGATGTCATCTCGACTACAGTGGCCGTGCTTACAGGCCATTGCGTCATGGGTAGACACGCGGAAAGAATGAGGCTTCCTTTCAACGACTTTTGCCGTGGATGCAGGTCCACTGAGGAAGAGGAGACTGTTGTTCACTTTCTCTGCCAGTGTCCGTCTCATGCTATGTGTAGATATAGGTTATTTGGCTCCCCATTCCTTGTTAGCTTAACGGAGCAATCATCTATTGACATCAAGGATATAGCTTCGTTCATCAAACTTTCTGGCTGGTTATCCAGTGCGGGGTAGTCGTGCTTTTGTTGTGCAGACCTTGCGCTGACCAACTTCCTCCTTTTCCCTCATTTTGGTGGAACTTGGTTAGTACAGGGACAACGTTCACCCGTGGCATCACAACGGGCCGCTATGCGTGCTCAAGTGAGCTTTGTGATATCAGAGCTACCACTCCGACCTAAACCTAAACCTATTCCTGATCGTGATTAAGTTCCAAAGATCCACGTTTCTAATGGGGGCTGATGAATGCCTGTAGTAAGGGCAGATAGGTTTGACAACGTGTATAGCCATAGTGGCATATATGTATTAAAACAAGTGGAGTTTAAGGAACCTTTTGTTTTCGTCATAGAAAACATAAGAAAGAGAAGTTAAAGAAACGAAGACAGGAAACAAAACAGGCATATGCAACGCGAGGATGAATGCACATCCCTTAGCCATTTTAATTGCATCATAAACCCCAAGTGAGCCTGAATTTCGGCCCTCAGCAGAGAGTTAAAACGCTACAATAAACCATTTTCCCGTGTGTGAAAGCTAGAGGCGTTCAATTACAAAGTTGATGGTCTATCGTACCAACTCCTCTTCGTCTCCAACTTCTTCTTTTTGTTTTTAAAAACTGTCCATAAAAGTTGAAAAATTATTTAAAATTAAGCAACAAATTTATTTTTATATAAATTTTAATAAAATCCTGAGAAAAATAAAAAATTCTTCGCGATACGTTTTAAAAAAAATGGTTTTGACAAGCCCCCTGTGTAGTTCACACAATATTTTAAGCATTTTATATGTTCTCTTAAAAGTTAAGAAAATAAATACTCTTATTAAACAGAACTACACTTAACACTTTCGCTCTTTTATTTTCACTCGGCTCTCTTAAAATACACTGGAAGTAAGACAAGTATAAAAGCCGTCAACAAAATATAAGAATTTTTAGTTTAATGGCGGCAAGGATATGAGAAACATCATTTGAGAGGACTAAAATCCAAAATAAACATTTAAACGCCACAAGAAAAAAAGACTCAAATAACGTATAACGTGGTACACACAACAATTGTAATAAGAAAAGGAAAACAAATGCAAACAAAAACAAAAAACACTACAAAATATTACGCGTAAAAATATTTGAGTGTATGTGTGTTTACCAGCAATGAGGTAGAAAGAGAGTGAGTGTGTTTTAAATTAAAAAGCAGTAATAATAATACAGTATGACAAAAAGATAAACAAACCAGTACGAGAAACAGAAATAAAAATACATACAATATCTTTGTAAATAACAACAACAACAACATATGTACATGAGTGTAATATTTATACCAGCACTATTTTCTTTAAAGGACTTAAATGAAAACCAGTAAATGAAATGATAACATCATTACTCACTTATTGTACATTAAGAGTTAATACGTATACACACAAACATGTGCTTGTGTTGGTGCTTGTTGATGATACTTTTTTAAGTGTGTTGAACATGTTTGCAATTAAAAGAGAGTAAGAAAGAGTAAACGGCATACAGGAAATATGTGAGCTTTAGTGAATTTGTAAACTAATCAAGTGAAACCGTTAGTTAACACATACACAGATACGCATTGTACATATAAATGAATTTATATAAACGTACAATACAACTACAGTTAACAACCAACAATTTTAATGAATAACGAGTGATACTGTTATTATAATATGGTTTCAATAACAAAACGGTAATGCAATATACATAATTAGAAAACGAACACAAATATCGGTATTATTAAGGGTATTCAGGGTCTTATTTTAAGAAATTGAAATGAAAATAAGGAAAATATTAAAAAAAATGTTTAAATATTTTAAGAAAATGCAAATCAAATAAAATAATTTAAATTATAATAAAATAAATAATAAAATAATGTAAAATACATATGTATGTACATATATAATAAAAAAACAATAAAATAATATGAATTTAATATGAAATAGAAAATAGCAAAAATAGATTATACACGAAATGGAAACTTAAACACAATAAAATTAAATTTTAAAAAATAAAAAAATAAATTAAATTTAAATTAAAAATAAAAAGAAAAAATAAATAAAATAAAAACAAAATAATAAAAATAAAACAAAAACAAAAAAATAAAATAAAAATTAATTATGAATTAAATAGAAATGAAATAAAAACAAAATAATAAAAATAAAACAAAAACAAAAAAATAAAATAAAAATTAATTATGAATTAAATATAAATAAAATAGAAACAAAATAAAAAATAAAACAAAAATAAAAAATAAAATAAAAATTAATTATGAATTAAATAAAAATAAAATAGAAAAAAAAACAAAAAATTAAATAAAAAAATAAAGCAAAAAAAAAAAATTAAAAATTAAATTAAAAAAAAAAAATAGAAACTAAATAGAAACAAAATAAATAAATTAAAGAAATTATGAAGGATAAAAACGTTAAATTCAAATAAAAAACAAAATAATAAATAAATAATATAGCAGCAGAATAGATTTAAACGTAAGTAAATCAAAATAAAATTAAAAATATAAAAATAAAATTGAAAAATTGAAAATTACAAAAAAAACTGGAAATATAAATAAAAAAAAACAAATTTAAAAAATGAACCAAAAAAATAAAATTGTAGATGAAATAAAAAAATATAAATATAAAAAATAAAACTAATACAAAATATTAAATAAAACAATAAATAAATATTAAATAAAACAATAATAAAAATAAATTAAAATATAATTTAAAAAATAAATAAAATAAAACGAAATAAAATAAAACTAAATGAAAATAAAATTAAATAGAAAATTAATACAATAAATAGATTAAACCTGTCATATGTCTTTACACAGCGACTTTTGTACACCACTATGACTGATCTGCTACGTAAACATTGGATTCACAACATTTAAAAAGATTACGCAAAGATTGCTTTGTCTGTCTCAGTGGTCTAGCTAGAATCTTTAGTTCTTTGCAGACCTTAAAACAATGTTAACACTTAAAAAACTTGAATAAAATTGTGAACAATATCCTGATTTTTATATGATAATGTGGTTTGTTTCTTTCTCGTATCGTGCATATACTTGCCATAGTATCCATGGCTTGAATATATCTATTAATAGTTTGCTACACAGATTCTCCTCCTAATCCATTTATGAGCTTTATTGTCCAATAAAATTTCGTGTCAGTGTTCTACCATGCTTGTAATTGTTGGATAATCTCAAGTCTTATTGCAGCGTCAGATCTCACACCCATACAAAAGGAATCCTGTTAATAGCCGCCATCAGTGATTCATGTACGCTTGATAGTAAGCCTGCTATATTTGCCATTGTGTTGTAGTTTTGCACATCTTATTTGCAAACTACTACAGTCGCCTCGACTATATGAATTCCGTGGAAAGCATTGTTTTCAAATAAATAATTCATTACGGTTTTAGTGGATATTATCTCATCGATTGGCTACTATTTCATCTTTTTTTAAAGGATTTCCATTCTCTATCTGTGGTCATAGTTGATGTTTCAAAGAACAGAGTTCTGGCTGGATTTCTATAGTGCCCCCGATGAGCTTTTAATTTTTCTTTGACCCTTATACGTATACGAAATCTCTAATATTGCAGGTTACAGACATTTTCCACTAGTGATTTAAGGTGGAAATCCACTAGCACGAAGAGTGCTTTGTATGCTGCTGCCGGTTACTGCTTTTCTTTGCCTTTGCAATGTGTATTATTGCTAAAATCATGTGGTTTAAATTTAATTTTATGAGCAAACAAAGCATCTCAGATATCAAAAAATTAATAAAGACTTTAAAATTTTAATTCTGTACAATATCCTGATTCCGAAGACTGTTTCTAGGCTCTTTAGCACTTTAAAATGCGTTATACTTTCATGATTTATTAACTTTTGGTTCATAGGATTTACGTAAACAAATTTTTAACATTCTTAATTCAATTCATTCATTACATTTTATACTCTAGTAATTGAATTTTCGTTCTTTCTTCGTTTTTTGATAAAGATTTTCCAGCCTCTTACTGTAGAGCGGTCGTGGAAGACGTTGTTGTGATTGTAATATAATGACGTTGATAAATTAAATTCTGTTTTTTTTTCTTTTTGAATCCAACATATGGTAACAAAGTAATAAATTTAACGTTAATATGCTTTACGCCCAATGGTTACGAAACGAAATGCTCGATTACTTGGAAAAGCCATGAAACACTTTACCTTATAAGCGTAAACGCAAACGAGCACAGATTAAGAAATTGAAATACGTTAATTTTTTATATTATTTAAATGATGACTAAATGAACCGAAAGAGGAAATAAATTTAATTTCATTGGTTTTTTTTTCTGATTTTTGGCTCCAAGGAGACTTTTTAAAACTGTTTTATAAGAAATTTTTTAAAACTGTTTCGAAAGTGTGTGATTAAAAAGAAAAATAAAAAAAGCTTAAAAAAGAATATGTAATCAAATATATGAAGTGTGTTTTTAGCTTAAAGCCTTATAATTTTATTTCATTTATGTAAAAATATTTAAAAATTTTATTTAAAATTTTTAATTCTATGAAAAATTCATATATGTTTGTCCATACATACATACAGTGGTGGCCACGAATTTAAGACACGACATATGACTGAGTTATTTGAGATAATTTTTACATTTTATCGAAAAAATTATGGGTCCATGATATTTTTTTAGGATTTTAGTAATGTTATGAAGAAAAATTAATAATATTTTCTTACCTATATTCGGTTAAAAATTTTTATTTACATATTATATGCATAAACACAAATTTTACCTGGTCACGAATTTAAGACATAGGCATAATATAACACTATTCTCTAAATTAAGCTCAGCTTCATAAAAAAATCCTAGTATTTAGTGGGAAATCCTTTATTTTTGATCACAGCAGCACATCTCCTGGGTAAACTTTCGACTAATGCCACATAACGTTGCTTTGGAATTGCATACCAAACCCTTTGGATTTCTTCCCACAAATCGCGTGAATTTTTTGGTTTAGCTGTTCGTAAATATTCCTCAACATCATTCCACAAGTTCTCAATTGGATTGAGGTCCGGGGATTGAGCTGGCCACTTAAGAACAAAGATATCGTTTTCTTCTAAGCAACTCTTCACTAGACGTGAAATGTGCTTAGGGTAATTATCATGCATAAATTTCTATATTGGAGGCATGTTGTCTTCAGCGAATGGTATCATTGTGTCTGTTATAATATTTTCGTAAACATGGTGCTCCATTTCAGAATTTATATTGTAAATGGGACCTACACCATGCCAGGAAAATGCTGCCCACACCGTCACATTCCACCACCAGGTTGTTTTTAGAGTGTACTTTGGATGATGCTCTAGGTTTGGAGGGCGCCAGACGTACTGCTTTCCATCAGAGCCGAAGCGGCAAAACTCCAAAGTATATTTTTCCAAAATATCATGGGTTTCTTGAGATTTCTCAATTATCACAAAATTATCACAAATAAGTCCATCATATGTCGTGTCTTAAATTCGTGGCCACCACTGTATATGCTTTAAAGTATTTGTATTCCTTTGTAATACTAATTATTAAACGGCTTACTAGTGTTTTATGGATTTTAAAGGAATTTATTAACTTTAAAATACAGTTTTTAATAATTTCTAATTAAATTTAAAAATTATGATTTTTTTCATTTTCACAAAAAATGCCTTAAAATATTTATTTTTCTTTAAAATTTTTGTTTAATAGAAATTTTTATATTTTTCAAAGTTTCCTTCACATATTTTAAGTTTGAAAATCAGTTTAAAATTTAATTTCCTTTCCTTTTTTGTTAAATTTAATTTAAAAAATATTAATTTTCAAGAGAATACCCTTAATAATACAGCATTTTAATAAGTTTTCTAAAATGTAAACAAATACTCTAATACAATAATGAAAAACCACGAGAATTCTTTAATATGGCTACCATTTATAAATGAGCACAAGATTAATATGTAAACAAACTCTTCAATACAGCAAAAGCAACAACAATTTAAGAATTCTTGAATATATCGGCCATTAATAAATAAGTGTAAAATTAAAAACCGTTATGAGATAACTAAAAAAAAATGTAAACAAGTGAACGCGCATTAATAATGGAAATCAATAAAAACAATTGCATCATTTCACAACAACAACAACAATACCACAAGAATTAAAAATCCATACAATTAAACAAAACTAGTTTAATGAGAGAAGCAAAATCAAACACAAAAGAACTCTTTTAACGAGTGCATTAAATACACAAACACAAGCACAATAAAACCAAACCGTAGTAGTAGTGGCATACAAATGAATATACATAAAAATGCATCATTACACACAGAATAATTGAAGGCAAACTGAATGTAAAACAAAATTGTTTTAATGAGAGCCAAACAATGCATTAAAAAAAAGAAAAACATAAAATTCAACTGTTTATAGGCGAAATAAAATAAAGGCTTAAAAGAGAGCAAGAGTGATAGACAGAGACAGCGAGTGCAGAATGAAACAGAGCTATATTAAAATAAATACAATCAAATAAGCATTAATAAGGAAATATACAACGAACAATAGTAAACAGAATACAAAAAATTCCTTTTTTTTCTGATATTTTTATCTCCTGTTTATCAGTTTTGTACAAATAATGCTGCCACCGCCTATAGCTACAGCGACAACCACAACAACAATGAATATTTCCCAACATAAGCCAGCGCTGGACAATACACAACAATCTTCATTTTTACTTAATAATTCAACAATAATAAATACAACTACAAACACTACAGCACGTTTAAAGAATTTTTTCCATAAAACTCTAGCAAAAGCCAACTTTAATAGCAACTCAAGTGCTAGTATAAGTACTACATCATCATCATCATCATCCTTGCCAACTGCTGCTGATGTTCTAGCAACACAAGTATATGATGGTCTTATAACAGCCTCCATTGCTGCTGAAGCAGGTGGCAATGCCAGCATGGCTGTAAATTCTTTAACGAATACCACCACTCATCATTTGGAAACAACAACGGCGGCAGCAGCTTTTCCCACCGCCCAAATGGTAGCCACATTTATAGCCGCGGGCAATAAAAATCGTGCCACCACAATTATTGTATATCCGACAGGTAAGTAGAGAGAGAAATTAATTTAAAATTGTAATTAAATTATGTCACTCCAACTGCAAAACACTTACAACAATTCATGACATCCGTCCCTGCCGTTTTAAACTGTTGTTGCTAGGCAACATTACATGGCAGAATCATCAAACTGCTCCCTCCATTTTCTCACCCTATTGCAACTACTGTTACATAATATCCTGTATGAGTAGCAGCTATTCTTTAAGTGCTTAGTCTCAGATAAAAAAGAATCACTTGCTTAGCTGAAAAAATGACTGAGTAGGTGAGATAATATCACATAAAATGGAGATCAAATCTACACCTTATAGTAACATGAAAGACTCATATAGAGAGTATTTTAGGAAAGACCAGATATGCCATGGTGGTAGTATAAGGCTTGCAGGGCAATTCTTTAAATGCAATGCAGGGATTAAGCCTAGATGTACAACATGATAGTCAGATCAGCAGAGACCTTTAGGGAAATTGTCTGGGCAGGCAGAATGAATATTAAAACAGCCTAATAAGATACGGAAACTAACGTGCATTAGTATAATAGGCTGAGGTTGATAACTAATCTTTTGCAAGGGCACTGGGAGTTGTCTCGAGCCCGAATGTAGATTCTTTGACAATGAAAATAAGTCATTGGAACACATTCTTGGAACCCAAGAGGAAACACATATCAATCCCTATACCGGGAATTGTCATTGTTGACACTGAGCAGCATCCTGTCAGGGCAATAGGCTTAGATGAGACGCTATAGGGAAAGTCTATAAAGTTTGAGGGGAGTAAAATACAACGTATGGGCACAGTATCAATACACTTCATCATGGCAAACAATATAAAAATATGAATGTAAACGGCACAAGAGAAAAAAATCGTTTACCAAGTAAAAACGATATACTTTAAAAAGCCGTGCTTTTTTTTTATAGAAATTAGATAACATCCATACCTGTTGCTTTCCCTTCTCTGTATTTCCCATAAGTTTTTCATAACCATAAATTAAATGTGATTCAATCTATTCATCACTGTTTGTATTGTCCTATTGTAAATGTAATCAATTCATAACATCCATCTCTGTTAAGAATAAACAGTTATTTTTATTATTTTCCTATTCATTATTGTCTCATATATCATAACAATATGATGCAATTCTCTCTCTCTATTAAGTTTGTATATGTATGGGTGAGAATATTAAGAGACCTTTTGATTTGTTTACATAAACATACACACATACATATATACATATGTACATACGCAACATTACGTATGAATATTATTGAAGAGAAAATTGTATGTTTTGTTTACAGGCCTGCAGCTATGTTTGCTTCATTTTAAATATCTTGTAATCTGAATATGAAAATAACTTTGAATGACCTTTATGCAATAAAGAACATTATTTTGTTACTGTTCTCTTTCTCTCTCTCTCTCTCTCTCTCTCTCTGTTTATTAGCTCTAACTTATACAGCAGTATTAATAAAGAATAACAGTTTTTTGTTATTGTAACTCAATTAATAACTTTATTAAGAACTTCGATGGATGAGAAATCTCTCATCCATCTGTTATGTTGTATACTTAATTGGTAAATAACTTTCAATGACCTCTATGCAATTGAGTGACCATATTTTTAATAATTCCTGGTTTACAAACTGTAAATCATTGAAAGGATTATTTTTCTTAGTAAAGTAACGGGTTTTTGTTATTATACATTCAATGTCACATGTGTAGTCAATTATATCATAAATCACAATAAACTTTAAATACCCAAAGGAATTTAATAAATTATAATGAAATTATTCTTTTACATGACCTTGAAATAAAAACTAAAGGTTATTTAAGGAGAAATTCCTTATTATTATTTTTTTAATAAAAATAAATCATCAAAATAATATTCGTTTCTAAATAAAAATACATACTTTTATTTCACTACAACAACAACACGACAACAACAATCGTCATCACCAGCAGCATCATGTTTCTGTCTTTTATAAAAATATTTATGATGATGAAGTATTTACTACACAAACACTTGTACAAAAATGTTGAGTTGAACATCACTAGATTGTCAGGAAATGTATGTTTGTTATGTAGTACTATACAGTTACATACATATATGTATATATACATACATGCAATGTACATTTATGTTTGAATTTATATTTATAATATACATAAATATAAAAGACCGGCAGAGAGAGACAGACACAGAGAGAGAGAGAGAGAGAGAGTGAGTGAGTGAGTGAATAAAAAGTGTTTATGCTTAAGCATACGAATGAGTTTATTGTGTATGAATTGCCCACACACATATGGCTTATTTCATATTTAAATAGCACTTGAAAATGTCCTAAGGAGCAATTTTTTTTAGTATTTTAACCAAACAGAACATACTTTAAGGCATTTTAAATTTAATAATTTTTCTTTTTTCTCTTTTTTTTTTTGTTCTCTTTACAGTTTCACCAGAATCTATTGTGATACCGATAGTATCCTGTATATTTGGTTTCCCCATATTGGCGTTTATTGTCATCTGCTGTTTAAGGCATCGTGCCAAATTGGCGCGTGAACGTGATCGTAGGCGTAATTATGATATGCAGGACCATGCGGTCAGCCTGGTCAGATTTAGTCCAATACATAGGCTTAGTGAGTTTAAGTGTTGTAATGTATTGTTTGGAATTTTATTTAAATTTTTCTTAAGTATGAACAAATATTATTGTAATGCAAGATTAACGTTTTTTTTAACAAAATTTTCTTAGAAAATGCATAACATTTTAATATTTTTTCATTTGTTTAGAATTTTAAACAATATTTTTAAGTTTTTAAGCATGTTCACTCATCTGATTATCTAAATTTACTTAAATTTACAATATACAAAGTATTCGAAGATACAAAGATTTAACAAAGATTAACATTTTCGATATTAAAGCCTTTATAACAGCTTTTATGGCAATAAGATTTCGATAACAAAGTATTTATAAACAAAATTGAATTTTTTTTAAATGTGGTGAATTTTCGGTATTAATGTCTTATTAGGTTCTTTTGACAACCAAATTTTGATAATAAAATTTTTATGAAAAAAGTTGCGATAACAAATTTTTTTATAACAAAGTGTTCGATAACACAAGCTTTTAGAATTTTCGATATTAAAGTCCTAATAAAATCTCTTTGATAACAAAATTTCGATAACAATGTTTTTATAAAGAAAAAGTTTCGATAACTAAACCTTTATAAAAAAGTTTCGATAACAAATTTTTTTATAATAAAGTCTTCGATAACAACAAGTTTTCATAAAGGAATTTCAATATCAAAGTCCAAATAAGAGGTTTCGATAAGAAAATTTCGATAAAAACAATTTTTAGAAAATTTTGTTCTGCAAAACTATCTGCCTAGTCTAGTGGGTAGTGTGCTAGCCTTGGGTTTGATTCCGTTCGTAGACTCCTACTAAAATAAATCTTTTTAAACGTTAACAGTCTTAGGGCCATTATTACAACTTGCCTTTAACTAAAGGGAGGATTTTAACGGGCAGATAAATTGTGTTTCATTATTATGAGTACCCAATAAGATAGAAGTGATCGTTAAGCTAAAGGGAGGATCATCCTACCTTTAACACTTAAAGGTCACTTTATATTTGAAGTTGCCATATTATATTATATATTATTTTCATTATGGCAACTTTAAATTTTAACAAAATGAGCATATACAACAAAAAAACAAAGCCCGCGGTTGCCACTGCGTTAAAAAAAAGCTTGTAAAATTGAGCAGTTTTATCGACATTGCACCCGCACTGCCATATTTATGCATAAATTTTATCTGTAAGTTGTAATAACGAAAATAAGTTAAAGGTAACTTTCCAGTTCCCTTTAGCTAAAGGTAACTTTAACTAACCCCAACTTTAACGACAAGTTGTAATAATGGCCCTTATTAGTTTTATTTTTTTAGAGAAACAATTTTCATTGCCTGCTTTTATGCTTTTGTTAATTATAAAAATCAATTTAAATCCACTAAAAGTTTTTCAAAAGAAATTTGGTTCTCTACCTTGCTTTACCCTTGATTTATTTGAGTTTTTTTAACCTTATTTTAGGCTCTCTACAAATTTTTTTCTTTTTTCACAACATATTTTTAGGCTTTTTAAGTCTCTTTTTCTTAGTATACAATTTCTCAAACGGTTAAATAATTTTTTTTTTAATTTCTTTACAAGTTTTAAAACAAATTGTTTTAAAAGTTTGTTTTCCGAAGTTTTCTTTTCCGGCTCTTTTCTTTTCTATTAAAGTTTGTTGAACTTTTTTTTTCTTGCTTTATTTGCAACAATTCTTATTAATTTTTGTTCATTAATGACAAAGACTTTCTAACCAAGCAATACCGTTTTAATATAAAAATTTATCGTTGTCAATTTGTTATCGTTGTAGTTGATAAAGTTCCCTTTTTTTCGAATTTTTGTTTTATTACTAGGGTTAGTGGAATTGACAAGGAGGGTGGATGTGAGCAGGGCTATATTGTTCACTTGGAATATTCTATTGGACTTGACCAAATTGTTTTCGCTCAATGGCATGTTGGAATTATTTTTATAATAAAGGAAAAATGAAAAAGAAAATTTTATTTTCCGTTTCCCCTCGAATTGTAAAACACTTGAACCATTTGCCTTTCTTGTTCTGCTTTTATGTATAATAATGATGATTGTGTCTTACATTTGCATCGATTTGTCATTTGGATTTGTCATTGAATTACCGATTTTGATGGGAATCGGAAATATGTATAAATAGAATATTAAGATGGAAATAGAAACTGAAATGACTATGACAGCGAGATTTAATAAAGATAAGGAAATTATAAGAAATATATCAGAAACATCAATAAATATTTTCTCTACAAAAAAAAAAAAAGAAAGCAGTTTCATTAGCCTTAAATTAGGCTTTAATATTAATTTTTAATATTAATTTTCACTAATATTTTGGTCTACTTTTCTTTCAGTTAGAAAATTCCAGTTTATTTTCGAACAACAAAACTATAATGAAAATTACGTTAAAACCGTTAGAGGTATCAGTAGAAACAAGGATTAGGAATTTTGGATTTTGAAAAACGATTTGTTTGATTTTCGAAATTAAATTCTATTTTTCGGATATGCATTTTGTCCTAAAATTTTATAGAAATATGCTTGTACAACAAAGTTTTCGTATGTTTTCCTGTATTACGAATTTATTTACAAAAAACAATAACAATAACAATTTTATTGCATGTTCGATAATTAGAATTGGAAAAAATAGATTTAAACAATTTTTAAAGTGTATAGGCATGCAAACTTTGTGAAATTTTTATTTAACATTTTGTTTTTTCGATTTTCGAACTTAATACAATGCTTGACATTTTATAAATTTTAATTTAGTTTTTTATTCCCTGTTTAATTTGATTTAAAATAGATTATATTGCCACAAAACAAAAAAAATATGATTAAAAAAAACATGATTCTGAAGTATGTCGAAAATTCGAAATTACAGAATTTTTTGCTTTTACAGGTTACGAAGTTAAAAATGTAGCTAGAAATACAAATTTGATGTCTTGTGTTAGTATATTACAATTTTTTTTATAAAATATCGTTTTTTAGTTATGTTCTAAAATTGTTTTTTGGATCTCGAACTTAAAAATGTGGCTAGAAATGCAAATTTTATGTTTTATTTGAAAATATTACTAATTTAGTTTTTAAAAATAACAATTTTTTGGAAGTTCGAAAATTCGAACTTAATTTATTTTTAATTTAATTTTTTTAAAATACAAAATCATACATTCATTTATAAAATTTCGTTTAGAAAAGTAAATTTCCACTTCAAAACATTTTGAAACGGTTTAAAAATATGCTACAATTTATGACAAAAAAAAAATAAGAAAAACAAATATTTCTTCGAAATTATTTTATCTATTGAAATATTAATTTCATAACATTAAAAACTGAATCTATATGCAATTAAATAATCATTTCCAGCAGTTGCACAAATAACAAATGCCTTTAAGTATGCTATAATATATTTTTAATTAATTTTTTTGCTACCACCTACACATGCAAACATACGTCTCCTCATGTTATAATTTTAATAAACGAAAAAAATGTTAAGCTTCACAAGAGCAAAAACAACAAAAAAACAAAAAAAAAAAAGAAACAAAATCAATCATTAACATAATGATTTTCGAAAAAATTTCCTGAAAAAAAATCTGAAATAAACCTCAAAGTATGCTTTATATTTCAATATTAATTAGAGCATTAAAACCCCATAAAGATACTTGAAATACAATACAAATGAAATAAATTAATTGCATTTTTAATGTTAAAATATCCACTATTTGAATGAAAAATGAATGATACATCCATCATTGACAGAAAAATGTTTTCATAATAATTATGTGGTGGAAGGAGTACAAAACCTAAAAGTATGCTTTAAATACTATTAAAGTAATAAATGTTATTTATCTTCATTTGCAATTATTATCAAATTTAGTTTCAAATCAATTCGCATTTGTTGCAGTAGAATTTAGAAAATATTTGATTTTAATATATTATGAGCCTTAAAGTATGCAATATTATACACAACTTTGGAAGCCTTGTGATATACTTTAATTATGAATTTTTTTAATTTTTTATGCCCGAATAACATTCAACTTGAAGAAATTTTGCATCAAAGTCTTGCTTTTAAAAAAATTTTTTTTTATATAGAAACTTTTTTAAATTCCTATTTTCAAATAAAAAATTTGAACTCTTTCAGATTACCGATCGTCGCGAGCTATCAGTTTACGTCCTGAACGAAGCCTAAGCCAGGGTTTCACTTCCCTTGAACTCGACACCGTGGTTGAGGAGCGTTGCAGTGATGTTGAGCAAACCCAAACGGAGATATTACAACCTGAATCACCTATGGAATCGACGACCACCTCATATAAAATGTCTTTCTCTAGTAGCTAGCAAATGCCAAGCAACATTAATACAACCACAGTCGCCACCGCCACCACTTGCTCTAGCAAAACTCAAGAGCTATCGGTACCCTCAGCACCTTTGGCAATAACTTCTACGGTTAAATCACCTCCTTTGAGCCTAACAACCAAATCCAAATCAGCTGATAATCCGCATAAAATCAAAAATAAATATTTACAAACCCACACCGAGTACCCTATGTCAACTTTAAGTCCTCGAAATTTCACTTTGAGAAGACAAAAACGTGTAGGCGAAAATCGAAATCCTCTAACGCGTAAAGCGAAATTATCCAGCTCCTCCTCCTCCGCGGCCACCATGCGTAAATCGAAATCTTTGGATGCTGAACACTCATACTCGCTAGCCAGTATACAGGCACCGCTGTGGGTAACACTAACCAATGCCAGGACGATAGAAGAACTGTCAAGGGAGCAGATATGAATGTGTGCTATTCTAAAATTATTTTTAAAATCCTAGACCAATAATTGAATTGAAGAAGTTTTAGCGATTAATATTGTGAACCCTCTATCATTACAAAACAAAATCATTTAAGGCCCTTAACAGAGTTTCATTGTAATTAAAATTAAAATCCAATAAAATAAAATAAAATTGTTATTCCATATACTATACCTACAGGCATATTTGTAGTAGAATAAAATTGATTTGACTTTTATTTATTTGAAACTGTATGGTAAATATTGTTCTAGAATATGGGTTTTATACTTCGCTAAATTTTTTTATACACGAAATTTAAGGGCCATTATTTCAACTTGTCGTTAAACTTGGGGTTAGTTAAAGGTACCTTTAGCTAAAGTGAACTGGAAAGTTACGTTTAACTTATTTACGTTATTACAAAAATAAAGTAAAAAATATGGCAGCGCTGGAGCAATGTCGATAAAACTGCTCAATTTTACAAGTTTTTTTAACGCAGTGGCAACCTCGGGTTTCGTTTTTTTGTTGTATATGCTCAATTTTTTTAAATTTGAAGTTGCCATAATGAAAATAATATATAATATGGCAAGTTCAAACATAAAGTGACCTTTAAATGTTAAAGGTAGGATGATCCTCCCTTTAGCTGAACGATCACTTCTATCTTATTGGGTACTCATAATAACGAAAAACAATGTATCTTCCCGTTAAAATCCTCCCTTTAGTTAACGGCAAGTTGTAATAATGGCCCTAAATCTTTTTACCCACATTGGTTTGAAACTAGACTATGAAGAAATTAATTTAATGCAGTTTGCAAATGAGTAGACCTATCTACTTACTTATGGAAACTTAAAATTTCATTGAAATTTATAAGATTTTGAGAACCAAATGAAATATAGAGGGGTTGATATCGAATGTTAAATCGTTAAAACACTCTGATAGGGAAAGGTCCTAAAATAACATTACCTTAGAAGTTGAAAAAGCAACTATCGTTGTAACTCACGGGCTGAGTAGAACAGAACAACCAGAGTGCTCTGCATTCAATCGTTAAGAATACAGGACTAAAAGTCTGGCGTTATTCAACAATCTCAAAAATAAGACTTCAAATAATATGTAGAAATTGATGACGTAGTATAAAGGAAATGAGTTAAAGGATTTCCATACAATTTGAAATATTTAGTACTGTCAGTAAATGGTTTGCAACTGTGCTCAAATAGTAAACAATAATTTAGTTTAGCGAGAAAACGATTCTGCTTATAATTTTGTCCTTTACTGTAATAAATTTCTTCTTTAGAATTCGATAAAGTTCTACTGTAAAAAGCTGGTAATTAGATAGAGAAATAAAAAAAATGTTTGTAATTGAATATTCGAGCTTTGCGTCACTATGATAGGTCTGAAATCAAAAATAGTGGTTGTTAACTAAGCTTTGTGTGGTTGAGAATTAAGCTTGAACTTTGACCTCGTTTATACCTAAGATGCAATCTGATATGATGGTTTGTAACTCTGATAAAGCTACCAAAAGTTCATAACATAACAGTTATGCTTTAAACTTTACTTTTTTAATACACCACATGGATTTATAACCATCCTGAATTCACTGTGGCTTATTTCCAAAAGTTCGTTACTATGGTTAAACTTTAACTTTATAAACGTAAACAAGAAGGAAATTATGTGAATTACAATAAAAAAAAACTACGTACATAGACCACAAAAAAAGTAACAATAACACATCCAAAACGAGGTTCTAGAAGTTGCCAGAATGAAAATAAATCAAGTATAAATCGATGGAAAGGTAAGGCGGAACGCGGAATAAATGCTGTTGTATTTCACGCTGTTGTATTTATAGCGGTGCTAAATTCGCTTTTCATGCGAATGCATGTCCAATGGTGTGCACACGATTTCAATGATTTGTGGAAAATGCAATTTTCATCAGAAGCTTTGGCTGGTTTCAAGACTACGGCAAATGGATTATTATGGTATCACAATGGACCGTTTTTGACCTAAGTTTCAATTCTAACTGTCTATCTACCTTAAGCATCTCTCTACCTACCAGACTATTGTAGCCTGCTTTAGGCCAAAGAAATTACCCTTAATCACGCTGTGGTATTGACATCTGGTAGGCAAGCTGTTATCACAACTCTTTAGAATTCTAAACTTGTTAGCAACGGTCTCGATTTTCTTGCTCTACTCTAGCAGCAATATCGTGTCCATCTCATATGGCTTCCTGGTCACAGAGGCATCCCAGGTAATAGTGTACGAACTTACTAGAACCGTAATGATTCTACCTAATACCTATCCATTTTGGAGATATTTCTCACATCTTTTACACTATCTATCTATCTATTAAACTCTAACGACTGCCGGACTAAAGAGGAGACACCAAAAGCGTTTTTTATTTCTTTTTCTTTTCCACGTCAAACTTTGCCTATTTTACAGTTTACTATTCACTCCCTTCTTACTAAAAAGGGGAATGGGAATGTAAGTTTTAATCCCCTTAATTAATAAAATTCAATGCGTAAGTGTTACCATCCATAGTTGTTATCATCACGTGTTAATAAGCCATTAAAAATGTCATCATCATTGCCATTGTCATTGGCGCTAATAAGATAAGGAAGCAGGCGTTGTAAAAACATGGGAAAAAGTATTAAAAAAAAAGGACGAAAAAAAGGTTACAATTAAGAAAGTTACAAATTGTAAAGCGGTTATTGGGATAAAGAAAAAAGGGAAAAGAAAATACATAAAAAATAAGTTTTTTTTATGAAGATTTTTCCGGATATTTGTTTTCATAAAGAAAAGAAGCATCAAAATTTTGTAGGATCTGTAACGACAACATCGTTAGATTAGGTTAAGTTGTCTTTTAAGAAAAGATTCTATTTAGGTCAGCATCTAATATCCAATCCTGGGAACCAACATTCCCTAAAACAAACCAAACTATCTAGAAAGTCTGGCTTTTGCAGCAATTTTTATGTGGAGAATACAGTCAAGGATAATAGAAAAAGAGAAGTTAAGAACCTTCGCCTTTTCATTCCAAAATTAGAACACTGTTGCATAAGGTGAAAGAATATCTCTACCTCCTACTCAGCCTGTCAGTTGCCATGGACAGTGGTCCATTGGAATCTCAATTGTGCAGTGGATGGCAATGCGATAGAACTCAATCTTTTTATCCATGCAAGTCCAGCAGATTCTAGCAATATTACTTGTAGCTTCCAGCTGCTTTTGTAAAATGAGCGAAGAATTCCTTGTCTAACTAAGGCAAAAGGAATACCTATGCCTTGCGAAATGTCGGTGATTGTAAGCTCCGTGACGGTTCGGAATAGTTCATCAGCAATGCAATTTCCAACAGTATTCCCATCATAAACCGTCGGTATGCCTTCCAATAAGAAGGCCAAGTACAGAGAGGTTTTCGATTGCGCCGTTTTCAAACTGCCATGATCTCCGCCTGGAGAAGACAGCGATGAGCAGGCAGTCTATACATACGAAATATTAGAACACTTGATAAATATACATCGGTATACCTCTAAGATTCCATTGGGTACCTCCGAATCTTCTGACCAGAAGTTGTGCCAGGATTTAAGTGCGTTGAGCCCTTCTGCTATCATCTTAGTTGACTGCTTCAATTGATTGTCAGAAGTGAGCAAATTGAATAGAGAAAAAGAATGTAGGCCGGCTATAAGGCTGGCCTTTTGCCTGCGTACTCTTTTTTTAAAAAATCACGGCTTTTAACACTTGTTTTCGAAAAAATTAAAATTTTTAACATCTTTTTTTTTAAATCTTCATAGCACGTGATTTTATTTGTTGTCATTGCTGGCACGTGTTATTGATCATTTACTGTCAAGAGATTGCCTATCAGAATTTGCTCAGGTTCTACACTCACAAATCAACCCCTGTCTCATTTTTATTGTATCAGTACGGATGGGAAGTTATTTAAGAATTCATTGCTAATTTGATTTTTATTTAATTTTTTTATGCCTGTTGGTTATTTTCTCTCTCTCTCTCTTCCTCACTTTTTTTGTTGTTGTTGTTGGTTTTAAAGAGATATTTAATCCTCTTAGTGGCACAATTATGTGGCATAAGTCAAGAGCAGCGGGTGTCAACAGAATATCAATTTAATTTCATCAAAACGTGTGACTTTTTTGTTACAATTTTTAGTTTTTTTCTTCGTGATTTGATGTGATGTGATGATATGATGGTTTATTGGGTTATAAATAGTAAGAATTTGTCTCTCTCTTTCACTCACTCTTATGGTTACTGTTGTAGTGTAACTAGTTGTGTTGATTTTATTACACGTATTGAAACGAATGTTCGTTGCAGTGGACCTGTGATAAGGATTAAAGTCAAATTCCCATGCCACAAATTCTTGGTGGTGTTTAGGTTTTCAATTAATTCTTGTCGATTAGAGGGTGACTAATTTGCTTCAAGTATTTGTTTTTTCTTTAATAATTTTTCCATCGAATTTTCTGTCAAGTACGGAAATTTTTGCATGAGCAAAAACGGTATTCTATTTAAATCGAACTAAACCGGATAGAAAATGGACTTCTTGGGGAAATGGACCAAGTGGGATGGATAGTCATGGTGTCAGGGATTCCAAAACAAGTTTCCTTGCAGTCGGGCATTACTTTGGAGCAGAGCTATAGGCAACGATGCCAATTGAAACCGGAAAAAAATGGGGAAATGGACCCAGTGCCCTTAATGTCAAGGATTACAAAACCGATGTCCTTACGGTCAGGCGTCTAACTTTTTATTTATGAGATAAGTTAATGAACTTTAAAATTTTAATAATTCTCATTGAGTTAAAATGCATTTATATATTATAGATCCAACAACATGTCGCATTTTTTGCATGTTGCATTTTTTTTTTGGTAGATAACTTGAATTTTTTGTGTGATGACTTGCATTATTTTGGTAGATGACTTGCATTTTTTAGGCCGATTACTTGCACTTTATTGAAAGATGACTTGCACTTTTTGGTCGATGACTTGCATATTTTTGTAGATAACTTGAATTTTTTGTGTGATGACTTGCATTATTTTGGTATTTTGATAGATGACTTGCATTTTTTAGGCCGATGACTTGCACTTTATTGAAAGATGACTTGCAGTTTTTAGGCCGATGACTTGCACTTTATTGAAAGATGACTTGCAGGTTTTAGGTCGATGACTTGCATTTTTTGTAGATAACTTGAATTTTTTGTGTGATGACTCGCATTATTTTGGTCGGTGACTTGCATTATTTTGGTAGATGACTTGCATTTTTAGGCCGATGACTTGCACTTTATTGAAAGATGACTTGCATTTTTTAGGCCGATGACTTGCACTTTATTGAAAGGTGACTTGCAGTTTTTGGTCTATGAATTGCAACTTTGTGATTGTTGGTATTCGCAGCTTTTATTGAGGCTCAACCTCGTTGGCAGCATGAGGTGAAGACTACTAAACTGCTATGGAGAAAAATCCTTAAAATCTAATGGATATCCATTATGCTATTGCGATTCTTACATACTATTTTCTATTGGAACGGTTGCCGAAAGACTTGGCAATCTATTTTAGACTGCAGAAGCTGCTGTTCTGAGAAAGAGGGAACAGGCGGAAGTTCTTGACTTTGAGATGAGAGATGTTGGGAGTCGTGCTGATTTCCTATAGGGAAAATGAGTTTGATTTTGGATTTGGCTAGGCTTTCTGTAGGAAATGTTGGGTCCTTGGGTTAGATATTAATTTTGGTATTGCAGTGGGCCTAAACTCTGGCCAAAGTGGGACTCTCTCTTTCTAAGCTCTGTTAATTGATAAATTCGTTTGAAAAGATTTATTGAAATTCAGTCAGACAGGTACTGTATTACCAAGAGAGGTTTTCAAATTCATTTTTAAATCTTTTCGAATTTATTGAAATAAATAGGCCTCTACAGCAAAACTCCTTTTTCATTCTAAAGTTGTTTTTAATATTCCTTTAGGAGAGTCAGAAACTCTTCATTGTGATTAAAGTTCTATCACAAAATTTACTGGGCTATGCTTACATTATATTTAAGGGTAGTTTTCTGGCTTATCAGCATCCCAACACTCGTCATTCAATACTACACACATCTTGTTAAACTCCGCCTATTTTCGAATAGGAAAAGGAGGGTGGGTTATGCCATCATGGCTGAGTAAATATAAAGAAAATTTTGCTGCATAAATATGGCATTCAATGTAAATTTAAGGACATTTGAAAACTAACAGAGCTCCAGTCAACATCATTACGTTAAACATTTGTAATATGGCCTGGTCTGAAAGTGAGGAAAGGCCAACTAAAATTAATTTGGATACGGAAACCAATAAGAATACTAACAAAAGTGCAGAGCCTAGCAAGGAGATCTGCAGTAATGGCAATGACAAGGTGTTAATGGCCATGAGACCTTTAACATTGAGAGGTAATCCACCGGCCTTGATACGGAACTCGGCTAAAACGGAAAGTTTTTCGGATGCTGAGTTGTCAGATTTTTCTTTGAACGATACTGAAGAAGATGAAGAGGAATTTAGGAATTGTGTGTTACTGAATGGCTCTCAAGGTGAAGGTAAGTTAGCTGAAGATAGTGGAAAACAGGAGAAACTATTAAAAATAATTTGCCTCTAATACAGGTGCCAGTAATCTAAGCTCTTCACCACGTGGATTGCCCACGCTGACATCACCGACACCTAGCCAAGTGGGCTCTGCTACCACGTCAGAGGTATTCGGTAAGAATGGCTTTCCCTTGGTACGTAAAGTCTTTACGAATACCAGAGAACGTTGGCGTCAACAAAATGTTTCCAGCGCCTTTGCGGAGCTTCGAAAACTGGTGCCTACCCATCCCCCCGATAAGAAATTATCCAAAAATGAAATTCTACGTTCCGCTATTAAATATATCAAGCTTTTAACACGTGTCTTGGAATGGCAAAAGGAACAGGAGGATAAACAAGAAAACGAACTCAACAACAATAATCGTTTGACTATCAATGGCCATCAACCACAGGCTGTTCCCAATCATCCATTAAATGGTTGCCAGGATCAGAAACGTAGCAGCAAAACCTTACTATCATTTGCGGCCACTACACAACACCAGACTGCGAATAACAATTTGCTTATGATAGCTCCAACAAACATGGCAACACCGTATATCAAAACCGAACAAGTGGATGCTATAGAACCAGCCGCTAAGGCTGGTAATTTAACCCCAACCATGACTCTAATGGCTGTAAGACAGTCAGTGAATTCTAAGGTGAGCAAGAGCAGCAAACGTAAATTAGGGGATGATGTACTCAACAAAGAAGACAAGAAACGTAAACAGGACAATAATAATGGAGCGTCAAGTAGCAGTTCTAGCAATTCCAATAATCGTATTTAAAGTGAGCCATTGAGCCAAATAGTCCTTAAGATGAAAATGTGTTTTAAGCAACACTCACTAAAAGTGATTACAATACCGAGTAGAAAGTGAAAATTTCGTTTTTTGTTTTAAAGAAATTTCTAAAGGTTTGTGTATGTGCTTAAACTAAGTTTTGCCGTTGGCTTTTTCCGAAGTATTGATATGAACTAATATAGGAGCTGGGACCAGGATCGTTCTCTACGTTTGTTTTTGTACATTGAGTGTACAGTACCTCTGTAATTTATCTGGATATCCTAAAACATATACCTCTTCTATTCAATACCCTATCTGTGAACTTGTAAGGTGAGTTATCAAATGCATTGGTGCTTAACAGCGTCCATGTTTCCTTGTCATAGAGAAGCACAGAGAAGATGAGATAATATCTTGGGTGTACCAAATGATGTTGACGTCGAAAAACTGTATACGTTTGTAGTAAATAGTACCATTACGATATACTTCTGCCTACTAAAGAACGCTCTCTATGATAAAGTTAAAAAGGTCGCATGATAGGGCATCGCCTTGTCTAAAACCACGTACGATATCAAAACGTTCGGAAAAGTCGTTTCGTACTTTGACGGAGCTGCAGGAGTTGCTCAACATCAGCTTCGCGCGAATATCGAACTCAGACATTGTGGCCTAAACACAATTCTTTATCGGGATATTGAATGCTGCCGTATATTGGACAAAGAGATGGTGAGAGTCGACAGGTTTTCGCCATGATTTGGCGTAATGATAAGGTCCAAATAGTCTAGTGTGTTGTATAACAAAAACAGTTTGTTTATTTTATCAGAATCGGCCTATGATAGCGCTGATAACGATGAAATAATCATTGGCCTATAAAGCCCTCTTATAATAGGATTAGATTTTTGGACTACCATTTGGACATAGTCTATTTATTATATGTTCCAAAATGGCCACTGATTAGATTACTTAGTATTGTAATAAATTTGTGAGTTTTTATTAATTTTTGGTTACATTTATTTGATTGGAGGCCTATTTATTGAGTTATAAACAGCTAAAGAACAATACACAAGAGATATTTGACCAAAATAACTTCAAACTTTTGCATAAAATTCAAATTCAAGCAATAGGCCAGCATTAGCATAAAGCATATGTAAGTATGTATGCTTTGAAAATTAATTTTTAATTACTTTTTATTTTATTTTTTTATAGTTTTTTAAACGTTTTTACTTAAGTTTAATATATAAAAATCAACACTTACCTTTAAAAATGTTTTTATAATCAAAATTCCTGAATTCCTTCAATTTCCACATACTTATTTATGTATACCGGCATCTGGCTACACTGTTTTAAAATCATAACAAACAAAACACGACATTAATTTTGCTTGGATTACTACACATTTGCAAATGCATTTGCATTTTTGTTGTTTTTATAAACACACAAGACGATTAACAACAACAATAACATGCATATAGCTGGACGCCATTTAATATGAAAGCAAAAAAAAATTTCTTTTACATTTTTGTAGGCACTTGTTTGATATTTGATATTTTTTGATAGTAAACACTAAACACTGTAAATTATTGATAAATTTGTTATTTAAACAATAGATTTATTAAAATTTTATAAATAATAACACGTTTCAGAAGAAAATTTAACAATTTTAATATTTTAAACACACGGACACGGGCAGAACACAGTAAAAAGATGCTAGAATTTCTAAAGACCACGAGCAACTAACAACGGGTAAACAAAAGAAAAGCTAAAGTGAGGATAAAGTAGAGAGAGCAAGAGAACAAGAGTATCAATAGAGACAGTTACTAAAAAAATATAACAACAACGTAGTTAATGTACGCATGTGTAGCCTTTCTTATAGAAATGTTTGGCATTGGCGATGTTGGATTTTTTAAAAAGTGATTTGTTTCCAGTGATTTTTATTATTTGACTTTTGAAAAACATAACCCGGGGGGTGTGGGGTGTTTATTTTGCATAAGAAATAGATTTATTAAGTGTTCGAAATGACTTTTATTGTCCGGATATTTTGATGGCTTTAGAGAGGCAATAAATCTTTTGATTTTAGAAATTCCCAAAATACGTAAAACTTTATTAAAATGATTAATTGGGATTAAAAATACATACAAACGAATAAAAACGAAATCTTATTAAATAATAATTTTTAATTTTTATTATCGAAACATACGTTAATAAACCCGGTGGCTATTTTCCTTTAAGAAGTGATAAGATTTCAAACAACTTAACACCCCCCCCCCCCCCCCCCCCCCCCCCCTAAAGATATTTAATTTCAATACAATTTCACCATTGAATAATGTGGTGTATATAGTAGACCCTTTAAATAATCAAAAATGGAATTCATATGGCAAATCAAATCAAATATTTTGCAAATCTTATCGGGCGAAAAAAAAACATTCAATGGGAATTGAAATCTTATCTTCCACCAGAAAAAAAGGTAGGAAAACCAAGCGATTATAGGCGAGCACTTACCAGGCAAATAAGCGTTTTCAAATTAAAAAACGCAGACAGTCACGTACAAAGCTTCTAAGCGTTCAGTTTAACGGTAACGGTAGTTCAAAAAAAGGAATTCGAAAAACATGGCCAATTTAATGTTGACCTCTTTTGGTACATTTGGTGTGCTTTTTGCTCTCCTAATAACCGTGTTCCTTATACTGAGACACAAATCGAGTTTGATATTCGGCATTTATCCGCGAAAATCTTTATTTTATCACTTCAAATACGCTATTGCCTTAGTGGTGGTGAAACGTTTACGTCATCGTTTCTATCACGACAGTGCCAAGTACTCGGAGGAAGCAATGCAGGAATTGGATAAGCCTCAAACGTTATCCGATCATCCCAAGTCTTATGATGTGGTTTGTTTTATGGGTGCCAATATCAAGGGACAGAAATTAGTGGTTAGTCTGGAGAGAAGACGTAGGGGAATTAATAGAGCTGCCATTTATCTATGGCTGCCTGATTATGGCCTTTTGGCTTTACCCGATTTGCCGGACATGCTACAATTCACCACCGATGGCAGTGAGGAAAGTAAAGGCTTCATAGGCAATGGTTTCGAAATTTATCCCAAAGAACCCATGAAAGTGTGGTGCTTGAAATATGAAGGTGAACTAAAACCCCAAAAGTCTGCCAACAATAACTTAATCAAAGTCAAACTGGATTTGGAGTTTCGTTCATCAACCAATCATTTCGATTATAATCGTGATTTAAGTGCGGCGGTTATAGCAGATTCGGTTGCCAGAGAAGCCTGGAATGAATCGTTCTATGTCATGCTGAAAAGTGTGGATAAAATATTGGCCAAAAGATGCCATTACGAGCAAAGTGGCTTTATTACCGGCCATGTCTCGTTGGATAATAAAACTCCATTGAAACTGGAAATGTCTGGCTCACGTGATCATAGCTTTGGCACTGAAAGATGCCTGTCCACCATTAATCGTTACGTTTACTTTGCTTTATTCTTGGAAAATGGCACTAGCATGGTCGTGGGCAATTTATCCCAGCCGAGTTTCTTTTTATCCTCTTTAAAAATGGGTTACGTTTGCAGTAAAGATGGCATTTACAAACCGATAACCAAATCCAATTTCGAACTGTATTCGTATGGCGAAAAAGGCATACCACCTAAGCATCAAAATTTTATTGTCCACACCGAGGACAACAAGTATTTTGTGCAAATCAAAGTGGAAGACAGTGCTATACGTTATGTTGGCGGAAATTGGGAATCGAAGGTTTATCAGCAATTTGTTTCATGCACTGTAAATGGTGTGCAAGGTCATGGTCTCACTGAGTATTTGTATCGCCATAGTGGTGGCCGTCCTGAGGAGATTTGTGAAAAGGATCCTGAATGGTATCAGCGCATACGTAAATACGAAAGAAGTTTAAGTAATTATGACAACATAGATGATACGGAGGATTTCTTTTTTTGAAAAGGTGTCTTTGAGTTTAAGGAGATTTTTTAATTTAGGAAGTGATATTTATTAGACAGCAATTAAATTTAGTGGTGACAAGCATAAATTAGGAATATTTTAGGCAGAAATATTTATAAGCGCCCTGTTCTGTATACCGAGTTGTACAAAATGTGCATGTAGTATGGGGTGTATAATGTAAAAATGCGGGATGAAGACTCACTGCAAAAACGATATATAGTATCAGATGGTGTCTGTGACAAAAGAACTGTTCATGTGTAAAGGCCAGGAACAAATCAAACCGATATCGAATCAAGCCTGTTCTGCAGTGAAGCGTATTCCAGAGAGTATTGACCATCGTTAGCTACAAAGACCTTTTCCCATCGTTATAATATCAAATGATTTTAAGACAAAAGGGGCATTAGGCCTATTTGCAATCACGCCTGTATTAAAGTGCGTATTCCCGATTTTTTATACTTTTCTGGATTATCCAGCAAAAGGATTGTCCATGTTTTTAAAGCCAATAAAAAAATCAAGACAATTTGCAACGTTGGTAGTCATGGTTTTTACCCTTCTTCCTGTTAACACATGGATTCTGTGCCGTTTTTGAGCCTTAGAAAGGATTAAGCGAATTTCGAATCAAGTCTGCTCTAAAGTAGAGCATATGTTAGCGCGAGTGCTTTGCATCGATCAACAAAAATGGTGTATGGACGACCTAAGCTCTGAAAGTAAAGCATAACCTTCATAAAAATTTTAAAATTATTAAAATAAAAGGTATTAAAGACACAAACCACTTGTCAAACATAGATTATCTATTGTAAACCTCGCATTTTAAACTTATACACCCAAATTCTTTAAAGTTTTTACCTAAAAGAATATATAGAAAAACATGGGCTCTTAGAGAACAAAGTGAAATATGTTTCAGTATATAAAATACCTTAAAATTGAAAATTAAAAAAATATTTAAAAAATTATTCAAAAATTTTCTGTACATAATTAAAAAAAATGTTTTCATTAATTTATAAATGAATTTAAATTATGTGAAAATTTAAAACTATACTTTATAATATTTTGAAAATCAAAATATTTTTTTAAGTATTTAAAAATTCTTTCATTTTAAGATTTATTTTTTAATTTTTAAAACTTTTATTAAAAAGTAGAAATAATTAAGAAATTTTATTTTATAATTATAAAAACTTAAGAAATGCTTTTAAAAAAATTTAATTAATTTATTTTTATTTTTAATATTAAAAAATAATTCTTTTTTAATTCAATTTAAACGACTGTTATACGTTATGTTTTTAGTTCTTAAGCTTTGTATGTTTAATTGAATCTATGTATGTATATATTATTAAAATAAGACGTAAAATAAATAATAAAAATTCTTAACAAATATGAGTAATGAATCCCATAATGATTTGATTTCTTTCTTTTTGGCCATAGACATGTCTGTCTGCAACCTGTCCAAAAGTCATGAGTTGAATATTGTTTTTGTTAACGTCAACGTCAACCTCAACGTCATTATCAATTTTATTGAATATATTAATCACAACAACAACAATAATAATGATAATAAAAAAACAATATAAAAATAAATTTGTTAACATTTAATTATGATCGTAAATCAAATCAAAAAAAAAATTCTTATCTTTACTTATAAGTATGTACGAGTATGTAATACATACGTACTGTACAATATATGACTTTTGATTTGAATTATTTGTTTTTTTTTTTCTTTTGATTATATAGAGTATATATAGGGCATGTTATCAAAAGAATGAAATATAGAAGGCCGTTTAAGACCAACGTACTGTAAAAGCCAGAATAGTTTAAACTATTGCAACAGCGGCACGGGTATAACTTTCCTTAAACGATAACATTCGTTGGCGAACATTTTTCGATATCAGTTTTGTGCTGAAAAAAAAACTTTTAACGACATACATACGTATACTTAGTATTTTACCCATGAATCCAGTTTATTCAGTTCCCCTTTGTTTATTCAGTCACTTTGAAAATCTAGATTGAGTCGTGCTTTGGTTGCTAAGGTTATGCGAACAACTAAGATTCTAATTGTAAGAATCAAGTTTGAAGAGATTCTTGGAGTTTTGAGATTGTAAAGCATGGTTGGACCTTAGTGAGATTAAAAATAAATCCAAGCACAATATGTACTAGAATTTACCAGAATAATATTTGCCTTCTAGGCGCAGTGTTCTCACGGAAAATTAAGAACAATATCTGAGAATAGTACTGGACAGTATATTGCAGTGGAGAGCTTATATATATAAGCGAGCGTTCCAAGGATGCCATAATGATATATCTTGGGAAGTAAAACAAACGTGGTCATGTCAATTGTGACCTATGGGAAAATAGGCATCAAATCTAAAGAGAATAAATTTGGAAACAGGACAATGAAGCTAGGCTGATACTCCTTTCAAACGAGACAGATTTGAGACAAGCGAAACTTTTATTGGGTAATTACAATGAGAACGAAATTTGAGATTTGCATCAAACTATTCAGGAGTAGCTGGTGGAGAATAGCAAACATTATTGACGACAAAGAGTATTGATTACAAAGAGAAGTTTGAGAAGTACATGGTGTGTCAATTCTCACCATTCTTAAGAGAAAGAAATGGAAACGGAACCTCTAGATCGTCAAATGAAATCCTTATTGAAATCCTAGAACCATGTACACAATCCGAATGTGTCTACGGCTTCGAAGTATTACAGCATATTCATAGTTGAGGTTTTATCACGATTTAACAGCATTGAGACTTACTGCTACCAGTTCAGCTCTCTGCTAGAGCTTGTAGAAAGGTCAGAAAGGTACCAATTTCGTAAAGCAAATACATACTACCTTAGTCGAAGTAGAACGAAGTGGACTGGTATTGAAATCCTAGAACCATGTACACAATCCGAATGTGTCTACGGCTTCAAAGTGTTACAGCATGTTCATAGTTGAGGTTTTCTCACGATTTAACAGCATTGAGACTTACTGCTACCAGCTCAGCTCTCTGCTAGAGCTTGTAGAAAGGTCAGCAAGGTACCAATTTCGTAGTCGAAGTAGAACGAAGTGGACTGGTATTGAAATCCTAGAACCATGTACTCAATTCGAATGTGTCTACGGCTTCAAAAGCAAATAATACTTTAGTCGAAGTAGAACGAAGTGTACTGGTGGTAATCAGTTCTGCTGACTGTTTAAGCACCATGCCTATCAGTCTACAGTGTTCTATACATCATCCGCCAAATGGGAGCACTGTGTAGGTAGGTTGAATCCAGCACGATGTGATAGATAGATAAATGTGGTGGCAGGTCTAAGCCAAAAAAATCTTCTTTATTATATGTATGTAGGTGTTTTTCCAGGTGAGCTTGAAGTCCAAATGAACGTTCATTAATCCTTGTAAGAAATTATAGTTTTAACCCGTTGAGGTGTCTTGTATTTTTTGCTGAAACGCATCACATCTACATATTTTGAGCAGATCCATGCCTAAATTGAAGCTTAAAATGTCATCTTTAGAACAAGCTGTTGTTGTTGTAACAGTTCGGCTGTTTTTTCTGGAAGCTTCTTCCTTGGGGAAAAAACTTCCGCTTGATACAGCTTTCGCTAGGATGACAATCCTTGGCCGATGTTGAGACGGGTCGTTCCGGAGCGAAGATCCGATTGTTGGTTTCCTTGATGCAATTAATATTACCAGAGATATAGTATAACAGAGGACACTATTGATAGTGCCGATTAATAAAGAGAGCGAAAGATTTGATTTGATTTGTTAAATTGTTTGTTTGTTTGTTTGTTTTTTATTTATTACTAATTGTTTAATGATCTCTTTGCATTTGAAGCGGTTTGAACTTAAAAACTAATTTGTTTTTTGTTTCTTGTTTTTGTTAAATTGCTATTTAAATATTTATTGTGTACGATGCTTGGTTGTTTTTTTTTTATAAATTTGTCTTAAACATTCTAAACAAAAAAAAATTCTATTAAATATTATATTTATAAGGGGAGAGTTTTGTTTTTTAATTTTGTTTGGTAGTAAGTGTTGTTTTTTGTTTGTCTGTTTGATGGTATGCTTTTACAATTTAAATTACATTTAAAATCTACTAAAGTTTACTATGCATGTTTTAAATTGTAAAAAAACAAAAACAAAATCAAAATCTGATTTTCTACATAATTTTCTTTTACTAAAATGTACGCTTGTATGTATGTATGTATGTATGTACGAATGTATGCTATAATATGTTTAATTTTCTTATATGATTTTGATTTAATTCTTTTTAGTTTGTTTGTTTGTTTTTTTATTTATTTGTTTGTTTGTTTGTCTATACTAATAACATTTATAATACTATTTAAGGTGCCTACTACAATCGAAAAAGGTTTTCTAAGGATTATGTTGTTTTTTTTCTTTCTTTAAATAAAAATTAATTAAAAATAAATTAAAAAAATAATATTTCAAATAAATAGTGTTAAATACATACAATAAAAAACAAGAAATTTCGAGTCGAAATTTATTAAAAAAAAATCATGAAAAATAAAAAAATTTCAAAAATCTTAAACTTTCAATTGAAGGAAATTAACCCGTAGGTGCCCAACTATTTTTTTTCTCGTAAAAACATGGATTTTTTATTTATTTATTGGGATCTATATGGTATACCACACAGCTGATCAATATCCTACCGTTTTAAAAATGGGGCGATAAGCACATATGGGTTAAATAAATCAAACAGCGATAATGGCTAAATCTAAAATTTTACAAAAAAAAAAAAAAAATTTATAAATACACGCACATATGTATGTTTGTATTAAGGCAGATAATGTTTCTGCAAAAACAGTAACACACTTTGAAATACTTTGAAACGATTACTATTTACAACAAAAAAAAAAAAAAAGACTTAAAAAGAGTTTAAACACTAACAATCATGAGATTTTATTCTTAAAAAAAATTTTATAGCCCTCAAGGACAACAAAAGTAAGTGGAGAGGACACTATCAAACTAAGCGCTCAAATACTCTACTCACAATACTATATGTATTCTACAATCGAAATTTCCTGATTGATGTTGCGGACACTATGACATACATACATAATTGGTGATTACAACCCTTCAGACAGGATTACGACCTAATTTCTCAGGACACTATGAAACTAATGTTAAATATCCCCAATCATGAACGAATCCCACAATCGAAAGTTCGAGATTAATGGTGAGGACACTTATGAAACTGAAGCAAGTATTAGGGCTTAAATATTATTCCTAATCATGCATGTATTCCACAATCGGAATTCCCAGATTGTGGACATATAGGGGACGACCAACACAGTGTAAGCCCATCAATTCCGTGCTTTTAAACGTCAGTGTGGGTACAAAGAATTTTAGCACTAAGAGTGAGACAGAAACGAAATGACTCTGCGAAAGGAAGGGGGACAAGAAGATTGATATCAAGTGTAGATGATACAGTATAAAAGGGGAAAAAGTTAATTGCTACACAACTAAAATGCTGTCCCGTCATGGTTATTATCGGAGATACCTTTTCAGAATGGAAAAAGCTGAAGAGCCAGGTTATTCATTGTCTTTAATTGTAGACCTTGAGGAACTGAAATTGAAAAAGGAAATTCATCCTGTAACAACTGAAAAACACCGTGCACTTCTGATAATTCAATAACTCAACCTATTTAGGGCCAGCTGATAGCTTTATCTATTGATCTTTGTGCTCATATAGCTGGCGAATTAATCACTGGTACGCCTAGTGAAGGTGGTCTAGAAGAGGAGGATTCAGTTACAATGCTAGTCAAGGGACCATGCGTGATGCAATTACAGTTGGCAAAGAAAATTAAACAAAAGCAAAGAAATACCAAGAATATGTTCTGAGAATGTAGTAGGCTGACATGCACAGGCAACCGCAGCAAACTGTATGCCTACAGGCCACTGATGATTTAAAGTGCTAACATAGATTTGTCATGAATTGCGCCGTCTACCCTATACTAAAAAGGAAATACTTAGTGAGTGGTCTGTTGTTTGTTTCGAATTTTTAAATGCTAAAATGCTATTTAATATGCAGCCCACGGGGTTTAAAAAATGTGTGTGAAAAGCCCATTTGAAAATGCTTTACTTTGAAATTACTAATAAAACAGATTAGTATTGCTATACGAGTAAATAAAGCCGCTTATTTATTAGAATTTTTGCTCTTAAATGCCAAAATTCTCTTTGTAAACATGCAATCAAAGTGGCTGCAGCATGAAATATTGGCAAAAGAAGTGCAGTAGCCATAGCGGCGATAGTGACAGCTATAAACGGTAACAGTTACAACAGGGTTCTTAAGGATCATCCCGTGCCTATATCTGACAGAGAGAGAGAGAGACAACAGCCAAGCTGAACACCGGCTATCCTAGTCGAATATCCTAAATTGCTATCGAGAAAGGATTGTGCCCGGTACCCTTAATCGCTGTCCAGCTAAGCCCACCATCTTACGAACAGTGGACTACCAACTACCTGACAGCTCATATCCACATCGAATCTTATCATTTAGGATTACATATTAAACCAGACTTAATTTCAATTTTCTTCATTATTCAACAGAGCTTCATATTACGAGAGCTAATCAGTGATTTTTAAAAAACTTTCTTAAGTTGCAAATATATTTACAACATTAGAGAATGTAGAATTTTGTGACTGAATTTATTATTTAGCAGTGATAAAGCAGATTAATATGCTCATCAATTGAAGCTAAATAATACATATTCGAGGAAGAAGTCTGTAGAAAAGTAAAACTGGAAATTGTCTCTGCCTCTAGCAAATAGTTTCTAGTATTAGCCGTTTTAATGCTTATGCTAGTACATACATATATGCTTTTAAATAAATTGCATACTTTTGAATTATTGTATAATAAATAATACATATAAAAGAGAAATAAATACTTAAAAGAAAAATTCAAATAATACAATTAAAAAAAAAAGCTTAAAATATATATATAAAAACGTTGTATAAGAACAATAAAAAAAAAAATTGGGATTTTTAGAAAATCGTTTTCAATAGCCTTAAATTAAATATGTATAGTATGTGTGTGTATATCTCGTATGTATAATAAAATCGTATTAAAATTTACAATGTAATATAAAAAAGTAATTTGTGTATAGAGCAGGGAATGAATGAGAAAGGTGGTGTGGGTGGGTAAGTGGATTTTGGATAAATAAGTCAAATACTTTGAGAAATTCTAATTTAATTTAGTTTAAGTATAAAAGCCATTTTGGTAAAAGTATTTTTTCTTTTTCATCTGGATTTTTAGATTCATTATAAATACCTAAAGCTAGGATACAATATAAGAGATTTTCTTATGTTGGTTCTTATGGTTTATATAAAAACAAAAATAAGTAATAAGTAATATGTAATAAAAAGGTATAAAGTTTAGACTTTTCATTTTTAAGTTTATAATCTAAAAACGTGTTAATGTTTCTCTAAAGATTCTAGTATAGTAGTTTAAGCTTAATTTTTAATTTTAATTTTGTCAGTATAATTGTTGTATAAGTTTTGTTTTTGTTTTAGAAGAGATTATATGGTTTATTGGCTAATTGTAAACAAAATGAATGAAAGAAAGTAAAAAGAAAGCCTTTGTTTTTGAATAAAAATTCCAAAGCTTTCGTATTCTTTTTGTTTACAGAGAGAGAGAGAGAGAGAGATTGTTGGTTAAGAAAATAAAATATTTTGCATAAGGATTTTGCTTTTTAAGGTTTAATAAACTAAAATAACTGATGCTATGTTACTATAATCTCTTGTTCAGTATCAATTAACGAAGCCATAAAATACTGATCTAACTGATGATGATGATGATGACGGTGGCTATCATCATCATTTGTCGCCGAGGACGTTGTAGTCGAGGGTACTAAAAACATATTGGCTGTATCGTTAGCATGTAAACTTAAATCATCGTGCTCATTGCTAACCAAACCATTTAAAGCTAAACTTGTGGCATTTGTATCATCATGGGGATCTGTTGCAAACATATCGCATATTTGCTGATGATGCTGCTGTACATCATCAACATTACCATCCAGTATATGAACGTTATTATTATTATTATTTGGTGTGTTAGTAGTGGTAATGGAAGTACAATTATTTGCTAGACTACATGTTAAAGTACTAACCGTTGAAACTGTGCTTGTATCCAATGCTGAAACTGATGCTGTTGTCAAATGTTTGGTATTTGCATTTAATAATGAAACGTTTGATGATGATAATGATAATGGTAATGATGTTGTTAATGCTGATGTTGGCGTTGTTGTACCACCACCACCACTTGTTGCTAATGAAGAAGTATCGGTTAATTGTTGTTGTGTTTGTTGAGTATTAAGTAAATTAAACGAGATTTGTGTAATATCATTATTATTATTGAGTAATTGAGATTTATAATAATTATCTGATTCGCCAGCTAATTCAACATCGATTTCGGAACGATGTATATTACGTAAATGAGCTGTAAATAAAACGAAATGTAATTAATACACTTTACTTTGAAAAAAAATTTTTTTTGATTCCCACTTACAGGTTAGCTTTTGCCTGGTAAATTGCTCATGGCAATATTCACATGATAACAGACGATGTTTATGTCTTATGTGATCATTTAAGGCCTTTTCATTTTTACAGACATAATCACAACCTTCTTCCGTGCAATGGACATTGATTTCTACAGAAAAAAAAGGTAAAAGGAAATCATTTAAAATTTTTTGGTTAAATAAAGTGATAACAATATGATAATGAAGCTATGCTTATAAAACTATTCGAAAACAATAAAATGAAAACAAACAATAGCTTTACATTACAGGTCTCTTTTCAAACTAAACGTCTAGAAAAGGAGGAATATAGCACAACTAAATACTCGAAAGCCACCGTAATCCAGTAGGAAGTCTATTGTCTTACTTGACGTTAGCTCGTAAGTTTAAATCTCAGTTTTGACAATTCTCAGCAGTCTTTTAATAAAAAAAATTGCCATAAAACACTTTGCAAATCTGCTGTTCAAAGTCGCCATCTAAACAGTAGGTTCCACATCTCATGAAAAAATTTAGACACACTCATCATGGATATTGTGAAAAGATTGATTGTAATCCAGACAAAAGGATTGCAATTGTTAAAGTAAGTAAAGTACGGATTAGGTAAGTAAAACAGAAGGTTTATGGAATTTAGGAAATGTGAGAATATTTTCGTTCCTTTAACAAAGGCTCGAGTTAAAGTGTTAATTAATAAATTGAACTTGACTCAGTTTTATAGCTTAGTTTAAGGTATAAAAACATGAGTGAATTATTCTTGAAAGCATTATTAAGAGAAAGCATTGAAGAGCTTTAAAATTTTAACAATTGAGCGGATTTTGCAACTACCGTATGATGAAATTAACCTAAGAACTTAAGCCACTCACTACTTTCGTTTCCATAACCAGCGGACCTTCAAACCGGAACGACTCACAAGCTTCCCCCGCTGAACTAAGCTATCATTAAAAAAATTCCCCACTTACTCACGACAATTCTAAACTAATAGACTAGCAGCTGCACATTCTCACCTGAATGAAAAAGCATATGATCTCTTAGATCCTTTTTATAACCAAAACATTTACCACATTTATCGCAAGCGAATGCCTTTATATTTAAATGGGCAACATTAACGTGCTGTTTCAGTTCGAATGTTGTGCGACAACGTGTCACACACTGTTGGCATTGGAATGGTCGCAAACGTGCATCGTGTGTATTTAAATGTTTATCGAGTTGTGAACGCAAATGAAAACGTCTAGGACAATGAAAACAAGGAAATACACCCGCACGCTGAAGTTTGCGACGTTCCTGTTTGTTACATGAATTATACAAACAGTTGCCGTTCTTATCGCGACCCAATAGTAAATGATTCTGTAGTTTTTGTAGCGATTTAAATGAAACATTGCAATTTAAGCAGGTATGTTGTGGTTCCGTTGATTGTGCCGATGACGTGGAGGATGATGATGATGATAAAGATGTATTTTTGTTGTTGTTGTTGTTGTTATTATTGTTGTTACCGTGCTTTAAATTGTCAGCATGTAATTGGGTCATATGACGTTGTAAGAATACGTTGGAAGAAAAGCCTAAAAGATAATAAACAAATGATACAAATGTTAGAATGAAGGCAGAAAGGAAGGAAGGAAGGCCTTCATACTGTGCTGCAGTATAGAAGAGAAAAACTTATGGAAGAAGAATTTTAATTGAATTTAGTGTACCTTTGTGGCATATTTTACATTTGAGTGGAGGCTCACCATTGTGTTGTTGGTATTTATGACGCTTTAGCTCATAGTCATCGGCAAAATCTAATAGGCAATAGACAAAAAAAAGAAACTTAAGGTTAACAAAGATAATGTGCAAGAGAGCAGCAGCAATGTAATCGATAATGGTTGATTACATTTTTCTTTTCTAATGAATTTCAATTTTTTTATTATTATTATTTGCGTTGCTTTGCTTGTTGTACTTACTGGCCGGGCATAGATTGCATGTATGAGCTGTTTGTACTTCCGCTTTGTGCATCCTTTGATGGGCTTCTAAATTGGCTTTCCTCATAAATGTACGCTCACACAAACGGCACTTGAATTGCTTTGTACGTTCATGCTGGCGCTGATGTAAACGAAAACGATATAAAGGCGTATTAGGGAATTTTTCTTTGCACTGTTGACACTCCCAATCACCAACATATTGACAATTGTATTGATGCACATCAATCGAGCCCTTCAAACGTTTCTGGCAATAGTTGCACGTTTGTATTTCCGTTATTTTATGTATAAGTCTTACGTGATTATCACGCAACAATTGGGTTTTATATGATTGTGGGCATTTAGGGCAAGTATAGGGGCGATTTGGATCGTGTATATCGAAGAAATGCTGTGAGAGGGCATCTTCATTGGGGAAGACGAGATGATCGATGGGTCCAGTTTCGGGACAAAAGCAATAATGGCAAGCATACGATAAGCCTTTTAAGCGTACATTCATATCAGAGTCGTCGCACTCAACATCTGAGTTGGTATCTTCACGATTCAAAAACGTAAGCATAGGCGCTGATTGGTAATCTGAAAAAAAATGAAAATAAATGTTAATTTAGGCATAAAAGTTCCTTAAAGAAAATAACCAAAAAAAGAGAGAAAGCAATCAAAACTATTCGCTCTCAGAGCTTTAAGTGGTCCCCAATCAATGCTGGGGGCCTGTGTAATTATGACCAAGAAGAAATCCCTTCTAAGCCTTATGGTTTGTAGCCAACAGTTTCCTTTAGAGGTTTAAACTGGGATTAGTTTCCATTTCATTATTGCTATTAATATTATCAGGTTCCTTAAGCTATTTATAAGAAATAGAACTCTACTCTACATTCCAAGAGATTTTTCGTAATGAAATCGCTGTGTTGTAGCAAAATAATTGATTGCTGGGATAAATGTGTGCTCTAGGTCATTGTCAAGCAATTGGTCTTGTAAAGAAATTTCAAAAATCATTAAAACTTACCAATTCTGCCTCCTTTTAAAACATTGTTGTTGTTTATAAAACCCTGGCCAGCTTCTTTTTTTATATTCTGCATGGAAGTGGCATTTAGTTTTTCCTGCTGGCTTAAATTGATTTTCGTTCTTTGCTGTTGTTGCTGTTGCTGGCTCAGTTTGGTTTTAGTCGGTATAATACTGTGCTTTAACATGTCTTCGAGATCGTCTTGTTTCATTAGGTTCTGCTGACCATTATTTACATCGTCATCATCATTATCGGTACGTACATCTAATATATCATTCATAATGGACGTGGTATCAGTCTCAACTAATGGCAGTGTTCCCGTTGAGGGAGGTTCGGCAGTCTCAAATGTGAATAAGTTTTGTGACGGTAAGAAACCCAATTCTTGGGCTGATTCTGGTGCTATAATACTACTGTCTAGCAATGTGGAAGAGGCATCAATTAAAGCCGGATGATTGTCATATTGGGCAAATTGTTGATCAAATACAGGAAAATCATTCAACGATACATCCGATTGTGTTAAATTTACTGAAGACACCAAAACATTAGCCCCAGAGCCTAAGGTAACATTAGGCGACTCATAATTGTTTAGTAATTGCAAAGGGCTGTTGTTTATGGCCTTCAATTGACTGGTTTCATCATTTTGCAAGGTGTTCTCTGTATTGAGGCTTGATTGTTGCATTAATGTCTCGATAAGTCTTTCTTGGGCCAAAACACATTCCTTGCGGTAGGCCTCAATGCTACAGAATTTGGCAAAACAATTTGCACAAATACGCTGCGGCAGTCCATCATCTGGTTGTATTTTCAATTGCCACTGGCGTATCTCACCCTGTATGAAATCCAATTCCTGTTGGAATTCTTGATTTTTATGGAAAATATTTATAAAATCCATTTCTTGTAGCGGATAACAGGTTACACAAATGCGACATGCTTCCAATTGTTCCAGTTGATCCATAACTCCATTTAATTTCACTTTGCCAAGCCTTTCTAATATGTTCTGGCTTCTTTTTTTTTTTTTTTGTTTTTCCTTTTTCTTCTAATGAGGGGAGGTTCTACTGATTTTTATCAATCGACCACCAGCCAGCTAGTAATAAGAAAAAAATAAAACTTCTCTTCATTCTTTGTTTATAAAAAGCATTTGTTTGATTTTGTTATTGTTGTATTTCGATTTTTTGTTTATAAAACTAAAAATATTTGTTATTGTTGTCACTATTATTTGATAATTATTCTTGTTCTTTCGGTTTTTCTGTGTTAATAAATATTATTTTATTTGCACTAATAACTTTTTGTTGTTGCTGCAAAATATATAGAAAAAGAATTTCACACTGATAATGACGATTGATGATAAATGCTCAAAACAGCTGTTCTCTATATACAATTTTGGCGTATTATCTACACATGCATGACGGCCCTGTCATTATGATAAGGTTTACCTACAGGTTAAAGGCATTGCCAAATCTGAAAAATAACGTTATTTTGAAAATATAAACAAAAATTGCAATGGATGACGATAGTGAAATGTTAAATTCTTTTTAAGTAAAATCTTTTTGATTAAGAGTAAATGTAAATAGTTTAATTGTTTTTAATAGGCTGCAGATAAATTGAAAAATTAAATACAGGAGCTTTTGCTCTTAAATAATCTCTTAAAATGTATTATAAAAACAGGCTTATATTTATGATTAGACGGCTTTTGATATATAATACATAGAATTGGTGGACGGCGGTAAATGTTTCGTTCTAGACCACTGGATAAAAATGTATATCTCTCTTTTTAATTCTGATTTCTTAAATTAATTGTAATTGTACTATATCATCCCTGTCCTTGTGTGGTACATTGTGTGTACATTTAATTAGTGTGGCAGCGCTTCGTTTATTGTTTATTTTGCACTCTTATTGTTGTTGCTGATAAGTGAGTAAAACTACTTGTTGTTTATCATAGATTTCAAGACATTTTTAGTTATCTTAACTCTTAAATAGTTATAAAAAAGGCTAAGTAACGTGTTAATAAATTATAAAAGCTAAGAAATCTGTTGGTAGATGGAAACAAACAACTTTCGGTGCAATAACTAAGCAGAATTAATAAAACTGACGTGTTACATTCCGGCTGCAATTGGTTTGCAAAGTCAAATTAATTTATTTGCAAACAGTGTCGCTAACTTGGCTGTAAATAGAAAACGTGAGCTTTGAGAATTTCCTACACTGTGTATTTGGTCTATTCCTGCCCTATCATTGCTTTACGTTAACATTTTTGATTTTAAAATCCTTTTTACTGTTATTTCCAGCTACTGCACTATGGCAACTCAGCAAGAAGTTTATATAGAGAAATATTTAATACCGGAGATAGTATCCCAATTGGAAAATGAAGAGTTATTATCGTTTAAAACGGAAAACTCAGGTGGCTTAGACGGTTTCATGTCCACTTTATATAATGTTCAACTTAAAACCCAAACGCCTCAAGGGTATTTTAATATTTATTGTGTTGAAAACTAAAGAAAAGTAATTTTGTTGTTGTTATTTTAAGGGAAAAGGAACGCCTACTAATAGCGAAATTCATGAGAGGTGATGTGTCCTTTAGGGAATCTAGTAAATCGTATATACAATTCGCTAATGAAATCTATATCTATAGCACAGTGTTGCCTTATTATGATAAGTTCCTAAAGGAAATGAATTTAAAGGAAATCAATATCATGGATTTGGTGCCACCCGTTTACAAAGCCCAGTTTGGTTATATAGAAGGTAGGTCTAGTAGGCAAATATGTATGTGTTACTTTTACTGTCAAGTGTTGTAATGTTCCATTCGTTTCTTATTTCTAAAAGGCTTAAGCTCTTCGCCTACGGAAAGAGAAGCCGCTTTGGTTATGGAGAACCTAAAACCTTTGGGCTATCAATTAGGCCCCAGGCTAATACTCAATAAAGACCATTTAATTACTATGTGCACAGCATTGGGAAAGTATCATGCCTTGTCTTATGCTTTGAGAGCTTTAAATAATAACCAATTGGAACGTTTAAAGGCAGGCATTATAGCCTTACCTTTTATCAACGACAATGATCCCAATGATGCCACTAATAATCTGTATCGTGTTCTATATCGCTATGCCTTTGATCGCATATTTGAGTTTTATGAACGCAAACTACAAAGCGATACTTTTGATAAAAAATCCTCTAAAGATTTAAAACTCATTGAAAACATGCAACAATTAAAAGAGAAATATTTTGAGCAACCCACACGCCTTATGGAAAGCATAAGAACAAAAATCGAACATACAGAAGAGGATCGTAAATTTGGTGTTATTTTACATGGTGATTACAATCGTAATAATGTCTTGTTTAAATATAAAACTCAACAAGGTGACCAAGAACCCTTGGTCGAGGATATGAAAATGATAGATTTCCAGGTATTCCTATGCTTTTATTTGAAGAAATGTTTCCTTAATTTGTTAATTTACATTCTTTTTTACTATCTAGGAACTACGTTATGGTTCTCCTTGCATGGACTTGAGTTTCTTTATGTATTTCAATACTGACGAAAAGGAACGTCCAAGAATTTGGTTGGATTTATTAAAAGCCTATCATGATGCCATGTTCTCCACACTTGCTAGCATTTTAAATGCTTCTTCTAAGACCAAAGCTGAAATTAATCAAATTTTATTGGATTATTCTTTTGAGAAGTTTTTAAATCATTTCAAACGTTTTGCTTTCTATGGCTCCATGATCTGTTTACATTTCCTACCATGGATTTTGTGCAGCGAAGAGGAGTGCGCCAGATTTTCGGCTTCATTTGAGAATGATTTGTATGGCGAAGAGTTTCGTAATTTGTCTTTAGAGGCTGGTGGCGATGATGTCAATGAACGTCTTCTAAATGTTATAAGACATGCCAGTGAAATGGGTTACATGGATGACTTATAGATTAAGTTTGTATTTGAGAAAAAAAAAAAAAGAATTTCAATAAAAGCAGGAGTTTTTAAAACACTGCTTTGCTATGTTTAATTATACAATAATATTATATATGCATGCCTTTTATATTTTATAAAAATATACACTTCCAATGAATTCCAAGCTTTAAAAGAAATATTTTAAATTTTATAAGTTAGAGGGAAACCATAGACGCTAGATTAGCTAAAATATACAGAGAGTTCATATATTACAAGAATCTTTCTCTTTCTCTCTTTGATAGCAATGCCTAGCAGCTGATAGCAGTATGCACTGCTCCGCTTTAGAATGGTTTGAAGTCAACTTCTGTTAATTACACAAGCTTGAGTCAAAAGTCATTGACCCAGTTAGAAAAAAAAATGCATTCTAAGACATTCTAAGACGCATATCTCATACACAGTCTTTTACAAAAATTCAAAGTAATATTGACACAACTGTGTCTAAGTAATTTCTGAAAGAATCTTCTAACACAGTGACATTATTTGAGTTCATGATATAAAATCCAATGTTTTAAAATTTTCGACTTCAGTAGTAAAACTAACGTAGATTAAAGCCCTTTAAAGTTTAATCTACAAAAGAAATTAATTGAAAAATTTTTAAAACAATAAAAAAAAACCATGTCTTCTCTTGTATTTAAAACTGCCTTGTTAGCGAGTTTCTTAAGCCTGGCTTTAGCTGGTAATTTTCAAGAATTTTATTACTCCGACGATGTTACACCAAATATCTACGAAACTGATGTCTTGATTAAATGCCGGGAACGAATTTGTCCACGTATTTATCGGCCCGTTTGTGTTTCTATCAATGGCTCTGAAATCACTTTACCGTCTCGCTGCTATTTAGCTAAGCAAAGATGTATTGCCTTAAGAAGGAATTTACAAAATACTAAAGCTCCGCGTACTATCTTACGTGTACTTCACAATGGTAGCTGTTATGAGAAATCAAAATCGAAAAAGAAATCGAAATCGAAAGCTAAACGTAGAAAAAATTCGAAATTTATGCGATTGCCAGAGGAGGGTAAACTAAGAAAGTTTATTATGAGATCACCGTTAATTTGATTTTGTTGTTTTTTTTAAAATTAATTTTAGAAAGTAAGAATACAAATATAATAAAAACTTATGTAATTTTCAAATAATGGAACATTTTTGTACTCCCTGCTTGAGTATTTGGTACAGCATGTGGGGGATGGCAGGCTGGTAAAATTTTTATGCAACACTTACTTTTTTTTGCACTTCTTATTTTATTTTTAATTAAAGATAAACACGTGTTTTTTTTATAAATTTTTTTTCATACATCTTTAATTCTTATATAATTTTTTTTATTGTTTAAAATATTTTTTTTTGTTCTTTTCAATTATTATTGTGGGTTCATTTACAGTTTTATTTTATTTTTATATACTTTTTTGTATTAATTTTTTTTTATGGGAAACATAAAAAATTTTTAACAATTAAAGTCTGAGTATTAAATTTTATTTTCAGAGATTTCTTTAAGTGTATGACAAAGGGTAAAATGGTAATTGAAGAAAAGAGAAAAGAAAAAAATTGTTATATTGAGGATTATTTTTTTTAAAATTTTTAATTTAAGAATTTTGTTTGTTTGTTTTTATAAATTTTGTTAAACACATATTTATTTATTTATTTTTTTGTTGTTATATTTTTTGTTATAAACGGAATAGGTTATTGTTAGTTTTCTGGGTAATGTTCGTTTGTTAATTGAAAAACACATTTAAAAAATTAAGACAGAATTTTTTGTTTTTTCAAATTATTTTTTTTAGTTTTTTAATAATTTTGTTTTTTATTATGTAATATGTTATGTGTATATATTTTTTTTAAATTTAAATTTTATTAAATAAATTATAAACTTATTTATGCATATGTATATGTATTTATTTGGTGGGTTAATTTGTTTTCTTGTTTTTTGTTTGTTTGTTTGTATGTATGTATGTTTGGTAATTTATTTTTAAGAAAAAATATTATTTTTTATTTTTTTATAGTATGTATGTATATATACTTTGATTTTGCAATATACAGGATTTTTTTTTATTTATTTTCTCTTAACTATTATACGCACACACACATTTTGATGAGCTGGGGGGTTTTTTAATTCTTCTTTTTCAAAGTAAAAAATTTTATTGGAAAAAAAAATGTAAAAAAATTGATTAAATTATTAAAAAAAAATTTATTAATTTATTATTTTATATTTATAAAAAGAAAACAGGTATTCATTTTGTGTTTTGTTTAAAAAAAATGTTTTCTTCTTTTTAAGGAAATATTGCTAAAAATTTTATTAAATTTTTTATTTTTTTTTTGTTTTTTAATATTTTTTTTTTTTCAAATATATAATAAAGTACCTAAGCAGTATCAAAACATTTATTTTCTTTTAACATTTTATTTTAATTTTTTATATTTAATTTTTTTTATAATATAAGTGTATAATTTTTAGTATAAGTTTTTGTTTTTAATTTATTTTTTTTTAATTTTTTATATATTTTTTGTATATAAATAGCTATATATTTATAATTTTTTAATTAAATTCACTTTATTTTTATTTTATTATATTATTTTTTTATAATTTTTTCTTTAACTAATTTAACATTTATTTATAATACATAGTTTATTTAACTAAATTTTTATTTTTACAATTTTTTTTGTTTGTTTTTTATTATTTATAACTGTCAACATTTAAAAAAGCTTCTTTTTATATATATGTATATATAATATTATTTTAATATTAAATAACTTTTTCTTTAGCTTTTAATAGGTTTGTGTAATTTTTTTTTAATTTTTTATTTATTTTATACAAAGTTCTTTTTTTCACTTTTTTTGTAGTTTACAAATGCAGCTGGTAAAACAATTTTAATACATAGTTTTTAATATATTTTTTTTTAATGTTTAATAACTATTTTTTACAATAAGTAGTAAGTAGTATTTTTTTTTATTAAAAATAAAACCGAAAAACTCAAGGTTATCGGAAAACAGTGTAAATAATCCAAAGAAAATAAGAAAAGAGATTCTCAAAAGAAATGTCGATAAAACAGTTTATTTTAGATCTTAAAGTTATAAGATAGAGAATTCTATACAATTGTTTGTTAAATATAAATTAGAGTTTAAATTAGAGTTTAAAAAAATTATTTAAAAATTTGCTTTTTTCCCATTGTCGATAACACAGTCCATTAACTTGTTTTGAACGAAAATTGTGAAAAAATTTTGACTGCTTTAGTCAATACATATTTCGAAAGTTAGATATTAAAAACTAAAGTCATGCCGTTCAGAAACATGTGCAGGGGAAGTATTAATAAGGGTCAATGCAATGCTCATTGAGCTAGGTTTTTTTAAACCAATAAATCGAAGTTTGGTTATGGATGAATTCTTTATGAAATTATATTTACAGCGGTCATTGATAGGCAAGTCTATGCAGAGAATATATGAGAATATTTGAAGAGACTTTTTGTGCCATCATTCAAAGAGGTTATGAGAAGCTGAATCAAATAAGTGTTGGAAATAGGGCTGGGAATCAGGTCATGTGCGAATTTGAGGCCTAAGGATACCCTCTATAGATTGAGAGCAGTAAAATAAATCGTAAAGTAGTACACAATGACAATAATAAATGTAGCCACGCCATGTCAATAAGGGCTTCGATAAAATTAAAACCGTTTTAAACTGTATTAAACAGTTATCTTTCGTATGACTCATAAAACTTCAGAAAAATTAAATTTTTTTTAATGATTTAGTTTTTATTTTACTAAATACGATCAATTTAAGTGGCCATCAAAATTAAATTGGCAGATATGTAACACAATCACAAACTAGTAATCGCAGTTCATGTGAATTAAAAATCAAAATCTAATGATAATGCAGTGCAACTTAAAAAATCCTTTAATTTTTTGCCAATAACCTTGAATTTTCTTTGAATTTTGTTTTTTTAATTTTTATAATTTAATTTTACAGTTGTTTTCTATACAATTTATTTTATTATAATTTCTTTTTAGTCTTTTAATAATTTCCAGTAAGCGTAAGATTAAGATTTTATAGGTTTTCTTTAAATTGATATTTTTTTTTGTTTGGAGTACAAAATTTTTTTCTTGTCTATAAAATCTTGTAAAAATTTGTTTTTATTTTTTTTTTATTAAAAAAGATTTTTTTTATAATTTTTTTTAAAATTTTTTTATTTTTAAATTGTTTAGGAGTGGATGCAACAGTTTAAAAATTTGTTAGTAACAATATTGATGGAGGTCCTTATGTTGAGAGTTTTCGATAAAAAAAAAAACAGGGCGGAAATGTAAGGGGAAAAAAGTTGTTAAAAAATTTGTGCGTTTGAAGAAAAGTTGGCAACACTTTCTTCCATAAAATGGTAGGCTTTAGAGACGTTTTTTGATTAAAAAGTTTTAAGGAATGTTAAGGATTCTGTTTTTAAATTCTACTGTGGGAAAGGGGTTAAATTAAAATTTTTATTTTAAATTTCCTTTTAAGAAAAGAAATTCTGAAACCTGCCTGCCTGAATTGCCAACTATTTTTTTACAAAAAAAAAATATTAAACGAAAGAGAAAGAAATATATATTTTCCACCTGGCGATTTAATACTTTTTCACTGTACTACCGCCATAGTCACTACTGCCCGCCGATGAACCATCACCGGCCCAACGACGACGTCTCGCCTCTTTGGCCGCTTGCATTTGGGCGGCCACACGACTTGTGGTGGGAGTTGCATCAAAATCATTATAAAATTCCACTTCATCATCGGCTGTGGAATCGTAAGCGTTTGAAACATCTCCACCGCTGGCACCACTGCCACCGCCCCGATCAATATCGAAACTAACATTCTTACTATCTCATCCACCCCTGTGTACCTGTACCGTGGCCTCAGCGGATTCTTGGCTGCGAAGCTGTTGTCGATATTCATCCAACTCTTGCATGCGATAGGTGCCCAGATTCACCTGCATCATTAGGGTCTCCATAATACGTTCGTTCTTCAAAGCTTTGGAGGGTAAAACAATGGACAGCAATTCGGTGGGTGATATGCGGCATAGATTCAAATCGCGCGTCAGTCTCTCCATAATACACTCGAATTCGAATTGTGTATCGCGGTTGGGTTGTATTTTCATTTTTGACACTTTGTTACGTGCCCAAGCCAGCATAGCCTCGAATTTGCGTATCTCGGGACACTGCAGCTCACGGCACATGATCATTTGTACCATGGACTCGGATAGATTTAGAAATTCGGGACATTTGAATAAAGCATGCGCCTTATTCTCCACAAACGACAATATCATATTCACCAGTTCTGAGGCGGAGGTATAACGCCAGTAATAATTCTCCAGGGATATCAGCATGTTACACACCACCTCTATGCGCAGAAATTGTTTACAATGATGAAAGCAGGCTTGCAATAGTTCTGGCAAATCATAATGCTCCGCAGCACATAGCAGACCTTGAGGATTTTTTTCTTTGGTTTAGAAAACAGTCACAATTTGCTGTCAAGAAAACTTACCCGGTATGGTGACACATGTTAAAGGGCATGTACCCGTATGCAGATAGTCCAGCAAAACACGAAACGTATCGGGATCAAATTCGATTATGGTGAATTCCGTTTGAGCCAATTTCGCACGATCCACTTTTTGAGCATCTGCACACACTGACAATCGTGGCACGGCCAAATTATTGCCCGCCTTGTCTTTGTCCTTTTCTTTGCTATCCCTGTCTATAGATTCGGTTTTCGATTTTCGTTTTTCGGTTTGATTTTTTTCGTTTTTGCAAAAATATGGAGGCAACATAAAAAATAATCGAATTTTTGTTGTTGTTGTTTAAAAAAAAACCCAAATTTATAAAATCATAAAAGCAAATTATAACAAGAAATGACAATTTCACCACACCACCGAGGTGAAATAGTTGATGCAACGCAATGCAATGAAGAGACAGAAACAAAAAAGAAAATGAGAAATGAACGTTTTTGGTTGTTTAATTTGGAAAAATGTTGATTGAAAATTGTTTAAAGCAAGGTGCACATAAAACATACAATGCGCAGGTGAGAGAGAGAGAGAGATAGGTAAAGAAATGGGTGGTGAATTTCAACAACAAAAAAGGTGGATATCAAATGGAAATTTTGAAATACAGATTAGAAAGGTTTTTCAGTTTCATTTAAAGTAAAAAGAAATGAGAGTTTAAAGTGTGGTGAATTTTAAGCACAAGAAGGTGAGTTTTAAACAAACGATTCATTTATATAAATGGAAGATTTTATTTAATTTTAAAGTGTTTAAGGATTTCACAATAGTGTTCAAAGTTGAATTTATTTGCATTTACGTAAAGAGGTGAGATTGTTTATAAGGCAAGATGCAGTGATAAGAATATGTTCAAAGAATAATTTTTAGAATTAAAAATAAGGATATTAAAAAGAATACAATATTGTTACTCAATTGGTTTTGGTAAAGATGATTTTTTTCAACAGTGATGAATAGTCACAGGTGAAAATTAATCATATATAGGAAATATTGATGTGAGGTGAATATATTTTGTTAGTGGTGAATTTATTGAAATTGTTTTTTTCATTGTAAATTTATTGTGTTTTCAAAATGAATTTATCCAAAAACGTAAAAAAGGTGTGGTGAGTATAGTTTTATTAGTGGTGAGTTAAATTTATACAAGAATAAATGAAATTTGTGTGAATAAATTAATAGAAAATGCATCACAAAGGTATGATGGGTTTAAATTTCATAGAGGTGAATAATATTTTAAGTGAAAACAAATTTAAAGAAAAAGAAATCGGTAATAAGTTTAGTTTCATTAGCGACAAGTTTTGTTAGAGGTGAATTAATATTTCATATGAATATTTAAAATGAAAATGACATTTATGAGAATAAATGAATTTTTAGCGTTTTAAGCATGTGGTGAGTTTAAGTTTATTAGAGGTGAATAATTTTTTGAGTCAAAAATAAAACAATTTAAATGCACAATAATGAGGGAGTGAATATATTTTTTGCATAAAATTTTCCATTTTACATAACAAGCCAATCCACAAAAATAAAGAGGTGAGCCGGTAGAAAAAAGGTGTTGAATTTTGAAAAATTATAAGAAATAAATCCAATTAATTTTTAACGTAATGCCATCAAACAAGCCAAGAAAAATTAAAATGAAATATTTTTTGGTCAAAAAAATAATAAATTTGTTGCAACATATCACAATATTTTTGTTTTTTTTTTGTTCAAGGTTTACAAGGACATTTTATACACCATATTTTATACAGGGCAAAGTCAAAGTACAAAGTACACGTATCGTAGTGTTTGGTGTTTAATATTTTTTTTAATTTAATTTAATTTTTTTTTTTGGTTAAATATTTAAAAAGGAAACATAAAGAAGACAGGAAAAAAACACACATCGATATATTTGTATTTATGGAAATTCAAACTCTTACTCGAACAATCTGTGGATGAGATCCATTTCTTTTTGTCCTCCGGATTCAGTTGATTGGTGTTCTTGTTGCGTATGGAACGACCCCAACCGGCAGTGATGGTACCCAGGCGTGAGAAGGCCCTCTTAACCATTGGCGAGGATGGAACACTTTTCGGTCGTATCGAATCCGAATCGGGTACGGTGAGATAATTATTACTTTTGGGCTTTTGATTTTGTGGTGAAACCAATGAAGGCGCTGGACGCGCAAATATTTCAGCAACTGGTATTTGTGGTGAACCGAAACCGGTTTGGATGCCATAAAGCATTTCCTATTTTTTTTTTTTTTTTGTTTTATCGATCGGTAATATTTGACAACAAAACTGTTGATGCTATAAAGCTTAACTTACCTGAAACACTCTACTTCTTACGCCCAATATTGCTCTAACGCCTATAAAGCGTGCTTTTTGTTTTGACTGTCCCACCAGGAAGGTGACATCAAATAAATGAGCATTTGTTAGGCATGATGGTTCTACATTTAAGAAAACTCTGGTAAAATCTTTTGCCAACTGATCGTAATCTTCAAACTGATCACGCACAGAATCCAGCAATGGTGATGACGGTCTCATGTGGCCTAATGGAAACATGTTAAAATTTTTTTGTTTTTGTTTTAATCGAGTTCTTAAAGTGGAATTAAATTGAAAACCATTTAATACTACAAACATGTATCAAGTATCATGCAGTTCTTTTTTAGATTGCAAAACAATAAAGTTCTTACAGTATGCAATATGGGAGGGACCACTTTTGTTTTGGAAAACATACATATCAGAAAATGAAGTATAAAAAGAAAATATTTTTAAAAAATGAAAAAGAATTGTTAAAAGAAAAGCTTAAATTAGCATTAATATCTAGGGAAATTCGTTGTTTTGTCGTCGACAAGTTTCAGAAGAATAACGGTCTGAAGTATTGAAGCCCTATCAAGGAAGTGGCAAGAAAAGTTTTCCATTTTTAGTGTTTAAAACCTACAATTTTTCTCGACCGATAGCAACGGTTCTAAAGTTCTCAATTGCTCGACTTTATTAAGGAAATTCAGAGTTTTAATGAAAAGCTTCATCTGAGTTTCCAGATTTACTTGCACATCCGAATAATCGCAATTGCGCAAATTTCTTGAGGATAATCGGTATTTTATAGAAAAGTTTCAGTAGAAAATGGGATATATTTGGATTTACTGAAGCATTATCAAAAACCTAGTGAGAGAAGTTTCTCATTTTTAGTACTTAAAACCTAAAATTTGCTTCGATTTACTTCCACAGTTGAAAGATTGCAAGTGCGCCGACTTCTTGAGGAAAATCAGTAATTTATCGAAATATTTAAGCAAAATGCCGTCTCAATTTAGATCTACTGAAAGTATATCCACTATGTAGCGAAAAGATTTTTTGATTTTTAGTACTTAACAGCTTAATTTATTGTCAATTTATTTGCGCAATTGAAAAATCGCAATTGCTTAGGGGTTTTGAAGAAATGCTATATTTTAACGTTAAGGCTAAAAGAAGATATGTGCTTCTACAGTTTTTAGAGAGCTGTTTAATATTCTTAGCGAAGCAATATTTAAGAATTTCAAGCTTTAAATCTTCTATATTCCTAGTTTTGTTAGGTAAGCCCTAAGAGCCAATATTACGTATGGGTTTCGAGGAAATTTAGTAATTTAGCGTAAAGCTTGGAAGAAACTTGGTTGTTATTAGTCTTCTTAAGGGCCAAAATAACTTAGTAGCGAGGCTATATTTCAAGATTTTTTTTTACCTATTGGGGGTACAAATAGTTCTCGAAAAGTTTTGATTGGTTTTTGGGGGAAATTCGCTAACTTGGCTTATTGCTACAGCATAGTTTGGTTTTTAATTGTTTTTTAAAGGGTCTTAAAGATTTAAAATTTTTAAATAAAAATTGTTTTAATTTAACAGAACTTATTGGCATATTTATTGAATATTTTTCTAAATAAGAAGAGAAAGAAAAATTCTTTTACATCGACAAACATACTCGTACAAAAATTTACCTGATGTAACATAAGCTATTGTTGTTGTTGTTATTTACATATCTATTATTGTATTGAGAGATATACATACTTGTGGATTTATTTAGAGAATCGAAAGACTCGTAGATTTCATTGTATTGTAGCTCATGATGTTTAGAAAGGATGTGGCGAAAGTACACAACAATGAATAAATTTTTGCATAGAAATTCAATCAGCAAGTTTAGGTGTGGATGAGTTCGCCTGTGTGTAAGAATTTTGAAAGTAGAGTGTGGGGGGCCCATACCCCGTAAAACAACATACATATTTACATTGAGAAAGTTTTTGTTTCCGGAGAATTTTTTAAATTTAATCATCATTTTGAATTTAATTTCCTGTCGAAGGACTAAAGCAGTTGTTCATTATGATTTCGAAACTGAAAACTGAATTTGAAATCAAATTCATTCATTGCAATGAATGTGAAAAAGTGTTTTCACTTTACTAATATTTGATTAATTGAAATGAGTCTTATGGTTGAATAATTTGAAGAGTAATTTCAATATTTGATATTCTATTGTAATAAAGATATGTATGTATGTATGTCTGTGTACATACCTTAAGGAAAATTCATACAATATTTACTGATTAAATATGGTAAATTATCTATTTTTGTTTAGTTTTATAGGCTTTTTTATATTTAAATATTGAAATCTTATTTCTCATTTTTATTTTATAAAACAATTGTAAAGCAAGCAGCATGAGTGAGTAGAAGATTTTTGAAAAGCTCATGTCAAAATATGGCAAAAACAGAGAGAGACAGAATGATTTGCTTAAATGCTTGTGTAATATTTTAACCACCTGCTGTGTGGTTGCCTTGCTAAACAAACATTTGAGACATTTGAAAATGAATAAAAGACAAATAAATATTCAAATTTTGATTTAAAATAAATAAAAAAAAATTAAAAAATGAATATATTTTGTAGTAATGTTGAAATATTCAGTACTATAGTACTTTTTTCAGTACTTTTCTATTTCAAAAATACCACAATACCCCCTCGAAACTATCAGTACTTTTTTATTACTAATATTTTATGGTTTGCGCTTTTCTACTACTAATGCGTTAGCAACATGTTCAACGTAATGCTAAAGTAGCTGCGGTTAGCCGAAGGTGCATTAAACGTACGTTCGTTTTTATAATACGAAAAAGCAATGATAACGCTTTGCCCAACCGTAATGTAATTTCGATAAGAATTTACATTGCTCTTCATATGCTAAAAACGTACATACGTTCCGTTATATTCCGTTGACATTTGACTAAACTGGACTTTACGTTCAATCAGATATTTTTTTGGTTTATGAGAAATTGTGGGGAATTCATGGAAAACAGAGAAGATTTTTACTGCATCCTGATGTTTGAAACATTCTAGGAATACCTTATAAAGTATGAGGAAAGTACACTACACCGAATAGTTACAATACTAAGGTACTTTTTCACCACAATAAATATTGTATTCATATTCTAACTATTTAGGTAAAGGGTGTTTTTTATAGAGGTATAGAACTTTAAGTTGCAATAAAACAACGATTGACATGAATTTTATTTATCCGAAAGATAATCTTGTGGCATTACATTTTAAATATAATGCGCGGATGTAGTCCAATCTGGACGTCCAATTTTCGACGACTTTTTCCAACATTTGTGGCCGTATATCGGCAATAACACGGCGAATGTTGTCTTCCAAATGATCAAGCGTTTGTGGCTTTACCGCATAGATCAATGACTGTACATAGCCCCACAGAAAGTAGTCTAGCGGTGTTAAATCACAAGATCTTGGAGGCCAATTCACAGGTCCAAAACGTGAAATTAGGCGGTCACCAAACGTGTCTTTCAATAAATCTATTGTGGCACGAGCTGTGTGACATGTTGCGCCGTCTTGTTGAAACCACATCTCCTGGACATCATGGTTATTCAATTCAGGAATGAAAAAGTTAGTAATCATGGCTCTATACCGATCACCATTGACTGTAACGTTCTGGCCACCATCGTTTTTGAAAAAGTACGGACCAATGATTCCACCAGCCCATAAAGCGCACCAAACAGTCAGTTTTTCTGGATGTAACGGTGTTTCCCCATACACTTGAGGATTACCTTCACTCCAAATGCGGCAGTTTTGTTTGTTGACGTAGCCATTCAACCAGAAGTGCGCTTCATCGCTAAACAAAATTCGCTTATGAAAATCGGGAACAACGGTAATCTCATTTTGGGTCTATTCGACGAATCTACCTTACTTGATGATCCAATTCCTGTGCTCGATGGCGGATGGACTCATTCGGGTCTTCCTCAATGCTACGCTCTACAACAGCAATAGCTTCTTCTGTACGCACCGTACAGCGTCTCTGGGGATGCGAGTTATCAATAAGAGTAAACATGGTGCGAAAACGTTCCATGGTTAATCGAATTAACTGCTCTGATGGATGATGTTGTCGACGATAAAATGGACGTAGTGCGCGATACGTTTTCCGCACAGAACCATTATTTTCGAAATAAAATTTCACTATTTGCAAGCGTTGTTCAGGCGTGAGTCTATTCAGGATGAATTGCCAAACCAAACTGAGAATAAATCACTTGACAGCTGTTAAATTGGTCGCCATCTTGAAAAGTAATGCCAACTTAAAGTTCTATACCTCTATAAAAAACACCCTTTAGTTTAGTACCACTTCAAAATTTCAGTTTGTAAAGGAATTTAAAAGTACAAAAGAGAAAACAATTGAATAAAAAATTTATTTTTCAAAAATTCTAATGTCGAGAAAGGAAATAACGAATCCGATAATTACGTTCTGTGTATTCCTTTGTCCTCATCCAACCAACGACAGATTTGCTAAGGTATGTAGGGCGTATCTGAAGCCATCTACGCAGCGTTTATAGAATCTATTATTGTATTATCCAGTCTAAGCTTGCAGGTTCCAGTATTTAGAACCACACCCGAAATCACCGCATTCTAGCAGGAAGGGTACTGGCTTATTAGACGTGGCTTATTTAGGTTAAAAATTTAAAAAAACCTTCTCATCACATTTTCAGAAAATCTTCATTGTATTCAGCTGTAAAGAGAAATCTGTTAAAACCTTTGATACATTTCCGAATTTCCTTGAAGATGTGAGAATCCTTTTACATTTCTCAGCGAAATATTTCTTTATTTTCCAATAAAGAATGCTTTTGGTATGAATTTATTGCAAAACTTCTTTTGTTTGCTCATATTCTTTAGTCATCGATCTTCTTTAATGCATCCAATGATATATTTTGATGCTGGTTTTTATTATTCTCTTTTTCTTCTTCTTTTTTTTTGGTTATACTTTCCTGTTTGAGATAAGTAAGCCACACTAATTTATGCCTGCATTTAAATGAAGCAATAAATGTTTGGGAATTTCCCTTTTTTTTTTTTCTTTTAAGGGGATTTTCTTTTCTTTTCTGCTAAACAGGAAATCAATATTTGTTAAACAATTTTTTCTTGTTCTTTTTGGTTTACTGTTGTCACCGGAAGTTCTTATACCCACATCTCTTTACTTACATCTCTTTACAGAGCGCAGAGGGCTTATAAACATTTTGGCAAACTAACCAGCTAACCAGACTACAATACAATGACGTACAATACTACATATATATACACAATATAATACATGATCTATGATATATTGTGACAATGTCATTGATAACCAGGGTTACAACATGCAATCTATGTACAATGAGCGATGATGTTGTATATGGTGTTGCCAGCAACAACAACAACAACAAAAAAGAAAAAAGAGAATGAGAAAAAACATATCAACCAAAACCAAAACACAGAAACTGTAACATACTCATGTCTTCTTGTGTCTCATGTCTCATGTCTCATGTATGTCGGGAATCATTTATTATACACACACACACACACACATACATAAAGATCAAGAGAGCATAACATTAAGGCATTGAAAAAGTAAAGGAATATACAAATATAAAAACTCTGATATGTACATACATACACATACTTATATATGTATGGGTGTATATAAGAGCAGAAGAGAGTGCGTAAAACTAAAAAAAGGCGAGCGTGTAAGGTAGGGCTCAGCTAAACTTATTTTTTGACGGTGTTGTTGTTGTTGTCGGTGATGATGATGCTGATGGTTTTTACCTTTTCGAGTCATTAATCATATTGACAAGTGTGATTGGATTTATTTATGTATTGAGCTTTAAAGGCATTTAACGTTTGTAATATATTAACAGGAAAATGGGGGGGAAACTACAAGTTGTTTGGAAAATTAATTCCGGCAGGTGTCAAGCAAAATCTTATAAATATAAGGCCTTATAAAAAGTATCCGGGTATATTATTACTGTAGTGTACTACTACAGCCACACGATTCATTGTACTGCCTTCAATCCATCTATACAGCGTGTCTCTGTAATGCTTCATGCACTTCTGATGCCTTGACAATAAAGGTACCCTCATGCATAGTATGTACTTGCTTTGACAAGCCTCAGGATGTTGTTGAGTATCAGTAAGGGTAACTTCATGCCTTGTATTTGACACGTCTTCAGATGTTTTCTTCTGAGATGTATTAACACCGCCCAGTATGTGTTCTCCTCATAGCAGAGGCTACACATTGAGCTTGAAGCGGCCCCTATCCTTAACAAGTATTTCGAGTCTACAAAGCCCGTTCAAAATGCTGCATACTTTCCTTAGGCTTTTGCTGAATTGTCCGATGCGCTTCTTCACTTCAGATTCAAATTCTCTTTAAATTTGTTGTTGTTGTTATGATGTCTGTATATGCCTTTGTCATGAGTGCCACAAATAAGAGTTCACATTCACAAACCCGGCTTTGCTTAAGACAATTTGACAAAGTGTGGCCCGATATTTGGTTATCAGCACTTTGCCTCGGATACTTTTTATATGACCCAATAGAAAATGAAACTAAGCTGCTATCAAGCATGGAATAACTTTTAAAGAACGGGGAAATGAGGGGGTATTTGAAAACAGTCATGCTTATGCCTAAGCATACATTCCAGAATTTGGGTTTATGTCTTGGCTAAGTTGTAGCACTAAAGGAGAACATAAAACTTTTAAAAAGAAAGAAAGTAAGAATGAAAGAATGAAAGAAAGAAAAGGCCTCACTCCCATTAAACTACATACTATGCTTAACACAGAGTAGCACACAGCACACATCAACGTCCAACGATGACGAGAGAGGTGTGATTGGCGCATTATTGGCTAAAACTCTTGCATGCAACATTTTTCTATATTCTTCCTCACCAATTGGTCGCCATGAGCCACGTCGATAGGGTTTTGGTATTTGGCCAGTCTCAGCATGATTCGATAGATTCATTACCAAATCCTCAAGCATTTGTGAGCGTGTACGTTCCTGCATGCGTGCAAATTTTGGCGCTGAATATGAGGCTCGTTCGCCATTAACGATTTTCGTTAAAAGCCATTCTCTGAAATTCGAACAATTAAATGGAAATCATGGCATTCAGTTCGTTCTTCATGTTCTTTGAAATTACCTAAACATGGGTCCTTTTTCGAAGACTGATTGTTCCCACAAATAGGGTTTATAGGCGCCCACTTCGTCTCTCGTTACCACCGATACCTCATAGCGTGTGGGTTTATGTTTTATTCTAGCCGAAACTCGAACCTTTTTTTTTTTTTTGTTGGAAAGAAAATAAAGGAAGGAAGGAAAGAAAACCAAAGAATGTTTAAAAGAAAGCAGTCAGCATTTCTTTACTACTTACCAATATAAACGTATGTAGAAAATGACTTTTTATGCAGGCAGGACTAAAGCGGGTATTATCAGCCTCCAGAAATACCACACAAACGATATCATTGCCTATATGGCGTTTCCGTTGAAGCTTTTGAGGATCATGACGTTCGTATGGCAATAACGTTGAGACATGAAACATTATCTCAATATTACGCCAATTTGTGTAAACAGAAAACAGACCTGAAGTGGAAGATAACAAAACGATTAACTCCGGTGTGTTAGCAGAAGCAGAAGGAAACAAGACTTTCAAACAAACCTGTCAAGTCATGTACTGTATCAAGGCCACCTTTATATTTATCGAAACCCTTTAAGCGCACACGATCGCCTAACAGCGTTAAGAACTCATCGAAAAGCAAAGAATTCTCATCATTATCCAGGATTTGCTCTTCCGTATATTGATCCTCTTTAACATAAATCACACCAACTTTTAATTCCGATTTTATAAAAACCTAGAATTACGTAAAATTGTAATAAATTGGCTGGTGAATGCGGAGGAAGAAAAATAATTGAAACACGATAGATATACTTGATCCAATTTCAGCAACTCTTCGGGCGTATCTGGCAATTGGCCCAAAGTTAAAGGAGGATTTAGATTGACTTCTTTGCCCAAGGAACGCACCACTTCCTCGCGGTTATATCTAAGGGAATAGCAATTCAAGGATTTAAGGACTTTAGCTAGTCAAAAAATAGGCCGTATACCTGTCGGCAAATACACAAGAGGCGGGTATAAGACCATGTACTGTATAGGAACCAGCGCGTACTAATATTCTAAACTGATCACGGCCATTTAAAGTTTCCTGTTTTATTGACAATATCACCGGTCCCAGATCCTCATCGCTGGTAAAATAATTCCAATGTTCGCAGCCAAAGAAATATTTCTCATACGTTTCCTGCTCCACCGAGATAAGTTCGAAGGCGCCATTTTGTTCCCATTGTTCCTCGATTGTAGTCTTTTTCCTAGGACTTAAATATTCGCTTAAAAATACAACAACAAGGGCACATCCACAAATACAAAACAAACGAAAGGAACACAAAAAAACAACAACAAAAAAACAAACAAAAAATGAAAAAAAAACCACACCGAAAACCAAAGAAAAACTAAAGAGAAAACAACAAAAAAAAAACACTTTAAGGATTCCTTTGCCCCTGTACCTGGGTGTAGCCTCAGAATCTTCATCATCTTCATACAGATCACTACATTCCCTTTCCAAGTATGCATCGCTACTATTGCCCCCACGTATATCCTCATGTTCCGAATCACTTTCATCCCATATGGTGTGCGTAGGTGGCAAAGTGATCTTTTGTCTCGAACATTCAATCCAATAACCGGGGGTAGGTGTTAAATTGTGCGGATATTCTTCACAAAATTCATCTAAAAATACAAAAATTAAGAAAAATTGAAGCATACATTTGGAAGCTTCATAGTAAACATAAAAATTGTAAAGCCATTTAATGGTAGGATAATTTAGTTCAATTTTTAAAAAATTATCTCAAATTTTTTGAAGCGTAGAAGTCGTTTGTGACTCATCACCGTAGTTGGATTTAACCTCTTCGAGAATAGTATATTAAGGTATAGTAAGGCATCCATTAAAACTAGATGTCTTCCAGCGAATAAAATTGTTCTCATTTTCATAACCACAAAATTTAGAGGCATACCTGTAGGCTTAAGCTTTAAAATTCATTTTTTTAATTTTCCCCTGTTTAGGCTGCAATTTGCAATAATTCCTTATATAAGCTATCCTCGAGACACATTTATTGAAATAAATGTATATAAATGAAATAAATTTTTTAAATAAATAAAATCTATAGCATACCTTAGGCCGCTACATTAACACATTAGGCACGTATTTTTTAAGTTCATTAATGTAATTATTATTGTAACAGGTCTGTTGATTTGTTAATTAATTAATAAAGTATATAATCACTATAAATGTATTCATAACGTCTGTGTACGTACATACAAACATATATACATATTTTCACTAGCCCTTATTGTATGAGACTAGTTGCTGGCATACTTTTAGGCTCTGTGTGCGAGCTTTCATAACAAACATAAATAATCACACCAGCTACCTGCTCTTGGCATATTTTTTTTTTATTAATTCATATAATTTCATGGAATATTTATTAGAAATTTCATGTTGGAAAATGAAAACAAATAAAATTTGGGGAAATTTTCCTGAGCCTTAAGAGCTTTAATTAAATTTGTTGACAATGATTTAGCAGTAATTTTTATAGTTATTATTTAACTGTCATAACAAATTAATATAGTTTACTATAACAGTTAAATTTAATTAAAATCATTGTATTTTTCATTAATATTTTCCCATTTCATAAAATTATTCAATATTTTACCCCCTAATGTAGGCTTTAAAAACAAAACTTGTTTCAAAAAATTTCTTAAACATACTGACTAATGAAAAAATTACCTTTAACGTTTAAAAAGTTGTCAACAAGCATGAAATTTTTATTAATGCCAGTTTAAGCGCCTAATTGTATGCTTTATTTACTTCCTCTAAGCTAACATAACAATATCAAATTTGAATAATGGTCCTGGCTATTCAACCATGTGTCTATAATTTAAAACAAATACATTTAATTTATTTACTTTTTCGTTTTTCTCAAAAGGCAAATGCCAATGAATTATGCTTTATTTTACTTAGTTTGCATAATTCTACGAAATCTTAAAGACCGATAAATTATGTTAATTCAGCCTTACTCAGCCTGAAGGTAAATAATGTCGAAATCAAAAGAAAGAATTGATTATTTGCATTTATTTTTTCAAATAACACTCTCAGAGATAAGCCTAAAAATAGGCAATAATTAAATTTTTTGTTTATTTAAACTTTAGACTAATGAAATTATTGGCTGTAAATGGACAATTTGTATAAATAGAAAATATAATGATTCCTTTTTAAAAGACAAATATAATGACGAAAACATTTTAAATGCCTGAAAATAGGCTTTAATATTTTTACTTTGTTATTTTATTTAAAAATTATAGCATACTTGTAGGCAGCAAAAGTGAAATGAAATATCTTCTTAAACCAGTTTTTTAAACAATTTTTGCTGTACGTCTATGAACTTTTTAAAATGCCTGAATTTTGATTGTTGTTCGTTATTAAGAAACTTTCATTGTATTTTATTTTACAGCAACATAATTAAGTCTATATGGCCTTTAGAAAAGTTGAAACTGACTCAATTACATGCAGTTCATTTAAATAGAGTGCTTGTAAGCATATACACACGAAAAACATTTCACTGGCAACATGTGTTGCTGTTGCTGTTTTCCAACAGAATACAATATTTTTAAGCCTGTTTATAGGCAACATTTGTTTGGAAAAAACATAAACACAATAGCAATTTGTTAAAATTGTTAAACTTTTATTAAATTCAAAGGGGTTAGGAATTTAATAAGCTAGTGAAAGCCCAAAAAGTATGCTATGATTGTTAGCTAATGACAAAAGGAATCTGTTTTAGCTTTTGAATGCCTTTGAAATTAATTAAAATTTTAAGAAATGAATTGAGAAAAATAAGTACTAATGAAATCTCTAAGTTCTAGCTTAAGTATGTAATTTTAAACAGTCGCTTATAGCAGACGTTTATAATTTTCGTCTACATTTGTACTAAATTTAATTTATTTCTATTCATGTAATTTAATGCTTGCAATTGTAAAATAATGTGTAATGACTTATCATTTTCCATAATAAGCATTAATTTCAATCAATTTTACTACCAAATCCTGAATGTATGCCACAGTTTTTTAAAATTAAAATTTTTTGAACTTCAGCCATAACTTTAATTATAATCTGCAGTTTTTTTTTTATTGTAATTGTTTGCGGTTTTGTATTGTAGTGTTAAGCGTTAATTATGTGTGGAGAAATTGTTTTAACTTTCATATGTAAATGCCTAGAAATATGCCACATATCACGTTTAATTAAATTTTTCATTTCACATGTAACCACAATCATAATTAAATATGATATGTATGGCCAATAAAATACCATTAATAATGTTAACAATTTAAGGTAATTATAACACCCAGTAATTTAATACGTTTAAATAAATAAATCTGCTCCCTCTGCCTTAAGTTAGGCTTTAAGTTAAGGCAGAGGGGGAAGCAGATTTTCTTTTAAAGTTTTATAAAAAATACTTATTTTTTTTAAATTGTTACTTCTATTTTTATTCTTCTACCTTCAGTTTATTTGTTATTTTACCTTGTATAGCATACTTTTGGGTGGTAGTTTTTCTTTTCACTTCTTACCTTAGTTTCTCTTTTTATTTTTGGTTTATTTGAAAAGTTTTTTCTCGATTCTTTTCTTACGTTTTTTGCTTTAGTTTTACTGGTTGTTTTTAATACAATTCATTCGAAAATATCTGCTTCTCTTAGCATTTATTCTATTGCATATTTAAGGGGGTTAGAGATTTTTTTGACAGTTGAATAGAAAAAAAAAATACAAACAAAAAATGAATAGAAAGTAACAGATCAACAATTTCATAAAATATATTGAGAAACTTTATAAATACCTAAAAGCCAATGGCAAGTTAAAATAAGTATGAAAGCATACCTCAATGCCTTAAATTTTTTTTTAAGGAAAATTTTGTAGAGTTTTGTTAAAATATCATTACTTTGATGTTGGTTAATGAAACAATACCTTTTAAGAAATTGGAATTAGTTTATCAGCCTAAAAGTAGGCAACATTTTATAAAATTTAAATAAATGTTTAAGAAATGGTAACATTACTTTATCATTTTTTTAAATAAAATTAATCTTTTTAGAAAGTTCACTGAATATGTAACCCCGAAAATATGCTTTACATTTTCATAATTTTCAATTAGTCTGTACAATATATATATATATATATATATATATATATATATAACTCCAAACTCCTAGAATTGCTTATTTGCAAACTTAAATACTTCTTTGTTACCTTCTTTGTTCTCTGTAATCCGCCTATTAATTAAAATTTTGTAAAATTTCTCCTCTTTTTACGCCCCCAAAAGCGTTTTGTTTTACTTTGCAGGTAATTCAAGTATTTAAGTCCATCGTTTTATACTTTTTCTTTATTTTAAACATAATTTTTCCTTCTATTTTTCTTAAAAATTTATTTTAAATACTACTTAGCAACAGGTTTTCAGCTATTTTTCAATATCCCGCAAAGTAGTCTTTAATTTTTTAGCTTTTTTATTTTTCAGTTAATTATTATAATTACTTTGGCTGTCGTAAATAACATAATATGTTGGGGATTTTTTTATTAATAAATATTCACTTTACCTTAACGTATGCAATAGGTTTTGTAAAATCGTTTTGCCTTAAATTATGCTATGGATTTTTGTTTGAAGAAAAATAAGAAGTTATGTTGTATTTTCTTTACTTTTTAAGAGAAAAACCAAAGCAAGTGTTTCTGTATTTTAAATAAGCCTATAAGTATACTTTAGGTTTTGTTTACAAATTAAAACAACAGTAGACTTTCAATAAACCTGGCCGTAATTTTTTTAAATTTTATATTTCTTTTCAAAGTTTATGAAACTAAGATTTTTATTTTCATTTCCAGCTTAATCTCCTTAAATGTTTACTATTAAACATCCTAGAAGTACGCTTTAGTTTTTTATTTTTACGTATATCTTAATTGTTTCCATTGTTTCTGTTGGCCATTCTTAATTAAAATCTTAAGTTTTATTGAAAAGCATTTCAAGTTTTAATTTTCATACAGAAGAATAGTTGTTGTCTTTGACGACAAACCTAAAACTATACTTTACCTTTCATGAAATATGTTCTTTTCTTTTAGAGTAAATGACATGACAGGTATTTTAAATAATAATAAGCACTTAAATTAATAATAAATAAGGAAATAATAATTGAAATATCTATTCTATTCTCTTCTATTTATTTTATGTTAACGATGACCCTGAAAGTAGGCCATGACTTTAAACAATTTATAAAATTTAATGGTTTTCTATTGTGTTAAATGGTTGATTAAGGAAATTGAAAGGTTTGTGCAGCTGGTTATAAATAAAGCTTTAAAAGTTTAAATGTTAGACATCTAGATTGAGTTTTTAAAATGCCTTAAAATATACTTAGAAAATAGAGTAAGGGAAACTGTTTTTAATGGGGTTTTATGTAACAAGTTAATGAAAGTAAATTAAAGTGTTAAACAAGTTCTAACAGGAAACACTGGGCTATCGCAATATTCTCAGTAGCATTTTAAGAAATCGCATACCCATGGAATTGGTCAGATATGGTACTCGGAAAAGACGCAAAAATCTTGACCATATGATCAATGTCTTCTGCAGCAGCTGTAGAGACGAGAGAAAGAAGGGAGGGTCTATGTCCTTTTCCTTTTGGGTACATGTCCAGCATTGTAACGTAGTAAAAGGAAGCACTTGAAATTTTAGTATGCAAATAATCTTACTAATCTATCACAAATCAAGATTCGGAGCCTAATTACTACAACAGCAGATTTAGATGGTTCCAGTCTTAGGGAAGAATGAAAAACCATGTGTCATTGCGCATCACATTCATCTTTCTAGAAAACATTTTAGAGCTTTAACAAAATTCAAAGCACGCTTTAAGGTTTTATTAACAAAATTGGAAGCATACTTTTAGGTTTTGTTAAAGGGTTTTTAAATATAAAATGTACTAGTAAATATCTGTATTGAGAAGGTTTTTTTAATTGTAATTGACTTCTTAAAATAAAAAAGAAATTAAATTAGGATTTTTTATATAATTTTCTGTAGTATTGTTTAAGGCTTTAATTAAACATTATTTGACCATTTTGTATTTTAAGAAGGGTTTAAAGTTTAAGAATTAATTATTTATATGGTATAACTAAAGGTAAGAGGATTAAATGGTAATTTATTTCCAAATTCAAGACAAAATTAAAGTATACTTTTAGACTTTAGTAAATTTGCTTTACAAAATATTTCTGAGAAATTGATAAATCATAATTTTGAATAGATCATTTATATTTTGAATGCTTTTGTTTTTTGCAGCATACTTCAAGGTTACTTAGTTAATAAAAGTTTTTTAATTTTTATTAAAAAGCAATTAGCTTTTCTTGGTAGTCTTTTAAAACATAATTTATGGTAATTATTTTGTAATAAAACTGAAGACATAAGAATTAAGAAGAAATAAAATGAAACCCTTAAAAAATAAAGTCTACTTTTTTTTTAAAAGAAACCGAAAGAAAAAACCAAAGAAAAAAATTTCATAAATATTTTTTCTTTCTCTTGCTATTTTTCTGTGCGGAAAATACTTTGAATACAAAACTTTTAAAGACATTGTGAAAAACTAAAACGAAATGGAACGTAACGAGCAGAATCAAATATGTGTGCATATTTGCAGGCGAAATGTCAAAAACTCATGTGAGTACAAGTTTTTTTTTCACAAGAAAGAAATTGAAAAACATAAACAAAAATAACAACAACAAAAAAGGCACTACTTTTTCTGTATGGATGTTACAGAAGTGTGTTTTTGTATTTCAAAAAAATATAAAATGGCTTGACTTGGCTGGTTGGCAGCACTCAAAAGTATGCATTGAATTATTTATAAATAAAATATTACACACTCACTTTAACTTTACATCGCTTAAACGAGTTTTGTAGGTGAGTCAGCGAGAGAATATGGGAATGTTTAAACTTTAAACGATGTGCTGACAAAGTATATGAAACAACAACAACAATGCTAACATTAATAATAGACAACGCCTTAAAGTATGCTCTAAAGAAAACTATATTTTTATATTAAAATGCAACAAAAAAAAAATGCAAATGGAATAATATTTCCATATTATAGTATAGCCAGTAAATAAAAATTACCCTTTGCTTTATTAAAAATGAGGGAACAGAAAAGTTAATAGAAAAGAGCAAAATTGAAATTTAAAGCATACTTTAAGGGGTGTTAAATAGAGAAAAAAAAAGTTAACAGAAAAATATAAAAATTCTGGAGGCTTAAAGAATATTTGAAACCCAATGAGAAGTAAATTTAGACTACAGTTGGCTCAATTTGATAATTATATGTATTGTTCATATGTTATCTATTCTCATGGTTCCAATGCGGAACAAATGCTTTCCATATTAGATTTAAAAGATCAAAGCATAGCTTGATTGAGATAAAGGCCCTTGTCAAACTAAGTAAGCTTGAGCTAATCAAAACTTTTCTTAAGCGAATGCAATAAGAGGTGTTCTGAGTCATGTTCAGACTGTAACTGGTCTCTTGAAGGGGCACTTTAGACGCTAGGTACACATATTCATCCTATTCCCTGTTTCTACAACATAAATAAAAATATTGAGCTCAAAATATATTTAAAAATTATAACTACAGGCATAAATCAGCGCAAATGTATGGCAGAAGCCTGTCATATATGTATGTATGTATGTATGTGTTTTCATCAAATGAAATATAGTGAAAAATGTCATACACTTTCCCTCGAAATAACATTTTTCTTCTCTTTTATTTATTTTAAAATTGAAAGCATACATTTAGGTGTAAAAATTCAATTTTATGTATTCATTTCTGATATGTATAGCAGATAATCAATGTGACAAGCCAATTGCTTTAATAAACAACGAATAGCTGCCAAATAATTCAATTAAATCGGTACCAAAAAATTGAGTTTTAATTTTCAAGGAAATTGGTTTTAAAACATATTTTTAGGCGAAACAGTATACATTTTTAATACAAGTGCTGTTTATATGGATTTTGTGTTTTGGCAGTACGTTCATGTCTCGGTAGAAAATTTACTCCTTTTTTTCCAAAAAAATTTCAATTAAATTAGCAAAAATGTGTACCAAATCCATTATTTTTTACCTTTTTTTTTGGAAAACAATACATTTTAAAAGGTAATAGATTTACTACTATTTTTGTTTACATTAAAACTTGAATTTTTTTAATTAAATTAACAAAAACTTATACTTGCAATTAAGGTTTCAATTCCGTTTTGTAAAATTACGGTTTTGAAAAAAGGTACTAAATTTACTACTATTTTTGTAACTTTGAATATACGAAATTTAGGCTTAATGAAACGAATGTGTTATTCATTATTTATTACAGATTATAGGAACAACTTTTTTAAAATATAAAAAAGGTAGTAGATTTACTACTATTTTTGGTTTACTTTTACATCTAAATTTTCGAATTTATTAAATTAAAATATTTGCTTTTAATTTATTTTTTAAATAAATTTGTTTTAAGAAACTTATTATTTTTAAAAGGTAGTAGATTTAATACTAATTTTATAAAATCTTTTTTATTTTTGTTGTTTGTTTTCTAAAGTTAATTAAAAAAGTGTTTTGCTTTTTATTTATTTTTGTTTTCAATGTCTTTCCTTTTATTTGTGTGTGTAAGCCTTGGAATGAAATCCTTGTCTATTATTGTTTCTTATAACTTTTGTTTTTATCCCTCCCTAAAAGTATGCTGCTTTATTTATTAAATAAATTCTTTATGACTTGAATACAAAATGTAATTGTTATTTAATTGTAGAACTTGATAAGAAATAAAAAGAAAGAAGTAATATATACCAGACAGTTATAACAATCTCTTACGTTTTACTTTAGACAATTAAATAAAGCATAGCATACTTTAAGGCATGTTTGAAGCCACAATAGCTTAAATATAAGCCAGCTATAGAATAAAATGGAAAAGCAGAAAAGGCAGAAAAATAGAAATTGAAAATAATGTTTCTTGTTAAAATAAATCAAAAATATTGTAATTTAAAAATATTTTTATCTCTCAAGCCTTATGATATGCTATATTAAATGAAATTTTAAGCTAAACGTTTAGTTTTCGAGAGAAATAAATCCTTAAACGGAAATGAGCTTTTATTAAGATAAACTTATCAATTTTTGTAAACAAAAATTCTGAAGATTTCCTTGTTCTCTTGTTTGCTTACTTGCCTGTTTTTCAGCCTTAAAATATGCTTCATTTTATGCATTAAACTTTTATAAACTATTTAGTGAAAGTAAAACTTTTTGGCATTTTAGGAGAGGTGAAGGAAGGCGAGATGTTGCGAGAACAATTAAGGAAGAAAAGTTTTTGTGCTTCAAACAGAATAGACAGTTCAAGAGAGAGGGAGTACGACAAAGAGAGAGAGAGAAGGAGAGAGCCGGAATGTAGAAAATTGTTTGGCTTTTTATTTAACAAATCTCAAACTGTCATTTAAATATTTGACAGTTCATTAAGCCTGGCCATGTATCATACGAAATTAGTTTCACTTGGCTTCCATTTTGCCTTGTTTGTTTGCTCTTATAAAAGCAAGCAGGCCAGGGGAGTAGAGGTGAAGCGGATTCGTTTTTTCCCCCTGTTAGCTTAGTTTAAATAAAATAAAACGTTTTGTATATAATAGATCTGTGCCAGTCATATCAAGGTTTTATGGTATTAATTAATGTTTAATATACTCTCTCAGCAGATGTGTTGACATACTGCCTATCACTCAAACCTAAAAGTAGGCTATACTTCTTGATGTAGTGATGGGGGGTTTTATTAATTATAATCAAAATACATACAGAGATTAATCAAATCAAATTGGCTTTATGATTAATATTGTATGTGCTGCAAGAAATTGAAATATTTTTACCAGCTGTGACTTTTGCTTGAGGGAAATACATGAAATCAAGTCTAAAAGTAGGCAACATTTTTTGGCAATTGATTAATTATGGCAAAATTACATTTAAATTTAATTAAATAAAGAAAATTTTATGGTTTCAGAGTAAATTGAAAAAACGTACTAACTTCACTACTTATTAATTACAAATTGAACCAAAAATTAAGATTTTAGTCTTAGGTACTTTTTTTAAAAATTTATTCAGATATAAAATGAGTAACTCTCCTCATTTCTTTTTCCACTATTATTGACAATTTCATGATATCAAACAATACTGACTATAAGGGTCTCAAAATACAATAAAAACAGAAACAAATGAAATTTTAATAAATAAAAATTCAAACCTCACTTTGAGGCTACTGCAGCAGTCATCCATCCATACGAGTGTAAGGACAAATATTTTAAAAATAATTTGAAAAAATATTGCTTTTTGTATAAAACCAGCACGTGTTCAATAGCACAATAACTTTAACAGTAAAATAGAATAGAATTGATAAATTTAATAGAAAACAAAACTCACATATCTTTTGTGTGTTCAATTTTATGCTTTAGAACAGTATCTTAAAGGAATTTCATTATAATTTCATTCCAAATCTTCTTAGAAAGAGTAAAAAAATTTTAATCCTTTTTTAATTTAGAGTTTTTGAGAAACGGTAGTAGAAAAGTACTTTTAGAAAATACCTTAAGACATATTTTATGTTATAATGGTTCATAATGGCTAAATTTGATTGAAAATCCTTTATTTTTAAATTTTAGGAAAAAGTAGTAGAAAAGTACTTTTTCGAAATAGATGAAACTTAGTTCCAGCTCTAAAATATGAAAGATATTACTTGTTCATTGATAAAAATATAAGGAAATTGATATTTTAAAATAGTAGTCAAAATGTAAACTGAAAAAATAGCATCATTTCATAGAAGCAAAGAGTTAAAAGTTTATTAAAAATACTCAGAAACTGATAAGTAAATAAAATTTCATTAAATGTTTAATTTTCTAAAAGAGTAGTAGAAAAGTACCTTTTTGAAAAAAGTTAAAAAATTAGTATTTTGTTAATTTATGACCAATATTAGCTATAATTTGAAATAAAATCAGTTCAATTTATAATTTAAAATAGTAGCATAAAAGTACTTTTTCTTATACAGTGAAAATATGATACATTTTAGGTAGCAGGTAAGGGATTAAGACATTTGAGAGATAATTTATTCTCTTTTAAAAATGTAGTAAAAAAGTACATCTTAAAAACTTTTTCAATTGTAGAATTTTAGTACCTAATAACTCAAATAACACAATTTTTCAAAAGTAGATTAAAATGGAAACGAATTAAAAAAAGGTAGTAAAAAAGTACTTTTTTCAACCAAACAATTATTTCATTCCTTTAAGTATGGTGTCTCTTTTGTACCATAATAATTTTTTTTTATTCAAATATTCAAACGTTACTTTTACGTAACCTCTATGCTTTGCATATATTTTTGTTGCTGTTGTTATTGTTGTTGTTATTTTTATCGTAAAAACTGTATGTGACAATGTAACGGTTATAGAAATTTTTCAATATGTTTACACACACGTATTACAACCACACTTAGAATAACAGAAGGCTCCCTAGAGGCTCTCTGTAAAATTTATGTACGCAGTTATTTTTATTAAAAAGAACGAACGAAGAAAAGTAATAAAAAAGAGTAAAGGGAACAGCAGTAACAACAACAACAACAACACTAATGGTAAAGTATGTTATCAATACCTTGGATTGTTAGTAGTATAGTTGTTGTTGTTGCTGTTATGAGAAAGAATACCGTTAACAATGATGTTTTTTGTGTAAATAACCGGGAGAGTATGATTGAACAGCATAGACAACTACATACACCACCACAGTGTGTAACAACTTTTACGCAACATCGTTGTTTTACACAACATCATGCATTCTTCTTTCCCGCATTCTATTCAATTGAAATACAGTGTAACGAACGTTTTACTTTTTGCAGGTTTTTTTTGGCGAGAGTGGGAGTAATTTAGCTTTTCTAAGGAAAATGTTGCGCGTATGGTGTGTGTTTACATTATTAACAAGTTTTTGTTGTTGATGTTTTGTCATTTGCATTGTTTTCAGCGCTATTCTGCTGTCAGTTTAAATTAATCATGTGCTCTCAACTAGTTTTTTACGTGGTTTTTTCTCTCTCTCTCTCTCCCCCACGTATTTTGGTTATGTTTTGGGTGTTTTGGTTTGCTTGATTAGTTTGCTCATAAAGCACAAAAGGGTGGTTGTGGTGGTATCAAAATAGAATGTAGGAGAAAAAGAGAGGGGAGTGAATGGGAGAGGTTTATGTAAGTTAAGTAAAAGTAAAACCAGTTTTTCTCATTTCGTAACAGTCAATGTCAATCAATCATTAGTAATAATAAAAAAAAGGAGAGAGAGAGCGGGAGAATACACATAAAATCTCTGTGCACGAAATACATTGAAAGTAAAACTAAAAGAACAGGTTTCACTTAAACCAAGAGAGTACACGTAATAACTTTTACTGTTAAATTAGATTTCAATTATGGTTTTTGAGTAATTTAAAAAGATTTGGTTTGGAAAATCGTATCATATTAAAAATATCATTTAGTTTTCTTCTCCTTCTCTTTTCTTTGTGCTGTATAAAGTTGTTGTTATTTGTAGAAATATTTAATTACCTCAAGGAAATATATTGCCATTCTAAGAAATGCAGCAACAACTCTTAAAGTGTTTTAAGCGTTTTAATGTTATTTAAACACGAAGAGGGAAGGTATTAATGGAGTATTATCCTGCCTCTGTCTCTGCCTCTGTCTCTCTCTCTCTCTCTCTCTCTTTTTCTTTTATTATTGTTTACTGTTGTGTAACATTGATTTTTATTGTATTTACATTAGTTATTGTTGTTTTCTTGTTATTTAATAAAAATGTTTATGTTTATATACGTTAAGCATGATTAAACATGCAGCTCTCCAATATACCATGAAATGATAATGATAACAGCTACCCAAAAAAAACAGTTATTCTTTCATTGTTATGTTTATACTCTCACTCTTGCTGGGAATTTTTCATGTTGTTGTTGTTATTTTTCAAGAAATGTTTGATTTTTTCATATTTTTTCTTCTCAATGGCTTTTAAGAGATAATGGAAATAAAAATGGCATGTTAACAGTTAAGTTGAGAGCATTTTTGCAGGGAAGGGTATTATTAAAGTTTTCTTTAATTGTAAATTTGTATAGATCTTTAAGATTTTGTTTTTATGGCTAAATTTTATCGAAAATAGTTGGAGTTTTTGATGATTTTTGCAAATTTGTTGCTTTTAAATCAAAAATTTTAAATGAACTTAATTTTATTGGATTCTTATACAAATTTTATAAAAAAAAAAGTTTCTCTTCTTTTCCATAAAAAAGATAAATAAATTTGTTTTGCATACTTTTAGGGGATTTAAAAATATAAATTTGAAGCATTTTATAATGTGCTTAATTTGTTTCACACTACATTTAGCCGCAAGAAAGCAGCATGAAGTACTATGTAGCACGTTATTCAGTAATGGGTGACAACAACAAAAAACAACAACAATAAGAAATTAAACTTGTAGCTTTAACACGTCTAGCAAATTCCAAAAATAAAAAAAAACAAAAAAGAACAAGAAGATTTGCTCTAAGGAAAATCTCTGTGCTTCATAATGCCACAAAATGTGGCATACAACATGACAAACAAAAATCTTAAAATAAAAGATTTTTTTTCTCTTTTTCGTCTCTTCTTCTCATCTGTTTTTTCTGTTTAAAGCATCATAAAATCTTCTTGTTTTTTTTCTGGAAAAAATTTCGTGCGAGTTTCCTTGATCTTTTTCCTTTTTAAGAGCTTTACGCCTCATAGATTTTAAGCTTTAAGTTGTTGTAGTACAACAATAGTAATAGGGACTGTATTTAGGGGGTTTTATATACATATGTGTTTGTGTTTTTCTTAATAAAATTCTATAAGCATGTGTGGTTATAGCTAAAGAATTGGATTTTTATTGTATTGAGACGACTTCCTTTAGATAACAGCGGAAATCCTTTTCTCCATTTCTGTTTGTTTGTTAAGCTCACCAGCCAAACATTGTAATACCCGGAAAATATATTGTGACTGACTCTCTTCCCCACAACAGCTTCATTAAACATTTAATATTTTTTCTTCTCTTTTATTTGTTTTGTTTTTTTGAAAATCTGTTTTAAATGGTTTTTCATTGAAATTAATTTAAGCAATTATTTTATGGAAAGCAATGTTTTTTGTGGTTTTAGTTGAATAATTTAATTTTTAATTAATTTAATGTAAGAAAATAAAAAATAGTTGTTAAAATCTTTGAAATAAGTAAACTTATAAAAGAAATCTATTATGGAAATATAAATTTCCCTTGTTATCAAAAATATCCCTTGAAGGGAAATTTTTATATTCAACAATTACATAAAGATTTTGTAAATTTTGATCTTAAAACTTAATTTATATGAAGAATTTGTGGATATTATTGCAAATATATCACAAGAAAAAAATTTCCCTTTAAGGGAAATTTTCAAAAATTTAAGTTTTTCTGTTCTAGGTAAAATTGTGTGATTATTAACGTATTTTTTTTCGTTTCTTTTGTTGTATTAGTTTAATATATTGTTTATTTTTATTAGAAAAAACTTTTTCCCTTAGTCAAGAACTTATTATGTATAACTGTTGCTTTCATTATTTTTATTGTACTTTGTATTGTTGTAGTTTTGGAAATTATTGTCACGTAAATGTTAAGCAAAAAAATAAAATTTTTTTTAATATTTCCTTTGCTTGCATTTTATGTCCTTCAATCTCATTACTTTTGTTGTGTTTGTTGTTTAGGAGAGGAAGGGAGAGGGAGAGGAGAAGGAAAAAAATTTGTATGTCTAACACGTTGACAGTTTTATATGTCAATGTGACAACGGTACCATTTCCATTTCCTATTGTCTTTCGACACAGAAAAGAGAATCAAATTTCGCATACAAAACCGGTATACAAAACACAATTTTCCACTTAAAATCTGTATATATGTATGTATTTGTAACTGAGTGTAAGTAAGTATGTGTGTATTTTACTTCTCCCTCTCTCTCTCTATCTATCTTTTCCCTTCTCTATCTTACTATTTGTTATTGTTTTCATTAAAAATATCATTTCCATGATTGAGGTGCATTGCGGGATGATGATGATGACTGGTTGGATATTTCCGTTGGCAAGTGTTTTATTGTTTCCTTTTCTGTTGTTGTTGTTGTAGTTGTAACGATTTAATGAGTAGTTTATAATGTCAACATTATTTTCTAATTTTCATCCTCATACTTTTATTTTCTCTTTCATTCTTTCTCTCTCTCTCTCTCTCTATTTTTGATTCAATTAAATGCTGTCTGTTCATACCATTTGTCTCAGTGTTACCCGTTTTACTCATTTCGTCTGTGTCTAACTGTGTGACCGTGTATTAGTGTGCGTTAGTGTGCATGGCTGTTGAAAAGGCAGATGATATTGTTGATGAGGATGATGCTGTTGATGGCGGCAACATGATGGTTTTAGACAAGCGGGGGAAGGGGTGCCAAAGGGTTTGTTTCTTAATGTTTAAAATGTCAATTATTATTTATTGCTTTCGCTGAATGTAATAAAATACTTATGAGGGTTATAAAAGCGTAACGGTAAAATAATAATAAAAAAAATAACAGAACACTTTATGGCAGGAAAAGCTTAATTTCCAAAAAGGTAAAGAAAAGGACAGATTTGTGCTATAAATCATGAGCATAAAAAGACGATTTAAATTAAACAATTGATTACATTGTTTACGTAATTTACCTTTAGAAAGATACAATTTTATTTAAATAATTTATTACATTATTTCGTTTTTTGTTTACATATTTTCAACTTTTTACATTTTTTACATTTAGGTAAACAATTTAATTTTATGCATATTTTTCATTTATAAGAAATTCTCTAATTGTTTACCTTATGTAAACTATACTTTTCCAGTTTTTACATTGTTTACCTTCATATAAACAATTACGGTTCATTTAATTCATTCTATAAAATAATCTATTTATGAAATTATTTAAATAATCTATTTATGCAAGTAATTTTATACAATTTTTAACATTGTTTACCTTGATGTAAACAATTTTGTTTACGTTGGGCACCTTAATTGTATTTTCAATATGTAAAACTTTTTTATAATTAACTTTGTGAATTTTCTTTATAATTATTTGTTTTTTGAACTGTGAATATTCTGTCAATTGTACATACAATAAAGAAAAGAGAATTTTTTATTATTCCAAAATCAACCCCCAAACAAAAGGTACGTTTTTGTAAAATATTTTAATTTTACAATTTACTTATACATTTTTGGCTCAAAACGAGATATTTTATTTCGGATCCATTTACCCCAATTCCCCCGAAACAAATTTAATTTTATATAAATTTTTTATTTTTAAGAAATTTTTAGTGTAATTTTTCAAGCAAAGTAATTGTCATCCTTATGTAAAGTAACAGACAATAGCTTTTACTTTTGATTACCATGGCTTTGTAACACATGTTCTCTTCTTTACAAGCTACACAAGCAAAAATACATGTCCCTCCTGTTTGTGATGGAGCCACATGTGGTGAATATGAATTTAGGGTAGGGTAGCAGTCTTAGATTTTAATTTTGGGTTTCAACTTCCATGTAGGAATTGTTGTTGGTGTAAATTCAAAAATAACTATTGTTAGTTATGCTACTGCTAGCAGGGAGTGTAAAAAACAGACAGACTCTACAAATTTTATGCCACATTGCACACAAACACTCATTAACGTTGGCACTGCAGTCAAGTAAAACTGCACTAAGGGGTCAGCCGCAGTATAAAATGTAAATGAAGTAAAATATATGGTAACAGGAGGGGGAATACGAAAATAAAACAATAAACCGGTGGTGATAATATAGGTTAAGAAACTTTTACTCTCGCTCTTTTTCTCTATCTCTTTCTTGTTCTCTCTCTCTCTGTTAGGAGGCTTAAACAGAGGCAAAAAGGTCAAGGAAACTGTATATTTTGCAGCACATGCACTTCATTTTCTGTTTCGATTTCAACACCTTTTGCCGCAATACACAGAGTAAAGAAAAAAAACAGGAAAAATGTAAAACGTGTGGCAAAGAAATCTGTTAAAATTCTTGGTAAAGTAAATAACAGTAAAATAATGCAGTTACCCAAAGGGGTTAAACAAATTATGACGATATGTTAACAAACAAAAAAAGGAGAGGGAAAGCATTTTCTTACAAAAATTAAAATTCGGTTTTGTCTTTATATATCAACGAAAGCAAAATCTAAGTCTTAAGAAACTTTTGAAGAAAAATCGTGGTTGTACGTTGAAATTTACATTATTGATGTAAATAATTGAAAAGATTGGAACATTTCAAAATAATTAATTTTCCTAGGCTTACTATGCAAGAAAACTAATTTAATTTAGTGTTCTTCAATTGTTTACATCATGTAAAATATGTAAAATAATTATTTACATGAGCCAAATATATGTAAAACTTTTCGTTTCAGAAAATAATTTCAAGTAAATACGTCTTAAGCTGCAGGTAAACAATGTACATTGTAATTTTGTAATTGCCTTTATGATGTAAACATTTTCTTAAGCTTAAGAAGCAAGAAACCCTGTTACATTTAATAATTAGCAATTGTTTACCTTAGGTAAAATATGTAAATTAATTAATTACACAGGATCAATTAGAAAAAAACTGTAACAGAATACAATCTACAAACGCATTGAGCCTTACAATTTTATGTTAATGGCCTATAAATCTCTCTATCAATTATAATTTGCTATTTTTAAACCCCTTAAAGTACGCTTTAAACTTAAAAAACCATATTATCTCTTACAAGTTTGATTACAATTTCAATTATTAACCAATTTGTCAAATCATTGATGCTTAAATATTACAATTTTCTGAGAAATTTAATAAATTCCGCATGTGTTCTTTAAAGGATTTTTAACCACATTTGAATCTTTATTAAATAGAGAATTTAAATCCTTTCTCCATCCGTTGCCAATACCAGAATTATCACACACATCAAAGCAGTCAAGTCACAGTCATTAGTATGCAGCAGGCGAACTTTCAAGTGTCATTTCAGTTAAAAGCGTATATGATGAGCATATGATGTCGCCGACATTGAACATCATAATGATGGTGTGAGATTCGTAATGATCATCATATTTTACTTTCTTGATTTTATTATACAAACTGCATGCCGTATACGACACCACTCATACTGATGCCTCATGCATGCTTAAACAATTACAAATAAAGAAAAAAACCTTTAAGTTGTGTAAAGCAGGATGAAGAAAAAAATTCACATCTTGAAGCATAACCTTAGGCGTAATATGGGGTTTTTTTTGCTTTGCATTATACCCAGAGAGAGAGACAAATTTAAAAGGAATTAAATTAAAAGCTTTACGCTTGCCTGCTTTGTAAGACATTTTAATAATTAAGAAAAATAGCAGAAAAACCTGGGCTCAGCTTAGTAACAATAGGTTCAAAGGTCAAGGACATTCTGAGTTTCAAAAAATAATAAACTAAATGCAGTTTTATTTCCTTGCCTTGAAGATTTACATGGTTTTCATTATTTTCCATTTTATAATTGGTCATTATAATCCTTCAGTCAGGATTACGCCATAGCTTCTCACACCGCTTAGTATATCGTGTGTGTTAATTTGATACATAAGTGGCAGGACCTACACTTTAAAATCGACTTCGAACGACAGATTTATGAGAAACTTTTCATGGCAATTTGTTTACTCTCAGAGTTTTTGACAGAAATCTACTGAGAAGCAGTCGCTGAATAAATATTTTTTCATATTTTGTTTTGTTGGAGTTGTCTGAACCGTGGCTTCACGTCTACCAACACACTACCTACTACATTACGACGACTTCATTAGAAATCTAAAAACATCAGACACAACTTCTGCTCCCTACTTTCTTTAACACAAAATAAAGGAATTTTATTTATTGTGTTATTACAATATGTATTATTGTTTTCCCTTTCCTTAAAAATCGATCTTATTTAAAGATCAAAAAGAAAACGAAGGAAATTTACTAATTCCCTCATTAACTTCATCCTCTCTTAATAAAACCATACAAGACCGAGAAAAACTCCAATAAATTTTCTCGCTTCTTCTCTGTTTAACTCATAACAAAGGAAATTTATTTGTTCCCTTAACATTTTGTAACAACACCACATTACATTCTATAAACAGTTATGAATTTTATTTATTAAAACAACAAAAACAACAACAATTGCAACAATGCATTTCGCAACATTACAGAGTCTTTTTCTCAATTCGCTATTGTAAATCCAAATACAAAAACAACACATATTCTGTCTCATATGGTAAAACTAAATCAAGGAAATTTATATGTTCCCTGTATTCCCTTTGCTTACCCCCGTACTTAAGCTAATAAAAAAGCAATGTTCACTCACCCTATTTACACCACACACGAAATTCCCTCTTACACTGTGTTTGCTGTAAGGCAAGCCATTCTACTTGATCGGATTAATTGCTCATGTATTCTTGAATCATTTTCATACAAATTTCGAATTGACGAACAAAACAATTTCTTATGCATCTCGTTATAACACATTTAACACACACACATACACATACTTTTTTGCGACACCATTTTTTTCTTTTCTTCTTTTTCACTTTTCTGGGAGCACCCTCATAAACTTAATGAACTTTTTTTCTTTTTCGATTTACATTATTTTCTTTTATTTTTTTCATATAAAACTTATGATTTCTTATATTTGGTGATCTTAAATTACTTTTTAACACAAAATTTTAATAAAAACAACTGAATTTCACAATAAATTTTAAATTTTCTTTTCAATACACGAAAATAACATCCGACCTGTTGCGATTTTATTAAAGAAACTAAAAATTCCGCCGTTCTATTTACCAATTTCCCACTTTAGTACATAAAATAATTCGTTACTAAATTATTATGTACGACGGAATGGAAGGAGTTTTGTATGTTTTCATATGCTGCATGTTGTTGTTACTATTTTGTTTTCATTTGTTGGTACCCTTTGCTTGCCCACTTTCCTTTTGAGTGTGATCAATAGTGGTTGACTATAACGAATGTTGTTAATTATGGGCAGACCCGTGTTGCCACGACAAAAAAATATTGTAACCAACATTTGTGAAAAGAATCACCAAACAAAACAAAATTTAACCAAATTTAAATTTGCATACTTTTATTTCATTTCTTTTATATCTAAATTATAATTAATAAAAAAAGAAGCAAAAAAAACAAAATTAAATTTTAGTCTTACTAATTAATTCATTTTAACAAACAAAACAAAAGCTCTTTTTATAAGAAAAAAAAAATAACCAAAACCGGAAAAATGTACACATTGAATAAAAAAATTACCAATTTTGGTTAGAAATAACCCAAAGCGGCAACACTGTTCAAGATATAAAACATAACTACATACATAACATAAAACAACAACATTCAACGTATGAAAATGTATGTAAGAAGGCAGTAACGAAATTAAAGCAATATTTTTGTTCTAAAGAGAGAAATTGGTAAATAGAACGACGAAATTTTTAGTTTCTTTGATAAAAGCGCAACAGGTCGGGTATTATTTTCGTGTGTTGAAAAGAAAATTAAAAATTTATTGTGAAATTCGGTTGTTTTTATTAAAATTTTGTGTTAAAAAGTAATTTAAGATCATTAAATATAAGAAATCATAAGTTTTATATGAAAATAAATAAAAGAATATAATGAAAATCGAAAAAGAAAAAAAGTTCATTATGAGGGTGCTCCCATAAAAGTGAAAAAGAAGAAAAGAAAAATATGGTGTCGTAAAAAAAGTATGTGTATGTGTGCGTGTTAAATGTGTTATAACGAGATGCATAAGAAATTGTTTTGTTGGTCAATTCGAAATTTGTATGAAAATGATTCAAGAATACATGAGCAATTAATCCGATCAAGTAGAATGGCTTGCCTTACAGTAAACACAGTGTAAGAGGGAGTTCCGTGTGTGGTGTAAATAGGGTAAGTGAACATTGCTTTTTTACTAGCTTAAGTACGGTGGTAAGCAAAGCAAATATTGAATACAACGAATAAATAAATTTCCTTGATTTAGTTTTCAAGAGCAGGAGAGCGAAAGTTTATTGTTTTTGTACTTAGATGTACAATAGCGAATTGAGAGAAAGATAGAAAGAGAGAAAGAAAAGTTCCGAAATGTACTGTTGTTGTTTTAATAAATAAAATTCATAACACCCGTATACAATGTAGTGTTGTTACAAAATGTTTAGGGAATAAATAAATTTCATTTGTTATGAGTTAAACAGAGTGGAAGGGAGATACATATTTTAATGTTTTTGAATCCATAGGAGTTATTTTTGAAAAATTCATATATTTTGTTCTGTTATTATTTTAATAAACAAAAACAAGAACACAAAAAAAATAAAACAACGTTTACAATGATCAAAGATTAAAAATTAAATAAAAACCAACTAAATTCCACTAGAAGTAGAAAAAATTACAATTTAACGCTTAAATGCATCGACTCATTTAAAAAAACCGTAACAATGGCAGCATTGTTGGTGCACTTTAGTAGCAGCAGCAGTAGTAGTAGTATTAGCAGTATAAAAAACAAATACAGCCGTTCTAAATAAATGTTTTATTGTTGTTGTTTTGTTGCTTTTAATGAGCAAAGCTTAAATACTAATTTAAAACACAGTAAAAAGTAAATTCTTTAATCTTAATGGTGCATAAACTAAGCTAGGCAATAAAAAAAGAAAAAAGTCTCAAACCTTAATATAAAACGGTAACAACACAGTCACTCTTTATTAAAAAAAAAAACCAAAAAAAATATGCCAAAGAGAAATGCAGCAGAAAAAAAATCACAAAATTTACGCATACACACTACGTACGCATGAGCAACAGCAACTTTGAAATAAAAACAACAACATTCAACGTATGAAAACATAAGTATGCAGTAACGAAATTAAAGGGATATTTTTTGTACTAAAATGGGAAATTGGTAAATAGAACGACGAAATTTTTAGTTTCTTTAATAAAATCGCAATAGATCGGATGTTATTTTCGTGTATTGAAAAGAAAATTAAAAATTTATTGTGAAATTCGGTTGTTTTTATTAAAATTTTGTGTTAAAAAGTAATTTAAGATCATAAAATATAAGAAATCATAAGTTTTATATGAAAAAAATAAAAGAAAATGATGAAAATCAAAAAAGAAAAAAGTTCATTAAGTTTATGAGGGTGCTCCCATAAAAATGAAAAAAAGAAAAGAAAAAAGTGGTGCCGTAAAAAAGTATGTGTATGGGTGTGTGTGTTAAATGTGTTATAGCGAGATGCATAAGAAATTGTTTTGTGCGACAAGTGATTGTGGTCAATTCGAAATTTATTTGAAAATGATAGAATGGCTTGCCTTACAGTAAACACAGTGTAAGAGGGAATTCCGTGTGTGGTGTAAATAGGGTAAGTGAACATTGCTTTTTTACTAGCTTAAGAGGGGTGGTATGCAAAGTAAATATTGAATACAGGGAATAAATAAATTTCCTTGATTTAGTTTTAGCATATGAGACAGAATGTGTGTTGTTTTTGTATTTGGATTTACAATAGCGAATTGAGAGAAAGACTCTCAGTAATGTTGCGAATTACATTGTTGTTGTTTGTCTTGTTTTAATAAATAAAGTTCATAACAATGTATAGAATGTAGTATGGTGTTGTTACAAAATGTTTAGGGACCAAATAAATTTCCTTGGTTATGAATTAAACAGAGTAGAAGGGAGATAGATATTTTAATGTTTATGAATCCATATAGGAGTTATTTCTGAAAAATTCAAATTTTTCCTAAGAAATCCTCTTTAACCGTGTGTGAAATTGGACGTCAAAGAGCTGTTGGTGAGGAATTTGATGGCAGCTTGATTATCTGAATAAAAAAATAAATTTTCAGAGCAAATTCTCGTCCTCTAACAAATATAACGCCTCTCAAAACATTCAACCATAACCTGCGCCTCTAAAATGTAGAAGTCATCCGACAGCCTATATTAACGTCTGAAGTCAGAACCGCTAATGCATAAACCGCAGCCAATCTCTTATCGAAAAAAATCTTTATGTATTGCCTTGAGGCTAATTGCGGGTTAAAAGAGATCAAAACAATTGTTTACTCTTTGTCGTAAATTTTTAGCGTTTTTTTTAAATGACATTTTCAGTTAATTTTTACTGAAAACGTCACCTCTTTTAACTAGAGCTTAATATGTTACAGCCCTGGCTCTCAATTACATGCTAAAGAATGTTTGTTTTTAATTCTAAATTTTTCTAATTTTTATTGTTTTTTAAATGCATCGACTCACTTAAAAAAACCGTAACAATGACAACACTGTTGGTGCACTTTAAATAAATGTTTTATTGTTGTTGTTTTGTTGCTTTAATTGAGCAAAGCTTAAATACTAATTTAAAACACAGTAAAAAGTAAATTCTTTAATCTTAATGGTATATAAACTACACTAGGCAACAAGAAAAGAAAAAAGTCTCAAACCTTAATATAAAATGGTAACAACACAGTCACTCTTTATTAAAAAAAAAACAAAAAAATGCAATAGAAAAAAAAACAACAAAATATACGCATACACACTACGTACGCATGAGCAACAGCAACATTGAAACAAAAACAACAACATTCAACGTATGAAAACATAAGTATGCAATAACGAAATTAAAGGGATATTTTATGTACTAAAATGGGAAATTGGTAAATAGAACGGCGAAATTTTTAGTTTCTTTAATAAAATCGCAACAGGTCGGATGTTATTTTCGTGTATTGAAAAGAAAATTAGAAATTTATTGTGAAATTCGGTTGTTTTTATTAAAATTTTGAGTTAAAAAGTAATATAAGATCATTAAATATAAGAAATCATAAGTTTTATATGAAAAAAATAAAAGAAAATAATGAAAATCGAAAAAGAAAAAGTTCATTATGAGGGTGCTCCCATAAAAATTAAAAAAGAAAAGAAAAAAATGGTGTCGTAAAAAAGTATGTGTATGTGTTAAATGTGTTATAAAGAGTGCATAAAGCCGAAAGTCCATACCATCCGTTTCATGCGGACTGCGTTACATGCAATTTTTGCTTTCTATGCGGTTCTTATTGCAAGTTACACACAATGCGTTTTATGCGACTGGCTTTTTGTGTTGGTCAGCTGTTGTGGTGAACAATAAAAAAGCAAACAAGAACATTTATGCCATTAATTACAAATTTATGAGTTTAAATATGTGATATTTTGTGCTGTTAAGTCCTACGAAAATCCTCAAAAGAACACAAGACGATTGTTTTCGGTTAATTTATCCTCCATTTTTCATGTTTACAAATAAATAAATTCAAAGTAGATGTAACATGCATATTTTGTTCATGAAATGATGAAATGTGCTAAAAATGTATTTTTCTCTTAAATTAGTAGTAAACTTTATTATGAAATATGTTTTTATTAATATTTTTATAATGCAAAAAAGAAAAATGCGAAAATAATAATGTCGTAAAATGTAAACATATCTATCGAAACCATTCACAATAGTATATAATTTGGCATGCCAAGTTTAAAAAACTGCTGACATTTTCCAACACTGCATGAGTCGCATAGAAAAGTAGAAAGTAGATCTACTTGATGCGTTCTACGCATCTATGCATTATATGCATTTTCTTATGTTTCTTGTCACATACAACTACACTGATTCTACTTTTTCGGTATACGCATGTAATGCAAGCACGCATGAAACGCATGCTATGGACTTTCGGCTTAAGAAATTGGTTTGTGCGGCAAGTGCTTGTGATTGTCAATTCGAAATTTTTGTGAAAATAACTCAAGAGAACATGAGCAATTGAGTGTATTTTCATATAAATTTTCGATTAAGTAGAATGGCTTGTCTTACAAAAAACTCTGTGTAAATTGGGTGAGTAAAATATAATTTTTCTTTACTTACATAGAAGCGGTATTAGACAAAGCAATTATTGAATACAGGGAACATATAAATATCCTTGGTTGTGTTTTAAAGATATTAGTAGAGCAAATGACTTATGTGATGTTTTTGTAAGGCAGTCTATTTCATTTGCTTGTCTGTTTATATGAGAAACACAAACAGAATTGAGTGTTTTTGTTTGTGTTTTCCATGCAAACAGACAAGCAAGTGAAATAGCCTGCCTTACAAAAACATCACATTAGCTTTTTGTAATTGGATTTTTATCTGTATTTGTTGCTTTTTTCAATAGTTGATATTATCGACAGCAACAATCGTATTTGTTTTCTATTGTAAAAGAGAATAATAAGAGTGCGGCATTTAAGATTACACCAGAGATTTAAAATAAAAAAAATCTGCTTAGATGTGCCAGAGATTAGTCTTACGAATAAAGGAAACATATGTATTCCTCACATCCTCAATCGAGTAGAACTCAAATTGTTTGATAGTTGGGCCTTGTTATGGAATCCAAATATGGCATGGTACCCTAGTATACAAGATATTTCCAAATACCCAATGCTATCATTCAGGAGATTAACCTCCAGATGATCTCTATAAAGTCTCATTGATATTCGAACTTTTTAGTTAGGATCAGAACCTAGCTTCTCATACCACCCATGTTGTGTGTGTTAATTTTATCGAAGAGTGAGTACGATAGATTTTTTTGAGAAACTTTTCATCGCAAATTTTATTTAATCTCAGAGTTTTTGCCTGTTTATCTTTTCTTAATCCAAAATCATTTGTCCTTCTCTCTCTTTTTCTCTCCCTCTCACTGTTTTAGAAAACAGCCTCCTCTATTTCTCTTCTTCTACTTATGCCACACTTTCATTATATCTTTTTAGGATGTTCATGACCTCAATGTCAAATTTATTTAACCAGAAATAATAAACTTCATTTAATGTTTCATTATTATGTTCTCGCATTTCTCTTTTTGCTGTTCTCCCTTTCACTGTTTACGGCCAACTTCACTTAATAGCTAAAATGATAAAAATCATTTCCTATTTTAGGGGTTTTCATTAACGGCTGTTCTTTACACTGGCCTTTCTACACACAGAAATTTTTGAATGCAAAATTTTTTTGATTTTATTTTATCGTTCATTTTTTATCTCCATTATTTCTTGAATTTTACGTTTTTAATGTTGTTGGATTGTTTTACACCCAGCAATCACTGTAAGAAGTAACACCAAGCAATTGCCAAGAGGGTGAAATAATCACAGCTTTGTTGCTACCATCTTACAGGGAACGACAGGTGAAATGCCTCTGTTTTGCAACTCTCTAACACTTACACTTACACTTTTCTGTGCACATTTAAAGCAGCTTTTTATGATCAGTTTTGATTATTTTTTAATTTTTTTTATTTTTTTTATTTTATAATTTAAATTAATTTTACACTGTCACTGTTGTTAAACGATAAAGAAAACACACGGAAATTAATTAAAATTCTTTTTTTTTTTTGTTTGATTACAAAAGGAAGTCTTTGTTTGTTTGTTTTCCTTTATATGCGCCTGTTAGTTATGCTTTTCTTTTTTGTTTTCTTTTGTTTTCTTTTTGTTTGTTTGTTTAGCTGTCATGTAAAGGCATAAACGTTAACTAATTTTTAAATTTTTCGAAGATTTTTATCTCTGTTTTCCATAAAAAACGAATGTGGTAACTTTCGATAAAAAAAAGCAAGAAAACACGTGGCATAATTTTAGGCCGTTAAATAGTTTAATGATTAAAACATTTTTAAACACATTTCATTTAGTAAAAAGGTCCACGTTGTACACCATCTAGCTCAAATCACTCTACTTATTCACACAATTGATCGTTACAACCCTTTAGTCAGACTATTGATAGAAAGTCACCGAAGGAATATTTTTTGTATTTCGTTTTATTCGAGATGTCTGGGCTCACGTCCACTAAGCCAAAGTACCACCTACTAGACTACGGCGACTCCTGGACTTCTACTAATACAGATAATCTAATGATCTGTCAGGGATAGGCAACCATTTTTTTTTAGTTAAAGTGATGGCTCGGTTTTAATTTCACATTCTTTGTATTTTTTTTTTTTTTTAAATTTTTAAATGCCCCTAAAAGTATGCCACATAATTTTTGTTGTTTACCATTCCACCTTTGACCTTTATTAGCCCCCACCAACTAAACTGTATATATTACAACCACAATGAACCATACCAATACCACAGCGCACAAAGCCATAAAGAAAAAAATGTTGGTGGTGGTGGTGGTGGTGTCGGTGGTATAATTTGTTTGTATTTAATTAATTACGCGGTTACACTGTAAAATAAAGCGCCAGTAAATTTTACGCGTGTGTATGCTTATACTGAAAACGTGTTGGTGTGTGTGTGTGTAAAAGCTAGGTAAAGTATTTGTATGACAGTCTAGGTACGCACGTATTGGGAATTTTTTCCTTTCCTAATAAGGTTGGTGGTTGTGGTTGTGTGTTGCCCAAAATTAAATTTTGCTGACAATCAAACTATAATAAAAGTATGAAAGAAAAAGTTATGCTGCCTAAAAGACTGCTACAAAATAAAATATATGGCCTGGGTTCATAATGCTGGTGCTGCTGTTATCGTTGTCGTCATTTTGATAAGTATTTGGCATTTGGCCGTTCTTAAAAGGCTAGTGAAGACAGGCTGGCGGGTTGTCAGGCTAGCAGGAAATGTATAATTAGGTGTGAAATTTTCTCAAATGTCGTCGTCAAACGGCCACACAATTATTAAAAATAAGATGTTCTTCTTCTTCTTCGGCTTTATTTTTTGTTGAAAGGGTTTGGCAGAAAAAAGGGTTTGTTGAATAGAGTCTCAAAAAAATATTAAAGCCTACACAAAGGCGTTGTAATATGAAAAGGCTTTAGCGTACTTAAGCCTACTTTTTGTTGATAAAAATTACAGCAACAAAGACTCTAAGAAATAAAACAAAGCCTATACCACAGCCTAATATTTCATAAAGAATTGAAGGAATTTTTTAAGAACGAAAAAGGCAACTGTCACAATTTTTTTGAAGTCTACTTTTAGGTTTGTTTGGTTATTTTTTGTTTGTTTTTTTGGGTATTAAAAAGCAATTTGTGATGGAACAAAGGTTTACCATTTGATTAAAAGAAAAAATTTTGATGTTTATTAAAAAAGAAACCAAGAAATAAAAAATATTTTCAGGCTTTTTAGCCTTAATTTTTATAGAAATTTTTATTAAATTAAAACACTTTAAATAAAACAAATTTAAAACAAAAAAATTAGAAGTTGCCCGTTGCTGCAGGGAAGGTCAATAGGAAGCCAATTCAGCATTGCGTAAAGTGTTCTAATTGGTGTCGTCCTCAGGAGGACAGTATTAATTAAAATTACAGCATACTTTTAGGTTGAATATTTTTTAAAATTTAATAATTTGTTTATAAAATTGTTACCCTAGGTTTTGTATGGTTTTTGACAATTGCTGTCAATTTCTGTTGCCTATTTTAATGCTAAACATTAAGATTATTGCCTAATTTTAGGTGTTATTTGTTTTGAATATATACAATTTCTAAACTATTTTCATTAAAACTTGCACTGTTTTCTTGTAGTTTTCTTTTGAAATGCTAAAGTTTTCTCTTTTCTAGCCTTGACACAATCGCTTCATGAGTCATCATTTAACGTTTCAACACCAATGCTAACATTTTTCGTCTTTTGCTTCAAGATCCATGAACTCTTCTCGTCTTGTTTACATTTTCATTTTAAAAAATCTTCTCACGTAGTTTGTTAAATACTTGTTTAGCATAAAGTCTTCTTATCATTTTCACAATATTTTCATATTTATTTGAGAACTTGTTTTTGTTTTTTATTTATTTTCTATGCGTTTGAAGTCATAATCATGTCAAAGCAAAAAATAAAGCGCCTGGTTATATGCCTTAGTTTTTTTCTTTCTGTTCTCTTATACTCTATAGTAACACAGAGCAAGAAGAGAGGAAAAATAATCTGTTGTTCCTTTTATATTTGCCGACAGAAGAGAGAGAGGAACAATTGTCTACAAATTTGAAGTCATAATCATGCTATGAAAAAAACACCGCCTGGTTATATGCTTCAATTTTTTTCTTTGCTTTGTTTAGTGTTGTTTATTTCACATAATATGATGGCAACAGAGGGCAAGGGGGCAAAAAAGGAGAAACAATAGCCAACAAATGAGCTTGAAATAACACAATACACCGAGTATGAGTCTCCAAAGTGATGACATTTTAAATCATATTTACGTCGTCATCGTACAATGTTATTTGTCTATGTGGTTGTGATAATATGGGGTTTAGAGTAATCGAGAGTCAAGTATTATTGGTAAGACGAGCAAATTATAGCATTAAGTTCATACACACATTCTATTTCCCATTTCCCCTCTCCACTTTATTTCATTTTTTATATGAGAAAATTAAGATTTTTTCACGTTCTACAAACGACTTTTATGTCATCATCTACGTTGTAGTTTATAATCTCATGAAATTTATTTTGAAATAAATTTGCCTGCAACAAAGTTAAGCCATAGAAAAGCAACTTAATTCACAACATGAAAATCCATTAAATGTTTTCAAAACTTTTGCTCATACTAATAAGGTTGGAGTATGTACATAAATATGCTTTAATATATTTTTTCTTTCTCATGTTTAACAATAGTTTTAAAGGTTCTCCTCGTCCAAAACTTGTTTAAGTTTAAAGGATTAAACTATCAAATTAACTAATGAAAACCTAAAAGTAGACTTTAATAATTTTTTTAGAAAATATTATAAAAATAAACAATTATGACTTCATTCTGAAAGTATGCTACACCTAAGCAGCAAGGTTTAGGATTTATTTGATATAAGTACGATGAAAAATTTATTTTAACTTACCGCTATTCACAAATCAATTTTAACCTAAATTAGTTACATTTAGACCCTAAAAGTATGCTCACTCGAAACCTCAAAATAAAAGCAATGGAGGATTGCAACCTTGAGAATTGGTAATTTATTCATATTTCGTTTGTAATCAGGATGTCTGAGCTGATGTTTGGACCGAAGATCTTTTATTGGACAACATGAGTACTTCTTTTAGTCAGGCTAAAGAATATAGGATTTTAATATAACTACTAAACCAAAAAAATTGACCCATAAGGTCTACAAACATTCAGAGGGACAAGATTAACTAAATCAAAGAGAACTTTTCTGTCACTAAGAATATTTCTATTTTATAAAAATATCATTCAACTGTTTAATAACTTTTATTCAATAACTTTTATTCAATAAAGTATTCTTTAAGAAAAATTACATTCTACTTTTCTTTCTCCTAAAAGTGTACTTCAATTTTTATATATCTTTTTAATAATACTCATAAGCCAATAAATTTGTGTGTATATGGTAACTGTCTACGTATCATATCATATTCGTATCTTTATTTTTATCTCAACCATATATTACAAAACAGTATCTACTCATACAATATTATAACCTTTATTTAGTTAAGCAACAAATTTCCCTTAAATAATACATAATATAATATCATATGATGCCTACTTTTAGGTTTTTTGACTTTTGCCAAAGACATGTCTGGTGGCTGCTATCAATAATTGTTGTTTACTTGCTTAACAACAACAAGAACAGCGTTAATAAAATAATAAGTCTTGGGTTATTAGATTTATGTAAATAGAATATAAATATTATTATTACTCCTCTGGTTATAAAGCAGCCTAAAAGTAGTCTATAAATTTATACTGTTATTGTAATATGATGTTGAAGGTTAGCATAAGGGTTAGGGTTTCGTTTTATTATTTATTTTAGATTAAGGTGTCCCATTTAATGGAGTATTTAATAATAGAATAATTTGTTAACAGGTTATTAATAAGCTTAACAGCCTAAAAGTAGGCAAAAGAAATTTATAAAAGGTTTTTTTTATGGGTAATTGAAATGTCTTTAACGATATGTAAATATTTTACTAAAGTTAGGAAATAAATATGGTAAAACCCATAAAGTAGGCTTTTTATAATAGATTGATTCCCAAAGGATTTGGAAATTTTTTTAAAATTAATAACACAACGCAGAGTACTACTATTACTATTACATACTGTCTTAGCTGGGTAGACGAAAATGATTGCGAATTGATAGATAGATCAGGCCTAATGAAAATAGAATATGAGGTTCAGTTTCTAGTATGAAACTGGCGTATATTTTGAGCATATAAAGAAAAATTGTGTGGTTCAACAATCTTGGATCTGTATAATTAGTGTTTCCTTATATCAAAGGTCTTAGTGTGTAGTGCTACCGATAACTTTAGTTATTCCTGTGGCTGATGACACACCCTTAGTACAAAAGTTTTGCTGTCAAACCGCAAAATTGCAGGGTCACAATCTAATGTATTCCATATATGAATTAAAAGGCAGCCGGAATAATGAGAAAAGCAATTCATTTTTATAGCAGTTCTTTAATAATAACAAACATCCTAAAAGAAGGATTCACTAAAACAAATAGAAACGAATTTAACTGCCTATACCACAGGAAATTTCTCTTTATAATTTTTTTTATTGCTCCAATTGACTATCTTTGGCAAAAACTCTTTTAATGTCTGTATATTGTATACCTCCTACCTTTGACTCTTTCCCCTTTCCTGCTCCTCTCATCTCCTCTTTCTATTTTTATTACTTTTCATATTTATAAAGTGTTTATTATGCGCCAACAGTAGTTTTGTTCCTTCCCATTTTCCTTTTTTTTAAGTTTTACTAAAGTTTTCTACGTATTATTATAATAGCAGTGCTAAAGAACCCCTTAAAATATGCATGCTTTAAAGTCACACAGAAAGAAAAACACTTAAAAACAGCCCGAAAAATAGTCAAAAAGTTTTATTGTGTTATGTTGAGTATATAAACTTTACTTTTTCTTTTTAGAAAAGTTTCTTTGAGCAGCATATTTTTTATTTACTTTTGTTTGTCTGTCCACAAAACTTAGCCTATATTTAGGCTGCCATAAAAAAAGTCACATACTCATGCAATATTTATTATGAAATTTGTTACGAAAAGTTTTTTTTTTAGAAACTTTTCATAATTTAAAATACATTTTACAGTTCTAATTTACAGCCTTTTCAGCTTTTTGTTGGGGTTTATTGATGATAAATTGATTGAGTGGGGTTGTGTTAGATGCCTGAAAATAGGCAATAAATTTTATGGTCAGCTATAGAAAAGTGTTGAAAGAAAGTTTAAATAAAGTTTTATTAGCATAAATTTTGAAGTTTTTCTAGGGAGGTTTACTAATATTCAAGCAATAAATGATTTCTTAAAATTTAACAGATCTAGCGCCTTAAAGTAGGCCTTAATTTTTTTTACAAATTACGAAAGAAGAAAAGTAATGTTTTGATGCATCCACCGTTAGATTATTACGTGTTTCAATATCAGTTTTAATGGTATAAATTCCCTAGGAGTCTTCAAAATTGGATCAGAATTGTGCTTAGAAAACCCGGATGTTAAATGTGCCAGAAGATTTTTACAATTATTTTGAAAAGGTATTAGATTTGATGTCCTAAGGTTCATATTTTGTATTGTACTCATGTTTTAGGGAGAAGCATTTAAAATAAAAGAAAATTTAAAGAAATTACCAAACTTGTGGGTTCTTATTCTTTCTCTCCATAACCTTTCTTTCTTTTAACCTTTTTCCTAATACAAAAACAAAAAAAAATAAACAAAATTTTTTAAAAGAATTTCAATCAATCAAACTCGTCAATCATATATTTTAACTAATAAATGTTGTTGTAATAAATTTTAACAAAATTTTGTAAAATATAGCTTCCTCCCCCCTACCATCAACCTGTTCTATTAAGTCTTTGGCTTAAGACAGAAACAAGAAAAATATGTTTTTAATACATATTTCCACAATTTCTATAAATGCTACACATTTTTTAGGCTATAAAAAGAGAGTACGTCACGGAGAAAGAGAGAGATGGAGAGATAGAGAGAGAGAGACCATTTGTTTAACTGTTATTACAGTACATCAAATAAAAGCTGACCATAAATCATAGACAATAATATAAAAAGACGTAATAAATGTATGGAAACTGTTACTTTTATGCGGGCGATTTATTATTTGGTCTTAGAATATGAGGTGAAATGTTAAAAATGTTATAGTTTTTCTATTTTGTTTTGGGGACATATTTTTTTTTAATAATAAAAGAAAAAAGAAAACAGACAAAGAAGTGTTTATTCCCTAACAGCAAGGAAAACACTGAAATGCTTTTTATAAACCCCCCTTGACATAATGCTTAGCTGAGGATTTTTTTTTATAATAAAAAGAGACAAAGACTACCATTTAAATGTCACTTTGTTAAGCTTCAGCTTAACATACAAACACATACAAAAATACACAACAAACATCTAAAAGCATAGCTTTACTAACACATACACACCAAAAAAATAAATACATTTTTTTATTGTTGTTTAACTAACAATAGGAGAAAATAGGGAAAAAACGGCGTCATTAAGGTCAATATAAACAAAATAAAAACAAGCATTATAAACAGGAATATGTATTGTAAACAATACATCATAATTTTCAATACTTACGTACTCTCTCTCCCTCCCTTTCTCTCTTTCACTTTATTTTTTTATGAAAATAACTGCTGTAAAAGCAAATCAAAGTAACAAAGTAAAGAGTCCTTGTATTACAATATAACACTCATAGACACTTCATTACACTCATTTCTACTTTAGCTCTCCTTCAGTCCTGTCTCTCTTGTTATTGCTTATTAAAGCAGTACATATTTTTAACCATACATTTATAAACCTACACTTTTCTAAATACAATATAAAAAAGAAAAACAAACTCTCACTCTCTCTCTCTCTCTCTCTCTCTCTGCTTACTCTCTAATAATAATAAAAAAATATAAATATTGTGAATTTATTTACGTTAGTTATTGTTGTATCGGTGACAAGACCGATCAGTTTATGCATAAGCAAAGCAATGATACAATTGTAAACAATACAGACTCTGTAAAGGCTCTCCCTCTCTCTTTAAACCTTATAATTTCTCTTAGAATTTCTAAGTTATTCTTGTTGTTACTATCATTTATTGTTTGCCTATAAACGAACAATATAGTAACAAAGCTGCAGCATTCAAACATATACAGTTAAAAAAGCTGTCTCCCACTCATAATTTTGCGAGAGCCATACACTCATAAAAAAAAAAGAAAATATAACAGTATTGAGTGTTTACATGCCTTAGTTATAGTTTGTTTATGTTTTGTTTAGTGGCCAAGCCACTTAATGCAACAGTAAAGCACAATACCTCTCCCTCTCTTTAAATATTATAACTTCTCTTTACACTTATTGAGTGTTTTTAATAATGTGTTGTTAGGTTTTGATTGTTGAGAAAAGACTAAAATACTAATAAAACTCTGTTTGAATGTTTAAATGCTCTCTCTGCAAACGTTATTTGTCTTTAGATATCGTGCATCTCTTTCTCTCTTTTACTATGGCTTTTATATTTAAACATAACTGTGTCTGCCTTAAGGCTGTACTTCTTAAGAGTACTTTTTCGTCAAAACTCATTCAATAATAAAGCGAAATAAAAAGGAAAATATTAAAATAAAAACATGATTTTAAAATGCGATTTTTAAAGAATTCATTACATTTACGTGATTACATTTTGAAATAAATTCCTCATAATTTCTCAGCAATTCCATTGATTACCGTTAAACATTTTGTTTTTTAAATAAAATTAAAGGTCATTTATAATATCCATTTTTATTTTTATTGTTTTTGGTTTCCCTTTTTCTTATTCCCTCCCTCTCCCATCGTATTGTCCTTGTCATGTGTCTGAAAGTTGCTGGCTGCACACAATTGTCAAATTGTCCTTTTTCTGTCCTTATTGTTGTCGCTTTGTTGTGGTCTCAACAATCTAACAGATTAGTAAACATACCACACACAAAGGCACTCACATACCATACACACACACACACACACACACTGACACAGACGCACTTCAATTCTCAATTTACTAATTGATTTACAATGACATTTAAAGGGTAGCTTTTGCCGTAATAAATGACAGACAGTGGTTTGAGGGTTTTCGGTTGCGTTGGTGATTGATTATCATGCCTGCACTTGATGTATGACTTTTTTTTCGTCTTCTTTTGATTTTTTGAAGACTTGAAAGTAACACAGGCATGTTACAACAAAGTAACCACAAAGCCAGACATTGATTTTAAGGGGAGGAAACAATATAAAGAATTTTAAAAATAAAAATAAGAAACAATTTTTAATTAAAGATAACTAAGGTTCTGTTCTTTAGATATAATCGTCGATAATTAAAATTTTATATCTAATATTTCATTATTTTCGATATTAATTAAAATTTTCTATTCTAAATTTTTCTGTTCCGAAACAATTTCTATAGAAAATTGTTGTTATCGAAACAATTTCTATAGAGAATCGCTGTTATCGAAATAATTTCTATAGAAAATCGTTGTTATCGAAACAATTTCTATAAAAAATTGTTGTTATCGAAAGAATTTCTATAAAAAATTTTTGTTATCGAAATAATTTGTATAGGAAATTGTTGTTATCGAAACAATTTCTATAGAAAATCATTGTTATTGAAACAATTTCTATAGAAAATCGTTGTTATCGAAACAATGTCTATAGAAAATTGTTGTTATCGAAATAATTTCTATAGGAAATTGTTGTTATCGAAATAATTTCTATAGGAAATTGTTGTTATCGAAATAATTTCTATAGGAAATTGTTGATATCGAAACAATTTCTATAGAAAATTGTTGTTATCGAGACAATTCCTGTAGAAAATTGTGGTTATCGTAACAATTTCTATAGAAAATCATTGTTATTGAAACAATTGCTATAGAAAATCGTTTGTTATCGAAAGAATTTCTATAGAAAATTGTTGTTATCGAAACAATTTCGATAGAAAATTGTTGTCATCGAAACAATTTCTATAAAAAATCGTTGTTATCGAAACAATTTCTATAGAAAATTGTTGCTATCGAAACAATTTCTAAAGAAAATTGTTGCTATTGAAAAAATTTCTATAGAAAATTGTTGTTATCGAAAGAATTTCTATAGAAAATTGTTGTTATCGAAAACTTATATACAGAAATTCTTGTTACCGTAAACATTTCCATACATATTCTACAGTAAACTTGCTCTTATTAACTTTGCTTTTTCAATTATTCCTAAGAAACGTTTAAAATTCTAACTTCTTTACAAAATATTTATCGAAGATTTTCCTAAAGTAAATATTTGTTATCGAAAGTTTTGTATAAAAAATATTTATGATATTAGTTCTCCATAAATCGTTTATATATTAGTTTTCCTATTGTTTTCGAATTTTTTACAATAAAATATTCTAGTTTGCATTACCTATACACATTTTATTGTACGTGTGGGTGTGTATGAATATGCATAAGAAAACTCTTTTTCCTTTATTTTATTAGGCAATAAGTATGCATGTGTTTTGTTTTGCTATTATGTTGCTTTTTAAAAATGAAAGAAAAAACAAAAAGAGAAAATCTACTTAGAAAAGTATTAAATGAGTTTACATAAATACAGTATTTTATACTTACACACCGACACACGTGCAAACGCAGACACTCTTTGCATAAAAATAAATACAACGACTTTATGATAAACAAGATTTTCTTGTTTCCTAGCACTGTGCTTAAAGAAGAGTAACATAATAATGTTGTTTTTCTAAATATTACTCTCTCGCTCTCATATGGTATGCATAAATACTGAGACCAATAACAGCACAACCACAATAACAAAAACAACATGTAATTGTAATCATATTAAGAAGTTAGAAAATAAAGCAACACTAACTATGCAGGATACAGCATTAAATGTAGAAATGCATGAACATGCATGCTTGTGTACATATGTATGCTTGTTTTTATAATTAAAACTGGTTTCGTTCGTAATATGAGTTGAGTTAAAAGCAAAGAGAATGGAGAGTTACTGTGTTAATATACGGTTTTAAATTCTCTTCTCTTTATTTATTTCTTGTGGTTGTATTTGTTTATGTTTTTAATAGGGTTTTGTAAATACAAACACGCAATTTGTTGTTGCTTGCTTAGATTAGTGCAGGAAGAGAGTACACAGTGTAACTGTAAATTTATTGTATTGCTTTTGTAATTGAATACTTTTTGTTGTTAGAAATAAAATTTTAATTTCAATTTTTGTTATGAAATCAAATTGGTGGAGCAAGTATAACTTAAGAAGTGCATTAGAAACTAGAATTTGCTGAAATTTTAATTGGAAATTACCGGAAATTAAGGAAAACTTATGGATTTTTTTTTATTAAAAATATTAATTTTCTTGAACAGAAAATTTAAAAGACAAATTTTATTTCTTTACCGTCTTACTATAACGAAAAGTAATAAAACTGCAAAAAAAAAAAAATTGAAATTAAGCTTAAATATTCGGTTATAAAATCTTTTAGCCATTGAGACATGACTATTTGCTTATGGAAGGCAATAAAAAAATGTCACACAATAAAAAATTCTTCACATTTATGTGTGTTTTTAAGAAATTGAAATGAAACAAAGAATGAATGGAGTGCGGCATGAGATGATAAAATAACGTGACAAATTTTTAAAAATTTTGTTTTTATTAAAAAATTGTGTCCATAAAAATCCTTTTTAGACGTTGAATTAATATAAAAGAGATATTTTTTTTATTGTCGACGTATATGTATGACAGTTATGCTATTAAATATTAAGTATACGCGCCTCATTTAATAAAATTACTATGATTTCCTTTTTATTATCCCAGTTTTATTGTTTATTTATGTTTCAGTTTTTATAATTCCATTCCATTGTATATAATATCCTTTCTTTCTCGCAGTCCTTGTAAAAGATAAGGACATTTTGCAATTGAATCCATAATGCCATATGGCTTTAATTATAATTTCATATGCTTCAGCAAATGGCAGACAAAGGGTTTACAATTTTCCTTTTGCCCGCATCACTATTTTTCACTATAAAAACCGGGTTAATGGAAAAAAAAGATTATTTGTTAGCAAAAAACTATAATTACATTCAGTTAATTATGTTTGAAATATGATATTCCTTATGACATAAATTTTATCTTAAAAATCCCCTTAACACACTCTACAATTTTGTTCAGTTAGGCTCTTAAAAAAAACTTTAAAACTTACCTGAACATGCCTGTGGTGGCAGTGGAAATATTAATGTTGTTGAACTTTTACGCCTAGCAACAGCACAACCTAATGACTGCGGTTTAAAGCTTCTCAGCTGTTGCATAAAATCGGAGCACTCCATTAGGGCTACGTCTGCAAAATGCAGGTCGCAAAGTATTTGGTTCTACGGAAAAGGAATAATTTTCATAAGATTCCAAATCCAAGGCATATCAAATAGTTAGAAATTCTTTAACACTTACTTTGAATCTTCTGGCCCGTTTCTGATTGCGTCCAGTCAAATTCAAACCACAGGAATTGCAGCGTAAACATTCCTCATGATAATGATTGTTATCGTAGAGTGGTGAAGGTTCTGGAAAAATAATTGAAAGAAAACATTTGTTATCGAAAAATTTTCTATGGAAAATTATTTTTATCGAAAAGTTTCTACGGAAAACAGTTTCTATAGAAAATCATTGTTATCGAAACAATTTTTATAGAAAATTGTTGTTATCGAAACAATTTCTATAGAAAATTGTTGTTATCGAAACAATTTCTATAGAAAATTGTTGTTATCGAAACAATTTAAATAGAAAATTATAGCTATCGAAACTATTTCTATAGAAAATTATAGCTATCGAAACAATTTCTATAGAAAACTGTTGTTATCGAAACAATTTCTATAGAAAACTGTTGTTATCGAAACAATTTTTATAGAAAATTGTTATTATCGAAACAATTTTTATAGAAAATTGTTATTATCAAAACAATTTCTATAGAAAATTGTTGTTATCGAAACAATTTCTATAGAAAATTGTTGTAATCGAAACAATGTCTATAGAAAATTGTTGTTATCGAAACAGTTTTTATAGAAAATTGTTTTTATCGAAACAGTTTTTATAGAAAATTGTTTTTATCGAAACAGCTTTTATAGAAAATTGTTGTTATCGAAACAATTTCTATAGAAAATTGTTGTTATCGAAAAAAATTCTGTGGAAAATTGGTGTTATCGAAACAGTTTCTAAAGAAAATTATTGTCATCGAAAGCTATCCTATAGAAAATTGTTGTTATCGAAAGAATTTCTATAGAAAATTAGCGTTATCGAAACAGTTTCTAAAGATAATTGTTGTCGTCGAAAGCTATTCTATTGAGAATTATTGTTATCGAAAACTAATCTATAGAAAATTGTTGTTGTTGAAAAGTTTTCTATAGAAAATTGTTGTTGTCGAAAAATTTGCTTCCTTTTTATCTTTTTTAATCTAATTAGATTGTCTTGAGTTAATTTAATATCATTGATATAAAATAGTTTTCTCCAGTTGTGTTGAAATTTTTCTTAGTGGAATTGTTGTATGGTATGATTTTTCATCATTATGCCTACTGTATTTGTTAAATATTTCCTTATTTTCTTGGAATTTCTTCATTTATGAAACAATTATTGCTTCTTTGCAGCAACATATGGTCACAGTTATTAACAGCCTTCAACATTGAGATGGCATTTAATGATTACTAAACATGAATCCCTCAACTAATAACAATCTTATAATAATTCTGGGCCTTATTTGAGTCACAGAAAGTTATAATGATATGCAAAAACAACAAAAAAAATTTCGATAGTCATGCTGGAAAGAAAATTATTAATGTAATCAAAATTTAGTTTTCTTTTTACTGAATATTTTTCATAATTATAACAGTAATATGAGTATTTTAATGAGTTATAACACACACACATAGAAAAAAAAAGAAATATTGTAGTTGTGAATTGAAAACAGCAGCTGTTGATAGAAACTAGCAGGTTGCGTTCATTTCCATGACCATAAAGCCGCTTGATTGTAACTGATTATAAAAAAACAAAAACAAGTAAAAAAAGTAGAGAAATGAACATCACTGGCGATGATATGAAATATAATCATTAAATAAAAGGATTTCATGCAGTGGCATCAATAGCAAAGATATGATTTAATTTCCCTCTCTATGTGCCTTCTAAAAAATGTACGAAGGAGTATTATTATTGACAGAAACACACAAATTGAAAATTAAAATAAGGAATTAGTATTAGGAAAAGAAAGAATTCTATTAGAAATGTTATCGAAAAATTATCTATAAAAAATTGTTATCGAAAAATTTTCTATATTCTATATGAAAATTCCTTTTAAATGGGAAAAGGACACGTTTTAAAGGCTTTAAACAATTTAAAATTTTTAAAAATTTATTAAATTTTTATTGCATATTTTATGGAGTTAGCACGCCTTAAGTGTCATTTAGTTTGTAATTAATTTGGTTTTTATGATTTTTCAATTAATTTTTCTTTTTAATTTTCTTCAGAATGCTTGCATTTCTTGTAAGAGGGGATTGGTCCTATAATATAAACCTGATGCTGTTTATGTGACAAATTAACCTGGTTTTTATTTCTTTTTTTTTCAGTTGATATTTATTTGTTAAAAAGGGAAAAAGGGTTTCCTTTTGGCATTTTAATTAAGTTTTAAAAACGTGTATTCTTTTTCAACTGTTTTTTTTATGCTTTTAATGCTTTTTTAATATTTGTTTTTGTGCTTATTTTTTATATTAAAAATATGCATGGAAAAAATTCCCTATTTTTCTGTAGGGATTTTCAATAAAAATTCAAAAAAAAGTTAAAAATTTTACTAAAATTTATTGTTATCACAGCATCACTTTGATGAAATGGAAATCTTTTTAAGTTGTTAACATTTTTAAAGCATCTAAATAGCAGCATTAAAAAATTTTATACGAGAGCTTTAAAAAAAACTCTCTAAAGGCCTAAAGAAGTTATTAAAGCAGTATTGAAATAAAAAAGTTCTTTAGGCTTTAATGCCTTATAATCTTGGGTACTTATTTTATGAAAGAGAAATTTGTAAAACTCCTAAAATTATGTTTGAGATTTTGAACATTAAGTTGTATAGATTAAGGCGTAAGCACTTATGCTAAGATCCTAAGAAGTTTATTTGTTTTTAGATAATTTTACAATATTTACATAGGGGGTAATATTATTATTATATTATATTTACAAGGGGGTAATATTATAATAAAAGTTAGAAAAATTATTGCCTACCTTTGAGTGTAAAATTTATGCAAAATTATGGTTAAAACTGTCACACTTTCTCTCTCTCTCTATTAGTTTTAAATTTGATTCTCAAACATTAACTTTACTAGAATAATTTTTTCTTGATTTTTGTTCCCATATATGAAGTGTTGAATTTAATTGCATACTTTTCAGCTGACAATTTAAATTGTACACAATGTTGTGTGTTTGTAGACAACATATATATTTGTATCAAATGTTTTTTTGCGTTTTGCAGTTTTTACTGTTATAATTGCAATTAAAACCAACTATAATGGCCATAACAATAAACCAAAGTTAACAGGCATGCAGTTGGTTTTTTGCTTTCTTTCTCCACTTCTTTCACTATTTAACGTGATTATTTCACACTCTTGGTTGCCAATGAAAAAAGGGAATAAAAAAAGTATTGCCTATGGTAAGGCTTAACATTAAAAAGGCCTACGCAATTATACAATCAAACACACACAGGGAAAAAACAGAGAGAGAGAGAGAGTCTATAAAACTTGGTCATATGACCATCAAATAAAAACGAAAGTGAACGACTGTAAATTTTTGTGTGAAATTAAAAGTCACAGATTTTAAAAACAGCCTAAAAGTAGGCACTTAATTTTCAACAACTGCAAGTTTTAAAAGTAGTAACATATTAAATTTAATCTATTTTTTGCTGAAGTATCAATTCTTAATTTTTCTCTGAATTAAAATTTTTGTGGCTGAATAACACTGTTGTTCGCTGAATTTAATTTAAAAAAACAATGTCCATCTAGGTTTACATGTTGCTGAATTTGATATTTTGCAGCTGAATTAAAGGTTTGCTTAGCTGAATTGCATTATTTTTATTTTTCACCGAAATTGCTTTAAAATCTTTGAGGTTGAACGAATATTTTATTAGCTGAGTTCATTATTCAGCAGCTGAATTGATGTTTTGCTTAGCTGAATTGCGTTTTTCAAATTTTTCCGCAAATGTAGTACAACATTTTTAAAGTTGAATATAACTTTTATTTGCTGAATTGAACTTTTTCTAGCTGAATACAAATTTTTTCCTAGCTGAATGACATATTTTTATTGTAATTACTGTCTCAACCGTGCTATTTTCCGTATTATGCCCTGAGTGACTATTTCTTCCTTCTAAAAAAAAAATAAATTCCACAGGACGCATGATTATTTTGCCATTTGATTTTGTTTTAATTTCATTGTGTGTGTTAGTGAACATTTACGCCTCATTAACACTTAACGGATCAATTCAGAATAATTTTCCAAATGACAAAAACAACATTAACAACAACGTTATTTAATATTAAAAAGAGGGCGAACGTCTCCCTTGCCACCATCTCTTGAGAAAACCACGTTAAAAATTTAATTGAAAAATCAAGCAATTCATCATAATCTTTTATGCTAACGGCTAAAAGTATGCAATCAAAGCAGAGCAGATTACAGTAATTCTAAGAAGAGAATCTAATTACCACACCAGTAATAAACTAAAGTGGAGATGATGATGACGATGAGGAGATTCTCTTTCGAGTTCTATTTTTTTCTTTTTTTATAACAATAAAAACCAGAAGTCATATTTTAAAACATTAAACAGTAATTTATCAAAGTCTTTAACATGAATTAGGAGAGGTTAGAGGAAGCGAGGGAAGAGAAAGAAATGAAGTCTACCAATGAAATTAGAAAATATTTAATATCTTTCATATTTTTCTATAAACTTTCAAATTAAATTCCTTAAAAAATAGATTTTCTCATAAAAAAATTAGGAAGGAAAAAGTCCGTGCATACTTTCAGGCTTAATGAAAATAAAATTTATGGCATATTTTCAAAAACCCTTTATACACTTGTAAAAACGTAGTTTAACCATAAAGGAAAAAATTCCTTTTCAAAATGATTATAGGCAATCTGTTTATAGTTTCCTTAACCTAAAGTTTACCCTGAAAGTAGGCAGCAATTTTATTTTGGTATTTTGAAATTGATTTCTTAAAAATTCGATTTATTAAGGAAGGGAACGTTTGTCAGTTAAAGTAAATATGTATAATTGAAGTATGAAATACTCTTTAACAGGCATTGACAATTTTTTAAATTTAAAAATGTTTTTCAAATCTTGTTTTTATTTTCATTTCTGAACTTATTTGTTTACCACATGACTTTTGAAATTGAAATTGAAATTGAAAAAATAGATTACAAATCCTGGTGTATTTTCATTAAGAATCTTTAATCCTTTTGTGGTTTCATTGGCCAACAAATCAAAGGGAAATAAAAACCAAGATGAACTACAAACTCTCAAATACAAATACAGACAGACAAATAGAGAAAGATAAAGAAACTATTTCTTGAAATATGAAGAGTAGCAGGATATTGAAAGTTAAAATGTTTTAAATTTAAGTAAGACAAGGGCCAGGATTAAAGTTATGCTGCAATAACAAGATACTCATTTTTTATAAAAAAATTTAACTCCTCTTCTACGAATACTATGAACATACAGACGAGAAAAACTCCAATAACATTTTCCTAACCTCCACCCCCACCCTCACCGTGGCAATCTTTGGCATTCCCTGCAAATTGAGTTGTCGTCGTTGTTGACTGTCGACTTATATAGACTGTGAATATCCTGTGACAATTATCTGGCATTTCAAATACTCATACAACAACAGCAATAACAACCAGGACAACAAGAAAAAAGAAATTTCCATATATTCCACTTGAGTTTTTTTTTCTTTCGTTTTAATGCCATTAAATTATTTTCTTTGTTGGAATTGTTGAAAGAGGGTGGAAAAAAATATAAATGGTGTTGCTGGCAGGATTAAAAGAAAAAATTATTTAAATATGCAGCCATTACGTACGAGTAGTACATAAAAAAGGAGAAGCAAAAAAATATTTTAAAAGGAATTTTTTAATAATTTGTAAAGGATTCCTGCAAAAGCAACAGGATAGACAATTAAATATATGTACTTAGTAAGACAGCCAACCTAAATAAGTTACATATTTATAGTAAAGTTATCAACCCAACTAAAGTCTAGACAACAAGATTAAGGCAACAGAAACTTGACTACTGAGCATCAAAACACTTCATGTGAGTTTTACTCCTTGAGAAACTATAGGTAGACAATTAGGCATCAATCAGAGGCCCATTGTAATACCAGAGTCTTGCGTAATGTCCTCGAAGCTTAAATTGGTCATTATGGAAATAGTTTTAAAACTTTAAAATTTACAGCTATTATTTCAAAAGCAATTATTTATTATCCATTCCGTTGTACTAGAATAACCACCAGCAAATTAAAAACACTGCCTGCAAAATGTCTAAACAATTTACTGTGAACAATCATTTATTTTGTTGCCTACTTTTAGGTGCCATGGCATAAGAGTACAAAATGGCGGGCATTGAAATGGCAAATTACGTCTGTATTATGCAAATTGTGTTTTTTGCGCTCCTGCTGTCTTTGCCATAATGTCTTGGCATTAAAACCTTCAGGCCATTTATTCTTTTAACACAACATTTGACAAATGGCACATGAAATAACAATTGTATGGCAGCGTTACTCCAGTGGTTATGCTCCTGGCGGTAGACAACAGTTTTTCTTTCTCCTTCTGCTCGGTTTCAACATGTTTCTGTAACAAATGACACTTTAACGCTAAAAACAAATGAAAATTATTGCGCTTTATTTTATTTTTATCATCTTGGGCATATATCTTCACGTTCTTAAACCTGAAAGGCAAGGAAAGGAAAGGAAGGAGAAGTAAAGCTACTTGTGGAATTATTAGAAATATTTTTCCGTTTCTTAAGCCGTTTGAAGTGAAAAAACACGTCTTTCGTCAGATGATTTTCGGCTGTGATGATTGATTACCATAACAAATGAGTTTTGAAGGAAGTTAGGAAAGGGGTTTAGCGGCAGAGATGAAACAATGGGAGGTGGGGTTTAATTATGAAATTTATTTCAAAGACAATCATTTGTTAGGCAGTAATTTTCTAAAATTTTAATTGTAATTGTAATCTAATGCAGGAAATTAGGAAAGTTCTATAACTAAGTTTAGTCACGAACCAGTAAGTATCAGATACTACGTGAATATACTCGTACATTGCTAAAGGCTAGAGAGGTTGTACTTAACGCAGAATACATGTCATCTGAAATAAGAAGCTATACCGGTAAATAAACTAAATTTTAAAATGGCTGCTACAACTAGTGGTCATTTTCTAAAAGCATGGATACAAACCATAGCGAAGCCCTAAACCATAATATTTACTAAAAGCTAGTCAAGAGGCCGTGTATGGCTGTCATAGGTAATCTGCATCATCAGGAGTAATGTGTTAGTATTAGAAAAGAATCTGAGAAGAGTATAGAAAATAAGGCTACAGGGGCAGAAGGGAAGGAGGGAAAGAAAGGAAATTGTTTTCTATTAAACTGTGAGGTTAGATTGAAGTAAATGAAAAATTTCTTTATCTAAGGCAAAAACAATTCAAATTGAAATCCTCGAAAATTATTATATCTATTTACGGCATATTTTTAGGCTTAAAAAAAAGTGATGCATACATTTAATATGTAATAATTTATTTAAATAAGTAAATAATTATTTAATAAATATTATTCATCATAAACAAAATGCTGTCATTATTATAATATTACTTTTCAGCTGCTAGCAGTGGGGGGCTCCCCTATACCATCCATATACATACACATATACAGCGCCATAAAGTACACAACACAAATTATTTGCATTTTAATCTTTTAACAAAACACACAGCTTTTTCCGTGTTTTTCGCATTTTTTTTTTGGCTCCCACAGATTATTTTTAATTTTATTTTTCCTGCCAGCAGCCAACCAGCCAGCACGTGCTTTGCTATTGTTTTCATGAATTTTTCATAAATTATAGGCTTTTAGATGGGGAGGGGCACGGCAAACTTTCAACACACACGAAGACTATTAAGGAAAAGGAGAAGAAGGTGGAAGTCGGGGAGAGCAAGCAGAGGTAGCAAATAGCTAACACAAGTCTAGGTGTTGCTATAAACGTATCTGGCAGTGTAGAATAAGCCTAAATGTATGCTTAAATATTTTCATTTTTCATTGTTTACTTATGTCACTCATACATACACACAGTGCAAATGGAACAGTGTTGGGTAGCGGTTATAACACATGCGTGTTTTGTTATGTGTGCAAGAGAGTGAGAGCAATACACAAATAGCAAGAGCAAGTTTGCTGTTTATTTATGTGTGAATGTTAGTGAGTACATGTGTATGTGTGTGCATTTTAAATATCATTTTATTTAATTAAATGCATGTGATATGCATCAGCATGCTTTACGAAAATTAAAAACAAATTAAACCCGAAACAGCAACAACAACATGTACTAGTACTGGCACTACTACTACTAATAAAACTACTGCATTTATAAAATCATAACTGTATATAATGTTATTTGTAAAATAACAACAACAACACCAACAAGAAATTGAGAATAACAGCAGCAATGAACCTCAACTAAATGTTTGAGTTATTAAATTATAATGTTGCGTACTTTATGGCAACTAAGTATGTTTCACAATAAAAAAAAAAAAATAGAAAAAATAAAACCCTAAAAGAACGAATAGCATAGAGAGAATGAGAGAGTGAAGAGAGACAGGCAGATAGAAATGTTTGTCATATATTTTAAGCAGCTTAACTGAATTTAATCGCTTTATTGATTTTTGATGGCCAATAACAATTTGAACACAACACAACTTAAATTCAAATTCAATAAACATATTTTTTAAAATATTTTTTAAAGTATATTTTAAAGGGGCACATGCACTATATAATCTGATTACTTACGGCTTTAAGTATTTATGAAAAAATAAAATTTTTTAAAATTTTTATCACTGTAAAATTAATTCTTTCAAAAATTAACACGAGATTTTGACTGATAACAAAGCGATTGGTTCGAAACTCCCTCCTTGACATGCTTTAATCGAAAGTGTATATTGAAAAATGTGTTCAATTTATAGGACCGGATATATAGCAATATGAAATGAACAGGCTTCACCCATGATGCAAAAATTTCCCTCCCAATTGGAAGAAAAGTTTGAAAATACATGCTTAGCAATTTACACTCTCAATAGATCTCTCAAAGATAGATGACTTAGCTTCAGATTTTATCGATTCTTCATAAGATCCATACAGTTTGATAACCCCATAAAAGTGCACACGTATCGAATATTATTCTATCGATTGCCCGAATGACAAGGGTCCAATCAATTTATCATAATGTAGCCTAAGCTAAGAATGTTCTTGTAGCTTATTATTACGTTGGAGTTGAGAGAATTATTCATTGATAATCAGAAGCAAGAGTTAGAAGGATAGAATTCACATCTCAGTCTTTTGACTCACTCACTTTTCATTTGTTAATCTGATTCAATCTGTTTCAGCGTCATGGTATATTGAAGTTTCTAGTATAAACGGACGGGAATAAACTATGCAGCATTTATTTTAAATCTCTATAAAGAAATTTTCTAATAGTTGCCTACTTTTAGGCTGTTGGACAATTTTTTTTGTGACTTCTAGAAAGTTTGAATATTTTCCATTGGCTTTCTCATTAAGTTCTCCTAATTAAACCTTTAAATTGACCTCTAGAAATGTAGTGGAATTTTTATTACCCTACCATGATTTAGACAAACAATTAATTTATTAACTGGGTGCCCTGGTAGTCTAGTGGGTAGTGTGCTAGACTATTAGTGTGAGGGTCGTGGGTTCGATTCCCACCAGAGACTCTGGTCTGTGACACTACACCGAGCATATGGTCAAGTTACTCCGCTCGTATAAAAATTAGAATATAATTTGTAATTGTATTGTAATTAATAAATAAATAAATAAATAAATAAATAATTTATTAACTATCCTAACATATGCAACATTTTTATCAATAAACATAATAACAAAATAAAAATACGTAAAAAGGGTGTTGGCCAAGAGTAAGAGCACAGGGTTTTGACGGAAATTAAAATGCTGTAGTAATGTACACATCTAAGGGCTATTAAAATAATAAATTAAAGTATACATTTAGGGGTTAGTTAGACAAATTAAAGTAGATATAAGAAAGCGCAAAAAGTGGACGTTCCTTTACAATGTATACTAAATGTTGAATATGAATTATTGACAAGTTCTTTTTCCCAATTTTATTATTATTGTTGCCTGGAATGACATATTCATTCGTTTTTATGTTTTAGTGTAGTTATGCCCAAAAGTATGCAAACATTATGGCCATACGGTAATTTCAAACCATGTCCAGTCTTGCCAGTTTTATTACCTTAACTCGGGCATACTTTTTAGAGTACTACAGATGTATTGCTTTAGGTTAGTGCGCCTGTTTGTATGCTTTGAATTTCCAATAATTGTAAATAACTGGTTATGTTCTTGTGGTGGGGTTTATGGCTTCCTCCTTTATTTCTTTGTATTGTTACCTTGAATATTGTCAAAGGAAATAAATAATTTATGATCCAGAGAAACAACAAAAAAAAAAGACCTTTACTGCCACGCACGAAATTTGAAACTCAAACCCCCAATAGCTAAACAATAAAATAGTCTGACACCCAGTTTGAAGGACAAATTGATCACATACATCATCATTAACAAAAATATAAAAAAGACAGGAAAAAATAACTCCTGATACTACTAAAATGGAAAATGGAACTAAAATTAAAGGGACATCAAGAAATGAAAACATAAAACCAAAAATAATAAAGAAAAGCGAAGGAGTGCAAAAGGGGAAATACTCCCCTCTGCTATTCAGACAATAACATACAAACCAAAAAAAAAAAAAATGGACAGGTGAAAACAGAGCTGTCCTTACTTAAGTTGTTTGAAAAGGATTTCATTCAAACAGCTTTAAATTCCTATCAAAAGTGAATGTCTGCTTTAAGGCGTTAAGCGCAAAATGTTGTTTATTTTTCTTTTCAATGTGTTTTCCTTTCCTCAAAACAACAAAGACTAGACATTTTGATTTCTGTGAAATTTATAATTTTTTATTTCATAAAAAGTATAGCATGAGTTAAGGCGCCAGTTAACTTACAGCAACTTCTTGGTTTATTTTGTTTCAAAATGAATTTAAAAATTATAAAACTTCTTCAATATATTGCACACACTTTCAAATAAGTACACGCTGAATAAATTCAAAGTTTATTTTTATTTTAGTACTTCCGTAACACAAACCGTGTCGAAAATGTTGCATACTTTTAGGTAACGACTGCTTAAAATCTTTTAAAATATTTCTGAAGATAATTTAACTAAATTTTTAAGAAACTATGTTTATTTCGATAGGAATCTTAAGAAATATCTTATCTTAAGGAAAGGTGCAAATTTTTAGATGTTCTGGTATTTATTTGATTTATAAAGACCAAATCAAATATAAAATTTCACTTTAATCCTACAAGGAACCTAGGGGCTCAACATGCCTTTTTCTTTCTGCTACACGCTTCTTAAATCCCGATATGAATTTAGCGGCGCTATGAGTAAGCTTGTTCACATATGTTTTGTAATTTTAATTCAATGGCATTCAATACAATATTCGACAGCGATATACGGAGCGTATGCGAAATATTGTTCCACTTTTTTTTGCTTAGTTTTAGGTGCATTCCATTTATAATTTTCTATTTTTCTTTCTTCTTACCAGCTCTGTCTGCATGTTTTCGTTTAGGGAGGTATCGCTCTTTTAAATTCAAGGATTTTATTTTTAATTTTTATTTGAAATTTTAAAATATTTTCTTAAGAATTTGTTGCCTAGTTTTAGCTGTTTTCGATTCTTTTGCCAACTCTGTTTGGGCATTTTCGTTTTCCTTTATTGTTTAAGCAATTTGTTAAGAATATACGACTTAATTAAATTTCTAACCGGCGAAGTTTAATGTGTCCCCCCGTGTATCCTTGCTTAGATCCTTACGTATGTATATAGGTATGTGTAAGTGTGTATGTGTGAGTGAATGGGTGAGTATATTAAGGCATGTGTTAACTGTCATTGTGTTGTAAATCTCTTGGATTACAATTTATTTTATTTCTTTCTTACTACGTTTCACATTTTTAATACTGTGTACGCTAAAGGTTTCATTGACTAATTCCTACTCATTTTTCGTCTCACTCACTCTCTTTCTCTCTCTTTTTCTTTTTGTCGCTCTGTCTGTAGTCGGCACCTGTGCATTTATAAATTATTTTATTGTCGTCAATACTCCTGCAAAAAGAGCAACAGCAACAGCAACATCAGCAGCAGCAGCAGATATTTCATTATGACCAGCTTGCCTGGAGGTCGTCTTATCGTTCTATTGTTCAAGTAATTTCTGTAATAGACTGACTCTATCCAGTGTTGCTGGCATTTTATATGAGGGGAGGTAAACAATAACAAACATTCATTACCTTAATATGACTTAATGTTTGTATAGCCATAGGTATGCTACACACATACATACATACAGTTTTATAAACTTAGGGATGCCATATCGCCATCGCAATCGCTATTGCCCACTTGCTAATGGTATTGGTTTTACATTCCCTTTCTTTCTTAACTGTGTGTTCTTCACTTCTCTATGTTTCTACAGCGTTTGTATTTTCTTTCTACTTTCATTTCCTATCGTTTTTAGTTTATACTGTTTTACACTGTATACAAGCAATTTTGTTTATGACCTGGTCATTATTGTAAATCACAAAGAAAAGAAAGAAGAATGCTTGCAAACACAGCCCACAAGAAATTGTTGTTATTTAAGACCTATTCGACTTAATAAAATTGCCTATAATTTAGCTATTGGATATAGATTGCAGTCTACGAAAATGTGGCAAATTTTTTGCGAAATACTAAGAGTTCAGGATTTTTTTTATAAAGAAAAAAAATTTATTTTTTTGTTGAAATCAGACCCATGGTGCAAGTTCAATCATAAGTCAAAATAGAAAAAAAATATTATTTTTCCTTTTAAAGAACAACATTTTAATAACATTTATTACCTGCAAAATAAAAAAAAACTGACCCATAGTGAATTTTCTTTAAAAAGAGATACAATCCAACGAAATTTGTTTAAAAAAGCCAAGAAAAATATTTTTTTCTTAAAGAAAACAAGATTTAAAATAAAATAAAAATTAATTGCAAGACCCATTGTGCACATTGCAAATTATATAGGCTTAGACAAGAGCCCGTGGTCAGACATTTCTCACAAAACGAAATATTTTTTTCGACAATTTTCTTTCAGCTATCTTCCAGCAAAAACTTTCCCCTTTAGTCAGGATTACAACCTAGCTTTTCACACTATCCATGTTGTATGTGTCAATTTTAGCCATGAGTAGCAGGAGCCACGGTATAAAGTCTACTCCGAACGATAGATTTTTGGAAGAGAAAGTCGTCGAAAAAATATTTTCTTTCATGTTTAGTTTTATTCGAGATGCTTATGCTGGGGTTTGAACCACGTCTTGCGTCTAACAAGGCAACGCAATATTTACTAGACTACAGTGACTGCTATCCTAATCTTCTTCTCATCATACTGTGAGGTTAATCATCTTGTAATGCCCTACTGAAGGCTTGTACCCCTAACGTAATCATAACGTTGGCATATAGTCAGTACATTCTTGCACTCATTAGACCCCATCCCCCACCGACATTCATTTTTTTATTCCTTTGAAATTTGGTGTGAAATTAATGAAAAGAAATCAATTTTTATTTCTCAACATTAAACATATGAAAGAGTAACATTATCAAATTTATAATAAAAAATTATTGCTTGCTTTTAGGCGTAAAAAAAATTAAAACTCCAATAATGTGTATAATTTGCTAAAAATATAATTTAGAGAGTAACGATAATAACATTGCCAAAATTAAATTAAAAAATAATACACTTGGGAGTCGAATTTCACAAAATAATCATATTCTCTCTCTCCCTCTCTCTCTCTCTAATAATCTCATATTGACTGAATTGTTTATTTTGATTTAACTTTTCTGTCCAAATAATTCGCTCATTTCCCAATACTACAATTTCTGCTGCTCACTTTTAATCATATGGAGAGAACAAAGAGAGACTACATACAGAGAAATACTTAAATAAAGGAAAACCATATTCGCCTTCTGTTAATACTGCGTAGCATTATAAATATTGTATGTGCATAACATTTACTTGCATACTTTAAGGTGAAATAAAATTTTATGAATTTTTACCGTTTTCTCTTGGCAATTTTCTTTATTATTGTTGATTAATAAAAGTGAAATTAATTTTCTTTTTTTTTTTGCTTTTATTTTCATTCCCTCTTTTGTTCGTTTCGTTCGCTTATAAAGGCATGAATAAATGAATGAGTATGACTGACTAACTGACTGACTGACGTCTCAACCTGCAAGTATGCTAAAAGATTTCAATGGAAGTTTTTCTTTTATACTGTGGTAATAAGCGTTAAATGTGCTTGTATTGTATGGTAGTGATGGTTGATTGGTCGGTTTGTATTTGGGAATTAAAGAACAGCCTAAAAGTTGTAAAACTTTAATTAATAATTAAACGGTGAAAATCAAATGGGATGAACACTGATTGCCAGCCGAAGACGGCTGTCCATTATGTGTTGTATAGGCTTAATGGCTTATTAGGCTTGCAAGTAAATAGAAGAAGAACAATTAGTAAAGAAATTTTATGTTCAACATAGTGATGTCAAATATGTACGTTTTGGCTTCTGTATAAAATTATATATAAAATTATTCTAAATAATCCTAATCTCATGCAATTCTACATAATCCTAAGGTTTATATCTCATGCTATTCTATATAATCCTAAGGTTTATATCTCATGCTATTCTATATAATCCTAAGGCTATTCTATATAATCCTAAGGTGTATATCTCATGCTATTCTATATAATCCTAAGGTGTATACCTCATGCTATTCTATATAATCCTAAGGTTTATACCTCATGCTATTCTATATAATCGTAAGATTTATATCTCATGCTATTCTATATAATCCTAAGGTTTATATCTCATGACATTCTATATAAACCTAAGGTATCTCATGCTAATCTATATAAACCTAAGTTTTATCTCATGCTATTCTATATAAACCTCAGTTTTATCTCTCATGCTATTCTATATAAACCTAAGTTTTATCTCTCATGCTATTCTATATAAACCTAGGGTTTATGTCTCATGCTATTCTATATAAACCTTAGGTTTATATCTCATGCTATTCTATATAAACCTTAGGTTTATGTCTCATGCTATTCTATATAAACCTTAGGTTTATGTCTCATGCTATTCTATATGATCCTAAGCTTTATATCTCATGCTATTCTATGTAAACCTAAGATTTACATCTCATAGGGATTCTGTTTCATGCTAATCTATCTATAATCTACAATCATAGCAATCTCATGTTTATACCCCAAAACTATCTTGGAGCGGTTCAAACTGCTTTCGAAATCATTTCTAAATGGATAATACAACTTTGAAAAAGACCTATTAAAGGCGATACTCATGTTGATCACTAGAAAATATGAGATCTTGAGAATCAATCCCCTAAGACTGGGAGGGGTTGAACTCAGGTATTCGGTCAAATACTTTTAACTTATCCTCGATACCAATCTCTTATAGAGATGGAATATTCTCAGTCAGATTGACATATGTTGCTGATTTTACACCCGCCTGCCCGTTAGCTGCAAAACAATGTGAGTGAAAGATTCTAGAATTTGTGAGAATCGATGATTAATTTGCTTGGAGCAGCAGTTAACTCTTGCTAGTTGAATTTGGTAAACTGTTAGCCTAAAAAGCTTGTTGGACATGCTACAATTATGAAGCCTTATTTAGTTGTACCCATTGGTTGCTATAGGGTATAATACAACCGTCTAAATAGGTCATGTCGTATAGAAAAATTGATTTCTCCTGCAAATTCTCTGCAAATGTACACTAGAGGCTTGGTGTGGTATTTATATTAAAGATTTAAATATCAGGAACTCATACACACTGACGGATCACTGCTCACGCTTCCAATTGGGAGTTTTGGTTATTCATATGCCGAATAAATGGAGGCTCAGTAGTAGAATAGCCTTGGATAGCCAGGCCGTTTTAATATTTTTCAAACATCACATCGTCTTCTCGCGGGACAATACTGAATGGGGTGGCACGCATGCTTAGCGTTCGTTCGCGTGATTTCTGAAGAAGTTAAGACTAGAAGAATTAAGAAGAGGCAACTTGTCATTTAATACGTGTCACTTTCCAGTACTAGCGCTAACGCGTGCGAAGATACTGGGAGTCCTCTTCATGACATTCCTGAGGGTACAGAATAAATTAAGGAGAGGGAGCATTGCTCGCTATATGAGTAAGTCTGGGTGGTTTAGAGGGCATAACTTTTCTTTACGGTCTACAATGTCGTCTTTTCATTCAATGAGATGTGGTAGCACTATGGGTCTCTTAATGGTGCTAAGGAGTGCCTCACTGATTGAGTTTTTGCCAAAAAACTGCTGGGAGGAAGTCGCTGATAGAAATAAATTTTTCGGATATTTAGAGATTGTGGAAGTCAGTCATATAATAGCTTAGATTTTCTCTTTTAAGTCTTTATTATATTTTGTTGTTATTTGGTTTTCATTGTCATTTTTCTTTTGTTTTAATTTCACCTTCGGTTTTATTGCTTAACAAGAAATGCAACAAACTGTTGCATATATAAATGGGGCTGCTTATATTATATTTTATTGCCTAGTTTTAGACTTGAAAATGTGCTTTTAAAATATTTTTTTTTTTTGAAACTTTATATGTTTTCCAACAGCAGAATATAAAACATCCTTTAAATAGTGGAACTCTGCAGTTTTTTTTTTTATTCATTGGCAGCATTGATACTCCCTAGAGACATTCATTCATAAAATTTTTGCTTTTAAGAAATGTTTATACAAAATGGTATAGCATATATTTAGGATAAAGAGAGCATAGAATTCATTCACTCATAAATGTTAGAAAGCAATAGAAATTAAGGCATTAGAAAAAGGCTTTCACAACAGATTGTTGGTGCAAAATTCTGATAATTTTCATTTTAATTTTTCTTCTTTTTTTTTATAAAATTTTAATTTAATTTTTAAATATTTTTAGTTTTATTTTTTTAATAATAAAATGCTGATACGTACTAATTTTAAACGGCGCATGCTTTGTAAAATCCGCAATTTTGATGGTTTCGTAATTTTGGGAAATTTTTGCTGATATGCTAAGCAACTTACAAAAAATCTTTTGTTGTTTTCTCTTGTTTTTGTTTGTTTTTAATTTGTTTGGAATTTTTTAATAATTTTTGTTTGCCTTTCTTGGTTGCGAATTTATTAATACAGTTACGGTAACTTGTTTGTTAGAGCCTAAAATTATGCCTTGTTATTTTTGTTTTAGCCTTACAACATGCCTTAAAAAATTGTGCACAGAAAAAAAACAAGAAATTTACATCAAGCACTTGTTAACATCACTTGTTTAAACATTCACTTTCACTTGCATACTCTTCTTATTGGCATATAGAGATTGTATAAATATTTAAAGAATACTTTAGGGAGTTGTTTTTAATTTATTTTTTGAGTTCATTTATTTATTTCGTTTATTTAATGGGTAATTTTTGTTAATTTTAAAATTTTATTTCTTTTAATTTTTCTGTTTTATCAAGACTTTATTTTTTTCTTAATTTTTTAATATTTTTCTTGAAAATTTATTTTCCGTTTATTTTTTCTCTTCGTAATCCATGTGCAGTGTACGCGTTTTGTTTAACAACTGATTCCTGTAAGTCATTATCAGAAGTCAGTCAGTTTGAGGGGTCCTGTTTTTTGTACTGTTCTTGCTTCTCTGCTACTGTCAAATTTTCCTTTACTTTGCTTAGCATATTTAACTGTCATATCCTTTCCAGCTATGCTTTGTTACTCTATTTATTGCTCGTTATGCTTTGGAGTCCGCCTAATGCGCGCGCACTTTGTATCAGAAATTGTTTATAAAACTCTTTTCGTTTTTTGCTTTAAGGTGCCTTTGCTTTTTAAAAAAAGTACTTTTCCCCCTTTAACCTAATTTTTAAGGACCCAAAATGGTGTCAGTAGTATCATGTGTTGCTCTAGTGGCAATGCAAGTACACTTCAAAGCATACAGAGAGCGAGAGAAAAAGAGAGCCAACATTGAGATTGAGAGTAAAAATTTAATTTAAGAACGTGTCGTATAACTTGGCCAAAATTCCAAAGTGAGTAAATTGTTGTTACAAAAACAAACTACAGGGTGTTGCATAGAAAAAAGAAGCATAACTCATGTGTAGTATAAGCTGTTAAAAAAAGTAAAAAAATCGAAATTTAAAATACTGTCTAGGGATGTATAAAAAAATTCTAAGCATCACATTAAAACCATTAAAAGTAAGGCATACATTTAGGCCTTTTGTGATTAAATAAATATAATTTTCCTTTAAAGCAAACTTTTAATACAAGAATCAGCATTATATTATGAAATTAACATTAAAGAAGTTTTTTTTTAATAAAAAAAATAAAGACAAATTTTAGGCGTAATGTATAAATAACATTCACATATTTTGAGGCATTAGAAAACACTTATACTAAGTTATGTTATATTGGCAGCCACCTTAGAAAGCATAGTTTAACTGGAGCAATTGGTAAAGCTATGGCTGGTAACAGTTTGGCAATAACGAGCTTTGCAGTAGTTCTAATCGATCTAATCCTGGAGTTGCGTTAGACTTTTGTGAATTTTCCTGTGAAAAGCTTTGATCAAGATAAACGTTGAAATATCATGTAGGACGTTGGCAGTGATAGGAAATCAGAATATTTTTAACGAAAATCCTTTCAAAACATAAGCACCACACAGCTTCCAGTATGGCCCTGATTATTTACTTACATAAGTGTAGTCGCAGAAGTCTAGTAGGTAGTATGTTCGCTTATTAGAAGTAAAGCCCGGGTTCAACCCCAGGCCAGACATCTAAACGAAATATGAAAAAAAAATATTTCTTCGGCGACTACCTCTCAGCCGATTTCTGGCAAAAACTCTGAGAGTTAATAAACCTGCCATGAAAAAGTTTCTCAAAATCTGTCGTTCGGAGTCGACGTTAAACTGTAGGTCCCGCCACTCAAGTATAAAATTAAGGCACACAACATGAGTGGCGTGAGAAGCTAGGCCGTAATCCTGACTGAGGGGTTGTAATGGCCAATTATGTATGTGTGTGTAAGTAGTCATTACAACCCTTTTGCTAGGATTACGAACACACATGATGTGTGTGTAAATTTTATTCATGAGTGGTGGAATCTACGGGTGAACGTCAACTCCGAACGACAGATTTTCAAAAAACTTTTCAGAAAGAAATATTTTTTTAAATCACGGACTCTCGTTTAATAAGCCAACACATTACCTACTAGACTAGATATCGACCTGAAATACATTGTAGCTGTATCTCTGTTAGAAAATTTTCTGTAAAAATCAGTATATGAACAGCCCACAGTGTTCACCATTTTGGAGCCGTAGGTATAGACTTCATTGCCAGGTAATATCGGATTATCATACCAGAAATCTCTACTTGAACTTTCGCAGTTAAATACCTTGGCTATAAAATAAGAGACCTTGTAGTTGATTCGTAGTTCAGGTTGAGCCAAAAGTTAGTTGCAGTTTGTCTTACGGTCATTAGCTCAGCCCTCTTAAGTAGAGTAAATGAAGCCTTAAGAATTAGCCAAACGTAACGGAAAGTACTTTCGATAATTGCATATTGTCCACCCTAGTTGATGGCGGGTCTAAAACTTCAAATCTTGTACTCGGACTTCTTTGAGTTATAAAGCCTTGTAATTGTTTTCCTTACCACCACCATTACGGTGAGCATTTCAGAAGGTTCTGGTAACTAAAATAGCCCTTAGCTTGGAAAGCTTTAAGGTTCGGCGTTGTTGAAATTATATTTTCCAGTAGTTTTACTTAATTTTCCTTGCATTAGATTTGTTTTTTTGTGTGTGTGTGAGTCTCTTTTCTCAATTAATATGCGATAAAACTACGCTTAATTAAATGGAAATTAAAAATTTTTTTCTTTCGCCATAACATTTCAAAAGGCAATAACTGCCATTATAGTCGGGTACATGATTATATTGCATTTGTATGTATGAGTGCAAGCGTCATTACATTAACAGCAGAGATGAAAAACTTTTTTGCTTATTTTACATGCAACATATTGTTGCTGCTTAATTTTCATATTTTATGGGGGCAGGCAACATTAACTTGCAACGAAGCTTGAAATTTGAAGAAAAATAAAAAGAAATTGAACATTATGAAGTAACATGTATGACTCGTAGAAATATCTTATACGTCCAGCTAATGCCTGATAACGTCTAACAAGTCGGAGGTGTAAAAAGAATTCTAAGGAGAAAACTTTGTCTGCTGCATTAAAAGCAACAAATCGTTGATGAAGAAATATCAAAAACAAAAACAGGAAAAGCAATTCTCTCCAGTAAAACTTCATGGAAAATTTAGATTCACGGCGTTTTTTAATTTTTTTTTTCGTTTCGTTTTGCAGCAATGCCGTATAGGGGCGGGGATCATGGCCATGATTCAGTAAAACTTATCCTTTTGATTTCATTTGTTTCTGTTTTTCTCTTCCCTAACTTAAACTGCAATTAAATGAGAAAACAAAAACAACAAAAATAACAAAATATTATTGTGGCAACAAGTATGGAAGTTTTGTTGCTGCTGCAGCTGCAACTGCATAAAGTGTTAATCAAGTGTTGTTGTATGCCGCTCACAAATACCCAACGAATGCAACTGCTAATGTAAACGAGTGTCAACAAAAACTCTTCTGACTTGACGCCAACTTAACTCAACAACCACTCAATCGGATCACTTCAAATGAAAACAGATTGTTTCCAAAAGCAAACAACTTTTTCCCTTGCAATAGGGGGCTCACAAGAGAGCCTTTTTTAAAGTTAGTTTTTAATAGTATTGTGGGGAGGAAATCCCCCACCCCTGTTTGCATATTTTACCTCTTGAAGGTGATGATATAGGATATATAGGCAGTGGCGGAGATGTGTCCACAATCTAATTTAACTATTTGTACGCTTCCTGGAATGAAGACTGAAGATCGGGCAAGATTTTCTTCAGCCATGGACACTCTATCGGACCATAATATATAGACGACTGGAGGTTAAAAATATTTACAAAGATAACTTTGTTGCACACACACACACTCACAAAACTCTAGCAAAACTTGATTAAGGGACCCCATTAAGAGATCGGTTGTCGACTGGCTGACAGAGAGGATAGCAATCCTTGTAAAGGGTGTTCTTTATAGAGGTATAGAACTTTAAGTTGTCATTACTTTTCAAGATGGCGACCGATTTAACAGCTATCAAGTGAGTTATTCTCAGTTTGGTTTGGCAATTCATCATGAATAGACTCACGCCTGAACAACGCTTGCAAATAGTGCAATTTTATTTCGATTTATTGAAAGACACGTTTGGTGACCGCCTAATTTCACGTTTTGGACCTGTGAATTGGCCTCCAATATCTTGTGATTTAACACCGCTAGACTACTTTCTGTGGGGCTATGTAAAGTCATTGGTCTATGCGGTAAAGGCACAAACGCTTGACCATTTGGAAGACAACATTCGCCGTGTTATTGCCGATATACGGCCACAAATGTTGGAAAAAGTCATCGAAAATTGGACGTCCAGATTGGACTACATCCGCGCCAGCCGTGGCGGTCATATGCCAGAAATCATATTTAAAATGTAATGCCACAAGATTATCTTTTGGATAAATGAAATTCATGTCAATCGAATAATCCATCGTTGTTTTATTGCAACTTAAAGTTCTATACCTCTATAAAAAACACCCTATATTTGGATTATATTTACAGCGTCGTTTATACTTGCAACACACTGCAGTAGTCAAGGAGGCTGAGGGATATTTTAAGATAAAACTCTTTGGAGCAAATTCCACTGCCAGTCTTATTTGTAAGTAACTGTAGACTGCGACTAAATCTTTGAAAAAGTGCTTTCCAGAGAACAAGATTTTATTTCTTAAAATCCTAGTGTGAAATCTGTGATCAATTCTATGCAGTGTCTTGGGATATTCACGGAATCTTTGATAGCACACAAATGTGAAACACTTTGCCCTACCATAACCTAACTTTTGCTTTTTTCAACATAATTCCTCCTTCAAGTACATTTTAACGAATTCGAAACTTCAATGGGAAACAGTGTGAAAATTAAACTTTATTTGGAGTGCTATATCCCCTCTCTACCCCTCCCCATAGTGACCATAAGATTGAGAATTACTTTACCTCGCTTAAGAAGCAATAACTTTAGCTCAAGTTTCACTTATTATATCTACGGATTATGAATTATTAAAATGCTACACACAATGTTAAGATTTCTAAGTTTAAAGTGAAGCAGAGTAAGTGAACAAACACCTGCAATATGGCTAACAGGTGTTTCGGCCTCTAAGCACTTTATTTTATATGATAATTCGCTGTTAAAGAAAAAGTTAATTTAAGTTTCTAAAACTTACCCGTTTGAGTACTCGAATCAAAAAAAGTACTAGTGGTCTCAACAGTCATGGTGCCTATGGTGCCGTCAATTATCTGAGCACTAGAGTCACGTCGGCCGCGGTAACTGTGAGAAAGAAAAAAAATTGAAATAAATTCACGTGTTTTCAGGCATTTTAAATTTTGTTCGTGTACTTACCGACACACATCATCACTTTGTGAACTTTGACGTCTAAAATTACGGCAGCGTATCATTTCCTCAGTGGTAGATTGCCTCCTAAAACCACGTGCTATTAGAATTTCTTCGGTGGTGGATTGTCTTCTTATAGCTGGTCGACTGCTACCCTGTTCCACAACCGGCAGAGGTGGTGGTCGCCCACAGGGGCTGGCGTCTCTGGAAGAACATATACTAGTTGAATCTGGCGATCTGGGACTGCGTGCGGCAGAGGAACTTTGCCTTCTTAAGGCATGTCTGCGATGAGGGCTGCCCTCACGTTCGTGAGAGCGATCCGGCGATAAATGTGTACGTGAGTCACGTCTACCGCCTCTAGAAGCACTGTCGGGACTTAAAGAGTCTCTTCTTGAATTTCGTCGCTGGCCTTCTTCGGGCGGATCAGGACTTAAAGCGGGCTGTGAGCCCCTTCTACTGCCTCCCGGCAAACAGCTTTCATCAAAGGCCGTAGCCTGCCTCTGCAAACGCTGCAGTCTGGGTGCTCTTTCTGGTGATATGCCCGCTTTAGAATCTCTACGATTAACACGACCACATTGTGTAGTGGAGTCACGTCTGCTCTTAGGCGCAGTAGGGCTGGTAGCTGGTGGTGTTACCGAGCTGGTAATTATAGTGGGTGGCGGCAAAGCCTGACACGAAGAGTCAACCTGATTGTGAGAAGAATATGAATATAGAGGCATAGAATCGGAACCAGCCGAACTGGTAGAGGGTCGCTGTTCATGACGGAAATTGGGAAATTCAGGAGCAGCCAGCGAGTCGCGCTTCACTGGGCTAACACCTATGCGGGGTGGCGGTGGTGGTGTGGTCGAAGGAGTATATATACGACCAATGGAACTATCACGGCGACTGGAGTGATTACTCTCACCAGAATCTCGTCGCGAGCCCTGTTTTTTGTTTTGGAGGGAATATCATGTTTGTTGGGGTAAATGTTTTTATACAAAGAGAACATTTAGTTTTAGTGGGGGGAAGGAGGCAGAGAGAGAGGGTTATTTCCTTACACTACTTACCCCTTTGGAAGGCTCTATCACTACATTAACCGCTAAGGTGGTGGTGTCATCGGCAGTACTCTCACGGCGATTCCAATGCTTGACAAATTCTGCGGTATTGCTGTCACGACGTGAGCGTGTGCTACGCAAACCTGATTCACAACTTGACTCACGTCTTTTGCGTGGCGCTACATAAGTAGTGCCAGCACTGGTGGCAGCATCTGATACCGAAGTACGCCAAGGCAAACTACGTGCCAAATCTGCTAAAGTTTCACGCCTATTCAGTGGAGCCTTGGTGGTTCTTTGTGGCTTGGTCTGCTCATGCTTAACACCTCCACTCCATTCACGCAATAAATCGGTCAATTGAGCCAAACTACTGCGGCGTCTTCTTTGCATGCCTAAAGTTTAAATAAAGTTTTAAAATTGCTTTCATAAAATGAAATAATTTTTATAGCCTACCCGGCGGCGGTGATGTACTAGGAGGCGTATTGATTTGTGCTGCCGAATCTCTTCTTCCGCCAAGTCTTTGTCGTATGGTAGACTCCTCCAGCTGTTAAAAACACAAAGCAATTGAATTTTTTTCAATAAAAATTCATATTTATTGGACTCTTTAGAAACTAACCTGCTCTCTTACTAGATCATCCCAACCATTGCCGCCTGACCACACCAGTCCCACTTGATGTGACATTATGGGCAGGTTGCAGACGAAACATATTGCTGTCATCGTCCTAAAAATATGTTACAGGTTTTGTTTTGTTTTTTTTTGTTGTACGTATATATGTACATATATTTATAAGTATAATAATAAAAAGAGAGTATAAAAGAACAACAAGAAAAAAGAATGCATGCTTTAATTAAAAAAAAAAAAAATTATATAAAAATTGTAGTATACTTGCAGGCGTCATTCTTAATAAATTGGAATTTTTTTTGGTTATTTTTTATTATTCCAATGAGTATATTTACAAATGCTTTTATGAAATTATAAGTTTAAGGAAATCAAATAATACAGTATAAGAAGGAAAAAAATTTAGTATAAGAGTTGAAAAAGTGTGCAAATACAATACAAAGGTATAAGAGTTTAGAAATAATTGAATTTAGAAGTAATTTTTGTATAAAAGGTTTTAACATACACCTTCTTTGATTAAAATTTTTAAAGTATAAGAGTTTAAATTTCATAGTATAAGAGTTGAGAAAAAAAGGTTTTGCATATAGAACGTGGACTATTTTACTTATATATTTTTTATTACAAATTATATAAGAGTTTTTAGCTTACATTTTCTTTAGTTAAATATTTTCAAGTATAAAAGTTTTAATTAAATAGTATAAGTGTTTAGAAAAAAGGGATTAGTGTGCAACAATTAGAAAAGGCTTGGTATATAAGACTTCTAAACTTACATTTTTTTTAGTTAAATATTTTCAAGTATAAGAGTTTTAATGAAATAATATAAGAGTTTAGAAAAAAGGTATTAGTGTGCAACAATTAGAAGAGACTTGGTATATAAGAGTTCTAAACTTACATTTTTTAGTTAAATATTTTCAAGTATAAGAGTTTTAATGAAATAATATAAGAGTTTAAAAAAGGTTTCGGCGTATATGCTCTTCCTTAACACAGATTCTATTCTCAAATTAATAGAAAGTACAAAAGCTTTTCGAGTATAAGAGTATAGGAATTCACTGAACAGATTTTAGTTAGCAGAGTTATCAGATTTTATTTAATTGGGTTAATGTACAGCATAATTTTTTATTGAGTTGGAAAGCTTTTTAATGTTTTAATTTTATTAAGAAAAATTAAAGAAAATTTTAGTAACAATAGAAAGTTTTAAGAAAGTTGCAAAAATACAAGAAAATTAGACAAAACTGTTGAAAAGCTTTAGAAGAGTTGAAAAGCTTTTTTTTTTTTTAATAATAATTTTAAGAGAAAAAATCTACGGTTAAAATAAAAGTGTTGAAAAACTAGAATTTGTTAAAAGTGTAATTGAGTTTTAAAGCTTTATTTTTTAAATCTTGAGGAAAACAGTTTTTTGGTAAAAAGTATAGGAAAGGAACAGTTTTTAGGAAAATAATATAAAATAACGGTAAAATAGTGAAAAGCTTTTCAAAAGCTTTATAAAAATGATTTTTAAAGTAACATGATATTGATAAACAGTATAGGTTTTATACAGGATGAAAGCTTTAAAGACCCGTTAAAGGCTATGATGACATAAAAAGCTTTTTAAAGCTTTTCTTTACACATAAAAATATGTTATGGTGGTTATAATGTTAGCAACATATTATTAAAGAAAAAACGGGGAAAACAACATGCTTAAAAATCTTTTTTTTTTTAAGGATAAAGTTTATATATACAAAGGAATATTCTATAAAAGCTGTAATAAAATTCATGCAATAAAATGGTTTTCTTTTAACTTTTTTCTTATCGTCGCCGAAGAGGGCTGATCCATGGACATGTATTGCCGCAATTTTGGCATGGCGCATAATTGTTGTTTATTACGGCAATACTGGTTGAAATATTTCCTAAAATTTCTCCTTTATACAGTTTCTGCTGCTTTCTCCTCTCTCTTCCAAAGTCAAAAAGCTTTCGCTTTGTTACCGTTTTTTTTTGGTCTTCTTTTAATGGCCGCTAGTGTTTAAAACTGTCTTTATTTTTCTGCACATTTATTTACACACATAAACATACTGAGCTTTAATCATTAAAAAAAAAACCAGAATTTTTTCTTTGCTACTGGGGAATATTTTTTGTATTTTTTTTAAAGGGTTGGAATATGTTTTTTCTTGCTACACATTTAGACACACTGAAAAAAAAAGAAATTTGAAGAAAGAACAGAAAAGCTTTTGAATTTTTAAAAATTAAACATTTGGGGGAGTCATAAAAAATATTTTTTGAGGTTTTTAAAAACAAAAAATGTTTTTTATTTTTTTGTAACAAAAGCACACCATAAGGTTATTTTTGCTTTATAGGGGAGAGGGAATTTTAAATATGAGTTTTAAAAAACCACAAAAAAATAAACAGTTTTTTTAAAATTACTACAGCATGCAGGTAAATTATTAAAAAAAAAATTAAAAAATCTTATTTGTATACTAAAAATCCTTTAAAATGTGCATAAAACTTTAAATTTTAATTGTTAACATGTTTATAACCCGTTTTAAATGCTTTTAAAGAATTTTATACCAAAAATTTTGAAAAGCATGTTTTTGCATATTTTTGCTTATGTTGTTGATTCCCTTGAGAATTAGTGCATATTTCAATACGTTACAAATAGTTACATTAGTCATCTATATTGATAGCCTAAAGAGCATATTTATACGTATATTTTCATATTTATTTCAGCATATTTAAGAAAAGTCAGCATATTAAGAAATTACATATTTAGGCAAATATTTACATCCATTTGAGCTGCTTAAACATTTCTATTGTTCAGTTTTTAATGCATATTTTGGCATATTTAAAATAATCTCTAAGATGTAGTATTTTTAAAAAAAATTCAATCAATTTAGCTAAATTTGAGAGAATTTAATGTTCCTGGTTCTTAGCTTTTAAAGCATATTTTAGCTTATTTTGGCTAATTCATGAATATTTACATCCATTTGAGTTGTTTAAACATTTCTAGTGTTCAGTTTTTAAAGCATATATGAGCATATTTTGGCATATTTAAAATAATCTTTAAGATGTAATATTTTTAAAAAAATTTCAATCAATTTAGCTAAATTTGAGAGAATTTAATGTTCCTGATTCTTAGCTTTTAAAGCATATTTTAGCATATTTTGGCATAATTGAAATGAGTTTTAAGATGCAGTACTTTTAAATAAATTTTTCTCAATTTAGATAAATTTAAGCAGTTTATTTCTTCTATGTGTTAAGTTTTTAAAGCATATTTTGGCATGTTTCTGTATTTTTTTGCTTATTTAAATTTTTTTAATGAATCACACACTTAATGTAAATCTAGCCGTATTTTAGAACACTTAATCTCCATTACGGTATCATATGGTTTTCTGCAGACGTTTAATGAGTTTTATTTTTGCATTTTCACAAATCTTTAAAGCATTTTTTGTGTTAAATAGGGTCGTTTTCATTTTCTATGCTATTTTCTAGAAATAGAAAAAATTTTCATTCATTTCATTGCTTTTTAAAGACGGTTTCTATGCTCATGCAACAACTAGCATCAGCTGGTAACAGAATAAAGCGTTACGTGTTGCCACAAATTAGCATTAGAAGACAAGTAAGAAAGAGAGAAAAAGGAACTAGAAATATCTCAAACCCAGGAAAACCTTTTTATAAGTTTATTAACATTTTCTAAAGCACTCAATTGTATGGCAAAATAAGTGAAATAATGCTGCAGCTGCCGCTGCTGTAGCTTTCCCAAGTGATGACTAGCGATAGCTGGTTGTAATCATTAGCAGAGGGTGAATTGGCATAAGCAAAGAAGGGACGAAGGAGATGGAGGAGGTATTAAATTATCTCAACAACCAACAAAAAAGTCTAAAAAAATTTGCGAAAGAAAAATGAAAAAATGATTTTAAATGTTAAGGCCCTCATTAAAATAAGTTTGTCAGCAAAATGTTTACCACACAGCCAACGCCACACCACCAATACGGAGCTGCCTAAGCCTTTAGAAAAAAGATTAACTTTGTAAAGTAAAAAGGGATCTCCGTTATAAACAAAATAAAAAAATAAAAACCTTAAAAACGGAATTAAAAAAAATATGAGAAAAGAAAGGTAAAAGAGTCACGAAAAGGTCAAATGGTGTAACAACAACTGCATAGGTATTTAAAGTATAATTAAATTTGCATGATTGAGATTTCATTAACACACTCCCCAAATTACCCTTTTTGTTTGGAAAGGATCTCAAAAGAATTAAAAAAACCGGATCAACAAGTTGATAAAAAAAAAAATAACTTTAAATTGGAAAAATTAATAAAAATTTTTAATTTTGTGGTTTAAAGTCTATTCGAAAACCAAAAAAAAAGTTATCGATTATTTGTTATCGAAAGTTATTTATAATATATCATAATTTTTCTAATAGACTTCAGAATATAAAATTTAAATAAAATTATTATTACTTTTTCTATAAACTATTTATATATGTATATATAAACTTTTTGCAAAAAGTTATCCATAATTTGTTATCGAAAGTTATCGATAATTTATTATCGAAAATTATGGATCAAAATGTATAGATAGTATAAGAAAATATTCGATTACTTTTGACAAGTTATCGATAACATTCAAAAATAAGTTATCGATAATTGTTAATAACACGATAATAATCTACATATTATGGAGAAATAATGTCATCATAGAGCCTAAATAATGTTCTGTAGGATTATTGTTTAAAAACTATTGAAATTGTTTTTTTTTAATATTTGTTTCTATAAAATTATTATCGACAACTTTCGATAACTCTCGATAACATTTCGACAACTTTTTGCTGATAGTTTTTTTTAATATTTTGTTTCTTGTTTTTGTTAGAATTATAATAAATTAATGCTTGTCCTTTATATTCAATTATGAATGACATTTTCTGTAATTGTCGACTTTCACATTTTCGATAATTTTTTTATTAAGTTTTAGTTTTGAAAAATTTCTTAAAAATTTTGTTCAATTTTTTTTTAATATATTGTATATATTGTAATACTGTATCTTAATTTTAAGCTTTATATCTCTAGAATTTCATGACTGTTTTTGAAGTATTAATGTGAAGTTTTTCTGCATGACATTTATCGCAGTACAAATTAAAATAATTTTAACGTTTGGACTTGATTTCTCATGCTACGGTCGTTTGCTGCTATCGAAAGTTGAAATGTTTTTGAATTTTTTTATTTTATTTTCTCTCTATCTGTCCTTAAGCGTCTCGATATAAATTCACTTTCACTTAAAAAAAAAAACTTTTGTGATGGTGCTACTGGCAGTCAATGAAATTTAAGAAGAAATTTTGCATGCGAAGCACGTTTTATTTTTTTTTTATCGTTCGAGTTCGATTTTAAATCCATTTCTACTCATCCTACCTACCCGCCTAGAACAGTTTAAAGTAAAGAATTAAAGCCTTCAGTTACATGCACCAGTACTATTACAAGTTACAGGATAGAGGGACCAAACGAAAGTTTTATAGACAAAAAGGATTTTAACATACACACTGTAACAGAGAGTGAGAGAGAGAGAGAGAGAGAGGGGTAGTGTTAAAGGGACACAGATATAGAGTGAGATAAACCATAACAACAAAAAATATGCTGCTGGTTGCTGCAGTAAAAATAAAGTTGACATAATATGTCAAGTAAACGAAACTGAAACAACGGGGGAGGATAATCTATAGTGGACGCGTGATAGCATAAAAATATGCAAACAAATAATAGGAGCCTGAAAATCAAGTGATATCGTAGCGAGTGTCCAAAGTAAGCAAAACATTTAACCAGGAATTCATATCAGTTTTTACAAACAAAATCCTCTTTTATCTCTCTCTCTCTCTCTTTCTCTCTTTTTACCATGGTTATGCTCCTGAACTTATGCTCCATATTTTTCCTTTTTATGATTTTTCAAATAAAAAAAAAGAAATCAACCATGACAGCAAAATAATTTCCGCTGACAACATTGTCAAGTTCTTTGGCATTTTTCCCCCTCTTTTTTTTTTTTTTTTTGCCAGCGCAACTTGAGTAGCATTTTATTTGATTTGTTAAATTCATAGAGCATAGGGGGTTGAAAAAAAAAAAAATTAAAACTGCAGCCGCATACTCCAAGTGAAGCACCAGGGGGGGTGGGGGGGTATTAATATTACGGCATTCGATAGCAAAGGAATTTCGTATGAAAATTCTGTGAAAAATGCCTTTGCGTTTCGTTCCAATGTTCTTAACGAATAACGTAGCTTACCAGCGGGGGGAATTCTATTGAAAAAAACTCGAAAAACTAAATGGCAAACATCGTATATTGATCACCATCTCTTTTAAGTTTGTTTTCTCTAAAAACACTCCGAATTTTTCTGCGTTTAAAGTAAGTGTCCGTTAGTCGAGCTTTTTTTCTTAGTTTTTTTAATCTATCATGATTCCCAGTCATGTTGAACCAGCATTCCACCATTTTACTTACAATTCCTGGCTATTTAACCACTAACTTACAGGTTAAAAGTAAAAACCACTAGAAAAAATTAAAAAGAAAAATGCAAAATAAGCAGGATAACGAATTAACGTTTAAAAATAATTTCAGCACAGTAACCACAACAACAATAAAATAAAACACATACAACAGGAAGAGAGGGGGTATACTTCCCACGTTTTTCAAACAGTGAAACAAGCAGTGTTGCCAATTTTTTATGGTCAAAACGCGCAGTCCTACTACTCAAATGGCGCTAAAAAGCGCTAAATAATAATTTTAGTAACTAACTATAATCAAAACGCGCTGTAAAAAAGCGTTAGATAATACAAAAAATAGAAAAATATAATGGAATTGTTAAAAAATATTCTTATTATGTACATACATACATACAAACATCTCAATTTTCAAAAGATTTTTTATACAATTTTAAATATTTGTTAAAAAAAATAAAATTCAAAACCATTTGAAACAACCAACGACTTAAAACTTTTTCTTTAAATTTTTATGTATAATGTAAAGAAAAGATGTACTTTCATTTGTACATTTATAATAGGAGCCCATTTTTCAGCACTTATTAAGTTTTATATTTAACTATAATAATTAAAATTTCAAGTGTTTTATAGTTTTCTAATATTATACTTAAAATAAATATATATTGGAAGTCTTAAAAATGGTCCACTTGATTTGAGATATATACAGTAGTTTTCCGATTTAACGAACCTATATGTTGTCAGGACTGTTCGTAAAATCGAAAAGTTCGTTATATGCAGTACTAACTTAAATGTGGGTTTTGGTATGAGAATAAGTTAAAAGTACATAAAATATTTTTTTTAAATGTATTTTATAAAAATTAATTATTTTCTATAAAAATAATACAAAAAAAGGAAACAATTCATATCACAAATTAATTATTATTTTATAAAAATAAGAAAAAAATAATAATTCATATTACATTAGTACACATGAAGAAAAAAAACATACAAAGAATTCTTTGAAACAAATCTATTTAAAAAATTGATTTAGCAAAGTTTGTTTTTTTGGTGTATAAATTTTCATTTTTATTGCTTCTTCTTGAAGCTCTCTTAAAATCATTGATTTTGAAAAATCAAGACTATTTTGCTGCGTCTAAACTAAACATCAAAAACAAAAACATCAAAATAAAACAAAAAACACCGTTTTAAACAACGGTCTATTTTTTTACTACACATTAGGTTTTTTGTTATATTTGTCAAATGTCATTTTATCCTCATTCAAATAATATTTTTATTTGTTCGTTAAACTGAGTACAAAAAATAATTTTTGTTCGCTATTTAAGGTACTCAATAGGAAAAATTTGCCTGTTCGTTAAATGCGATGTTCGTAGAATTGAATGGTCGTTAAATCGGAAAACTAATGTACATACGTTACAAAAACAACAAACAATAGTCGCCGCAGTCTAGTATGTAGCGTGTTGGCTTATTAAACCGTAAAACCAGCATCCTGAACAAAATGAAATATGAAAAATATTTCTTCTGCGACATGAAAAGTTTCTCAAAAATTTGTCATTCAGAGGTCCCACGACTCATGTATAAAATTAACACACATAACATGGGTGATGTGAGAAGCGAGGTCGTAATCCTGACTGAAGGGATGTATTGGCCAATTATGTATAACATAAACTTTAAAAAAATATTTTAAAGGGTTCATCTTCTGAAAATATCATTCTCTCATTTGAAGACTCTTCTGGCCATAAAACAGCTTTCATAAATATTTAGAATTCTCATAGGTTAAATTTTGATTAATTTTTAATTATTATTAATTAATTTTATCTGGAATGACATAATTTTCACAGCATGAGTTTTCCAGTTTAAGGCTATATTTTATATAAATTAATGAGTTTATTGTATTTAGTGATATTCTATTTTTTATCTTTGCTTTAAAGTAATTCAAAACGATAAAAAATCTTTCTGCTTCCGCGATCGAAAAAGGAAAACTTAATAAATTAATTACAAATGTTGAAAATTAATAAATTAATTACAAACAGTTAATTTTTAAAACTGTACAATCTCAATCCAAAAAATATTGCCTAAATTTTTCCACTGACATAACTTTAAATTACTAAGACAATTTTCGATTTCGTCAATATTGTCTTCCAAAAATTCAATGATAGCTTTTGTTTTATTTAAAAAAATAATTTCGTCACTAAATAATGATTTTTTTAAATTGTAATATTAGTTGGTAATATTCATCTTGTTTCATGCACTAAAGCTTTTGTAATTTTGATTCGATTTTTCTGTATTAATTCTTTTTCACAAGCTTCAATATTGCCTTCTCTTCAATAAGCCTTCTCAAAATTATATCCCAAATAACTATATTCAATCAATGTGAAACTTAAAAAGTCAAATAGAAAAGCGCCAACCTAGCGCGTTTTCTTAAAAAAGCGCTAAAGAGAAAAAATGCGACTTTTTGATAGTCGAAACGCGCTAAATATAGCGCGAAAGGCGCTAAATTGGCAACACTGGAAACAAGACTTTATCGTGCTGCTTAAAGTATATTTTTCAGTTGTGTTGCCAAGGGTAACAGATAAGGCAATACGAAGATGAGAAGAGCTAGTGAACACACTTATTAGCTTGGTAAACAAATCTCCTTAAGGTTCGGTCTAATAATAAATGCCAAATGAGATCACTACCCATCGTAATCCAGTCAAAATCTCTGTATCTAACTATAATAGAAGACCAGTTTCCGGTCCATCACATCATCTGTGTATACTTCTTAGTGTCTCCCGTGTATAATCCTTCGTTCTGGACATTTAGCGAAGCCATGATACGCTTTGGTGTTCGGATGTCTATGCGGTTCATTTGATGTAACATGTATGGTAGTGGAAGCCCTTAAATTTTGGCCATTTAGCAAACTTCCACACTGTCTCTGTAATAACTGTCCTAGTGTGATACTGAGTCAGTGTTTAACACAATGTTTAGCTGTTTGTTTAAATGTTACTTCCGTTATTTCCGTTTCGTATTTGTATTGGGTTTGTCTATGGCTGCTGCTAATACAGCTACTGCTGCTCTTGCTCTCTTTCGCTGTTCTTCATACTTCCGCTACAATAAATTTTATTTTGTGCTGTCATTTGCTTTGTTGTTGCTTTCATTAAGCAACAAATTGTTTTTATTTTTAAGCATTTCAAAAAAAGAAAATCAATTTTGCTCACTATCTCTCTCTCTCTCTCTCTCTCTCTCTCTCTCTCTTTTATTTTTTCTCTCTAAATTTGTGCGTTTAAGTGTGATTTTCGTTTTGTGGCTTTCAGTGTAGCTGCTGTTGTCCTGTCTCAATTTAAATGTGGAAAGAAACACTCACACACACACACTTACATAATGCCGCCTTAAGCTATGCAACATGATGGAAACAAGCACTCACTTAATTGAAATTGATTTATGAGTGTAAACAGAAGCAAAACAAAACAAACAACAACAAAGGCAACGGCAACGGCAATGAAAACAATAACAAAAGCTAAGACAAGTAAAGAAACCAGAAGAAGAAATCTATTCTTGAACAGAGAAAACTTCTTGAGAAAAAGTTTTTTAAGATTTCTTAGGATTTTTTTTTCATTTTCATTTTCATTTTGTTTTCTTTGCCTTTTGTTCTTTCCACTTCAAGAAAGTTATTTTAAGGGAAATGTCTACTTTAGAAGGAAAAAAATAAGTGAAAAACTATTTCAACTGAAATTATATTTCAAAAACACTCCAGCAAGGGAAAATACAGAAAGAGAAAGGAAAAGTTGGAGTTACACACGATGTTTTGGAAATACAATGTGGGAGAGAGCTCCTTTTAATATGGAGACGCCGCTATAATTGATGAAAATTCTGAACGATTATATTCGGGACCAGACGGACCCGTACTGCCTCGTATTTTACAGGTATTATGGAACATTATGTACGATGGGGTCGTAGTAGTATAGCATTGGTTGCTATAGAACTAAAGAACTTCTTCAGGTCGTAGTATAATATTATAGAAGACCAATGATTTCTGCAGAAGCTAGGGAGACCAGGAAGAGGAGATAAATGTATTTCTCTTCTTGGGTTAATGCCCAGCGAGAAGTATGTACCTGGTCTTATGGCAGACTATTTCGTTAATCTGATAAGGATGGATATTTCTAGTTCAAATGGCCTCTTGAGAAAAAATTTTTGTTTGAGAATTTCCTTTATTTTTGCTTAAATTTTAAGCGTACTTTTAGGGGCCCACATTAAATTCATTTTAATGGCATACTTTTAGGAGTTTCGATCTCTCTCTCTCTTTAAATAATCATATCAACACACCGTTTTAGTTGTTATTTTCAACTTTATTTGCCTCGCCTTTACGTAATACCAGAATCAATATTCATGGGCAATAATGTGGTAAATGGCCATAACGAATAATTTTATGCTCCATACTCGCAACATAAACAACGAAAGCTATGGTTTTAAAGAGAACAAATTCAGAATTCAAAAACCAATTTAGTGTTAAAAATACTGCGTACAACATAAGCGAGCGGGGAAGTTTTAAAAGAAAACCCATAAAATTATTGGAAAACATGTTTGAAAATTGGTTTCAAATGTTTTGCAGTTAAAAAGGTTATAAAAACAGACCGGAGGATGGCTTTAGCTACGGGAAGTTTGTAAAGCAATTTGAAAAGTTAAATAAGCCAACGAAAGTGTTGAAAGCCTGGGGCCTTTGGCTTTTGGTGAGAAACAAAAAAAAAAAGGAAATAAAATCTTATCTTCTATGGTTTAAAGACTATGCATATATGGGTGTTTTAGACTTCAGGATATAAAAAAGGTTTGTCAATAAGGGCATTCTTTAAAAATATTTGTTAAGATTTGTAAAATGTTTCATAAAATATTTGGCCCTAAAGTATGTTTTAAATTAAAAAAAACTCTCTACCCCCTAAAGTTATGCAAAATATTATTTCTTGTTTTCTTTTATTTTTAATATTTTTGTTGTGGTTGTTTTTTATATTGAATAATATTACATGGGGAATTGAGCTCTGGAAAATCGCGGCTTTATTGCCTGTAGAAACAGCAAAGAAAGGAAGAGTATGCGAGCAAAAGTAACAACAGCTGCGAAATCATGATTGGAATCATTATGCGTATTATGATTATACTGTCATCATTATGATTATTGTCATGATTATTATGCTTATCATTTTGGGGGATAAATGGGCAAACAGCAACAGTTTTTGTAGTATAAACAACAATAAAAAAAATTTTTTCATGAAAAATCGTTGAAACTTTGGTTTGTTGTCATGCTAAGAGAATTACGAAGTGAGCCAGTTTTTTTGTTGAAAGTTTTGTTTTTCCAATAAATTTAAATTTCAAAAGGAAAATTTTATTCATATTCTAAACCTTAGTCTGCATTTAGTAACAATCTTCTAAGTAATATGAATTGAATCCTAAAAATATGCTTTAAAATAATTTACAAAAAGAGTAGCAATAATGCAAATCATTCCCGTAAAAGTATGCAACAAAATTAGAAGATAAAAACCTATTAAAGTTTACGTTGTGTGTCCTTTGGTGCACTGATTATCATTGGACGTCAACAAAATCTCGAAATAAAAATCGAAATATAGAAAAAATTACCAAAGAATATATAAAAATCTCTCTATAACAGATTACAAGTTTCAAATGGGCTGAAATTCGTTAGTAAAGTTCTTAAAATAAAGCTTTTACGCCAAAACATGCCCTTAAAAATTTGTTCTTTTTCTTTTTAAACTTTTAAACCAAGAGAATCGTATATAAACGGTAGCTTTAAATTTAACTTTTCAACTCATAAGGCTTTCTCAATATATATACCCACTATTCAGGTATTCAATGTCCAATAAAACTTCATTTAAAATTGTCTGTTTCCATAGAAATTTTAAATATATTCTCTTTAAAAATTTTTGTTCAGACTTTATTGGCTACATACTGTATGTATACTGTACTTAGTTGTTCCATTTCATTGACAGCACACTGTGTAGTATAGACAGTTGCTTTGATAAAATGATTTATAATCTCACTTTGGCACTTGTTTACTAATACACACGCACATACAAAAAAATTAGTAGGAATAGGAGAGAGTTGTGCCAGCCAAAGACACAAACAGAACTCATAAAGCCATGCATACATTCACAATACTCTTGACTGTTATAAGATACATTTGTTATGCTACTCTCCTCTACCACTAAACTCATTCCGTGCTCTCTCTAAACACACCCATCCATCCATCCATCCATACGCAATTGTTTTAATGCGTTTGTTTTTATCCTTCACTCTCTGTAATACACTTCGGTTATGTTCCTGTGCCACCTCGTCGTTTTTGCTCTGTAATACAGAGTCAGTCTCTCGTTAACAATTGTTTTAATGCGTTTGTTTTTTGTTTTTTCTCTAGTTATGCTCCACTACTCTACTACCTTACATTTTGTAAGGCATCTCTGCTTTCTCTGCCTTTACTCCTGGCTATATACATACACTCTCTTCTTTACAATTGTTTTAATGCGTTTGTTGTTTTTCTTTCCTCTTATTTTTGCTGCCATTTTTACGTTGCCTTTCGGAAAAAAAACAAACGAACAAACGACATTAGCATAATCATTATTTACTTATTATTTGTTATTGTTTTTATTGTATTCTGTTATACTCACATACACATATTACTGTGTATATGTTTACATATGCATGAGCAAAAGATTGAGAACGAGAGTGAGAGCATATGGTAGAGAGTGGTTATAAAATATTGTATACAAAATGGCAATAAAGAGTAGAAATAAAATTGCTGAAGCATTGAAATTAATTTTTTAATATTAATGTTACCATATGAGCGAAAGAAAGAGAGCGGCAGATTATGTGTAACAGTGCTTATATGCAAACATTTCATTAATATGTTGTGTACTTATGCATTCCCTACCCTAAATAAATATTGAATTTTATGTTGCTTGCCCGTACTTTTTTCATTTCCTTTAATTATTAAAGCAAAAGCACTAAAAAGTATGCTTTAAATTTACAGCAAAAGGCAGCCTACTTTTAGGCTTCAATTTTATATTTTAAATATTTAAAGAATTTAATTGGATTTCTTGCTATTTCTTGCTTTAAAAGCGAAAAAATGTTTGCAATAAAGGAAATGAAGAAACCTTGGTCTTTCCTAATGCCGCTGTCTAAATAATAATTTTTTTTTTCTCTTTTCAGATAAAAAGTGAAACGAAATTTTGTGAAAAAAAAATTAAAAAGCGGAAAGAAATATTTGTTATCCGTTTGTCAAAAAAGCAAATGAAAGAAAAAAAGAAAAAATTAAATGAAAAAAAAAAACGGAGAAAAATAGAAAATTCTTGACTCCACAAACAAAGATCAAAGAACCACCAGTGCCTCAAGGAAGCTTATTTAACCGCAGCCTTCAAAAACCAGGATTCGCTTGTCAAAGTAAGTATTTTACATCCATTTACCTATCTCTTAAGCAAAGATGTCTGTTGGATTCTGATAAATTCTTGCATATGGTGGTCATTTCATCAAAGATCTACTCTTGACTAAGGGTTCTCCTTAAATAACTATTGGTCTTAGCTGGAGAGCTCTTATTTAGATTAGATTTTTGAAGGCCTGATTACGTACGTAGTCCATAAACTAACGGATGCACAAATTGCAATGAAAGTCTTGAAGATTTATTAATTTTGAACGCAAAACATACCACAACCACAATACCATTCTCTTCCCTTGAATTTCATCTACCTAAGTGATGATAATCTTGCTGACTATTTCTATTTTATTTATGGCCATTTAAAGCCAACTAATCATTTTCCATTTATGGCCAATTCATTATTATTTAATACCGATATCAATTCAATTCACTTCAATTTTATCCCCTAAAGTATGCTGTCCCTTTAGGGGAAAAACATAAATTATTCATGATTGTTTTTTTATTTTTAGTTAATCCGTTATCCTTAATAAGGTTAGTCAAGCAAGTGTAACATCCAATACATAATTGAGGAAAACCTCTATTTAAAAGGTAGTAGTAAAACAAATGGTCTATAAATTAGCTGAGAAATGAAGCAAAAACAAAAATTGAAAATGATGAGCAAAAAAAGGTCATCAATTTCTTTTGAGGAAAAATAAATTAATTTTCAATTTGCTAAAGAAAATATTTCTAAAATTTATTTTTATGTTTATTTCGATAAAATAGCATTTAAATATATAAAACTCCTAGAAGTATGCTACGGAAAATTAGTAATAAATACAGTTCAACATTTTAGGCAACAACATTTTCTTTAAGACTATTCTTTAAAGCTATGAATAAACCATAATTAAATGTCTACCTTAAGGCATGTTTTTAAAAATCTTAATTTTTATTTATTTTTTATTAAAAGATTTTTAATTTCGCATATTTGCTGTAATTTTGTAATAAAATTTGTTGCCTACTTTAAGGATTTTTAAATATGTTATTCTATTCTATTGTTTTCTAAATTAATTATTAAACCAGTAAGTGGTTTACCTAACTTAATTTATAACAATTTGGTTTTCCATTCAAAACAATATTTTTCCTGAGGTTTGTTATGTTTTTTTCGGTTTTTTTTGTGGTTGTTGCTCATCTCAGTTGCAATTATTTTGCATGTCATTCATAAAATTTGATTTTTTCGTCACAATTTTTTATGAAAATTTATTTTTAAAAGTCATTATGATTTTAACATTTTGATTTTAAATAAATAGATGTACACACACACATCAAACTTAAATCAAATTAAATTAAATTAAATTAAAACAATAACAACTTCTATATACTGACTAGAAGTACACTGATACACATACACTCGTACTAAAACTGCAACTGACAACAACAAATTATAATTGAAATGAAATTTTCAAGTTTTTAATCAAATTATTACCATAACAACACATACTATCACTCGCTCTCTTTCTTACTTTTTCATTATTTAAACAATATACATATGTATATATGCGAGTGTGTGTAAATTTATAAAGAGTTTACAAGTGTTTAATAGCTATCGCCCGCTAGGCTTCGCCATCCACAAGTTAAAGTACGGACATGATCCTTATTATTGTGTTGAAGAGGTGACTTAGTACTCCTCGTACTGTATAGGGCATCTTTTAATACCTCCTTTGACAAATTTCAGGATGCTGCTCAAAGTCAACAATAATAACTCCCTGCCTAACACATGATATGCAGCCAAATATTCTTCTTGGCATGCATTAATGCTCCGAATACACACAATCGATTCGCTTTAAATGATTAAAAACGTTTTTGACTGTTGCTGCCTTCATAAGGTTTCATTCCAGACATCCTAAGTAAACAAATTCTTTCTTCACCTATTTTCTTTAAATATGAGTCGACTTTCCAAGTCTGCAGCTTTCGTTTGGGTTTCAGTTTCCAGTTCCTGTACATATTTAATTTACTCTTTTCATCACTACAAATCTTTAGTTAGGATTACAACTTATCTTCTCTCGCCACTCATGTTGTATCCGTGAGTGGCGGGACTAATGTCGACTGCGAACGACAGATTTTTGAGAAACTTTTCATGACTATTTTATTTACTCTCAAATCTGTTTTCTTTTCTTATTTCGCTCTGTTCGAGATGCCTGAGTCGAGTGTTAAACTAAGGGTTCTATAAGACAACACACTAACTACTAAACTACGACGACCTCTAGAATAGCAGAAGTTTAAGTGATCCCCACCATTTAACAAAGGCTCACGTGATAAAGCATTCTTCTTCAATAATTTGCATAAATTCTACATTCTTCACGTTAAATATTTAAACACCAGCCGGCTTTTAACTCTACCCTACTACAGCTACAACCTTATTTCATGAATTTAAATCCTTTATTAAAAAAGGATTTCAAATTCATTCAAAATACTGTGACATTGCAAAAGGAAAAACGTAAGCAACACAAGTAAATTAATGGCTTTCTATAGTAAAACACGACGTGAAAAGACCTCAAGAGTTCCCTTAACTGGCGTTATAAATATTTCATATTAAAACATCCCATCTCTGGCAGCAGCATTGACAGCCCCAATGCAAGGAGAAAAATGGGCGAAAAAAAAGAAAAATAAGGTTACCATGGAATTTATGTCTCCATAAAACAACTTTCACCTGTGCTTTACGACAGGATTCAGAAATAAATTGAAGCCAATGCCAGCCAACTGAAAAGGACAAACATAAATAAGGATGTCAAATAAAGGACACATACGATAAATAAAAATCAATAATAATAACTTAGGAAATCTATGCGAGTTAAAGGAAAAAGAAAAACAAGAAGAAAACAAGATCAAGGCAACATTAAGATAGGAGCAAAAAGATTTCTAATGCACCAATGCTAGGAGATGTAGTTCTACAAAATACCACATAACCTTGGTGGCCAATTGACACCAAGAAACTTTTCTTGGAATGAATCCAAAATCGGTGTTATTATGTGGCTCGTGAAACCATCGATTATTAAGAGTTTAAATTCTACTTTCCTATTCAACATAAATCAAATAGAACCATATTAAGAAAGAAAAAATGTGTTGATTAAGCGCCTAAAAATAGACTTCAATTTTTTTTTATTTTTTTTTATTTCTCAAAATACTGGCTTTTCTTATCACTTTTCCACGTTTCAAATAGAATTTTCTTAATTTCTAACTCAATTAAAAATATTTTTGTTTTCATCTTGATGGTGTGACGTATTTCCCCAACTTTAAATAAAATCCTGCAACATAATGACAGGAGAACGCCTCATGAATAATTTCTTTGCCTTTGAGGTGCTTAAGTCATTAACAAAATTTCCAAAGTAAACGCAATCGTAAATGAATTTTTAGCAGGAAAAGGAGCGGCAAGGGAAAGACATACTTTGACATGAACTGTCATTGTCAAATAAGAAGCTTTTACTCTCGCTCTCTCTCTCTCTCTCTCTTTCTCGCTCGTTCTTACTTACAACATAGACATCAGTTACCATAATGAAATAAGCGGGGGGAAAAAGGAGAATTTCTTTCATTATCCTGCCAAAGTTTTTGAAATCTTCTGTTGATTTATAATCTCACAAATTAACAAACGCGCCTCATGCAAAATCACAACTTTGGAAGGAGTAAAGCTACAGACAGATTGTAAAGAAAGCGTTGCCCAGGAAATTACTTCAAAGTCAATGGAATTTAAATAAGTTTCTTAAATATTGTTGAACAAAATTCTTAATTTTAATTTAAACATCAACTTCATGACAAGATTGATGGTTAAGCTTATTAAAATCAAAAATAAAAACAAAAACAAAGAAAGTAAGAAGAAGAAAAAATGAAGATGATTGTGATCAAAAGGTTTTTGGTATTAAAACTTAGTGGTTGGTAGTTAAATCTTTGCAAAGTGATTAAAAGAAAAACTACAAGGCAAACCTAAATGAAAATGGACAGAAAAACATCAAACAGATAAGACCAGGCTTTATTTAAAGCCTAAAAAAGAATTTGGTTTCTTGGTCAGGTAGGCCGTAAATATTAAATGTAAATTCCTTTCGAATACATTTACATTCCATAGAATAAATACGGCATTTAAAGGCTTTAAAAGCAGTATCAGTAGTACACTTTTAGGTGTGTGCCATGTATATATGGCAGTCGCTTGGCAGTATACTGCGGGAAACGTTGTGTAAATAAGACAGATACTTATTGCGACCACAGAGGCTGCCGTGTGGTCGTGATAAACTGCAAAGTGTGGTCCAGGTGCACCATCGTGGAGGGGCTAATTACGATACTTGCACATGTGTCAAACAGAATCCGACACAGGGACCTGGACGAAAGGAATAGTGGAGACATTTAGATGTCTCCTCAACTTTCGACATGCAATCCGAACGCGGATATGAACACACAGGAGCCAAAAGGCGGCAGAATCCGAATACAGTCCCCTCTTTGGTGACAGCGTTGTGGTTCGACCAAAGTTGTGGCACATACAATTTGTTCTTGTTCTTGAATTTCTTAAAGACCTTAAATTCGGATATTATTTCAACAGGTTTTATGGCCGTGCCATTCAATATGTGGCACAAAATTATTTTTATCGCATTGTTTTATGACTCTATTAAACGCCCTTTACTTTACAGTTATTTTTGTTTCTTTTTCAACCTTTACTGTTATAGTGCTAATGAGCATTAGTTAGGAGATATTTTCATTATCATTTCATTAGTGGTTAATAAAATTAATGAAACATTTTGTATTTTATTGTAATTGAAATCCCCTGTAGAAATTTCTGTTTTTTCTATCTGTCCTTCTGTCTTTCTGACTGTCAGTCTCTGCTGGCAGTCATTCGATTTTTCGTTTTTGAGTTAACAAATGGTCAGAGAGGAATTTGTGTATGTGTGTTAAATATGAATAAACATGCCGTGTCTTGTTCAACTAACATGACATGACATGGTATGTACTTTCTTGTGGCATTTATAAGCCAACCAACTAATGATAATGAGTGTGATACTGATACTCTGATGATAAGAGAACCAAACCCCCTAAGTTCCAAACTCCCGACAGCAGTCACTATTGTTAAAAAAAATTCTACAGCAACTGCTATAGCTACTGCGGCTACTGTTATACATAGCCACCTCTCCACAGCAACTGTGTGTGTGTATGTTTATAGTTGACCATTGTAATTAAATTATATTTTGCAGATTAAATTACGGTAAAAATTTTTAATGAGAGTGTAAAATACTCATGAGAAAGTTATTATTTAATTAACAGGAACGAGTAGTACAAAATATCCTTCAGAAGTGGGCGTGGTAGTTGGAAAAATTTAAATTAATGTCAATATTTCAAGAAATTCTTATGCTAACTCATGGTTTTTAATATAATTATAAAGAAAATTAAGAAAAAGTATTTGTTGCCTATTTTAGGGGTGCTATTTTATTTTATTTTATTATTATTATTATTATTTAAATATCTGCCAATAAAGCACAATAGATGAAATTCATTGCCTACCTTAAGGATAAAGTTTCATTAAAAAAAAACGGTAGTAGTAGTGAGTGAGTTTTTAAGGACTTTTGATGTTCTTGGATCTTATAAGGACTGGTATCGCTCTATTCCGATGTATAATTTTACTGGCACATATTTTTATCAAATATCGTGAAACAAATTCTGGCCTACCTTAAGGCTCATCGGTTGTTTTAAAGTAAATATGTTTTTGATTTTCTTTTGTTAAACTTTACAAAAATATTTGTAAGTACACACAAGAAAAAGTTTTTCAGAAATATGATTGAATTGTGTTTTTTTACAGCGAAACAGAAAACAAATTCATTAAGTCTACCCCCTAAAAGTATGCCAATATACATGTATTTTTAATTTTCATTCAAGTTTTCTTTAGTCTTTTTTTTTTTCTTTTTAGAAAAAGTAAAAAGCCCTGTAAGTGTTTAAGAAAAACTTTCCAAATTTATTTGAAACATAATTTTTCAATTTTATTTTCTTGTATTTTGTTTGTTTAGCATATTTTTAGGAGCCCTTAGAAATGTTTATTTACATTTAATTGCCTTTAAAACAATAAAATAAAGTTTTTTGCTTATAATTTTTGTTATTTTTTTCTTTCTCAAATAAAAATATATTCCTTAGAGTTTTGTATTCTTTATTAAAAAATATGAAAATATTGCTGACAACTCTGCTCCTCCTCCTTACCCTACTGAATTTCTTTATTTAACCGTGTTTAGTTTTAATATCTTAAAATTAAATTGCTTTTCATCTTGTATGCTCACTGATAAGCCAGCTCAACAAGCTTTTCTCTAAGGATTTATTTTGTTATCGTTGTCGTTGTTGTTGGTCCTACTTATGATTACAATTTCATATTTCATTTCGCATTTCATTTCATAATTCCTCAGCCATTTGTTGTAATATTCCCAGTAATTTGCTTTTAATTTGATGTGGTCTTTTCCACAAAATGGCCACAAGGTAATGAAACAACTGCCAGAAAGAAAAGGAAAGGAATTATAAATAATAATACATAACAAAAAAATAAAAATAAAAACTCCTAAAATTATGCTATAACATGTAAACAAAAATATTAAAAGAAGATTTGTTTACCGCCTAAAATTAGGCAATTTATTAATGCATTTAAAAGTAAATAGAAAACGGCAGGATAAAGCGTAGAGAAGAATTTCAACAAATTACCCCTAAAACCATGCTATACATTTTTAGCAATTAGAAAAGGAACCAAGAAAATTAAATAATATTTCTCTAATAGGTTTCTCTCAGGAGCATTCCTTTGGAAACCCTGATAGTATGCAACAATTTTTTTATTTTCTTTAGCAAGAAGTATCACGAAAGTATGCAGAGAAAACTTTTAAAGAGAGAACTTTTGAAAACCTTTAAATCAAGACCAAGAGATTTGCCTGTTGCTAGTAGTAATCCTTCGGACCAGAACAGATTTTGGAGATATTTTTAATGCCAAAGTTTTTGTCAGAAGACTGCTGAGAGTAAGCCGCCGTAAAAAATGTTTTCTTTTCATATTTCGTTTTGTTCGGGATGTCTGAGTTGGGATCAGGACAATCCAGGACTAACCTGAGGTTGCTAACTGATCTCTTGACAGGCCACTGTAGCCTACAGGTACAACTTATTCAGGATGGTGGTTGGCTCGCAGATAGCATTCGTCAAAAACTGTGGATGGTTCTAGCACTATTTAAAAAGTGTGATTTCGATATCACAAAAGGCCAAATACAGCCTGAGTATGTCAACCCTATTCTCTTGGATTATCAGCCGTCATTAGTTGCGGTTTGTAGCCAAGCACAGCATCATCTGCTAAATTGTTTAAATCCTTAGTTTTCTTTGATACAAGAATTTAAATTATTTTCATTTTTTAAAATCTCTACATGTGTCTTATTATTGTGAAGGTCGTGATATAACGGTGAAAGGTCCTTCTTTTGGTTTTAATTTGTTCATAAAAAACGTTTATTTTTTCTAAGCACTGCTTGAAATCAACATGAAAAGACAATCAAAGTAATTACGATACAAATAGGCTGCCTCAAACGATAAAAGACAGAGGTAGAGTCAGAGAGTAAAGAAAATAAAAGTTGTAAGAGGCAATTCTGCTACGAAAAACAAGCATGGAAAGTTGAATGAAATTTTCCTTTAAAAAAATTCTGGAATACATTTTTTATTTCCCAAACAATTGGAATTTTTAACGAAATTTCTTTCATAAAGTTTTTTATTACCAAAGAAGGGCGGAGAAAGTTGCTATGTTTTGTTGCATAATTTAAGGTGCTCAAAATTATTTTTTTTCCATGTTTTTTATTTTTGTTATTGTGATCATATTGTAATTTTAATTTTAATATTCATAAGTCAACACACATAAATCTTTACCTGCAAAGGAAGTGTGAAACATTTAACACAGAGATTTTATTAAAAGCTTTGATGTTCCTTTGAATTCTTTTGCTTTCTTCATTTTCCTGACCCTTAAACCTTTCATGTTAGCGTAATTCAAAAGCGTAGCAGAAATCTGGGGCAAATATCAAAGGAAAACCCAAAAAGTAATAACTTTTCCTTCTTTCTTATTTTCTTCTTTTCACTACCACCTGTTGCTATTATTCGCAAAAAAATTGTCGCGTGCTGAGCACCTGCTAAAGTCGTAAAAAATATTTCTTTCGGGGACTTCCTCTAAATAAAATTGTTATGGAAAGCATTTTAAAAATGTATCGTTCTGAAACGATATGGATGAAAGGAACACACACAACAAGGGTGGTGTGAAAAGCTAGATTGGGATCCTGACTAAATGGTTGTAAACACCACTTAAGTCAGTAAGTAACCACGCCCTACAAACCACTGTTTTGTCAAAAAGAAGAATTTTTACAATCAAAGTTCTTCACATCTTCCTCATTATTTCTAGGCAACTTCAATTGGCAACCCTATCAGTCTAGAACCTGTTATAAAGGCAGAAAAATTTGTTAAAAAAAAAAAAATTTTTATTAATGAAGCCAAAGTAATGCAAAAGGAATAATACGCAGATGAAAGAGATGCTCTGTAAGGGCCCTACGTTTCTTTAAGAAAAAACAGGAACAAATTTCTAAAGCGAAATGCATTTCAGTGAAAACGTTCTGTGTATCGGTGTATACAAGAATTTTCCACAAGTCTTCTGCAGTCATGCTTGTAATATACTTGGACTGCAATTAAATGCTCTCCATATGAGTCTTCCATGTCAGTCTGTTGCTCAATATTATTCTTGGCCTTTTTTTTCTGTATTTTGTGTAATGATACCTCAACCAAGAGCCAAATATTCCACATTGTTTTGGAAATATCATCATTCTCGTAAGTTTCGTTTAAGCCTTCGAAAAACTCTACAACAACAGTTATTTTCAAATTTTATAATAAAACAACACTAAAATATAAAAGTATGGGAAACAAAATAACCCTTGTATGTACCTATACAACCTACGCTTTAAACAAAATAACAGAGGAAAACAACAATTTTACCTTTTTATTCCACTTCTAGGTTTTAAGCCTACACCTTATGCTTCATATTTTATTTGTCTCTTTCATTTTTTTTTTTATTTAAAAATAAATTATAAATGAAATACTTTGCGTGTATGTGCGTCTGCATGAGTGTGTATGAATATAATGCTTTATGAGTGGCTTTATGAGCGGCTTATAAATAAACAAACCCACTGGTATATGCATAAACACTTACTCACAGTACATAGTCTCTTGCTCTTGAGTAGCCTTATACACACGCACTCATTCCTTTGTTACTCTCACATTTGTGCGCACAAACACTTTAACCGTGTAGCATATTACACACATTCTCTGTGTGTGCATTTGAAAAGGTAAATCAAAACTGTTGATAGATACAGATACACACACACACGGACACACAAAAGAGGAGAGCAAATATATCTGCATAGATATACTATTGGTGAGGGGAATAAGTTTATCAATGGCTAGTGGAATCTGCTATTAAACATCGATTCTGAACAACAGATTTGAAAAACCTGTCATGGCAATTTTATTTTACGCAAAGAGGTTTTGCTCGGCTGCTGATGAGAGGAAGTCGCCGAGAGAAATAGTTTTTTCGCATTTCGTTTTGTTCGAAGCACCTCAGCCGTTGTTTGAACTATACGGGCAAACGTCTACATCGACTGCCAGAACAAAATCCTTAATTGGTTATAACTATTGCCAGACAAATGCTTTTTCCCCTCCCCAATTTTATTACACTTTTTCCCATATGTACACAGGCTTATCATAGAGATTCTTCTTTTTGTATTTTTTTGTTCCTTTATTCTTATCAATATTTATAAAAAAGACACATAAATAAAAACTGTTGGAAGAGTGATAAAAAAGAAGCTAAAGAGGACAAATGCTTTTTTTTTTTGCAAAATACTTGTTAGTGTATCTAGAAATTTTAAACCCAGTGTAAATATAAATATTGAGAGAACATATGAGCATGTATGAGAGTATCGGCAAGTATTTGTATTTACTTTCATAAACAGTGTTGTAAGGCTTTAAAGGAAGAGCCTTAAAGCAGGCTAGCAATACATTGGGAAATAAGCATTTCGTCAGACGATTTACTGTGTATCTGGTTTGTTTAAAAGACAATCGAAAAATTATGAAATATTACTCACACACAATACATATATGGAAATTTGTAAATATGTATAAGAGGAGGAGATATTTTTTAAAAGCAGATTTTGTTTTAAATTTTTTGCTTGTGAAGAATTTTATAATAAAAAAATAATCTTTTTTGTTTCCTGTGTTCCTTTTTTTTTGGATTTTAATGGAAATAAAAGGAATTTTTGTGAGAAACATACATATGTACATACATACATTCTGGTATTCTTATTGACAATGATAAAATATGATTGATGTTCTGCAAAATAATGACAAATGTATTGTTTATTAAACAAATTATTATTATTTTTTAAACAAAAAGAAAAAAAGAAAAAAAGAAACGATATTACGAGAAAGAAATTTATGAAAAAATTCTTAAATTTAAGAAATTTTTGAAATTCAATAAAAATTTTGCATACGTAGGCGTATGAGTGTTATTAAATGAATATTAATACAGAGGTTGCTTAACTAAATCTGGTGTAACTTTGTAAGTAAGAAAGGCTTTAAATCCAATTAAACGGTTTATAACAGATAAGACTTGATACTTTTGAATACAATACTTATAAGATTTAAAATGTTGAAAATCTATATTCTATTTCGGAAGGTTCATTTACTTTTGAAAACACTCAAAATGCAAATTTGAGGGATTTTTGTAATTAATAAGAAATAGAAGTCGCCGTGGTCTAGTAGGTAGTGTGTTGGCTTTTTAGACGAAAGGCCCGAGTTCGAATCCCAGGTCAGACATCAAAACGAAATATGAAAAGAAAAATATTTCTTCGGCGACTTCCTCTCAGCAGATTTCTGGCAAAAACTCTGAGAGTAAAAATTGCCATGAAAAGCTTCTCAAAAAAATTTGTCGTTCGGAGTCGACTTTAAACTGTAGGTCCCGCCACTCATGTATAAAATTAACGCACACAACATGAGTGGTGTTGAGAAGCTAGGCCGTAATCCTGACTGAAGGGTTGTAATGGCCAATTATGTATGTATGTATGTATGTAATAAGAAATAGTTGGAGCGTAGGAACTCCCCTATATAGGGAGTTATTGAATATTACTGCCCTCAAAAGGGGTTTGTATTCCCCTTCTATAACTTCTTTTAATCATTTGAGTTCTGAGAAAGTCGCCATAGCCTATTTCGTGGTTCAAACCACAGCTCAAATATCTCAAACAGAGCGAAATAATTCTTTTCACGACTTACACTCAGAGTCTACTGTACGGTAGACTGATTGTTAAAACAAAATTGCCATCAAAAAGTCTCTCAAATCCGCCTGTCATGCATAAAGTTAACACACACATAATGGGTGGAGTGAGAGAATAATGTTGTAGTCATGACGAAAGAGTTGTAATGATCAATCTTAGTATTCGAGCAGTAATTTTCGGTGTCAAACTGAAATATTTAGAACCCTGGAGAGTTAGGTTTAAGTGGTAGCTTTGATACCTGACTATGAATAACTTCGTTGCGACAACTCTGCGGAAACTTGTAGGTATCTACTATGCCATCGAAAGAGGTGCTCAATTTAACTTGGATAGGAAATACAAAAGACGCTGAGAATGAAGCAGCGCAACACATAATTGGAACCTGTAAGGCATTAATGCATTCCAGGAACGAACGTACTTAACTTAATTGGACTTTATAACAATTTAGTCAGGATTACAAACTAGTTTCACGCACCACACTTATGGGGTGTGCAAATATTATCCATGAGAGCCGGGATCTTCAGTTTAATATTGACTTCGAACGACATATTTTTCAGGATATGTATGTATATCACTCTCAGAGTTTTTTTCCATTTTTTGTTTTAACTTTTTCTCGTTTAGAAATGATTTTTCATTAAATCCTGTGTGTGTTTTAAAACAAATTTTTTAAAATACTCATTAGAATAGTTTTAAATGAAATAAAATGTTTATTCTTTAATTCCAATTTAATTATTATATTTCTATAATTTTTTTTAAATTTAATTTGTTGCAAGTTTTTATTTGCATTTAAAGAATCATAATTTTTTTCCAAACCAACTGTCGGCTTAAATTTTAATACTTTTGCAATAAAATTATGTAATAAAAGCTTACATGTTTTAATTCTTTTTTATTCTTATTTTCTGCTTATTGTTATTATTCTTTTTTTTTATTATTATTATTAACATTTACCCATATATTGTGGTTAAATTATGAAAAGGGTAGAGTATTAGTCTCGTTTTTTTTTTTTGTCTTACCTTACCTTGTCAACCGCAATTATTATTGTTCAATGCCATTTCAATTACATTAATTTGTATTTGTATATGTGGACAGACATTATTTATTTAATTTGAATTGTGCATTTAAATACTCATTATAAATTAAATTATTTATGAAATGTTTACCCATGTTTTTTTTCATGACAGAAAAAACAGTTAAATTTTTATTAAAAATAATATTTCCTCATCAGTTTTTTATTTTTATTTTTATTTTTATATGTTTTTTATTTTTATTTTTATTTGTCTTTTTTTTGTTTGTTTGTAAGGCATGGCACTGCAACAGTTTTAATTAAATTGTAATAAAAATTAATTACTGATACAAACCAATGCGTATTTGCAACAGAGCAGTAGAGGCATATAAACTCAGCAATGCAAGTGAAGCATGAGTGAGGGTTGCCGTTATGAAGGTTAAAAGAAGAGTTCAGGCTTTTTTTTTTTTGTTTTGTTATACACTTCTGAAGCCTTAGCATTTACGCGTTATAAAGAATTCATTTAAATAAGCAAACGCCTACGTATAGGCAACAAATATTGATTAATTTTAATTATACAAGAGCGAGAACAATAAAACATGGATTCTTGTTAAATTTTATTTCATTTTAAAGTATACTCTAAGACATTTTACTTAATTTTAAAGCACACTTTAAGGCATTTTATTGTGTTTTTACTCGTAACATATAATTTTTTGCATTTGCATAGGATTTGAATTTAATTAATCGTTCGCCGCTTTATGGCTTTTTAATTAAAGAAGCCTTTCCAAGTGAAATTTGTATTTGTATTTTAATTGAATCACCCACAACATCCTACTACCTTTCCATTCACTGTTAATTTATTGCCCTTTAAACTAAGCTCTCTACTAAAATAAATTCCAATAATATGTACTCACAAATCATAACCTTTCGAAACATCTCTCTCTCTCTTTCTCTGTGTGTTGCATACTTTCAAGGATTATGTATTAGTTGAACAACAATAAATACCTGCTGATAACCAATATACTTGCACCCACACTTGTGTGTAGAAATGCTTCGAAAAGTACACAGATAACTAGGATGCATTCAAATGAAGCACTTCATTTTGCAAATAGAAATATTTGAAACAAAATTGTAGAGAGGCTTGGAGCCATTGAGACTGAAACAATGAAAGGAATAATTTGGTGGATACATACTCTTCTATAATGCCAAAGCCATGTTCGAAAGTAGGCCATCTTCCCTCAAACCTAAGGTTTAGCCCATCAAAAGAATGTTTTCAAACCAATATGAAATCGAACAGGAAACACAAAAGACGTAACAACGCTATCTGATCGTCAAATCGCTATTCGACCACTTAACTACTAAAAGGAGTTTCGTTAATATGTGCCTGCTCATTACCGCGACTTTGTGTCTTGATTGCAAGTAGGTTATAGGTTGCACGCAGCTGGTGGGTCCAGAGCCTTTCTATGGAGTAGGAAAAACGATTTGAAAGGGTATACTTTCATGATATAATACTTCCGAAAACCCTAAAAGAATGCAATATTATTTATTTTCATTCTCTAAAAAATTGAGAAAAGCAGGCAGAAAGCTCTTTTAAATTGTTTTTATTTAATTTAAATAAAATAAATTATTTTAAATACTTTATGAAACATCAGCAGCTGAGCTGGTCTTCTTTATTTATTTTGTTCTCACTTTCCTGTTTTCGTGCTCAAATACAACACAACACAACACAACACAACAAGTAAAAGAATTTTGGAAAAACAAAGAACATTTCGTTTGAAATTCTTCTTTTGCATGCATTCATTCACTCATTCATTCAGTCTTTCATTTTTTTTTAATTCATTATTTCATTCATTTGTTTATGCTTTCGTACCTTTGCTTTTCATCTGTTTTGCTGGTGTTTTCATTGCCCTGTGTTCATATCATTCCTTTAAACCTTATCTTTGTTTAACCAAGGATAAAAGGAATGACATTTTTTGCCTTCCTCCCCAGTACCTGTTGTGCTGTTTTGTTTTACAAACAACAAACGACAACAACAATAAATATGCAGCATATTTTTCTTTCTTTCTCAATGTTCTTCTGTGTAAACTCCCAGGTGGCAGGAATTTTTTTTTATGAAATTTAAAAATAAAAATTATAAAAGCAGAATTCCAGGAAACAATCATTGTTGAAATTAATTAAAATTACAAACAAAACTGGGTTTCCATAGCAGATATTAAGGCAAACCTTGATTTAAAGATTTTGTAGTATACTTTAGAGGTTTAAATTTCAAAATAAATTTAGAAAATACTTTTAATTATTATATTTCCTTTGTTTTAGTAGTATTTGCCTTGAAATATATCATTTTAGTTTAATTTTGTAATTTCGAAATTAGAATCGAATTTTCGAACATGCGTAAAACCATCGTAATCCAAAGAAAAAGAAGAAAAATTAGACATTTCCACTTTTATTTAGTTTTGGGTGATGTAGGAAGCAAATAGACATCATTTTTGAATTTTCGAAATTAAATTCGAATTTTCGAACTTGCATTAAAGCCTAAGGATATTGTTTCTACATTTGAAATAAATATTGACTATACCAAAATTTTTATTTTTGAAGCAAAATTTCAATGTTCGAAAACCACAATCTGCAGCAAAAGCAGGCAATTTTATAGATTTTATTTTTATATAACTGAAGGTGATGTAAGAAATTAATTTCAATCATTTTCGAATTTTCGAATATAAGTTCGAAATTTCGAACATGAGTTTAAATTATAAAATTTGGTGAAAATTATATAGAGAAATTGTTGCATGTAATAAAAATGCACTGTTTTATTTGTTTTCGCTCAAATCGGATTTTCAAACATGGGTTGATACATGTATGTACATAAATGTGATCCTGAGCTATGAAATTTTAATTTTTAGACTAAAAGTTTAAAGATTCTTCTTTTTACAGAGTAATTTATAGACATTTTGTATATATATTTACAGCATACCTTAGTGGTATGTTTATTTCGCTTTGTTCATTTAATTTAAGTTTTTTAAAAAGTTCTTGGAATAGAAGTGTAAAAATGTTGAAAGAAAACATTTTTGTTTTGGGAGAAAATTGCTTTTCATTTTACGATTGCTGGCATGCACTTTAACGCTTAAATTCTATTAAATTTAACACAATAAATTATTATTATTGTTGTATGATTGGGAACAACAGAAGGATATGCCACATACAATACAATATTGTATGTTCGAGCATGAGTATTAGTAATGCCAACCAAGTGTACATAAGCTCTTAAATGTATGCTTCGTTTTTTTTTTATTATATTTCATCCTTGATTTTCAATTTTTTCATATTTTTCTTCATTTTTTCTGCTGTATTTCCTTGTGTAGTTTAAACAGCGTTTAAGTGTGTTCAAATGAGCTGAGATTTGTACACACATATCCACACTGCTGCATAGCCGCAAAGTGCTTGAATGAGAGCAATTTTCTTAAACCAATTTCTAATGTTTCGTAATCTACCTTCTCTCTCCCCTTATAAAATGTTTCACAATATTTTTTTCTCTTTTTGTTCTTAAACTATTGTGACAGCATCAAATTTATTGCATATTTTTTTATTTAATAACATAAGAGCAGTTTTATTAAAACATTTCTAAGAAATTCTGAGAATTCAGATTTTCGAACATTGAGTTTATGCATTAAAATGAAAAATTTATTTATATATCTTTAATATTTATAAAGTTTTAATGAAATTTAAACATTTTAACTTATGTTCGAAAATTCGAAATTAATTTCGAAAATTCGAAAATTGAAGAAATTGATTACTGAAGTCATAAGTATTACCACAGGTTAAAAATTTTACTGGATTTGCATAATTTTGATTGGCAACTTCTAGCCGAACTTGCAACTTCTAGAACTGACTGTTGATTTGTTATTGTAATCACATGGAGATTTTATATAATTTTGCTGATGTAATTTGTTTAACCCTATGATCGTAATTTCTTTGTTGTTTTGTTGTCGTAATCTTTGTTGGGCTTTGTTTTTAATTTTGAATTTTCTTTGTATCTAATCTGGAGTCTTTGAAATTCAGAGCCTGTTTGTATACTTCAAACTTAGAAAGTTATCTCCAAAGGATTATCCTTTTAATTTCTTGTTAAGATGATTGAGAATGTTCTTATTTGTTTTCATTCTTGCATTCTATAGATAATTTAATAAAGTACTTTAATTAAATTCAAAGCCTTTGACTTAAAACAACTAAAATAATTGCATCTTGGGGTGTTAATAAATGTCCTTAAACTTCTTCTCAGTAAGCATTAGGTTCCAATATGCAAATTCTTACTTCATTTCATATAGAAAATATCTGTTAAGAGATGTTATAAATGCGTTAAGGAAATTGAAGACAGAAGAAAACGAATAAAATTCATAAAAAAAAAGATGAAAGTCAAGAGTATTACAACGAAATACCAGAAAATAAACCAAAGCTGTAATGAAAAGGAGAAAAAGAAAAAAGTATTCAAACCAAATAAAATGAAATTTTTTTTTTATTTTTCATGATTAAAAAAAAAATATGATAAAAAGATTAGAAAATGATTGTACAGCCAAAAGCAACACATAGCATAGTTTTTGAATACATGTGTGGGTGTGTGGTATAAGCATACTTTCCCTCTTTCCGCAAATAATAGAAACGGTTGAGAGCAGTTTATACAAAAAATAAAAAAGAAAAAGAAGGAAGGAAAAATAATCAACAGCTTTGCAAGGCTACAGTTTAATATACAAAGCGACTGAGAAAGCAACAACAAAAATACACAAGCATACATAGAGACAAACGTTGCTGTAGCAATATGTGTCGAAAGAAACGAATAAGGGAAGGCTACAGAGACGAGAGAGGGAGAGTAAGAAAGAAGTAGATGCATATGCTTGAAGGCATAACCATGAAAAATCAACAGAGTTGTGCATATGCTCGCACACAAAAACACAACCGTTATGATATGCTATGCTAGCCATAAAAACAAACACAGTTTTCATGCACATACATAAACACTTTTAGATTCGGTCTCTCTCTTCCACTATTCCACTCTTTTTGACTCTTGTGTGTGTGTGGCTAAATGTGTTAGAGTTAAACGAAGTTTAGTATTTTTTGTTTGTTTTTGTGAACATAATCAACAGGATTTGAATGTTGTAGTGTGCGTAACCTAACTCGTGTTACTGTTTCACTGCATTGTCATAATCTGTTGCATACTTTTAGGTTTGAGCTGAGACTATATTAAACTAATAACGAGTTTGGGTAATGACAACAGTTTAAAACTTTCTCTTTTCTTTTTTTGCATGGAAGAAGAATTTAGAAGGGAATAAAAAAGTTTTTAGTTGACAAACGCAATTGCTATTTTGTTTCAGATGATGTTATAACTGTAATGCAGCATATAGAATACGCGGAATCCATGGAGAAACTCGTGAATATGTTTCAGATGGAAGTCTAAACCATCGGAAAATTGAATCAATACCACTTGAATAGGAGGGACAGGGGAGAGGATATAGCAAAACTGTTTGAAAGTCGACTGCCATCCGAGCTATCGGCTGTTATGAAATGATACTGACTTAAATGATGATTACAAGCATTTTAGTTGGCCAGTACAACCTAAAGGTCAAAGAGGTGCTTTTCTCTACCTACGAAGAGCTAGCCAAAGATTGGAATTGTAAAATAATTTCCAGTCAAATTGTGTTCAAGGGGACTGCTATGCTTGGATCACATTAGGGTCGTCTCCTAGGTAAACGTAGGCTTCTGGTATACAGAAGTAGATCAATTGTAATTGCTTGAACTCAGCTTTTTTACACTACCCTACATCAATATTTTGCTGGAATCTTTCTCTTTATTTTCTTTTCCTTTAAAAAAACATCTCACACATCTAACTATGGGCTATACTTCCCTTTCTATTCTCCTCTAAGTAAGCAACTATTCAACCGTATGTGCCATGTATTGGGTGCGTGAAAATTTTCTTATGTCTTACAGAGATAAGATGACAGAGAGAGAGAGAGAAAGATTAAGAATAGAAGGGGAAGTGAGTGTGTGCAGCTTGAAGATTCAAGGATATTGTATACATTGGTAAAAAGAAAAGTATTTAAAAAAAAATATCAACTCTAGGGTATCAGCTGGCTTATGCAAATGCTTGTTGTTTAATAAACTCGATTTGGTTGTTATCGCTTAATAGAGTTACAGCGAGTTAAAGTGATAAATGAGTTAATGAAAGTGATTAAAATGAAATGTTTTTTAAAATAGAAAACGAAAATTGAAAAATCTTAAAGAAAACATATGAATGTACCAGGGCGTATGATTAATATGACAAAACTAATTAAATATTATTCATACGTCCTGTAGGGCGTAAAAAAATTTCAAAGTCTTTGAAATAAGAAAACGAATTAGAAGAATATGGAATAGAATAAAAAAGGATACACTAGCCTAGATTACAGTTATAAAATAAGTTTTTAGAGACGAGGAATGGTAGTAGACTGTACATGCCCAGTAGTATACCGAAGAGGGAAAAGGCATCTTAGACGATTTGAAGGAACTGTCAAGCGTAGACATTGGCAGTTCAAGTCGCTTTATTAGAAGCATACTCAACTTATGTGGCTATGAAAACCCCCTGGTCAGGATTATGACCTGATTTCTCACATCACCCATATTGTGTGAGTAAAACCTGCAGTTTAACGTCTCCCGCGAACAACAGATTTTTGAGAAACTTTCCATGTGAATTTTATTTCACTCTCACTCTTTTTGCCAGAAATCTGCTGAGAAGAAGTAGCCGAAAGAAATGTTTTCGTTTTGTTGCAGATGTCTAGGCTGGGCTTTGAACCATGGCCTCACGTCTAATAAGCCAACACACTACATACTAGACAACGGTGACTTCATTTATAAGGTGAATTGTACAGTTTTTCCAGGACTCTATATTGGGAAATGATGACAGGTCGCCGTATCGCGGTAGAGGTTCATAATTCTTTTAGATTTCTTAAGTACATAATCAGTATTCGTTTCATGTCCCTGTACACTTTCATAAAACTTTTATTTTTAATGAAATTTTGTTTGGTCAACCTAAGTGCCTATTTTTCTATTCGATTTCTTTTTTTAATTTCTTAATTCAACTGTCACTTAATGGTCCCTTAACTACAAGTATTTCAAATAAAGGAATAAAAAAGTGTCCATTGCTCTACTCTCTCTCTCTCCCTGTCTTTCTTTCAAACCTTCTGCTTTAACTGTCCTTTTTCTTATTCGACGACTTGTCATAACCTTTTTGTAGAACAGTTGTTTAAACATTTCATTGGAATTTCTTTTCAAATATTGTTGTTGTTATTATTGTCTTTGAAACTGTTTAAAACTGACAACGAATTCTTGGCATATTTTGCTATGAGAAGATGTGCAGGTCATCTCACAGTTAAGGGCTTTTCGCCTGCAAATGACGTTCCAATTAAATTTTTTCCTTTCTACAATTTCAGCAGAAAATGTTGTTCATTTCGTTATGGTTTTCGTTTTAATGCCATTGAAGTAATCAACGGCAAACAGCGGTTTTTAGAGGAGGAAAAAGGGAAACCATACCCTTATTGAATTTTATGGGCAATTTGGTTCATTCAATAAAATTATTGAAAATAACTTGTTTTTCTATGTTTTTGAGGATGAAAATTATTTGGTAATGACGGCAATAAATAAATCAAGAGATTTGTGGCGTAGAGTTTTTGGAAAAAACTAATTGGCTGGATCAAGATAAGTTGTTGAAATAGTGAAACAGACATGAAATCTTTGGATTTTCGTAGAATATTTTGACTTTGTTGAAATACAAAAACAAAATTAAATATTTTTCTTTATCTAAAGGCCACAATTACAACATATTTTTTTATTAAAAAAAATCTTTTTTTGATTCGTTTTATTTTGTTTGGTTTGGCTTTCATAGAATAAAGAAAAATCTTCTACTGATTGTTACTGCTTTTCAATACCAGCAGCAGCAGCAGCTGTATTGTAAGGCATGCAAAATAATAGAAGAGAGCCGCCATAGCCACTGATAAATGCTGAATACATACGTATTGGAAAATGAGAATGAAAATTTAAATGAAAATGCCACTCATAAAAGGGAAACAATGAAACCATAAATTGAAAATATTTTCTCTCTCGCTCTTTTGTTGTTAAAACACATCCAAAAAGAAAAAAAAAATATCATGAAAATAAAAAGGATTCCACAGCAAATGTTAATATTCAATCAAAGGCGTACAAGCATACGCTGTAGGGAGCCCATGTAGAAGCTGCTTAATTTTTGCAAATGGCTGCAATGGCTTGCTTTTATATTTGTAATATCGATAGTATTTTGGCCATCATTCAGTTAGAATTTCTGGCTGGCTTAACTCACCAATTCTACAGTTCTATAAAGGATCGGATACGAAGTCGCCATTGCCTAGGCAGTGTTTCGGCTTATTGACGAGAGCATAAGGCAGTCCGGTAGCTGGATACAAAGTCTGGTTTCTGGTTTTTCAATATATATGCCTACTACCCTCGTACTTCAAAGCTTAGAGCTATCCATGTGGCAGTAAATCCGTACAGGCTTCTATGCCTTCTATGTTTCTCAAGTTCCTCAAGAGATGACAGAGAAAATGCTCTGTGATCTCTACGTCCTCATTCCTACTTCTAAGGGAGTTTCTATCGAAAATGAAAAACTTGTGGAAAATGTTTGACAAATTTTGTGTAAGAAAAGCAGGTCGTAGACAGATTTCCCATTGAAAATACAAGTCAGCGACAAATTTTCTGTAAAAAATTCATTATTCACTCACCTAGCTTAAGGAAATGTTATAATGAGCTGTGAAAGATTGTAGGGTTAAGGAGAACTATTAATCACGGGGCGGCACGATAGCTTAAAAGTACTCACTCTGGGGACCTAGAGTCATTTGTTACCAAAGAAATGAGAGAGAATTAATCTAAAATTGTTTACACTGGTCTTCTCTTATATTTTAACCACTTTTTCTCTTTTTTGAAGCATACTTTTAAGCATTTCCAAAATTTTTTCATTCATTTTTCATTCAACATGGTTGAGTTATTTTTTAAGGATTCTATTACATCAGTAAGGACCATAATTAATATATAATATCGTTAGATAAATTGAAATTGCAATATAAATCATATTTTAAATGAGAATAAACTATTTCTATGAAATACAATTTTTTCCAGCATACTTTTAGGTATTTCTGTGAAATAAAAAATTTTACAGCATACTTTTAGGTAAGCAAGTAAATTAAATTAAATTGTAAAAAATTTTGTTGAATATTTGTGAAGCGTTACAAATGAAAAATTATTTCATAATTATTCAATGAAATTTGAAAAATTTCGAGTTTATGAAATGCAGTGAGAAGAGAATGAGGATTTGAAATACTTTTCTGCCAACTGTAATTAACCACACTTGCGTTAAAACAGTGTAATTTGCAATGAAAAGTTTGTTATAAAATCTCCTTTAAATAGATTTTGTAATCCTATTTCAGTTGCTGTTTCGTTTAGTTTTTCCACGGTTTTTAGCAGGAATTGTAATTCCACGAAACCATCAGTACACGGCATCAGCAGCTGAAATCCGCAATTGAAAAAATTATGAAAAAATTGAAAATATTTTTTAGAAAACATAAGGGATTATAAAAAATGTATTTTTTTAAATGATGATGAAATAATTTATGTAAGCTGTGCTTAAATAATAAATAATTTGGCAAATTGTTACGAAAACAAAATAGAAAAAATAAATAAAAAATTTAAACGGGAAATATTTCTCATAAAAACTGAAATTCATTTGAGAGATAAGCTGTCAACGAAACTGTTTTTCAAACAAAGTTACAAAATTAAAATGAAGTAAATCCTGCCTCTAATAGTGGAACACTACTCCTGTAAGAATCAAAATACGTAAACACACCCTCTATTCCCAATCCTTTATCCTACTATCGTAAGAGGCGTCCTCTGGATTTTAATTTGATTCTAGTTTCAGGCTTGTGTGGATAATTTTTTCAATAATACGTCATTGTCCGTTGACTACTGCCCCTACAAAAAAAAAAATATATTTTTGAGCCTACTTTTAGATTTAAGTCCACAGTTTTAAATTTATTTTATATTAATTAAGCAAAAAATGTTTAAAAATTGAAGCATACTTTAAGCTGCTTTTTTCAATTTTCTTTCAATGTCTAGACTTTAGTAGGAGTGTTTTTACGAAAAATTCTGTTTTATAAGCTCAAACAAATACATGTAATTAATAAAGAAGCACATAAAAAATATAGACTACTTTTAGGCTGTAAAATGAAATACGAAAAAAATTGAGACTACTTTCAGACAGTCAAAGCAGAACTAATGCTATTAATTTATTTCAAAATTAAATTGTGTGGAAAATTTTGTAAAAAATAAATAAAATGAATAAATAAGACATATTTGGTAATATTTTTTTCCTTTGACAACATATTTAATGTCTACTTAAGGGCGAATAAAATATTTTACGCTTATTTACGCAATATTTTTTGGAAGATTTAAGAGGAAGTTGTGTCAGAGAAGTATTTAAATTATAAAAAAAATTAATTTTAATAAAAATTGAAGTTTATAAAAATGGAAAAAATTAAAAGTATACTTTCAAGAATTGTTTTTTAGTATGTTTTCTTCACATCTAATCAACAAGTTGGCAGCAAAATTTTATAGACAAGAACTGCGTATTTACTTAGTTGAATTAAAAAGACTTTTCAAAAGGAATCAATATTTTCCAGGACTTAATTCATTAAAAGTCAGCCTCATGCCCTTTAAAGTAAAATTCATAAAATAAATTCACCTAGTCTAGTTAAAGTCCATATACTGTAATCTCCAGTAATTGATACCCTGACCATGAGAGCGTACCTGAAAACTCTATTGTTGGCGTACTAGCCAGAATGGGTACCATACTATGTGATGCGCACATAGGGTATTTGGGGCTTGTTCTAAGATCTTTAATTGTTAGGTCTCTGGAGTATATCTAGGCGACTATTTCCTTTATTTTAATAAAATGTGGCAGCACAAAGATGCTAATATAAAAGCCTAAGTGAGAACCTCACATCTCTCTGTGTGATGACGCCATCTAACTTAACCCTTTGTAGCATATTTTTAGGGTTAATTTTAATTTAATTATTGAAACTTTGAAAAATTTTAATAAAAAATATTCTAAATTAAGTTCTTAGATGCTGGTAAAATAAAAAAAAACAATTTTAAACCTAAAATTACTTTAGAATTATGCTGCTAAGATTAAATAAATTTATTACCCCTTTAGTTATGCTTTTATTTTTTTTTTTATCGGAGGACGACCTTCTGAAATCATTTAAAATTTAATTCCTTTAATTGACCAATAGCTTATGACAGAAACCATTAAAATTTATAATAAATTTAATTAAGCCTGCCTAACAGTAAATTTCCTTAAGGCCATCATAAATTAATTAAATATCGATTTCAAATAAATAAACACTAAAACTAAGAAAGAGAAAGAGAGAGAAAGAGAAATATAATAAAACACCTATAAGTAGGCAATTCAATTTGTATACTTTCTCAATGACAACAAGAGATACATTTTAAAAGCCCTGTAAATAATTGCTTTGAGTCAAATAAATTAATAAAATAAATAGATTTTAAAATACAACAATGCTACATTGTCTTGTCAGAATTTCCACAGATTTTCCTAAGAAAATTCATTAAAACTTTCATTTAAAAAATCCTCATTCATCACTTTGCCATACATTTTCTCCATTCAGCCATCCATCCATCCATTGTGTTGTGTTTGTTGTTCAGCAATTATTTGCAAATATTTGTTATGAAATATTCTCAAGATTTATAACAGAAATTCTTGACATATCTTCACAGGCAAAAAAGAAAAATTGTGACACAAAAATTATGAAAAATTCTGCAGCACAGCTACAAAGATTATCGATCTGTGGTGGTAGGAAAAAAACGAATTACCCCTGAGTAGACTGGAAGCTTAGTCAAGTGAAAATCTAAAAGAAGTTATCGAAAAATTTATTGGAATATTTCTAAGTTCTGTTTTATCGAATACAACAGCATGACTTTTAATTTATATGTAGGTATTGGTAAAGTATGGCTTGAAGAGGATATGGTATGTCAGTGTAATAAGTCTTATCTCTAAAAGAACATAATTTTTATCATTCTATAGTAAATCATTAAAAATAAAGGAAATCTAAAGCGATTACGTTCCATTAAAAATTTTTGTTATCGAAAATCTTTGTTATCGATCAATTTTCTAAAGAAAATCTTTGTTGTTTCAAATTTTTCTACAAAAAAAATTATGAAAATATTTGTTATCGAATAATTTTGAATAGTAAATATTTATTATCGAAATATTTTCTATAGAATAGCTTTGTTATCGAAATGTTTCCTATAGAATAGCTTTGTTATCGAAAATTTTTTGTAGAATATCTTCGTTATCGTAATAGTTTCTGTAGAATATTTATGTCGTTTTATTTTCTAGAGAATATCTGTGTTATCGAAATCTTTTCTGTAGACACTTCAGTTATCAAAATTTTTGTAATAATTTTAGTTAGCAAAAAATAATTAAAAAAGAAAGTATTCGAACTTGAAATGATACTTTTACCGAAATCTGCAGGTGCATCTTCTCTGTCAAGTACTTTCTGACCTCTGTTTTGCAAAAATAACATTCCAAAACTAGTAACTAATGTATGCGTCTAAAAAATTGTTTCTTATATGCATACAGCAATGTGGGTGTCTTAAAAAGATAACGACTTTTACTTATGTATGTCCACTAAGCCAGTTTACGGCCATGACTTTCTTTCACCTTCTTTTCAATCATTCTTTTTGAAAGCCACATGAGCTTCATGGCATTTTTCTACAGTTTTTTGGTTCATTTTTAGAATTTTTCTACAGTGACTAGGGCATATACATACATTACCCACATTTAACGTTTAGATATTTACTATGAAGAGCATACTTGTAGGCGTTGCAGATTAGTTTTGCAATTTCAAATAATTTTTTTTGTTTTTGTAGGCATACGAAGACTGTTTTCAATAAAATGTCAATGCTAGTAAACATAGTTCAAAAAAGTTGTTAAACTTTTCATAGAATAAAGGTTTGCATGTAGAAGGTTTTTTAGTTTTTAGTTTCATGTCAGTCGGTAGGCAATAGTTTTTTTAAAGAGTTTTCATAAAAAGCTTATAAACATTAAAGGGGAGGATTGAAAATGGTAAAAAAAAAATTCATATGAATTAATGGTATTGTTTTAGGTATTCAACTGTGTTTAGCGCCTCGAAGTAGGCAGTGGTATTTTAGAAATGTATTTTTTCTACCAGGATTAATAAGCATTTAAAAGGAGACTGGAAAATCATAAAAAATTTTAAAAAACCATTCAACTGCAAATTGTTTAGCGCCTTTAAGTAGGCTTTATTTTTTGCGTTTGCTTTAAAAAAATATGTTTTCAACATAAAATGTTTTGCAGTTATTTGAAGATCTTCAACGATAATTTTACTACAGAAAATATTTTTCTCTCATGCTCCCGAGGCCTGATGTAGCGCGCAAATATTTGTATTAAATTTAAAGCATACTTTAAGGCATAATTATTTTTTAAATTTCACATTTTCTCGTATTCAAATTCTAAATTGAATTTCGTTATTAATTACGCGTAATTTGTTTCTGTTTATCCTCAGCTGTAGTAACATTAATCCTTCGATCTGTTGGTTTCATTAACCAAAATGAAATTATTTATTGGTTAAGAACGTACCAGCACTGAGCCGTATTAATACGCAATCAAACATCAACAACAATAACAATCAACACCATCATCAGTCACTCAGTCAGTTGGATTTTAACCAAAACATGTAGTTGCTTCCCTACCAATATTGACTCTCCCTCTCTCTCTCTCTCCTTATTTTACAGAGTTTGACAATAACAAACAGCATGAAATAACCGAAATTAAAGAACGTACTTTTGGTTTAATTATTAACTGTGGACCTTAAAAACGAATGACGAAGTGTATTTTAGTGTAGGTATATGAATGTATGTGTGTGTGTGTTTTTTTTTGCGGTTAAGCGATTAACAATTTTATTCGTAATTGAATTTTGTTGTTTTTCCCTTAATACTACAACAAATACAATCACTCTGTTGTACTGCAAAACAACACATGACCACCCACACACTTGCTACCATGCTGAACACATAAACAATAACACGTTATAAGCACGATTCAAACGCACGAGGCAAACGTACGAAGAGAAAAAATAAATACCAAAAGAAATCAAACCACACAGCATCCAACGAATGGACAGAATGAAACTGTATCAATCCTCTGACTACGACTTAAAAATGTAAATAAAGAGAAAGCGAGAGTGGGAAATATGGAAAGAAACAAAAAACTACTCTTCGAGTGTGGTAGAGCAATAATGCAAGGAAGAAAGAAAGTTTGTTACGGTCACTGCATACAAGTGATTAATATGTTTATGTTGGTAACCGCATATTTATACATTTAAAAAGTATAAGCACACACACTCATACATACATACTTACATACTCATATTAACCGCATGTCAGCAAAAGAAACCCCCTGAGGTATCGGTGTTCAACAGACAAAACGATAGAGCAGGAAACCAGAGAACATTTCACTTCTTTTGCAAAACACACTAGGGCACCACAAATATTTGTATTTGATATTTTGTTATCGATTTCTATAGAAAATAATTGTTGTGTTTTCTATAGAAAATTTTTGTTATCGAAACATTTTCTGTACAAAATTTTTGTTATTTAAACTTTTCCTATTGAACATTTTTGTTATCGAAAATTTTTTGTTATAGAAAGTTTTTGTTATCGAAAAATTTTCTATACAAAATTGATGTTATCGAAATATTTTCTATAGAAAATTGATGTTATCGAAATATTTTCTATAGAAAATTCTTGTTATCGAAATATTTTCTATAGAAAATTGATGTTATCGAAATATGTTCCATAGAAAATTGATGCTTTCGAAATATGTTCCATAGAAAATTGATGCTTTCGAAAAATTTTCTATAGAAAATTGATGTTATCGAAAAGGAAAATTTGTGTAATCATTACATTTCCTTCATTTAACATTTAACTTTGTGTTAAGGGGCACTTAAATTTCTTCCTCTAAACCTCTGTTGAGTCATTTGTAAAAACCTCTAATGATGTTAAAAATAACCACAATAATTTCGTATTTTGTATTGTTTGGTAAAGTATCGTAACCTTAACATTATTAACGTATAAAATGCTTTACGGTTTCATCCTAAAATTTATACACACAGCCCATCCACACAGCCCATCCACACAGCCCACCCACACAGCCATTAAAAATGCCATTAAAGTGAACGGGCCTCACACAGGGGCAAAATCATAATCATCTTTACTAATTAACAACGTCGTTATCGTCATCGATTTTTAACAAACGCTCAAATTGTGTTTATGCTTGTATATATTAAGGATCAGCCATGTATGGCAATGGATATGGCTTTGGGTCAAATAATTGTTATTTTTTTTTGGTTTATTGAAGCATATTTTACTGGGATTTTTATTACGTTTCATGCCGATTCAATTCACAGATTCGCAGACATCAAGAGCATGAATTCATTTACATTTCCATCGTTAACAGTTTCCACCCTGGAAGGGAAAAGTATTACAACGATAGCAACCAAACGATACAACCAAAAATATAGAAAAAAAAAAAAAAAAATTTTTTTTCGGAGAAATAAAGATTTTTGAAGGTTGGAATGAATGTGTTGGTTTTGGATTGTTTTTCATTTTTTATTATTTCTCTGCATGGCTCCGTTGAGTTGTTTTAACAACAACCTAAGCTAACCCTGAAGGGTTAAGGTAACATGGCCCCTATGCTCTTCAGTTTAACAGGAAAAATATTTGACAGCAGAAGTGGCATCATCTACGATACATTTTCGTATGCATTTCGTATGGTGGAAGCAGGTAAACCAACCTTCATAAAGAAAATGCCTCCCTGAAGATGTTTGTTTGTTATATTCGATTAAAATGGGTTTTAAATATGCTGGCAATGTAGTGAAGAGATTTAATTGTTTCCACTTTGGCAAGGTTATGTATTCTTTAGTTTCAAAATGTAAATTATCCTGGCATCTCTATCAATATTTTTACCATCAATTTACAACGGTCCAGTCCATTTAAAAACAGGGTTTTATTTTTAATTAAAAAAAGAACAACAATTTTCTATAGCAAATATTTCAATAACAAAAATTTTCTATAGAAAATATTTCGATAACAACAATTTTCTATAGGAAATATTTCGATAACAACAATTTTCTATAGGAAATATTTCGATAACAACAATTTTCTATAGGAAATATTTCGATAACAACAATTTTCTATAGAAAATATTTCGATAACAACAATTTTTTATAGAAAATGTTTCGCTAACAACACATTTCTATAGAAAATGTTTCGATAACAACAATTTTCTATAGAAAATATTTCGATAACAACAATTTTTTATAGAAAATATTTCGATAACAACAATTTGCTATAGAAAATGTTTCGATAACAACAATTGTCTATAACAACAATTTTCTATAGAAATATTTTATAGAAAATTTATAAAATCCTTATTAAGGCTGTAAATATGAGGGGGAAACTCCGACAATTGCCTTGATCTGTTTAAACGTAAAAATAACTTTAATTTGTAGTGATCATGGCATATATTAATGATTCGGGATGAGGTCATTTTGTTAATAATCCGTCATATTGCATTTAGCAAATGTAGCATATTTTGAGGCTTATATTTTTCTTTTATTTTATATTTGCCTTTAAAATTTATGTTTTTACGAAAATCTTTATTGTTTTTTCAAAAATTCATTTTTTTGTAACTCAAATGTTATTCCAATGAAAATGGTGTATATTTTCAGGGTTTAATGTTAAAAATTGTTGCCTGTTTTTAGGGGAATTTAAGCACATGTTATAAATTTCATAATGAATATTTATAACAAAACTTTTTAGTAAAAAAAATAAACAAGTTCGAAATAAATATTCTGCATAACAACTATTTATACAATTGTGCTCACAAAAAAGCAGCCTTAAACTATGCTTTAATATTTTTTCTATTATTTGTATGTTTCAATTTAAACAAGTTGCACGTAAAGTTGCCTTTTTGTTGTCATTATTTTTAATTTTAATAAACAAAATCTCACAAAATTCAGTGCCAGTTATTTTCCTACAATTTAAACAAAAACTCCTATCATAGCAACCATTCCTAATATGTTTGAAATTTTAACCACTAAAGCAGTTAATTCCCCTGTATTTTATGCTATTTGGTTTTTTTTCTTTTTAGAGAGAATTTTATACCAGCTCTGTGAATTTTTTGTTACAATATTCTGCGTTGAAACTACATATTTGTAATCCATTTAATGAAATTTATTTTGCTTCACAAGTATTCCGCATGGGTTTTTTTCTGAAGGCAGCAAATATTTGTTCATGGTTTTTTTTACTTCATGTGCGTATTGGCTGATAAGCATTGTAAAGTGTGGCTCATGAGAGAAAAAAAGGGTTAAAATTGTTGAGAAAAAAATTTCCAGCATAAATTTTTACGATAACGAAAAAAATGCCGAGAATGTTTTATGATATTTAATAATTTAAACAGAAATTAATAAAGATAATAAAAAAAATAGTTTACATAACCATATTTCCAACAGAAATATTTGAATAAAAAATTAATGTTTTCATGGAAAATTGTAGAATAACCACGAAAACTATCATTTAAAAATATTTACTACAGTAGCTGCTCAACGTCATTCTCCACAGTCTTATCAGATTCGCAGGAATACTGAGCTCAGGCATTGCGACAAGAACATGATCCCCTATAAAGCTATCGAAGGCTATTTTATAGTCGATGGAAACATGATGTATGTCCACTTGATTTCAAGGGGATTGCTCCACGATTTGACGTAATGTGTACTTACCTCGTCCAATCAGTGTTCTGACAAATGGCTTCAGTCATCCACGCAATATACTCACAAGAACCTTAAATAAGATAGGCAGAAGGCTTATACCTACCCCGTAATTGGCGTATATCCTGGTTCTACCGTATGCCACCATATGGTCACACAATAAACATCTGGTCATTAGGTGTAAGGTCACTGGTGAAGAAAACAATTACCAAAACGTACTAGTGAATGAGTGATTTTAATGTCCCTATATGATCTCAAAGATTGTAATCGTTGGGCATACTAGCTAGCTTACCAGCTCGCTACCTTCGGTCTTAAACAACTCAATAACTCAAATGGCCTGCCCCATTAGGCGCAGCAGCTTTATTATTCCTATGTCGCATAATCATGACTTTGATCTCTTCATGTCTAGGCGACGGAAATTTCACGTAGTCATTGTCGATTGGGTTCGGTACATTATGCCGGAATTTGTGTCGTTATCGCCTCGTAGTAGAGTAGAGAAGTATTGTCTCAATAACCTAAGCACCCCCTTGTGTATGTGCAATCAAGTTTCTAAATGTCAAATGTTACTAAAAAAATCTAGTTATCGAAATATTGTTGTTATCGATAACATACACTTTTTATGGAAAATTTCGATAACATTTTATGAATTTTCGATAACTCTGTTCAGAACTAAAAACTGTAAGTTACATTTAAATTTTTAACTTTTCATGAAACCCATTCGATAACTCCCATTACAAACAGCAAAAAGTTTTTCTAGAATATTTCTTCGATACACAAAAAAATTTACATTATTTCCCCAACTCTAATTAAGAATACAAAATAATATTCAATTACCATAGAAACCTGATGTAAAAGTGAAATTTGATCCACACGTACACATACATATGTATGTATGCCTAAAAGTAGACAATACATCTGCTTTTAATCATTCGAATATATTAATTACTAATTAGTCCTTAAAAAGGCTCATCTTTCTCCTTTTTCTTGTTTTTGACTGTGAAAGGAAATTTAAAACCTGAAATTACTTTCAAATTAAAAAAAAAGAGAAAACGAAATAATTTTGTGTATGAAAAATTTTTCCATAAAAAAAAGAGGAAAAAAAAACATGAAAATGAAATGAAACCCTATGGTTTCCTATTAGGGAAAATGGCAATGAAAAAGGGAAATTAATATGATACCAATAATGCTATTAACCTTGTCAGCATAAATGAAAACAGGAAAGTGAATGAAAATTCATTTAATAACTGCGCCGTATTTTAAAAGAGGACAACTTTTACGGAGAGTAATGATGAGGATGACTAAGGGAGAAAGGATTTCAAGGGATTCTATTTTCGGTTTGAGAGTGCTTTGCAGTTGTAACTAACTTTCAACGGCAATTTTAATTTATTTTACCAAGAGTTTTCTTGTATCATATTACCATCCTTTCTCTCTGCTTCGTTTTTCTTCAGCATGTATTTGCATAAATTATGAGCAAGGAAATATTTTTTAATGCCTGCATATTTTTGGGCTAATCAAGTTTTAATGTTAAAACAATAATAAAATATGATGAGAGTACAGAACATAGAAAAACAAATGGATTTGTTTGTTACGCATTAAATACAAATTAATTTAATTCGAAAAAAAAAATTGTATTCATATTATTTTAAGTAACACAACTTAAGCCAATCCCTTAAGACTGACTACAGCTTTTAAATAGCCCCAAGGTATACTTTAAAATATTATTGAAAAATGGTATATTATCATAAAGGAAAATGTATCACACTCTATCTACTGAAATGTCAATTTCAAATAAACCGTAAACCATAAAAAATTGCTTCTGGGTTGATGGAAAAATGATGAAAGCAGCAGCATCACCAGCGGCAGCTGCAGCTAGCAGACATCCATCATTTTTCTTCAGTGTTTCTAACACAGTATATTTTTGTTTACATAGACTTAAACAAGCACTATTAAAGAAAAGACACAGGAACTAAAATACATGCAGGCATATGAAATTGTATCCTTTCTTCGAAGCTACCTTGAAGTACACAATGAAGGACAACACTTGGTATTGGAATGTAAGAACTGTAAGAGATTAATTTTGAAATGGAAAATCTATTTATAGCATATAACGCACCTTTTCATAATTTATCTTAAAATTTCAGTTTTCAAAAAATTTTTCGATAACAAAAAATTTGTATATAGAAAATTTATCGATAACAAAATTTTTTATAGGAATTTATCGATAAAAAACTTTTTTTATAGAAAACTTATCGATAACAGAATTTTTTTTATAGAATATTTACCGATAACAAACACTTTTTATAGGAAATTTATCGATAACAAAAATTTTTTGTAGAAAATTTTTTGATAGCAAAAATTTTTCATATAAATTTTACGATAACTAAGATTGTTTGTAAAAAATTGTATTGTTATTGCTATTATCGAAAATTTTCTGTAGAAATTGTATATTATCGAAAAATTTCCAAAAAAAATTTTGTTTTGTTGTTGTCCATGAAGTATAATTTGTGGTTTAATTTTGAGTACAAAGATTGCAATTACCGTAGCATTTGAATAAATAAATTTTATTTCAAGAGATTTTAATTATTTCGAAAACCCTCAATTGATTTTTAAAGATTTCAACACACAATCTTTTGTCTCTGTTATTACCTTTAATTAGCAGTAAACCTACTTAGAATTGCCAAACCATTGTTGGCAATTGGCATTATTAAAACAATTTTAGTGTCTCAATACCATTTAGGAGACTCAAACAAAGAGCGGAAGGAATGTTTTCTATAGACAGAGGGTAAATGATATTGTATTCAATGGGAGGACAATGTAAGTACCAGAAACATCTCCATCATCTACATCATCATGGCAATGATGATGAACCCAATATGGGTGTGTGTGTGTATGAAGAGGAAACATAATAAATGAAACAATATTTTTGTTAAGGTATACATATGTTCTCGATGTAATGGACAGGATATAGTCAGCACTTGTAAAATTTCCTCCATTGTCCTTCTGTTTACCTTTCGAATATCGCTACAATTCTTTAGAATTTCAAACTCCTTTTGAATTTACTTTGCCAGTCATTCTTACTGGTTGTGCTTTTTCTTATCAAAAATACTTGAATTATTAATATTTCTGCAGCAGTCAGTCTCCTTCGTGATGTTGATGATTATTTCGTACCCAAAGCTGTTGCGGCTGGTTGGCAATCATTTCGTCTATTGTTAACATTGAATGGTTAACGTGGGATTTACGCTACAATTTGGAAAAATACCCAAAACGAAATTGGAAATAAAAATCGTTCTTTGTATTGTAATATAAGCTCCGAACGAATTGCAAGGGCATTATAAAAGGTATTGAAAACAATAGCAGCAAGACAATGAAAGTAATCGAAAATAACGAGGATTTTTATTGGAAAAACTAATAACGAACCTCCTTAAACAATACAAGAGGTTCTAATACCTGTAGTCATCAGTAAATGTTTTACGTTTTAAGCATAAATATTTCAATTTAATTGGAGGATTTAAAAATGATGATATTTGAACGTTTTCTTGAAAAATTTATGCCTGACATCATGCTTTTAAATTGTTATTTTAATATGTGCCTACAAGTATACTTCAATTTTAAATTGTTGTTTAGTTACTGATTGAAGAAATTTAAGAAATTGTATAGAAACTTACAAATATTTTTCTGTAGAAAACGCCAAAAGTTTTCTACTGAAAATGTCAGACATTTTCTAAATGAATTCTAAATTATTCTCAGTAAATAATTTTTTATTTCAAATGATTTTGATAATATTTAAAAAATATCTTACTTTATGGTATATAACTTATAGCAACATTAAATATAAAATAATTTAAATAATTCATTGTGTATGTCTTACATTATTTATTACATACTTTTGGGCATACATTGTTAGATATTAATGTGGCATACTTTTAGTTTCAAATAAGAGATATTTAACTGTTCACTTGACTTTCATTTATCGCATTTAATTGGTTTTTTTTTGCATTAGAACATACATTTAACACTATCTTTTATGACCATAATGAAACTACAAAGACACCAAATAAGTGTAACATATTTTAGGGCTCATAAAAAGGTATGCTATAAAAAAATGCAATAAAACGTACAATACTTTAAATACATGGTAATGCAGATGTCAGCTATAAAAACTAAGAGCTTCGTTCGCAAGCAAAGAAAAAAGGATATTCATTACAATTTAGATTGAAATATGTTGCAAATGTAAAAAAATGAAGCATACTTTAAGGGTTTTTTGTGGAATAAGCCATAAAATAATAATTTGAAACCGTTTGTTACTTAAAGCTTTACTTTATTAGCGATATTGTGTGTTTAGTTTATGGAAGTTTAATTTACATATTTACCAATGAAAAACATTATAAATTTTATACATTTGAACTAAAAGCATTCTTAATTTCTAAAGTTAAATTTGTAAGCATTTCCTTGTTTTTATCATATGGTCCTGTCAAATGTAAAGTCTAAAAATGGGTCGAAAAATCCAGAAAAACTAAATAATTTTTTTTTACACATCTTTATAATTTAAATTTTCCTATTTCTTTATTTAAGAACGGCATCTAAGGACTCCAATTAGCAGAAAAGTTGGCAAATAGTTTCCCAAATATATGACCAAAATTTGAGATCTAAACCTTTAAGCGTTTGGAACCTGCCCGTATATCCTTTTTTTAACAAATTTAAAATTATTGTTTTTCCAAAAAAAAAAATCGATTTTTTCAATATCTTGTTTAAATTTTAAAGAGCTGTGAAAATGTTGTTATTTTCACAAATATTTAAAGATTTGGGTTCCATCCAAATGGGCTTAAAAGCTATGAAACTTGGTTAAAGGTTGGCTGTTAGTATGTATAATGCATGCGTAAAATCTCAATTCTCTAACTTTAAGGAACAAAGAGCCGTCCACATATCCTTTTTTAATTTTAAAACATTTTAAAAATTTTTTAAGATTTTAAGGATTTTGGATTAAAAATTAAAGACGTTTGCCTAATCTTGAGCCTTTGTAAAAGAATAGCATCTAATGTGTTTAAAACGGTGTTTAAATCTTGCTTAAAACTTCCTCGCTGTAAAACTAATAATCATTATCAGAATATTAATTGTCCTGAAAGATTCACCAAAAAAAAAATTATTTTCTTTTTGTTCATCACCTGCTTTCTGTAGGCAATACAATACCCATTAGACCATTAACATGAACATAAGAAGCATACGCATACATTTTATATTTGCTTAACCTAAAGGTGTACAGGATTAAATAAGAAAAGCAATAGACTGTAACACATGTTCTCAGAACATACATACATATTTACCTAAATACATCCTCTTAGGTTTACAGTCTAATGCTCTTGTAGCCATTAAAAATGAATCAACAAGTACTTGCTATTTTAGTCACGTACAAAGCCAACATAAAGGATATAAAGCAACATAAAAGAAAATAAAATAAAAAAATCCTGTTACAACGTATGTGTTAAAAGAAAACAGTTCAGCAATTAATTTCTTTTTTTTTTTTTTTGTTTAGATTTTAAACTGCAAAAAACTTTCAAAAAATAAAAGCAAAAATATCACAGCATACGTTAGGGGGCATACCTATGAACATGAAATGGTTCCTAATTCTTAGTTTTTCTTTTGTTTTGGAAATATTTTTTTTGTAACATTTTAACAGCTTATAACAAAAGGATATTAGCAAAGTAAATAGTATAAAAGAATAGAAAATTTTTATAAGCAAAACTTTTGAATTTTTAACAAAAAGGTCTATAAAGTTAGAAATGGTTAATGGATGTTCTTGGAATTAACAGTAGGACCTTAGGCCGTTATATAGAAAGCATATATAAAATTTGGTTAAATTTGGAGAACCTGTGGGAAAGCTTCCCACATATCCTTTTTTCTACCAAATGTAAAATTTTTCTTAAAGGTGTATGTTTCATTGGACACACGGAAAGAAACCCGTAGGAAATTGTCCCCATACATCCTTCTTTAGATAATTTTCCAATTTTTTAATATTTTGTTATGGATTTGAAATTGATCGTAATCCATATTTGAGTTTTATATCTTAGTATTACTTAGGTAATGTTCAAATATAATTCCATAACTTTTAAAATATTGGTTGAATCTTTTTTAAATTTATAGAATGAATGTCGCATTATGTGCAGATGGACTACTCTCAATATGGTTTTATTTGATCACGATGTGAGTAAGCCCGCCGTATATCCTTTTTTTTTTTTGAAAAAATTATTTTTTTTAACCGCTATAGTCGCAAGTTCAAACGATACTTATTTTGGTTGATTGCGTTTCCTCTTGAATTTCTAGTTTTCAATTAATTTTTCAGTAAAATATTTTCCATTTTGTAATCCTCCTACAATACATTTTTGATTTGCTATACTTTTTAATTACAATGAAATTTTATTTCATTCATATACAATACAGCAGCATACATACATGTTACGTTTTATTTTTCTTTCGTCTTTTTCCTCCGCAAAATGTTATGTTTTATTTGAAAATTTTTGTAATTATTTCAAGTGTCAGCAACAGGCAACGGCAAAAACCACTACCAACGGCAACATCAACAGTACCACCAACGCAAACATACAAAAAATATGGAGAAAATACACCCCAAAACCCAGCCACACAAAATAAAACAAAACAAAATAAATAACAACACAACATTATATTTATATTACATGAGTACGGTTACGTATGTATGTATTTGTGTAGGAAAATATGTGTATCTATGTATGTTTAAGTGTACATACACATACATATGTACACACACTCAATGCATGTTTATTTTTATTTAAATTGTGTATACAATGTTGAAGGTTTTCTTTACCGGGCTTCCTCTGGCTGAAATTAAAACGCGTGTATGACAGAGAGTATGTTATTTTCAGGATATTTTTGTGTTAATCTGGTATATTCAGTTAGTTAAAGGAAAAACTCTGGTAAATATAGTTAATTCAGCACACAAGAATGTAACACATAATATTGTAGCGAAAAGCAGAAAAATTGTGGGAGAAGCTCAAATCTGTTATGATCTCTACAAGCTCTACAGAAATATTATCCACATATGAATTACGTTCACAGAAAGGATACGTGGCCAACTCTTAGAAACATGGCTTATATTTTCTAAAATTAATTTCTTTATTATCTAAATATTTAATAACAATCGAAAATTATAAAAATACATTCCCCACAAAACGGATATTCAGTGGAAGGCCAGCATAGTAACAAAAATTCCGCCAAAATCCGCACATAAATAATATAAAACAACATTCATACGCTGAATTTTACCGTATTTTAAGTACATTCTTATACTAAACAAAAAAAAAAAAAAGGATATATGGAGAGTTTCTAAACTACTGATCCCAACTGTTGTAAATTGATTTCTACGTAGTATAAATTAGTACGGCCTACCAAATATTATAAAAAAATCTTATAAAAATACATTTCCATTAAATAAGGATATACGGCAGAAAGCTAAAACGATAGGGAAAATTCAATCTTTCTTCAGTAGCACATAAATAATCTGTAACTATTGTACATTCGTATGATAAATTTTAAGAAATTTAAACCAAATTTTCACACTTTTTAAAAAGGATATATGGCGAGTTACTAAACTGCTGGTCCTAATTGGTAGAAATTAAATTCTACATGATATAAATCGATAAAGTCGATCCATAATCAAAAAAATCTTATAAAAATATATATATATATTTTTTTTTTATCAAAAAAGGACATTCAGTGGAATGCTAACACATTAACAAAAATTGAATATTTTCTTTATTTTCACATAAATGACATAAAACTATGTTCACATGTTTAATTTGACAGAATTTTAAATAAATTTTCATTCTAAACAAAAAAGGACATACGGTGAGGATCGAAACAGATAATTCTAACTGCTGTCAATTCATCTCTATATAGAATAAATCAATAAAGCTAACCGAAAATTGTAAAAAGGCTTATAAAAATCCTTTCTCAAACTTTCAAAAAAAAAACTTAGCACTTTTCTGAAAATTATGACACCCTAAATTTTAAGATATTTTAGGAAATAAGTATGTAACAAGTTGTATTATACCGTATAAATAGTAAATATTTAAATAGGAACACTTTTTAAACACTTTTTAGATCATAATCGATCGCTTTTATTTTTGATGCAAAAAAGGATATATGAGCAGAACGCAAATTCCTTGGCCGAATGGCTTGATTTTTATTTTGTGTATAGGAGGTAGCAAATTACTACCTTTTTCAAAATTTCAGGTAAATCTATGCAATTTTCTCAAAGTTAATACAGCCTAAAGAATTACTTTTCAGATTTTCGGTCATATTTTGATATCTTTAGGTTAAGTAGCTGATTTTCCAGTTAACATAAGCCCTCGGTTTCTTTAGTTTGGCCTTTTAACACATTGAAACGTTATTCGTTAGCAGAAATGTGTGTGAAAATATCAAAACTGGGTTATTGTTGTGGTAGTTGCTATTTGCAGTTTCCTTTTTAAATAGCTTTTTTTTATAGCTTTTGTTAATTTTTCTTTGCTGGCAAAGCAATTATAAAACTATGTGGCTAACCACACACACACATTGTTTCACACAAATAAGGGCAGTTATTTAGAAAATAAACGAAAGGTTTTCAAGCAAACAATCTGACTATTTTTAAAGCTGCTGGCTGGCTGTTAGACTTTGAAAAGAAGAGAAAAAATAGCATGTAATGAAATGGCAAGGTTTTAGACAAACCCTTGGCAAAAGTGTGTGTCTTCTTAAGAAGAATATGTCTGTTTGAAGCATTCTTATGAAATGTGGTTTGTTTTACAGTTTGTGGCAATAATTAAAGAGAAATCACATGAGGAAGATTTCAAATTATTTTTATGTTTTCAGGAGAATAAAACCACAAAAATAAACTTATCAGCAGCAATTACCACAAGGTTTTTTGCCTGAAAAATACAAATAATAACACGGATGTTTGCCGAGAAATTGAATTTTTCTGAATAAAGTTCACAAAAATTACGTAAATTCTAGAGTCAAAAAAGGACATTCTAGGACTTTTAGAAATTTAACAGTAATCAAGAAGATTTTAAGGGTTTTTGATTGTGCATAAAAAGTCACGTTCAATTTGCAAATTTCGTAGCCGTAAATATATTTTTCAAAAAGTTATGGATGCTAAAAAAAGAAATATTTTACTGGAAAGTTTTTTTTTTTTATTTGTAAAAAAATTTAAGAATTATGCTACTTATCAATTAAAGAATACAATTCTGCTTTCAATTTGTTCATTTTTTTCATAGATTAATTTTGTTATACGATGACATTTTATTTAGACGTAACTAATTGTATATTGTATATCTTCTTCTTCCAGTTTCAACGATTTGAAGTATGTAACTTCAAGTATGTATGTAATTGCTTTACTACAATTACATATGTGAAGAATTGTTCATTCAAAACTCGAGGTAAGTTTTTTATAAAATTATAGAAAATATTTATTTTGTTTTTTTGAAAATAAAAAAATTTGCCATAAAAATAATTTTTTGTTTAAAAATATTAAGAAAGGTTATTTTACAAAACAGAATATATGAGGAGCCCTATTATATTAGAACTTTTTCTGATTTTCTATTAGAGTAAACAATTTTGCGTTCCATTTGCTTATATGCCAGCTTTTCGGTAAATTTTTCACAGATTTATCGGGACAAATTTATGAAGGAAAAATTTAATTTCATAAGAATAAAATTTTATTATGTAAAGTGAAGTGCAAACTTTCAATTAAAATGGTTTTTCGCTTAAGAAATTCCCATTTATCATTGCCATTATTTCCTTGTTTACCCCCTTAAATCACGCTTTAATTTATTACAAAATTACCATTTTCTGTATTAATTACCTTATCAATCTTAATTATTTCATTTCCTGTGTCAGTTTTACTACAAATTCATATTAAAAATGATAATTTCTCTTCATCATTCTCTTATCATTGAATGACAAGTCACTTTTATAACAACACACATGTTACCCGTTTATATATGTACAGATACCATCATTAATTAGGCCCTCTCTGAAAATATTGCGCACCGAAGAAGTAAACAGAAAAACAAAAAGTTAATTAAACTTATGAAAATGAAGATACCTTTAACCATTTAGAAGAATAATAATAGCATGTGTTGCCATATGCTTCTATTCTGTGTGCTTTATTATGCCGAAAAGTATGCCATAAGACATCTTTATTTTGTTTTTAATCTTAATTTTGTGTATATTTTGTAAGCATTGTAAGGTAATTAAAATATAATTTATCCTTAGGGTAGCAATAAAGTTATTTGTTAATTTCTCCAAGTGGAGTAATTATTTCAACATAAAATTCTTACCTTAACACAGGTATAATTACGAAAGTAATGTTTTTAAGCTTATTTTTTTTAACACAAAGGACGTCTGATAGTGTCCTTTAGAAAATAATTACAACAAATTTTTAAAAACTGCAAGAATTCTAGACCACGGCATATATCCCTTTTTCTTTTAAAAAATAAATTTAGTGAACTAGACTATATTTTTCAGGTTTAACAGGCAGTTTTTATAATTTTTTAATGAAAAGCCTAAAAGTATGCTTTAAAAAATTTCATTTCAATTTTTTTTTAAGATTTAACCATAAATATATTTTCTTTTTCATTCATAAACAATTTCAAACTAAAGAAAAGCACATTGTTATTGAAATCCTTGTTATTTTGTTGCATGTCCTGCGGATATATCAAAAATTTCAATTTTATAAAGCATTTATATGTCTTAAAAGATAATGGCAACAACAACAACAACAAGAAAAATAAGAAAAGAATTAAGAATACTCGTACACAACATTGAGCTACAAATCTGATCATGAGCATAATAACAATCAATAGGAAAATATGGCACTAGCAACATACTTTAGGGCATAAATAAAATAAGTAAACCAGAGAGGATTTTATTGAAAAAAATCTGTACGTAAGAAATATTTATAAAGATTAAAAAGGAAAAATATTTCAAGATAGGAATTGGAAAAATGCTGTGAACATTTTTGTTTAAAACTTTACTGTTAAAAATTTTATTTGAATTTTTCCTTTTTAAAATCCAAATATTTAATGAGAAATTTTTATTTTCTGAAATAAAATTGTTATAAACTTTAGTTTCAACATTTTAATGTAATTTTATGTTGCTTTTCTTTTTCATTTTGCCTTGTTTTATAAACAACATTTTAATGCCTGGCCATTTATTTTGAAAAAAACGAATTCAAAACAAAAACCATTTTAAAATGCCATAAATTATTTTAAACGGCAAAGTTTATGGTCTTTGGCTTTCTTGGCTTTTTGAAAACAAAGAAAAAATTTTAAAATATTTTCTCCGCTACTCATTTCCATATAAAAGCAACAAGAACAGGAAAACTTTTGTAATAAAAACGTATTTCATAAAATTCATCATCATTTAAAATCATAAAAAGAAAACTCTATAAAATATTTCCGGCAGTAATTTTGACCTTTTAAAGTGACATAAAAATCAATTTTGATTGTACTTGGCAACATTAAAGCAGCAGTAGGTGTTAGAGACTGATTGTAAAAATCATAATAAAAATCAATTTTATTGCAGACCTGCCTAAAAGTAGGCTAAAGTTTGTAAAAACTTATTTAAACACAAAAGAAAAAAGTTTAGCAAACCTTATTGAAATTCATTTAACAATAAAAGCAATTATAGGTGAGGGAAACGACCTTTAAAACTAATAAAAAAAATAAATTTTATTAAAGACCCACCTAAGAATAGGCTGTAAAATATTTAAATCGTGTTACAATTACGAAACACTCTCTAAAAAAAAGTTGAAACGTGCCCTTAAAAATAGGCTAAAAAGTTTATCAATTGTGCTGCAATTACGAAGTACTCTCTGAAAAAGTTATAGTGCGCCCCTTACAATTTGTTAAAAAGCACATAAAATGTATTACAAAAACCAAAAATACTCCAAACATTTTATAACACTCAGTAGCACTTATTCCACGGCACATATTCATACAGAAATAATAATGGAAAGAATAATAAAAATCAATTTCATCAAAAAGTCAGCCTAAAAGTAGGCCATAAATTATACGGACTGTGTTACAATTACGAAAAACTCTCTGCGACCTAATGAAACTTTTAAAATCTCTTAATAATAAACTGTTAAGGATATAAATTGTCTTAGAATTATCAAAAATACTGTGAGAATATTTGAAACTTATAAGGACCTCCTAAAAATAGGCTATAAAATCAATAAACAATCTTATAAATACGAAAAACACTTGGAGAAAGTTTTAAACTCCTATTAATACTCATAATTTGCTTTACTAGAGCAACTAAACAACAAGCAAACCTGTTTACTAGGCTTATAAAGCAGTGCGTGTATTAATAAACAAGAGAGTTAAAAAGTGTGTTAGCTTGTGTATGTGCTTTGGTAAAAAATACTGTGTTAAACAGCAACAATTCTCTTTAGTTTTTAGATTTTTCTCAATTTTTGTTTTGTCCTTTTATGCCAAACATAAAGAAAAACACTCAATACGAATAGACGTTTGTCTGAATTTGTTCATCTTACAAAAAGGGGCCCTAACAGTGAGTGCACTGTAGGCTAATAATTGATAATGCCATCATCGATTCCGTCAACGACAGATGGCGGCCTTGGACACGGGTAGAATGGCGCAGAAATTTTGCCAAAGCTGGATAAAGAACGCACGATAAGTCTGCTCAAATACCAGAGGGGCACGCTCAGTACGGTTATCGGAGTCAATACGGGGCATTGCATTATGGTTACGCATGTGAGGCACATTGGACTTGAACACCTTACTAATGATTTCTGGGTACATGCCCAGCACTTTGTCTAAGGAGAAAAAGGCACTTTGGTGCTTACTATATGGAAAATCCGGAGGAACTGTCACGGACTGACATTGGTAGTCAAAGTCGCTTCATTAGGAGTTCCGAGTGGTTTCTAGACTAGAGGACCTTACGTGGCGTAAATGTGTCCATCCAACTCTCTTAGATGAACAGCCACCTCTATCTACTTGTCTACCTACTTTCAATATAAAGAACTTCAAAACTAGTGTCTGATTGTTGCTTAAGTGTGTGTATTATGGCTCTCTAGTTAAAATCATTTGCTGGAGTTTGTGTATTATGGCTCTCTAGTTAAAATCATTTGCTGGAGTTTGTTTTTCTTTCAGATCTTATCTGATTTTTCTGATAACGAGAGAGTATATTCGTTTTTATTTTAGGTCAAGTTCTTTGCCTTTAATATGTGAGAGTGTAAAGCCTTCGTATACTATCGACAGAAAATCACTGTCGTACGTATGTACCTCTATTTGCAATTGAGAGAGAGAGAGGGAGAGAGAGCGAGATAGAGGGAGAGAGAGCGCGATAGAGGGAGAGAGAGAGGTGAAGTGTACCCCCTAAATTAAAAGCTTTGCCTTTTTATAAAATGAAAGTCAGAGTAATTACATACCGTTTTTAATCTCTGTAAAGTGTATTAAAATAGTTTGTTTATGTTTTGTTTATGCAAGTAAAGGCTGCATTGCATACTCCAATCACTACTTTCAGTTGCGTACAATAAATATAAAACCCACTAAATTTACACAAATACCAGTACAATTTTATAAATTCTTCCAAGTAATGTTCATAAAATAACATAAAATTTTCTCCATAAAATAAATTCATATCAAATCAAATAAAGAATTTATAGGCATTACTTATGCTTTTTCTCTATAATAAGAAACAGTAAAGAGAGAGAAAATATTTTACGTTTTTAGCATAAATAATGAGTTGCTTTCATGTTTGTATTCAACGTAGACCGAGAATATGCAATTTATTGTTACAATTATTGCGAATATAGCTTGTTAGCAAAACAATTTACGAACAATTTTAGGTTACACAAATAAACTACCTGGAGAAAACGTTAAAAAATTAAATTATAGAAAAATTTATTGGCATATGGTGTTATCACTTAGGGTTTTGCACAGAGAAAAAATTTTGAAAACAGTTTTTAAGTAGAATTCATGAAAAATTTGTTAAATTAAAAAAAAAAGGATATAAGCGTTGCCCAAAAACCCTTAATGTTATTAAAGAAATGTTTAGATTCCATGACTAGACATACTATTCTACGTTCTTTCTGTGATTTTCATAAGTCTAGCGGTTAAAGAGATTAAGTAAAGAAAGAAAAAGTAAAGAAAAATAGAAAAAAAATTAAAAATTTATGATGAAATACAATAAAATAAATAGTTTAGGTCTGTTTCTGTAAAATTTCTGAAGAAAACTTTGTAATTTATTAATTACAGGAAAAAAGGATATATGGCGGTCTCGAAAATGCTTGAAGTTATTTAAAAGCTGTTTAGCCGTGATGACTAGGCGTGCTATTGTACGTTCTCTCTGTGATTTTTATAAGTGTAATGATGTAGATGTAGAAATAATAAAAGAAAATTTTGAACGAAACTTTTAACGAGCCTTCACTGTTAAGCTACTTTTAATTTGTGTCCTATAGAGTATATTCCCAAATACATGTGTGTTTTATTCGTGTTTTTTATCTCCTTTTTGATGAACAAACACCAATAAAGGAGAGAGAATAAGTGATTCTAATACAATTTCAATTTATTAATAAACTCTACCAATAACAACAACAGCCCGTAACAACAATCACTTAGTTTAGCTGTTAAAGGTAAACAGAAAAACCTACTTACACACATACACCCATACTCATACTCCTATATCCACAAAAACATCAAAAACTCTCTTCCACTTAGCGTATAAGAATTTTGTTTACTCCCAGTCAGGTACTGTGTTGTTTTTTCTCTTGTTTATACTAAACGCCACGATAAAAATAAACCAACAAAACCAATCTGGTTTCTATTTTTGGAAACACATGAGCATAGTATGAGAATAGGCGATCATCAAACGAATACAAGCAGCTAGAATAGGTGTGTAGAGGGAGGGAGAGAGTAAAATTAATTGTGTACAGAGAAAAAGAGACTTATAAATTATTTAATTTGGGTAAAAACCTATTTTCAGAGTAGACAGCAGCTAGCTTGTGTGCCGTTATGGGATGTTATTGTTTCGCTATAAAATCTCTTTCTCTCAGTTTATTAAGGAGAAGTGGGGCAGAGCATGTTTTTTTTTTGTTGATATTTTTGAGTTTTCCAGTTTATATTGTGTTCTTTTATGGCTATGTGTGTGTGTGCGTTATTTGTTATATTAAGTCTTAAAAGAGTAATTGAGTGTAAATTTCTATTGAAGCGTAAGCGTCACATAACTAAAGCATATTTAACCCAAAGGCACACACACACACACACACAAACATTTATTTGTTCTTCACACACACATGCACACATTCTCATTTAGAAATACTGTAATATTTATAAGATAAAAAGACCTACTAAACGAGTTCTTATTTTTTGTGGTGTGTGTGTGTGTGACAGTTACTACAGAGTTGTATGTTAAAGTGTGTTAATAAAAATTAGAACAAATTTGAGAGAATATTTATAGGAGTAGAAATTAAACACACATTATTAAACGAAATTTTTTTAAATAAAAAGATTTATTATAGGAATTATTACTTAGAAATATATATAGAATGTTAAATATTGTTAATATGCTATGAAAAGTAAATTTTTTGTGAAAACAAAAATAAAGGATATATGAGGCCATCCCGTATGCTGTTAGATATTTGAAAAATATTTGTATTTTTAATTAAACAACAGGGAACTACGTTCATATACAAGAAATTGTAAATACGAATTTGATTTTTGGCGTAAAAAAGTTATGTTTTCAGATATGTTAGTAAAAAAAACTTCAGTTGAATTTGTAAAAAATGTGTTAGTAGTACAAGTATATATGAAGCCACTCAATAGTTGAATCACTAGAATGGAAACTTTTTCCCTAAATTTCGAAAATTATTAACCAAAGGCAATATTAATTTAAAATTTAAGTTTCGATCGGGAAAAATGTTTGTTTAAAGAATAAGAATACATGAATACAATACAGTAAAACATTTAAGAACTAGATATGAAAAAAAAACTACGTTCATAGTTCCTTTATTTTCTCAAAAAATATAAAGTTGCAGAAAAAGGATATATGAGGCCATTCCTTAGTTGTAGAAATAAGAGAAAAATTATTGATAACCACAGTAGGCAACTCAAAACTGCGTTCATTTATCTCATTTCTTTTATGCCAGTTTACTTTTGGCAGAGAAAAGTTACTTTTGCTTGTACCTCACTAAATAATTTAGAATAAAAATTGTAAACATTGTTCGTTAATTAATGGCAACATATGTAAATATAGTAAAGATCAAATTTTTGAAATCATTTCAAAAAAGGATCTTCCATCTTAACTAATATGCTTCAAGGATTCAAAGAAATTTTAAAATTTTTGCATAAATCATATAAATCTACATTCGTAGTGTGAAATTCGGTAGTTTTTGGTGAAGAGGTTACCATTTCATGGAAGAGAACTTTGTAAATGTAAAGAAAATCATAAATTTAATCTTTTAAAAAGACGAACTGTTAATAAATGAAGAAAAGGATATATGAGGTCGACCAGTATCCATACAGCAGTAGATGATAATTTTATTTTTCTGTAAAGAGATTAATAAACTACGTTTTTACGGTTTTTTTTTCTTAAAATTAAATAACTTGAAAAAGGACATTAGCAGAGGTTCTAAATCCTACAAAATTTAAAAAACAAAATTTTTGTTTTCTAAAATTTACTTTCACATACGTTTGTTTTGAACATTTTAAACTATTTCCATCAATTTGATTTGTTTTTGTACGCAATCCTATAAGAAAATTTGACCATTTTTAAGGTAAATTGCCTTTTCAATTTGTCTTACGACCTGATCTATTATTTATCATGGTTTTTCTTTCATTTTAAAGGTAAATTTTGTGATTTTATTGTTTATTCAAGCGTATAAATGTGTATTTCTTCATATGTTTTTACAACATATTTCCTTCCTTTTTACCTTCTGTAAATATTTATTTTGCTGCCTTAACAAAATTCCCTTTTTTTTCCTGCTCATATGGTTCTGCTTAAGACGTTAAACAGGAAGTTTCCTAAACATGTTAAGGCTTTAACGATTATAATGGATCTTTAGTAAATTGAAAAGACTGAATAGGACTTTACGAATAAATGATGTAAAGCTTAAATATACAGCCTTAATAATTGAACAGTTTAAGGGCCAAGTGTTATATGTAACAAATTTTAAGGTAAATTTTTAGAAATACAATAAAAGACATGAGATGTAAAAGGAAAATCCAATAAAAATATGTTAAAAGCTATTTTCGGGAGTATTTATGGCTTAGAAAGTCTAAAAAGTCTTTGATTGTGTTGTAATAAATACAAAATTAATAATTTACAGCATACTTTTAGGTCTTTTAAAAAATGTAACACTCTTTTTCTTCCTTTTTTTTATTGTAAATATAGCAAAAATTTTACGTTTTACTAACAAATCCCTATAACTTGAAGACCTTTTTTAATTTAAAGAATATTTTTAGGCGCCTTTAAAAAAATGCCTTGTTATTTAAGTAAAGTAGACTATAAATCAAATTATATTTTTCTAACCTAACATAAATCATTAAAAATATTGTTTTTAAGCCTTTGTTTTTAGCATTTTTTTTTGGACTTCTTCAAATATTGTTCTGTTACTTCCCTAAACTATGCTGTTAATTTCAATAATTTGCTGCCACAAAATCTGTTAAGTTTTATCATTACCATTTAAAAGTTTTCACTGTTATTTAAAAGTGTTTTTTATTGTGAAAACTCTTGCATTTCATGTCTTGTTTTTTCACAAAACTTTTGCCTACTTTAAGGCTTTTTGCTTGCATACTTTTGGGAAAACTTACTATATTACAAACCAAGAATTTTTAAACAAATAACTTTCAGTTTTATATACAAAAGAAACATTAAATCCTGTCCGAAACCTTAGATGAGACTAAAAAATATGTTTACATTTTTACAGCATGCTTTTAGGAGCAAAAAGTTAAAATGCATTGTAGGAAAAAAGTTAGAAAAAATTTTTAAAAATAGAAAAAATTAAAAAGGTGCAACCAATGATAAAATGAACAACATTTAGGCTTTTTGAGAAGAATTTAAATTAATAAATTTAAATTGGAACAACAGAAAACTGTGAGAACATCGATTGGCTTCATGTATCCTTTTTTACTGAATTATTTTACTATTTTTTGTTAATAATTCTTATGTAGGAATAGTAACTACATAAGAAGTTATCTTACTAAGGCCCTTAACTTGCTCTAATTTAATATATATTTAATATTTTCCATAAAATTCCTACCTTAAAAAGGCATTTACTACGCAAAAAACGCTACTTGGTATAGAAATTTCGGCATATGAACGTACTTGTATGCTGTTTATATAAAAATCGAATTATTTTATTGATAGCCATAAGGGTCTCAATCGGCTTCAGATGTCCTTTTTTTCTTACTGAATAATTTTAATGAATTTTACAACTTATTCACATCAGAAATTACCATATTAAGCCCCATAACTTCAATTAATTTAGTACAATTGATTTTTTCCATAAATTATCTTCATTAAAATGGTATTTAATTTACCAAAATTGCTTTAAAGTAAATGAAATTCATTATATGAATGCAGCTATATGCTGTTTATACAAAAATCGAATTATTTGTTTGATAGATATCGAAATATTGATCGCCCTCATATGTCCTTTTTTAATTGTAGTAGAATTTTATTCAAATTGAACTTGCTGCCATAGGAAATTATTGTATTTAGACCGTTAACTTGGTTTATATTAAGAAAATCTAGTTTTCCTCTAAATTTCTGTTTTCAAAATAGTAATTCCTGAATAAAATAAAATCCTAATGGGAAGATTTTTGTAATACGAACGTAGATTTATACCATCTTTACGAAAAGCTAACTAATTTTTCGGTATCCATAATTACCGCGTTTGGTCCCATATATCCTTTTTTATTATTCATATAATTTTGTATGAAATATAATTTTTTTCTTTATTTTAAAACCTTAATATCAATAATATACATTTCTAAGCTATGAAATTTGAATAATGAATGCAATTGCATGTGATTTAAATAGAAAACTCAAGAGCTGTTCATTTTCTGCATGGATTTCCTTTAGCTTTATGTGCTAAAGTTAATTAAAATGGTATTCCTCTATTTACCAACCCTCTAATCTTCGCTAGTTGTTAACAAATCGCTAATTTGTAAAATTGTGTCCTTTTTTCCAACAAATAACTCAATTGCTGCAATTGAAATTAAAAACTCTTTACGAAAGCTAAATCCAACTGCTGCTAATGAGTAGCGTTGCTTGATGTTTATCGCTGAATAAAATGGGGGAAAAAAGTTTTACAAAACTAACATTGCATGACAATTTAAAATGACCCCCCTGTTTATGTTCGAAACTTCTAAGCAATGAACGTTTAAAGAACGTTTACTGACTGACTGGTCAGGAAATATCCACTAGCATAAGCACCTGGACACACACATGACAAGTGAATGTGAATTTAGTGATGAAAAAAAAAAAAAAAATTATAACTGAAGCAATAGAAACAGTGAAAGGTCAATAAGCTCTCTCAAGATCTTTTCATTATGGTTTCTACAATATTTACGGTCTCTTTATTATACATTCCACTCCAAACACTGTTGCTCTTTTTCTGTCAAGCTCTAGTCTCCAGATGCCATTCAATGTTGAGCGTATAACAAAATTATCAAAACGAATCTCATTTCACTCAACATTTTACGTTCAGTTAACTGCAATAACAATAACAACTACTACTACTACTACTTGAATAACATAACATTACACACGAAACTCTACTCCCACATGGCAACGACAACAATAACAACAACAACAACACAATCACTACTGATTATTCGTTTTACGAACAGCAACTATTGAAATTGTAAATTCGAAATGTCCACTTCGACTATACCATACACACATCAATTACAAAACTACGACTACACATTTTCGTAAACACACAAAGAGCAAGAGAGAGGGAGAGAGAGGGGAAGTGTGTGTATGACTAGAGACTCCAATGTGGAGGGAGCATAATAGATGTCGGACAACTTATTTATAGTATTTAACATCCGTTATACCTTTACAGGCTTTGTGATAAAGGGCAACAAAAACTATGCAGACACACACACAGAGAAATAAAATTCTTTCCATGAGAACATGAGTATTAAACATGAAAACAAACAAAAAGAAAACTACATAGACATATATATGTAGTAATGCAATTTAATAAAGACACACACAATGTTTTCTGTAATGACGCACATACACACATTTATTAATTTCATGTATGTATGTACTGTAAGCTTTGTTATGGGCAGTTGGAAGGAATACATGAATAATTAAATTTTCTAATATTGTGGAGAATAAAAATATGGCATCTATTTGTGTTCTCACCCTCACTCTCTTTCTTCCTCTATTACTGTATAACATTTTATGCATAAAGCTGAGTATGTTTTGCAAATTTTGTAGTTAAAGTGTGTAGGTTAGTGGAAGACAGAGTGAGGTTATGAGCTATACGGAGCAACATTTATTTTCGTTTTAAAGTAAATATATTTTGATACGTTGTTTTCTCAGTTGGAAAACAAGAGATTATTTATTTTTGTTCTTCGTGTGTTAGAAAAAAAACAAATAAGAGAGGAATTTTAACTGAAGTGAGGTTATGTTAGATATTATTGAAGAGAACCTCATGGAATAATTTTAAATAAAGAGTAATAAAGGGTTACACATTGTTCATCTTTAACGATATAGCGACAGGTGGCGTGTATATACGGCAGTTACTTGATGCAACACAGCGACTGATATTGTTGTTGTTTGGCAGTTACTTATTGCAACCACAGAGTCTAATGACGCATATACACGTGCAGTTATTTCTTCGTGCATTTGAGTGCATGCTTAGTCGCGCCGTTGCGTAAAGTTGCAAAGTGTAGTAGTTCAGTTGCGCAGTCACTAAAGCGTTAAGAGTAAGATTCAATAAAACAAAAGCTATGATTGCGATGAAACTTTCTAACACTATGCTGCTTAGAGCTGGTCTTCTTACCATTACTGCACGCAATAGAACATCATTTGAATGCCCGCCACTGGACTGCATGCCGCAATCGATCGTTTTGTAATAGTTTTCAATCACTTTTCTTATACATCGGTTAGTATCGGAACATAGCCTCAGGCATAATATTGTCAGTGGTTTTTTCCAGAGGTCTGTTCCTCCTCTAAGGAAAAACGACATTCAGAACTCCTGAAGTTCATCAAAATAGTCTTGTGAATGAGATAATTTAATTTTCGAAGGTCAAGCCATATCCTAAAATTTTATAACAAGAATAATGACTCAAAGCTAAGTCTAGGGGATAGGACGGACGATGAGGCAAACAAACATATTGGCGAAAGTGTTCTCATATCGAATTTATAATTCATTGGACCATTTGAGATGCTAATGCCGTCCACAAATCTTTTACACTTTCATCTTCCATCCAGAAAACACGATATATCGTGAATTTTCCAAATTTATTCTCGTATAGGGACTAAATGCATAGAATATTCGGCATCTTCTATACTTGTGCAGCCATAGCTTGATATTAATTCATCAAATTTTTACATTAAGCAGCTGACAGATGCCTTTTGACAGGAGCAGTGTCATCCGAAAAATATTCGACGAATATTGGTTTTCAAATGCTCCAACCTTATGAAATGACCTTTGCAGATACAGTCTTTGACGAAAAAAGTCTACTAGTGTCAAATCGCATTGCCTTGGTGTCTAGTTAATGTCAACAAAATGACAAAAAAAAAGTTTCTTTCTGTTAACTTCTCATGCAATAAACTTTCTAGTATTTGATTTTACTTGGAGGTAGTATGGTATATGAGTCACAATTTTATCACTAAAGCAATCTGCAAAAGAGGGCTAGTTTGATAAGAAGTGTCATTTAATGAGGCCAAATACACGTCTTGCATTTCTGGACTATAAAAACAATATGCAGACGAAACTAAAAGCTAAATCGATCATGTTGTAAGGCTTGTGGCTTAATGTTGTTTAAACCACATGCCGTACGTTTTAAGAATTTCAACGGCAGGCCAAAAAAAGTCTGTTATCATAAGGTTATAGTGCTTTGCATTGCTGGTAAGGGTTCTTATAGGGTAATTTTAGAACAATTACTGACCAATAACACCTGAAAAGTTTCTCAAATCTGTTGTTCGGATTCGTAGATAAACTATAGGTTCTGCCATTCATGTATAAAATTAACACACCTTCATGGGTGGTGTGCAAAACTAGGTTGTGATCTTGACTAAGGGGTTGTAACCAAAGTGCATAAAGAATGTTATATTTTTGTTCCTTTAATAAAATATAATTTCAATAATATTTTTTTTTGTTTTGTTTCGTCATGAGAGAAGCCATCAAAGTGTTCTTGATACTTGCCCTCGTTTTTGGTTTATAAATTAAAATTTTTCATTTTTATTTTTTTTATTTTCCATTTTCACAAGCCAACAAACAGTACATGAACAGAGAATGTGTCCGTATGTCATAGAATGTAAATATTTAAGTTCTTAATTTGATTTTCAATTGCAATTTCGTTTATAATCATTGTGGAATTTCATTTTTGAATATAAATTTTGTTATTATGTTCCCAATTTTGTTTTTTTTTCCTAAAAATATTTTTCATGAATTTGAAACAATAATTTTGTATTTTATGCACATTTTCTGTAAGGATTAAAAATAAAATTTTTGATTTTCGATTAGATTTAAAGGCAAAAAGAATATGAAAAGTAATCCCTTAAATTAAATGGTACCTAAAACGTACTTCAAAGGCGTCTCATAAAAATTGAAAATCAGATTTCAAGGTCCAATAGTACTGCAACCATACGATCCATTGCTATGCTTATAATCTGTATAGGATATCCTTATAATGTAAGGATAACTCTCTGTCTAGTACTTGCTACGTATCCAGGTCTTTACGTATTATGATCACTCAGTTTCTATATATGTCCGCCTGATGACTCATTCTCTTCATCATGGAATGGACTCAAGATGAACGTTATTCTAACCAAGTGCTCTTCAAGTACATAGTGCCTAGTTAAAAATTCGATTATTATCCTAAAGCTACTCCTACTTTAATTTCATTAAATCATTTCAATTGAGAATAATGTCCACTACATAGAAAGTTTCATACTTAGTGATCTAGCAGAGCGTGTCACTATTTCCTTTGTCTACCTGCTGATTCCACAATGCTCAAGCAATCCCATACTATTCGCGACTTAAACTGCTGACCTTGGGTTTCCTCTTTTGTTTAGAAGGTATCCTCAAATTTCCCGATGAGTTCTCTTAATTTCACTTTGGAATCGAACAAACCCGCTACACATGTGTCATTATCTGACCTCAACCCCCCTGCTCCTTAGAATTATTCCTGTCTTATGATATTTCACTTAATAATTCAATAGTGCTGGCTTCCGGCTACAGTTATGGAGGTAGGGAATTTCGATCACATGATTAGCCATGTTACGATAACCTCTGATGCCGTATGCAAAGGGCTTCAATCCAGCAGAGTTTCGATCTAGTTTTCCAGTTTGACAGGATAAAACAAAGGAATATAAATTTAATATTCAACGAGTCCAGCCCTTGCGCTGACCAACTTCTTCCTCTTCCCTGATTTTGGTGGAACTTGGTCAGTACAGGAAATGCGATCACCCGTGGCGTCGCAACGGGCCGCTATGCGTATTGAAATAAGCTTTGTGATATCTGAGCTACAACTCCGACCTAACCTAATCCTCCTACGAATATCAGCGAATCAAGCGCTTTAAAGAATTCAAATATTTGGCAAGACACTACTACTGCTTGCATGTTCAGAAATTGTAATCCTTTGAAATGTGAACATTTTTGCTTTCCAACAGATAAATTTGAAGGGATTTTGTTTTCCTTTTCTTTTCTTTTTGCCTTTATTTGTGTCATACTTAATTAGAGATTTTTTTTTTATAAAAGCTTCTAATCAAAGTATACTTACATGATTGGCAGCTTTTCGTTAACACTCTATGGAAATGTTTTACTTGAAAACAGATTCTCTGTCGTCTGTCTTGTTCTTTCAGACACAGCTGGACTACCTTTGGCTGGGTTAAAATTTTCTTAAATTTGCAAACTTAGTTTCTTTCGATTTTTTTTTCCCACAGAGTTTAAAATTTTTATAAAAAATTGTTTATAACTTTAAATGTTTTAAGTTTAAATGAATTGTGTCTAAAATTGTTCTTTTTTAATTAAATTGATTTATTTTCTTTTTATTATTATTATTATTATTATTATTATTATTATTTTTTTTTTTAATATTTTATAAGTTTTTTTTAATGATTGTTCAGTTTTATTTCTTATAAGTTTTATTATTTTTTTTTATTGTTTTTAAATCATTTTTATTATTTATTTTATTTATTATTTTTCCTTCAATTTATGCATATTTCTCAAAGCAATTTTGCCTGATTCATTTTTTTTAATAAAAAATTAAATTAATAGAATAAGTAAAATATTATTAATTTATTTTTTATTGTATACCTCGTTATAGTTCCTCTTTTTTTTTGGATCTTTTTTGAATTTTTTTTATATAAAAGAAAATAATTGAATGATTTGTTTTTTTTTATTAATTATTGTAGAGTTTATTTATTATTTATTAATTTTTTTTATTGTATAAAAATGTTATTTATAAAATATTATGAAGTTTTGTTTATTTAAATGATTAATTTTATTTATTTCATTTTATATTTTATATAATATTTCGTTTATAATTAATTAATTGAACAGAAGCGCTTTTTTCTCTTTATTACTAATTAGTTCAGTTTTGTTTTAGTTTCAATATCAGTTTTTTGTTATTTTTTATTTATTTAATTACTTTTTTTTTTTGCTTTAAGTTAGTATATAGATGTATATATATTTTGTATGTTGTTAAGTTGTTTTCAGCAATTATAACAAAAAATATTTTTTTTTAAATATTAATTAATTTTATTTCTAAAAAGTGTTTTTACTTCATAATTTTTCAAGTAAAAATTTTTATGAATTATATGTATATGAAGTCTTTATTTTTTTAAGTTATTTTCAATATTATTTTATTTCTATATTTTTATAAATTAATTTTAAATTTAATTATATTATTTATATATTTTTTTTTTTACTTAATTTTAATAAGTTTATTAAAAACAGGTTTATTATTTTATCTTATTTCTTTTTATTTTCATATTATATTTACTATTTTATATTTGATTTATTTTTTTTTTAATTGTTTTATTTTCTTAATGTTTCGTGTGATTTTATGAAAAGTTTTAACCTTAATTCAGTTTTAAGTTTTTATTTTTTTTATTTCTTGTTTTTGTTTTAATTTATTATTGTTTTCCGTAATTTTTTCATACTTTCATAGTCTTGTTTTTATATTTTATTTAGTTTTAATTTATATAATTATTTAGTATGTATTTTTAATTTATTTTGTTGTTTATATGTTTTTGTTTTTGTTTTTTTAACGTTATATTTATTTAAATTCTTATTTTAATTTTTTTTTTCATTCTTTCTGGTAATTTTATAACAAACTATTTTATTAATTTACTTTGTGTTTTTTTATTAGCATTTTTTGTTAATTATTTAGTTTATTTTAGGCTTAATTTTATTTTTTAATTTTTTTTTATTATTTTTTTAATTTTTTTATATCTTTTTTACATCTTAATTGATTTATTTAAACCAGTCTATTTGTTTGTATAATGTTTACTTTAATTTTAATTAATTATTTCATTATTTTTTAATTTATTTAATTTTTTTTTTAAGGGTTTCTGTAATTTAAAAATTTTTTTTTATTATAATTTTTGTTTTTTAATTGTTCGTGTAATTGTCTTTAGTTTTGATTTCTTTTTAATATAATAAATAATCTTTCCTCTTAGCTTTCATTAATTTTATAATAAAGTTCTTTGTTTAAGTTTTATTTTTATTTTTCTTTTTTTTTAATTATTTTATTTGTTTTATTTAATTTATTATAACACATTTTATTTCATACCTTTTAGTTTATTCGATTGTACATATTTTTGTACATATTTTTAAGAGTTTGTATTTGTTTTTATTTTTTAAAAGTTTGTATTTGTTTCTTTATTTTTTCCTTATTTAATTTGTTTTTTTTCATATTTCATCTCTCTTCCATTTTGTTTTTATTAATTTTATTAACTTTTTTTTTATTTATTTAAATTAATTTTTATATATTTTATTTTATTTATTATTTTTTTATATTATTATATTTTTTATTATATTTTTATATTTTTATTTCCATTAATTTTATTTATTTTTTTTTTATTTATTTAAATTAATTTTATATTTTTTATTTTATTTATTATTTTTTTATATTATTATATTTTATATTATATTTTTATATTTTTTCTTTTACATTTTTTTCTGTAAATTATTTTATTTTTAATTATCCTTTTTTATAGTTACTTCTTAAATTATATTTGGTTTTACAATATACAATAATTACTGAAGTGTTAAATATTTTTCTCAGAATTTGTTCCTTATTAAATTTGGTTTTCACCCAAGTCAAGTGCTAACTTGTACGTACCAAAATATTTACAATATATCAATTTATTTAATATTAAAGCATGTTTATTATTATTACTATTATTATGATTTTTTGTTTTGTAACATTTAATGTTAAAAATTGGAACTTTTGAATATTAAAGTTTTAATTCTTTATTTATTTATTTTTAATTAAGTTTAATGTAGCATCAAGAATTAATATTTTTATTTAATACAGCAATCTTTTCCATTTATTTTATTTTGTGTTTTTTTAAATTTTGTTTTATTTAATTTTTTATTTATATTTTTTTATTTTATTTAATTTCTTTAAGAACTATTTTAAAACAACATATTTATCTAATTTTTTTTTTATAAAATTAATTTCTTTTTTAATTAATTTTTTATTTTAATTTTTATTATTTCTTTTTTTTGTCATTTGTTTTAATTTTGTAAAGCTGGTTTTAATTTTTGTACTTCAAAATCCTTTAGAAAACGTTTGAATGTTTTTGAGTTTTTCCTTTGTCTGTGTGTATTTTTTTTTCCACTACTTGTTGCTTTATCTTATTAAAACGTTTACAGTTAGTGTTGCTCCATTGTTATTTTTTTATTGCTATTGTTGCTCTAAAGAGTTACCGTTACAGTTATTTAGTATGTGTATACATTAGCCGCTAAACACCACCTTTGTTAGCAACAGTCTAATTGAGTCTGTTCCAAGAAATTGAAAATTTAGCAATACTTGCAATTTTTATTTGCACTCTCTCTCTCTCTGTCCTGCTTGAAGCTTTTATGTTTGATACTCTCTCTTTAATCAAGAAAAACCACTTGCTCTCTCTCTCTCTTTCTCTCTTTATCCTTGCTGTAGGTCTTACACACAACAATTAGCGGTTAAACAACGGGAACTACTTAACCCAGCAACGAATCAACAGTAACTGTGTTAGATACACGTGTTGCACCTGCTTTTATAGATTTCCAAAAGATACTTGAGCAAAACAACAGGTAAAGGATGCTGTTGAAAAAAGCTTTTGTTTCCCATTTTTCCATTTACTCCGCCTCTCAGGGCCATTAAAAGCTTCGAAAGCTTTAACTGTTGCTTCTGTTAGATTTATGGCGTTATGCATGAAACGTTGAAAAAAGGCAAAAAAAGCCAAAAAAGGAAAGCTCAAGGATTTCTACCTGTTGGATTCTAGGCTAACGTTATGCAAATTACATTAACCTTGAATACAAACAACTCCAGCACATGTGTGGAGAAAGTATAACAGCAAAACACTCTTTATAATATTATAACGGTTAATGTATTTTACGCTCTCTCTCTCTCTCTCGCTCTTTCTTTCTCTTGTAAAACATCCAATAAAATACTTGTTGCAATGCTATTTAGAAGCAACACAAATACAAATAAAAAAGGAACTGTTTTTAACGAGGCCGTATAGCAAACACCAAAAAAAGAAAAACGAACTCGAGAAAACAATAAAAAACGAAAAAAAAAACATGCAGACATAAGCAACAATAGCAAACATTAACAAAAATAAACTCAAGCTGCGTGACGTCTAGCGCATCCTTGCTTTAAATACTTTAGAGAACAACAACAGCTACAACTGCAATTATAAAAACTATAACAATAAATTCTCAACAGCAACAACATTGCTCTTTATTCTCCCCTGTTTTCCCACCCATACCAAAACGTGTTTGTGCAAAACGAATTCCTTGTAGCTCATCCATCTTGTTAAACTTTCCTTCTTTTGTTTGTTTTTGCAAGAGTATGTGTAAGTGTGCCTGTGGAGCAGTAACAGAATTTTTTTTTCTTTCTTTACTCTTGTACAAGAAACACAAATGAAATGAAAAAAGTAAAGGAATATTTTGAAGAACAAAAATTTTGATTTTCTTTTGGCAATTATGTGGTATGAAGTCTACAATTTATCACTAAACAGTGACACAGCATCATGAAATGGGATGAAAGAATAATATTTATTATATAAAATAAATAATTATTTAATAATAAATATTATTTAATAAAGTAATTGTTGTTATCGAAAATTTTTTCGATAACTATTTGTATAGAAAATTTTTCGGTAGTGTTTTGTATAAAAAATTTTTCGATAACAATTTTCTAGAGAAAAATTTGCTACGGATAATTTTATGATAACAACAATAATTTACTATACACATTTTTTCGATAACAGCAGTAAAAAAAAGAAACAAGAAAATTTTTTAAGAACAAATTTCTAGAGAACATTTTTCGATAACAGTTTTCTAGAGACAATTTTTCAATAACATTTTTTTAGAGACAATTTTTCGATAACAATTTTCTATTACTATTTTCTATAACTATTTGTATAGAAAATTTTTCGGTAATGTTTTGTATAAAAATTTTTTCGATAACAATTTTCTATAGAAAAATATGCTATGGATAATTTTATGATAACAACAATAATTTCCTATACAAATTTTTTCGATAACAACAGTAATTTTTCTAGAGAAAATTTTTCAATAATAGTTTTTTCGAGACAATTTTTCGATAACAATTTTTTCGAGACAATTTTTCGATAACAATTTTCTATAGAAAATTTTTCGATAACAAATTTCTGGAAAAAATCACAATTGGTATGAAAAATAGCTTTTACAATTGACACTGTGCCTTAAGCACATAATCTATCGGTTTTTTTTTGCTATAAATTACTCTGCAAAAATTAATTACGAAAAGGATTTAATGTAATGCAAATGTTTATAATGAGTTTCATTATTAATGAAATTGATTAAGACTTTCAAAAAGTTTATTCCTGCGGGGAAACGTTTCACAAATTAATTTCTTAGTAAAAAAAAAAATGACAGCAGATGGAGAACAGTGTTTACAATTCTTGTAAGAGTATGAAGTAAAATTTGAAATTGAATTTGAATTTATTTTGTTTTATCATTTCTTACCCTTTTAAAACATCATAGCCCTCTTATAAAGGCTTGGATTTTTATTGTTGTATACTTATAGGCTGTTTGAAATAATTCAACAGTTTTGTTTATAATTTTAGGCTTACAAAAAGTAATTTTCTTACAATTTTCATTATTTTTTCTTTGGATTTAAATCAATCATTGCGGGTTTTTGATTAATTATTATTTATTTTAGGCAATGAGTTGGTAAATTATTCTGGAATGTAAACAAAAATATTAAAAACGAAACAAGTAAATACTGTTTGAATAGGGAAACAGCCTAAAAACATGCCTTGATTTGCTAATTGGAAAAATTACTCTTAAAACTTATTTCATTTCCATTTAAAATGTTTACTTTCTGTGTCTCTTTCTTTGTCTCTCTCAATTATCAGTCATAATTTGTTTTTATTACCGTAACTTACATTGAAAGTTTATTATCGTACTAATACCACACCGAACATGCACATACACACACGAATAACCACTCTACACAATTAGTTTTACTGCTCTACATACCCAAATCCTCAACAACAAGTTTAAGCCACAAAACCACAAATTGTTATGATAGACTACTGAGTACATACCTCAAATAACTTTGAAAAAGAGATAGAAAGAGCTAGAGGTGTAAACATCATTCCCGTTAAAATAAAAATTCAAAAGCCATGGATGGCATCAACAACGACAACAACCGCTATACATGTGAGAGAAGGCTAATGAGTAGAAAGTCTCATTTTCAAAATCAATAACAACCACTCGCATTCAATAGAAAGCTACTGAAAACAAATTTGAAAATGGAAAGAGCGGAAATTGCTGTTTAATTTATGAGTCATTTCCAAGCAGAAAAAATACAAACCCAGTGCATTTTAATTTGTTTATCTGTTACCTTAGCATACTTTTCAGGGTTATCGTTGTAGTATTAAATTTTCGCATCGTTTTTAATTAAATCGGGACTTATAAATGAAGGCTTATTATGTTGCTATTAATACAGAACACTGTGAAAGGGTAATACACAGTAACGAAATTGTATAAAAAACGAAATGTACATTTTTTCGTAACAAAAATTATAATCGATAGAAAATATTTCGATAACAAAAATTTTCCATAGAAACAGTTTCGATAACAATAATCTTCTATACATTTTTCTCGATAACTACAATTTATTGTGGAAAATTTTTCGATAACAATAATTTTTCGATAACAATAATATTTCAATAACAATAATTTTCCATAGAAACATTTGCGATAACTATAAATTTCTATAAACAATTTTCGATAACTATAATTTATTGTAGAAAATTTTTCGATAACAATAATTTTTCGATAACTTTAATTTTTCGATTTTAATAAATTTTCGATAACAATAATTTTTCAATAACAATAATTTTCTGTAAAAATTGTTCGATAACAATAATTTTCTATGGAATATATTTCGATAACAACAATTTTCTGTAGAAAATTTTCCATAACAATAATTTTCTTTAGGAAAACTTTCAATAACAATAATTGTCAAAAGAAAAATGTTCGATAACAAAGAAGGTTTTCTGACTTTAATCGTTTGTCGTACTAAGCAATCAAACAGAATAGAATAGAGAAGAATAGATTAAATCTCACCGAATATAATGGATTGGAATGATTTATCGTGACAGAATATAATTGAAAGGAAATAAAAACTTGCCGAGATTTCAGGAATTTGTATTGAATGAAGAAAGGCCTTCGGATGAAAGACCTGTATTTTAATACTTTACTTTCCCCTGTGTTTACGTACATACATACATTCTCACGCCTTTTGCCTTTAGAGAAAATAATGTTTTGTTTTGTTTGGCTTTTCTTTTGTAATTTCAAAAAGGGAAACGGATATGCATAAAATATGTTGTATTTGTATTGATAACTTTAACGAATAAATTTTGAATTAAAAATATGGAAATAATTTCTTCCGGGAAAAACTGCTCAATTTTAATGAAAAGCAATATTTTTTATTTACCGACGTATGTATACTCGAGTTTGACACAAATAGGGAAAGAGAATAAAACTTCTCAAGTTTCTTTATGCCTCGAGGGATTTTCCATTGGAAATTAAGGTGAAGAGACACTAATAACTCGAGTTACATTGAAGGTAACTCTCTACTTTAATTAATTAATTAATAATTAATTGAAAAATAAAGAAAATTAATTTATTAAATTAAAATTATTATTAAAAATAGCCTAAAATTCTATAGAAAAGGATTGATTGTATGTGAATTAGAACTTCCACAAAAAACTCTATTTCGAAAGATTGTATATCACGGCTTTGGTGTTTCCTTTACCAACCACCATCATTGTCAATAATTTTTTGCTTCATTTCCAAACTTTTTGTTTACGATGTCAAGGCTTGTGAAATATTTTTAATAACCCTCTAACCATAAGAACGAACGACATTTATTGAAAATTTATAGGTTTTTATGGCCAAAAAAAAATTTATAACAGCTAAGTTTGACTTTTTAAGGCAGCACATAAATCATTTGCGGATTGGAAATGGAAAAATAAAACAAGAACTTAAAATTTAAATAAAACTTTTGTGAACGAAACATAGCGTAAAAAAAAACAGTTTTCGATAACACAGATTTCTATAGAAAATTTTCGATAACACAAATTTCTATAGAAAATTTTCGATAACACAAATTTCTATAGAACATTTTCGATAACACAAATTTCTATAAAAAATTTTCGATAACACAAATTTCTATAGAAAATTTTTGATAACAAAAACTTTTACTGAAAATTTTCGATAACAAAAATTTCTATAGAAAATTTTCGATAACAAAAACTTTTACTGAAAATTTTCGATAACAGAAATTTCTATAAGATATTTTCGATAACAAAAACTTTTATTGAAAATTTTCGATAACAAAAATTTCTATAGAAAATATTTCGACTTTTCGACAACAAAAATTATATTATATTAATATGAAGCAACTCAAATATTAATTTAGTTAACGAAATATTTTCTAGAAATTTTAATTAAGTTTCATTTTTTAAACCGATTTAGAGGGTATTTTACAGCATAATTTTGACCTTTAATTTGTAAAATATTATTTTAAATTTTCTTAAATTAGTTTTTGCCCTTTTCCCCACAACGTAATGTTTCCCCTATTTATAGGCAACAGTTTTGTAAGCCGCTTAAATATTATTTAATAACAACGGCAGCTACATTTATGGCTCGTAATGAATGACGATGATGATGAAAATGGAATTCAACAAAAAAATTTTATTTAAAAAAAAATTTTGTTTTTTTTCCTTTTGTTTTTTGCATAAAAGCAAACAAAATATGTTTTTAATTGGCAGCACTTAAATAAAAAAGGCTGCCCTTCTACATCTCCATCACATGTTACTGGCTAGTGCATTAAACTTTACGTTAAGCTGTAAATTACAACAGCAACAACATCATGAAGAACAAAAATAAAAATTAATTCATAACAGCCTCAATATTTGCAACATTATTCCGCTGTTGCATACTTTCAGGGGGAGGATGAAAAGTATGCAAAATATGCATGTATGCAAATATTTTCATATTAATTTATATCGATTGTTTTCATTTTATTTTAAAGTCCTATTTTGTACTGAAATATATTGGAAAATTATATAAGCAAGCCTACGTCGTTGGACAACAAACATTTAAAAATATTCAATAATTTTTAATTTTTCCAATAATAAAACTCAGAATTCTTTACTATTATTTCAAAGACCATGCTTGAGTAATACTCTATGATTGCATACTGTTGTTTTATGTTTGAAATTTTTATTATCGAAAATTTTGTTATCGTAAATTTTCTATAGAAAATTTTGTTATCGAACATTTCCTATAGAAATTTTTGTTATCAAACATTTTCTATAGTAATTTTTGTTATCGAACATTTTCTATAGGAATTTTTGTTATCGAACACTTTTGTTATCGCACATTTTTGTTATCGAACATTTTTTATGGTAATTTTTGTAATCGGAAATTATGTATATTTTTTTCTTCTATATTTATCGATAACAAAATTTCTACAGATAAGTTTCGATAACAAAAATTTAAAGACTTCAACATTAATGTGATTTTTTATTTTTCCTTTGTGCGTTCGACTGTCAATTTGTATACAAATAAAGTAATTTCCGGTTTGAACGCTACACATTTTTCCATCGATAACCATGAAAACAAATACAACACAGCACAATACCCAAACACACTCTTTAAACGCAAACAATTTGGAGAAAACCTCAGCATTCACTCTTAATGTGGAACACAAATGAACTGTCAAACCACTTCTGGTTTGAAAAAGTAGGAGGAGGATGGGAGTGGTAGCAGTTGAAGAGTTTGAATATAAAGTTTTGTTATAAGAAAACGAACGCCACACATGTGCAGCAAATGAGGTTTTTGTGGCAAAGGAAATTTACTTCACTTTTCATAAGAGACCCACAAAGAAATTTTTGCAAGGAACACCATAAGAATTATAAAAGTTGTGTTCAGTTTCCTTTTGGCTTCTTTCAATGTTTCTTAGACTTTAAATATATTATTGCCATACACGATAAAAACTGATGATTTTTATAACAAAATTTTTGTGAGTTTTCTTGAGAAAGATTTTTATCGAAAAGTTTATTAAATTGACGCGAAAACAAAAAATCACAAAGAAAAAAATTCAATTTAATTTTGTTAAACACGACATGAAAATCGATAATGATAACACAAGAGCAACAAATTTTTAATAAAAAAATTAATTTACAACTCGAGGTTGGAAAACAACACGAATATTGAATATGAAACACGTAAGGCTAAAAATGACTTCAATTCTTTGGTGGAAAAATTTAATTTGAAGGAAAATTAATAAATTTACAGCCTACAGTTACGTAATAAATTTGAGAAATTTTAAAAATAAAATCAAAATTTATTTTTAAATCTTCGCTAATACAGAAAAACTTTTCAAAAGCAAAACAATTTTTTTTAAAGAAATCTGTCTAAGGAGTCTGTTATGCCACCCTGTAAATGCTTCCTACTTACATACATATGTATGCATTTCACAAACAAGAATTATTTCAAGAAAATGAAATGTTATAAACGACGTCAACATAAACAAGAACAACAAAAACAAGAGCAACAAAATTAACGATCGTTTAGTTGAATGTCATGTTTTATTATTTTTCATTTGAAAGTTTGCGTTGCTTTTGTGTTGATACTTTAAATTAATTTTACGCTGTGTCTGCTGCTGCTACTTTATAACTGTTTATTATGGCAGGCTTCACTTTTACTTACTCTTTCCTTGTATTCTCTTTATAGTTATTTATACCTACTAACACATAAACACATACAAATATAGTCCTGTAGTGTTTTATTTTGCATCCACTCTCTCTCACTCTCAGCTGCTCATCCTCCAACACAGTACTTTTGCAAAAACTTTAAAGAAAACATAAGACGGAGTCATAACGGTAGTTATTGTTTTTGTTATAATTACAATGAATATAAGAAAAATTATTAATAAGAAAACACCAAAAGAAAATTACAACAAAAGACAGCCGAGTGTAAAGTTACAAAGAGAGACAGAAACGTCATAAGCATAATATTACTTAAAACGGTGTTTTCAGAAATATTCCCAGTAAATGAGAAAAGTAAACTTAAATACGGAGAAATACGCAGAAAATAAATGAGATTTTCCTTTCTCCTTCTAAAGGATCTTGTGTAAGCTTAAGAGCAGAATGGAACCACAGGCGTTTAATGATAACAAATTGATTAAAACTCCAGAATAAATGGATTTTATAGGTGAAATTAATGAATTTCAAAAACAAAATAATTTTTTTTATAAAATAAACGTTTAAACATTTAAAATAATGAAAAAAAAAATGAAATAAAAAATCATTTTTTAAATTGTTTTCAAAGGTTTTTAATTTTGCGTTTTTCTGCTGGAGTTGAACTAAATAGGCCGTATTTCATACGTTTTTTATCCGCTTAAATTTTTTGTAATTTCTTCTTTTTCCATTTTCTTTATCACTCCATATATGTACATCCAGACTTAGTTTTACCATATGCTCCACTTCATTTTTTATAACGTTAAGCTTTTGAAACACAAAACACATGGAACAACGCTGGGAACAACGAAATGAAAGGGAATATAAAATCAACAATTGTATGATGGTTACGGCTAGGTACGCTTTTGCCATATCAACAGCAACAGCAACAGTTGGCAAGGACATCGTTACCCCTTACATCTGGTGTTTATTGAGTATATTTATATAACAATGCATAGACATAGTCTTTTAGGCACGTGCATGTATTGTGTAGACAGAAGCTAAAGTGTAACAAGTTATTGTTAATAATGGCATAAAGGGAGTGGAGGCTGAGCAGTTTCTTACTTTTTGTGTAAACGAGTGTGTGATAAAATTCCGTAAATAATGCTTAAGAAATGAATTTAGTTGGCAATCTATTTAAATGCTTCAAGGCTTAGATGGGAGTCTACGTTTTACTTGAACAAACAATTTTAATGAGAGAAAAGCTTGTGAAACTTAGCTTTCTTACTTTAAATCACTATTTACTTTACTATTTAAGATTAAGAATCGTTTTACTAACCGGAATGATGAAATCAAATGCTTTCAAAGGATTTTAAAAATCACAACCATGATATCAAATTAAAGGAAGTCCTGACAAAGTGTCACTCTCGCAAATAATAAGAAATAACAAGTGACTGACAATGAAATTGTCGAAAATCTTTTTTTAATTTAAACGTCATGCTACAACAGGAATACAATTTTAAAACGATGTTGATTTTTAAATTTCATATTCCTCTGAATATTAAAGTAAAAATGGTATAAATTTCCTATTTTTAAAAGACTACAATCCTTTTGAATATTTTTCGAAAATATCAAATATCAAAGTCTTCTTCTTCTAATTTTTTTTTCAATAAAAATGATATTTCCATCACGAAATTGTTGAAGACTTTTTAGCTTTTTCATAATTTCATTCTTTTTTCTGGAATTATATTTTTTGACTTGCAAGCCTCTCTGCCTCTTTGCAATCAAATTTATTGCAAATGAAATTGCGTCTATCAAATGAAAAAAAAGAAAAACGAGCCACAAATCGATTTATCTCAATATTTTCCTTGATTTTCTACAGTATTTCTAAGAAAATAATCAAAAATCGTCTTTTAAAGAAAAAAGTCTCATGAAAAAGCTGCGAATATGTGATGGAAAATGAAATTTTGAGCAACAAGAATAGAAAAAAGATAAGTCTTCACTCGTAAAATGTGAGAAATTTTAACGCTTGCAAAGCAAACAAATCAACAACAATCATAGAAAAAGTGTAACAGAGCTTAGAGAAATCAAATCATCATTTGTGGCGGTTCTTCGGCAAAATAAATTGAATTGGAAATAAATCATGGCGTTTAAAAATAACAAGCAACAGACATACACTAACAAATCTGCATGATCTTGTACTTATAGAAGAAAGAGAAAGAAACCTCATTCCATCCGCTGACTAAAGGGTAAACAAATCATATTAGAAAGAAAAGGAGTAAGAGAGAAAATTTACAAAAAAGTACAAACAAATCATTACTCCATACTTTATTTGACATTATTGGTTTGTGATTTTAAGTGCAAGATTTGTGGAATTTAAATTTAAAGCAAAAAATATCACGGTTTCTTATCAGATGAACGAACTACATACAATTACATGTACAGCACAATTAATATTGAGAGAGTTTTGGAAAAGAGAATTAAAATGCCACACAACCAAGTAAAAAGGTTTCCTTACAATACGAGTAATAGTCACAATAGTGCCTATAATCTTCGAATGGTGTTGAATTGTTTTCGGGTGTTAACGTTATAATGCCAGTATTGTTCCTTTCAGAATATAAATTCAATCGTTATTTTATTTTAAAGAGAAATATTTTAACCGCCACTTTGACTAACAGTCAAGGATAACAACAGCCTCGTCATTGAATTAAAGCAAGCGAATAACAACTCCAATCAGTTACAATGGTAACAGAAAAGAAAAAAAATCAGGAAAATACACACACACACAGGCATTTTCATTTAAAATAAAATATATGAATAAGAGCCACCACACACATGCTGGATGTCGCAAAAAATACACACACTATGAGAGCAGAAGAAATATATAAGAAAACCATAATGGTACACGATTATTAACAAAGACGACATAATAATACAAGCACTACAGCAAAAGTAATAGCAACAGCAACAACAGAAAAAGATAAACGACGCGAAACGAAATTGTAATAATAATAACAACAGCAGCTATAGCAACGAAAACCACTCACACGTGCTCACATATAAACATATGCTTTCTCATAATAAGGTCGAAGTAGACCACGTAAGAAGACAGCAGTCGTTCATATAGCCAACGAACACACAAACAGCGACAAAATATGACAACAACAATAATAAAGAAACACAATCAAGTTCATTACTTTGTTAAAAAATGGATGTACAAGGTGAATGTGTTAAAGTGTAAGTATATGTACATATATATGTACGTATGAGTGATATCTTTTAGGACCAACATGTGTTACAGCATGCAACATACAAACACCATTTATTCTCTCTTGAGCTCTCTCTCTGTTTCTTTCAAAGTTTTTACGGTGAATTATTGTGATAAGGTTTCGCTTGCTTTGTTATGATTGATATTCAGCATAAAATTTTAAAGAAAGTTTCTTTGGAAAACATTGATGAAAAACGTTTACAGGAACCATTATCACATGGAAGTGTTTGTTTTTAAGCATAATTTTAAAATACATTTTCAACTTCATTCGCTTTAAAAAAATTCTTTAATTTCTGCAGTGAAAACAATAATTATCATTTGAATTGTAATTGAGTGTTGTAAACCAAGACTTTTTTGCAAACCCACAGTATTCCATTGATATTCTTAGAAATTCGTGTAAGTTTATCTTTTCCTTTTCATCTCTTGTTTCTCATTAAAAATTTAAGCTCCTGTCAAAATTTGTTCCAACAAATCCATCTTCTCCCCGCTTTCATCAGCGAAAACAATGAAGGAATTTTACAATAATCATTTGATCACAAATGCGATGCTCATTATGGACATCATAATGAATGTTAAGCTGCTTGTGGTGCTCATCATCATCATCATATTTATTCAGACTGTATAATGGTTTCCAGCATCATTGTCTAGTTCTTGGTTTATGGTGTTCACTCTTTCTCTCCGTTGTAGTTCCCGTTATTATTTGTCTAAACATTTACCGGATTTTGATTTCGTTTTGTGTGTGTAAGTATGTGAATCTACCGATTTGTGTGTGTTGCTACAGAAATTTCAAATCTGATTCGGTGTGTGTGCCTCAAAAGGTTGCTTAGGTAACAGGTTGCTTAGGCCATTTGCTGTTTATCAGTTACATTTTGTTTCTCTTTGCGCTGTACTTCAATAGAAATTTGCTTTGCCTGCTGTAAGGCGACTTAATTTAGCTTGTTTTACGTTCACTCTACACTGTGTTTAGTTAGTTTTAATGCATGAATGCCTTGATTGAGTTGGTTGGGTGTTTAATTGTTGGTATGATAATTGTTGATAATGTTGGTTGGATTGCGTAGAGAGTAAGCTTAGTTGGTTTTGCTGGATTATCTGTTCAGGTCCCTATTCACTACGATTGCTTAGCTTAGTGTGTCGCAGCAGTATTGCAAATCAAGGCAGTTACCTTAGTTACTGATATCAAATGCCATCATCATTACAAAAGAAATTCAATGCTTTATGCTCAGTATAGAGTGTACAAAAAAGGTTATTCTTGTCAGATTCTCAGGCATAGTTTACCTGTAAAGAAAAGTAAAAAATCTTTTTTTTTGTTGTTCGTGCCATTTGTTTCTAAGATTTTTCCATTTCCCTTCACTTTAATTTTCTTATTTTGGTTTCAAATCCCTTTTTCACTCTTCTCTCAAAGGCAGCTGCTACTATCTGTGGCTTGCGTATGCTTTGCTTTCCCTTGTAATGGTTTGGAACCCAGTTTAATTTCCTTTTGCACCACAAATTCAGAAGCCATTGTTATCAAACATGAGTGTCAAAGCAAGCCTATGCCATGTGTGGCTTGAACCTCTTTTGCTGCAAAATAGAGAGTGTCCTCTCACACATATGTGTGTCCACTTCCGTATTTCTAAAGTGAATCTTCTCTAGTTTACTGAACCAGAAACCAAAAATTCAGAAAAATTTTATGATTGAATGTGGTTTTCTTAGATTTTTTTCTCTTTTTTTTTTTGCAGAAGAGTAGAAGGGCATACGATTTTCCATTTTCTTGGCCAAAAATATACATTTTCAATTCATTTTTGTTTTCCTTTCAATTCTGGTTTGTTTTCCCAATTTTGCCTGCATCTCTTAACAAAACCATACAGGGAATCAGGTATGAAGCTAAATTTTATTTTGAAATTAAAACATATTTCAGGGGGTTTTAACCAAAATAGGCAGAAAGAATGTGAAATTCATATGCAGAAGAAGTCAAATTTGAAACAAAATTGTATTTATTCTGTGCTATGCATTAGAGTGAGATGTCCTCTATAAATGTATCAAATATTCCTGATTTTTGTTGGACAATATTTCCGGCACTAATTAAGGCAAATTTAATTGAAAGATTTAAGCCTGTATATAGGCAATCTTTTATTATTTAAAAACAATTAGGACAGTAACAAATTGTTGTCTTTTGAACAAAGCTTAAAGGTAACAAAAAAACGGACTGCAGTCCTTATTATCAACAGTGGATTACAACAGGGAGTCGCTGTCCTTGATTTTCGACCTAAAATTTCTTTTGCGCAGTTAAAAACCTAGTAAAAATGACCAGATGATCCATCTATTGTCTCTGCAGGTTGAACATTTCAACTGCAAACGAAAAATTATTGATGACAAGCAAATGTTTTCAAGAATTGCCAGATTAGCAAAGGCTATGTTGATGATTGTAATAAATGACCACAGAACTCAGTACATGAGAATGTTAGCTTCAAATCTAAAGCATATTTTAAGCCTATTATTTCTTAAGATTATGTATCCAAATTCTAACTCTTAATTACTTATGTTTTTAGGTTACGAAATCATAATTCTGACCAAACAATGAATCTGATTATGGTATCCTTGTATGTCAAGGTATCCTTGGCTTCCTTGTTTTTCTCTTTTTCGTATATTTTTTGTAGCACACTTCAAGGTACCTAGAAAATTTGGAATTCATTGCCTGCTTTGATGTTACAGAATTTTTAGAAATTAATACAATTAATGTAATTAAAACGTAAAAATTTATCACAATTAATTATTAATGCCGCTTTAAAGCTTTGATTTCAGTTGTCATTTCCAATGCGCAATAAAAGATTTGAAAGGCTTCAAGTGTGGTCATGGCTGGGGGAATTCTTTTCCATGGTATTTTTAGATCAATAGAAACAACAAACAATAGTAATCCTTTTGTGGATATTATTATACCAGATAAGATAAGCCAATGAATGAAATGAAACATGTTTACAATAGAATTTGGTAATGGCAAGTCAAAGGGGTTTTAACAAATAAATTTTAATTTCTCTAAAATTCATTAAACAATTAAGTTTCTGTGGCAACACAGTGAGTCAAATGAAAATGGATATTTATCGAAAATGTGTTATAAAACGTATCAAATGTATGTATATTCTGAATTCAGTTAATATTTCTTGAAAATCATAAAATTTTTCTTTAATTCTATTTATTTACATGACAGCTTTGGAAGCTATTTTCTTAAACGCAAATCATTCAAAAACCATTAAAGTTCAACAGTTTGCTGAGTTACAGAACTACTCTGCACTTAAAACCCATTCCTCATACATCGCTGTATTAAATTTCCTTTGAACATATGCTTCAAAATAAATTAAAATCATATGTATGTATATGCTTGCTTACGCATATACACATACGCACATATACAATTGCATTTATTGATCACAACAAAAGGGTTTTAACATTTGAGTCCTCTTTCATCATGTGAGTCTCTCCACTATTGTATTTGATATTCTGTTTAAATGAGTTGCTGAAGCCTAACATATTCTGCGTGTGGATGTGAGGTTGTGTATTACAAAGCATTATAATGATTCACTAATACTATTACATTAGCATTCAATGGCGGTTTGGCTATAAGCGTGCATGTGTCTGCATCTATGGTATGCTGTTTAGTATACTCAACAGCTATTCGGCAACACATATATGTTTGCTCGGTAGGTTCTCTTCCTCTCATGCTTTTTTCCACGATATGTTGTGTTTTTTGATTGTCTGATGTTTAACATTTGCTTTTAATTGTGAATTTATAGTTGTTATTGCTTTTGCTGGATTTTTGTAATTGTATTTAGTACTGAGCCTGGGTATGAGTGTAAGTGTAATTGTTATTGGGGGTTTTAAAATATTCAGTTTCATCCGTATCGTACGCGTACATAATCAGCTTATTTCGGTTTGTTTTTAAAAACAAAAGGTATCAGCACGACGACAGACAGAGATAGAGAGCGAAATATGAGAATTACACAACAATTATGGGTGTTTGAGAGCGTAGAAGTAAATTTAAGTGCGATTGTTAATATGATCTGGCCAAAGTCATCTCGAGTTCATGGGAGTTTTTGATATCAAAAACGGTTCAAATGAGATTTTTATCATAGAAACAAAAACTCTACAGTTACACATACACACACGCACACAATTTGTAATTAAAGCCTAATGAGTTGAAAATAAAAATTAAAATAAAATTATAAAAAAATAAAAATCAAATGAGAATGAGATAAACGAAGATTTTGAACTCATTTTTCTTTTTGCCAAATTGTTCTCGAACGTGAATAAATTATATTTGAAGCAGGGTGCCTTGGTTGTCTAACACGTAGTGTGCTAGACTATTAGCATGATGTTGGCGGATTCGATTTTCACAAGAGGCTGTGGTCTATTGCACTACACCGAGCATAAGGTTTAAATTAAGTCAACTCGTGATAATTATAATAAAATTTGTAATTCAAGTTCCAATTAATAAAAGAAACCAATCAATAGAAATATATTCCAAGTAAGAAAAATGGATTTTATTCATTAAAAACTGTAACAACCATCACATCAGAGCTTGTGTCTCCATGTCCTTTTATAAGGTTTTTTGAACACCTACAGAATGCGTTCAAAATTCTTTTGAAGCCTCAATCGCATATCCATTTCCACTAGATTTATTGAAGCAATGTTGCTTATTATTCAACATTTTTCTTTTGTTAAAACAAAAGCATCCTCTTCTAGATTCTTTATAACGCCTGGCGTGAATAGGTTGAAATTAACGTTACCAGTATTTGTTTTAAATAACGTCCTCCGTAGTCATATAATTTAAAATTTTGTCTAAAAAGCGATTTACGAGCTGTAAGATATTTTCCTTATCGTTACCAAAATGACCATATGCCGTCGTAGGTTTTCATAATGAAAATAATTTTCATTTCGAAATTTTATTACAAATAAGCAAATGAATGAACGAATAATTACTTCAATTAGTCGAAATACCAAACAAGAATTTCTTAAGTTTTCCTTTTTCACTTTCTTTGCTTTGCTTTAATTTGAATGCAAGACATCACATCCATTCTATAAGTGCGGATTTTCACTCAAACAGAAGGAAAAAGGGGAAAATAATTGAAAAGTTTGCTTTCCATTGTTTCAGTAATAAGATAACGTGCGTTGTTTTACTTCGAATACGAAAACAACAAGAAAATTTGTTTCTTTTTTTATTCAATTTATGAAAAACATACGCTGTTATGGATATTTTTTATTAAATTTTACTTTTTTCCAACCGTGCAAGGTACTTAGAATGATTACAGAAAGGATTTCACGTTTATCCTTTATTTACTTGCCTATAAAGCCCAGAATTTTTAATTTGAATTTCTCAAAAACACTGAAAAGAAAACGAATAAATAACGTGGCCTACTTAAAGGATTTTACAAAAATTGTATTTTAATTTAAAGAGGGCGGAGGGAATATCCTTATGGTCTAAGTATTGAAAAACATGGTTTTTAAATTGCATTTCAAGCTTTATTTCGTTTTGGGGGATTATATTGCTTTCCTTTGTAAAGACAATGGCGAAATGATATTCTTGTTAAAAGTATAATGAGCTTAGAGTTCTTAGACTTGATTTAGAAACTTAAACTGGTTTGGATATTTTTGAAAATGTCGCTGATTTTATATACATACCAACATACACTTGTTTTATTGCATTTACATAAAATCATTATTCTGTACATTTAAGTGAACATATTCTCTTGAAAAACATCTGTAACTCAGGAGAATCATAATCAATATATTTTAATTTAAAATTTTTGTATGAATTTGAATTAAAATATCGCAAATTGAAAACAATATTCCCATTAAAAATATTTTTTTTTTTCATTTTAGAAACATAATTATTTTGCTTAAAAGCATAATGAATTGTTTTGTTTTTAATTCCGTCCTTCCTTCAGAAACAATTATGCACAATACAAGAAATACAACTGCTGCTCCTGTATTTTATTGTTTTCATAATTTTGCATAACCTTAAGGCTTATCTTTCTTGCTCTCTCTGTAACCTAAAAGTATACTTTGTTTCTTTATATGATTCAATTTGATTTGATTTGATTTTTTAAAATCAAAATGAGCAGATTAAATTGAAATCTCAGAGAGGGAATGTAAAATAAATATTCATGCTTTGAAAAGGAAATATAAATAAAGAAATTGTAATATTACCCATGTGCTACACAGCATATATATTATGCAGCAAGACCCCCCATAAAGTATGTTTTAATTTCTCAGGGAAAAAAACTTTCATATTAATACTCAAATGAAACCATATTAGTCAGCAGAAGTAATCCAAATATTGAAGTTTTTTTTTTAAATAAATTTTCTTGTAAATAAACAAAAAATTCTTTTGAAGTTTTTAAAATGCAATACAAGTGTGTAAGATGTGAATAAATCATTTTAAAACAGCTTAATTGACTACTGTTTACACGATTTTTTCTTTATACGAACATAGTGAGTGGGGCTGAGTTCATTTCCTTTCTACTGTCCTGTGTATTTAACTTAACTTGAAATTCTACGGCTTTTATGGTTGCAGTAGCAAAATTTTAGAATAGTTTTTGGCTTGTTGGATTATTTTCTAAATTTTTTATTTAACAGAACTCCTAAACAAATTAAGAAAATTTAATAAAAAAAAAATCAAATTTCTACAGAGAATTCCTTAAAAAAATCTTGAAAATTTTATTCAAAACAAATTATTAATTCAAAAGATATATTACAGATTTTTATTATCTACATATATACAATATTTTAGGAAAATATTGTATTATAAATCATAGAATATTAAAAAGAAACTGGTTTTTTTATTCTAATTTTCCTCTTGCATTCTACAAAATTACCTTCAGCATTTTCAAAGTTCTGGTTTAAAATGGAAAATCATTTCGAAAACATTTTTTAAGAAACAACAACAAAAACTATTGTTTTCTTAACAACAACAAAAAAAGCTGTTTGGGTTTGTAATTCCAAATAAAAATCCATTTAACAAATTAAATTTCCTTTCATACTCCTTCCACCCTGCCAGTGAAATAATAGCCTTCTAGTGGCCGATAGTTGTTCTCCAAGTTTTTTCGGTTTCTTTCTTTTCTTAAGACAGGGCAGTACCAATACCAGCAGTGTCCGATTTGTTTTATTTAGAAACGCACTACACAGCAGTGGCAGATAAAATTTACGCTTCATCATGGGAAATGGTAACAACGTTTGCAAAACAGAAACGAAATGTATGAGCCCCACACTGGGCTTGTGCTATGCAAGAAATTAAGAAAATATTACTTATACGTCCTGGGTACACCGAAGTACTACTTTGAGCAGGATTGAATTTTAATACATACATATCTTAGTATACAATGCACTTTAGAATATTATTTTGAAGAATGATTTTTAAAACATTTTTAAACTTGATTGGCCATTTCATTTGTAACAGGTTTATTGAATTAATTTCTAGACAAAGTACCGCGGCATGTTGTTGAATCCACAAACACTTGAGAGAGGATAGAAAAAAGAGAAATTTTCTTTGTTTAATTAGTTTTGAAAACAAAAAGAGATTCTTGTTTAGAATCAGTAAAAAAAAGAATGAAAAGCAAAACAAAACTTTCCTTTGTTCACAGTTTTTATTTTCTTTTTCGTTTTTCCTTTTGCTCTTCAGTAATATTTTCATTTCAAAGTTTTTTTTTATTGAAAGACCAACAAACACTTGAAGCAGATCCAAATAAAACAAGGAAAACGAAAGCGAACAGCACCAACAGCAACGAGAAATAAATTGTTTATAAAGAAAGATAAGTTTTTAATCTTTTTAAAAAGTTGAAAAGAAGAAACAGGTAGAAAGAAAGAAAAAAAATTATGAAAAAAGTTTCTAGTAGCCAGTCGCACAAGCCATAACGCAAAATGATCAATCAAACTAAAGTTAACTTAAGGTAGACTTTAGAGAACAGAATCAATACAATAAAATATTAAATGGAACCCCTTTTTGTAGGGTATTGTAGGGTCATAAATTAATAATTTGCGGAAAAGAAATGTAATAAATCAAAATGGATTTCAAGTATGAAACACACACATCTTCTATAATTTATTCACTCGATAAGGGCTCAGGAACAATTTTTGAAAATCAATCATATGACCCTTCGCTCTCCCAGGACAGATAAACTGTAAGTGTGGTTATTTGTGAAAGCAGACAAAATTAAAGAATAATGTCAAGTAAACTACACACTGGTGTTCTTATTTTGTTTTCTATTTTTTAAGCCTCTTGATATTTGATATCGATATCATTTTCATACAGTCTTGATTAATCAAGATTCATTAGACCCCCTTCTTTTTCTTTAATTTCTTTTTTTTTTACATGTTTAATCGAAATTTGATTTCATGAAAACCCTTTGAAGGCTATAATATATGTTTTTCTTTTGCTTCATTAATATGCTTAACAAGCAATTACTTTAAGTAAACGCCCTATTATTGGCTACATAAACTGTATTTTACACGATTACATGACTATTAATGTATGCAACATGTAACAGGTATTTTCCTATTTCCCCCTATTCTCTGCAGTGTTTCTGAGGTCGTGGAATTTTTCTTTTTTAATTAATTTTTAAAAATTCAATAAATTTTATTGCAAACTATCGATCAATGAAAGAAATTACAAACATTATGGGGCCGTTAATATTGTGTAGGAGGAATACGAGAATGTTTATGGAAACATACACTGGTGGATACACATACATACATATATAATTATATTAATGCAATCAGTATTGTCAATATGTTACAAAGAGAATAAAAAATAAAATTCGAAATACGAAAGAGATTCAGGACCAAGCACCTTGTCTTTAATTATGATCTTAACATTGGAATATTGAAATTCACTTTTATTTAGAATACCATGGCGAACCATTTCATATAATTTTCATTGTTATGCTCTGCTGTCTTTATTTCTCTCGCACTTACTCTCTGTTTTAAAATTTGAATGTGCTTAAAGCTGATGTTACTAATTTATTATAGTGGGGGATGTCAACATGTGTGTTAAAAAATAGGAAAAAATACAAAGGCCTCTATAAGGGAATTTGAGAGAGCGAGAGAGAGATAAATAGGAAGAGGATAAATAGTGGTAAAGGGTAATAACAGATACACTGCTGTTCAAAAAAATAGATTCACCTGCTCTCCGAAAGGTTTACTATACATCGATTATGCAAAGGAGTATATGTAAAAAAGTAACTGCACTTTGTTTACTGGCCTCTTATGAATATAATTCCGATACATTTCAAAAATTTGAAGCGTGACTCTTCTTTAAATAATTGCAAGATGTTGATCATGGTGAATCTATTTTATTGAACAGCAGTGTATGTTAAAAACACAATGAACGCAATACAGCAAGCATAACAACTTTGCAATTGCAACCTCAAGTAATCTGCATGGGCATTAATTATAATAAGGGCAGCAGCTGCAAAGCAGAAGCATTATTCTGCATTAACGGTGCCACTAAAATGTTTTATCGCTTTGCATTTCATATACCATGTTTTTAAAACCTCTATATCATAAGTTATAAGTTATTGTATTGATAGCAATAATCCTCTCTCAATGTTAGCACTAATTCTCTCATTTCTGCGAATCAAAATAGAAATAATTCTATGCACCAATATATTCTATTTTTGAAAGGTTGCTGCACTGGTTGTGTTGCTTCTATTGTGTTTATAACAAGACTACTATAAAACAACCACAATGTTGGTATTTAAATTCACACAAAATACACACAGACAACACTGCTTATGCAAATTAATAGAGTTCAACAGACATATGAAAACTTCTGTGTGTACTCATCACTGATAAAATCGATTTCAAAAACATGAGGAGAGTAATTTAACTAATTAACTCTGTTCATAAGTAGGCATTTAAATGCAAGTTTCAAGATTTACAGCGGGTGTGATATTATTAAGACACTTTCAGCGGAGACTCCCTTTTTTTAAAAGGCAATTTAGTCCCAATGGCTACAAAACCGAGAACTCTAGGTACTTTATGGACTTAATCCTGATTTTAGGTTAGGTTAGGTTAGAGGACGTGTACTTGTCAATTGTGACAAGTACAGTACCCGGAGGTCGAATTGACCCATTGTACAACGTTCTAGCTTCTCACACCAGTCCTGTTGTGTGCGTTAATTTTATACATGAGTAGCAGGACCTACAGTTTAAAGTCGACTCCGAACGACAGATTTTTTGAGAAGCTTTTCATTGCAATTTTTACTCTCAGAGTTTTTGCCAGAAATCTGCTGAGAGGAAGTCGCCGAAGAAATATTTTCATATTTTCGTTTTGATGTCTAACCTGTGATTTGAACTCGGGCCTTTCGTCTAATAAGCCGACACACTACCTACTAGACCACGGCGACTTCAAAATCCTGATTTTATTACCAAAAAATTTAAGGAAATTCAATAGCATACCTGTTAACAAAGTTTTTACTGTCTTATAACACAATAGGGTGTACACTCTTTACTCCTTTATCTCACTGTCCTGCACACTGTCGTGTGTGTATTTGAGCCACCCATTAACCATTTGCATGAGAATGATTGCAATACTATGGTTGATAAATACATGAAGAGGGAAGTGAGAATGAGAAACAGAAAGATAGGGATTATGTGTGAGTGTGTGTAAAACCGAAAACAATTATATGAGCTTACACCCACACACATGCTGACTCCTTTCCCTATGTAATTTCAAAAAGTATAAAAAGTCTGTGGAAACTACAATACATTGTGATAAGTCTCCATTGATTTTCGAGTAATTTGACTAATTAGTTGGTGATAAGAAAATTAAACATATCATTTCAATAAAAGAATTTAAAATTTACAGTGAAACGTTAATAGATCCCACTGTAAATATGTATTGATTGCATTGCTTTAATGCCAAATTTACTTATCACCAATTAATTAGTTAAATTACTCTCCTCTTGTTTTCGAAATAGACTTCATCAGCGTGTGAGTTTTAACTGCCTACGAGTATACTGGAGCTTTCATATGCCTATTGAATTATATTCATTTGCATAAGTAGTTTTGTCTGTATGTGTTTCGTGTGAATTTACATACCAACATAGTGGTTGTTTTATAGTAGTCTTGTTATAAATACAATGGACGCAATACTGCAAGCGTATCAATCTCACAAAAATAGTATACATGGGTATATAGGCTAATTTATCTTATTATTCGCAGAAATAAGAAGATTATTGTTAACAGAGAGAGAGGATTTATGCTGGAAAAGGGAGAACTAGTGCTGTCAACACAATGAATTTTTTTTATTGAAATCGCCGTAGTCTAGTTGGTAGTGTGTTGGCCACTGTTCAAACCCCAGGTCAGACATCAAAACCAAAATATGAAAATATTTCTTCGCCGACTTGCTCTCAGCAGATTTCTGGCAAAAACTCTGAGAGCAAATAAAATTGTCATGAAAAGTTTCTCATATATCTGTTGTTCGGAGTCGTTTTTAAGCTGTAGGTCTCGTGTATAAAATTAACGCATACAACATAAGTGGTGTGAGAAGCTAGGTAATCGGGACTGAAGTGTTGTATGTATGATATAGAGGTTTTAAAAACATGGTATATGAAATGCAAAGCGAAAAAACATTTTAGTGGTGGCACCGTTAATGCAGAATTATGTTTCTGCTTTGCGGCTGCTGTCTTTATTATAATTAATGCACAAGCAGCCTACCTGAGGCTGCAATTGCAAAAGTGTTGTGCTTGCTGCGTTGTGTTCATTGTGTTCTTTGCTTCTCTGTTCTTAGCCTTTACCCCCATTTATCCTCTTCCTATTTATTTCTTTCTCGCTTTCACAAATTCACTTATAGAGGCCTTTGCATTTCTTCCTACTTTCTAACACACATTTTGACATTCCCCACTATAATAAATTAGTAACATCAGCTTTAAATACATTCAAATTGTAAAATAGAGAGTAAGTGTAAGAGAGATAAAGACAGCAGAGCACAACAATGAAAATTATATGCAATAGTTCGTCATGGTATTCTAAATAAAAGTCAATTTCAATATTCCAATGTTAAGATCATAATTAAAGACAAAGTGCTTGGTCTTCAATCTCTTTCGTATTTCGGAATTTTATTTTTTATTCTCTTTGTAATATATTGGCAATACTAATTGCATTAATATAATTGTATATGTGTGTGTCTACCAGTGTATGCACTTTCATATTCCTCCTGCACAATATTAACGACCACATAATATTTGTAATTTCTTTCATTGATCGATATTTTTATATAAAATTTCTTCAATTTTTAAAAATTAATTAAAAAAGAAGAATTCCACGACCTCAGAAGCACTGCAGAGAATCAGGGGATATAGGCAAATACATGCTACAAGTTGCATATTTTAATAGCCATGTAATCGTGTAAAATACAGTTTATGTAGCCAATAATAGGGCGTTTACTTGAAGTAATTGCTTGTTAAGCATATTAATTAAGCAAAAGAAAAATATTTCTTATAGCCTTGAAAGGGTTTTCATAAAATTAAATTTCATTTAAACATATAAAAATGGAAAATAAAGGGACATAAACTGTACGTTAAGGTCCAATAGAACAGATGAATAATCAAAACTGTTTGAAAATGATATCGAGACCAAAGACCAAGGGCCTTAAAATTAAAAGTAAATTCCAATTAAATATTAAAGTTTTGCCCTATGTTTTCTTTATTTACAGGTGGTGTAATAGAGCAGTGTTCGAAGCGTTGCATAAAACAAATGCAAATTTGCTGCAGAGAGAATGAAACAAAATTTCAATTTAACAGCCATTACATCTGCAAGATTTATTTATGAAAATATTCAAGGTAAGAAAATAAATATTTTATATTTAGACTTTATTTTATATATGTATGTATGTAAGGCAGTCAAACTATGGACATTGCCTGGAAAAGCCACCGTTTCTTGATATTAAATTTCTATCAGAAATAACAGAAACATTCAACATTTCGTCAATACTCTATTGCCATGGATGTCTCTAAAGGCTAAGAAATGTATTTAAGCCCGTAGGGAATTACCATGTGAAACTTATAAAGTTTTAAACAAATTCGTAAAAAACAAAATAGGCACCCCACTTGAGTGTGCAGTTTATTTGAAATTAATTTTTATGATGATCTCAGTTACGATTCATATATCCTGAGAGAGGGGGTTCTTATGATTGATTTCCAAAAATTGTTCCTTTCCTGAGCCCTTGTCGAGTGAATAAATAATAGAACAAGTGAGTTCTTCCTTCTTGAAATCCATTTTCATTTATTCAATTTTTTGTTCTGCATATTATTAATTTATGACCCTACAATACCCTAGAAAAGGGGTTCCTTTTAATATTTTATTGTGTTGATTTTGTTCTCTAAAGTCTACCTTTAGTTAACTTTTATTAGTCAAGCTTTGATTGATCATTTTATACGTTATGGTCTCTATGTGACTGGCCACTAGAAACTTTTTTTTCATCATTTTTTTTCTTTTTCAACATTTTTAAAAAGATTAAAAATTTATCTTTCTTTATAAACAATTTGTTTATTGTTGTTGTTGCTTTTTGTTTCGTTTTCCTTGTTTTATTTGTATTTGGATCTGCTTCAAGTGTTTGTTGGTCTTTCAATAATAAAACTTTGAAATGAAAATATTACTGGAGAGCAAAAGGAAAAAGGAAAAAAGAAAAGGAAAACTTTTCTATAGATTCTAAGCAAGAGTCTCTTTATATTTTCAAAACTAATTAAACGCAGAAAATTTCCTCTTTTTCCTTCGCTCAAGTGTTAGTGGATTCAACAAGATGCCGCGATACTTTCTTAAGAAATTAATTTTACATCCTAGATTCAAGTGATCAATTAAGCAATACATAAGAGGGGCAGAAACCAGCAGTACACTAAGATTTTAAAACTCAATTCTGCTGTAAAGTCATGCTCAAAATAATATTTCAAGTGTGCCCATGAATTGTAAGTAAAATTCTTTCATAACTACTGATACGCTATGTGGGGCTCATACATTTCGTTTCTGTTTTGCAAACGTTGTTACCATTTCCCATGATGAAGCGTAAATTTTATCTGCCATTGCTGTGTAGTGCGTTTCTAAATAAAACAAATCAGACACTGCTGGTATTGGTACTGCCCTGTCTTAAGAAAAGAAAGAAACCGAAAAAACTTGGAGAAAAACTCTCGGCCACTAGATGGCTATTATTACACTGGCAGGGTGGAAGGAGTATTAAAGGAAATTTAATTTGTTAAATGGATTTTTATTTGGAATTACAAAATCAAACTGCTTTTTTTGTTGTTGTTAGGAAAACAATAGTTTTTGTTGTTGTTTCTTAAAAAATGTTTTCAAAATGATTTTCCATTTTAGACCAGAAATTTGAAAATGCTGAAGGTAATTTTGTAGGATGCAAGAGGAAAATTAGAATAAAAAAAAACCAGTTTCTTTTTAATATTCTATGATTTATAATACAATATTTTCCTAAAATATTGTATATATGTAGATAATAAAAATCTGTAACATATCTTTTGAATTAATAATTTGTTTTGAATAAAATTTTCAAGATTTTTTTAAGGAATTCTCTGTAGAAATTTGATTATTCTTGTATTAAATTTCCTTAATTTGTTTAGGAGTTCTGTTAAATATAAAACTTACAAAATAATCCAACAACCCAAAAACTATTATAAAATTTTACTACTGCAACCATAAAAGCCGTAGAATTTCAAGTTAAGTTAAATACACAGGACAGTAGAAAGGAAAGGAACTCAGCCCCACTCACTGTGTTCGTATAAAGAAAAGAAATCGTGTAAACAGTAGTGAATTAAGCTGTTTTAAAATGATTTCTTCACATCTTACACACTTGTATTGCATTTTAAAAAGTTCAAAAGAAATTCTTTGTTTATTTACAAGGAAATTTATTTAAAAAAAAGCTTCAATATTTGGATTACTTCTGCTGACTAATATGGTTTCATTTGAGTATTAATATGAAAGTTTTTTTCCCTGAGAAATTAAAACATACTTTATGGGGGTCTTGCTGCATAATAAATATGATATGTAGTACATGGGTAATATTACAATTTCTTTATTTGTTTTTCGTTTTCAAAGCATGAATATTTATTTTACATTCCCTCTCTGAGATTTCAATTTAATCTGCTCATTTTGATTTTAAAAAATCAAATCAAATCAAATTGAATCAAATAAAGAAACAAAGTATACTTTTAGGTTGTAGAGAGAGCAAGAAAGATAAGCCTTAAGGTTATGCAAAATTATGAAAACAATAAAATACAGGAGCAGTAGTTGTATTTCTTGTATTGTGCATAATTGTTACTGAAGGATGGTAGGAATTAAAAACAAATCAATTCATTATGCTTTTAAGCAAAATAATTATGTTTTTAAGATGAAAAAAAAATATTTTTATGGGAATATTGTTTTCCATTTGTGATAATTTAATTCAAATTCATACAAAAATTTCAAATTAAAACATATTGATTATGATTCTCCTGAGTTACAGATGTTTTTCAAGGGAATATGTTCACTTAAATGTACAGGATAATGATTTTATGTAAAGGCAATAAAACAAGTGTATGTTGGTATATAATTCAGCGTCATTTTCATGAATATCCAAATTAAGTTTGTAACTCAAGTTTAAGAAGTCTAAGCTTATTATACGTTTAACAAGAATATCATTTCGCCATTGTCTTTACAAAGGAAAGCAATATAATCCCCCAAAAAGAAATAAAGCTTGAAATGCAATTTAAAAACCATGTTTTTCAATACTTATACCATAAGGATATTCCCTCCGCCCTCTTTAAATTAAAATACAATTTTTGTAAAATCCTTTAAGTAGGCCAAGTTATTTCTTCGTTTTCTTTCTCTCTTCTTATAGAGAAATTCAAATTAAAAATTCTGGGCTTTATAGGCAAGTAAGTAAAGGATAAACGTGAAATCCTTTCTGTAATCATTCTAAGTACCTTACACGGGTGGAAAATAATAAAATTTGATAAAAAATATCCATAACAGCGTATGTCTTTCATAAATTGAATAAAAACAGAAACAAATTTTCTTGTTGTTTTCGTATTCGAAGTAATACAACTAGTGTTTTTCATTTCCCGGACTTATTCATTCCCCGGGAAACCGGGACTGATTTTGAAATTTCCCGGGATCCCGGGAATTCCCGCCTAGAACATAAAATCATATATTTACTTTGTTAAGTATGTATTTTTTTTATTTTAAATTCATATTAATGAGATCAAAAACATAAAACAAAATAACAATAGAAACATATAAAAGGCACAGTTCTTTAAAAAAAAAAAATAATTCAATGTATTTTAAAAACTAGTTAAAAATATATACATAAAACATAAAAAAACTATATATCTATTAACATATTTATTTAATACTTTTAAAATGAGTTTTTAAACCGACAATGCGTTTATTGATGCATCTGAAAGTCGGTTTCTAATTTTAGTAACATATTGACCCTCGAGAGAGGTAACTCTCTCGCTTTCAACAGATGTTGGCTTATAGTTAACAGGGCCTCTAAAAGATTTTTTATATTTTCCGTTTGCTTACCAGATTTTTCAAAAAATTTTAAGTCTTTTTTTATCGAACCTGTAGGTACATTAGTGTTTGATGTAGATATTTCACTAATGTTATTTATTGTATCGTTTAAATGTCCTCAAAATTTTTATCTTATAAAATATCATTATCGTTGCTTTCTATTTCTTCTAATTCTATACTTTTTTTTAGTAAAAAGGCGGTTACAAATTTGTTCTGCATATAAAATAATTGAATGTTTTGAAGCAATCGGAAAAAATTTATTATTTTTATTAAAAATTTCAGGATCTTTCAAGTATTTTGTGAAGGTATACAATTTTATATCTCTTCTTGCTCTAATTCGGTATATAAGAGATTCAAAATTTGTACTTCCTAGTGAAGTATTTCTAAATGTTGCTAAATAGTCAAAAATTTTCATGGACAATAATTCCCGGGAATTCCCGAGCAAATTTCCCGGGATTTCGGGATTGAAAAATTTGCGGAATTCCCGGGAATTCCCGTCCCGGGATTTCCCGTGAAAAACACTAAATACAACCCACGTTATCTTGTTACTGAAACAGTGAAAAGCAAACTACAATTATTTTCCCCGTTTTTCTTCTGTTTGAATGAAAATACGCACTTATAGAATGGATGTGATGTTTTGCTAGATGTTTTGCATTCAAATAAAAGCAAAGCAAAGAAAGTAAAAAAGGAAAACTTAGGCCATTCTTGTTTGATATTTCGACTAATTGAAGTAATTAATCGTTTATTCCTTTGCTTATTTGTATTAAAATTTCGAAATTAAAAGTTATTTTCATTATGGAAACCTATGGCAGCATTTGGTCATTTTGGTAACAATAAGGAAAATATCTTACAGCTCGTAAATCGCTTTTTAGACAAAATTTTAAATTATAAAACTACTGAGGACATTATTTGAAACAAATACTGGGAGCGATAATTTCAACCTATTCACGCCAGGCGATATAAAGGATATTGAAGCGGATACTTTTGTTTTACCAAAAAAAACATTGAAAAATAAGCAACATCGCTAAGCAGCTTCAATTTATCTAGTAGAAATGGACATGCGATTGAGGATTCAAAAGAATTTTGAACGCATTCTGTAGGTGTTCAAAAAACCTTATAAAAGGACATGGAGACACCAGCTCTGATGTGATGATTGTAACATTTTTTAAAGAATAAAATCTATTTTTCTTACTTGGAATATATTTCTATTAATTGGTTTATTATATCAATTGGAACTTGAATTACAAATTTTATTATAATTATTACGAGCTGAGTTGCTTAAATTTTGCTCGCTGAAGTGCAATAGGCCACAGTCTCTTGTGAAAATCGAATCCGCCAACATCATGCTAATAGACAACCAGGCTACCCTACTTGAAATATAATTTAATCACGTTCAACAACAATTTGGCAAAAAGAAAAATGAGTTCAAAATCTTAATTTATCTCTTTTTCGTTTGATTTTTATTTTTTTATAATTTTATTTTAATTTTTAATTTCAACTCATTAGGCTTCAAATACAAGTTGTGTGTGTGTATGTGTAACTGTAGAGTTTTTGATATCAAAAACCCCCATGAACTCGAGATGACTTTGGCCAGATCATATTAACAATCGCACGTAAATTTACTTCTACGCACTCAAACACCCATAATTGCTGTGTAATTCTAATGTTTCGCTCTCTATCTCTCTCTCTGTTGTCGTACTGATACCTTTTGTTTTTAAAAACGAACCGAAATAAGCTGATTATGTATGTGTACGATACGCATGAAACTGAATATTTTAAAACCCCCAATAACAATTACACTTACACTCATACCCAGACTCAGTACCAACTACAATTACAAAAATCCAACAAAAACAAGGGACAATAACAACTACAAATTCACAATTAAAAGCAAATGTAAAACATCAGACAATCAGAAAACACACCATATCGTGGAAAATAACACGAGAGAAAGAGAACCTACCGAGCAAACATATATGTATTGCCGACTGGATGTTGAATATACTAAACAGCATACCATAGACGCAGTCACACGCACGCATGTTAGAGACACCTAAATAAACCGCCATTCAATGCTAATGTAATAGTATTAGTGAACCATTATAATGCTTTGTGATATACAAACTCACATCCACACGCAGAATATTTTAGGCTTCAGCAACTCATTTAAACAGAATATAAAATACAATAGTGGAGAGACTCACATGATGAAAGAGGACTCAAATGTTAAAACCCTTTTGTTGTAATAAATAAATGCAGTTGTATATGTGCGTATGTGTGTATGTGTATATGCGTAAGCAAGCATATACATACATATGATTTTAATTTATTTTAAAGCATATGTTCAAGGGAAATTTAATACAGTGATGTATGAGGAATGGGTTTTAAGTGCAGACTAGTTCTGTAACTCAACAAACTGTTGAACTTTAATGGTTTTTGAATGATTTGCGTTTAAGAAAATAGCTTCCAAAGCTGTCATGTAAATAAATAGAATTAAAGAAAAATTTTATGATTTTCAAGAAATATTAACTGAATTCAGTATATACATACATTTGATACGTTTTATAACACATTTTCGATAAATATCCATTTTCATTTGACTCACTGTGTTGCCACAGAAACTAAATTGTTTAATGAATTCTAGAGAAATTAATATTTATTTGTTAAACCCTCCACATAAACTTTGTCTTTGACTTGCCATTACCAAACTCTATTGTAAACATGTTTCAATTCATTCATTAGCTTATCTTATCTGGTATAATAATATCCACAAAAGGATTACTATTGTTTGTTGTTCCTATTGATCTAAAAATAGCATGGAAAAGAATTCCCCCAGCCATGGCCACACTCGAATCCTTTCAAATCTTTTATTGCGAATTGGAAATGACAATTGAAATCAAAGCTTTAAAGCGGCATTAACAATTAATTCTGATACATTTTTACATTTTAATTACATTAATTGTATTAATATCTAAAAAGTCTGTAACATCAAAGCAGGCAATGAATTCCAAATTTTCTAGGTACCTTGAAGTGTGCTACAAAAAATATAGGAAAAAAGAAAAACAAGGAAGCCAAGGATACCTTAACAGTAATTTCATTTTGATTAATTAATCAGATTCATTGTTTGTTGAGAATTATGGTTTCTTAACCTAAAAACATAAGTAATTGAGAGTGAGAATTTCGATACACAATCTTAAGAAAAATAGGCTTAAAATATGCTTTAGATTTTAGGTTAACATTCTCATGTACTGAGTTCTGTGGTGATTTATTTGAAACCCCACCAGAGCCTTTGCTAATCTCGCAATTCTTGAAAACATTTGCTTGTCCTTATCAATAATTTTTCGTTTGCAGTTGAAATTTTCAACCTGCAGAGACAATAGATGGATCATCTGGCCATTCTTACTAGGTTTTTAAGTGCACAAATGAAATTTTAGTTCGAAAACCAAGGACAGAGAACCTCCGTTGTAATCCACTGTTGCTAATAAGGATTGTAGTTCGTTTTTATTGGCCGACAAATCTTCGTTCAAAAGACCACAACTTGTTGCTGTCATAGTTGTTTTTAAATAACAAAAAACATTGCCTATATACAGGCTTAAATCTTTCAATTAAATTTGCCTTAATTAGTACTGGAAATATTGTCCAACAAAAATTAAGAAAATTTTCTGCATTTATAGAGGGCATCTCACTCTAATGCGTAGCACAGAATAAATAAAATTTTGTTTCAAATTTGGCTTCTGCTGCATAAGAATTTCACATTCTTTCTATCTATTTTGATTAAAGCCCCTGAAATATGTTTTAATTTCAAAATAAAATTTGGTTTCATACCTGGTTCATTGTATGGTTTTGTTAAGAGATGCAGTCAAAATTGGGAAAACATACCAGAATTGAAAGGAAAACAAAAATGAATTGAAAATTTATATTTTTGGCCAAAAAATTTAAAATCGTATGCCCTTCTACTCTTCTTCAAAAAAAAATCTAAGAAAACCACATTCAATCATAAACAATTTTCTGAATTTTTGGTTTCTGATTCAGTAAACTAGAGAAGTTTTTGTTTTATGCTTTTGCTTTAGAATTTTTCAATTCACTTTAGAAATACAAAGGGGATATACATATGTGTTAGAGGACACTGTATTTTGCAGCAAAAGAGTTAAAAGCCACACGTGGCATAGGCTTGCTTTGACACTCATGTTTACCCTCGAAAGTAAGGGCCATGATAACAATAGCTTCTGAATTTGTGGTGCAAAAGGAAATTAAACTGGGTTCCAAACCATTACAAGGAAAAGCAAAGCATACGCAAGCCACAGATAGTGGCAGTTGCCTTTAAGAGAAGAGTGAAAAAGGGATTTGAAACCGAAATAAGAAAATTAAAGTGAATGGAAATGGAAAAATCTTAGAAACAAATGGCACGAACAACAAAAAAAAAGATTTTTTACTTTTCTTTACAAGGTAAACTATGCCTGATGTTCACGCTGGCCACCCTAATTTTAAGTCTTAGATATAAGTTTAGTTTAAGTGTATAAACCACCTCTGTTCTTACATTTATACTATTGTGAATGATATGAAAATAGAAAAGAATCAATACCCGATCAACCCCCAACCCGAAAGGTACGTTTGTTGTACTTAATAAATAATTATTTGATTATTAAAACTAATACTTTTGTATTTTTATTTACCCCCAATTCTCGCTAAATATTTTATTTTATTGCTTCCCCAATTCCCCCCGAAACATTTGGTCCAATCGAGCCGGATCATCCCCTATATAAAATAAAATATTTGCGAGACTATATTTACAGATTTCGTCTCGAAGATCGCCACATTTGTTTTTGTTTTTTGGAAAACCATACCCTTCTTACACAAAGTAATTTCAAATTAAATAATTTACTCAAGGTATGTAAATTGTATTTCCTTTCTTGGTGCATAATTTATTTGGTGCCTATTGTGTTTAAATATAAAGTGTAAAGTGAAGTGCAAGAATATAAGGAAAACAAAAAGCAAAATAATATAAACAAACGAAAAAAAAACATACACAAACAACACTGAATATATTGATCCTGCGTGTTGTTATTGTTGTATACTTATGAACAGTTGGAAGTTCGTCACTAATTAAGGTGGCCGCGTTTATTTTTTTTATATATTCTGCTTTGTTACGATATTTGTGCCTTATATTCTTACACTAATACAAATTGAAATAATAATATATACAAATATTTTTTTGTTATTTAAAATTAATAATTTGATTTTTATTAAAATATAAAATAATTTTATTTGTTTAAATTATATTAAAATTTTTCGATTTTTTGAATTTTGTTTCGAAATTTTTCCCAAACCCTTTTAAACTTTGTCGCGAATATTTCTTTCAATTTCTCGAATTATAAGTGTTTGGACTTTTAGTTTGAACTTTCTATTTTTTCGATAAACTCTACTCTTTTGAGTTTTTATACTTTGGCCCTTTTTAAAGTTTTGTCTAAATTAATTAATTTAAATTCTTCGAACTCTTTTGCATTTTTTTCCCCCCGTAAATCAATTATAAAACCCGAATTTCTGATTTCAATAAAATGGCCGCTTTAAGGAATTTAAATAGAAATTATAACCGCTTAAGCGATTTGGAAAGCTTTATTCAGGCTATTCCACGAGAGGAACATTAGGTTCACTCTCTAGGTGTTCATCGGCAGGAGTTGACCCGTTTGTGGGAAGTCTTTCGTGACAGTTACGAAGACTTATTGGAAAATGCCGAAGACACCAAAGTCTCAACAAAGGACACGAAGGCCAAGTATATGTCGGGATATACCTTGTATTTTCAATCTGCCTCATTAATTGACGGATTAATTGATAGCCTTAAGAGTAAGGCCACGAAACCGATTACTAACACGATCCCGATTCACCTTCCCCCATGCGACACCCCAACCTTTTCTGGCGATTATGCTTCTTGGCCAACATTTAGAGATATGTTTTCGGCCATTTACGGCACTAACCCCCATATTAGCAATATCCAAAAGATGTACTATCTTTTGCAGAAAACTGAAGGTGAGGCGAGGGACATTATACGAACGTGCCCCATGACGAATGATGGTTTCGACATGGCTTGGCAGAATCTCGTCGATCGTTACGAGAATAAAAGATTATTAGTCAATTTTCAATTGAAAACTCTTTTCAACCTCCCTTCCATATCCAAGGAATCTGGCCCTTCCATTAAAAGTCTGCAACGGACAATTAATGACTGCATAACGAACTTGTCGTTGTTGGGCATCGAAACGAAAAATTGGGACATCATTTTCGTTTACATTTGCTCCACTAAACTCCCCGAACACACCCTAGGTCTTTGGGAACAATCTCAAGGTCCTAGCTCAGGCCTACCCAAGTGGAGCAAAATGGATGCGTTCCTGACTGCCAGATATCGAACTCTGGAATCAGTCTCGGACATTATCGGCAGCCATAATTTTACCCAATCTGCATTTCGAAATGATAGCCAAGGCATTTCTCATAGCCCCCGAAAATTAGGAACTTATAAGACTGTTGACCCGAATATACCTCAAAGAAAGTGTCCAATTTGCAGTCAGAACCACCCCATTCGTCTATGTCCGAATTTTTTGAGAATGACGGTTACTGATCGTTTATTAATCGTTAAAAGGCATAAATGCTGCACGAATTGTTTGGCAGCCTCGCATGGATTTAAAAAATGCCATAGCTCAAATGTTTGCTATATTTGCAAACAAAAACATCATTCGCTACTTCATCGTACCGAATCTTCCCCCCGGGAGGAACCGAGGACTGGAACTTACACCGCTAACCCTTCTACCTCAGATAGTTCTCCAGAAATCCCTCGGCCTTCTCCTGCACAAAAGCGAAATGAAGTGGATAATGGCGCATCTACATCCGCTGCTGCTCGATCTTTTCAAAACTTCGCCACCCGTTTACAGTCCACACCGTCTTCAACAGTTCTGTTAGGAACTGCCCAGGTTAATATAAAGCTGAATAATGCGATGTTTTCTACGAGAGCTCTGATAGACCCAGCGTCTCAAGCTACTTTCATCTCTCGAAAATTGCAACGGAAGCTAGATCTTCCAACTTATTCGGTTCCTGCTGCCACTGTTGTGGGCCTTAATGGCGCAGTGGTAGCAAACTCAACAAGAGTTTGTACTATTTCGTTAGGATCTCCTATTGATCCCTCGTTTAAATTGACCACGGAAGCATATGTTATTGAAAAGCTCACTGGTCAGTTACCCACATGCTCATTAGCGGAGCATGCTGATGCACCCGAACTTCCGTTAACAGAATTTAAGTATGCCCATATGGACTTGCTATTAGGTGGAGATGTATACTCCCAGATAATGCTGTCTGGAGTTCGAAAAGACCCCACAAACACTTTGATTGCCCAACAAACCGTTTTCGGTTGGGTTATGACTGGCAAAATACGTCAGTCAAATTGTCCCTTTAAGTCCAAATTCCCTACGGACTTGAGTCTTGGTCCATCTCGTAAAGGAGCGTTTGCTCAAAATTTGAGATCTGAGTATTACAGAACCTCGAGGTTAAAACCTAATACGAGGAAGTTATTGGGGAATACCCTTCCCTAGACTACTCGCCGATCTATGACTCTATTTTATTCTCCTCCTAACCCAGTTACTCTTTACCCCATCAAATCGTTATTAAATCACATCATTCATCTTTTCCTTTGAGCTATCCGAATTCCACTGGATTCCGAATTTTTGAAATTGTGAGACGCCAGCACCGCTAAAACTCTGGGTTCTCGTTGGAATGCGAGCATTGAAACATGTTTCTTCAAGCCAGCTCCAACGCCCTATCTCTCTATAGTCACAAACCGTTCTGTCTTGTATCAGATAGCCAAAGCTATCTGACCCCGTTGGGTGAGTGGCACCTATAATCGTATTCGCTAATATTATTATGCGACAAATTTTTAAAGGCAGAACAGATTGGGACTAATGTTTGGAACCCATGACGTTTAACAGATGGCTTGAGTTTGTCGATGATTACTCGTACATCGATCGACAGGATTAACATCCCCCGTTGGGTTAATTTTAACCCTCAGTGTGAAGTACTTCATGCAATTTGTGATGCTTCTAAGAAAGCATATGATGCCATCTGTATAGTAGAGTCCTAACCCCGTCTGGTGAATTTGTCACCCACTTGCTCGTTGCCAAAACAAAAGTTGCGCCTGTATAAGTGTAAACTTTACCCCGTTTAGAGCCCTGCGATGCAACTCTATTGGCAGAAAATGGTATTTTCACTTCATAAGAAGCTGAATCTTACCAGATCGGAAGCCTTTGTGGGACAGTTTCGACTATCGTTCTGTCCTGGCTTCAAAAACCCCCCGTGCCATTGGCTAACTTTTGTGGCATATCGAGTATCGTTTATCGTGGACCAGGTAGGCACTGACAATTGGAATCACGTGGAATCTCTACATGATGTTGTTACCCCTAACGATACGGAAATTTGATCGCATCTCGTGCTCCTTTCTAATCTAGAGCAATACTAATTCGGTCTCTCGTTTTCTGTTGTGCCTTTGTCGTTTTATTTACAGATAATCTAATATCGTAGGCTAATTGTCGAATGCCTAAGAAGCAAACAACTCGAAAAAGCTGGCAACAAAGAGAATTCACTCATGCAGCACACAAAGGAAGAGCGCAACCCACAACCAGGCTCATCTTGGAACCTGCTCATGGCTAACAAAAAAAATATTTCTTTTTTTTTCTATATTTTAACATTTTACCTTTATATAAGGAATTTGTATTATTATATCATGCTATTATTACCCCTGAATTGTTAACTTTGATCTCTGGCCAGGTGACTTCTCGGTCCTCTTGTTGCAATGTTGCAAGGGGGGCGGGATGTTCACGCTGGCCACCCTAATTTTAAGTCTTAGATATAAGTTTAGTTTAAGTGTATAAACCACCTCTGTTCTTACATTTATACTATTGTGAATGATATGAAAATAGAAAAGAATCAATACCCGATCAACCCCCAACCCGAAAGGTACGTTTGTTGTACTTAATAAATAATTATTTGATTATTAAAACTAATACTTTTGTATTTTTATTTACCCCCAATTCTCGCTAAATATTTTATTTTATTGCTTCCCCAATTCCCCCCGAAACACCTGAGAATCTGACAAGAATAACCTTTTTTGTACACTCTATACTGAGCATAAAGCATTGAATTTCTTTTGTAATGATGATGGCATTTGATATCAGTAACTAAGGCAACTGACTTGATTTCCAATACAGCTGCGACACACTAAGCTAAGCAATCGTAGTGAATAGGGACCTGAACAGATAATCCAGCAAAACCAACTAAGCTTACTCTCTACGCAATCCAATTAACATTAGCATCAATAAATACACTCACTTTCATTACTTTTCCAATTAAACACCCACCAACTCAAGCAAGGTATTCATGCATTAAAACTAACTAAACACAGTGTAGAGTGAACGTAAAACAAGCTAAATTAAGTCGCCTTACAGCAGGCAAAGCAAATTTCTATAGAAGTACAGCGCAAAGAGAAACAAAATGTAACTGATAAACAGCAAATGGCCTAAGCAACCTGTTACCTAAGCAACCTTTTGAGGCACACACACCGAATCAGATTTGAAATTTCTGTAGCAACACACACAAATCTGTAAACTCACATACTTACACACACAAAACGAAATCAAAATCCGGTAAATGTTTAGACAAATAATAACGGGAACTACAACGGAGAGAAAGAGTGAACACCATAAACCAAGAACTAGACAATGATGCTGGAAACCATTATACAGTCTGAATAAATATGATGATGATGATGAGCACCACAAGCAGCTTAACATTCATTATGATGTCCATAATGAGCATCGCATTTGTGATCAAATGATTATTGTAAAATTCCTTCATTGTTTTCGCTGATGAAAGCGGGGAGAAGATGGATTTGTTGAAACAAATTTTGACAGGAGCTTAAATTTTTAATGAGAAACAAGAGATGAAAAGGAAAAGATAAACTTACACGAATTTCTAAGAATATCAATGGAATACTGTGGGTTTGCAAAAATTATGGTTTACAACACTCCCATACTCCCATTCAAATGATAATTATTGTTTTCACTGTAGAAATTAAAGATTTTTTTTAAAGCAAATGAAGTTGAACAATTATTTTAAAATTGTGCTTAAAAACAAACACTTGCATGTGATAATGTTTCCTGTAAACGTTTTTCATCAATTTTTTCCAAAGAAACTTTCTTTAAAATTTTATGCTGAATATCAATCATAACAAAGCAAGCGAAACCTTATCACAATAATTCACCGTAAAAACTTTGAAAGAAACAGAGAGAGAGCTCAAGAGAGAAAAAATGGTGTTTGTATGTTGCATGCTGTAACACATGTTGGTCCTAAAAGATATCACTCATACGTACATATACTTACACTTTAACACATTCACCTTGTACATCCATTTTTTAACAAAGTAATGAACTTGATTGTGTTCCTTTATTATTGTTGTTGTCATATTTTGTCGCTGTTTGTTTGTTTGTTGGCTATATGAACGACTGCTGTCTTCTTACATGGTATATTTCGGCCTTATTATGAGAAAGCATATGTTCATATGTGAGCATGTGTGAGTAGTTTCGTTACTATAGCTGCTGTTGTTATTATTATTATTTCGTTTCGCGTCTTTTATCTTTTTCTGTTGTTACTGTTGCTATTGCTTTGCTGTAGTGCTTGTATTATTATGTCGTCTTTGTTAATAATCGTGTGCCATTATGGTTCTCTTATATATTTCTTCTGCTCTCATAGTGTGTGTATTTTTTGCTACTCACTGAGCGACATCCAGCATATGTGTGGTGGCTCCTATTTATTTTATTTTAAATGAATGCGTGTGTGCTCTGCTAATTTTTTTTCTTTTCTGTTGCCATTGTAACTGATTAGAGTTGTTATTCGCTTGCTTTAATTCAATGACGAGGCTGTTGTTATCCTTGACTGGTAGCCAAAGTGGCGGTTAAAATATTTCTCTTTAAAATAAAATAACGATTGAATTTATATTCTGAAAGGAACAATACTGGCATTATAACGTTAACACCCGAAAAAAATTCAACACCATTCGAAGATTATAGGCACTATTGTGACTATTACTCGAGCTGTAAGGAAACCAGTTTACTTGGCTGTGTGGCATTTTGATTCTCTTTTACCAAAACTCTCTCAATATTAATTGTGCTGTACATGTAATTGTAGTTCGTCCATCTGATAAGAAACAGTGATATTTTTTGCTTTAAATTTAAATTCCACAAATCTTGACCTTGAAATCTTAAACCAACTATTCTCATAATAAAAAATCATGATAAAAACATGCTTAAGCCGCCTGAATGTATCAAATAAAGTATGGAGTAATGATTTGTTTGTACTTTTTTGTAAATTTTCTCTCTTACTCCTTTTCTTTCTAATATGATTTGTTTACCCTTTAGTCAGCGGATGGAATGAGGTTACTTTCTCTTTCTTGTGTACGTAAAAAATCATTGACATATGTTAGTGTATGTCTGTTGCTTGTTATTTTTAAACGCCATGATTTATTTCCAATTCAATTTAATTTGCCGAAGAACCACCACAAATGAAGATTTGATTTCTCTAAGCTCTGTTACACTTTTCCTATGATTGTTGTTGATTTTTCTGCTTTGCAAGCGTTAAAATTTCTCACATTTTACGAGTGAAGATTTATTTTTTTCTTTTCTTGTCTTATTGCTCAAAATTTCATTTTCCATCACATATTTACAGCTTTTTCATGAGACCTCTTTCTTTAGAAAGTCAAGGAAAACATTGAAATAAATCGATTTGTGGCTCGTTTTTTTTTCAGTTGATAGACGCATTTTCATTTGCAATAAATTTGATTACATGGAGGCAAAGGAAAAGGCCTGCAGTGCAAAAAATTTAATTTAAAAAAAAAAAAAAAAAAATGAAATTATAAAAAAGCTAAAAAGTCTTCATCATTTTTATTGAAAAAAAATTTTGATGAAGAATACTTTGATATTTTATAATATTCTTGAAAAATATTAGAAAGGATTGTAGTCTTTCAAAAATAGGAAATTAATATCGTTTTTACTTTAATATTCAGAGGAATATGAAATTTAAAAATCAACATCGTTTTAAAATTGTATTCCTGTTGTAGCATGTCGTTTAAATTAAAAAAAGATTTTCAAAAATTTCATTGTCAGTCACTTGTTATTTCTTATTATTTGCGAGAGTGACACTTTGTCAGCACTTCCTTTTAAGTTGACAACATGGTTGTGATCTAAAAATAAATTTTTGAAATCGTTTTAAAGCATTTTATTTCACTTTTCCGATTAATAAAACGATTGTAAGTAGGCTGTGCTGATTTAAAGTAAGAAAAACCAAAGTTTCGCAAGCTTTTCTCTCATTACAATTGTTTGTTCAAGTAAAACGTAGACTCCCATCTATGCATTGAAGCATTTAAATAAATTGCCAACTAAATTAATTCCTTAAGCATTCTTTACGAAGTTTTTTCACACACTCCCTTACACAAATGGTAAGAAACTGCTCAGCCTCCACCCTCCTTGATGACATTATTAACATTAACTTGTTACACTTTAACTTCTGTCTACACAATACATGCACGTGCCTTTTACCTTAGAGACTATGTCTATGCATTGTAATATAAATATACTCAATAAACACCAGATGTAAGGGGTAACGATGTCCTTGCCAACTGTTCCTGTTGCTGTTGATATGGCAAAAGCGTACCCAGCCGTAACCATCATACAATTGTTTATTTTATATTCCCTTTCATTTCGTTGTTCCCAGCGTTGTTCCATGTGTTTTGTGTTTCAAAAGCTTAACGTTATAAAAAATGAAGTGGAGCATATGATAAAACTAAGGCTGGATGTACTTTATGGAGTGATAAAGAAAATGGAAACTAAACAAAGGAAAAAAGGAAAATTTTTACATGGAAAAATAATTTACGCGGATAAAAAATTCTGAAGAACTTCACATAAGAAATACGGCCTATTTAGTTCAACTCCAGCAGAAAAAGCACAATTAAAAACCTTTGAAAACAATTTAAAAAATATGTTCTTAATTTCATTTAGAATTTTAAAACAAAAACACAATTTATTTTTAATTATTTTAAATGTTTAAACTTTTATTTTATAAAAAAAATTATTTTGTTTTTAAAATTCATTAATTTCACCTATAAAATCCATTTATTCTGAGGTCTTATGCCATGTTCGCACGGCAGCAATTTTTCGTAATTCGCTCTCTCATTCGCAATTCAACACCCAATTATGTGCTAAATTACGTCATTCGCCAACCAAAATTTTGTGAGCGAATTACCCAAATTGTGTGTAATCCAATTTCTATTACCCTGTGGATTACTTAAAAATCAATGTAATCTCTAAATTTTATCGTATTTTTGCCATCACCAACTGTCAAAGCACAAAAAATATAAACAAAAAATATTGTAAACAATAAACAATAATGGAATCCAAAAATAATATTTTAAAAAAGTATTATTTATAAGAAAGTTATTCGCGAAATTAGCGGAGGAAGCCACTATGTGTGTAGAAAACCTTTTGAAAAGTATTTGCAGCTTTTGAAGAAGCTGTATGAAAAATATTAATAATAATTTAGTAATAAAAAGAAGAAGAACTGTAAAAAAGAATTACAAAACTACCGTGTGAACATGATAATTCAAATAAGTAATTCAAACAGAGAGCGAAGTAATTCGAAGGCTCGTGCGAACATAGCATTAATCAATTTGTTATAATTAAACGCCTGTGGTTTCCATTCTGTTCTTAAACTTACACAAGATCCTTTAGAAGACGAAACGAAAATCTCATTTATTTTTTGCGTATTTTTCCATTTGAGTTTACTTTTCTCTTTTACTGGAAATATTTCTGAAAACACCGTTTTAAGTAATATTATGCTCGTGACGTTTCTGTCGCTCTCCCACTCTGTCTCTCTTTGTAACTTTACACTCGACTGTCTTTTGTTGTAATTTTCTTTTGGTGTTTTCTTGTTAATAATTTTTCTTATATTCATTGTAATTATAACAAAAACAATAACTATCGTTATGACTTCGTCTTACGTTTTCTTTAAAGTTTTTGCAAAACTACTGTGTTGGAGGATGAGCAGCTGAGAGAGAGAGTGGATGTAAAAGAAAACACTACAGGACTATATTTGTATGTGTTTATGTGTTAGTAGGTATAGACTTACAAAAAAATGTAAACAACTATCAAGAGAATACAAGTAAAGAGTAAGTAAAAGTGAAGCCTGCCATAATAAACAGTTATAAAGTAGCAGCAGCAGACACAGCGTAAAATTAATTTAAAGTATCAACACAAAAGCAACGCAAACTTTCAAATGTAAAATAATAAAACATGACATTCAACTAAACGATGGTTAATTTTGTTGTTCTTCTTTTTGTTGACGTCGTTTATAATATTTCATCTTTTGAAATAATTCTTGTTTTTGAAATGCATACATAAGTAGGAAGCATTACAGGGTGGTGGCATAACAGATTCCTCAGACAGATTTCTTTAAAAACAAATTGTTTTGCTTTTAAAAAAGTTTTTCTGTATTAGCGATGATTTCAAAATAATTTTTGATTTTATTTTTAAAAATTTTCATATTTATTACGTAACTGTAGGCTGTAAATTTATTAATTTTCCTTCAAATTAAAATTTTCCTCCAAAGAATTGAAGTCATTTTTAGCCTTTCGTGTTTCATATTCAATATTCGTGTTGTTTTCCAATCTCGAGTTGTAAATTAAATTTTTTTTAATTAAAAATTTGTTGTTCTTGTGTTATCATTATCGATTATCATGTCGTGTTTAACAAAATTAAATTGAATTTTTTTCTTTGTGATTTTTTGCTTTCGCGTCAAGTTAATAAACTTTTCGATAAAAATCTTTCACAAGAAAACTCACAAAAATTTTGTTATAAAAATCATTAATTTTTATCGTGTATGGCAATAACATATTTAAAGTCTAAGAAACGTTGAAAGAAGCCAAAAGGAAACCGAACAGAACTTTTATAATTCTTATGTTGTTCTTGTAAAAATTTATTTGTGTGTCTCTTATTAAATGTGAAGTAAATTTCCTTTGCCACAAAAACCTCATTTGCTGCACATGTGTGGCGTTCGTGTTCTTATAACAAAACTTTATATTCAAACTCTTCAACTGCTTCCACTCCCATCCTTCTCTTGCTGTTACAAACCAGAAGTGGTTTGACAGTTCATTTGTGTTCCACATTAAGAGTAAATGCTGAGGTTTTCTCCAAATTGTTTGCGTTTAAAGAGTTTGCCTACGTGTTGTGCTGAGTTGTGTTTGTTTTCATTGTTATCGATGGAAAAATGTTTAGCGTTCAAACCGGAAATTACTTTATTTGTATACAAATAGACAGTCGAAGGCAGAGAGGAAAAATATAAATAGATTCTGGAAGAATTATGGTTAAAGTAAAAAATCAATATAATGTTGAAGTCTTTGTTGAAGGGTTTTTATGTTTAATTTATAATTTTAAGTTTTTAATTTTGAATTTTCATTTAATAACACAGAATTATTGGGAAATATGATTTTAAAATTAATTAATTAAGCCTGCAACCCTTTCCATACAGTTTTTAAAATTTTTTTTTACCCATAAAAGTATGCCGTATTCTGTTACTTCACAGTTTATTACTCAACAGTTTTTTAAGCCGCTTAAATATTATTCAATAACAACGGCAGTTACATTTAATGCTCGTAATGAATGATGATAATGATGATAAAAATGGAAATGAAATTGAACAAAAAAAAATATGTTTTAAAAACAAAACTTTTATTTCTTCTTTTTTGTTGAAACAAAAAAAATATGTTTTTAATTTAAAAAAATATCTGCTCTTCTACCTCTCCATCAAAGTTTGCTAGCAAGTGTATTAAACAGTCCGTTAATCTGTAAATTACAACAGCAATAGCATCAACAAAAACAGTAAAAATATTAATTGATAACCGCCTCAATATACACAACATTATTTTTTCAATTGCATACTTTCAGGAGAATGGAAACATTTCATAACTTATAAACTGAATGCAGGTACCTTTATTTTTCAGACTACAGGTTGCTACAGCGTATTTTACTCTTAAAGTTACATACCGTTGGTCTCATGTAGAAAGGCCCTAACTCACATTTTTTTCGAAACTGATTTTTTTTGTGATTCCAATGCATTTTACACCAATACACATTGGAATCACAAAAAAATCAATATCGAAAAAATTTGAGTTAGGGCCTTTCTACATGAGACCAACGATACATTTTTGTTACATAGTTTTGTTATCGAAAATTTTCTATAGAAATTTTTTTTATCGAGAATTTTCTATAGAAAGTTTTGTTATCGAAAATTTTCTATAGAAATTTTTGTTATCGAAAATTTTCTATAGAAAGTTTTGTTATCGAAAATTTTCTATAGAAAGTTTTGTTATCGAGCAATTTCTATAGAAAGTTCTGTTATCTAAAATTTTCTATAGAAAGTTTAGTTATCTAAAATTTTGTTATCGAAAATTTTCTATAGAAAGTTATGTTATTGAAAATTTCCTATAGAAATTTTTGTTATCGAAAATTTTCTATAGAAAGTTTTGTTATCGAGCAATTTCTATAGAAAGTTCTGTTATCTAAAATTTTGTTATCGAAAATTTTCTATAGAAAGTTATGTTATTGAAAATTTTCTATAGAAATTTTTGTTATCGAAAACTGAGTTTTTACGCTTTGTTTTGTTAACGAAAATTTAATTTAGAAGTAACGTTCTTGTTTAATTTTTCCATTTTAAATCCGTGGATGGTTTATGTGTTGTGCAGGAGAAACTTAAACAAATATCAACAACCTGGATATTTTGGCTATGAAAACCTATACATTTTCAATAAATGTCATTCGTTCTTATGGCTTTAGAAGGTTTTTAAAAACATTAAATAGGCCTTGACATCATAAATAAAAAGTTTCGAAATGAAACAGAAAATTATTGACAATATTGGTGGTAAAGAAAACACTTAAGTCGTGATACACACTCTTTCCACATACAACTAAGCATACTTATTCAATTCCAATGTATGGTTTTATGTTATTCTTAATAATAATTTCTAATTTTCCTTATTGTTTCGTATTTAAAAACACATTTTAATAAACTCTCTACCTCCTATGTAACTCGAGTTATTATTTCCAAAAGAGAATCTCTTGAGGCATAAAGAAACACGAGAATTTTTCTTCTCTTTCCCTATTTGTGTCAAACTCGAGTATACATACGTGGTAAATGTAACTGATAACGGTAAATACAAAATATTTCTTTTCATTACAATTGAGCAGTTTTTCCCGGAAGAAATTATTTCAATATTATTTTTTTTAATTTATTCGATAAGACAATAAAAAAAAACAACATAAGAGATAAAGAGAGAGAGGAGAGAATTATACGAGTAATATTATTGTTGCTGTGCCTGTATTATTGTAGTTGTTGCTATACAAAGCAGTTAAAGCAAGGATGAGCTAGACGTCACGCAGCCTTATTTGATTTCAAATAATGGTTTGGTTTGCTATACACGCTGTTGTTGTTATTTTTCCTTTTGATTTGCTTTTTAATGGCCTCGATAAAGACTGGCCCCTTTTTTCCTAACGAGCACTCAACAGTATAGCAACAAGTATTTTATAAACATAAAAATGTAGGGGGAAATAGAGAGAGAGAGAAAGTATGTATATAAATTTGTAAAAGAGATTGTATTTGTTATACACTCTCCAAAGACATGTGCTAGAGTTTGATTCAAGGTTAATGTAATTTGCATAAAGTTAGCCTAGAGACCAACAGGTAGAAATCCTTGAGCTTTTAGAACAAATGCTTTCTCTTTTCTTTTTTTCTACTGAATTTCTAAGCCTTTAACAGAAGCAACAGTTAAAGCTTTTAGAGCGCATGTGAATACAAATATGAAAAGCTTTTAGTGCCCCTGAGTACAAGTTTTAATGTTACAAAAAACAAGGAGAGAAAGTCTTTTACATTTTTGATTTCGTGTTTTTTGTTTTTTTTTTGTTTCGTTTTTCAAACGATTTTTAAACAGAAAAAACAGAAATTCTTCAAAGCATGTACAACACTTATATTTAACACGACTAGTGTTGAGACTTGTTAAATAAGCTTTTTGTTGTTTTCATTATAACGAGAGCATCAAATGTAAAAGGAGAGAGAGTAATTTCTATTTATAATTGTAACACAATGCTTTCACATGTAATGTAAGGCAAGAGTGTTATAAAAAAGAATGTTATAAAAAGTGTTATAAAGACTATGAGAGACAGAGAGAGTGAGAAAACAAATAAACTTCTGATAGGCATTGCAAAATTTTTCAATGTCTCATTGCATTCAGTTTTAATTAGACTTTCGTTTAAGAAAGTAGTGTTTTGCGATCAACCAACCAATAAATCTAGCTGTTAATCGCGAGTAACTGTAAACGTTTTTGTTTTAATAAAGCAACAAGTAGTAGAAAAAGAAATAAACGCAATTATTTTTTGCGTAGTTTTGTTGGTAGAAAAATCATTTACAAGTAATTTTATGTGGAAAATATTGTTTTTAAATTTAATTAGTTATTAAACAATTGGAAAATTATAAATAAAATACAAGTTTATGTGCCAAAGAAAATATAATCAAATTAAAATTAAGTGATCAAAAAGAAAAAGTGAATTAAAAGCAAAAAAATTAAAAGCAAAAAAAAAAAAATGTGAGAACTTTATTACTCAGAAATAGAAGAAAAATATTGTTGTTGTTGTTGTTTAGTTTTTACAATTCGAAAACCGGTTTAACTTGTTTTTGTTGTCGTTTAGTTTAACCCCTAATAGCCGGTTATTAGGGTTGCCGAATTATAAATGAATTTCAATCAATTTTGTAATAGATGAAAGGAAAAAATTTTATTCTTGTTGTCCCTTAAGTCTGTTACAAAGGTGATGGAATTTATTTACAATTCGAGGACAATAATAAAAAAAATAGTGTGAAAAAAAATTTAATTTTTCTTTTCTTTCTAATTTTAAATATAACAGTTTTAAAACAAAGATTTATACAGAAAATAAAAATTTTAAATTATAAAAGTGCTACAACTCAGTAAAATGTGTAAGCGGTTGCCGATATTATTTTTGTCCTGCGAAGTAGAAAAAAATCAGGAAGCCAGTCATGAAAACCCTATCACAATGTAAGTACAGTTTTATTTATTTATTAACCCTTTCGTGACAGATGCCGGAAACCTGTCATGAAAACCCTATCACTATATAAGTACAGTTTTATTTATTTATTAACCCTTTCATGACTGATGTCGAGTATATACGGCTGTCACTTATTGGTCCATAGAGGCTGATGCCAGAAATACACGGCAGTCATTTATTTTTTCAATTAAGTTTTCTCGAATGATGCGGTTGACGCCGTGTTAATACGACATTTACTTGTTGGTCCACAGGGACCACAGAGCCGTGTGTTTGCAGCATCCATTTATTTGTTTTCTTGAACGATGCGGTTGACGCCGTGTAAATAAGACAGTTACTTACTGGTTTATAGAGATTGATGTCAAAAATGTACGGCAGTAATTAATTTCTTCACTTAAATTTTCGCGAACGATGACGCCAATTTCTGTCGTAGTTGCAAAGTGTGATACAGATGCGCCGTCGCGAAAGGGTTAAAACCAGTCAATGTATATACAGTATGTATGTATGTACAGTGTGCGTCAAAAGAAACTGTACATTACACAAAATATATACTTTAACAAATTACCGTTATTTTTTTCTTTAATTGTTGTATTGCCAGTTTTTTAAATTGAAAAATAAAATTACAAAAAATTTCGAAATATTATCAAATTTTTTCGTGCACTCTCCTTAAATGTTAAAAGTTGAGTTTGGTGATTGTTAAAATTTTATCCATAGTGTACAGTTGCTTTTGACGTTCACTGTAATATTATATTAAAAATATTCTTTCAAATTAAAATCAATTTTTAAATTTATTGAAAACATTTTAAATGACGTTGTTGTTGAACTCCAAGCAACAAAGATAAATTGCAGACTCATATGCAAAAAATATACATGAAAAATCAAATTTTAATTACAAATATTGTTAGAAATGAAAAAAAAAATACAAATACAAAATACAATTAAAATTTATTCTACAACAAATGAAAAAACAAACAAAAACAAGAACATAAAAATTTTAGAAACAATTCTTTGTTTTTATTATAAAATTTCTATCAAAAAAAATGTTTTTACAATATTTCTATCTCCTATTATTTTTCCATAAACATAGAAATAACTGTAAATAGTCTCTTGTTTTTCCAACACAGCAAACATCAGATCATAAAATATTTACGGTAAACAAAAATTTCATTCTCTTACTCCCTTTCTTTCTGTCTCTCTCTCTCTCTCTCTCTCTCTCTCTCTATCTCTCTTGCTCTTTTAAAACAGTATTATAAAAAAAAAACTTACATAAAAAACATACTCATTTGAATATGCTGTGCTTATACTCTTAAGCAGCACAGCCACGATCAAACCAGATTGATCAATCTGCCATTTTTGTGATTGTATTGGTAAAACTGTACTCACACGTACAGAAAACTGTCCTCACACGTACACACTGAGAAGAGATTGAAGAATATCAAAATACTTTTGATTTTCGCTACCTGCTCCGCAGAAATTGGAAGCAAATTTGATGTGTGTGCGGGCAATTACTTCAAATTTCATTTTTCTGCAGATTTCGTAGGAGAAACATCGCCATCTGGTTCGCGGATGTTTTGAAAATGTGTAGCAGAAAATGATAATAAAAATAATAAGAAGTGGATGTTTTGTTTTTGTATATGTATTTTTGTATTTATTTATGATTCGTTATGATCGTTCCTTTATTTTTACTAACTTTGTTTTGTAAAAAAATAATAAAAATTATTTTATTTATAAAATTAAGTCCATTAATAATTTGTTTTAATTGCTTTTATATTATATTTTAAAATCTTGTTTATTTTTCCATAAGTCTCTATAACAATGCGACCAATTGCTCGTTCCGAAATAGCGCTGACAAATTTTAAATCAGAAAAGAAATTGCCTGTAGCAAGAAAACGCAATGTTATAGATAGACGTTGATTCGGAGAGATGGCGTCACACATTTGAGTATCTTCTTCTTAAATTTTGGGGCCAACCAAATTTAGAAGTTCCTCATATGTGCCTTCATCCATCTGTAAAAAGTTTTGAAAATCATTTGGATAACTCAATTTGAGTTCATTGAGAACATTTTGGTGCGTAAATGCATCCCTTTTCTTCAACCACTCTTTCATCCAAAGACCCTTCGCAGTTTCCTTTTTTTGTTTTTTTAATTGCCTGCGCCAGGGCAATGACTATGAAACAATCATTTGTCATATTAAAAGAAAAAACTAAAAAACAAACAAAAACAAAACAATCTCCTAACCAAAAGCCCATATGTTCTTTCAGAAAACCTAAAAAAAAATGTTTGCAAAAAAAAAGAAAACCATAAAAGAATTTTTTCCGATGACAACCATGTGATGTTGTCTTCTCCACAACATTTTTAAAATGAAATTTGAAGGCTGAAATTTGATGTGTTGCTGTGCTGAGTCAAACAAATATTACCAACACATATGCAAAATTTGAACACCAGAATTTGAACGTGGCCGAGGCACTTAACACATAAATTCTTAAAAAAAAAAATACAGACGGTTATAGAGAGAACACAAATAAATGCCTTCTATTTTGCTGTTCTTTACAATTGTAGAAATTTTATTATTTCTACACCCTTGCCCATTACACTGTTTTGTGTTTTGTTTTTTATAAAACATTGTTTATCTTTATTAAATTGCATTACAACTCAGTTTTCTTGTTATTTTTCTCTCCATGTCTCTATAGTTTTTGTTGCCCTTTATTACAAAGCCTTTAAAAGTATAACGGATGTTAAATACTATAAATAAAGGCCTCAGGAGACGATCAAATAAAATCATCAACGCCTTATATGTGTGCGTGTTATCGTTATACACATATACGTTGTCGGCTTTGATTGATGAAAATCAAAAGATTTTGATTTTTTCATTTGATGAAGTTTTATTTGATCGTCTCCAACTCTGATTGCCAAGCATTTTCTCATTTGCTACGATATCGTCGTAATGAACACATCATCCATGCGCGGATAAACAAACAAATATTTTTTTATTGCGAATAATGTAATAGTAAACGAAGAATTATTTTTTTTATTGTGAATATATATTTTGTGTGTATATTTTATTTCTTTTTATTGTGAATATATATTTTGTGTGTATATTTTATTTTTATATTTTTAAGAAGTTAAATTGTGTTTGGTAAACGTTCGTACTATCATTGAGAAATGCAAAGATGAAAAAAAATTATATTAGAATTAATTGCAAAATATCAATGTTTACCAGCGTTGTGGAATTTAAAACTGGAGGAAACAGGAATAGAGAAGAAAAAGGAAAACAATATGAAATTTTCATCCAAAGATTTTTCTTTTTTTCATATTTTCCTTTTTATCTTAAGAAAATTGTACAATATGTTAAAAGCAATAAATAAATCGTCATCCGATAAAGGCACTTTGCGAAGCGCACACTACAAAATCAAAATGCAAATGATGATTGAAGAATTTATTTGAACGTCCCCTTTCATACGTCAATCACACGACACTCACACTTATGCATTATTTGATGAAATTATTTGATCGTCTCCTGGAGCCTTAAGTTGTCCTACAACTGTAATGCTGCTCCTCTTCTCTGTAGTCTCCAGTGATACACTCCCTTCTGTCTCTCTCTCTCTCTCTCGCTCTGTTTAACTCTCTTAATGTAACTGCAATGTGCATACAATAAATAGTACATGCTTGTATCATACTCTAGTAATTGATGTGTATAGAGGACTGGACATTTAGAATTTACAATTTCAGTCGTTTCTGTTTATAACACAAGTCATCAGTACTTAGGTAGAGATGTTATTGCCATTGCTGTGTAGTCTTGCGGGAATATAGTTGAATGTGTAATGCTGTTAGTAGTTGTTGTTATTATAGTTAACTGCACGTAAAATGTTTCAAATGTTACTCCACGTTGAATAGCATCTAGAGGACTCAATGCAAGAGAGAAAGAGAAAAGAGCAATTGAAAACAGTAAATAGTACAATAAAGGGATTTTAAAGCAATTCTTATATGTATGCATTTAAATTAAGTATATTTTTCCTGAATGTTTATCTATAGCAAAAATTTTTTATAGGAAATTGATCGATAACATAAGCTTTCTACAGAAACTTTTCCGATAACAACAATTTTCTATAGAAACTTGTTCGGTAACAACAACTTTCTATAGATATTTGTTCGATAACAACAATTTTCTATAGAAAAGTGTTCGATAACAACAATTTTCCATAGAAACTTGTTCGATAACAATATTTTTCCGTAGAAACTTGTTCGATAACAACAATTTCCTATAGAAACTAGTTCGATAACAACAATTTTATATAGAAACTTGTTCGATGACAACAATTTTCTATAGAAACTTGTTCGATAACAACAATTTTATTTAGAAATTTTTTCGATAACAACAATTTTATTTAGAAATTTTTTCGATAACAACAATTTTCTATAGAAACTTGTTCGATAACAACAATTTTATTTAGAAACTTGCTCATAACAACAATTTTATTTAGAAATTTTTTCGGTAGAAACTTGTCCGATAACAATAATTTCCTATAGAAACTTGTTCGATAACAATAATTTCCTATAGAAACTTGATCGATAGCAACAATAATCTATAGAAACTTGTTCGATAGCAACAATTTTCTATAGAAACTTGTTCGATAACAAAAATTTCCTATAGAAACTTGTTCGATAACAAAAATTTCCTATAGAAACTTGTTCGATAACAACAATTTCCTATAGAAACTACTACGATAACAGCAATTTTCTATAGAAACCCGTTTGATAACAACATTTCTCTATAGGAACCTGTTCTATAACAACAGTTTTCTATAGAAACTTGTTCGATAACAACAGTTTTCTATAGAAACTTGTTCGATAACAACAGTTTTCTATAGAAACTTGTTCGATAACAACAATTTTCTACAGAAACTTGTTCGATAACAACAATTTTCTACAGAAACTTGTTCGATAACAACAATTTTCTATAGAAACTTGTTCGATAACAACAATTTTCTATAGAAACTTGTTCGATAACAACAGTTTTCTATAGAAACTTCTTCGATAATAACAGTTTTCTATAGAAACTTCTTCGATAACAATAATTTTCTATAGAAACCCGTTCGATAACAAAATTTCTCTATAAGAACCTGTTCGATAACAATTTTCTATATAAACCTTTTCTATATAAAAAAAGTTTACCGCACAAAATTTGTCGATTACAACAGACTTTACAGGACTTTTTACTGTGCCTCTTCTACTATTAAATTCATAACAAAAGTCATATTCAGCTGTCATATGTGTTCCATTTACATATGCTGGTGAATATTTCCGTTACTATCAGTCAGTTTGTTTGTGAGACTTTTTTGTCATTTAGCGTTCATTGCCCTGTGTATTGTGCTGTGTGTGCCACGGTCGTTTTAATATACATTATATATAACATCCCTCCTGGGCTGATTCTTTTTTCTTTTTTGAATTTAAAGAGAAATTTGAATATTTAGTTTAAATTTTTAAAAGAAAAATATGTTGGTGTGGCAAAAAAAAGGATATATGGATGGATCCTTTATGCTTGAAGAATTTAATCAAATGTTTTTCACTGCTTATATTTCAAACACTTTTATGTTCGTTTTGTGTTAAGTTAGTGTGTTTTTCTCTCAGGAAATTAAGTCATCCTTCAACTAAAATGTTGCTGCCTGCCATTCAGGCTTTTTTTTCTTTGAAATTAATGTTGCCATGTTTTTCTTTAAACTTTTCCTTACAAATATTTTTTTTTGTAACTTTTTCTACAAAGTTTTTCCATTTCCCTAAACTTTTTCCTTCTTCTTTTGTGCCTTTTTTTGTTTTGCCACAATATTTATTAACAGTCTATGAAGAATTTCCTTAACAAAGATACTTTATAAAACCATTAATAACGTTAATTTTATCATTTTATCTTTATACAGTTTGCCATGCATTTGTTTTCTCCTTGTTCTTCTTTTTTTTGTCTCTCTCACTTACAGCAAGTTAAGCCATTTAAACTTTTCTCCTAAAAGTGTGCCTTACTAAAGAAAAAATCTGAAAGGCTTATCCTTCTTATACAAGTTTTCACACAAAGCTTGTGTTTTGTTTTGTTTTTATTTAAAACAATTTCTGGTGTATTTCTACAAAATTGTGTTTAAAAGTGTTGCCATGTGGAAGAATAAGTTTTCCAAAAAAAAATTACAAAAAATGTAAATAAAGCCTAAAAGTAGACAAAAGTTTTTACTACAAAATGCAAAAAAGGCGAGGTATGAAATAGAGCCCATAGTTTTTTTTAATGCGAAAACATTTTAAATAGTAATCAAAACTTTTCGAATTTGTTGTTTAAAACTTAAAATGTTAGCGGTTGATTGTACTGTATTAAAAGCATAGTTTAGGAGGAGTATCCTAAAGGGATTTTAATTTAAGCAAGAGATGTTATAATTAATGAAATCCATCAACAATTTTTCAATCAAAACGGAAGAACTAAAGTTAAAATAAAGAAAAACTATAAAATTTAATTTAAAACCTAATTTAGAAAGTGGAAAATATTATTTACTATTTAAGCACCTAAAAATAGGCAATAGAATCTAACAATTGTTACAGTTTTTAATAAAGTGTTTTAAAAATCAGAACTTTTTTGTTGATAAAATGATGATTAACTCCTATTCCTCGTAGCAGATTCTGAAAGCACCACTCACCGATAAGTACGTCTCCTTAAAAGTCTTCCAATTTTTTTCCCTCTGGTTTTAAAGCAAAGTTTGCTGTCATAACTCTGTTAGACAGATTTTATGAGAATCTTTTCAAGGCAGTTTTATTTTTCTCTCAGAGTTTTTGCTGGATAACTGCTAAAAAGAAATCGCCGAAAGCGATAATTTGTTTTTTTAATTTCGTTTTGCTCGAGATGTCTGAGCCGGGCGTTGAACCACGGGCTGTCGTCTAACAAGTCAATACATTACTGTTGAACTAATTTGATTCAGAGTATGTTGGCCATACATGGAATTTCTGTTCCTAAAAGTATGCTCTATTTTTTATAATATTGATTAACTATTTTTTATATGGAAATCTGCTATTTTTAAATGTTTTTTTGATTGTCTATAAGCTCAAATGACTGTATACGTATTTAATTTTAATGTTCATTTAAAAACATGTTTTAAATATAAATTTTATTTTCTGCTACTTAACGCGCTTTTACACACAAAGCTGCTTTTCTCACTATCTTTATCTATTTAGACGTTCATATACATACATACACTACAAAACTACTCCTTTAGCAGTTTTCTTAATATTGTCCCTAAAAGTATGTTAAAATTTGCTTCCAAAAATTTTTTTAAACTCTCTTTTGCATCTATTTCTGGTTTTAATAGTAATAATAATTTAGCTATTTACATACATATCCACACATATAACTGTGTATACTGTATTTCATTTAAAAATATAAATTTTATAATAAAATATTCTTACTTCGCCTAAAAATATGCTTCTAATTTGTGTTAATATTCATTAATCCTATTTTGCTGCGATCTTTGCTAATAAAAATTTGTTTTTCTGTACATACGAACATAGCATTTTCCTTATTTAATATCAGAAAATGATTTTTAAATACATTTTATATTCTCTTGCTCCTATAAATATTCTTTAACTTTTTTCATTATCTCTATTAACTCTCTTTAATAGCCATCCCTTTTTTAGTGTTTGACTTTTGCAAGATATAAATCTCTACTGTCAAACAAACGGACACGCTCCCAAAAACCTCATTTAGAAGGTTTTTTTCCCTTTGTTTAATAAATATTACAGACATTCCAGCAAGGATAGTGTGTGTAAGGAACTTATAAATATAGGAGTGCGTGTAAGTTATTGGGTTAAACGTGCTTTAGTTATGTGACGCTTACGCTTCAATAGACATTTTCACTCAATTACACATTTAAGACTGAATATAATACATACGCACACAGATACACTTAGAAATACGAGCACGAAAAAATACCGACGGAATATTATTAAGCAGAGATAAACACTCAAACCATTCCCTCTTCTCTTTTTTTAATAAAGTGAGAGCCTTTCTTTTGGGGTTTGTTTACACAATACCATCCAATTACGCTCAAACTGTCGGTTACCAAATAAAAAAATATACATTTGTCTGAAATTAATATTCTGTTTCTATAAGGCGAATACTTTAAGACGAACGTTTGTTTGTATGGAAAAATACTCAATTTAATTGTGTTTGCCATACAAACAGACGTACGCATGAGACAACACGTCTTACAGAAACAGGGTATAAATAATTTGTAACTGTGTGTATCTCTATTGGCTGTAGCAGTACTCATACCCTTTATTCTCACTCTCTAGCTCTCTGTTTACATTCGTTTAATATTCATCAGTAGCGATCTGCGAATACGCTCATTGCCTTTACCCGAAATAGGAAGCGAAGTAAAGTTCCTTATTCTCTTTTCCTTTGAAAACACACAATAAAACAAACGAGGAAAAGCAGTACCTTTCCACACTAGGTTTCGCAAACAAAAACAAACTCTTGCGAACGCAAAATACCAAAAACAACAAATAAAAATAAAATAAGAAATTGGTTTTTATATTAAGCACAGCTATTATTAATATAACATATGCACGTACCAACACAGTTTTTGGCACAGCCATTATTAATACACATACACTTTAACTTTTCTTTTTTTTTTGTTTTGTTGCTGTTGGTAATTGAGTATTAATATGAGTTTCAAACATTCTTCGTAATGTTTTCGTGTTAATTCAAGTGTTCATTGGTTTTATTGACTATTTCTAGGAGTTTTAAATATTTGCTGAGGGGTTTTGATAATTCTAACACAGCTAACATTATTTATAGCCTACTTTTAGGTAAATCGAATATAAAATTCATTGTTATACTATTTTTGGAAATTGTTTTTAACACATATTGTTATTCTGATTGTTGAATACCGTGTCACAATGAAAGTTTGAAACATTTTGAGTTTCTTTTAGTAATAGTAACACAATTTATTTAATTTATTGCATACTTTTAGGTGGGCTTTTTGAACAAATTGATTTTACTTGTTATTTTAACAAGCCATTTTTAATAACAGTTATTGTTTTAATTGTTTAATAATGTGTAAAGTTGGATAAATTCTCTTAGGACTTTTGGTATTTTTAACACAGTAATAATAATGTGTATGCCTTAAGGGTAGTTTGTTTGAAAAATGTGTTATTATTATTTTTTGACCCTTCACTCGACAACTATTGCTGCTTTAACTGCAGCATAATGAGTATCAATTGGATTTTCAAATATTCTCAGAGAATTTTTCGTCATTACAACACTGGTTTTATAATTTGTAGCCTATTTTTAGGAAGGGATTTTTTACAAAATTTATTTGTATTTATTTTTCTGTTTATTATTCAAAGCCAGTCAAAATATATGGTAACTGGCATGTTACTATGATGGATGGCTGTTTGCAGTTTCCTTTTTAAATAGCTTTTCTGTAGCTTTTGTGTTTTGTTTTCCTTTGCTGGCAATTATAAAACTGTATGACTAGTCACATACACTATATCACACAAATAAAGGCAGTTAGTCAAAATAAAAAGGTTTTCTTTTTACAATCTGAGTATTTTTGAAACTGCTGACTGACTGGCTGGCAACCTCATGGTTTCTAGACTTTGAAATGAAAAAAAGGATAAAAATAAATATCAAAATAAATGCAATGGAATAGCAAGGTTTTAGACAAGCTATGCTCAACATTTAATAATTTTGCAGTTGGAAAAATGTGCTGCTCTTTGCCTGCATTTCTGTTTCCAGCACTCTTATGAAATGTGGATTTGTTTGAGAGTGAGAATACATACAGGATAATTTATATGCCTTGGCAAAATATTTATTTTAAATTTTATAAGCAATTTAACCGCAAAACTTTAGTTTAACAAAACTAAACAACAAAATGAAGATATCAGTAGCAATTGCCATACTTCTGTTATTTCAAAAATAATAAGGATATACAAGTTTATGCCAAAGCTTTTTCGAAAAAAATTTTTCTTTGTTGAGAAAGGCGTAAAAAACTTGAAAATTTATTTAAGCATAAAAAAAGGACATTCGCAGAACTCCAAAAATATAAGAGTAACTTCAAAACTTTTAAGCAGTATAGATTAACAATAACACTCCGCTTTCGATTTATAAATTTCTGAACTTTGCATATATTTTTAAGAAAGTTATTAACATCTATGAGAGATTTTTTTATGTAAAAACTCTTGTTAACAAATTTGTAACTAAATGTATTGAATATAAATCGTGTGGAAAACATGTTTAAAGCAAGAATTTTAAAAGAAATACTTGAAATTTACTTTTTATGAAAAAAGGATATACGACGTACTCGAACATCTGTAAAGTTTATGAAAAAACCTTTTGATTTTCAATTAGAAGCTTCTATTTTACGTTCTTTTTGCCAATATCATTGGCTGAACTATTACTGTTACTGAATAAATTTAAGGTGAGTTTTTTTGAAAAAATTTAAAAGTAATATTTTATAGCGAGTTTTTACAAGTATTCTTATGTCAAAAGTTTTGCTGTTCTTACTTTCTTTTTTTTTTAATGGGAAATAATGAAACAGAAAGTGGTTTCAAACGGTTTTTCTAAAGCCGAAAAAGTAAAAGTCTATAAACCTTGTTGCTTAAGAATATTTATGGCATTTTAAAATGATTTTTGTTTTGAGTCCTTTACAATGGTAAATCGTTTGTTAATAGAATGTTTGGAAAACAATAAAATTAAATGAAAAACATTGTGCAATAAATTAAATTATGTTATAATATGTTGTAGAAACTTTTGCTTTTAAAAAAATATTTAGAAAATGACAATAAAAAAATATTTCTGCTTTACCTACCTTAAAATGTTGTCTTCAAGTCTTTATACATATTTCTTGAGCAGAATTTTTAATAAAATCCTTTTACTATTGGATTTTATTTATGCCCTGAAGTATGCATCAGACTTACTCAATGCGAGTTATTATTCCTCATATTGATTATTATGCTTTTGAACAGATTTTTAGCTCAATGTTGTATATTCTGAACATTTTCTTATTTTTCCTGTTGTTTATCATTATCCTTAAAGACATTAAAATGATTTATGAAATTGATATTTTGATACATCCTAAGGATATCAAAAAATAGCAAAAAAAAAATTCCGTTGCTGTGCAGTAATTAAAAAATTCTTGAAAGAAGGACAGTAATCGGTTTTGCAGGAGGAAAACAAAAAAATTTAAAAAAAAATGTTTATGAATAAATCCTTCTAAATATCTAGAATTTGTTTATATTAGCTTGAAACTTGCAAAATAGTAATGTTTTTGTGTTATGAACTACTTCCCTTAATATTGTTTTAATTGGTTAATAATTAAAAAAGCTCGCCATATATCCTTTTTTGAAATATTAAAACTTTACAAAAAGAACATAATTTGTTCAATTAAAAACGTTTGTGTATATATCAAACGTATGTTTATATTTCGTAATATATGTTTAATGCTTAATAGCATCGTAATATTTAATATAAATTTAAAAAATATGTTTTAAATAAAATTCCATAACTTTGCAAAATATGGTTCCATTATCCTGGGGTTCCTAAAAAGGTAGCAGTTTTATGTTGTGATTACTTGCTCTAAATTTGGTTTGATTTTGTTCACAAATGAAAAGGCCCGCCATATATCCTTTTTATCTTCTTTGTGTTTAATTATTTTTTTTCGTCGCTGTTGGTGATTGTATTAAAAAGTACACACTTTTTGGTCAAGTTTTCATTGGGTTGCATATAAAACTGACAATTTCAAATAATTTGTTGGAAAAAATTTTCGATTAAAAAAATGTTTAAGGCTAAACAGCCCGAAATATACATTCATCTGCAATATATTTTTGATTTTTAACAGTTTAAATTAGAATGAAAATTTATTACATTTTAATTACAAAATTATACATTTTTTCACAATTTCCAAGTGTAGAACGGGGTATAAATGTGGGTATACATACTTGTTACATTTTGTTTTCGTCCTTTTTTCTCTTTTCTCTCTTTACAAATTTTATGTTTTAGTTGAAATTTTGTAATTAATTCAAGTGTCAGCAGCAGACAACAAAAACCACTATAAACCCACACTTTGCAGCTGGTGTTTTTTTTTGAGATTAAAAGAAAAGAGAGGGAGAGAAAGACCGAAACACCTCGTAAAATGATACAAAGTAAATAACGACAGTATTGTACCGTGTTTATACATACAATCATTTTATGTAAGAATACATATCTATATATGTTTGAGTCTATATGTATGAATCTCTGCTTTAAGTATTCACATATACGAGTACATGTTTATTTTTACATAAATTGTATATAAAATGTTGAAGGTTTCTTTTAACAACATTTCTTTGTTACATTTTTGTGTTAACCTTGCATGTTTCGTTAGTCCTTGGTTCATAAACAAAAAGGTTTACAATTATTAAATTTAACTTAGGAGTATTCATCCATCTGTTTGTTGACAAACAAACTAAAAAAACTGTTGGCAACTACACTTTTCCAAAAAAAAGGACATTAAACACAATGTTAAACCAGTAACAAAAATTCCAAAAAAGTTTATTCCGTTTAATTTTGTCATTTTTTGCACCATTTTATGCTACTTATATATGTGTTCAAAAAAAGGATATATGGCGGGATCTCTTACCGTTGATGGAAATTTTTTGAAATTTTTTTTGTGTGTAGACGACTTAATATTGAAACCTTTTACCAAGTTTTGGATAAATCCATGCTCAGTTTTGAAAGTTGTGGTATTTTAAAGGATGAATTTTCACAAATAGTTACTTTTTTAATATATTCAAGTATGGTAGCGCATTTTCTTAGTCTACCACACCCGTGTTTAGTGTTTGCTGTCGTTAACTTTTGCTTTCAGAGCCTTTGCTATTCATAGCCTATAAAAATACATGGCGACTGGGTTATTATTATGACCGGTTGCTGTTTGTAATTTCCTTTTTAAATGGCTTCTATGCAGCTTTAGTATCTGTTTTTCTTTGCTGGCAAAGCAATTATAAAAGTGTATGTCTACCCCCACACACTATTTCACACAAATAAGGGCAGTTATTTAAACTAAAAAGAGTTTTGAAGCAAACAGTCAAGAGTATTTTTAAAACTGCTGACTAGCTGACTGGCTGGCAGCCTAGTTGTTAGACTTTGAAATGTAAAACAAGATAAAAATAAACATAAAAATGAATGCAATGGAATGGCAAGGTTTTAGACAACCTCTGCTCAACATTTAAACATTTTTCATTAGAAAAAATGTGCTGCTCTTTGGCAGCATGTCTGTTTTCAGCACTTTTATGAAATGTGGTTTTGCTTAACTACCTAAATACAGGATAACTGAAAGCAGAAGTCATATGCTTCGGCTACAGATTTATTTTTATGTTCATAAACAATTTAACCGCAAAACTTTGGTTTATCAAAACTATACAAGTGAATGAATGAAGTTATCAATTGTAACTTCCATAATTTTTGCATGGAAAAATACTAAGAAAATAATAAAAAAAAAAAAATTCAAAAATAATAACAAAAAATACAACCTTCTATCAAAGATTTTTCGAAGAAATTTGTGTTTTGTTTCAATTTCCACAAAATTTAAAGTTTTCAAAAAAAAGGATATATGGGGAACTTTTGAACCTTTACGCTAAATTCAATGATATTCAGGCAGCACTATAACCATATAAAAATACAACCTTTTATCAAGTTTCAGAAGTGTAAAGTAAAATCATTTTTAAGCCCTCAACTTCTGTAAATCAAAATAAAAGTAACGAAGTAATAATAATTAATTGAAGTTGTTGAACTTTCATGTACAATATTCATAAATTTGAAGTTTTCGAAGAAAAAGGATATGTGGGAAGCTTTTGTATTTTAAAGGCAATTTTAATGAAACTGTAGGAGAATGTTAATCAGGTATAACTACAACCTTTCTGTAAGTTTCGGTATCCTGTAGTCATTGTTAAGCATTTTACAAGTTTCCAAAAAAAAATTTAATTTTGAAAATAAAACGTACTATTTTGTTACAATGCTTGCTTGTCTAATATTCTTTAGCTGTAAGCTGTTAAAAAGTAAAAGAAAAAATAGAAAAGCTTTTTAAATACCATTCAAGTGGTGTGGAAACAAAAACTATATGCCCTAAAGAATGTTTTGATTTTTTTAAATGTTTTCTGTACAGTTTAAATCCTAAAAAAAGAGAAATTAATTGCAAAAATGTTTTCTTTCGCGCACCTGAGGTGCTCACACGCTTACATAAATTGGTCTAACAGGAGTTTTATTTAATTTTTATTTATTTATTTATATTTTTTTGTTGCTTAAAGTCCTTTATATTGGCTTTGTACGTGACTAAAATATCAAGTACTTGTTGATACGTTTTTAATGTCTACACGAGCTAGGGATGGCATAAGAAAGTGTGCTTGGCTGTGTACGTGTTTTCTGAGGACATGTGTTCTAGTCTATTGCTTTCCTTCCTTATGTAATCCTAAACACACCTTTTGGTTAAGCAAATATAAAATGTGTACGTATGCTCCTTATGATCATGTTAATGGTCTCTAATGGCAGGTACATAAATACACAATTTAAAAGTTTAAATTCCAGATAAAACTTTTCAAGGCAATTAAATTTTTTGTTTAAAGGCTATTACATTTTCAAAAAGAAAGAAAAAGGATATCTGGGGAACTTTTAAAATATTTGATATGTTTTTAGAACTGTTTAGTCCTTTCTAAGTTTCACTTCAAAGTTTAATTCTGTTTTTTGAAAAATTAAAAAAAGGATATGTGGCTAGCTTTGTATTCCTTTCACCGATTTTAATGAAATTTTACAATAACATCAGGTGTACCAAAAGACAACCTTTAATAAAGTTTTCATTAGATTTTATTTAAAAATGTTCGTTAATAAAATTCTAAATTTTTTTTAATATTTAACCAAGAAATTTCATTATAAAAGATAGATTTTTAAAATTAAAATATTTTAAGTACATTTTAGGACAATTATGAATTTAAAGTTTTCTGAGAAAAAGGATATATGGGCAGGTCCCAAACGGTTACAGAAATTTCTTTGATACTTCCTAAAGTTTATTGTTAAACTATTTGTCAACCTTTTTGATGGTTTTCAGCCTCGAATTTCTCTTTTTAAATGAAGAGTGTAAGCAAAGGAAAGTTTTTAAAATTTTGAAAACTTTTCTAAGCATTTGTTTTGATTTTGTGGGTATATATACTCAGTTGTGTGTTACAATCTTAAAGTTTTCCATTCAATTTGGAAGCCTTAAATGAATTTCTTTGTATATTTGTGTCACCATTATCAAGTGCCTTAAGTTATGCTATGTTTTCTGCTTGTAAGTATTGCATTTTTTTACCTCTCCTTGCCTGAAATGTATTGTGTTTGTTATTCAAATGCCAAAATGTATGTGTGACATTTAGAAAGATTTATAGCATACATGCAGGCATATACATACATATGGATGAGAGGTTTATTTTACAGAAATTAAACTCAAAGCCTAGCAATATCCCACTCCTTTAAGGCTACACGATATGTGCCATTTGAAGCTTGACAGAGAAACATATGAAAATAAATTGTTGTCGTGATTTCTTAAGGGCAGTAATTGTTGTCGTGACTTCTTAAGGGCAGTTATTTGGTTAAACATTTAATTTAGAAATGGTTGGAAGGGCACATTGAAAATCCTTTACAAGAATCTTTGACAAAGAAATTTTCCAAATAATTAAAATCTCTGTGTGAAAACATCTTGTAGGAAAGTTTTTGAAAACAATAGAGATGGTAGCCCTAAAAGGATGTGTAAACAAATTAGTTATGGTCAAAAGAATTCCTTTTAAAGCCTCTGCAAGTATAAAATAAAATTTTAGTTACCTTTTATGCTTTAATTTTTAAAGATTTCATTCTTGTTTAAAGGAAATAAATTAAATTGTAACAAATTGACTACAAAATATGGTTAATAAAGTATAAATTTGCAGCACAAAATGTCTCATGTTTACGTTTTTATAGTTTTACAATAAAAAAAAAACCTTAAAATATACTGAGTTTTATTTCTCTTTAAACATTAAATAAAACAGTAATTTATGTGCTGGCTGTTACCCTTAAAAACAAAATTCAACTCTGTGAGCATGTCCCTGCTTTTTACAGCCAATATATGCATTTAATTTTGTTCAAAATTTTGTACGTTTTATGCGTGTTTTTTATTTGTTTGTGCAAGATATTTTTTATGCTCCCTGAAATATGCTTCAATTCACTTTGTATTTATTTTGTTTGCCACGTAGTCATAGCGTAGAAAGCAAGTTCGAATAAAAAAATAAAATAAAAACACTCAAAAGCAAGAAATGAATGTCAAAAGAAGTTTTATGTATAAAATGTTCTATCGGGTCTTCCAACAAAAAGTTCAGAACTTTGCAAATTGTGATTACCGCCATCGTGTTGAAGCTACATCTGGCATTTATTTAGTCTGTTTTGCCAGAGCATCATTGACGGATTTAGCATTGAACAACATGTGCAAATAGTAAAACCATTATAATTTTCCTACCAAGTGGGCTATTCGCAACCCCCATTCATCATCGAAATGCAAGATTAATAGAAAGTTTTTCTTTATCGATACATTTTCTATAGAAAATTTTTGTTATCGATACAGTTTCTATAGAAAATTTTTGTTATCGATACAGTTTCTATAGAAAACTTTTGTTATCGATACAGTTTCTGTAAAAAACTTTTGTTATCGATAAATTTTCTATAGAAAATTTTAGTTATCGATACAGTTTCTGTAGAAAACTTTTGTTATCGATACATTTTCTATAGAAAATTTTTGTTACAGATACAGTTTCTATAGAAAACTTTTGTTATAGATAAATTTTCTGTACAAAAGATTTGTTATCGATTCATTTTCTGTAAAAAATTTTGTTATCGATACATTTTCTGTAAAAAAATTTTGTTATCGAAAAATTTTCTATGGGAAACTTTTGCTATCAATACCTGTTCTATACAAAATCTTTGTTATCGATACATCTTCTATAGTAAAGATTTGTTACCAATACATTTCCTTTAGAAAACTTTTGTTATCGATACATTTTTTATAGAAAATTTTTGTGATCGACACATTTTCGGTTGAAAACATCTATTATCGACCCATTTTCGATAAAAAATCTTTGTTATCGATACATTTTCTGTAAAAAATTTTGTTATCGAAAAATGTTCTGTAGGAAACTTTTGTCATCGATATATTTTATATAGAACGAATTTGTTACCGATGCATTTCCTATAGAAAGCTTTTGTTATCGATAAATTTCTTATAGAAAATTTTTGTTATCGATTTCACTATAATTACTATATTGAAAATACGGTCCCTTATTTCGAAATATTACCTTTTCGTAAAAATTTAGTTAATTTCAATGTAAATTATTGAAATCATGAAACACTCTCAGCATTCTTTAGTTATCGTAAAAATAATTGTTATTTCCACATTTTTAACCTCTTTTTTATGACGTGTTTTTTCACATAATAAAACTTATCAACCCTTATGCCTTTAAAAATAAATAAATACAAGTGGAATATTTTTAAAGAGGAATAAATATCAATAAATAGTTTACCATAAAAGAAATAGTTTAACTTATAGTGGGGCCACAAAAAGTATAAAATATTATTTGAAAAAAGGAGTAATGATAAATTAAATATGGTAAGGAAGCAACTACAACAGCTAAAATTGAAATCTAAATGCCAAAATTATCAGAATAGATAAAAAAAAACAATTCGTGGATAAATTACAGCCAAATAAATACAACTTTATTTAATTGTTTAATTACAAACAATTTAAATAAAAACAATACCAAATAAACAAATTATATGTAAATATAGTCCATTAAATCATAATATTTATAGAAAAATTATTAAAGCATATTTTCAGGTAATAATAATGGCTTACGCTCATTTAGAGTTCAATTGATAAAACAGTTGTAATTCGGCGAATTTATTATTATTTATGATTTTGTGCACAAGTTTTATAAATGAATGTGTTCCTTTCTTTGTCGTACACAAATTCATAACATGTGCTTAAATTCCCCTAAAAGCTCGTAACAAAAAGTTTTAAAAAAATACCCTCAAAAGTAACATTGTTTTCGTTGGCAAAAATATTTGAGAATCAAGGATAAGGACAGACAAATAATATTTAAAAATCAAAAATATGTTTAAATTAAACAGAAATAAATTTCTTTCAAAAAATTTAAAAATTACCTAAAAATATGCATTTCATACAACTTCTTACCCTCTCATTCTAAATTGTCTTTCACGTGACATGCTCATCAATAATCTGTTTTATTTGCCGTGATGATGCAAGAAAAAATGAAAATATATTTTTCAATTTAAACAAATCAAGGTACTTATAACAGTAATTTCACTGTCATTGATGTAACCTTTACACGACTGTAAATGAAGGAAAAAAGATAAAGAAAAACACACAGGAAAAACCCATCATGAGACTGAAAATGCTTGAAATACAGTTACAAAGAAATTAAAATGAATCTTTTCATAGATTCGTTGACACTATTGCAGGTAGGATGCATCTTACCCTGGAGGAAGGCAGTTCGAGATAACACGGAGTTGTTAGCCCTATAGAAATCGGTTGTATAACCTGCCACACTTTTTCGCGCGCTATGGTTCTATGGGATCGAACTTAAGCTCAAAGAGGATGCGCATTTCTCGGGCCTTATTCTCGATAGAAAACTGTCTTGGAAACCGAATATCCAGGATAAAAAAGGTCTCCAATGAAATCTAGGCTTGTGAAAAAGAAAGAAGGATTAGGAATGAGAACTAACAAGATTAACTGCAGATACACGGCAGTAGTTAGACTTATCTGTAGTTACAGATGCTTTGTGTGAATCCCTTGATAGGACAACAAATCTGAATCTTATACGGTTTATACAGAGATTTGTCTGCATCATTATTACTGTTGTCCTGCTCACCACAACCACGTTAGGCCTCTTTCCGCTTGACATTTATTGTAGGGGCTTACTAGCTAAGATTAGTAGTCGTCTCTGTGCAACTGACGGTCAGCGACTTGAATCCTGAACGAATAGTATTAAGTATAAGATATGAAGAGTTCGTGACATCCATTTCAAATAGAGAGTTTCACACCGCGTTCTATTCCGTACAGATTTTCACTAATTGTTCCAAATCGACTACCTCAACCAACCTACCCACCCACCTTTATTTCAGTTGATACTGTCCTTGATTGTTTATTTCAAAAAAGTTTTTAAGAACGGATATCACTTTCTATGCATGAACGTTTGTGCTCGGTTATTTGTATTCCTGTAACTTTGCTTTTGTGTTTGCTTAAGACTGACTGTACAAATAAAAATTCTATTGTGTTTGAAATATTGAAGAAACATGATGAATGTGTGCTGCTACTACTACTTTAGCTGGTGATGCTCGTTCCTTCGTTTCGCCTGAAGCTATATTTTATGGCTGAAATTGACATTTGAGTAGAATGTGATACATTTCCCTTTACATCTGCAGGGTTTGAGTTCTTTTTTTTTAAGAGAATTTAAAATAATATTCTTTATTAATATTTTAAAGCATACCTTGGGGCTGTTTTAAAATCTATAGCCAGTCTTTAGGGATTTGCATTTGGTTTTTGTTTTGAAGTAATTTAAAATCATTTTTATTTTCTTTTCTTTTATTTTTCTTGTTTCGTATTTTGGTAAACAATTTTATAAATTGAATTAATTTGTGTACAAAATTCAGCAATAAAAAATTCATCTTCGTTCATATTTCATTATTATTTCAACATTAAAACTTGATTAACCTCCTAAAAATATGCAGAAGCAGAGAGAGAAAAGAAATATTTTTTCTTTCATAATTTAAACAGTAAATATTCTAAAAAAAATCGAGAGTGAGAGCATAATAAAACAAGGAGAGGATATATTCATTAAAAAAGCATTTGCAAATTGGTTATCGAATATTGGATATCGAAGTGCAAAAGAAATGTGGAAACTGCAAAACTTCAGTTTTTTTAAAACATACTACGCAGCTAATAAATAGCTTGGCTAGCCCTGCTCTCAAAATAGGTAATACGATCATTTTTCATAGTAATTATCCTTTCCCTTGTCATTTCCTTAATGAATGGGTTTCAGTTTTTAATTTAAATTCAGGTTTTGAATCGATAACTTGAATTGTCTATCTCCGTTGAAGAGTTATCGAAAACATGGATTGTCTATTTTCAGCAGAAAATTATCGATAACATGAGCTATGAATTTTCTCTGAGAAAGTTATCGATATCATGAGAAAATTAGCAGCAAAATTATCGATAACAAAAGTAATCTATTTTTAATGAAAAAGTTATCGATAACATGGATTGCCTATTTTCAGCAGAAAAATTATCGATAACATGAGTTATATGTTCTGTTATCTATTGCCGTTTGCAAAAAAAGTTATCGATTACTGGAGTTGTTTATAATGTTTAAAATTCCTCAATTTAAAAGTACTCAATATCGAATCGGTTCCTCAATATTTTATTTCTTTGTGAAAAAAAAGGAATCAGTGTGTGGTTTAAGTTTGATTTCTATTCCTGTTTCCTGTTTCTCCCTCTAATACATATTTTTATTCCTATACAAATCATTGTTTTATGAAATTTTAAAGCATACTTTTAGGCTACACGTTTTATGTTTGTGTAAAAATAAATCCTCAGCATGTTAATTGTTTTGATTTCATTTCTCTCTTTTCCCTCTTCGGTGTTTGATAATATTTTTTCAGTATATTTTTCCGATTTTATTATATTCCAGTTCATAAAATCTATAGAATGTTATGAAAAATATATGCATACTTTTAGGCCGAGTAAAGAAAAATAAAAACATTAACAATGAAATGAATGAAAACATATTTCTAGCTGTTGTTTTTATTTATAAATACGACCCCTAATACCCCAATCACAGCAGTAGGAAACAGAGTCACACAGTGCCAACAAACAAGACTTCACTTGTGTCCTTAATTTAGTAGAAACAACTAAATGTTTTGAGCACATTACCGGCGCATTAAAAAGCAATATTAATGGAACTTTTCCAACAAACATTATCAAGCGTTTTGTAGAGGCACATACACATATAAAAGAGAATAAAAACAACCACATTGTGGTATACCGGGTATCACAATGTAGTATTAAAAGTTCTGTGTGGAATAATTCTGTCCATAGTGGCATACCAGTTGACGTATATTTTCCCACTTAATGTGATGAACACATCTCAATATTACCTTAACCCGTCTTAACACAACTTCGTAAGGGTTTTTTTTTTCTTTTCTCCTCCTCGGGTGAAAACTGTTGATATTGAAATGTAAATGAGTTCATGATTTTCATGTTTGCGTATTGAGTGGCAAGGAAACGTAATAAAAATCTCTGCATTCAGCTATAAAATATGCTTCAATAAACCAAAACCGTAACAATTATTTGACCCCCAAAAAGCGCCCAGGGCTTTATATATAATGTAACAATAAACACAAAAATCGATAACGATAACGATGTTGTTAATGTTGATGGTAATACTTAAGTGTTGATAATATTGACATTGTGCGGCTATCGTTGGCTCGCCTGTTTGGTTGTGTGTCTATTATTAGAGCAGTATTTTAAATGCCTGTGTAGTTTGAAGTATAATTTTTGAATGAAGCCCAAGAGCTTTTTGTACATTAATTATGTTAAGGTTGCGAAACGATACAGAACACTAAATTCCTCTTCAGTATTTTTGTACCTTCAGCATAGGTTTCTGACAGTGGGTTTAAATATGCAAAATATTGAATTTTTCGATAACACATTTTTTTCATGGAAAACTTTTCAATAACAACGATTATCTAAAGATATTTTATCGGTAACAAAAATTTTCTATAGAAACTTATTCGATAACAAAAATTTTGAATAGAAACTTTATCGATATGAACGTTTACCTATAGAAACTTTATCGATAACTAACATTTTGTATAGAAACTTATTCGATAACAAAAATTTTTTATAGAAACTTTATCGATAACAAAAATTTTCTATTGAAACTTTATCGATAACAAAAAATTTCTATAGAAACTTTATCGATAATAAAAATTTTCTATATAAACTTTATCGATAACAAAAAATTTCTATAGAAGCTTTATCGATAATAAAAATTTTCTATAGAAACTTATTCGATAACAAAAATTTTCTATAGAAACTTTATCGATAACAAAAATTTTTTATAGAAACTTTATCGATAACAAAAATTGTCTATAGAAACTTTATCGATAGCAAAAATTTTCTATAGAAACTTATGCGATAACAAACAGTTTCTATAGCAACTTATTCGATAACAAAAATTTTTTATAGAAACTTTATCGATAACAAAAATTGTCTATAGAAACTTTATCGATAGCAAAAATTTTCTATAGCAACTTATTCGATAACAAACAGTTTCTATAGCAACTTATTCGATAACAAGAATTTTCTACAGAAACTTTATCGATAATAAAAATTTTCTATAGAAACTTTATCGATAATAAAAAATTTCTATAGAAACTTATTCGAGAATAAAAATTTTCTATATAAACTTTAGCGATAACAAAAAATTTCTATAGATATCGAAAGTTAATTCCTTATCGTTGTATTGCCACACTGTGATTTGAATAGGAAATAAAATGTTTTTCTGTCTTCAGCTTTCTTTTATTTTTATTCGTTGATGACTGCCACAGGAGGTTACATTTGCTGAAATGTGGTCACTGTGTGAGTGAGTATGTGCATATAATTTTTAAATGTATAAACTTGCGGTTGCCAATACAAATATATTAATCACACACATAACATAACATAACACACATAAATGCAATGACCGTGTTAAACTTACTCTTTTGAAAAATCATTTCCTTATTTTTTTCTCCCCATTCTGTCAGTTTCTTGTTTCTCTCATACCATCTGGATGCATTGACCATACTAAAGTCCACCGTATTTCCTCTCTCAATGGGTTTTTCTCGTTTCTCTTCATTTATTTGCATGTGTTGAGTCTGAATATTAAAACAGTTTGAGGCGTTTGATAATGTCCATAAGAACACGATGCTGTCGTGTGCGGTTTGATTTCTTTTGATACTGATGAACACATGCATGGTGTGTTTTGCCTTCGAGTATTCGACTTATATTGTTGGTTTGTGTGTGAGAGAGAGAGATCGAATGTACTTGATTGTGTCAGAGTGATTGTTTTTGTTGTAATATTAACGTAACGAAAAACAACGAAATTCAATTACGATAATATTGTTAATCGCTTTACCGCAAAAATAAAAACAACGCATTCACTCGCAGACACACATACACACAATTTTCGCAGTTAATAATTCAAGCTGAAGTTCTTTCCCTAATTTCAGTTTCATGCTGTTTGCTTATGTAAAACAATGTGCGGGAATTGAGAGAGAAAAAGCATGACATGTTGGTGAAAGTCAATCCATTTGAGACTCACTGAGTGAGTGATGATGTTGTTGTTTGATTACTTAAATAAATTCGGCCCAGCCAGGGATGGGTCTCTTAATCAATAAGTAATTTCATTGTGGTTAATGAAATCCTACGTACGAGAGGAGAGATTAATGTTGGATAACATGGGATAATTGAAAGAGAATTGTTTTTTCTTTTAATTTTATGCAATAATTTGTAAGAATTTATGAAATTTATTCCGAAATTGAATAAAATTTTCTATAGAAAGTCTTCCTATATGGAAATACGTGTGTATGCAAATAAAATAAATCGATATCTTCTACGAAAAATTTTCATTAAAAAATCTGAAATGATGAATATTCTCCGTTTATACTGGTATTAAAATATTTAAAAACCTCCCCTTTTATGTTTAAAAGTTCAATTTGAAATAAATTTTACTACAAAGACTAAAACACTTGCTTTTGTTTGCCTATTTGCAGGCGCTAAACTAAACTAAACTATTTTTCTATCTTTATTTACTTTTGTAACTCTAAGTGGGCAGCTCCTTGTTGCCATTCTGCAATAATATTTTAATTCTATGCAAAATCCTTTAACACAATAACTTTATTTACATACACTGACGTGACATTTTATTGGAAAAGTCCTTACAAAACTAGAGAAACAAAATATACAACGCCTACAAGTATGCTTTGAATATTAATTCGATAAAAACTAAATGTAAATAAAATATACAATACATGTGGGCTTTAAAGAAATGTTTGAAACGCAAGTGAAAGTTGTTCGATGTAGGCTGAGTGATTGACACCCACAATACTTTTCCAGTACATATTTTGTTTTGTAATATTTACAAATTTAATTGCCTACTTTTAAGTGTTTTATTTGATTTTTTTTTCTTTATTTGCTTATCGAATCTCTATTTAATTAATTTAATATTGCCTTGAGGCAATTTACTATTTTGTAGACAGAATTACATTTATTACGGATTGAAATTTTACTCTGGTTGTGGTCAAAAAGTATAGTTTAATAAAACAAATTCGTTTGTAATTATACAATAATATGGCTTCTTTAATAACAAATTTATTGCATACACCAAGGAGGAATATTCATTTGATATTTTAAATTATTTTACTTCAAAAGTAATTTAATATACAGCAATTTTGAGGTTAATTGAGATTTCCTAAAACTAGACAACAAATTATTAAAGTTCTTGTATATAATTAATAGCATAATGAAAGGATTAGACTTGAAGTCGCCGAAGACCGATAGGTAGTGTGTTGGCTTATTAGACATCTTAAACACTTAAACAAATACGAAATATAAAAAGAAATATTTCTTTCTTTCAGTCTTCTGGCAAAAACTCTGAGAGTAAATGAAATTGCCAGGAAAAGTTTCTTAAAAATCTATCGTTCGACGTTATACTATATGTCCATTCGCTTATGAGTAGTGCTATAGGTGATGTCAGAAGCTAGGTTGTAATCCTGACTAAAGGGCTGTAATAACTAGTTAGGTAAATAAGTATTATACATGAAGTCTCTGTTTTACAAAGGAATTTTTGCTCGATGTTTTAAATTTCGTTTGAAAATTTTGCTTTCACTTTCTGTAATTAAAGTGGGTGCCGTGGAAGACTAGTGTGTTGCATCCTAGACTATTAGAGAGAAGTTTGTAGACTCCAATCCCAACAGAGACTCTGGTCTATTAGACCACACCGAACATAACGTTTAAGTTACTCAGCTCGTAATAATTATAACAATTTCGATAATTTTATTCTGTTGAATAAAATTCTTTATTGTTCTAAGTTTTATTTAGAAAACTGAAATTTCTATTGTATTAGAAATATAGTTTTTGGTAAAATTTGTTAACAATTATTTTCTCTTTATTTGCAGAATTTTTTTTTATTATTATTTAAACACAACTTTAGTAAATTACACAGAGTATTTAAATTGTATAACAGAAAGTTTGTATTTAATCCGCTTAAATATTCATTCGGTTTCTTTTTTCTTTGCAAGGGTTTCCAACAATGGAATTAAAATTTCTATACAACACTGTTAAGAACTGTTAAACGGAGAAAGAGTTTTCAACTTAATTTTAAAACAGATTTTACTGTGTTGAAACAGTACTACGCCAAGTGTTGTTAATTACAGTTGTTGTTGAAAAGTTTTCGGGTCTCTTTTGTATTGTAGTTGTATTTGTTATTTTGTGTATTTTTATTTTTCTAATATCCTTGAAATGAATTTAAAATGGTTTTAAAATTGTTGTTATTACAAATTCTAATTTTTAAATTGAAATTAAATTTTTTCAATTTAAAATTTCACCTAAAAGTATACAGTATTTTTTTTAGAGAGCGTCATTAAATTCTCATTTAAAATTGATTTAATGCCCTCTCTCTCTCTCTCTCTCTGTCCCTATGGATTATTTTATTATTAAACCTACAAATTCAATTTAAAAAATGATTAACGACGTAATGAGAGAGACCCTTCGAATATAAAGGAGTCACCATGTTCTTTGTCTGTTGCCAGGACTGATATGAAGCAAACAAAACGCCTAAAAGTATTTGTCAATTTAACTTGAAGTGGGTTAAATGTAAATGAAGCCGCTGTAAATATACCAAAAAAGTATTTTAAAGGCTGTTCAAATCACAACAAATTTTCCATGGAGAAAATTTTGTTATTGTATAAGAGGTACTCATATACTCTCCTACCCATACGCTTGCCATTAAATCCAAAGTTTTTCTAAAGGACTGCCTACACTTCTGACTCAAAAAAAATTAACAAAAAACCCTTTTTAGCTTTTGGCGCTATTGTTTCCATTTGTTTTTAGCATTTTAATTTTGTTTACTTATCTTTTACAACAGCTTCGGCTTTTAATAACAAATTTAGTCTCAGTAGTCTGTAGGTTGTTCACCTAACGTCCAGAGCCTTTTTGGTAGATCTGCCACTATCAAGGTAAACTGGTACATCGTTGTAGAAATAGATCATCTTTCTGGCCTTATCTATAAAATGTTAGATTTCTGCCCAGAGTCGACTGCTTCAAACAGCTTCACATAAGTACATATAAATCTTAAGGGGAGCATTATGTGGCATCAAAGCTCTCAATAAAACAAGGCTTCTTCTTCAAACCATGCTTGTCAACGGACAATTAATATGTTTACCTAATAGACAGCCTAACAGAGATGTAAATACATGAGCGGATTGCTATTCCGTAAAAGTGGGCACGATCTAGGAAACTTCGCAATTATACTTGTAAGCAGGGGCGCATATTAGACTGACACAATAGTGCTGAGAGTGTCGATGGAGGAACTGCAGCACATGTCAAGCAGTTTAGATCTGAAAGTTGCATTCGATAGAAACCTGACTGTCGCCTCTAACAGCCGTTTATCTACAGTTTAACATCGGCTCCGTATGACCGATTTTTGAGAAACTTTTTATGGTAGTTTTATTTAATCGCAGAGTTTTTGCTAGAAGACTGCAGAGAGGAAGTAGTCATTCATAATTCTTTTTGTTCAACATGTCTGAACTGTGCTCACAACTAGACTATGGTCAATACAATAGCTACCGCAGCACTATTAACGGCCTTTTAGTCGACTTGAAGCTCAATTCAGTATTTTGAGTTGCAAAAATATCATTGAAAAATTAAACTTTTCGAAGAGTATTCAATATCGTACATTATACGTAAGTTTAAAAGCGTTTGTGTGCGGAAATAGATGGTCACTCTGCTTAGAAATCTTGAGTGAAATTTTCTATCAAAAAATAAGGATTAGATAGTGTATATCAAAACTCGGGGGATCCCCAAATAGGATAGAGAAGTGCTCAGGGGAGTAATGGCACATCTTAACATAACAGGATATTAAGTTGTATTGCGTCCAGGGTAAATGGAAGCTAATGAACATCTACAATAGCCAGCAATATACATACATACATATGTCTATATGTAGAACATCTGTTCAGAAAGACAACGAAAATAATTGATAAAAAATTTATAAAATTGTATTGGAATGTGAATCCCCTTTTTAAATTTCATCATCATTGCATTACAAACAGTAAATTAATTCCCTAAAAATTGTAAACTCTTCAGAGCTATTAATGTCATAAACAAAAAAATAATTCAGCCAATAAAATCTCTTAAAGTGGGCCAAAACGTAATTGACCATAAAATTTGTGAAAAGTTCTTTGAAAAAAGCCCTTAAAACTGTTTGCCTGTTATGGCGACGTTAACAAAGCCAAATGAACAATTGAAAGAAATTCAATAAAAATTTAATTGGAATGTCACTTACACAAGACACAGGACACATCATTACTACTCTACCCTAGTCCTCGGAAATATGGCAATAATTTCTTGTCACTGTATTGTATTGGTAGGGTCAGAAGAAGAGCAACTGAAAAGAAATTCCAATGAAATGTTTAAACATTTTACTGTGTGCGTATGACAATCTTAAGAAAAATGGGCAGTAACAAGAGAGAGAGAAAATATGAAGAGAGTGAGTTACATTTACTAACTGTTGTTGTTAAAGGAATTTCTGTCGTTTATGATATTAAAACAACCATTTTGGGTAGGCTGATATAGTGGTTGACAAAGCGTTAGCAACATAATCGAGTATTTGGTTTGCAAAAACCAACTGATACCCGGAAGTCTATGTTTTTAAATACTTTTAGCAATTATGCACACATATATCTCTCTGTGTTGCTACCAATGGGATTCTATCCACTTCATAAGCAGGGAGTTATTGATATCGGCTAATATCCAGAATTTTGTAAGGGTAACGAGGTTGTTTAACACATTGAGAGGAAATTCTCGATAGAAAATCATTTTATTTCTCAGGATAGACTTCTCCAAACTCTCTATACTTGGTGTAACATATACTCAACTCTTTTCGTCCGCCTAAAAAATTGGAAAATATCTGTCGAGTTATCCCTGTGATTTAACTTCATCATTGGAGGCCAATTTTCTTGCCTTCAAGCCATTGCTTCAGTTGTGTAAGGCTATACATATATGACACATTGTGATACCACAGACATTAATTTTTAATTGTCTTGACACCACCTAAAGCTTTAAATGAAGCCATTTGAACTCCAAATACTCCCTTCTAGACAGATCAGTGAATTCGTTTGCATAGTAAAAATCAAAGTGCTTCTCCTTCTTCTACGTGCTACGGCATCTCTAGCAGGGCACATGAATCATGTTTTTCTTCTACCTCATACTAATTACACGTCTCATATATCTATATCATATGTGTGTGTGCGTATATTTTTGTTCTTTCCTAAAACCTTGTTTTTCTATGGAAAATTTTCTTTTTTAATTCATTTTATTAATTCATTTATCACTTCGACTAATTTAACTCGCTTAAGCATTAGCAACATAATCGAGTTTATAGTTGAGAGTTTTTGCAAAAACCCAACTGTGATACCCGAGAGTCTATAATTTTAAATACTCTAAGCAATTATACACATACACACATTCATCTCTCCCCCTTGAGAGACACAAAGAAAACTTTATAGAGCAGTGTATGAAACACATGCTTCAGTATTTGCTTACTTAACACAGCACACGGTAAGGGAAGTATAACGAAGTAACATACGAATGGAATTTTTTTTAGTATGAAATGAAATACGTCATGTTCTTAACACTAGTTGAACTAAGACTACTTTGCCATTTATACTCAGGTAAGCTGTTGATCTAATATGAAAGAAAGCAAGCAAAACTGCATATTTATGACTGAGTTTTGTAAGCACCTTAATTGGTAGAACACTTCTCCATACTTTGAGCCCAAAACACATATTCTAATAATGTTGACTAAAGCCTTCTGTCCTCTACCTCGATTCATAATGAGTACACTTATATAAATAAATCGAATTCTGTAAAGGACCTTCACAGACATATTTTACTAAAAACAGGATGGACAATCGAATAGAGATTTAAGATTAGGGCTCGAAATCGAATACTGATGTCAGGGATGGCTGTACTGAATTATACTTAATTCTTAGGGCTTTAAAATTTACTTGTTGTAAATTTAGATCCTTCCACAGACAGTTGGGTGTCGTTTCAGACCTAATATAGAGCATAAATAACATTCAATCTGATCAAGAATCTCGGGAAGCCCTGAATGAGCTTTGCCTGTAAACATACATATGTATGTACTTATGTAGGCACTGAGAATGTTATCGTCACTGATAGGCTAAGAAGGATGGAAACCCAACCTGAAGTATAATCATATTGATCGACAGATTTTCTTTTCCGATGAGCAAATGAGCACACAATGTTTTTTTTTATATTTCTTCGTGTATCCAACAGCTTTTTTAAAAGTTTCCATGTCCATTTTCTTGCAGACCCTGCCTGCTTACTATTCTCCGAGTGCCACACCTCCACGAACGGGTTTTCAGTTCAACTTCAATTTACTGTAGATTGGCTCTTTTTCATTTGTCAAGCGTGCGTTAGCTAACATGGTCAGCAGATGCTTGATGAAAAACTATAGCTTGCGTGCATCACATGAATTCGCGCTAATGTTGAATATTCCGAAACTAGTCTCTATAGGATAGGTCAGCCGATGGACAAGATTTATCGATTATATTGTTCAGATAGCAAAACAAATGTACTTCCTTTACATTTTGATCCAGGATTTGTATGCAGAATTTTTCTTAACGAATTATTTTCTTGAAAATTCGATGGAGGTCAATAGGCTTTATAGATGCATCAGAACTTTAACTTTAAGAAAAACATATACGAGTATTGATATAAGCCCCCTGTGGGAATGTTAGCCCTCCTACCTAAGTTCACCCTTCCCTTGTCAAATGGAAAAATTACAGTGAAAGTTTTTTCCAAATAATTTGGAAAGTTTTAAGTTGTTTTCCTAGTATGTTCTGTATTCTCCACACTCTTGTTATTAGTTTAATGTACTCCAAGTATCTAACCTAAAAGTATGCTATAGATTATGGCAACATCTCAAGGAAAAAGTTACAGTTACTAGAATAAACTTAGCATGTCTACATACAATGTCACAATACTCCGAATTATGCTAAAAAAGAACGAATTTTCCTGCAACTTTTAAACATTCGGAAGGGAGAAAAAGAGGTAAAGAGGGAGCGAGATAGAGTGGAGGGGGTGAAAGAGAGTGTGTTTCAAGGTATGTATGTGTTCAATGCAGAAGTACTTTATTTATTTGTGTTTATAGCATTTAACTTTGACTGTAATCTGTGTGTGAGATAGAGAGTTTTCTGGTTTGAAGCTTAAGAATATGTTTTCTCTTATTTTTCTGTCTCTCTCTCTCTCTCTCCCTGGTATAACTTACACAGTACTAGGCAAACTTTGTCACTATAGTTCTGCATGCTGCTATTGATATTTTAACACACTTTGTATGCTAAATTGTTGCCTTTTAAAGCTGTTGATTATATATTCTTCTTTTTCTTTTTCTTCCCCACTCGCTCTCTGTATCTTCTTCTGTCGTTTTTGCATAAATTAAAGAACAGATTTTATTACTTCAACTGTAAAAGCGCAAAAACTACATACACACACACATACACATTTAAAAAGTGTGTTATTCTTCTCTCTGTTAGCTTGTTTGGAATCATTTCCTAAATCCCTTCAACACACTATTTTTTTCTTTTAAGTCATTTTATTTGGTTTCCTTTTTATCTACACTTTATAACTCTTTGTAACATGTTTAAGGATTTTGTAGCATTTTTCCATATCCTAGAAGTTTAAACGACTGCCTTTTCTTATTTCAATTTCAAGTTTGATTTGCATTTTGGAAAAGATTATTTGACATGATGACCTTAAATTTAAGGACGGTTAAATGCAATAAAAAAAGGGGAAACTTTAAGAGTAACAATGAGGAAAGAAAAGTCTAGAAATATATTAAAGAGTTATCCATTTTTCAATTTCAAGTGGAATATTATTTAAAAACACAAATCAAGTAGGGATTTCGGTAAAATTTGAATACATTCTGATGCTTAGTCTTTGTTAATATCATTGAATTGATTGCCTCAGGATTGCCTAAGTCATCGATCTCTTTGAGGTGACTTTCAGTCACTTTTTCTTACATTTCAAGCGACATGACGATAATAAATTGTCAAAATATAGTTTTTTATGTGCTTCAGCGGATAATACTCATAGACGAGGGCTTTGACGTAGACGTTACGATATGCAATCGTATAATTATGGCTATCTATTAACGTCATGCTGTCAAATCACATAATTTTGGTGGCAACTGACTTCGCAATGTCAAATCGTATACTTTGGGTAGCCTATTAACGTTGCAATCTAAGGTCTTATGGTAGTCACATATACCGTCCAGTTCATAAATTTCAATTTTAGGTTAAACAAAATTTTTTCGAATTTTCGAAATTAATTTCGAATTTTTCAGAATACTGTAAAATAGACTTTTAGGCTTCAAATAACAACAAAGTTTAATAGGATATTGTAAGAAAACCCAATTTCGTGTTTGTAAAATTGTTTTTCAATATTTTAATTTCAAGTTTATGCTTAATTTAGAAGAGGAATTTATAAGAATTTTATAAATATATCCAAATTTTCTCATTTTCGAAATTAAGTTCGAAATTTTTTAAATGTTTTCAATTATTATAATTTTAGCTTTAGAATTCAAATAACAACGAATATTTATTAGAATTTTTAAAGAAAATTAATTTTTCTTAATTTTGAATTTTCGAAATTAAGTTCGAATTTTTTTAAATATTATAACTGCCTTTAGAATTCAAATCACAATGAATTTTTATTAGAATTCTTAAAGGAATTGAAGTTTTCTTAATTTGGAATTTTCGAAATTAAATTCGAATTTTTTTAAATATTATAACTGCCTTTAGAATTCAAATAGCAACGAATATTTATTAGAATTTTTAAAGAAATTTAATTTTTCTTAATTTCGAATTTTCGAAATTAAGTTCGAAATGTTTTCAATTATTATAATTTTAGCTTTAGAATTCAAATAACAACGAATTTTTATTAGAATTCTTAAAGGAATTGAAGTTTTCTTAATTTGGAATTTTCGAAATTAAATTCGAATTTTTTTAAATATTATAACTGCCTTTAGAATTCAAATAACAGCGAATATTTATTAGAATTTTTAAAGAAATTTAATATTTCTTAAGTTCGAATTTTCGAAATTAAATTCGAATTTTTTTAAATATTATAACTGCCTTTAGAATTCCAATAACAACGAACATTTATTAGAATTTTTAAAGAAATTTAATATTTCTTAAGTTCGAATTTTCGAAATTAAATTCGAATTTTTTTAAATATTATAACTGCCTTTAGAATTCAAATGACAACGTATATTTGTTACAATTTTTAAAGAATTTTAATTTCTCTTAATTTGGAATTTTCGAAATTAAATTCGAATTTTTTTAAATATTATAACTGTCTTTAGAATTCAATTGACAACGTATATTTGTTACAATTTTTAAGGAAATTGAATTTTTCTTAATTTCGAATTTTCGAAATTAAATTCGAATTCTCAAAAATTTGATTAAATGTACACATTTTGCTTGTAGATCTTGAATAAGAGTGACGTTTATTAAGAGATTTATACTTTCTTATTAAAAATATGATGTTCTAATGTCAAGAATCTAAAAAAAAAGTTCGAAGAATTTTATTTCAAGCAAAAGGAAAATTTAAGGACATTCGTCAACCACCTTAAGTACTTGGTTAGGTACAACTACATATAGTGTTGTTTATTAAATTTAAATTTTCTTAAAGGTTCTAGGAATACTTTTATCCCAGGCTAAAGTAATATGTAACTACAGAAAGCCGAAGTAAAGAGGAGGGTATGGAATATATTTTTTTTATTACGTTTTCTTTTTTTGCTCTCTTTTATGCTCAACATCCGGTATGTTTTCTGCCATAAATTATATTGCTGTTGTGTTAGTATGTATTATATGAGGGGGACACTAGTACAATTTCATTTTATAAACACTAAAGGATATAAAGAAACATATTGCCAAGTGGTGTGTGTGGTGGCGTATGAAGACAAGTAATACGTTACGTACATACCCGTACATACGTGTACATTAAAACAAGCATTAAATCTGAGATTTCTTTTTTCTATTATTTGCTGCTTCATGATTTTAGATTTATTATTTGATTTTCATTTTATTTTTCCTTTCAATAGTTTCTCTACAGCATTTAAGTGTGTTTAAAGGAAACGTGATTTAAATGTACACACACACACACACACCACAACCACAAAATCCTTAGAGAATTTCATTCTTTTTTCTTTTCTTGTTATTTTCTATTGATAAAGAAAAAATATTTCATAATAAAATTTATTGTATTTTTATTTTAAATAATAGCACAAGCAATGCAGAGTATCCATAAAATATTTATTTTATTTTATTCTTTTTCAATGGATAATCTCTAATTCATATGTATATACATACATGCATACATGCAAACAAGTATAGACAATATTATTTATGGGAGAAAGGAAAAACAGAAATTGAAGAGGAAATTTTAAATCAAAAACATTTAAATTTTAAAGGATTTTCAATTTTAAATTTAAAAGAATTTAAATGTATATCGTTGGTCTCATGTAGAAAGGCCCTAACTCAAAATTTTTCCGATATTGATTTTTTGAGATTCAAATGCATTTAACACAAATACACATTGGAATCACCAAAAAATCAATTTCGAAAAAAATGTGAGTTTGGGCCTTTTTACATGAGACCAACGATATTCAAACAAAATCAATTATTTACGAACAAGGCCTCCTTTTAAAGGAAGAGGTACCAATTAGGCTATATGCATTCATGCATTTCTTCTTGGGATATATTATGGCCCCACAGACACGAAGAATGTGTTGCGCTACTTAGGCACTAGGCTCTTATGAGGTTAAAGCGATGGTAGTAAGAGGGAACTGTCTGGAGAAACTGAATCGGTTAGGTAGGCGAAATAAGGTTACCCTCTTCTGGGCCTCTAGTCCTGTGGGAATTCTCGGCAATGAAGCAAGCTGACGAGCTTGCGAAGAGTAGGCCTCCACGGCTTTGATAAAGACTTCCTTGGATTGGAAGGGAATGTTTGGATGTGGTATTCACAATGAAGGCCAATATAAAGAGAAGATCTAGGTCCGGCAACAGACTACATACACATGTACATATATAATTGGGCATTACAATCCCTTAGTCAGGATTACGACCTAGCTTCTTACACCACCTATGTTTTGTACGTCAACTTTATACATGAATAGCGGGACCTACAGTTTAAAGTCGATTCCGAACGCCATATTTTGGAAAGAATTTTCAAGGCAATTTTATTTACTCTCGGAGCTTTGTCAGAAATCCGCTGAGAGGAAGTTACCGAAGAAATATTTTTTTCATATTTTCGTTTTGATGTCAGACCTGGGGTTTAAACCGTGACCACTGAAATAATTCATTTTCTTAGTATAGCGAGAAAAGTAAATGAGAATAATCGAATAAATTTCAGAAAATAAAAACGTTTATTTATAACTTATAAAATGTTAAAACAAAAACAGCAATTCATGATAAAGGAACTTTTTTTATACTTAAGAACATAATAGAAAATTTAAAATTATAGTGGGTGTTGACTCACGTATGGCGCTCACTGTATGAATAGCCTGAGGTTGGTAATTCGTCTTTTGACAGGACACTTCATGGTATGTTAATTTATAGAAATGTACAGTCAGGACAATAGACTTGAAAGAAACACTATAGGGACACCCTATAAAGTTGGATGGAAGTAAAATAGATCATATGGTCACAGTATTATGACACCTCTTCACGACAATAATAATAATTTACCAGTCCTTGGTCCAGTTTTAATTAACTTTCAGGACAATTGTTTCTCTACAATTGCTTACAAAAAGAGAAATTTATGTCACCTGTGAGTCTATGGGATATTTGATGCCTTTAACGATGTTTTACAAAAGCACAATAGGAAATCTGAATAGAAATGTCATTCAGCTGCTGTTAGCAGGAGTAAAGGTATAAACACATAGACGACAGACAACAGTTCGGCAGCTCGACAGAAAATTCTGATAACTGTTTTTTCTGCCATGTGCCGACTGCTTAAATTATTTGAAAGCAGAGCAGAAACTTCAATAATTTTCAAATTTGAATTTAAATATATTTTTCAGTGTCGTCACTATCAGGTTTTTTGTACGCAAAAATAAACTCACTTATGAAAAAACCGCACACACAAAACATTTATCAAATGAATTCAGATACAAAATTGAATCTATAATTCTATTTTATATTATGAATTCTTGGATTGCTTTTTATTTCTTAATTTTAGAATTGTTCTTTCTCTTCAATAATACAAGTATCTTTAGCTGTTTTTTATTATGATTTTATGTTGTATTGGCATCACTAATTTGCTTTTAGCTGCTCACAAAAATAGAAAATATTTTAATTTGGGCAGGAGCTGCTTAGGTTGTTGTCTTGGCTTTTTCTGTTCTGCCTTCAATATAATCGTTTTCATATAAAGGTGTGTATTCAATACTTGGCAGCTTTCTGTTGTCTGTCGTCTGTCATCTATGTGTTTATACCTTAATGAAGGCAATGGGGCTCAAGAAATTTATTTGTATTTAAAAAAATTCCCTTTTTCTCTTGCTCTTGACTTTAAATATTTAATTTTATTGAAGCAAGAAATTTAACAAAAACAATTTTTAAATTTAAAACCTGCCTGAAAGCAGTTTATTACTGAAAAATTGTGGTTTTATGGTTACAAATTTGTGTTGCCCACATCACAAATATTTGAAATTCCTTTTTAAATCTTTTTTCTTTTTCTTTTGCCCAACAATATTACCTTTTCCAAGTAACGAATCATAACTCACATAAATAGGAACATATGCCATCAGATTGCCCTCACATACCTGCCTAACTTTCACCCAAATCCCCCCCCTATTGCGTATACGTAATAATTTTTGTTTTCCTCATTTTCCAATCGTTTTTATTTTTATTGCTCATACGCATGGATGGAAAGCCTCTTATGTTAAGGTTTAACTCAACTCTTTTGAACTTTTCATTTTCATTTTGAATTTGATTTAGAAATTCCCTTAAAGAAAAGGCAAAAAAACAAAATGAATGAAAAAAGAGGCAACAAACAAAAGCATGACACAGATCAAAGTGCTTAACATTGTAAATAAAAAGTCATCTAATGGTTCGTTCTATGAGCCCCTGTCAAAGTCAGGCATAAAACATTATTTCCATAATCAAACCATCACCACCACCACCACCAACACCACAACACAAACATAAATGGAAAAACTACTTTTGGTTTGGTTGGTTTGGAAAATGAACGATTGAGAGCTTAAAGTCAGGGATTAGAAATTGTAAAAGCAAACAAAAACTGATTTTCATAGTCTTTCTTTATCTCCATCCATAACTTGATTTATGAATTCCAATACAATGCTACGCATAAGAAGCCGTTCATTTCCTAAGTGAATAAAGAAAAATAAAAGTTGTGGGGAAATTTTGAAAGGGAAAAACAAAGAGAATTTCTTTAGCAAAACCACGGGCTCGAAATTTAATAAACCAGCACTGTACCTACAAGACTACGACTACGAGTACCATGGGTCTACTACGGCAAACAACAAAGATATCAAATTCAATTTGTACCTCCGTCGTCCATGTGATGAAAATGAATACTAAGGACTTTAAAGAAGAAACCTGGAATTAAAGAATTCCAAAATAGAAGCCAAGTATACTGTAATCTTTCTGATAGCCAGGCGGCTATCAAGGATCCAAGTTCTAACGTGATGAACTCTAAGACGGTGAACATCGGGGCACGACCATCGAATTCTACGATGAACTTTCGAATCTGGGCATCCCTATGAGGACCTACAAGCTCATAATTGATAATGCAATCGTCGATTCCGTCAACGACAGCTGGCCGGCCTCGGACACGGGTAGAACGGCTCGCAAAATCTGGCTGAGGGGCGAACAATGAGTCTACTTAAACTCCAAAGAGGCGGGCTCAGTGTAGTTGTCGGCGCTGCATTGCATTATGGGTTCGTATGCGAGGCGCATTAGTCTTGGACAAGACTTCTGCAGAAGCTGCAGAGATGAGGAAGAAGAGGAGACTATCCCACACCTGCAGAGTACATGCCAGGCTCTGTGCCAAAGGAGAGGAAGTACATGTCTACTTACTACATGCATGATCGGGAGGAACTGTCAAGGATTGACATTGGCAGCCTAAATCGCTTCATCAGGAGCTCCGAGTGGTTTTGAGACTAGGGGATAGCGGATAACTGTGGTAGCACAATGGGCCCAATGCGGCCTGAGTCCTTTCAAAATTTTTCTTGGATGGGCAGCCACCTCTACCTACCTACCTACCATACTGTAATCTGGCTTTTTTTAAGCGTTATACAGAAGAAACGGCGAGGACGCGGAAGTTTTATTCGGTTGATGTTAAAAATCACCGATGATAGTACTTGCCCTAAATCACAAACATTTTAATTGACCAGCGATACTCTGACTGTAGGCCTCTGAGCTCCACAAACACTCGTCTGCTGTAGAAGTAGTTGGCAATCCAGCTTCAAATGCCGTTGAAACGTGTGGGTTTCAGGATGTCAGGACTTTTGGCTATTGGCCACAGAACTCCACAAAACACATTACAACTGCTGAAGTAACGACGATTCGGCATGTAATATAGTTGGGAAGTTTGTAACCGTTTACCAAAGTCCAGTTTATTCCTGGATCTCAGAATGTCAAATATTTCAAACTCCACAAACACTTGTCTGCTGCTGAAGTAGTAGGTGATCCTGCATCTAATTTTGTCGGCAATGTCAGGTATTTTGACTACTGACATCTGAACTCCACAACCCACTTGTCTGCATCTGAAGTTGTTCGGAAGTGTTGAGGTCAGAATGTTATTAATAAGGCTACAATTTGTAAATAGTGGGATATGTGCAGCGAGTCCTATTTTTCCACAATATACATACATCATCCGTCATCCTACCCAGGCACTGTTAACATAGGGTATATTTGAAGCCCAATATCTCCAGTTCCAAAATTATTTGGGATGTACTACTTATTGGGTTTTATTAGGGACACCTTAGGCTACATATATTGTATATAGTCAGACATCTGCAGCAAGTCCCTGATATCGTATATTTGGGCGATTTCTTCCTTGACTATTTTTCGTATTTTCTGTTAACCACTTAACATTGCTCTGTTAACTCTATCATTAGCTCTGTTAAAATTTTTCGGTCTTGTCTTGGCTAGTTAAATTTAAATTTATCTTCACACACATATGCAACGATCGTGTCCAAAGCCTTGAATAAATCCAATCCCTCCAAGTTACTGCATTGACTTGGTGCTGCGGGTTAAGGCCGATTGATATGCGATTAACAATTAATTTCTCTGTAGTTGTGATTCTGGGAGACTCCTCAAAGCCATTTTGGTGTGAAGCAAGTGGGAAGTGTTCCTTTAAGCTCTGGCCACACTAATATTCTTAAGGCCTTTGCTACTGGTAATAGGAGTGTAAGAAGACGATGTGATAACATCAGGGGGGGATAAGCTTCTGGATTATTTGTAGCAGGTTTTGGCCTTGATGTTGGCCGTTTTTCGATGTAATCAGGATCAATTTTTTATTATCCTGTAGATATCGAATCACCATTTTGTGATACTTTTTGAAGCAAAAAAAATTTCTTAAAAATCTTTAAAAATTTGTGTGAAATTTCTTTCATTTTCAAGAATTTGTGCATGTCATTGCTATTTTAAAGAACATAATTTGCTTTAATTAAAGAAATTATTACCTAATTTACATGAAAATAACAACAACAAAAAAGAACAAAAAAAAGCATTAATTTTGCTGCAGTCATGTAGTCGTAATTTAATTACAATGGACAGTCACAGCAAAGGCCACAGTTGCTGCATTACTGAGGCCATAATAGCGGCAATAGCAGTAGCATTTGAAACAATAGTTAGCTCGAAGGAATAATGCGACTAAGAAGGAAGTTGGGAGAGGGCTTACAGCTATCATCATTAGTATTATCTCATGCTCATTATCATTAATTTACAACAACAACGACAAAAAATGTTTCATCATGTCATGTTTAACTAACATGACATGGCATGTTTAATTCATATTTAACAATGAAAAACAATTGTGAACATTTGTTCGTAGCAACAACAAATGAAAACGAAGAACAAAATGGCGTAGAAATTTAACAGGAAAAAAAGGACTTCATGAACCACTAATGAAATCCTAAAATACATAAGTTTAATTACAGCACATTAGAGAAAGAAAACTGAAGATTTAATTATTGACAGACAAAAGAAAATTAAATAAAATTTAATCTAAAGGGTTAACCATTTAATGGTTTCAAAAGAATTGAATTTCAAGACATACATATAAGGCCGATAGGTTAGGTTGTAGTGGTACCAAAAGCTCACTTCAACACTCATAGCGGTCCGTTGTGATACCCCAGCTGAACGCAGTCTCTGAACTGACCAAGTTCCTCCAAACCTGGAAGGACGAAGAAGTTGGTCAGCGCAAGAGCTGCAACAGATAAGGCTGTGTGATTTCGTTGTAATTTTAATTCATTGTAATGCTTCCTGTTAAGTAGGGAAGACAAGGTCACTTAAATGATCGCCGGCCGATACTTTTGTAGACCTCTCGGAAATAAAATTGAAGGTATTTGCCCGCGCTACATAAGATAATCAATATGGGTTTATATAGAAACGACCCTTCCTGATAGCTTACAGCGATCTATTCGCATGTGACAGGTAATTGCTTATTAGACGTAAAGCCCAGGTTCGAGCCCCAGGCCAGATATCAAGACGAAAATGAAATTCTGCGACTTCCTCTCAGCAGATTTCTGGCAAAAACTCTGAGAATAAATAAACCTGCCATGAAAAAGTTTCTCGACGTTAAACTGTAGGTCCCGCCGCTCACGTATAAAATTAAGGCACACAACATGAGTGGTGTTGAGAAGCTAGGCCGTAATCCTGACTGAAGGGTTGTAATGGCCAATTATGTATGTACATACATATGTATGTATGATGACATGGTTCATCATTCGTGACTAAAGTCGTATACAAAAGGTCTTTAAGGTTGTAGGTTATACTAGTGATAGCCGAAAAAACATAAAAAGGAGATCCGTTGAGGGGCCCTACCGTGCTCCGTAACTGTTTACCTGCATTCCTTCTCTTAATCGGTGGCATACCAGAGGCAGTCGTGATGACCTAGATAGAGTATAGTTTATGTAATGTCTGGTCCTCTTTCCTCCATCATACCTACCCATGTTTTTCACTCAAATTATATGTTTAATCAAGTAAATGCTTCAGTGAAAGTTCAATTTATTTTTTTCTTATCTACGCACTAAAACATAAATTTTCTCTTGAGACACCTTGTATCACAGAATGAAATTGCTTTTTTCCGCTTGTGCTGCTTGCTCATCGTAAGCATAAAAGTAGAAGAAGCCATTCCCTAAGGATTTATTTTGTTGTTGGCAATACTTGTGATTACATTTCATAATTCATTTCATAAAATATATTTGATTTCATTTGTCGTCAGTTAATGATGATGAATTCCCCATAAATTTGCTGTTTTTAATTTGATTTGACCTTTGCCACAGAAACAGCACAAGGCAAGGACGATAAGGTGAGGAAGAAATTGCGTAAAACAACGAAAGCCATTGAAGGAAGAAATTAAAATAAAATTTATTTCACTCATAACGAACTTGTACATAATTGGGTATTCAGTAGCTCTTTAGATTCTAAGCACTGAGGATGTGCAAAGTACCAGTAAGGAAGGCCACACTGGACGATGAACTATCGATCAAGCGAAATGCTACGCAATGCATTGAATTGAATTTTGATTTGAATCAATATGTAGCCTTACATCAGCTATTAAGAGCGAGAAAAACAATTTTTATCGGAAGTCAAAACGGGCAGTAAGGCCTTTTCGGGGACTGAAAATCTGCATATACTTTACGAAGTCGTTGTATAGTGTGGTAGTAAGAGCAATTGGAACTGAAATACTGCCGTTCAAACTACAACTGTTAACGCCTAGCGTTACAATGTCAAATTGTTATTGTCGTGAAGAGACCGTACCTCCAACTTTGTAGGGTACACCCATAATGTCTTTCCTAAGCCTATTGCCGATAATTGGCTCTAGACAACCTCCATTCTGAATAAGTGTACTGTTACGTGTTTACCCTTTTAAAAACGTTAAAAATATGAGTTTGTAGATTGCAAATAGAATAAAAATAAATTTGTGTTTAATTTTAAATCAATTCTTTATTGTACGCACAATTCCGTGTGCCACCTTTGGTAAAATGGATTTACACAACAACAATTTACTTAAATTGTTGTTTTTTTTTTTTGTACACTCGTTCGTTAGAACTTGGTGCCGCGATTCTCTTCACACGCAACGCGACATGTCTTCACACAAGACTGACTGAATTCTTTCTCCTCGTTGCTCGCTTTGTCTTGCCTTTTATATCGCCGTATCCACAGTCTGATGAATGCTCTCGAAGGATGACTGCCTTAGCGAAATATCTAAAAATGTAAACAAGTTGTTATCTTGTTTACGTTTATCCTTGTAGTGTTGTTGTTGCTTGTTTACTTTGTTTATCCCCTTTTTTATACACTGATGTTGTTGTTATATTCTTGTTTATTACTTGATCATGTAAACAAGTCCATTGTTTTTTGTTGCTATATTTTTACTTATTCGTTGATCATGTAAACAAGTCCATTGTGTTGTTTTTGGAGCTTTTGTTTATTATTTTAATGACACCATTTCCATTTTCGTAACAGTACTCAGAGTTTGCAGTGCCTATGTTATTAATCACAGGTTGTTCCTGGATAATCTGATGCATGATGCAGATTTCCTCTCACTGTAGTTTCCCAATAAAAGTTTCGATTGAATCAAACACACTGGCTTAGAGAAGAGTCTGCCTTTCTTTATCTTCCCTTTCGCTGGGCATACCTTTCTAAACATTCGCTATTGCTCTACATTGCAGTTCTGGTCCCTTCAGTGGCGTCGAAGCTCTTTTATCAAGCCTATCTACTTGATTATTACCGAGTATTGCCACAGAACCTAAGACCCAGCAGAGTACAACCTTATTTTCTCCACCTAGACAATTCAGCTTCTCCAGACAGTTCCACACTATCTTGGACTTAAACTCATAATAGCCGAGTGCTTGAATGGCGACTTACATACATAACTGTCTGATGGTCTTGCCATGTCAGGCTTTCCCTTACAACTGCGGTGTGATCAGTTGTTGGCCTTAACTTTCCTACAGTAGACTCCATTGGGTGCCCAATAACTTAAAAGCTTTTATAGGCTGTTTAATGTTGTCTTTGATTGTAATTTTTCCATTAAAAATTTTATTTTACTTGAGCAATAAATACCCCTCAAATCGTCATATAAAACGAAAGCGAAGAGCAATTTAAGTTTTGCTTTAAGATGGTAAGGAAGGCGGGGGAAAGTGTACTGCAATGGTTGGGTGGCAATGAAATGTGGCAAGTTTTTATAGAATTTTCCATGCAATTTAAGGATATTAGAAATAAAAGTTTATGTTTAATGTGTCTGGTCTGTCTCGTCGTTATTCAAATTCTCTTTTCTGCATTCTTATGTTTCTGCCTTCTCGCATAAAGTTTTTTTTATTGCCGGCATAAAAAGTGTTGGTGGCAGTTCTTAAGTGAGCATTTCATGAAGTGTGCTGATTAGATGATGATTTATTATTATGTCACGGGTGTATTAAATAATTATTTTCTTTTATTATATTGTTTATTTGTAATCATGTTTTAATGTTTAAATATTCATACCTTCTTAACAAACATTCATAATGTTTAATGTTTTTCATTTTCTTTACAGGAAACAACACAACAAGAAAATCTGTGTGATAAAATCAAAAGGAAATTCAAAAGGTAAGTACTTTTCTTTTCATATACCCTCCTTACTCATATCAAACCACCCATCCACTATCACTCATACATACATACATATATTCTGTTATTAAATAAATACAGTGGTGTTAGATAGGATCTCATCAATCCAACATTTTTAATGTTTTCTTTGTATTCAACGTAATACCACAAGCCCGATAAAAATTCTTTTCTGTTACCATATCTGATAGTCGTGCTTTGGATTTGCAGATCTTGCGCTGACCGACCTCTCCCTCTTGGATTCGGAGGAACTTGGTCAGTACTGGAACTGCGTTCACATATGGCGTCACAATGGGCCGCTATGCGTGCTCAAGTGAGCTTCTGGTATGAAGCTACCACACTTACCTAACCTAACCCAACCATGTCTGATAAGGTCAAAAGCTTGGCATCTGTCTTAAGTTCATTTTCGTATAAAACACTCTCAGATCAGTATGATACGGGTTTATATAGAACAGAATTTGCATTGAATCCATCAAGATTTCGTCTAAGGATCTCATAGCAGTGATAACAAGACACTGTCCTCTGGGTTTTCTTGTCAGAAAACTGAGAATACTTTGTAATAACTTGTACAGAAGGCGCAATGAAAAAGAAGAGACCACGGAACATCTCAAAGGCAAAGAGTCAAGAGCTTTTCGTCTAACTCAAGCTCATTTTCGTATAAGGCTCTCTCAGATCTGTCTGATACAGATACCTATATACATACACACATATACATACATAATTGGCCATTACAACCCTTCAGTCAGGATTACGGCCTAGCTTCTCAGACCACTTATACCTATGTATATAACCTATCAGAGTTCTATCTAAGGAACCCTCATAGAAATGATAGCAGGCCATTGGCCTCTGGATATTCATGCCAGTAGACTGGGAATAGCTCATAATGAATTCTGTAGAAGCTGCAACGACGAGGTAGAAAAGGAGAACTCTGAAAATCTTCTCAAAGGCAAAGTATTCCTGGACACCCAGAATTTAGTGACACAACGTGTTTATCCAGAGGCAATTTGAGAAAAATTCAGGAGACTTCTCATAAGTATCTCGGGATGACGAAGCTATAATTACATGGTGGAATAGGATATCTCAGACCCAAATAAGTTGAGCCTGCTGATGTGGCTGCCAGTTTAACCAGACCTAAACTATAACATGTGTTCTTCCCCTATCTCCTCTCCTCCGATGAAGAAGGGGAGACCACTGAAAATCTTCTCAAAGACAAAGAATTCTTGAACACCCAGAATTTAGTGACAAAACGTGTCTATCCAAAGGCAATTTGAGAAAAATTCAGGAGACAACGGAGCTTTAATTACATGACGGAATAGTAAATATCAAACCCAAATAAGCTGAGCCTGCTAAGGTGGCTGCCAGTTTAACCAGACCTAAACTATAACATGTGTTCTTCCTCTATCTCCTCCTTCCCACTCACCAGAACCTTTATTTTGTCATGAATATCAAACAATTCGATAATCGTAGGTTGGGGTTACGTCTCACTTCAAGCATATCTCTATGATACGATCTTCTCCGCTTTCTTCCACCCCTACTGATACATTATACACTTGCTCGAAGTGCTCTATACAGGATCTTTGCTTTTGTTTTCATTCATTTTCACTTTGTAGGCATCAATTCACGGATGAAAACTGTTTACCTTGCCTTTAAATTTCTTGTTAAATATTTCACGATCCTCGTTGTTCAATTGAATTTAATTTCAATAAATTTAAATGAATTCTCTCCATTGTTTTATAAATTAATTGTAATATGTAGTATGAGTGGTGGTGTGGTGTGGGTGCTTCTAAATTAATTTATCAACAACTCGTTAATTTGATTGTGTTATTATTGAAACAATATTTTATCCTGTGGAGTTTTTTTTATCTGCAGCAATAAGTTGTTTGCATGTCATTCACAAAATTTCATCAAATTAAAGTTTTCATGACAGAAATTATTTTCAAATTGTTGTGTGTTATTTTGTTATTTTAACATTTTGACTTTCAAACAATAAAAGCAAAAACATATACATCCATTCACATACACGTACACGTACACACACACACATTGACAAATGATGTCACAAGTCAAATCAAATCAAATTTAATTAAAACAATATGCATACCATTGCAAATATTCATTCTATACACACACACTCAGACACAGAGCTACATACTACTACATACAGTCACAAACTGTAACTGACAACAAATTATAATTGAAATTAATAAAGTTTTAATCAAATTACTAATACAACTTACTACATACACATACATACATACATTTATGTACTTCATATAGTCCGTCTATCTTTCGTGCTCACTGTAAAACATACTTTTTTTTTGTTATTCATATGACATGTACAGTAAACGTCAGAAAAAATCGTACAGTAAAGGTCAGATAAATATTGGTGAATATAATTTGGCCTGAATTCGCCAGTGCGTTCGCTTATTAGACGTAAATCCCGACTTCGAGCCCCAGGCCAGATATGGGAAAAATATTTCTTCGGCGACTTCCTCTCATCAAATTTCTGGCAATAACTCTGAGAGTAAATAAAACCTGCCTTGAAAAGTTTCTCAAAATCTGTCGTTCGGAGTCGACGTTAAACTGTAGGTCCCGCCACTCAAGTATAAAATTAACGGCCACAACAGGAGTGTGGTGCGAAGCTTGGCCGTAATCCTGACTGAAGGGTTGTAATGGCCAATTATTTATGTATGTAATTTGGCCTTATTGAGTCCCATTAGAAATTCAGTTCCACTACTATCAATTGATAACTAAATTCTCAATGTCACTTATCAATGCAATCTGTTTTCCTAACATATCTGCTGCTTTGGCCGAACACATTTTCTGATGAGTGTTCATAGAGGTGGCAGGCTAGCAAGTACCACATACTTAGTATGGGAACCAAATGTTGCCAATATCCTCCTCTTCAATGTGAACAAAAATTCGTTCAACATGGCCCGATAACGATCGCCATTGACTGTAACGGCAACTCCTTGCTCATTTTCAAAGAAAAATTGCCCAATTATGAGTCTGGACCAAAATCCGCACCAAACAGTGACGCGTTTCGGGTGCGTCGGCTTTTCAATGTATGCGTGCGGGCTTTCTGTGCCCCAAATGCTACAATTTTGCTTGTTTACATACCCGCCAAGATCAAAATGAGCTTCATCTGAAAAGATGATTTTTTTTGCCAAAATCGGCATGTTCTGTAAGTCGTATTATCGCAATATTTCCCAGCGTTGTTCAAGCGTATACACTACCATATTCGTTCAGCGGAAGGATAAAACTAATTATCTGTCAAATCAGATATGAGCTAAGTGTTACCATTCACGAAATAAGCACTAGTTAAAAAAACGTCAGATGGCGGACCCTTTAGCAGAAGCATTTGAGTTCTTGTTTTCAAGAACATTACTTAGCACGGAAAATGTCTGAAAATAAATCAATCTTGTTCAGTGCTCTCTATGGAGTTCTAACAACATGAACCTCTCCCGACTCACCAGACAATGCCGTCTATGGATCGAAGTGACATCCGCAGGTACTGCAAGCTGACAAGGTGTATACGTGATAACAAGTGATGTGATTTTTAACAAAACATTGTATGCTCACTTGTTGAGCGGCCGCGTGAGCCAGCCCACCAATTGACAAAGTGGCATAGTAGTGGACAAATTTTATAAAGTTAATCCAAGTCATCGATAGCTTATCCTCCTCCACAACATTGCAATTTCTACAAAAAATTGTGATGCAGAAAATCTTGTCTTTTAGCATGAACAGCTATGAGACAATGACCAGACCCCATTTGTGAATTCTGTTCAAAGCGCATAACCTCTTGTAATCACTGAACAGTCAAATATACCGAAATACATTCGATTGTACTCATTCTACTATTTATGCGCAATTGTACGATTCTTACTGAAACTCACTGTACATACATTCCTTTAAACAGATTTATAATGAGTACAGATTTATAACGAACCGTTACCATGGAAACTTTTAACATCGTTTTAATTACATTTTTTTTTTTGTCTTTTTGGCAACTAAATTTGTTTGTTTTATTTAATTTGCATAAATTATGGTTTTCATAAATGTTTCAACATCCTTTTAAATATTTTTTTCTTTTCTAACAATTCAGAACAGGAAATTTAATATGTGTGAAGATAAATTCGAATTTAATTAGCAAAGACAAAAACCAAAAGTTTTGCCGATGATTTGCACTTTTTTTGAGCGATGATTTGCACTTTCTTCAGCCGATGGCTTGCATTTTTTAGGGCAATGACTAACATTTTTTGGTCGATTTTTTATTTTTATTTTTGGCGATGAGGAAAATATATTAGCTTCGTCGTCTATATTACTTTCGATGTGCAATTTAACGTCAATGCCAAATGACAGATTTTTGCGAATCTTTACGTGGCAATTTTATTTACTCCCTGAGTCTGTTCACCAAAGGACTGACCATTAACGTTCTTTCTGACTTTCTTGTTACTGCTATTACGTCTGCTATTTGTCTGTTAACGTATAAATCAAACAATTTCACCTGTCTGTTGGCATTTGTCTGACTATTTGTGCATTTCTCTCAGTCTACTAATACAAATGTATATGCCCCTTTAACTGTCTGTCTGCCTGTCTTCCTGTCTGGTTAATGTTGTTGTATGTTTTTAATCTCACTGTTACTATTTCCTTCCTGCGTCTGTTCAGCTAGTGTAGGTCTGGTTTTAATAACTTAAACCCACATTTACCTTATACTACCTGGTATTTAACCATTAGCAGCATACAGGCCAAATTAATTAAACGGGAAATGCCACCACATAAACACAACAACAACAAATATGTGGAAAAAATATAAGTAGGACTTTACAGAATATTTAAAAAGATAAATCCCTACAAACAAACCACATGTTAAGGATTTCATATTTAAATTAAAAATAAACAACAACACTACATTAAATGTTTTTATTTAAAACAACTAGAAAATAAGGAAAGAGAATCAAAAATTCTTAGGTATACTTCCCCCCCTTTTTTTTCTTTTGTACTGCACAGCAGCGTTTATAATCTGCTGCGGCTTTAAATTTTATTTTGTTTGTCTGGTTTATGAAAGCAGAGAGCGATGAAAATAAAGTAAATTAAAGAGGGAGAGAGAGAGAGAATAGTAGTAAGAAAATAGTAGTAGAAGTAGTAGGGAATAGTAGTAGAAGTAGTAGGGAAGAATAGTAGAAGTTGTGGGGAAGAGTAGTAGAAGTAGTAGGGAATGGTAGTAGAAGTAGTAGGGAATAGTAGTAGAAGTAGTAGGGAATAGTAGTAGAAGTAGTAGGGAAGAATAGTAGAAGTAGTAGGGAAGAATAGTAGAAGTAGTAGGGAATAGTAGTAGAAGTAGTAGGGAATGGTAGTAGAAGTAGTAGGGAATAGTAGTAGAAGTAGTAGGGAATAGTAGTAGAAGTAGTAGGGAAGAATAGTAGAAGTAGTAGGGAAGAATAGTAGAAGTAGTAGGGAATAGTAGTAATAATCGCCCAACTCGCATTTGACCAAAGATTTTACGCAGGACTTTTTTTCTCGAATACACTCAAGACTTCTTCATCGGTGGCTAATAACGACCATGATTCTGCGCTATAAAGAAGCACGGGGAGACTAAGCGTATTGTAGAGTATTAGTTTGGTCGAACGAGAGAGGTCTCAGCTACTCAATTGTCTATTAAGACCACAGTAGCACCTGTTGGCAAGAGCGATCCTACGCTAGATGCTCAGACTGGCATCATCTTTTCTGGCGACGGCTTAGCCAAGATAAACAAATTCATTGACTTTATCGCAAGTGTTGTTATCGGCCGTAATCTGGGATCCAATTCGCATGTCCCTACTTGTCGACAACATATGTATACTTCGTTTGCCAACACTAAAGACAGTCGTAACATCTCGCTTAGTGCAACCTATGACAGTACGTTTGTGGAATGTACTGCCATTGCGATGCACTGCTGGCTTTTACTCAAAATACACTCCATGACAAATTTGAAGAGGTCGCATACTAAGGGATCGCCTTGTCTGAAACCTTACACGGCATCAAAAGGTTCGAAGAGGTCCATTCCTACCTTGACGAAGCTATGGGAGGTGCTCAACATCACTTATAATACACATAGCCTTATAAGGTCACACTAATACCGAGCTCAGGCGTTGTGGCAAAAACACGATCCCTTATGAGACTATCGAAGGCTGCCTTGTAGTCGACAAAGTAATGGGTTGTGTTGACTTGTTGTTCATGTGTCTTCTCCAGGATTTGACATTGTGTGAAGTTCCCTGCTGGTGGACTTGCCAGATCTGAAGCCGCACTGATAAAGTCCAATCAGATTTCTGACGAGTGGCTTCAGCCTTTAGCACAATTCGCATGCGATAGGGAGAAGGCTTATACCTCGATAGTTGGCGGATAACGTGGGGCTTCCTTTTCCTAAAGTTCCAATCGTTTGGCATACTTTCCTCTAGCCATCCTTTAAATCCTTCAGCTCATTACCTTCAGTGTTAAACAATACAGCGGTAACTGTGTTAGTGTTTAATATTATTTTACTGTTGTTAAGATAGAGGGAAAATTATGTAGTAAATGCAAGAGAGAGAGAGAGAGAGAGAGGGAGAGTGAAAGTAAGTTTAGCTGTGTTAGTAATTCTTCAAATATAGTTGTTTTAGGAGGAGGGAAAGAATGGTGGTGCTAGTTCGTGATGAGTTCGTAGGTTACTAAGGAGGAACAATGCTTATCTATTATTAAAGGAGAGCGAGAGGGAAAATGATGTAGTAAAGGGGAGAGAGATTAAATGTAACTGTGCTAGGAGGCTCCAAAACACTGTTTGTCTGTTGGTAGGGAAGCAAGAAAGTAACTGATTAAGTAAATACAAGCGAGTGAATCTCACTGTATTAGTGTGTTAAAGTGTTGAACAATGTTTTGCTGTGTTTATTTAAACGTTACTTCCGTTTCGTATTTATCAGTTTGTCTATGACTGCTACTTCTGCTGCTGTTGCTGTTGCTATTGCTTCTATTCATCATACTTCCGCTACAATAAATTTTATTTCTGTTCTTGTTTTTGTTGCTGCTACAACAGTTACAAATTATTGTATTATTTTTAAACGTTCAAGTAAAAAACATAAAAAAAGAAATTCAATTTTCTCCATTCTTCCTACGAATTTAAGAGTTTAAGTGTGTCTTTCTTTTCAACTGCAAGTCTGTATGCTGTCCTGTGCCACCACATTTAATACAGGGCAAAAAAACCACAATATGACGCCTTAAGCTAAGTAGCATGATGCAAACAAGCATACTCACTTAATTGAAATTGATTTATGAGCACAAAACAATAAACAAAACCAACCAAAAGAGAGAGAGACAACAAAAGTAAATTATTTTTAAGATTTCTTAGGGGATTTTTTAAATTCATTCTCAAGCTTAAGAAAGTTTTCTTAGAGTGTTCATATAAAGGACATAAGAAAAGGGAAAAATATATGTAAGCGGCAAAAAGTAACAGAAATTTTTTATTTAAGATTTCCTGGATATAAAATAGTTTGATCGAGGAAATCATTGGTCATTTAATGCTTCACACCGTAACCTCTTCTCTCCCTCATATCTGTATACTTTTAAGATCATATTATATCATACCAAGTTCTTTGAACTCTGCAAGCTTTAGAAATATTAAAAGCTGACATAACAAATGGTTTTAAAAGTTAAATTCCAAAGAAAAGAGTTTAAAATTGTAAGGGGAATTACGTAGCTTACATACATACATAATTGGCCATTACAACCCTTCAGTCAGGATTACGGCCTAGCTTCTCAACACCACTCATGTTGTGTGCGTTAATTTTATACATGAGTGGCGGGATCTACAGTTTAACGTCGACTCTGAACGACTTTTTTTTGAGAAGCTTTTCATGGCAATTTTTACTCTCAGAGTTTTTGCCGGAATCTGCTGAGAGGAAGTAGCCGTAAAAATATTTTTTTATATTTCATTTTGATGTCTGACCTGGGATTCGAACTCGGGCCTTTCGCCTAATAAGCCAACACACTATCTAGTAGACCACGGCGACTACGTAGCTTAGCATAATAAACTATGGGCAGAAGTTCTCGCCCAAGGTATACGCAGCGAACAAACTACTTTCTGGCCTAGGAGATCTGAAGTTGACAACTTTAAAATGCTGAAAATAATCACATGGAATGAAGATCAAATTTGGATGCGTTTCACACCATTGCCACTGCAGCATACGCAACGCATTTCATAACATCAGGGAAGAGCATGTCACAAATACAAATTTCTCTTGCTATTATGAGGGGCAAAGGTCCGCCTTTAGCTTGTTCCACGATTTGTTTGCCTTCACCGTTTCTACTTTTAAACTTTGGCGTAGTCATGTTGAGCAAGCGGTGTTATCCATTCGTGTGTCCTTATCCACTTCCGTTTATATATCACGATTAATTAATATCTGCCCGGATTGTGAAAACAGTTGAGTATTACTGATATCGTTTAGCCAGAAAATCCTCTGGGTTCGTGTCTCAACTGACAAAGATCTGAATTATCACAATGAGGTCACAATGATTTGCATTGGCATCCGTACAAGCCAACTGAGATTATTGTCTGCAATGCTTGGCATACTGCATCGTACATCGGCCGCTAGATAAAATCTTAATCGTGACATTCCTTTAAGGCTAAGGATTAGAGGTCAAAACTAGTCAGGATCCTCTGGGTGACCAGACACTGGAACGGATCAAATTTTTAGTCACTCGAAAGTCCTAAGGGAATTCAGACATTTTTAAAGTCTTAGTATGGATTAAGAAAGATGAAAATATCTCTAGAAAGGATTTATCAGTACACTTTGTGATAGATAGGCGGCTGGATTTCATTTCTTTATTTCGTTTCCAATTTGTCTTTCGCTATTGCCATCTCTCCCTCAAACTCTCCTTTCCTCTTCTCTTCTTTCTTTTTTCTCGTCCTATATTTCTTCCCTATATCTCTATTTTTCTCTCCCTCTCTCTCTTCTCTCTACTGTTTATCTAAAGTCCTTTTGCCTAAACAGGCACATGATACTGGTACAGGTGTTTCAAATTGAACACTTTCATTCGTGATTTCCATAAATAAGTGACTACGTGGCGCCATGACAGGGAGGAAAAGAATCGTGAAATAATAAAACGTGCTTTGCATGCAAAATATCTTCTCAAATTTCACTGAGGCTGTTGTCAGCACAGAATTTAAATGAAAATGAAATTTATTTTGATACGCTTGAAGGCAAGCAAAAACAAAAACGAAAAAAGTGTTTCAACGTTGATGACAACTGATTGGTGCATTCAACAAAAAATAGCAATTGAAACACAAGAAATCACTCATCACTCATCAAAGCGATTCAATTATTTCTTTATTTAGTCTGCGACGATAAATGCCAGGCAAATAAAAATGGAAAATAAATCTGTGAACTCAAGTGAAAAATAAAAATAATTTTCAAGTTCAAATAAAAAAAATAAAAACAACAAAAGATTCATTTCATGCGTCTTGAAAAACCTCGATTGAATCTAAAATTAGAATTCAAAGGAATTAAATCGAAAACAACCAAATAACATACATACATATTCGTTGATCATGTAAACAAGTCCATTGTTTTGTTTTTGTAGCTTTTGTTTATCATATCAATAATACCATTTTCATTGTCGTAACAATACATAATTAGTCACACATATTCATTCTTTTCTCGGTAGTCTCCTGGAACTATATGGAGCTTCTGATAAAGCGCCACTTAGTCTCCTAATATCCATCCTTGACAGATGTCAATAAGTCTTCCGCATGGCAAATGGCCAAATTGGTTACTTCTTCTCCCACGATATGAAATTGATTGTGTACACAATAAATTACCTTAAAGATGCTTCATTCGCTTCCTTGTCTATGCAACTCCTGCAGAAATCCCTCTCATTCCATGAGTACCTAGAATACAATGTCCTGTAAAGACTAAAACAAATACGTTGACAGTCCTACCTTGGAGTTTGAGAAGATTTTCCTTGGTTATCGAAAATGTTTCCAAACTTGTTACTCTCCTTAAGGCGCACAATTCCGTCCGTTAGATTCTGCAATGGTCTGATAGACTTTTCGAAAGTACCGCGTGACTACAGACTCCGAAAAGATGCCTCCATCCTCAGCTCCATTCAGTCTCGAACCATCAGTGAAGATCTATACGGAGGCATCTGTGATTTCCATTTCACTTGCCTCTTGCGGTCTGTCGTAATGGTCGCATTGAAGGCATGTCAAAGTGTGGCTTACGTACATACATACACAATTGGCCATTACACTCCTTCTGTCCGGATTACGGCCTAGCTTCTCTCACCATTCAAGTTGTGTGCCTTAATTTTATACTTGAGTGGCGGGATCTACAGTTTAACGTCGACTCTGAATGACAGAATTTGAGAAACTTTTTCAAGGCAGGTTTTATTTACTCGCAGAGTTTTTGCCAGAACTCTGCTGAGAGTGTGGCTTAATGTTCTTAATATTTCCGAAAATTCTTCATTCCTTTAAAATCCTCTAGTGACCGTGCCATTGCCCAGTCACCCAAATACATTGATTTAAATTAGCTGCTCTGAGTTCCTGCAAGCAGTTCCTTCAGGATAAAAGGAGGTAAATTTTTTTCTACGCAATGCGGATCTTTTCTCCCGTCATATCAAGCTACGTCGTCCTTTACTAATCCCCAGTTGGGTGGTGGTGAAATGCTACAGTTTGGGTTTCAGTAATCAATCACTACCATTTCTATAACCAAGCGATCCTCTTTCTTCCTCTGCACCAACAAGCTATATTTTATCTCTCACTGTTCTGGGGTCTTAGAGATCCTCTTGAGAACTCGTCTAATGCTTTGTCACTCCTTGTACTGCTGCTGCGATTCTTAATGTGTTTTGATGCTAAGTTAACCTTTGCATTATCAAAAACACTTGTGTAGAATGAGGACATAGCCTCACCTAAATTAAGGGCGCTGTGATCATTGCCTTTGGCTGATGGTTTAGCAATGTTTTTCGAGATTTCAAGCCAAGATTTGCTGAATAATCGGAATCTTCTTTGTTTCGGAGATCCGTAAATACAGTTTTCTGAGTTCCGTTTTCGATCTCAACACGGGCAGACTTCTTACCATATTACCATATTGTAGAAAATAAATATAGGACGGTACATAGCAATACTTTCTGATAGTAGGCCTCCATCTGAGCACTCTGCTTTCATGAGGTTAAATCGAAGATACCATGGCACTTTCTACGGAAGGTAAATACACTTTGTATGGAAAATAAGATTAAACTCTACTGGGTCTCAAATCATGTGAAAATTTGTGGCAAGAAGCAAGCTGATGAAATTGGTAAGAGCGGCTTACACTCCTTTGATGGTTACAGAACCTTTCTGTGGATTGGAAACAGATGTTCGGGCAAATATGCTCTGCGAAAGACCAAATAGGTCACTGTAACACACTTATACAGAACGGAGGTTGTCTCCAGCCCAACGCGATGTTGAGAATAAATCATCGCAACACATTCTTGGAACCTGAAAGGTTTTGAAGCTCCACAGAAGACAGCATTTGGGTGCATATTAAGTGCTAGGCAGGCAATAGTCATTGTTGACGGTGAGCAGCATTCTAAATCTTGTCAGGGCCGTAGGTGTAGAGGAGATATTATCGGGATACCCCATATAGTTTCAGGGGGGAGTACAATAAATCGCACGATAGTAATGATATCATATCCTTCTTGCTTCTGGTTATTTTACAATTAATTTTCGATTTTTCTAAGCCGCGATGTACAGATAAGGCTGGTTATTCCTGGAGGTTGTCAGACATCATCCAGGATAAACCGTCTGTCTATACCTCTTCCCGATGAGGCGAAACCGTAGTTTCTACGACCATACTACCAATGGAGCGTGAGGGGAAGCACAGTACTCGGAGGTCAAATTGGCCCATTGTAATACGTCCTAACGTCCGAGTGGGGATAAATGGGCAGTAACATGTAGAAAGTTAGAGAAGAAGAGAAGGAAATTTGTTTTCCTTTCTCTCCTAAAAGTATGTTTTCGTAAGACAAACCAAATAGGCTTTCAATACTAGTTTCTACACAAACCACAAATAATCTAGCTACTGTTGTTGTAGATATATTGAATTTAGTTGAGCCTAAAAGTGTACTATAATTTTAGTGCAAAATAACAGATTTCGTTGTAGTCCAGACATAAACCCCTAGAGCAATTCACATTGAAATCACTCGAAAGGATTGTTTAAAATTTTAAATTTTATTTGAAAAAATATTTTAATTTTTATAATTTATTAGTAGTATTTTAAATATTAATTTTTTTTAATCTTATATTTCAAATATAAAATTGAACTTATCAAGTAAATATTTAATTTAATTTAATATAGTATTTTAGAACGGGTTTCCTTTTTCTTTTTTTTTGAAATTTAATGTATAATAAATTTTCTTTAGCTATTGAAAAACTAAGGAAATTATTAGGAAATGTTTTTATTTGTTTAATAAAATTTCTTTTAATTATTATTTAATTAGAAATAATTGTTATTAAAAAAAAACAAAAGAACAAAAAATTAATTATGTGTTTAAAATTAAAAAATAATTAAAAAAAAAACTAAGAAATAAAAAGTAATAAATTACTAAATTTCAGTCTTTAAAGTGCTTAGAAAATTGTTTGATTGCCTTAATTAATTAATGCATGAATTAATTAAATTAATTAATTAATAATTAAATGAATTAAAATTATTTAAAATAAATATTCTATTACACTCTCTTACATTTAAAAAATAAAAAGAAATTATTATTCAATTTCAGTTATTCTCCTGCTCCTCTTGATGCTCTATTGCCGCTGCTGCTGTTTCCATTTCCTGGCTTTGCGGCATGTCTAGAACGTCGCCTCCACCACCATAGGCACCTTGCTGTTGCTGCTGCTGCTGTATATCCTCTGCCACGTTTGCTTCATTTGCACTCAATTTAGGTGACAAAGAAGCCGGTGAGGAGCCCGTGGATGGAGTTAAAGACGACGAGGAGTTTTGCGATGAATCCGTTATGGTATTGAGTTCCATTTCCAATTCGGTAAATAAATCAATTAAATTGTTAATACCTATCAAATAGCCATCTTCATGATTGCCCACCTTCCAGGTGCTGCTATGATCGATGTAATGATTGTCCGGCAAATGTACAGTTTTGGCAAAGTCTATCAACCAAACATTGGCCTGCTTACGATCGTGCACGAACAGAAGAGAGGAACCAATCACCTCATGGCTGCGAAAGAAGTCAGAACATTCTAAAGTGGCGCGTATGGCACGCAACCGTTGTATATATCGGGCCTGCAAGAAAAATTTAAAATAATTTAATTTTAAGAAGAAAAACATTGTAATAGTATTGTAGCAGTAGTAGTAATATTGTATATAATAGTAATAGTAGTCCAACGATAAGATAAGATGCATGCAAGCAAGGTAAAGTTTCTGATTGTGGTCAAAATGGTGACCATCAGAGCGATCCTTGTCTTGCTGTATTCTAGTTGACACGCAGCCTCTTCGTGGCCCCTCTTGGAGGGCATACTAGCACCTGCTAAATATTAACTACTGCGTGCAACGTTGTTCAGTCCCCTGCACCCCCGGGTTGTGCGTTTACGCCATGTAAAAACAGTATCCAATGAAAGCGATACCACAAGCCTATAACAAGATCCCCTTAAAAGTTGCCGACCACGGCAATCGTTTCAAGCTATACTATAGATAGCTACTATATAGTATACTACAGCATAGAATAGCTACTATAGTATGGCGTAGCTACAATAGCATAGAATAGCTACTATAGTATAGAATAGCTACTATAGTAGTACATCATATCTGCTATAATATAGCCGCTAGCTACTATAATATAGCTACTAGAGCATAGCTACTATAGTATAGTATAGGTACTATAGTACAGCATAGCTGCTATATAATAGTACAGCTACTATAGCATAGTATTTCTACTATATAATAGCATAGTTACTATAGCATAGTATAGCTACTATATAATAGTATAGCTACTATAGCATAGTATAGCTACTATATAATAGTATAGCTACTATAGCATAGTATAGCTACTATATAATAGTATAGCTACTATAGCATAGTATAGCTACTATATAATAGTATAGCTACTATAGCATAGTATAGGATAGTATAGGTACTATAGCATAGGATACCTACTATAGCAAAGTATAGGGTCTATAGTATAGCTACTATATAATAGTATAGCTACTATAGCATACTATAGCTACTATATAATAGTATAGCTACTATAGCATAGTATAGCTACTATATAATAGTATAGCTACTATAGCATAGTATAGCTACTATATAATAGTATAGCATAGTATAGCTACTATATTATAGTATAGCTAATATAGCATGGTATAGCTACTATAGCATAGTATAGCTACTATATAATAGTATAGCTACTATATATAGTATAGGTCCTATATAATAGTATAGGTCCTATATAATAGTATAGGTACTATATAATAGTATAGCTACTATGTAATAGTATAGCTACTATGTAATAATATAGCTACTATATAATAGTATAGCTACTATAGCATAGTATAGCTACTATAGAATAGTATAGGATAGTATAGGTACTATAGCATAGGATACCTACTATAGCAAAGTATAGGGTCTATAGTATAGCTACTAAGCATAGTATAGCTACTATATAATAGTATAGCTACTATAGCATAGTATAGCTACTATATAATAGTATAGCTACTATAGCATAGTATAGCTACTATATAATAGTATAGCATAGTATAGCTACTATATTATAGTATAGCTAATATAGCATGGTATAGCTACTATAGCATAGTATAGCTACTATATAATAGTATAGCTACTATATATAGTATAGGTCCTATATAATAGTATAGGTCCTATATAATAGTATAGGTACTATATAATAGTATAGCTACTATGTAATAGTATAGCTACTATGTAATAATATAGCTACTATATAATAGTATAGCTACTATAGCATAGTATAGCTACTATAGAATAGTATAGGATAGTATAGGTACTATAGCATAGGATACCTACTATAGCAAAGTATAGGGTCTATAGTATAGCTACTAAGCATAGTATAGCTACTATATAATAGTATAGCTACTATAGCATAGTATAGCTACTATATAATAGTATAGCTACTATAGTATAGTATAGCTACTATATAATAGTATAGCTACTATAGCATAGTATAGCTACTATAGAATAGTATAGGATAGTATAGGTACTATAGCATAGGATACCTACTATAGCAAAGTATATTGTCTATAGTATAGCTACTAAGCATAGTATAGCTACTATATAATAGTATAGCTGCTATAGCATAGTATAGCTACTATATAATAGTATAGCTACTATAGAATAGTATAGGATAGTATAGGTACTATAGCATAGGATACCTACTATAGCAAAGTATAGGGTCTATAGTATAGCTACTAAGCATAGTATAGCTACTATATAATAGTATAGCTACTATAGCATAGTATAGCTACTATATAATAGTATAGCTACTATAGCATAGTATAGCTACTATATAATAGTATAGCTACTATAGCATAGTATAGCTACTATAGAATAGTATAGGATAGTATAGGTACTATAGCATAGGATACCTACTATAGCAAAGTATAGGGTCTATAGTATAGCTACTAAGCATAGTATAGCTACTATATAATAGTATAGCTACTATAGCATAGTATAGCTACTATATAATAGTATAGCTACTATAGCATAGTATAGCTACTATATAATAGTATAGCTACTATAGCATAGTATAGCTACTATATAATAGTATAGCTACTATATAATAGTATAGCTACTATAGAATAGTATAGGATAGTATAGGTACTATAGCATAGGATACCTACTATAGCAAAGTATAGGGTCTATAGTATAGCTACTAAGCTACTATAGTATAGTATAGGTACTATATATAGTATAGCTACTATATGATGGTATAGCTACTACAGCATAGTATAGGTACTATATTATAGTATAGCTACTATATGATGGTATAGCTACTATATGATGGTATAGCTACTATATGATGGTATAGCTACTACAGCATAGTATAGGTACTATATTATAGTATAGCTACTATAGCATAGTATAGCTACTATAGAATAGTATAGGATAGTATAGGTACTATAGCATAGGATACCTACTATAGCAAAGTATAGGGTCTATAGTATAGCTACTAAGCATAGTATAGCTACTATATAATAGTATAGCTACTATAGCATAGTATAGCTACTATATAATAGTATAGCTACTATAGCATAGTATAGCTACTATATAATAGTATAGCTACTATAGCATAGTATAGCTACTATATAATAGTATAGCTACTATATAATAGTATAGCTACTATAGAATAGTATAGGATAGTATAGGTACTATAGCATAGGATACCTACTATAGCAAAGTATAGGGTCTATAGTATAGCTACTAAGCTACTATAGTATAGTATAGGTACTATATATAGTATAGCTACTATATGATGGTATAGCTACTACAGCATAGTATAGGTACTATATTATAGTATAGCTACTATATGATGGTATAGCTACTATATGATGGTATAGCTACTATATGATGGTATAGCTACTACAGCATAGTATAGGTACTATATTATAGTATAGGTAGTATATAATAGTATAGCTACTATATAATAGTATAGCTACTATATAATAGTATAGCTACAATATAATAGTATAGCTACTATATAATAGTATAGCTACTATATAATAGTATAGCTATTATAGCATAGTATAGCTACGATAGCATAGTATAGGTACTATATAATCGTATAGGTACTATATATTTGTATAGCTACTATATAATTGTATAGCTACTATATAATTGTATAGCTACTATATAATAGTATAGCTACTATATTATAGTATAGCTAATATAGCATAGTATAGCTACTATATGATGGTATAGCTACTATATAATAGTATAGCTACTATATATAGTATAGCTACTATATATAGTATAGCTACTATATGATGGTATAGCTACTATATAATAGTATAGCTACTATATAATAGTATAGCTACTATAGCATAGTATAGCTACTATAGCATAGTATAGCTACTATAGCATAGTATAGCTACTATATGATGGTATAGCTACTACAGCATAGTATAGGTAGTATATAATAGTATAGCTACTATATAATAGTATAGCTACTATATAATAGTATAGCTACTATATAATAGTATAGCTACTATATGATGGTATAGCTACTATATAATAGTATAGCTACTATATAATAGTATAGCTACTATATAATAGTATAGCTACTATATAATAGTATAGCTACTATAGCATAGTATAGCTACGATAGCTTAGTATAGGTACTATATAATCGTATAGGTACTATATATTTGTATAGCTACTATATAATTGTATAGCTACTATATAATTGTATAGCTACTATATAATAGTATAACTACTATATATAGTATAGCTACTATATATAGTATAGCTACTATATGATGGTATAGCTACTATATAATAGTATAGCTACTATATAATAGTATAGCTACTATATAATAGTATAGCTACTATATAATAGTATAGCTACTATAGCATAGTATAGCTACTATAGCATAGTATAGCTACTATAGCATAGTATAGCTACTATAGCATAGTATAGCTACTATATAATTGTATAGCTACTATATAATAGTATAGCTACTATATTATAGTATAGCTAATATAGCATAGTATAGCTACTATATGATGGTATAGCTACTATATAATAGTATAGCTACTATATATAGTATAGCTACTATATTATAGTATAGCTAATATAGCATAGTATAGCTACTATATGATGGTATAGCTACTACAGCATAGTATAGCTACTATATTATAGTATAGCTACTATAGCATAGTATAGCTACTACAGCATAGTATAGCTATACAATAGTATAGCTACTATAGTAAATCTACTACAGTATAGTATAGCTACTATAGTATATCTACTACAGTATAGTATATCTACTATAGTATAGATTAGCTACTATAGTATAGAATAGCTACTATAGTATATCTACTACAGTATAGTATAGCTACTATAGTATATCTACTACAGTATAGTATATCTACTATAGTATAGATTACCTACTACAGTATAGAATAGCTACTATAGTATAGAATAGATACTATAGTATATCTACTACAGTATTGTATAGCTACTAAAGTATAGAATAGCTAGTATAGTATAGCTACTACAGTATAGTATAGCTACTATAGTATATCTACTACAGTATAGTATATCTACTATAGTATAGATTAGCTACTATAGTATAGAATAGCTACTATAGTATAGAATAGGGACTATAGTATATCTACTACGGTATAGTATAGCTACTACAGTATAGTATAGCTACTATAGTATAGAATAGCTACTATAGTATAGAATAGCTACTATAGCATATCTACTATAGTATAGCTACTATAGTATAGAATAGCTACTATAGTATAGAATAGCTACTATAATATAGAATAGCTACTATAATATAGAATAGCTACTATAGTATATCTACTACAGTATAGAATAGCTACTAAAGTATGCTATAGCTACTATAGTATAGAATAACTACTACAGTATAGCTACTATAGTATAGAATAGTTACTATAGTATATCTACTACAGTATAGAATAGCTACTATAGTATACTATAGCTACTATAGTTACTACAGTATAGAATAGCTAGTATAGTATAGCTACTATAGTATACTATAGCTATTACAGTATATAATAGCTACTATAGCATAGCTACTATAGTATAGCTACTACAGTATAGAATAGCTACTACAGTATGGAATAGCAACTATATATACTATAGTAGGTATAGTATAGTATATAGTATACTATAGTAGCTATAGTATAGTATACTATAGTACTATACAGTATAGAATAGCTACTACAGTATAGAATAGCTACTATAGTATACTATAGCTACTACAGTATACTATAGCTACTACATTATACTATAGCTACTACAGTATACTATAGCTACTACAGTATAGAATAGCTACTATAGTATACTATAGCTACTACAGTATAGATTACCTACTACAGTATAGAAGAGCTAGTATAGTATAGCTACTATAGTATAGTATAGCTACTATAGTATAGTATTGCTACTAAAGTATACTATAGCTACTACAGTATAAAATATATATAGCATAGAATAGTAGCTATACTATGCTATAGTAGCTATACTATAGTCCCTATACAATACTATAGTAGCTATCCTATACTGTAGTAGCTATTGTATACTATAGTAGCTATACTATACTATTAGCATTGCTCCTATAGCATACTATACTCGACTAAAGTAGCTATAATATAGCTACTACTATACTACACTATAGCAGGTATACTATATCTATTACTATACTACACTATAGCAGCTATACTATAGCTAATACTATACTACACTATAGTAACTATACTATAGCAAATACTATACTACACTATAGTAGCTATACTATAGCAAATACTATACTACACTATATTAGCTATACTAAAATACTATTTCTACTATTTTTTTTTTTTTTTAATTCAGCAGTAGAAAATTTAAAAATAACTTATTTTCATTAAAAGTGAAATAAAAAGGTAGTATTTTTACTACTATTTTGCAAAAATTATTTAAGTTTGTTTTTTTTTTTGCTTATTTTAGTCTTAAAGAAGGTTAAAAAGAACTTACCAAAGCATGTGGAAATCCGCTTATAAACTCACGAAAAGCTGATTTTATTTGCTCGCGAGATTTTGTGGTTTTGAAATCCTTTGAACTGGTGCCATCACTTTTTTTAATACCCTAAAAAGGAGGGAACATTTTTAATATTGCCATTCTAGTTCTAGTTTCGTTGCAATCGTACCTCTATGCGAAAACCTAAGGTAGCGGTACTGGATATGGTCTCACGCCACACCATATAGCGTGGCTTGGTAACACCCTTAGCCTTGTGTTCTTCTTCGCTGGGCGCATTCGGATCAATTTGTATCATTTTCTCATACATATCCTTGCGTAATTTAGGTTTCTCCTTGGCCTTGGATAATTCCTCCTCTAGATAAGTGCGTACACCGATCTTACAGTCCATAACACACGGCTGATAGAAGTCACTTAGCAAATCTTGTAGTTGGAGATATACTGTGGAGAGGCAAAGGAATTTAATTCGATTGTACATATATTAAGCATGAGTCAAGAAACTTACATTCGCCATCCTCACTGGTTACCTGGCCCTTGTATTCGGGCACATAGGGCCTTAAGACATCCTTCATTAGAATATGAAAACAATCCTCTTCCTTGGGGCATAATTTCTTGAGGACAGTGCCTTGTTCGGGACCAGCCTTGAAATTGCCCTGATGACCGGCCAATTGGACCCAGGGATAGCGTTGTTTTTTGTACGTTTGAAAGAAGGGCGTCCATTGTACAATGTTGCGTATTTTACGCCAACCAGAAGGCTGTTGAAATGCATTAGAAAATTATGAGAAAAAAAAAAGAAACAAATTTTTAACAAATTCTTAATAACAACAGATAAAAACAAAGAGAAATACAACAACAAGATATGTGAGTAGCAAAACAATAACAAAAACAAAACCAAAAATCACATTAAAAACGTTTTGCCTTGCATTGACGTCAATTGAATGTATGCCGATCGCAGATATTAAAGAGCAAGAGAAGGAAAAAAAAATCAAACAAAAAAAATGTAAACAAATCGAGTCGCGCAGTTAGAGAAATTGGGTGAAAAGGGCCGGAAGCGGGATGGAGTTGAAAGTATGAAATGACAATACAAAACAACAAAGTCTTCTTTATGTCTTCTATTGTCTGATGCTCCATACAATATAAATGAAACAGAATAACCAGGAAAGATACTGATCTCTTGTAGTAAAATGGTCGTAGTAAAAATTTACGCATTATTAATGAACAGCAGCAGCAGTGGAAGCCGCAGCAGCAGCCACAATAGCAAATGCTTAGCATTTTACGCTACAAACGTAATGTATGTAAATAAATAAAATAAAAATACCCAAAATAATAATAAATTTAATAAAAATATAATTTAAAACATATTTTCTTTCTTTCTTGAATAAAAGTATTAAAAAAATGTTAATTAAAAATGTTTGATTTCATTTCATTAAAAACTGTTTTAAATATGTATACATAATATGTTAGAAAAAAATCACAAATTTAATGCTTTTTAAAAAGTATTATTTTTACTACTTTTTTATTTTCCAGCAAAGTGATGTTATCTTTTATGAAATTATTACATTATATTATACTATTATTTTAATTGATACATTAAATAATCAATTTGAAGTCTTAAAAGTGAATTTTTAAAAAGGTATTATTTTTACTACTTTTTTATTTTCTTTCAAAATTACTTTTTTTTTATTTTTGTTAAATATTGGTCTTAAAATATTGCATAGTTATTATTTTAAACTTAAACGCTTATAAAAGTAACGCGTTTATCAAGTAATGGTATATTTTTAAAAAGGTAGTATTTTTACTACTTTTTTTAATTTGCCTAAAAATTTATTTTTTTTTGTCAGAATAATATTGCAGGGTTTAAAAATAATGCATTTATCAAATAGTAGTACTTCTTAAAAAGTTAGTATATTTCCTACTCTTTTTAATTTTCTTAAAAATTGATTATTTTTGCCAAAGCAGTTTATCAGGGCTTATAAGTAATGCATTAAATAGTTAAAAGTACTTTTGTAAAAAGGTAGTAAGCGGCTTTACTACTATTATCAAATGTATAGCAAAAAATTTAAAAAATCTCAAAAAGCAACCCTGATTTGTTGAAAAAATTCTTTATATTTCTTAAAATTTTTATGAAAACTGTGAATCGCTCTCTCTCTTTAGCTGTCCTCTATTGAGTTTTTGTTTCTCTTATAAATTTCTAGTCTTACGAACACAAAACAATTGAAAACGAAATGCAGTCTCACTCTAATAAAATTTAAAAATAAAACTTTGTTTAACAAATTGATTCAAAAAAATTAACAAGTTTTTGGTCTATTAGTTCGTAAATTAAGAAAATTGGCCAAAACAACCAACGACCACCTTTGGAGTGATTTGTTGTTAGCTGTTTACGATTTTTGCCAAATCATTGTGTATATAAATTGCCTCTATTTAGCCAAATTGTTAGGTGATTATAAAAATAAACTCGTACCAGTTGAAAACAATTAAACACGGAGAATAGTTTTTAACAGTTTTACGAAGAACGTGATCAAAATAATTTATTTGTAATATAAAATAATTGTCTAAGACAGAGAGTGGCACAACACAGTACAAAAAAGTTGAAAAATAATTGCAAAATAAAGATTTCTAAAAATGAAAATTGTTCCTAAAAATAGATAAATTGGAAAAAAATATGCAAAAAATTTTAATTTTAAAAATAGTAGTAGAAAAACTACCCTTTTTCAAAACGAATTTTAAAATTCTAGAAACAAAATTATAAATTCTATGAAATGTAAAAAGGTAGTAAAAATATTACTTTTTAAAGGACTTCAATTCTTAAAAAATTAAGGAAATTAAAGTAATATCTAGGTAGTCTAATGATTATTTAAGGAAAACAGTCAATTGTCTTCGTTTTTTAGACAAAATTGAAAAAGTAGTAAAAATACTTATTTTTAAAGGACTTCAATTCTTCAAAAATTAACTAATTTAGAGAAATTTAACAGTTGTCTAATGATTATTTAAGAAAACCAGGCAATTATATTTGTTTTTTATACAAAATTAAAAAAGGTAGTAAAACTACTACTTTTTTAAGGAACATCAATTCTTTAAAAATTAAATTATTTAAAGTAATTCATAGGCAGTCTAAGGATTATTTAAGAAAAACAGGAAATTTTCTTTGTTTGTTAGACAAAATTAAAAAAGGTGGTAAAAATACTACTATTTTAAAAGAAGGTACTTTTTGAAGAACGTTTTATTTTTTGTTATTTATTAGTATTACAATTATTAATTTTCAAAATAGAATAAATATTTTACAGAAATTAATTCCTATTTAAATATTGACGAGAAAATTGTTTTCATAAGTTTTTAGGTAAAATGAAAGTACATAGTAAATATACTACTATTTCAAAAGGTATTTATTTTCCTAAAAAAAATAATAATTGAAAGAAACTTATTGATATTTAAATCAATATTTAAGGAAAAACTAAATTTCTGTGTTTTTAGGAGAAAAAAAAGGTAGTAGAAATACTACTATTTTAAAAGATGATGAATTTACAACCAATTATGTATTTTAGAGAAATTTATTGATATTTATAACATACATTTGCGTTTTCTAGGAAAAAAAATAAAAAAGGTAGTAAAAATACTACTATTTTGAAGATTTTTTTCTAAAAATTAAGTTATTTAGTGATTGTTTTATATTTATTTAAGGAAAGTATAAATTTCAATTCGTTTTTATGCAAAATAAAAAAGGTAGTAAAAAATACTACTATTTTAAAGGAAGGTAATTTTGTGAAGAAAGAGTTTTATTTTTTGTTATTTATTAGTATTACTATTTTAAAAGACAATTAATTTTCTAAATAGAATGAATTATTTACAGAAATTAATTCCTATTTAAATATTGACGAGAAAATTGTTTTCATAAGTTTTTAGGTAAAATGAAAGTAGTAAATATATTGCTATTTTAAAAGGTATTTATTTTCCTAAAAGAAAATAATAATAATTGAAAGAAACTTCTTGATATTTAAATCAATATTTAAGGAGAACTAAATTTTTGTGTTTTTAGGCGAAAGAAAAAAGGTAGTAGAAATACTACTATTTTAAAAGATGATGAATTTACAACCAATTATGTATTTTAGAGAAATTTATTGATATTTATAACATACATTTGCGTTTTCTAGGAAAAAAATAAAAAATTAAGTTATTTAGTGATTTTTTTATATTTATTTAAGGAAAATATAAATTTCAATTCGTTTTTATGCAAAATAAAAAAGGTAGTATAAAATACTACTATTTTAAAGGAAGGTAATTTTGTGAAGAAAGAGTTTGATTTTTTGTTATTTATTAGTATTACGTTTAATTTTGAAGAGATATAAAAATAGTAGTAAAAATATTACGTTTTTTAAAAAAAGAAAAGATAAAAATAATATTTTTTAGAATTTAAGAGCAATTGTAAAAAGTACTAGCATGTCAGAACACTTTTTCCTAGAATAATTACTGAATTTATTATAAATGTGTGTCATTTATCTTTCCATTTGTTTTATTTGTTTTTTTTTTATTTTTTAAATCCACTTTAATTTACAACCATGTTTTTTAATTTTACAACTCTTTTGACAAATTTAGTATTCAATTCAACTTAACTTTGTTTTATTTTTTCTTTATTTTTGTTGAACATATTTAAATGCATTTAAAATGCCTTGTTTAGCGTATTTAGCATGTTTTAATCGTGTTTTATTTAAGCCAAGATATTCAGTTTAAACCATTTACAAACAACAACAGCAAAAGCAACAACATTCGCTAATTGTAATAAAAAAAACTTGATTCATTTGTAATGATCTTTTTTTTTTGTATTTGGTATATGCAACAAGTGGCACGTGCTGGTATTTAAGCAATCAAACACCTTAAAAACTATTGCCAAAAAGTGGAAATAACAACAACAAAACCGTCAACCAAAAAATGTTGTAGAAAACATGTTGCTAGTGGCACAGCATTTATCTGTTATTTTCTAATTTTTTTTATTTAAAATTAAAAGATCACATTACCACAATACTAAATGAGTTAATGGCTAAATTTGGGGGGCCTATAGCAAATTAAAATAACATTCGACAGTTTTTTCATCTTCTTGTCTTACAATTAAACAGCCACTGTGGCTATAACAAAGTAACAAAGGCGATAATATGAAAGCGTACACGAGAGAAAAGCATAAAAACTAATTACGTTTTAATTTTTTCATAAAATAATTAAAAGTGAATTTATTATTCGATTAATTTTATTCGAATAATTTTATTCGATTAATTTTATTCGAATAATTTTATTCGACTAAATTTACTACCATCATTTATGTTTATCATAATAATATTAAAGTTTTCTTTTCGAATTTTTTCCTTCTTTATTCAATTTTATTCGAATAAAATTGATCGAATAATAAATTATTCTCATAATTTTCTGCTTAAAACGAAACGTTTGCATACAAATTTTAGAAATATTTATTATTTACACAAATATTTTCTGTTAAAAATTAACTAAGAGTTATTTTATTCGATTAATTTCAATCGAGTAATTTTATATGAATAATGTTTATTATTCATACATTCATATTCAATTATTTTGAATGAATATATAAATAAAATTTATGTGTTCCTTCAGTTTATGTGTCGTTATCCAATTTTATATCGAATAAAATTAATCGAATAATATATTCGAATAAAATTAATCGAATAACTTATTCTAATAAAATTAATCAAATAATTTATTCTAATTAATCGAATTTTATTAATTAATTAATCGAATAATATTGCGGTTGAAGATGAAACTTTTGCATACAAATATTTATTATTTCCACAAATAATTTTAGTTACATATTTATTAAGAGTTATTTGATTCGAATAATTTTAATCGATTATTGAGTGGAAAACCATTTCATTCAATATTATTGTATGGGACTTAAGATTCGTTAATAAATTGTATACGAATTATTTTACACGAATTATTTTACACGAATAATTTTCATCGATTATTATTCGTTAATAAATTTCATTCGAATAATTTCAATCAATTAATTGCGAAAAATTTCATTTATTCTCTTATTCGCTCAATAAATAATTAATTTTGTTTTTCTCGTGGTTTACAATAATAAAAGACTCAATTTAAATATTTTCATTCCCACACAAACCCTGAACTTGATTAATCAATTAAAGAAATAAAAATTTTTCTTTCTTTTATAAATTCCAAACAGACAGTCAAGTCAGCTCCCACACACACTCCTCATACATGCTGCCGTTTTTATTCATGACTGTCAGCAACAGGCACGTCATATATATTTTTTTTTTTAATTTTTCAATTCAAAGTGAAATCATGCAAATCGCACACAAAGAAGACAAAAGCAAAATATGAAGACACTGCGATAGAAGAGACTCTTTAGCGGTTTTATTCATCAGTTTAGAAAAGATCAACAACAATTAAGACACTCTATTAAATGGTTACAAGTGGAGGAAGCAACAACAACAACAAAAATACCGAAACATTCTCTAATAATTTCTATTAAACAATTAAAAAGGGGAGAAGAATTATTTGCTGCCATGACTTGACGAGTCAATTGTTATGAAAAGACTAAGACGGAATTCAATTAATGAAAATAAAAGTTTAGTTTTCTAGAAGGAATTTTTATTAAAGAAAACTAGAAAAAATAATTACAAATTCAATTCACTTTTAAGCTAAAGGCCTATTTAATGAATGAGTGTGAACGATTAAACTCGAATGTGTTTCAAAAGCAATAGGGGAAACTATTGCCAAAATAAAATTTTAAGGAAAATATTGATTATTTAGGCGAGTAATTTTATTCGAATAATTTTTTTCTCCTATTTTATTCGAATAATTTTGTTTATTAATTTTATTCGTTTACTTTTATTCGGATAATTTTACTATTATTAATTTTATTCTATTAAATTTATTCGTTAATTATATTCGATTTCAGTCAGTATTTCAGTAGTTTAATTTTATTCGAATAATTTTATTCTATTCATTTTACTAGGTAAAGTTAAATCGAACCATTTTATTTGAATCGATGGTAGCGAATCTATTATTATGTACTATTGGTAGCGGATAAAATTATTCGAATAAAATGTTTCGATTAAAAACCAATTAAAGAAATATTTAATTTAAATACAAATAAACAAATAAAATTATTCGAATAAAATTAATCGAATAATTATATTTATTCGATTATAAAATTAATCGAATATAATTATTCGATTAAAATTTTAATATAATTTAATGAAACTAAAAACTTTATTAAATTACTAATTTCTTACGATTAATTTTTTTTTTTTAGCATTTTACACATGCCAACATAGTCCCCCCCATCAATTTACTCAATTTCCCAAAACCCAGGGAATTGCAAACATACAAAAAAAAACTACAACAAAATATTTGCATAAATATACAGAAGAAGAAAAAAAAAACCAATTCGCATTTGAAAAAAGCGGTGGCGTTTATATTTTTTTATGCAAAACCATAAAAAAAGCAGACCCCACTTATAAAATAATTTTTGCAACAAAAAAAAATAACAAAAATTCATTCACTTGGATACTCGTTGCCGTCATCGCGATGATTGTTGTCTTTGTTGTTGTAATATCGTTTTACTTTGTAAATTTATTGAAATTGACACAGTAAATGGTTTTGTGTCAAATAGTTTGTAGACAACAATTGTCAAATGCAACAATAACAACTACACCAACAATAGCAACAACAACAACAATACAAGAAGACAGCAACATGAAATGATAATAACAACGAAGTAAAAAAACATGCAGAGAGCACATGCAAAACAATCATTGATGAGGATCGTCAGTCAGATACAGTGGGACAAAAAGATACAAATCTTTAGTCTTTAGCTGATGGAGGAGTAACACTACTTCTAGTAAAATAAATTAAATGTAACGGTATTGGGAGTACTAAACACAGTAATCGCGGGAAGAGATCATCTACTTGAGAGTCATGTTTCATCATAGAGTTTCTGCAGAAACGAGTGCAAATGCAACAAAAAAGAGAAGGCAAGGTGAAAGCCAGGAGGCTCTAAACCACACACAGAGGAATCCAATTAGAATTCGATTAGGGGAACGAACTCCTCAGCTAAATCTTTTGTTAAAAACAAAAGAACTCCAATTAAAATGTCAATCAATCAAAGTGGTCGCAACACAATACGTAAACAATCTCTGCTATGCGGTGACTGATGCTGGCGTCCCTTCTTTCTGAAGACCAGCGGGAGATTTTATACGTATTGGAAGACCCTGGTAGTACTTCAACAAAAATATGTGCTGTGAGTTAAAGGCGGAAGCAGTCTCAAGGAGTTTATTACAGTTATGGAAAAAATCATTTCAACTCTAACTTAAACATCATGTGACAACAAATTCACAACGAATCGCATACTCCACAGAGAAGAGGATCAAGATGGTACTCTTTAAGTTAAGGGCACGGCAGTATTTTTGAAAATTAAAAGGGCAGCCGCACTTGATAACTCACCCGAAATGAATATGATCAAAGCCACCGAACAGGAGGCTTCTATCCAAATGCCCATACCGGAGGAGGAGAAGGTGTCCGTCAACAAGGAGAAAAACTTTTGCAGGATCATTCAACCAACGCTCATATGGATAAAAAGCATATCGTTTTAATTCAGAAACCCAGGACTTATCGCAACACTAACGTTCGATTAAACCACGTAAGTTACAAACTTTTTTTGTACAAATACTGGGACTTGTTCATGAAACATTAATCAATGCTCTCTTTTCTTTCCAGAGTTGTCAACATCGAAGGCAACAGTGTGGAGACAGGGCCATAGATGCCCATGCCATTTCTACAACCAAGGGCAGATCTGCAGTACGATATAAATAGGTGAGGAAGTATTATTACATTTTCTAATTTCATTTCTATTATAATTCTTCTGAATTTTACCCCACTGTTCCTACGCCATCCATCAGCCTATAGCCTATCACTATGTTGTCTATTTTTCTTTTCTACTGTAGATCACATTGTTTTCGTTTTCAATTTGCATTTGCATTTGAATTTATTTTCTCTTTTTTTATCGTTTATTTTTTTGTAGTTCCCGCTTTTAATGGATGTGCGTTATAAGTTTTAATAAACCGAAGTGGGTCTCTACTATTTTGTTGTTTTTTTTTTATTACAACCCCACTTACAATTAATTTACGCCACTAAATCAACACTGGAAGCAGCTCAGCTGAGTGTGCTGCAACCGCAAAAAAATAAACTTAAGTTTTATTGTAAATAAACGTGGATTCAGTATTGCATACTTACCTACGAGGATTTATGACAAACAAATTCATTAAAAAGAAACATACGTACCTGCAATTAGAAAAAAAATATTTTTTTATTATTAAAATATCATTTATTTAAATAAAAATGGTTGATTGTTGTTTTCTTTATATATTTATAAATAATAAATTTTAATTGTAACAAGATTAGTTAGTTACATAAAATATATAAAGCCATTAATTTGTGAATATTTCACTTTAAATTGTTTTAAATTTAAAACGAATTGAAATTTATTTTAAATTTTGCAACAGAATTAACCAGTAACCGCAAATAAACGTAAAAAAATATTTTCAATTCAACAAAAGTAACTCTACTGTAAAATAGAAAAAGGAAGAAACAATATTAAATAAAAAAATTTATAAAAATAACCGAATAATCGAATAACCTTATAATCGGTTTTCCGAATAAATCTTATTTTTGAGTTATTTCAACTACAAACAACGACCAGCATACTGTTTTAAGATTATAACCAATTTAATGCTGTAATCTTTACATGAGTAACCGATTATTCGATTAATCAAACTAAAAACCTATTTAAAGGAAATTAAATTATGGTTCAATAAAATTCCTTAAGAGCACAATAGCCTCAAAAATGTTTAATTTAATGATTAGGAAAAGAAATTATTCTGGCACTAAATCTTCGGGTAATCGTTGAACCCAAGTATACGAGTTTCCGGTAATAAAAAATGAATTCATATAATTGAATACTACATTTTCCTAAATTAACTAATTAAATCCCACTAACGACATCTTCCAATATTCCGTAGAGAACAGCAACAATTATAAGAATAACCAATCATTCGAGTATAAGGTTACTCGATCAACCACTTTAACGGGTAACCGAACTAAATTATTAAATGTTCATGAAATTCAATCAATTTCCATTAGTGTTATCACTAATTTCTGCATAGACGAGCAACAAATTGTCTAATAAACAATTATTCGAATAGCCGATTATTCGAGAAACGGGGTTTTCGGTTGTGCTCCAAACTACTTACTGATATTAGTGAAAATTATTATGAAGGAAAACTAAAAATATAAACTTATTTATACTACAATCAAAAGGTTATTCGGTTATTCGAGTAATTTCTACCGGTATTTTTCCCTAATCGTCTGCATAGAGTGTCTATTAAGTAAAGCAGTTTTTGAGTATCTGGGTTTTCGAGTAATTCAATTAGAATCCTCTATTAATGTTCTATACAGAAAGGAAGCACTTATTCGAGTAAACGAGTGTTCGGATAACCGAATTAAGCTATCAGTTTTTCTAAAATTGTCATTCATTTTCATTGCTGCTATCAATTAATCCGCTAGTGGATTGAAGTGCAACGATTATTCGAATAACCCATTAGCCGCACAATCGGTTTTTTTGGACAATCGAAACAAATTATAAAATTTTTGTGAAACCAATTTTCATTATACATAATTAAAAAATAGTTTATAAAAGATCAACAAATATTCGGATAATCGGTTTTTAAGTAACCGGTTTTTTGCAAACCGGTTTTACACGTAACCGAATAATTTTTTATTATTTTAAAAAATTGATTTTTTTTTTAATTTTTCTTAACATAACATGCCTTTAAACACTGTTTAACTTCATCACACTTTCATTGTTTACATTAAAACTGAAAATTTGCTCTCAAACACATGCACGGACACGCAAAATCTTCTAAAAATTTGAATTACAAATCTAATGTCTGTCAATTGTTCTAAATTGACTGACTGACAGTCAGTCGACTGGCTCTGGCTGTCACTGTTTCATGTAAATATAGTTAATGTGTCTGTCTGTCTGTCTGCTGAGTTGAGCTGAGCTGAGAAGAGATGATTTTGGTTTATTTACCTTTAACTCTTCATTGTAGATTTCACAGGTTTGCCATGTCGATAATGTCGATGATGATGACGTTGTTGTTATTGTTTTTGATGATGAGGTTATTAGCACCGTTTGAGCTTGATGATGAATTGATGACGACGTTGATTTTGTATTTGATGTGGCGGCAACGACGGTGGTGTCGCTTAAGCTACGCTCTGATGGATTCACTACATATTTACCGTGACTTTTGAAACGTTTGCGTACAAATGCAAATGAGGCAAAACAGTTGTGCGTTTCTAAACTACAATCATCGTTGAAGCCGGTGCTGGTAGTGGCAATTGAATTGCGATTGAAGGTATTAAAATTTTGATTTGAAGCAGCGAAATTTGTAAAAGACATTTAAGTCTGCCTGTCTGTCTGCGTATGTGTGTGTGTGCGTTGCAAGGAAATTAAAGTTTAAAACATAATTTTTCTTTTTTGATTCTTATTTTTGCTTTTAATTTTAAGATTTTTCTCTTCAAGATTTAAAACAGACAGAAAATTTATTCTTTTCTTATTTTAACACAATTTAACTCAAACACTGCATATTTAATACTGAATACCAGTTGTTTAGTTTTTTATTTCACAAACAATGTGAATTTCATTATCCCCTACTATAACTGCTGCTACTGTTTCTTTTTTTGTCGTTGTTGTTTTTTTATTTTTTTTATTAAAAATTATGATTGTTTTAATTATAATATTCACTTCTTAACAACAATATGGATGGAGACAGAAGGAAAAAAATTGTTTTTTTTTTCTTGAATTCTAGTGTCTGTGTAACACATTTCATTCATACATTTCGTTGATTTAACGCAAAGCTGGGCTGTAAAAAGTCATACAGGCAGGCATGCCAGCAAACCAGCAGGGCAGTCATTCACTAAGTCAGTTGATTTTTTCTAATTTTTTATGACGCTTTTGGAAAATAGTATATGAAATGACGTCGCGACGTCTTCCATCATTGTAAAACTGTCATGGTTGATAAAAACAAAACAAAACAAAAAGCAAACAACAACAGCAACAACAATTTTAAATGTCATCTAAATAAACTGTCAGAAAAGAGAATGGCAAAAGCAGGCAGTCAGTGTTTGTATATGATTTATGGCAGTGTGCTCCCATGATGATAATAACAATAACGACAGACGATACGATGATGCGTTTAGGCGTTGCTAATAAAATTATGCAATTGCTTAAACCATTAATATACGAGTATGTACTCGTATGTACATATATTGTGTGTGGAAAATTCTTGTTAAATTTAATTGTTTTTAAGAAAAACAAAATGAACATCCAAGAATTTTTAGTAAATGATTCAATCTTTTCCTTAATAAAGATTTAAATTGTTTTTAAGAATCAGTTTATTTCTTCTGTTAATTGAAATGGCGCAATTTTATTTAAATAACATTTTTCGATTAAAATTATTTGATAAAAATTATTCGATTAAAATTAATCGATTAAAATTATTCGATTAAAATTAATACAAAAACATTAATTACTCTTAAGAATTAAATAATTGAAAAATATATAAAAATCTATTTAATTAAAATTATTTGAATAGAATAATTCGATTGATATAATTCGAATAGAATTATTCGATTAAAAATCATTCCAATATAACTATTCCAATAATCTAATTAAGCAAATGCCCAAATTAGAATAAAATTATATGAATAAAATTATTCGAATAACATTATACGAATAACTATAATTTTATTCGAATAATGTTATCGATATTTGTAGGAATAAATCAATTGAACTACTCCAAAAACATGTAATAATGTATTCAATTAAAATTTTTCGAACATAACAATTCGATTAAAATTATTCGAATAAAATTATTTTAATAATTGATTGAAGCAATTAGTAAAAATAAATCAAAAATATGTTTTAATTTATTCGAATAAAATTACCCGAATAAAATATTGTGTTAAACTATTCGAATAAGATTATTCGAATAAAATTATTCAAAGAATGAAGCAACTAATATATATAAATCAAAAATTTGTTTTAATTTATTCGAATAAAATATTGTGTTAAAACTATTCGAGTAAGATTATTCGAATAACATTTTTCAAATAAAATTATTGAAAGCATCAAGCACTAATAAGTATAAATTAAAAATTTGTTTTAATTTATTCGAATAAAATATTGCGTTAAATCTATTCGAGTAAGGTTATTCGAATAAATTATTCAAATAAAATTGTTGAAATAATTGAATTATATAATTAGTTGAAATAACTTAAAAACATATACAAATTAATCCAAATAAAATTATACGGATAAAATTATACGAATAAAATTATTCGAATAACATTATACAAATAACTATAATTTTATTCGAATAATGTTATCGATATTTGTAGGAATAAATTAATTTAAATACTTCAAAAATATGTAAAAATGTAATCAATTAAAATAATTCGAACATAACAATTCGATTAAAATTATTCGAATAAAATTATTTTAATAATTGATTGAAGCAATTAGTAAAAATAAATCAAAAATATGTTTTAATTTATTCGAATAAAATTACCCGAATAAAATATTGTGTTAAACTATTCGAATAAGATTATTCGAATAAAATTATTCAAATAAAATTATTCAAAGAACGGAGCAACTAATAAATATAAATCAAAACTTTGTTTTAATTTATTCAAATAAAATATTGTGTTCAAACTATTCGAGTAAGATTATTCGAATAACATTTTTCAAATAAAATTATTGAAAGAATCAAGCAACTAATAAGTATAAATTAAAAATTTGTTTTAATTTATTCGAATAAAATATTGTGTTAAATCTATTCGAGTAAGGTTATTCAAATAAAATTGTTGAAATAATTGAATTAAATAATTAGTTAAAATAACTTAAGGACATATGTATACAAATTAAACCAAATAAAATTATTCGGATAAAATTATACGAATAAAATTATTCGAATAAAATTTATTCGATTAAAATTTATTCGATTATCTCAATGGAATTATAAGAATAATTTAATTACTATTAAAAATCAAGTATGTAATTGCAAATATACAAAAATATTTGAGTTTTCTCGAATAATTTTATTCGAATGAAATTCAAGAAAACCAGAGGATATTTTTAAATTTAAAGAAAGCAGAGTGTGCCTGAGATATCATTGAAAGCTTTTATGAGTTTGAAAGACCTATTGATGCCACTATGTATGGAATACAACATTGATTGGATGTCTGCTATAGCTTCGCTGAGTGGACCACATCCGAAATGTTTCATTTTCCTAGACTTTTAGACATAAATTAGGCTGAGGGGCATCCTGTATATCGAAGTTGAGAACCACTGTGGCTTGTGGCTATATTCGCATACATATTCGAATACAAATTTTAATTTTTATTTTAATTTTACTAACATTTTACAGCAGGCATAAGTAAATTAGTATAGAAGAAACAATCATCACTTTGTTTGTCATGTGTACGTCGATTTGGTATTTTCTAGTATTATTTTTGTTGTTGTTGTTGTTTTTTAAAAAATATTGTATTTGTTTATTATAGCTGTTGTTCTTTCTTATTGTTATTATTGTGGTTGCTGTTGTTGTTGTTGTGTGCTAATAATGTGACGTCAAATATCCAAATTAGTAGAAAATATCTTTTAAAAAAAGTAGGCAACTTCCTAAACATTAAAAGCAAAAACTGTATGAATATTGAAATATGAATTTTGTTTCGAGTACGAGTATAAATAAACAAGCTTTAGCATTAGCAGAGAGTCTTCTAAAGCTAAAAAAGTAAAGTGAAGAGAAGAAAAATACTGAAAATATTACGATAATAATGAAATAAGACAGTTAAGCACAGCACAGACACATACATATGTACTCGTTCAAGTAAAAATGACAGACAGCCAGCCAAGTCAGCTAAACAGTATGACAGCCAGACAGACAATTAAATGCTTTTAAAACTCTCACTTTGGCTCAGTTTTTTTTTTCATTTTCTTTAATACATACAATGACATACAAAATTAAAAACACACGTGTGTCAAAAGCAAATAAAAATTCTTGTCATTTTGGTTTTTAATTTTTTAAAATTTCTGTAATTTTAATTAAAAAAATAAAAAAAAAATTCGGTTTTTTTTGCAAAGAAATCCAGTAAATATGTATGCCAAGCCATTAGCCATGAGCAGTACACGTCGTTGTTATCACAAAAAAAAAACAAAAAATTTGTGTCTGAAATATTTTCTATTTTTTTCTATAGTTTATTAAACAAATATTTAGTTTTGCGGTTTTAATAAATATTTATTGTTAAAAAAAAAAAAAGAAAAAATTTCCAAAAAATATTAATTAGAAAAAGGTTTTCTCATTAAAATACTATCAAGAATAAATATGACATCATAACATTCAAGTGGACTAAAAACCATAACAAAGTGACAAAAAAATTAATTCGTAGAACTCAATTAGGCCTGGAAAAAATTTTAATCATGGCTGTACAGTGTACACTTAACTTTAAAAAGAGGGGATTCACAAGAAATGGTATGTATGTACTTTAAAAAGTGGTTTGTGTCTTTAATAACCATGTGTATAGAGATTTTTCAGAGTAAACATTTTTTAATAATTTTTAATTTGTTTCAAACGAGATACCCTGAATCATCAGACAATTATGAAAACCATTCGATGCAAAGAGGAATCAGAGAAGATCCAGAGTTAAACTTATACAAGCCTTTGACCAATCAGTAAGGGCGTAAACATCAAAGTTGGCGTACGACAAGATTATCATGTATCACCACTATAACATCATATATCTCCACTATAAGATCATGTATCTCCACTATAGGTCTACCACTAAAGCCAAAGACGTATGATCCAAAGGTCTAGAATATGCAAATGATGCTGTATGTGTCTGTTGCACCATAAATCTTAAGATCTGGAATCCAAACTATTCTGAAGTCGATGTCAGAGTATATCGTATATGCTCACTATATTCACCGCATATTCACCGACAGTAAAGCGGCCATTAGATCCCTAGCTGGAGTGTGTACCCCAACTTACATAGATTATCCAAGAATGATTGAATCTCTGGGGGAGATAGCGAGCCGGTTACACTCATTTGTATTTCTGGACACGGCGGCATCGTAGGCAAGAGCAGGGCCTGCTGACGCATTTGCGCACAAACGAATTTCTACATGAGATAGGCGCTCCTCAACAGAGAGACAAACAAATTGTATTACGAAAACTCCATTCATTGGCAGATGTAGGATGGGTAGGACACACATACTTGTACAGACACCAAATAGATCTGGTCTGATACAGATACATATGTATATACATACATACATATTTGGCCATTACAACCCTTCAGTCAGGATTACGGCCTAGCTTCTCAACACCACTCATGTTGTGTGCGTTAATTTTATACATGAGTGGCGGGACCTACAGTTTAAAGTCGGCTCCGAACGACAGATTTTTTGAGAAGCTTTTCATGGCAATTTTCACTCTCAGAGTTTTTCGCAGAAATCTGCTGAGAAGAAGTCGCCGAAAAAATATTTTCATATTTTCGTTTTGATGTCTGACCTGGGATTCGAACTCGGGCCTTTCGTCTAATAAGCCAACACACTACCTACTAGACCATGGCGACTTCATATGTATATGCAAAACAGAATTTGCATTGAACCTAACAAGATTCCTCCTCAGAAATTTCATAGTAGTACCAACAGGGCTCTGGGTGCTTACGCCTGGAGACTAGAAATACCTCATAAAGACTTCTGCATAGGCTGCAACGACGAGAAAAAGTGGAGACCACAGAACATCTCTTCTGTCATTGTCCAGTGATTGGCAACCTGAGTGGTATAGTAGAATTCTTTGACATCCAGAATTTAGTAACAAAACATGTCTAGCCAAAGACAATTTAAGGAAGTTTCATAACACACTTCATAAGAATCGTGGGATGATTGGGATATGCCAACCAGAAGCTACATATAATTATATGGCGGAATGGGTATCAGCAATGTTACAATGGGATCTGAAATGAGCCTAGTAAGCTGTGCCCATTGAAGTGGCCGCCTGTTTAGCCTAACCTAATCGAAACTATGTACAGGATATAGAGTTCCTATAGACAATACTGTGTGTATATCTCTGAATGGAGAGCACAAATCAAACAGACATGATGGTTTAGTTCTTGAGATCCTAGAACCGATACACTTGCCTAGAATTAGAATAACACATTTAAAAACTCGTATTCAGTTGCAGTTTTTTGCCATTCAGTTGTTGTAGACTCAAGTCTAATTTAATTTTCAGAAAATTAATTCAATTTAGCTCGCTGAATACGTATTCAGCAGGCGTTTCCTCGTAAAATTTCCGAAATTATTTGATTTTAAACTATAAAACCTTAAAACTTAGGGGATTTAATCATGGTTTTCGACCAACAAACTAAAAAAAAAAATGTCAAATTCAAATTAAATCTGAACGGAAATTTTAATGACGTCTGAACTTAATCCGAAAAGCCGGAATGAATGACGTATTTAAAAATGCTGATAACTATGCCCCAATTGGCATAGTTGCTTGTTGCCTACCAATAATAGCGGACTTTAGTTTGTTTTTTTGATTGAATTTTAATCATTTTATTTCAATTTTATAGAAAAAATATAAAGAAATTAAATCAAATGAAATATGTTTTAATCAAAATGCAAATTAATGCAAATAACAATTTGATTATCCGTATCAACAAAAAAAAATCAAATCAAAACGTGACGTAAATTTGTCTAGAGCGGGTATACTAGTTATCATAGCAGCAGGTATTAAATACGTCACACGCAATGTGTAGCTCTACTTACTAAATGTGATTTGCTATTTAAAAAAAAAAAAAAAAAAGAACAAAAATTATTTCCCTCTTACTGACCTTTTTCTGTTGGTTGGTGGTGGGCACATCTGAATCCCATTCAGAGCTTAAATCATCACTGGAGGCATAACCATAATCCCGAGGCAATGGTACTTCCAACAACGATTTCGAGTATTGGGCATATCCCGGACTTAAGCCTGCTGATGAGCCATGTGGTGAGGGTGAGCGACGACTCAGTAGAGAATTTTTACGCATTGCAGCAATGGTCTCTTTGGCCTCGAAAACACATTTGGGCGGTATCATAATAGTGGGTGTAGGCGGTGGTGTTTTCGATATGGCTGCCGTAGGCGAGGCCAAGGACATGCCATGGGCCTGGGCAAAAGCCATGCTAACCTTGCGTCCATGATTTAAATTTCCCGATGACTTTTTACGCAATGCCTTCTTATGATTATAATTGTTATCCTTTTTGTTTTGCTCCTTCACTGCCTCCTCTTCCTCATCGGCATCTTTATCTTCATCCGCCTCGGGTTCATTGGTTTCATCCTCTTCCTCGTCCTCCTCCGCCACATCGCCTTTATTATCATCATCGTCCGTTTCCTTTATCTTAGTTGGATCACTTTCCTTCTCTTTTATTGTTGTTTGTACTTTATTTCCATTGATTATTTCCATTTGCAATTGTTCCTCTTCGTCGAATGTCATTTTATTAATTTCTTCGGGTGGCACTTCGGGAAAGTGCAACAATTTAACGGTAATCTTTTTACCCGCCTCATTATAGTAGACCTCTTTGGCACTCATTTTATCAAAGTCTTCGTAAATTCTTACTTGGGGATAAGCGCATAAAGACATTTTCACTGGCAGCATAACAAATTCACCACAAACAAGTTCATTTCCATTCACAGAAAATCTTAGAAATTTTTAACATTTTTTTGTTAACAAAAAAAGAATGCGTCAATACAATACACACACAAATGGCTAAAGGAAATATTAAAATTTATAAAACATAATGTTCCACGTATTGCCAGATGTAAATATTTCCATAAATCTATTGAAAATAATGGTTAAAACGCATATTCAGCTGCAATTCAGCAAAAAAAAATACTTATCAGCTGCAAAAACTTATATTCAGCAAGTAGGAATACTATTCAGCTGCATTTGGAATTTTATTTAGCTGAGAAAAACAATATTCAGCTACAAAAGATCAGATTAAGCTACAAAAAACATATTCAGCTTTATAAAGCTTCTATTCAGCTGCAAAAATTTCCTATTCAGCTATAAAAAATTAAATTTAGCTATAAAAACTCATATTGAGCTGCGAAAATTTCATCTTCAGCTGTAGGAAATCGAATTCAGCTATAAAAACATATATATTCAGCTAGAGTTACTAAAATTTTGCGTATAGAAATCGTATTCAGTTTCAAAAAGCTTCCATTCAGCTGCAAAAATGTCCTACTCACCTATAAAAAGGCTATTCAGCCACAAAAAAAGTCAAAAAGTGTATTCAGTGGACCTTAACAACTATTTATTTTACTAATAACACAGAAATAGATATAAATTGCTTATTCAGCTGGGAAATGTATTATTCAGCTAACAAATAAATAGAAATTAAGCCGAAAAATTTTAAACTCAGCCATAAGCATAAAATTCATCAAATTATTGCTATTCAGCTAAGGAAAAATCTATTCAGCGAGGCTCAAAAACGGCCAATCGACTTATGGCATACAAATAGCTATAGAATCTTCTTTAACACTTTCACGCCGGCGCTTTAATTCATGTTTGTCGTCTACTGGCGGCTGTTATATAAGACGTTATTAATTATAATTGTTATTAAAAATGACTCAGGTATTTTTTTTCGGCAGTCGAAGTGCATGAAGCATGATCAATTGCGTACCACCGGTGGTTAACGCCGCCCGATGAAACAGTTTTGTGCGGGCCACCGGCATTACGCGATGGCGTGAACGTGTTAAGTTGCTTATTCAGCTGTTATTCAGCCAACAAAATGAAGAGAAATCATGCTTAAAAAGTTAGTACTGAGCCGTAAACGTAAATTTAATCAAGTTATTGCTATTCAGCTAAGGAAAAATGTATTCAGCAAGGTTTTAAAGCACTTAAACTAGCTAAGGACATGAAAATAAACATAAAATCTCTTCATGTTGCTTATTCAGCTTAGAAAAAATTTTTTCAGCTAACAAAATGAAGAGAAATTGTGGTTAAATATTTTTAAACTCATCCGTAAATGATAAATTCATCAATTTATTACTATTCAGCTAAGGAAAAATGTATTCAGCAAGGTTTTAAAACTATTTAACTAATTAAGAACATGAAAATATATATAAAATCGTTTTATATTGCTTATTCAACTTAGAAAAATATTATTCAGCTAACAAAATGAAGAGAAAATTAACCTAAAGATTTAAAACTCATCTGTAAGCGTGAATTCCATCAAATTTTTGCTATTCAGCTTAGACAAAATGTATTCAGCAAGGTTTTAAAACTATTTAACTAATTAAGAATATGAAAATATATATAAAATCTCTTTATATTGCTTATTCAGCTTAGAAAAATTTTATTCATCTAACAAATTGAAGAGAAATTGTGGTTAAAAATTTAATACTCATCCGTAAACGTAAATTTCATAAAATTATTACTATTCAGCTTAGACAAAATGTATTCAGCAAGGTTTTAAAACTATTTAACTAATTAAGAATATGAAAATATATATAAAATCTCTTCATGTTGCTTATTCAGCTTAGAAACATTTTATTCAGCTACCAAAATGAAGAGAAATCATGCTTAAAAAGTTAATACTCATCCGTAAACGTAAATTTCATCAAATTATTACTATTCAGCTAAGGAAAAATGTATTCAGCAAGGTTTTAAAGCTATTTAACTCATTAAGGACATGAAAATATATATAAAATCTCTTTATATTGCTTATTCAACTTGGAAAAATAATATTCAGCTAAGAAAATAAATGGAAATTATGCGAAAAAAAATTTAAACTAAACAGGAAATGTAAATTCTACAAATTTATTGCAATTCAGCCAAGGGAAAATGTATTTAGCAACCTTTAAACCCTATATGGCTTACTAATATTAGAAAGAACGTGTGTTTTTGCTTGTGATTCATGAACTATTAAAATACGAACTTCCTAAAGAGAATTTGCTGATATAATATCATGCAGAGAACCTTTCTACTTAACCTAATACTACACATATGTATTTATGTAATTTTTTGTTACTGTAATTGTAATTGTATTGACGATTGACGTCATTTAAATTATTTTAATTATAACAACACAATTAAATAAATCACCAGTCATTGCTATTGTGGCTGGTATACGAGTATGTATGAACATATACCAAGTAGTACTCATGTGGCATGTACTCATAATACATAAGAGATTTGCTGTTTCTTTCTAATTAATCATACTACACACAGTACAACAAAACAATAACAATTTCGAAAAAAACATTCGTATTATAAATAAACTTTTAAATAGAATTTCATTAAGTCTGGCTTTATTTTATTTCTTCGTTTATTTATAAATTTTTTTTTTGAATAATTTTTATATTCTTATTGCATTTGTTGTGGTTGGCAATTAATCTGGGCTATCGAGCGTTTTATGGTTTTAATTGTATATTAAAAAAAAGAACGAAAGAGAGAGATAGAGGGGTGGTAAGGGGCAATTAAATACTCTTTTTCAAAAGTGTTGAAATTAAATGCTTGTTTGCTGCTTAAATCAATTGAAACTGCCACACACGTTGTAGTAGTATGAATAAAATGGCATAAATTTCATAAGAGTTAATAACAGAAAAAAAAACATGAAAATTACAAGCAACAACTGCAACAGAAAAAAATTATAGCAAAAAAAAAAGGCTACAAAAACAACATTGATAATTACGAAATTTCCGTTTTAAATAAGGCTTTAAACACGTACAACGATTAAAAGTTTATTAAAACTGCTATTCAGCTAAGGGAAATGCTATTCAGCTATGAAAACCCAAACAGACATTGAATAAATTATTTCTACACTTAAACAGCTTTGGGAGATAGACAAATGATACAGCCATGACAATTGTAATGTGCTATAGAAGCACTAAAATATTGCAATCATACGATCTATAGTACTGCCTGTGACCTCGACCTGTATACAGCTTCTCTATAATAGCTTTCCACAACCTCATTTAACATCAGATGACTTATAATCGCTAAACACCCAGGTTTTATCTTCTGAAATGCCTAAACGTCTCACAGAATTGATTTTCTTATTATTTACTTACTTAATTGGTTACTAATCTCTTTAGTCAGGATTACAACCTAGTTTCTCACACCACCCCATGTTAATTCTATCCAGGACCTACAGTTTAACTTCGACTCTGAATGTCAGATTTTTTGGGAAACTCTTCATTGCAATTTAATTTTACTCTCAGGCTTTTTACCCGAAAACTGATGAGAGAAAGTCGCCGAGATGTCGGAGCCAGGGCTTGAACCACGAGCTCTCGTCTAATAAGCCAACACATTACCCACTTGCATACGACGATTTTTCTTATCACAGAATCTGCATATTGGACTTGCCACAATTCGTATTCTGTTTGCTTGATCAGAATGCCGTTTGTTATCCTCAAGCTGACTCTTTTAATAATGGTTACCAGATTCAAATCTCATTCCATTCTATTTGCCTAGCGAAAATTGTCGCAGGTTTGAGGATGAATGAAGAATGGGTCAATAACGGATCTTGAAACAGAAGGAAGAATTTTTAGTAACAGAACCAAATGATCCGATCAAATTTACGGGTATACTTCAAGCGAAAGTCTATGTGATTGAGTACAAGGTACAAAAGACAGGACACAGCAATGCTTTTTGAAAGCCAAGCCGCGATTCTAGCACTTGACTCTTATGAGGTTAAATTGAAGATAGTATGGAACTGTCTTAATAAGTTGAACCTGCTACGTAGACGAAATAATGTTACCCTCTACCGGATAAAAGGTTATATCGATATTGAGTTATGAGCTCTCAAAGTTTTCACGTGAGATACCACTATATATGTACGTATTCTAAGTAGATTTTTCCCTTATAACTTCAGAACGGATAGGCGCATCTTAACCAAATTTTGATAGTATTTAAGTTAGAGAACGTAGAATTTAAAAATGCAAGAACATTAAAAAGTGTACTTAGAACGTTATAGAATGGAGGCGTCGATATGGAAATTCGCGGCAATGAACATGTAGACAAGCTTGAGAGAAGGAGACCTTTCACACCGTAGATGGAGCCAGAGCCCATGTGTAGAGTGGGAGACGGCTGTTTGAAAATGGATGCTCAACGAAAGGGAAAATTAAGGAGAGGCAAAGACTCTTCCACAATTAAATTGCTGTGAGACAATCAAATTTTTTCTTAGAAAATTACAATAACAGGAGATCTGAGTTATGCATCAGACTATCCAGGAATAACCTGTGTTGGATAGCCGGCCTTGTGACAGGGCATTTTAGACTCAGAGAAAACTTATTCAAAAAGGCGGGTGTGATCAGCACAACATGTAGATTCAGCGGCGATGAGATTGACTCGTGAGAATACACTCTTGGAACCCGTGAGGCATTAATGCACTTGGGTGCATACCAGATTTTAGGCAGGGGATTTGCATTATAAAGTCGCCGTGGTCTAGAAGGTAGTGTGTTGGCTTATTAGACGAAAGGCCCGAGTTCGAATCCCAGGTCAGACATCAAAACGAAAATATGAAAATATTTCTTTGGCGACTTCCTCTCAGCAGATTTCTGGCAAAAACTCTGAGAGTAAAAATTGCCATGAAAAGTTTCTCAAAAAATCTGTCGTTCGGAGTCGACTTTAAACTGTAGGTCCCGCCACTCATGTATAAAATTATAAGGCACACAACAGGAGTGTTGTGCGAAGCTAGGCCGTAATCCTGACTGAAGAGTTGTAATGGCCAATTATGTATGTTATGTATGTACTTGCATTGTTGCCATCCAGCATCATTCAGATTTTTGTCAAAGCAATAGACTTGGAGAAGGCATTATAGAGCCACTTTATAAGGTATGATGAGAGTAGAGTAGATCGTAAGGTTTCAGTACCATGACAACTTTTCACCACAATAATCATAATAAAAAATAAAAAATGAATAAGTTCTGTATAAAAGCTGGCGGCCGGACTTTAAGGGCCTTTGTGACTAATAAATAATGTATGTATGTAACGTATCCCCAGAGAAAGGGAGAAGGGAGAAAGGGGAGCAGATTGCAAAGCATTCAATGGTTGCCCTAATGTTATTTTTTATATTTTAAAATTTCGCTTTAAATTATTAAAAAAAAAGTGTTTCTTAACAAAAGTGGGCGTATTGCTTAAGCCATACAATTCAAAATACATATTGTTGACAAGCATTTTACCATATAAAGGCGATAATTTTATTAAAATGTTTTTTTTTAATATTTTTTAATAGAAACCCACCATAAAAACGATTTAAACTGTCTGTTAAACTGTCTTTAGCTTGGAAATAAAAATTAAGTTTTTAGAAAAATAAAAAGCCTGCAGTCATAACAGCCACGATAAGTTTAGATTCTAAACGTTAGAAACTAGATTCTCTTTTCTTTTTTTTTTTTTTTTAATTTTATACAAGAATTTTAATGTTTTGAATACTTTGTTGTAAAATTTTTTTTTCGATTTTTTTAACACAATAATTGTTTTACAATTTATTTTACATCACAAATACAATAATTGTACAATAATTTTAGCATGTCTGAACAGTAAATCACACAATAATTATCTATTAAAACTATGAAATAAAAAAATGTAAAAATAAGAAAAAAAATTAATAAATAAATGAATAATGAGTGATAATTTAAAAGTCACAATTATTTTAAATCATCCAACAAAATACTTCAAACGACTATTTTTATATAAAATTGGTAAGAATTTATTAAAAAGATTTATGGCCATAAATTAAGGTAAAAAAACAACTTAAAAATAAAAACAAAATAAAAACAAAAACAGTGAAAAGACAAAAAGGTGGGCGTATAAAGCAAAATAAATTATTTATAAGCGTTCATTCTGTTTAACTGTCTGTGTTTTAAATTGAATTACTCCACATACTTAAAGCCATAAATTTAAGCCCATAAAAGGTTGTGTGTGCTATTTATTTTCGTTTTTTTTTTTATTTTATTAACAAAAACAAACAAAAAATCAAATTTGAAAGACTTTTAGTGTAAAATTTGTTGTTTTTTTTTTTTTTGTTATCAATTCTTATCTCCACGAAATTTGTTAACATGAAGTATGTTTTAAAGTTAATGCGATAAAGAATGTGATTTCTTTGAAAAATACCGTTAAACATTATGATTTCATTGTTAATAAATTAAAAAAAAAAAAAAAAAAAAAAAAAAAAAAAAAAAAAAAACGCTTCCTTCCCCAGCTGTATTCAGCTTCAATTAAAGCTAAACACCAACATTTTTTGTCACCAAATTTTTGTAAACATTATAGGACTGTGAAGAGTGATGGTGTCAAGAAGCCTTTACAAACATTTTGATGCAAAAGAGAGACCAGTAGTCGCCACAACCACTATAAGTAGAAAGCATCTGTAAATTCCAGTTAACACGCCTACCTTACAAGGAAGGCAAGTAGGTAAGCAGAGGTGCCTATCCAGGAAGTCGATTGGACACACTTGGGCCACATAGGGCTCTAAGTGATGCCACAGTTTTCCCATTCCCATCCCTCTAATCCTGAAATCACCCTGCGTTTACGATAAAGCGATCTAGGCTGCCAAAGTCAATTCTTGACAGTTCTTTTAAATTGTTTATGTAGCAGGCACCGAGATGACTCTTCCTTCTTTGACGTAGTGCCAGCCATGTTTTCCCAGTGGGTGAAGAATGGTCCCACCTTCTTTCTCATCTCTGCAGCTTTTACAGAAATCATTTGCAAGGTGACCTAGACCACAGTACCTCGCAAACGCTATGTTATTGCGCGAATAAGTTCTCCTACCCAAGGTGCCCTAGAGCACTGTGTCTTGCAAACGCTTTGTTATTGCGCGAATAAGTTTTCCTACCCATCCTGCCTCCACTAATATTTTTAGGCTGCGTCTACCACAGTTTTAAATTTAATTTAACGTCCATCAAATATGAGGTCAATGTCTATAATTGGCAGCTTGGTTGGTGGACTAGGTAGGTTGAAGGAGAGGTGACCAATCAAGGGTCTCATGTCTATTGATACACACTTAAGCTGTTATGTAGGCTTGTTATGCGCTCACCATAAGGATTTTTATAAAAGAATTGTTTGCTGAATCCATATTCAGCCAGCTGAATAAAATTTTTCTTCCGCTTAGTTTCACATGTTTTAAAATAAACACTGGAGGAGTTTAAATAAAATTTAAGCAGAATAAAGTGCTTAATTCCATTGTTTTATGCCGCTGAATAAGACAAAAGACTATTTTAAGAACGAAACATAACAAAACTTTCATTCCCCTGGAAACAAATAAGCTATTCAGCAACCAAGAAGAATGCATTTTTTTCGTATTCAGCAGCTAAATAAATAACGAATTTGTAGAACTAAAAATAATCTCAATGACTGAATAGTAATGGAATTAAAATAAGAAACGTTTTAATTTAATCTCATGGTCTAATTTAACATTTATAATCAAAGAAAGAAAAAAGAAAAAAAAAATTCATTTAAAGTATTGCTGAATAGGGTTTTATACAGCTGAATAGTAAAAAATTTCAACGAAGTGAGTTATTTACTATATATTACAAGATCATAAACAAAAAAACCTTTGCTGAATTAGCTGAATGGTTAAAAGATACTACATTTACGAAAACGGTATAATATGCTTACTGAACAGAATTTTATTCAGCTGAATAGTAAAAATTTAAACGAAAACTATTATTCAGCATTAATTATACACAAACTTTGGAATTTTGTACAAAAACGTCTTGCTGAATTAGCTGAATTGTTTGTTTACTTAGTTTTATTATAACTAAACAGTATAACATGCTTGCTGATTAGGATTTTAAGGTGCTGAATAACAAAAATTTCAAAACGGCAAAAATACATACATAAATGACCAGCTGAATAGCAAATTTTAAACAAAAATTACAAAATTGTATATAAATTTAAACAAACCAAGGGATTTCTTAGTAGCTGAATACATATTCAAGCAGCTGAATATACATTATTGCAATTGAATAGTAAAATTTAAAGCATAATTTCGAAGAATCTTCATAAAATGACTTAAAAAAGGACTATTTTTAGCTGAATTAAACTTTTTTATTAGTCTTACAAATCATTCAAATTTACAGATTTTTTTAGATTTTTCCAGCTGAATTAGTTTTTTCGTAGCTGAATAGCAAAAATATTCAATGAATATTAGAAAACCATAAATTTTACATTATTAAACCTAGGTTTAGGTTAGCTGAATTCCATGTAATTAAGCTGAATTGATCAAATTTGTCAAATAATGCAGTAGTATGTAAAAAGTCCAGTTGCTAAAACCAATTTCATAGATTTTCCTTTATCTGTTAGACATTTTAACACAAAATTTGATGCCATTTAATGTGTTATCTAGAGATATTTTTATTAATTGCTTTGCTTTAAATTTCTTAAGATTTTTATATACAAATAATGTCAACACCATCTTGTATTAACACCATAAAACATGATTTTAACTAAAAAATGTTGTCAACTGCAGCATAACAGCAACAATATAGTGGCATAGTGGCAACAGAATGCGTGTGTTATCATAAATTTAAAATGACAGGCTAAATAACTTTTACCAAATTAAGCCAAATAAATTGCACTGCTGGCAAGGCCTTCTTAAAAATTAAAAAAGCCAAGCCATGCCAAACGTCAACAGCAAAGATGTCCATAGAACACGCACACATACACATGTGTTGTCCAAGCAAATTGTTGTAAATTGGTAACAAATTATTTACATTTTATAAAACATTTCATAGGTTTTTTTCTTTTTTAAAACGCAAAAGATTTATATCGCAAAACATTAGAACGTACATACATATATACATACACACATACATAGATAGATACGTATAAATGTACGTAATTCAGCAGCATTTCATTTATTGTTCTGATTAATTTGCCAGACACGTTTTATTTCGCTTGTGAGGCTTTACCCCAACCAACCACACCTTTGATGGCATTTCTCGTCAAAAAAGACAACAACAATTACTAACGAAAAAAGTATATAAAAAGCAAAATTCTATTTACAATACAATGTTTTCCTTAAATTGTAAAGTAAATATTGTTCAGCTGAATTACATAATGTGTAGCTGAATTACAATTTAACAACAGGAGCTTACATCTAAACGTGGTTTGAAGCACTTTTAAATCTAAATTCCTAAGCCGAACTGGTTAAGAACATGCCAAAAGCAGCTTAGATCCTTAAAAATTAAAAAAATCTCAACAATTTTCTTAGCTGAATACAATATTTTCCAGCTGAATTAGATTTTAGAAACGCAAAATAATAAATAAATGCCTGTTTTCTTAGATATTAGTCTGAATTCATTTGCTGAATATAATTATTTGTAGCTGAATTATATTCACATAACAAAAAAATCAAATCTGAAAACAAAACAATGCTTATATGGACACTATTTCAATTGCTGAATAATTAAAATTCAATGAAAATCTCTCTAAAAGTTCAAAATTACAAAACAATTAAAAATCAATGAAAATTTCTTAGCTGAATATAATAATTTGTAGCTGAATTAAAATTTCATCACATAAAACAATATAATTCAGCATTTCCTCACATACATCAACTCTATTTCATTAGCTGAATTAATAAAATTCTCTGTAAATCCCGTTGAATGTTAAAATTTGCTTAATAATTCAAAATAAACAATATTTTTTTAGCTGAATACAGTAATTAGTAGCTGAATAGCAGCATAACACTGAAAAACATGTCTCACAAGCCTTTCATCTTCGTATTTGAACAATTTTCCTTTGCTGAATTCATAAAAACTTACTCAAATCTATGCAAAATGGTACTATTTTAGCAACCAAACTTACGAAAATCTTTGCTGAATAAAGTTTTTGTTTGAAATTACAGTTTTTCTGCGCTGAATACTCTTCTCGAAAGCTGAATATATAAAAACGCCTTATCTGAATAGAATTTTTTAGCCAAATAAAGAAAAATTGTCCGCTAAATTGCTTTGAAATTACGGGTTCTTGTGCTGAATACCATTTACTATAGCTGAATGAAGTAAATTATCAGCTGAATTACATTGAAACTGTATATTTTGTTTTCTGAATGAAGAAAATTGCCAGCAGGATGACTGAAGATACAAACATATCTTTCAAGGAACTTTTTCTGGCTGAATAGAGAAAATTCACAGCAAATTTTCAATAGTAGTAAATTAGGTATTTTTCTCAAACGAGTGCATTTTTTGACAGCCGAGTACACAAAACTTTTAGCTGAATAAGCTTTAAACCTTGGAAAATCTATAGAAAATCAAATTTTTAATAAAGTTTTCAATTAAATTTTCAATTACAATTGACTGTTTTACCACAAAATTCTGAAATAAATGCCAGTAGTTGATTGCAACTCTTGCGGTATATTTTTGTTTGTGTTGGTTTCTAACGCCATAACGCTATTTTAAGTGTTATGGTTACCGGTCATATTAGCATTTCTCCATTTTTGGCGGCAGCTTTAACGCTGCGTAACATGCGTAAATCACGTCATACAGCAGCTCAAATGAATTGATCAAAACTGACTGCCAATGAATGGTTTTGATTTCTCATAAATATTTTCATAGACAGACAGACAGATGGACAGACAAGATTTCAACACGACCAAAACCATCAACCAATTCATTATAAGGAATTCATAATTTGTAGCCGAATAAAAGATTTCTTATGGCAGAGATTTATGGCATTTTAAACGTAAAATATTGAAAAGCATTATTATTAAGCGGTAGCTGAATAGCATGTATTAAACATAAATTAAAAGATTTCACACAAATTTAATTAAATTTAAACGTTTAAGTACAGCTGAATATGATTTTCTTGCAGCTGAATAGGAAAATCTATGCCATGCCCTCGAAATTTATAAGGATTCGTATAGAATTACTGATGAAAGATGTTTTATTTTTCGTTGAATTAGAATTTTCTTCAGCTGAATTAGTTCTTTTGTAGTGGAATAGCGTTTTTGAAACAAAAATTAAATAATTTCATACAAATTAGTTATATTTTAGAGTTTTAAGCGCAGCTGAATAGTAAATTTAAAGCATTTTCTCTTCATTTTAAAGAATATCTACAAAATAACTTCAAAATAAATAATATTTTCAGCTGAATTAAATATTTTGGTTTATAAGGCTAACAAATTATTTAAATTTACAGATTTTGTACGATTTATAGTTTTTTTGGTAGCTGAATAGCAAAAATATTCAACAAATAATAGAATTCCATTCAATTCACACTACTAAACCTTGATTAAGGTTTGCTGAATTACATTCAACTCAGCTGAATTAAGAAATCTTGGTTTATTGAATAAGAATTTTCAACATATAACCACCTGAACTTAGTTTAAGGCTGCTGAATAGCAAAACTACCTAGCTGAATAACATTTTTCTTAGCTGAATAATGTTTTCGAAAACTGGATTACCAATTCCATTTTATATTTTAAAAAGAAATTGTTCCTATGTAAATTGAACAGGAATAATTGAAAAATGAATAGCATTTTTCTGAGCTAAATTACAAAAAATCGTGTAATAATGGCGTTTAAATAATTTAAGGCTGCTGAATAAGGATTTCAATAGCTCAATTACGAATTTGTGTGATATTTGTTAAAGAAATCTGTGTTTTGGGTAGCATAAAGCAGGTGAATAGCTTTCAGCATAGCTGGATATAAAATTTTATATATTTTTAAGTTGAATATAATACTAAACAGTTGAACATATATTTTAAAATGTTTAATGATATTTTAAACTTAGCTGAATAGCATTATTTTTATTTAAATAGCATATCAGCTTAGCAAAATAGCATATTTTAAGCTGAATAGCATTGTTATTAGCTGAATAACATTTTTCTTTACTTGAATAGCATTATTTTTAATGAAATATCATATTTTTCAGCTGGATGCCATATTTCCTTAGCTGAATAGACTTTTTCCTAGCTGAATAAAATTTTTCCTCAGTTGAGTAGCATTATTTTTAATCAAATATTATATTTTAAAGCTAGGCGGGATATTTTCTTTACTGAATAAAATTTTTCCTAGCTGAATAGCATTATTTTTAATAAAATAGCATATTTTAAAGATAGGCGGCATATTTCCTTTGCTGAATAACATATTTCCTTAGCTGAATAAAATTTTTCCTATCCAGGTAGCAGTTTTCCTGAGCTAAGTAACATTTTTTTGGCTGAATATCATATTTCTCAGCAGGATAATCGGATTTCTCACAGCTGAATAGTACATTCCTTAGCTGAATAAGAATTTTCTTAAGTGAATAGCTTTTCTTATGATTAAATACGATTTTTCTCAAAAGGACAATTGGATTTTGCTCAGTTGAATAGCATTTACTTGACCTGAGTAGCATTTTTTCTGAGCTGAACACAAAGATGAGTTTTGAAACACTTATTAAATAGATTTATGGAAATATCTGTTGGAATTTACTTCTTTTCAAAATTTTCTTGTTTTCACAACTACTTGTTAAGCCGGCTTGATTTGTATGTTTTTTTCTTTTTTTTTTTTGTTTTCTTCTGAACTGTTTTATAATGAAATTTATGGCATAAATTTTTTGCACTTTCACTTCTTAAACGAAACTTTTTTTCTTTACTTTTTAAGCGACAAGGTCTTCTTTTATTTTGTAACACAAATTACTCGGCTTTAAACAAAAAAAACAATTCAGGGTTACATGGGCCTTTTTTTCAATTTCAATTAAAATTTTTTTTGTTTTTTGCACAGATAAAGAAGCAACAACAAATAAAACACAATATTTAAGAACAGGGTCCCATTAACTGATGGGAAAAAATGAAGCTTTTCCAGGCCAAAACAGAAATTCATTCACACAGCGCCACTAAATAACGTACGCACGCACGCGTTCACTGTGAAAATACAACTGACTAAAACTTGAAGCTTGAGAGCAAAATTTAGCTCTCATTATAATCAATACAACAACAATAACAACAATATCAACACAAAATTAAAAGCTCATAAAAAAATAAATAAAAAATCAACAAATTGTCAAAAAAAAAGAAAGAAAGAAAAAAAAACACGAAGAAATAATCATAATAAAAACACAAGACTTGACAAGAACAACAACTAAAAAACAAGATCGACTGCATGATACCCTACATCACAAGGTTTATAGTTCTTTCCAACTCTGCTTTACACAATCACAAACCAAAACCCTCATGCTCAAACCCTCACAAAAGAAAACATCATGAGCTCAAGAAAAACTTACAACAACAACACCAAAGTAACACAAAATTAATCGCTTGCATTCATTAAAATCAGCCCGAACGGAACAGAACAACCAACCCAACGAGTAATTAAAATACAACCGCAAATAATAACAATAACAATAACAATAAATAATAATGATATAAATACGAGCAGCAAACTTAAATAAAAAGAACAAAAAAAAATAAGTAACCGAACGATCATGCAAGTCGTTTTTAATAATGGAAAATCAACAACAAAAAAAAAAAACATTAAACGGCATTCGCACGCATACACACTCAAAAATGTAATTAAAGAAATAAACAAGAGTAAACAAAATAGCACAACACAACACAATACACAATGCTTATCTGTAAAAAAAAATAATCATAATAATGTAAAGGCAAACAGCAACAGCAACAACAATGAAATGATAATGTAATGAAAAGTAAACAATATCTCAAGAGCACATCTCTCAAACACACACAATCAGACACAGTGAGATACAGAGAGACACAGAGAGTGCAAGGAATGCAAAAAAAAAAAAAAAATAAACCACAAAAGAAGGTTTACAATTACAGGCATTATTTACAAGAAAAACAACATGTTGAGATAAATTCATTGCACCAATGTGACCAACACATGCATACATCATCATAAGACACAGTGATGGGCGCACTGTTTTAAAAGAAATTTTAAGAAACTATGTCAGCTGTGTGGTATACCATATAGGTTCCAATAAATAAAAAAATAATTCATGTTTTTACGAGAAAAAAAGTTGGGCATAAACGGGTTAAAAAGGACTTTGCATTACAAATTTAAATAATTTTAGAATTTTTTTTACAAACATTTTGAATAAAAAAATAAGTTTTTTTTATTTAGAATACGATAAATTAAGATTTTAATAGAAAAGGTACTTTTTAACATCGGTACTTTTCAATATGGGTACTTTTTAAAAATGGTACTTCCTAGTAAAGTGTCTTTGATAGTTTGATTGATTTGAGGAGCTGAACTGCCACGATGGCAACAGCATTTAACCTCAAAGGTTTGAAGCCATTGTAATCGCTCTAGAGAAGAAGAAAGAAAGAAAAAGAGACAGAGGTGGAAACAGAGACAAACACTGCGAATCTAAGCTAAGCTAACAGACTAACAGGGAACTGATTAGCGGCACTAGGATGTATGCATCCATCTCCGTCAGCACAATCTCATTATATCCTCACGGGAGCCTGTTTGTCGGCTGTCAGCAGAAAGCTTAAGCCCTCGAAAAATCGCCTGAATAAGGTATTCAACCATTTTCTACCAAGAGCTGGAGGTGGTCTACTATGTATATAAAAAGCATATACAACATACACCAATAGTTCACTTCGGATCCATTCTAAATATTCACCATCAACCTAAGACACCTATGACAAGTCTTACACTGAATTTATCAAGCCCCAACAGAAAGCCGTTTATAGCAGACCAAAAGCATTTGGACGGACAACATTCTGATTGAGCAGCTTTGTTCCTTCTGCCTGTTTCATTCCTAGATACAGAGGTAGCATATTAGAACCAATCACCAAACCACGAACTGAATGGAATCCCAGTATCAAAGGATCCAAGTGGTCCATTCTCGAACCAGAATTTACTTCCACCGATCCAATTGTCCTCAGCGCAGCCTGACTGACAAAGAAAATCGCGTATGAATCTGTATTTGAAAAGGCAGGTCCAACTTTGGCCTCAGGAGTTTTCAAAATAACAAATATCTCAGCCTGAATAACGCTAAAGTTATCATAGAAATTAAAGGAGCGTTCCAGTTCGAGCTCTTAACAAAGGATATACCATTCAGCCTTGGGAATTTTCTACTGTTCTATGGGAGCTTATTCGGATTGAGTACGAAATTCGATTAAAAACTCTGTTTTCCTCTAATGGAAAAGTACTTATGATCAGCGTACTTTTTAAAATGTACCTTTTAAACTTTTTGAGGTAAAAAGTTTTCTTTAATTACTTTTAAAGGCACCCTTTAAGGAATGTATGTATTTTTAAAGTACCTTCTAATAAGAATGTACTTTTTACTGTACTTTTCAAGAAAGTACTTTTTAAATTTCTGTACTTTACATTATTTCTGTAGCATGGATAGTAAGTGGTGATTGGTAATGAAAAATGGTTCAGTCATGAAAAATTTAGTACCTTAGCCAGGACTAAAGGTCAGAATACTGTTTGGTTGTTTGACGGAATTGGTGGAGGATCATTTACCATGGACTATTTCCATAAGCCTCTCAAGTCGAATTTAATACTGTCAATAGTTCAAAAGTCAAGAGGAAACAGTGTTCTCTCTAAAGAGAGAAATTGCATTACATTGATTAAAAGTACGCAATTAAATTAAAAAAATATATAAAAATGTGAAAAAAAAGTTCCAAACACAATAAAAACTTAAAATGCAAACAAAAAACTTGATTCTAAATACAAATATTGATTGTTTCTATTCACATAACGGTAATTAGTAACATTTTTAATTGCTTAACGGTAATTAAAAATAATTTCCATCAAAGTTTTCATTATTTTCTTTATAAAACCTAAAAAGCTTTAATTCTAGCTTAATATTGATTGTACTTGCAGCGGATGTTCTCTACTACTCACTACTCTCTACTTTAAATAATTATCACATGTACGGTGGTGTTTACACATACATATACCAATACTACTCTATTTACCAACCCAAGCATAGAAATATTAAATAGACAACAACAAAACAAAAATATGATATAAGTAAGCCGAATTAATGCTTACGAGAGTGAGTTAGAGGGGTAGAGAGAAAGAGAGTTGAAGTTCAAATTCACAAATTAGAGCATTAGAGGGATTAATAACAGTTAAATTAAACAAAAATAGAGAGCGAGAGAGAGAGAAAGACTTTATTCTGCAATATGGGTGTAGTTCAATAGACGACGGCAAAAGAATTTTATCACACTTAAAGTAAACAACAGTTTTTATTTAAATAAATTCAATGTTGTCGTTGTTGTTGTTTTCGAGTATTTATTTTGGAATTAAAAAAGCAAAAACTTTTTTCTGATTATTTAATAACTACGTTTCATTAATTAATTATTGAACTCAACAAGGCATGTTTAAATGTTCCGCTCTCTCTCTCTTTCTCTGTTAGCTTCTCTATATGGTTAAGGAAGCCTGGAGACCGCATAACAAAAGGGAGAGCGAGAGAGAGAGAGAGTACAAAAGCTTCTTATTAAGGATAAAACACCGTTATCGTGTGTTTAAAACAGAGAGATTGGAAAACAGTTTCTTTTTGAAACTACAAAGTAAGGAAATTATTAAAGAATTCTTATCTCAAAATATTAAAAAGCAACTTCTTTCGTACGCCAAAAGTAAACCTCTACAAGACGCTCATCATCCCCGTGCTTCTTTATGGCGCAGAGGCATGGACACTGTTAAGCACTAATGCAGCAGCCTTGAGAGTATTTGAGAGAAAAGTCCTGCGTAAGATCTTCGGTCCAGTGCGAGTTGGCATCCGATCCAACAGTAAGCTGTATGAGCTTCTCAACGACATGGGCGTTGTGCAGCGTATTCGTTCGAATAGAGAAAGATGATCCGGTGGGACGAGTATTTGATGCGGAGATTTGTGGAAGTCGATGAAAAGAGCGACCTTGTTTGCGTTGGAAGGATCAGATCGGGGAAACCCTGTCATCGATTGGTGTGACCAACTGGCGTAGGCGTGCAAGAAGCAGAGCCGCCTGAAAGGATGTGTTAAGGCAGGCCGAAATCCGTTAATCGGGTTGTAAATGGCCAGTTAAGTAAGTAAGTAAGTGTGTTTGAACCTTCATAACGTCTAAAAGGCGCATCCCATTTTTATGTATTTTTCACCACATATTACTAATACACCAGAAGGAAAAGGAAGTGATTGTAACATCTCACATGCAAAATAAATTTGCCGTAATTATAATTAGTTTAGAAAACTTACTTGATTGGATTACAACCTAGCCTCTCACACCATTGAATTTTCTGTCGGAGGCCTCTTCATTAGGCGATTTTGCAGATGTATGGCTTTGAATTTTCTCTGATATTGGAGCTACTATATAGACTATATAGCTTGGTACCAACTCGTCCTTAAGAAGGAGATGAAAACTACTCAGAGTAGTGCGTGCACCATTTCGTTAACATTGGTTCCGATACGTAAAAATATTGGGGCACTGAGCCGAGGAACATTTACTATCCGCGACTATGGCCAAGGGTTCTTTGACCATAAAGTACTTTTTCCCTAAAATCTCAACTTTTTAGTACTTTTAAAAAGTACTTTTTCAACACAAAAAAGCAACTAAATTTTTGGAAAAATTGTTTAAATTATGTGTGCGTGTATTGCTTCTTTATTTAATCAACTCAACTTAATTTCTTATTGACGTCACTATATATGGTGGTAGTGTCAGGGCCATGACAAGGGTGTCTCTCTGTTATTTTTTTTTATTTTTTTTAAATCATTATTTAAACACACACCAAAAATAAAATTAAATAAGGAAGCAATATAGCACTACACACACATACACTCAATAGATTGTATAACGTATTCAGTGGTTTGTTTTTTTGTCTGTTAAAAGCCGAGTAATTTAATCAATTTTCTTGAAAAAAAAAAAAAAAAAGGAAAAAATAAACCGAAAACCAAGTAAATTATTAAATTACAGTGACTTTAAATGAATATTCAGCAAACTGAAAGTGATTATGACAATGACATATTGTGGCAAAAACAGAAAGCAACAAAAAAAAAAAAAATGAGCAACCATAGCCCGATCAGATAATAATGATTAGAAATTGAAGCGATCATAGCTTAACCAATACTAAACACTAGGCAACAATGAAAAAATAGAAAATTTAATTGAAATTTTTTTTTTCAAAGGTGGAGTGAATCCATTCTACAATCAATTGATTAAGAAAAGTTTAAAATTTAAAATTTTTCGTATAAATTTTTTCCTGTTACTTGGTGTAATTGGTTGCCTAATAACCACAATTTAATTTAGATTTTTAATATGTCAACCGAAAACAACAACAACAATAACAATGTATCTGCATTATTTTACAAGGAAACTTAATTCTAGAAAAACAATTTCGCAAACGATCTTATAATTGAGGTTTGAAGGCATAAGCCATGTGCTCATACTTATAACTAAAAAAAATAAGGCAGACGCAGAGAATGATGGTGTATATGGTTTGTGTCTTTAATAACTTTTACAGTATATTGAAAGGTAAGTAAGCGGCTGGTTTGTTAACTATTTTGTTATCCATCGGAAAAATAACAGATTCATGACATGTGGCCATGGCAAAATTCTGCGTGCATAATCCCTAGTCATCAGCATTTTTCACGAACCACCCGAAATATGCTAGAAGTCTCCGGTTACCTTCTACTGCCTTTGCAGCTGGCAGATTTGAGGAAAGCAATAGCTTCCAAATTGGATGTCAACTTGGAAGCGTTTGTGAGAAAACTGTAAAACCTTAAAGGAATGCGACCGCTTCTGCCTTCCTTTCAAGCCTTTAGAGTACCCAGCAAAATGCAGTTTATATTTGGCCGATTTAGAACAATTTTATTTTTTAACCTTAAACTGTAGAAATACAATGGCTTCTGCATTCTTTCCTTCCAGGCTTTAGAATGTTTAGCAAAATTCAATTTGTGAAAGGCTAATCTTGTGCTGAATTGTTCATCAGAGATGGAATGATACTATTGTAAGGTAAAACCGTATGAATCCCTTGCTTTCTCCATGCTTTCCTTTTACAGTTTAGTGTACCCAGAAAGATCTGATTTTCGAATTGATAGGTTTGGGCTAAATGTTAGGTTAGGTTAGAGGACGTGTACTTGTCAATTAAGACAAGTACAGTACCCGGAGGCCGAATTGGCCCATTGTACAACGTCCTTAAAGAGGAAGGATAAAAGAGGGAATAGGATAGAAAGGAGAGGAGATAGGAAAGGGAGAATGGGAAGCGGAGGGGTCACACAGACCCAACAAAGAAGAGAGAGGGCGACTACCCTGATCAAGCCCTAGCGCCTCTCAACCAGCCTAAGCCCCTAATGAATCTTGATGTCGGCTCTGGACACAGAGTTCAAACTCTCAAAGAAGGCCCTGCCAGGGGTCCTCAGCCTCAACCTACCAAGAGCTGGGCAGTTACAGAAGAGGTGTTCGATAGTCTCCAACTCCTCCTCATCGCAACATGCCCTGCAATAGTCCGTCTGGGATCTGTTCCAGATCCCCGTCAGCGACCTAATCTCGCAGTGCCCCGTGATAAAACCTAAAAACCTAAATGTCAACAAAAAAAAAAGCTAAAATGCTGCAATGTTCACGGGGAGAATGCCTCCAAAAGTCTACTATTCTCAGTCTGTTGTTTTTAAGGCGAAAGCAGTAAAATATGAAAATCTGTAGGCAGTAAAGGCAAAACGACATTGAAGATGGCATTGATACAAGTGCAGTAAGCAATGATCTTTATTCTTTTCAGCTTAGTGACAAAGGTTTTACCATGAGTCTCCTATCAGGGCAGACAACAGTACTAGTACAGTACTAGGTTGTTCATCAAGAATGCCGATTATACAGACAGAAAAAGAACAAAGTATACAGATGGAGATGCAGATAACTAGATAATAATCCTATACACAGACCTACTACTATACAGATAAGAGTAGCCATAGCAGCAGCAAAGCATTGCAGTTATGGCAACGTGCAATACAAGGTTGGCAACATTAGCCATGAAATAGCAACGAAATCTTTAATGCCCGTGAGTTTCTCTATTTATAATCCCGACGACTGGGCTCCAATAAAGTTCAAAATCTCAAATTAATGTTTGCACTTCTGACAAAAGGTTTTTGTTTAGGTTAGGTAAGGTGGTATACCCTTTTAAAGGAAGAAGTCTTATATACATAGGTCAGTATTCAGGCCCAATTTGTTGCTAAAAAATATAAAAAATTTTGGAGACAAAAACGAAAGAATTTGTTTAAGTACGACTTAAACAGAGATTCTATTTTAATTCCAATTTTTTTTTTCTGAACATATCCCCCATGATTGTTTTCTATAGACAGCAAAAAGGTTTTTTTTTTGTTTTTGTTCTACCAAAACGCTGATAAGAATAACAAAAAAAAAAAAGAAATTGTTTTAAACCAGAGGCACAAACACAAAGACCAGACCTACACTCTGGCAGGCATATACAGACATAAACTGGCGGCACAAAACTCAGCCATCATTCAACACTTTGAACGTTGAACAAACAAATCAACACAATAAATGAATTAAATAAACGATTTGAAAGACATGCACACAAACAAAAAATAAAAACAACAACAACAATACTAAAATATTTATAAATAAAATTAAATAAAAAATTTAAAAAAAATTAAAAAAATAACGAAATGAAACGAAACGAAAAATGATTATTTCTTTAGCAGTTCAAAAGCTACGCAGTGACGTCAAACCAAAATTAACAGTGAAAGAAAATAGAAAATGAAAATAAATTATTTAATTTAACGTTAATAAATACAAATACAATATAAATAAATAAATAAATAGAAAAATGACAGTAGAATTAAGGAAAATAAAATTTGAAAATATTGAGTGCAAATAGAGATTCAAAACTACATACACCGTAATGCTTAATTTTATAGCACTGTTATGAAGAGAAAAAAGTAACGTATTTTTTATATTCAAATATTAAAAAAAAAAAAAATATAAATTTGTCTACTATTCTCAATCGACTGTACGAGTACATGTATTTGCGTACAGCGCTCTCTACTGTTGAGTAGATGAACTTAATGAAAATGTAAGTCTACATTGAAAGCTTTTGTAAAAGAATACAACCAAGCTTTTCTGTTAATGATTACAGACTTGTGAGAGGCTAGGCCGTAATCCTGACTGAAAGGTTGCAATGTATATACATATGTATGTCTGATTACAGACTTACAATTGTAAAGACAAGACTGCGGAAATTAAAAACCCCAATAGTAAGATGTTTCTAATGCTCTCAAGAACTTGTTAACAACAAAGAGTGCCTTTAAAGCAACAAAGTGTACATTTTGAACAACAAAAAGCACTTTTTTACAACTAAAAATAATTTTTAAACAACAAAAAGTATTTTAGCAGCTAAGAATAATATTTGTACAAAAAAAATTTCGCAACAAAAAGTACCTTTTAATAATAAAAAGTACCTTTTAATAGTAAAAGGTGCCTTCTTAACAAAACAGAATACCTTTCTAATAACAAAAAGTATCTTTCAATAACAAAGATAACTTTTTATTAACAGAAAGTACCTTTCTAAAAAAAAAATACCTTCTAATAACAGAAAGTGCCTTTTTAATAATAAAAGTTACTCTTTTAATAAAAGGGAAAAACCATTTAATATAAAAAAATACCTTTCTAACAACAAAAAGTACCTTCTAATAACAGAAAGTGCCTTTTTAATAATAAAAACTACTCTTTTAATAAAAAGGAAAAATTATTTAATATAAAAAAATACCTTTTTAATAACAAAATGTACCTTTTAATAACAAAAAGTACATTCTACTAAGAAAAAGTACCTTCTACTAACAAAATGTTACTCTTTTAGTATAAAGAAATATCATTTAATACAAAAAATATAAAAAGTACTTTTTAATAACACAAAGTACTTCTTTCATAAAAAAGTACCATCCAATAACAAAAACACCTTTTTAATGAGAAAAATACCTCTGTAATAACTTTAACTATCATTTCAAAAACTATAAGCAACATTCAGTAGCAAACAGTACTCTTTTAGTAATAAAAAGTACTCTTTTAGTTAAACGTAACTTTAGCTAAAGTGAACTTTAAAGTCACCTTTAACTTCTTTTCGTTATTATAACCTAATGATAAAATAAAAGTACTCTTTTAGTACCTTTTTAGGGATAGAAATATCTTATTTGTAAAAAAAGCAAAAAGCATTCTTAGTAAAAAAAAGTACTTTTTTTTAGCATTTTTACTTAAAAAAAGTACTTTTTCAATAACAGAAGTTCTTCCTAATAACAGAAAGTGTCTTGTATTGTACTGTATGGAAATAAAAAAGGTACGAAAAGTTAACATCTTTCCTATTGATTCAATAAGTGACACAGAGCATTAATGAATTTATTGAACACACTCTCCTGTCTTGTACAAACACCCTGTTGTCTTGCATCAACACTCTCCTGTTTTGGACCAACACACTTCTGTCTTGTACCAACACTATACTGCCTTGTAGCAACACTCTCATTTCATCCAAAGACACCAATCTAGGCCAAAATTTTAAAAGATCATTAACATACGAACAAAAGCAACCCTAAACATAACCCTGTATTTGGTGTGGTACTACATACATACATAATTGGCCATTACAACCCTTCAGTCAGGATTACGGCCTAGCTTCTCAACACCACTCATGTTGTGTGCGTTAATTTTATACATGAGTGGCGGGACCTACAGTTTAAAGTCGACACCGAACGTCAGATTTTTTGAGAAGCTTTTCATGGCAATTTTTACTCTCAGAGTTTTTGCCAGAAATCTGCTGAGAGGAAGTCACCGAAGAAATATTCCCATATTTTCGTTTTTATGTCTGACCTGGGATTCGAACTCTGGCCTTTCGTCTAATAAGCCAACACACTACCTACTAGACCACGGCGACTTCACGGTACTTCCTATATGAATATCCAACATTATAGTAAACTATACTAACCACATAGTTTTCAGGAAAAGAAACTGCCTCACGAACACAGTCGAATATGATAGGAATTGCCAGTAGGGGGCATGGAATTTCCAGTATACCACAATGGGCCATAGGCCTTCCAAAAAACTTTGAACCCTTGCCTATGGCTACTAAAGCCATTTGTATAAACAATAGTCATTAAATATATTTTTTTCCATAACTTTAAGAAGGGTGGAGAAAGGAAAACCGTAAAGAGCAATTTTATAGCACAGAATCTATAAGCTATCTTTAATACTATAAAATACCGTGCAAATTGAATAAGACGCTTTAAAAACATTCAGTTAAAAGAAAACCAAGAGAAATTGCAATGAAATTGAGTATTTCATATTATTTTATTGTTGTGCTATATTTCTACACATTACTGTAGCTTAAGTTTAGTATATAAAACGTATGTGGCGCCTAAAAATTATTTGAACAAAACATTGGCGTTCCTTTTTCATTGGCTTTGAAACAAATGGCTCTCATGTGACAGTCAATATGTTAAGTGAGGAAAGTTAATGTGCGAGTGCCAGCCATTTGAAATGTCAATGAGGATTTATGGAGAGCGCTTCCAAAATTCAGCCCAAAGATAGATTGTTTAACACAACATTTTCAAAAAGAAAAAAAAGAGAAAAACAGCACAGTAAACAGTAAAGGAGCAGCAGGTGTAGGAGAATAGGAAAAGGAAAAACGGCAGGAGGTTTCCAACCTGCAACCAGCAGTCGGAGAAGGTGCCAAGCATTCATTGGTTGGTTGATTGGTGGTCGTAAAGAGTACACATTACAATGTATGTACATTCGATGGTATTTTAAAAGCAACATAACACGCCATCTACATCCAGCGGCATTCAAATATCTGTGTCTTGTCTGTCTCCTTGGCTGGCTGTCTCCCTGGCTATGTTTCCTTCAAACCTTTCATTTTTTTAAGATTTTTTTGTTTTTGTTGTCTTTTCATGCGCGGTATCACATTTATAAGAGGCCTCTACAATAAATTTTAATTTTCTGTGTTATATGAGCATATTTTCGTTTACAAAGTTTCGCTTTTTAAGCCACTTGTTACAACAACATTTTCATTCATTTATCCATCCATTCCAACACTCGCTCGTCGTCTTGCTGGCTCGCTGGCTGGCTGGCTTTGGCTTGTGGTGGTTGTGGTTGTGGCAGCCTTCATATGCAAAAATTTATGATAATGCAGCTAGAGAGAGAGAGAGAGAGAGAGAGAGAGCTTCTTGTATCCATTTACGCTATTATGGGAATTTAAGCGATTATAAATAATATTTTAATGATTTACAGCCGTAGTTCTAAAAGGCTTAACGACAAAAATAAAAACTAAAAAAGCGAAGAAGAGGAAAAAACGATAAAAATCGAAAAGTAATTGATAAACAGAAAATGATTATTTATTGGAAAGTGTGATGAAAATGACAAAATGAAAAATATTGCCCCGAAGTGGCCCAAAACAATTTTTTTTTAATTAAAAGACCTGCGGAACATTTATCGTTTTCTAATAAATGGCATTTTTAAACGAGGAGACAAAGGAATTAATTAATAAAGAAAAAAAAAACGAAAATTCTAACAAATTAATAAGAGAATCAAGTTTACATATGTATACTAAACAAAAATACCAAATATTCTTCGCGTATCTTGTCGTAATGCAGTCTCTACTGGCAGGGTCACACATGCCAGAGTGGCCTAAGTAGAACACAAAGACAACTGTCTGAGGAATTAATCATTACCGGCAGAGTCACTTATACCAGAGGCTTCTAGGCAGAACACAAAACAGACTTCAGTCTATTAACGTCTATTAAGTGAAACCATGTCACAGGGGTCTAACCGGGTCTAAAAACAATACCCTGTCTATTAGCACCACATACATTCAAACATAATTGGCCATTACAACCCTTCAGTCAGGATTACTGCCATGAATAGTTTCTCAGAAATTTGTCGCTCGGAGCCGACTTTCCACTCCCTCCACTCATGTATAAAATTAAGAAACACAACATAAGTGGTGTGAGAAACTAGGTCGTAATCTAGACTGTTTCCTTATGGTTGGGAATTTCCTTGGACCAAAGACATAGCGGACGAAGCTAAAATTGTTTTCTTCAAATGAGCAAAAAAGAAGAAAGTACTCTATATAAATGGGCCTAAATCGAATTAAAATGGACTTATGGGGGAAAGTGGACCTAGTGGATAGCCATGATATCAAGGATTCTAAAATAAGTTTATTTACGGTCGAGCGTTACTTGTACCCGGAAATATAGGCGGCGAAGCTAATCATTTCATTCAAATGATTTTAACATTTTAATAATTCTCATTGAGTTAATATATATAAAAGATACAACAAAATGTCGTATTTTTCGCAATTTGCATTCTTTTGGACGATGACTGGTATTTTTTGCTCGATGACTTGCATGCATTCATTTGGACGATGATTGGCATATTTTTGGTCAATGAATTGCATGTTTTTGGCCAATGACTTGCATGTTTTTGGCTGATGACTTGCAATTTTTTGGACGGTGACTGGCATTTTTTGATCGATGACTTGCATTTTTTTGGTCGATGACTTGCATTTTTTGGTCAATCACTTGCATTGGCTGATGACTTGCATTTTTTTCGATGACTAGAATTTTTGGACGATGACTTACATTTTTTGAACGATGACTTACAGTTTTTTTTGGTTGATGACTAACTTTTTTTTGGACAATGACCTGCAATTTTTTGAACGATGACTTACATTTTTTGAACGATGACTTGCATCTTTTTAGCTGACGACCTGCAATTTTTTGGTAGATGTCTTGCATTTTTTTGTTGATGACTTGCATTTTTTTTTTGGACAATGATTTACATTTTTTTAACGATGACTTGTATTTTTTGGACGATAACTTGTGTTTTTTTTTTAGATAATGACTTGAAGTTTTGATGTCTTGCATTATTTAGGACGATTGGACGCTTTTCTTGAATTTTGTCGATGAGAAAGGTATTAGCTTCGTCGCTCGTAAGTTTCTTTCTGAAACTATTTAAGTCACCTCTGCTGCTGTGATATGATCAATTTAACCATACAACACAACAACCTTTTTCCTCATGTTCAGCAATATTATTGTTAAACTCGTGTACATGTATGTATGTATGAATGTGTGCATACGCATGAGTATGTCTCTGTGCAACACGACGACAACAACAGGTAACACTTATCATTTTTCTTGCAACATTATTATTATCGTTATAACTTGCAACATACACACATGACTCTTGTATGTTCACCTGACTCTCTAACTGCCTGGCTGCCTGCCTACCTGACTGCCTGTAAGTTCGAACATCTGTTCGTATCTGTTTGTCTGTTGCCTGCTATTGGCAGCAAAAGCAACGATAAGTTTAGCTTGCGTTTTGGCAAAACGGCGGCATTAAATTCGCCTCAAGTGTTAAAGTAACATGTGAATGGAAAGACACACCTTTTAACAGAAGGAGGAAGACATTAACAATGTGTGGCAGGGCCAACAGGTTAATTAGTTGTTAAAATTATTATTAACAAATGCAACAAATTTGTTATTTTGCTCAGATAAAAATTTAAAGAGACGCCAGCAACAAAAATAAAGAAAATGAAGGAGAAAATAAATCCACTATAACAACAACAGAAAGAGAATAAGGAACAGAAAATGAAAGACGAAAATGAAATTCGGCTAAGAAGACCAATTTTAGGGGGATGATTATGGAGAAATAAAAGTAAGTACAGACCTTTTAGTGAAGTCGCCGTAGTCGAAGAGGTAGGGTGTTGGCTTATTAGCTTTTACTTCTGCACCATTCTTATGTGTTCATGGAGAAGCTAGTGGTTATGCATACCTTCTGCTTAAGTATTCAAATTATGTACCAGGGGAAACGAGAGCTGACCTTAAGGGCCTCCCTAAATTGACACATTAAAGTGCTACGCCTGTGGTAGCTTAGTCATGTCGAATGTAGGAGTGAGAATGCTAGGTTAGGTAAGGTGGCGCACCACCCTTAAAGGAAGACTTCCCACTTAGGCCAGCATTTATGCTCATTGTGATGTCAAAATCTATTCTACAGGGAGATCAAACCTTTGCCAGGGGGAATCAAGTCGAGTCCGAAATAGGTTGAAAAACATCCGTCTCTTTGTAACAAGAGCAGGTCACAGAGATATTTGATGAAAGACAGTCTCGTCCTCTCTGTGAGATCAACAGCTCCTGCATAAGGTATGTGAAACCGTTCAGCATGCTTATTCCGTAAGAATCGCTGTTGTAAGATGGATGGTCATGCGATTTCTTGTTCAGACGTGTTCAGCAAAGTATAGCGATAATGCACCTGACTTCCGGCTGCCAACAAGATTGAGCTAGACCATATCCAATTCATTGAGGCAATCAGAATTCCTATGGCCTGCAACATGTCAGAGATTACAAGCTCTGTATCGACCCTACAGACCTTTGAATGATCTGGGAGATCACTGACAAATTCTAGGCATTTATGGACAAGTAGCAACGCTGAAACTCTGCTCGTTAGGGACTTAATCGCAAGTCGTATACATACATACATACATAATTGGCCGTTCAGTCAGGATTACGGCCTAGCTTCTCACACCACTCATGTTATGTGTGTTAATTTTATACGTGAGTGGCGGGACCTACAGTTTAACGTAGGCTCCGAACGACAGATTTTGAGAAACTTTTTCATGGCAGGTTTATTTACTCTCAGAGTTTTTGCCAGAAATCTGTTGAGAGGAAGTCGCCGAAGAAATATTAGTTTTTTTTCATATTTTGTTTTGATGTCTGGTCTGGGGCTCCAACCCTGGCAAGTCGTATGGAACCATATAATCGCCCGTAATGTGTGTATGGATTACCAGAATAGCAGCATGTCCATATTCCAAATTGGACTAGGATTTGATTGCATGAGTTCTACTGCCACCAACTTGGCCCTCTGCCTTTACAGGAGGTCAGGAGGTTGGTTTGAGTGGACACCCAGAATTTATTGACAGAACATGTCTAGCCAAAGGTGATTGAGAAATGCCAGTTCATAATACAATCGTGTTATTACAAGGGTAGTTCATAGGTCACAAGTAAATTTAATGCTTACTTGGCGACAAACTATTAAGTGGCGTTGGATGTAACATTTTCAATGTCTTCTATGGCGTATCACAATTTCCTTTTTTTATTGGTTTTTTTTTCTTCGTTGTCCGCATGCTTTTAGTAATCGATTAAGTAATCATTTTGCTTTACAAAGTATTTACAAGACACACAAGTGTTGTGATATCTCCACATAGAAGAAGAAATGTATCTTTACGAAATTGTTTTCTAATCTTTTATTGAATTTCACGGTTCAGGTTTTACTCACACATAGAACACACGAGAACTAACGAGAACTGCAAGATGTATTTCCAAAAGAATTTCCCATTAGTCTTGAATTCTGTTTAGTTGTCACCCATGTTAAGAACATAATTTATCCTGGTTAAACACAACACACGACTAACAGAGAGAGAGAGAGAGAGAGAGACTCCTCTTAATAATAATAACAACAACAACAACAAATGTAAAGTGAATAAATTTTTTTGGTTGCAAAAAAAAAAAGAAATGAACGAAAAACACTTGTTGCATTTGGAAAATATGATCAAAAAGGAGGTGAAGAAGGAGGAGGAGAGGGGGGAAAATAAATTTAAATGAAATGACATCATGTTTAAGTTTTGTGACAGCATGCAGCTGTTTTTGGTCTTGCCACAAAAGGTGTCTCTTATGTAGAGAGAGAGGCATACATGCATGCATACGAGGAGTGTATACATATCGATATACACAAGAGCCATGATTAATGATCACCCACTGATAAACTCTAGCAAGTGGCTGGCACTCACTATCTCTATTTCACTTGGCTTTTGAAAAAAGTATCACTTGCTTGCTTGTTTGTTTTTCATCTTTTTTTTCTGTCTTGTTGCTTTAAAAAAGAGTTTTTTTTTGGGGCTCCATTTAAACATGACAACCTGCCGCGTGTGGTAAGCCATTGTAAGTGTTTGTTAGACTAACACACACACACACACAATATTTCTATTTTTTTTATTTTTATTGAATTTTTCCACAGCTTTTCTTCTTCTGTTTATTTTTCTCGATAATTAGTTAATAATTAGTGGAGATATCTTGTTTAAAAAGTCTTAACTAACAACACAACACAGCTACCAATATATATGTATGTATGTACATAAGGCATATGTATGCCAGGAGAAGCAATAATAATGAATGGTCTGGTCTTACCTTTTTCTTGGCTGCATCAGCACTGATCACATACAAATCGACAATGCCCAGCAGGCAATCATCACAGCGGCATACATCATCGCCCAATATAAGCGACCCCAATGACCCAATACTACTGGTGGAGTCTAATGAATCGGTGCGCCTTAAGCGTGTACCACCTGGGCCAGTAACGGATTGAGCTGCGGCCGCTTCTATTTTACGCGCCAACAGTTGTTCCATAAGACTGCGCGGTCGTGATGATGAGGGAAATAATGCCATGGCGTCGTTGTTATTGTTGTTGTTGTTAAAATGTTTTGTTCAACTCTACTACACGTTTGCACGTTTGTTGCTTAAGTCTTTCGTTTTTCTTTTTTTTTCTTGTTTTTTTTAATTTTTAAACTCAAATTAATGTCTACTATTAACAACACTGGTTAAAAATGTGTGGCTTCTTATTTTAAACAGAGAGGAAAACTATTTTTTCTTTTTTGAAATGTTTAAATAATTTTTTAAAAGTTTAAAATTTAAATTCAAAAACATTTGTATTGTCGTTTGGAAAATTTAGAAAAAAAAACTACAGGATGACTAAAAATTACAAAAAAAAAAAGGCCAAAGGAAATATAATTGCAGAGGCAGTATGAGTATGCCCTCCTCAATCCACAGATCAGAAAAGGTCCATTATGGAAAATATATTTGAAAAGTCAATCTGCAGAGATCTTACTGACTTACTTAATTGGTCATTACAACCCTTTAGTCAGGATTACAATCTAGCTTCTCACACAACCCATGTTGTATGTGTTAATTTTATCCAATGTTTGACTTCCAACGAAAAAATTTTTGATTTTATTTACCTTCAGAGTTTTTGCCAGACGACTGCTGAGGCGAAGTCGCCAAAAGAAAATTTATTCGAGATATCTGGACGCGGGTTTGAGAAACTTTTTCATGGCAGGTCTAATCACTCTCGGAGCATTTGCCAGAAATCTGCTGAAACGAAGTCGACGAAGAAAATTTTTTTTTTCACATTTCGTTTTGATGTCTGGCCTGAGGCTCGAACCCGGGCTTCACGCCTAATAAGCGAACACACTATCTACTAAACTACGGTGACTACAGACATCGGTCTACCCACATCAAACTACATATTGTACACATTGAGTAATTCCTACAGTCGCGCTTGATATTAGAAACGCATTTAACTCAGCACGCTGATGGAATATCATATCTAAACTACGGCGTGTAAGAATTCCATCTTATATTGCCAAATTGAGCGATTACTTAAGGAAAGGCCTTTATTATATGTAGTACAGGCGAAGGTCAAAAAACTTACACTTTGATTACTGGAATTCCTTAGGGACCAGCGCTTGATCCAATAGTATAGGGAATAATCAAGAATTGAAATACCAGAAGAGGCGACAGTAGAGCGATTTGAAAACTGACATTACAAGTATCTTTAACGAAGCGGAACTGAATGCAGTCGAGTTTCTATTTAAAATAAGAGACCGACTATTATTGAACATATTAAACGAAGACAAGAGGAAATTGTGTGAAAGATACCGTAGACATTATATATGGAAGCTACCCTATATACGACAGCTACCCCAATAAGTACATGATGACAACCTGGCCAAGGATACTGAGCAAGTTCAGTTTTTCTGCCCAGATTTAAAGCAAACACAATGCGGCTGGAGACAATTACAAGAAAAGAAAGAATGAATAATGCTTAAAACCAGGAAATACTTGAATGACTTGGCCATTTACATTAGAACGATAGTTTATAAGTGGAGAGAGGGGCAGCAACTGGAGCGCAGAAATGGTGATCAGGTTTTCAAATAGACTTAGTCTTTTGCACCCTACAACGTAGCAACTGAAGTGGCACATCCTTGAAGTGTAACGTGGTTTTGTCGTTACGAATTCGACGTACTCACATCGTGGGAGTAACTGAAGATTGTAAAGTTAAAGAAAGCAGCCAGGAATACCGTATACGGATGAATGATTTTTTTCCTCTGGACATGTGCATCACACTGTTCCACTGCACTGGGTGGAATTATTTCTTTCGTTCTTTGGTTGATTGCTATCAATTGAAGAACAATGTTAAGATAGTCGCAGGCGCTGGATGATTTATCTATTAGGGTGTCTGCCTTAATTGGGATCGTCTTTCTTGGGCTCTATAAACAGACATCATCCTACTTTTTAAAGACGAATTCCAGAAGAAGGGCAATCAATTTATGTAGGATTTCATGGTAGGCGTGTCGTGAATATAATAACTGACATACTAGACAGTTTATACGCCATAGTTAGTGTGTGGTCCACCATAGGGATAGACAGCCATTGTAAGGCGAACGAAAGAAAATGTATACCCAGTTTTGCTTGGCCTCCGCCAACGTATCTTTGGCAGACGGTTTATACCCTACATCTTGGAGATATCAAGCATGTGTACATATACCCCGATGAAATTTTTAGACACCTCAAACTGACGAGCTGAATATGAGATTACGAGTGATGTGTTATTCATCTCTCCCTCTCTCGCTCTCTTTTGCTGAGCGTCCATATGAAACATGGTTTGTAAATTTTGTGATTGGAAACATATTTATGACTAAACGTCATTACAAAATTGTATTAACCTGTTCTATTACTTTGGTTTGTTTCAATAGGGGGAGAAAAAAAAAGTACCAAAAAAAGTACAAAAAAAAAATAAACAACAGAGTGAAAAACAACGTAATTCACATCAAATGCAAATATTTTACTTATCCAATAATTTTAGGATATTAAAGCAAATATTTTACTTTGGTTTGTTTCAACACGAAAAAAAAGTACCAAAAAAGTACCAAAAAAAGTACAAAAAAAAAGTAACCAACAGAGTGAATAAAATCTTAATTCACATCAAATGAAAATATTTTACTTATCCAATAATTTTATGCTATTAAAGCAAATATTTTGGGTTTCTTTTAACATAATAACAAAAGTACTTTTAAAGTAAAAAGTACTTTAAAAAAAAAAGAGCTTTTCAAGAATTCTTTCAATAATTTTAAATCTTTAACTAAGTATTTTCGGTAATAATTATAAAATTTTATGGGCATTATAAGATGCCATAATTTAAATTTTTGGGGGGAAATTTAATGTAATAAAGTATGTGTCTTAAGTCTTTTGTTTATGTTTTCCATTTTAATATGACAATTTTGTTCGTAGTTTTTTAACATGTTCAAAGTATTACAAAAGTTAATAATTTGTGTTAGTTTATGTTACTTAACACACGTATGCATTTTAAAAATATGTACATATATTTGGTTTTTCTAATGTCATGTTGTTACGTACCTGAAAAGAAACAGAAACAAAAAAAATTGTTGTAAAGAAAAGAAGTAAAAAATAAAGAAAATAAAGAAAAATATATTAAAATAAATATATAAATAATGAAATGAACAAATTAGAATAATAATAATAAAGGTTGATACATATAAAAAACAAGATATTTGAAATGACAAACTATTTAAGGCATGCAGCCTATCAAGGCACATGGCCAAAGCATAATGCAATAAACCCACCCCTACAGCTGCCTATTATTCTTCTTTCACGGTAATGATTTGTTAGTGAAGCCATAACAACATCTCTTCCATGGGCACACTTTCAACGGATTGAAATCTTCACAAGTGAATAAAAATCGATGCCGGCAGATGGAAGTCATTTCTATATCAAGCCAGTAGGCAAGCACATTACCACAAGGCTTAGGGCAATTGTAGTGTAGTTGAAGCTGAAGATTTTGCAATATGCCAACTGGCTAGTATATGGCATTTTATGCCGTGAGGACTACAAGACTATGATCCAATGAGGTCTGTCTACACTAGCATAATCTCACGGATATAATTGGGATGCTGCCCAATATGAAAAAGTGCATGTGCTGTGGTAGCAGACTTATCAATAATTTGATTGACAATCAAAGTAATGCGAATTAACATAAATTACGTCTAGACAATTTCTGCAGCTAGCAATCAAATAAATAATATGAACTCATTTGGTTATTTAGGCCTAGTCAGGTAGGCTTAGTTCTCTCGAGAAGATGTAAACCTCCACAAATATGTATATTCGCAGCAACTCTCTACCACGTAGAGTACATCCGTTGGTAAACAGAAGTCATTGAGGGACTGCACAAGTGAATATGGATTATGGCCAAGAAGCCACAAGACAACATCACATGCTCTGCTCTAGACAGCAATTCGCATGGTTGTTGAAGAATAGGAAGAGATATGCTATCAATGTCGAGAATGTAATGGAGATTAAAGAAGAAGAAGAATTTGTTAAAATCCTATACATACATACATGGTTTCTAAAGAAGACTAGGTTAGGTTAGGTTAGAGGACGTGTGCTTGTCAACTGTGACAAGTACAGTACCCGGAGGTCGAATTGACCCATTGTACAACTTTCTAGCTTCTCACACCACTCGTGTTGTGTGCGTTAATTTTATACATGAGCGGCGGGACCTACAGTTTAAAGTCGACTCCGAACGACAGATTTTTTGAGAAGCTTTTCATGGCAATTTTTACTCTCAGAGTTTTTGCCAAAAATCTGCTGAGAGGAAGTCGCCGAAGAAATATTTTTTTCTTATTTTGTTTTGATGTCTGGCCTAGGGCTGAAACCCAAGCTTTACGTCTAATAAGCGAACACACTACCTACTAGACCACGAGTAATAAAAGAGTAAAGAGTTTCAAATCTAATATCAATGAATATTACTCCCCCTTTCCTTTCTCTCTATGAGCATTGCCTTAGTGTTGGACGTCGAACAAATGTCGAATGCGAGCAAAAATTCTGCAATTTATTACGGTTGAGAGCAAAGTAATCAACAAATAATTGTTGGCTTTGTAAACCTTTATCAACCGCTCTTTACCAAAAGAATACAAATCTAATGGTCGAATACTTTTACTACCATAACGTATCAGAAGGCAGTTCCATTAGAAATTCGACTGCACAAGTGAATATGGATTGGCCATCAAGACAACATCACATGCTCTGCTCCAGACAGGAATACGCATGGTTATTGAAGAATAGGAAGATCGGTTAATAGGTGGAGGTATGATATCAATGTCGAGAATATACAGTGAGCGCCATAAGTGAGTCAACACTCACTATAATTTTAAATTTTCTATTATGTTCTTAAGTATAAAAAAAAAAGTTTCTTTATCATGAATTGTTGTTTTTGTTTTAACATTTTATAAGTAATAAATAAACGTTTTTATATTTGGAAATTTATTCGACTATTCTCATTTACTTTTCTCGCTATCGTAAGAAAATGAATTATTTCAGTGATGTTTACTCACTTTTGGCGCTCACTGTAATGGGAATTAAATGCAGAGAATTTGTTAAAACCCTATACATACATACATGGTTTCTACAGAAAACTAAGTATTGATCAATTGAATCTAAGCCCTCCTTTTGTCACATCCTGTATGCAACCAGATATATTCAAATTTACCAAGCAATAAACAATAAAGTTTTATTACGTGTAAGAACATTAAAAACATTAAAAAAAAACTTCAATAAACTTAACAGAGAAAACCCCCTTAAAACTTTTAATGCTGCTTAAAAATTCAATCATAATAAAAAAGAGCTTATGAAGCCGCCAAGAAGTAGAAGAAGAAGTTGCCAAGTTTAACACTCTATTACAAGAAGAAAATTTTGGCATTTATGGCCACATACATACATATTTCATAATGGTTGTGGCAACTGGGAGGCAAAGCAAATAAAAAATGTCGTAAATCGACTTTTGTAACAGACTTTATGGCTGGTTTATTGGTTGGCTGGCGGACTAAGTGTGACACAAAGTATTTTAGGCTAAAGCTGAGGCTGACACTACTGATTTAAGTGTCAGTTGGCAATAAGAATTAAAGTTTGATTGCATTTGAAAGAGGAAGCACTTTTTAATTTTTTGTCATTTAAAATAAAAATTTATTTTCATATTATGTAGTATGTGTGTGTCAAGATAAATTCAAATTAAAAAACCAAAGACGCAAACCCACAATTTTAGCAGCGCCACTTATCCGCCTTTAAAAGGGCAAAATGTGCTATTAACAGAGCACTGTTAACTGTTTAATAGAGTTAACTATTGCAGAGACTATTGACATAAAGTTTCTGTTAATAACATAACAGAGCTCTGTTAACTGATTTGGTTTGCGCCTGGGTAGATAGATTTTAAAATCTATCTTCACACGCATATTATCATTATGATCATTATTATTTGTACATAAACGTGTGAAGTTTAAAGGATGATTGGTGGCGGATATTTTCAAAATTCATATTCTCTAACCTCAAAATTATTTCAACTGCCCTACTACCACGGTACGAAAGAGGGCCTTCTGGACTATCATTTGCATATAAGTAGTCGAGTATATGTTTTATTTCTTATATGTTGCCTAATGATAGTTTCAAAGGAAATTTTCACAGTACCATATCACTTTGTATGTGTGACTATATTACTGATTATATTATGAGGTTATGGAACCTTCCTTTCAGTACAATATGGTACTCATGGACCTAGTATATGTCCTAAAATGATCTCCTAAACAAGTAGGCTAGTTCAGATGAATACTGTTAAACAACTAACAGTGCTCTGTAATGTGGCGCTGCTAAAACTTATGGATTGCGTCTTGGATTTTCACACATTTTCATGTGTTATTCCGATTCCGAAAGATTATTTCAAAGAAACATTTTATATTTGAAAAGATTAGGGAGTTGATCATGGTTAATGTTTATTTAGGCCTTGCAATGTACAGGGTTTGGTGGCCACAAATGTTTTTCTTTTTCTGTTTACTTTGCTTGTGCTTTAGTTATGCCATGCCATGGCATATGGCATAAGTAGCTGGCTATACAAAAAGACATTTTAATTAATTTTTCATTTAAGAAATATGACCAATAATACCATATAAAGCAACCTTGTTTCTTAACAACTGGTAACTACATTTTTCATTTATTTTTTGCTTTTTTTTCTTCCTCCTGCTACAATCTTTTTTTTTTTTTTTAAGTGTCTAGCTAGAGTGGCAGTAAGTTTGTTAAGTTGTCATTAACAATTTAATTAATTACAATCATTTTCTTCATAATTTTTTGAAGCAATAAATTGCTGAAGCAACAAGAAGGAGTGGCACAGTGGCAGAGAGAGAAAGAGAAAAAACGTTGGGAATTTTCTTATAAATTTGGCAAGAAATATTTCAGCCAGTTGTGGCCACTTAAGGGTGTACTTTTTTAAGCGTAATTAAGATGTTTCAAAAGGTTGAAAAATTTTCTGCCTTATTTTGTAAAACCCAAGCCATGCAGCCAGCAGAGCATTATTAAACGTACACAGGTATTGAATGATAATTACTGACAAATTAAACACACAAACTGTTTGAAAAACAAAAACCAAAAAGAGGAAGAAAAAGAAGAAAAATAAATAAATTATTAGCCTTATAAAGCCTGAACTGGCTACCTGTTTGAAAGCAAGTCAGGAGAAAAATAGAAAGAAAACATTCAATGTCTGCATAAATTATGAAAAGAAAAACACAAAACATGTAATCATACTTTCAATCGCACATAAAATACTCGCTCGCTTATAGCTCTTATAAGTTTAATCGAAAAAAATGTCATAAGCGAAGTTATGATCGGCATAAAGAAATCACTTTAATTAAGGCCTTAAGCAAACTAACAAACAAACTAACAAACAAACGAGACATTCATTAGAACATTCAATGCCAATTATAAAGTGGTAATTAAGTTAAGAAAACCTAATATAAGGCCATAATTATGTATGTATACTGGGGCCAGAAATGCTTTTGTTTTTCCAATCAAAAGTGTTGCAAAGCTATCTGTTGCAGCATACCAGCATACTTGCACAGTCTATGAATACTTGTGTAGATTTCCAAGAAATTCTAAATCAATCCATGAACTGAAAAATCAATCATTTATTGAAATGGAAAATCATTTCTAAAGAAAATAATTAAATCAATACACAATAACAACAAAGGAAAAACGAAAAAATAAAAGAAAATAGAAAATCCTTAATAAGTTGGTAATCATATGATCAAATCAAACGTTATTTATACAAACACTAGAACTAATTATGCTTGAAGACCTGCAGTTCAGCAGTCCAGCAGTCTAGTAATAAGACCACCAATAGAGTGGCATGTTGAAAAGAATGCCACGTAAACTCATTTAAAATACAAAAAAGCCTTTTATGTATGACAATTGAAATCGAAAGACTTAAGCAACAAACCTTAACAGAATAGTAAAACAATTTGTCTTGTCTTTCGTTACACAAAAACACAATCAAGATTCTATTCTTTTTTATTTGTTGAGCTTTCCAGATATAAAAACTAAAACAAAAGACTTAAGCAACAAACTAAGCATCTGATGTACCAGACTTTATCTCCTCCCGTATTTCTTTTGATTCACACAGAACATGCCACTTCTGAACAAAGTATCCAAACTAGGTCTTCGAACTGAGTATTCGAAATTAACTTGATCCGCTCATGATCATGAGCAATTTTGTTAAAGGTTATGTTCCTTAGCCCTGTTTTTTAAAGAACAAATGGGACCTGCTTTGGACTATTAAATGCCTGAACTATTAATGGTGGGAACTATTATTAAGCTTTTGAATCAAAACTCTCCAATTATTATTATCCCATTAGGTTAACCCATTCGCTGCCAAGGACGAGTATATTCGTCTTTGACAGGGTATCCCGCACTGCCAAGACGAGTATACTCGTCCTACTGCATGTTATAATATATTTAAAGTAGGACGAGGAGTATACTCATCTTTGACAGGGTATCCCGCACTGCCAAGGGTATCCCGCACTGCCAAGAGTATACTCGTCTGTCAAAGACGAATATACTCGTCCTTGGCAGCGAATGGGTTAACCTAATCGGATAATAATAATTGGAGAGTTTTGATTCAAAAGCTTAATAGTTCCCACCATTAATAGTTCAGGCATTTAACAGTCCAAAGTGCGGGATACCCTGTCAAAGACGAGTATACTCGTCCTACTTTTAATATATTATAACATGCAGGCTTTTGAACTAGCAAATAGCGAATTTCTAAGTATTGCCAATTTTCGCATTGTGTCTCGTTTTGTTCCATTTTCTTTATTTTATCCATCTGCGTGATTTATTATTTGTTTTTCTACTAAAACAGGCTACGCTCCTTATCATAAAACCTATAAGCGTAATGAAAAGGAGATTAAAAACATGTGTGGCGTATAATAAATTTACTATCAATTCTCCCATAGCCTTATAAAATAATAAGGAACTGGTGGTACACGTTTGCTGCTTTCTGCCATAACTGTGTCTGTCAGAATCGGACCCAAAGGTTCCTTATCCCCAGCAGAAGATTACATATGAGTTGCTCTTGGTAGGCTAGGTTAGGTCGAAGTAATGGCTTTAATTTTGTGATGCTGTGACGCCAGAGGTAAGTACAGTAATGACCTGTACTGACCAAATTCCACCAAACTAGGGAAGAAGTTGGTCAACACAAGGGCAGCAAACACGACTACCCAACTTGGGAAAACCATACCGAAATTTTAATAAACGAAGCTAAGCCCTTGACATCAATGGATGATACTCCCGTTAAGCTGACAAAGAATAGAGAGCCAAATAACCTGCTCTTATTAAGTACAATCAACTTATTTGGTACTTATTTGGTACCAGCAGTACAACTTAAAGACAAAAAATTAGTTGCTCTAAGGACAAAATCTGTAGATTTTATGAAAATGATACTGAGCGCTCACAGTCTGTCAACTTTTAATGGATGAAGGGAGGAAGGAAGGAAGGAAGAAACGAAAAAGTCTACAGGACATATATATATATCCTTTGACATGAAGTAAGTGGCGAAGTTTGCAGGCATCTGCTTTCGATTAATCGCTTAGGTCATCAATTACTTGTCTAGTGCCCAAATGTGCTTGTATGCAGTTGAGCATGATTGTGCGTTCCGACTCCGGCTGTAGGCCAAATGATAAAGGGAACATTATGTATATCCTTTCAGGCGTAGACTTAGTCTAGACACCATTATTTTCTTATAGAGATATTGGACTTGCCTCAATAAAAATTGTAAAGTGAAGCGACTTTATAAAGTAAGGAGATCCATTGCTATATAGGCTGCATGTGCTTTGCGCACTACCTTCATCATAAGGGAATTCATTGCTACTCTTAATTGTCAGTCATTTTGATAACTTGGAACACGATTTAATGCTGCCACACTTCTCTATCCTATCCAAGGATCGCAAGGCTCTATGTGACTCTCGTCGGAATCTTGTCTTGATAGGAGATTTCACCTTAGTATTTCAAGCAGGAAAGACTGGTCGTCCGATCGATATGGGCTGCTTTGAGAACGACTCTAAACTCAAGAATAAGGCTTAATATTAGGATATCTTTCCGCATCCCTAGACGCCGAGATGATGGCAAATGCTAAACGCTAAACTTGAGAAGAAGGAATTTTCTGCGCTTTCTTTTAAATGTTCTCAACAACAGTTACTAAGGACTTGTCAGTTGGTTCGGAGCCATCGCTCCGTGTGATGTTATAACGCTCTGATATATGAGATCAAGTAAGCTAGGATGCAAGCTAGTGAGAAGCTAGGACGTTATAAAATGTGTCAATTCGACCTCCGGGTACTATACTTGTCACATTTGATAAGTACACGTCCTCTAACCTAAGCTTGGATTCAACAAAACTATCACTCTCTCCTATGCCATCTTAGCCAGGAGATGTTTTTGAAATTATCTTTTTTAGTCGAAAGGATTAAAAGGTTTCTCTCTTAAGTCTTTCGTTTACATACAATTTTGAATAATTTTTACAATCTCTTAACAAGAACAGAGATATGTACCTGCACCAGACATAACATAAATAAAAGCTTTTTCCCCATGTCTAAGTGGATCGATGATAGTGTGCTTAAAAGCCTTTAACAGGAGATTAAAAATTTTCATTTCTCAGCTGAAAGTTGAAATAAACTGAAATGAAAGAAAATTATCAGTTGGAAAATTGCAAAAAATCTAAAATGCTTAGGCTTGAGATAAAAATCTCACTGTTTGCATCATCATCGTAAGACGACTACTTGGTCACCTTTGTAAGCGAAAAACTAACAAAATAAGCAAAAAAAAACAATCCAGAGGCTTGGAAAAAAATGTAAGAAAGATATGAAAGAAGAGAAGAGAAGCGAAAAAATATATATGAAAAGTTAAAGACAAAATCGAAATAGAAAGATATGAAATTACTTGGCAATCGTAACATAAAATCACGTCTTTAAAGGAAAAAAAAGGAAAAAAAACAATATAACGAACGTTTATTTTTCTTCCCCCCCCCAATGTATGTAAGTAAGTACGTATGTATGTATCTTAAAGTAAAACGCACAAAATGTAAGACAAAAAACAAGTGAGAGACCATTAGAGGCGATATCACTGACATTAGGATGCTGTACACTTGCCACAAGATCACGTAAAGACTGTTTGTGTCATGCTGCACTGCGCTGTCATCAGGAAACGAAAGCACTCGTGCTAATCCTCACAAAATTCGTGACAGTAAGGCGTACGGCTACTGGGGGAATATGCCCTTATCGACGGAAACAGATCGTGTCCGTGACGTGGTTAACCTAATGCTAACATTATACGAAAACTGAAACGCGGTATGTTCATTAGCGAAGGAAGTGCTAATACAACAGAGGATACTACAGAGAGCAAGAACAGCAGAAATGGATAGCAGCACTCGCTGAATATTTATCTCCCCCAATGTAATACTTGATTGTGGTCCCTATGGGGAGGGGGACTTAATGGAAGTGTGACGAAGTAGGTTGGGTTTAGTAGGTATTCATTTAGCAAGCCGAGAGTAAGTCTTGCAGCGAATCGTGCACATTGTGTAGACCGGGCTACCAATGTCTTTTGAAGATATCCAAGCCTTTAGCTCGCATAGCTATAATAAAAAAATAAAAATAAAAAAGATCGTGCCCCTCAACATGTGGCAACAAATGGACGTAGTGCGGTGAAGTGGACGTAGTATACGATAGACAAACATCTGCTAGAAGTTTGTTTCGAACGACGAGCAACAATTTATTTTCACAGAATGAAATTCAGATATGTCGACAATAGTACCAACAGGAATTCAGGCCGGAATAACGTGTCTACTTAATTGGTCATTACAACCCTTCGGTCAAGTTTGTCACACCATCCATGTGGTTTGTCTCTATTTTATCCATGAGTAGTGGAGTCTACTAGATTACGGTGATTATTCCGGTTGGCTCAATTAATTTGGATATTGTCCACTCGTTTTAGGGGGATGCTCAATATACTTGGTAGGAGTGGGGTACATGCAATATTGCTAGACTATGCTGGACACGGATGTTCAAGAAGAGGACGAATAACTTCTGTCTTTAAGTCGCATAGCCATCCATCGCACAATGACAAAAGGCCACTGTCCTTTTGGTAGGGATGCCGAAAGACTTGGCATTCCCAAAAATGACTTCCGTAAGAGCTGTGGGCACAACTTCATCCCCTAAGGGCATACCCTTACGATGATCTGAGAAGTGTGACAAACAGCTGCTCAAACTGTATACACCCTCTTAGATCTATGCATTGTATAGGGTATAGAAAAAAAGAGCCTCTCCAATAATATACGCATTTCTGTAGCGTAAGCAATAAAACAGGATTTGCAACAGGACAGTAACAAACTCCATAAGCCACCACAAAAAAAAAAGAGGGGGAGTGGCAGTTTAGCGGACTATAAGCGTTTGTCTTATTTCTGCGTTTTTGCGTTTGTTGTTGCTGTTGTTGTTGTTGGCTTTTTATAATATATTTTATCATTTCTTAACTCGGTTGCATGCTCATGATCAATGCATTCAAGTGTCGCAAAATAAAACATTTTTCAAATTGGCTTGTGGTGTTTGGTGGTTTTTTTCGATTTCTGCCAGCCTAGAGGCTGTGTTAATGGTCCAGGGCTCTGTTTGTTGTAGTAGTGGTGGTGGTAGTATGCACCACATTCTAATGTAAATTTTTTTCTTCTTTACGTTTCTATAGGCCCCGTTATTATGCGTGTTAAGATTGGCTAGAGAAAACCAAAATCATGAGGAAGAAAAATTAAAAATGCACACAATGTGTGCAGACACGCACCACCAAGTAAGGTCACTACTGGAAAAAAACAACAACAACAAAAACAAAAACTAGAAGAAGCAAAAAAAAAGCAATAAAATTGTTTTCCACCAACAAAAATAAAACGCTTTAAAACAATGATTTAATGCTGCGTTTGCAATTGCACGTTGTTAATGCAAAACAGCAAATAAATTGCATTTCTTTATAGAAATAATGCTCTTCTCCAGCTATTTTACATTAAAAAGCCAACAAATCATCGAAACTGTGAGAAAATATTTCTCAAACACATAGGAAAACAACAACGAAGACAAAATAGAAGAAAAATCGAAGAAAATTATGAAAATATGCAAATAAAATAGACGTAGGAAAGCAAATTCTTCAGAAAAAAATTCCTTCTCAGGGAAGCCCAGACAATCTCAGAGTCACACAGGAGCCGGGATTTGTACAAAACAACTGAGCAGAATAATATTCACCTTCTCAGCAATCTTCTAAAGAACAGCTTCGCAGAAATGTTAACAAAGAAAAGTGGTTAACTGGGCTGGGTGCGGATGAAGTTCTACAATAAAATTTTACGTTCAGATGGCAAGAGTAGTAATGCGTTGATTAACTGCGAAATTATCAATTCAGAAAGTCCTATGATGTCAAACTTCTGACCCACTGGAGAGCGAATATCGCAGGAAGGCCCAAGTTTCTTCTCAACCCTACTAAGTATACAGAGACTTTCGATAATATGTATGTGTGAAGATAAATTCAAATTTAACTAGCAAAGACAAAAACCAAAAATTTTAACAGAGCTAATGTTAGAGTTAACAGAGCAATGTTAAGTGGTTAACAGAAACTACGAAAAATAGTCAAGGAAGAAATCATCCAAATATACGATATCAGGGACTTGCTGCAGATATCTGATTGTATACAAATTGTAGCCCAAGGTGTCCCTAATAAAACCCAATACGTAGTATATTCCAAATAATTTTGGAACTGGAGATATTGTGCTTCAAATATATCCTACGTTAACAGTGTCTGGGTAGGATGACGAATGATGGATATCGTAAAAAAATGGGGAAAAGTCATCTTCAAGCCTTAAGACCCGTGATAAATATAAATGGTCAGGAAAACAAAAAAATTGTTTAATTTGGGATGATACCTAAGGATACATGAGTTGCGAGCATCCAATAAATCTCGAAAAAATTCCTGTTTGGTGTGGATTTTCGGCTGACAACGTCAACGGTCCATATTTCTTAGAAAAACACGTTGACTACACCAACACTGTGATCGGTAAGCACTATACGTCCGTCGACGATTACCAAATGCTTTTGAGCCTGAATTGAATGATCTGAACATCACCAGGATTGTGCTACATGGCACACAGCTTATGCCACATCTGATATTCTGTACGACAAATTTGAGGGCATGAGCATCTTACGTGGCGGTAATGTTAACTAGTCTTTATGTTATGAATACACGAAAAGCGCAATCAAATCTCAGTGCTCCAACACACAGATAAGCGTGAAACTTTATCTGAAATCGAAATTGCCCTCAAGAACAACAAAAAGCATAAAGTCGACAAAACATTGCCTGAATTGCCTAAAACAGATCGCACTGTAAGTACCCGACTCATGATTGGGTTAAGTTCAAATGGTAACGCATCACTAAACTTACAGTTCCATGCCTTTAGCCAAAGACGTATTGGTCCATTGTGACATTAATGTGCCCGATTTATGTACATATATGTACGTCCTATTATAAATGTCTTGTAGACCAACTGAGAGGACTACAAACAATAAAAATCTCATCAAAATGAAACAGGACCTTGAAAGGATTCACAGATACTCACACCAACGACTCGTACTACCCAATGAACAGGCTGGTTTTCATCTTGAGGGGCTACTCTAAATGTATGAAAGGCAAAAAAGTATACAAAAACCTCAGCTAACTGAGTTTAAATACAACTTGGAGTAGCTTATGTTGTAGCCACACCTTCATATCGATTATGCTTTTCCTCTAGCGGTTTTGACGACAAATTCACTGCCCAGGTTGCAATAATTATTCTGCAATGACTTTTATAGAAACGGATTGTATGGAGGATGGTATATAAGATGACAAGTCTAGGAGCTTGCGTGTTAGCCTATTAGGCGAGATTCTGTGGTTCGAAGCTCAGCTCAAAATAAAAAAAAATAAAAAAAAAGTACGAACAAAACAAAGAAGTATTCCTCAGCAGTATTCTGGCAAAATCTCTGAGAGTAAAAAAAATTGCTCTGAAATATTTAGCAAAAAAAAATTCGCCAATAGTAAGTTAAGTATGTATACGCTGGAAACAATAAAAACCTCTTTCATTTCAAACACATTTTAAAAGCTTGTTATACAGCTCACACTGCTTCCCGATTGTATGAGAGAGGTCTGAACCCTATGTTTCCTTTTCTTAGAAAACTTTTTTCTACGATTTTATTTGTTTTTTTTTTCTTTTTTTTAAGTGCCTAGTTGTGTTAATTAATTTATACTTTTCTTAGCTTCAATTGAGTTATTATTTTAACAAAAACAAAAGACGAATTAAGACACCTACACTCGACTTAATAAGAGAAAAAAACCGAAACGAAATAAAATAAAATATTCATACGAATACCAGGAATCAACTTTATTTACAAAGACAAAATCTTCAATTGGGAAAACAATTTAATAATAAACAATACACACACACAATATACAAACATACAATATAATACATGTACAGACAATATTGACAATATTTAGGAGAGATAATCTTTAAAAAAAAACGGGCAGAACAATGCTTTAAAACCAACAGCTTTTCCACATTAAATATGATGGCTTAAGTGTTGAAACCAAACTTTGACTTGAAAACAACAAACAAAAAAGAAACAAACAAAAATTAAAAAGAAATTCAAAATAAATAAAGTTTAAGACCCGGTCTGGGCTAAGCTAGCAAAGCAACAGATATTTTTTTGTGTTCAAGATTGCATAAAAAAGATGTGGGAATTACAGTCATACAGACATTGAAATTGAACAAACAACAATTGGACACCAAAAGTCACAAACAATTTGCAAATAAAACATACAGAGTAGAGTGCAGGGGAATATTTCTTAAAAATCACAAAAACAACAACAAAAATTACAACAAGACAAGACAAATTGCTTGGTATGGTGTGGTGTACGTATTTAAGGCATAAAGTTGACATTTTTCGACTTTTGAAGGCACACAGAGGTTATAAACAAACATGAAATTTTACTTCCTGCCATCATAATGAATTTGTTAAAAACATTATTGATTGTTTTATAGTCTAACAACAATTTATTGTTAACAAAAGTTAAGATTTTATATTTCAAATGAAACTGAAACCTTGGACTTGGATCAATTCATTCCTGCATTTGCAGAACTGCTGTTCATTATGAAAGAAAAAGCTTGGACAACTGATTTGCAGCGAATAATGGTCAGACAATGTATATTCGGTGGATGCTTGCTAAGTAGAAGTCAGAGTTCTCAGGTCTTTGCCTACTAATTCCCAGTATGGTTAGTCTAGAATCACCATAAGGGCTCTTGTTGCTGAGGACTTAAAGAACTGGTAACATCTATCGAAGCCATTCCCTGCTTTCGATCCAATATCTTCACGTATTTGGGGTTTCTCCAAGACAGGACACCACACTATTCGACAGAAAACTGCGTTACAATCAAGTGGTTTACCCCTCCTGAGATAATCCATAGTTCCCTTCAAAAGTCTCTCTACAAGAGTGGCGGGTAGCCGTTGCCTTCTTCACTCCCTTCACAAAGTTCTGCTTAATTACTCATCATGTTACACCAACACGACGACGAGGCACTTTCAATATTCATTACCACTGTGATATTCGAGACAATCGGTCGCATATCGAGTAACCTTTACATCCATAAGCATAACAAGTCAAAGTCCTGTTTTGTGGGAATATATAGCGAGCCCAGTTTCTCTAGTAGAATGTCAAACTTAAGTTACGATAGGTAAGGGATGAGATTCCAGAGATTCTGAGTGCTTCAACATGCCTACTAAAAGGATCGCTGTTGTGCGATGGATGGCCATGCGATTTAAGGACATAAGTGTACTACATACATAGGTACATAATTTACAACCCTTCAGTCAGGATTATGGACCTAGTTTCTCACACCACTTATGTTGTGTGTGTACATTTTATACATATGTGGCGGAACCTATAGTTTAACGTCGATTTCGGACGACAAATTTTTGAGAAACTTTTCATGGCAATTTTTTATTTACTCTCAGAGTTTTGGCCAAAAATCTGATGAGAGGAAGCCGCCCAAGAAATATTTTTTTCATATTTTCGTTCTGATATCTAGACAGTGGGCTTACGTCTAATAAGCCAACATAATAGCTACTAGACTATGGCGGCTCCTACTACAGCCCCTCGTGTCACTAATCTTTAAGCGATCAATGTGAACTTCAAAGGTTCCACTGGGAAGCTACCTTTTTTCTGACCGATTCACCACAGCCCGATACAGCCAGTACGTGATAATTGCTCTCTGAGCAACCACAATGGGCACAAGTATTCCTCTCGCTGTGATGGCAATGCCATCAATTAACATTTTCTTGTCAAACCAAGTTGGCAAACCAAGTTGTCAAACCAAGTTGTCAAACTAAATTTAACAATTTCATTTAATTCTATTCTATCAGGAGTGCGGACAAAGGTCCCTAGTAATTGCTTCGAAAATATTGCCATAGATTTAGTATTTGAAGATTATTAGGAACTCATCCCCTGAGGTAGCAAGAGTTTTAACTACGAAAAGGCATTGTTTTAGAGCAAGCATATTTTCAACTAATTAATCGAATTCTATGCAACACTTAAAATCGACTTGAATATTTTTTCCAGACATTTTTCTTTCTTTGTATTACAATTTCGATGTTTTTTCTTCTAATTTTTCTTTTTATTTTTGTCCACCCAGTGTCATTTTCTTTTAACATTATTTCATGGCTTGTTTACCGCATTCGATCACTGTTTGCGGGCAAATTTGCAACGACAACGACAAACAGCAACACAACAAAGGAAAAGAAACAAAGCAAGAAAAAAAAAACGGAAAACATTCTGCTAATGTTACAGTCAAACTGTATACATTGCATTGAACAAATTCGACAACAACGAATCAGTACAACAGCAGTAACAACAGCAACAACAACATGATACTGACATGTTAGTATTTTGCTTAAGAAACTGAGATATAGGAGTTGTAAGGAGAACTGTAAGGTAAACGAATTGATTTTTTTAAATTGATAAAATGATTGATGATAGTCTCAGGGAGGAGAAATACTCGTGTAACTAGAGAACCATGGAACAGACTGGTAAAACGATTGGGGCACACAAAAAAATACTACAAAACAGAATGATTATCGTAGACGTAGACTAAACTTTGGTTGCTTAAAGTAACTGCAAAGAAAAAAAGTTTGTGTCTTAAGTCTTTTGTTTAGAAATTTTGAGGTGAAATTCTTTAATAAAAAAAATTTTCTTTTTTTTTTATTTCAAAAATTTTAAGTTTGTTGCTTAGGTAGTAGGTAGGTAGTAGTGGTGTAAAAGTATTGAGTATTTGGGTACTCAGTACTCAATACCGACTGTTTTTTGGAGTACTCAATACCAACTTGGTAATACTCAATACTTTCAGGGTTGTATTTTATAGTGTTTTTGTAAACGAAAGAAAAACATAACGGTGGAAAAAAATTGTGGCGTCACAATTATTTAAGAGTGGCAGAAAAGTTATTAAGTAAAATATTATAAAATAAAGCTTTCCTTCCTTTCTACTCTTGGCCAAAAGGTCCTGGACTCTATGCATCCGTTCGTTGATCTTAAAAAACCTGGCTACACTTGTCATACTCTTCAATTGGTTGCTATTGACGGTTTTAAGGATGAGAAAATTCACCGACTAGTTAGTATTTGCAAGGCAGCTGTTGAATTTTTTCATTGAAGTACTAAAGCATCCAACAAACTCAAGGAAATGCAGAAGCAAATAGGAAAACCAATACAAAAATTAATTAATTCAACTTCAACAAGATGGAGCTCGACTCTTAATATGATTTCAAGAATTTTGGAAAATCAAGATTTTTTAGAAGCTACTGTAGCAATACTACACAAGCCAATTGAACTATTTTCTTTTGAAGAGTGGGAAATATTAAAAGAAATTTGTAGTATTTTGCAGCCCTTTAAGGAAATAACTAATGAAATGAGTGCCGAAAAAATTACCACTATTTCGAAACTTATAGTTTTAATACGTGGTCTTCAAACATTTTTAAATATGAAACAGTCTGAAAACAATACGGAAGTTATATCAACATTATTAGATAAATATATTTCTAATTTAAAAAGACGCTTCTTTAGGTTAGAATACCACGATGTTCCACCTATCTAGATCCACGATACAAAACCAAAGGGTTCACTGATTCCAACGCCATAAATAACGTAAAGTCCAATATATCGTCATTGTTTAATATACCAACTTCAGAAAATTGTTCGCCAGTCAAAACAACTAATAATATCAATTCAATTTGGACCGATTTTGATCAGAACGCTATACCAAAGAACACTACATTTAAATGTATAGTAGAGCTGAATAAATATAGTCATGAAAAATTGCTAGATAGAAAGAGGGATCCTTTGCAGTGGTGGAAGAAGAGTGAAAATGTATATTCCGGGATTGCTAAAATAGGCAAAAATTATTTGCCAACAGTAGCAACATAAGTATGTGCCTAGTGAAAGAGTATTTTCTATAGCTGGTCAGGTCTTAAGCAACAGAAGAAGTATGTTAAAATATGAAAATGTCGAAAAAATACTTTTTCTACACTTTAATAAAGTCTAACAAAGGTAATTTATGTTACAATTCAGATATGCAGATAGATTCGAAAATTCAAATATAAGGAGTATCTGAACATTTTTTGTACTAATTTTTGAATTAAAAAAAACCGTTATAGTATTGAGTAGTATTGAGTACCCAAAAAAAAATATTGAGTATGTATTGAGTAGTCAAAAGTACCCACAATTTACAACACTAGTAGGTAGGTTAAAGGAGAGGTCACATGGCTTGTTGTGCGCTCACCATTAGGAATACCAACCATACTTTATGTATGAAGTCTGTATCTTGTACAAACTTCTTCAAGTAAATTCCTCTGAGACAAGTTATGACTGGTACAGTATTATTCCCTAAATATTTGAATCCCGATTTGTAGAGACTGGATAGCCAGGATATCAAGGATTCCAACCGACCAAACGGTCGGGCGTTACTTGCTATTATTTTATGGTAGTTATTTTATTCGAATGAGGAACAAAACGTTTTCTATATAAATGGGGCAAAACTGCCAGTGTCTTGCATTTTTTTCTTGATGGCTACCATTTTTGGGTGATGATTTGCATTTTTCTGGTCGATGACTTGACTTTTCTTTGTCGTTAACTTGCATTTTTTTCGGTCAATGACTTGTATTTTTTAAGTCGATAACTTGCACTTTTTCTCGATGGCTTCCATTTTTGGGTGAGGATTTGCATTTTTCTGGTCGATGACTTGAATTTTTTTATGGTCGATGACATGCATTTTTGGTCGTTAACTTGCATTTTTTTTCGGTCGATTATTTGTATTTTTTAAATCGATAACTTGCATTTTTTTTTATCGATGACTTGCAGTTTTTCTTTGATGATTTGCATTTTTCTGGTCGACGACTTGAATGTTTTGGTCGATAACTTGCATTTTTCTTACCGATGACTTGCAGTTTTTCGATCGATACCTAGCTTTTAATGGACGATGAAGTTGATCTGTTTGGGCCACGACTTACAGAGTTCTTTGCTTTTTTATGCCACTACTTTGTAAGAGGAAGACTGAACTGACAAACACAGTTGACCTGCTAACTCAACGCATACTTGCAGAAGATATATGTAGAAGGCATAGACCAGTCTAATAAGTAGTGGTTTGACGTATTAGGAGCGAGTGAGAAGCTTGGATAATATGTATGTCAGGTTAACAAGTGAATAATGTGGGTACGATACCCTTTAGAGAGACTATTCTCTTATATTTCACCGAGCTTAAAGGTAGAATTAGCCGAACGTTCACGAAACGTAACGGAACGTACTTCGTTCGTTTATAATATACGAAAATAATGCAAATGTTTACCGAAATTTTATTATGGTCAAGTAATTGTTCTCATTGCCTTTGACTTGTTAGAAACCAATGTACGTTCCGATACGTTTCGTAAACGTTAGGCTAATTCTACCTTCAAGGTTTCAGTCATTCTCATTATAATATTAAGGATATATGTAATTGCGATTTAAAAACTCATTTCATTCGCCATTTAGAAAAATTTGTCAACTTAACAGAAGCCCTATTACACTCGTATTTTATTTTATTCGTTCATATTACCACCAGATAAACAGATAAAGACAGTCTTTAATTTAAACTCTTTTATGCGTTTAAGTGTATATTTTATTGCTTTTTTTTATTTTATTATTACAATTAAATTTTTATTTCAACATATTATTCCAGTTTCCTTACAAACAAAGCAGAAGAAAGAAAAAGAAAAACAGAGAGAGAGAGAGAGAGAGAGGAGAAGTGGATTGGAAATCCTCCTCAATTTATGTCATTTACAATTTAGTCCCTGTGCCTAAACAGAGTTTGACAATATTGTTGGGCAATATAAAGAAAGAGAATGACTTGACATATGCAACAGCTTTTGTGTAGGTTTATTACTCTATTTGGTGTATGTGTGTGTGTGTTTGGGGTAATAAAAAAGACGACAGGATCACTACATACACAGCGCCGTTTCAAATATCAAGATTTACTTTGAAGAGACACAGAGAAACTTGTACTTGAAATTCATTAAAAAGAAAAAAAAAACGAACAAAAAATAATATGCAAAGGCAACAAAAGACTGAAGAAAAAAACTTGAAAATAAATTGAAATTTAATTCGTAGTGAAAAATATTTCTTTATAAACAAATTAGAGATGATTTAAGTAAATTTACTAGAAAGGAAGCAAAGCATAACTGAAGAAGACTTAAGAAAAACACTTGAATTGGAAAACTGCAAAAATTTTTTAAAAATCAACGTTAAACGATAAAATGGATACAACACGGCGTGTACTGAGAGGCATGCAGATCGACAATGTCGATCCTTTGTGTTACCTTGGAAGCAATATCCTAGAACCGTAAAAGAAAATGCAAAATCCAAACTTTAAAGCTCTTCACTGGGTACGAAATAAGAGGCTGTTTTGTTTTGCGGAATGATAAATGGGGCAATACGGAAGGCCCAAATCAGAAAGATCAAAGCGTTTGTGAACAGGTGTCGCGTTCCTATAAGAAGCATAGTGTCTCAAGAGGTTGTGTTAAACGTTCGCTTTCACATAAGCAAATGATAAGGCTGTCGCATCTTAATTTGATAATAGAGCTGCCATGCAAGCTTTTAGAAAGGTTTTGTATCTACAAGTTCTCATAGCGAACCGCTTAATGTAAAGACAGACGTCCGATTGTAGTTGCACCAACTAATTGGACAAACACTTCCAGTCGTGAGGCAAGAACTTCGTGAGACATAAATTAAAAGGTGGTGCCTAATCATCTTGTCAAAGTTCATTAGCAATTCTTTACATCCATTTACTATCTACAGCCTTTGAACCATTCAACACCTTGAAATCCCGAATCAAAAGAATTTCTGCCTGAGCGGTATACTGAGCATCTGTTGGACCAAACGAGATTCAGCAAATGATCTTTTGACCCTGATAAATAATAGAAACAGAGACCAAGAAATAGAAATGGATATGAAGGCCAAATCTGAATAACCATACCACAAACTTAATGGAACAAATTTAGAGAAAAAAAGGGAAAAAACAAGGAAAAGAATAAATAATGAAAAGTTAGTATCATTATGCCATTAAATGGCACTTTATCCGGCTAATAAAATTGCCATAAAGGCCTTATTTGTAGTAACGTATGTCAACAATAGCCGTGTGGTGGTGGTCCTTAATTTAACAAATCTCAGCAATGAAACGATGAACGTTGAACGTTAAACGTTAAATTTTGTAACTTAAACCCGGTAACCTAAGCTACTATAAAAGGCAACTGTTTAACTATAAATAAGGCATGAGAAGATTACAGAACCTTAAAAAATAAAAACACGAGAAAAAAATGTGGAAACCCCATAAGAACAGCACAACCCACTGATTTGTTTTGTTGTTGTTGTTGTTGTTGTTGTTGGGTATTTTGTTATGATAATTTATGATATCCGCTATACATATTGCCAACGAACACAAATAATGCACATAAATTTTAACATTTCAAGACAAACAATGACAAAACATTGGAAACTGTCAACCAACAGCCAACCAACTGCAGCATAAAAGTGTAATAAGAGAGGCTTTAAACCCTACAACAACAACAATAACAATAACAACAACAAAGAAAAAGGATTAATAAATAATAATAATAAAACGTTTTGTTAAATTATTGACATGCAGCTGAGCGCTAAGCCCAAACCACTTCAAGCCAAAATATACTTGACTTTCAATTTAAAGCCTTCCATTTAAGCCAGCCTGCAAAAGTCCAGAGATTTTTTCTGCTTTAAACAAGTAGTTAACACTTCAGCAATAAAGTCAGCTTTATTACAAGCAGAGCTTATTGCTCGTTGTGTACGTTTATGCTTTTTTGCCTCCAAAAAAAAAAAACAATAAATCGAACGAGCTTTGCACAAATAAAAGAACAACCACGCTTTAAAGTTTATTAAACAATGACATGCCTTTGGCCCAATATACACACACAGACACACACATACACACTTTGAATGCTGGTGACACTGTCAAAGATAACAAAAAAAAAACAATCAAAGATGTGTGACTCTATTGTCTGTGGTTTGGTAACAACAATGGGATGAATAAGGGCAAAGCAGCCAATCAATCCAGCGTACATATTTCCACCAAAAACAAACAAAAAACTTAAGAAACGAACACAAGGATTTAATTTTGAAATGGAAAACTAAAATGTGTGTAAGGATAAATTCGAATTTGAAAATCCAAGACGCAATCCATAAATTTTAGCAGCGCCACATTTGGCGTTAACAGAGCACTGTTAGCTGTTTAACAGTATCCATCTGAAGCAGCCTACTTGTTTAGGACATATACTAGGTCTATGTCTACCACACATACATACATATGTACATAATTGGCCATTACAACCCTTCAGTCAGGATTACGGCCGAGCTTCTCACACCACTCATGTTGTGTGCCTTTTTTTATGCTTGAGTGGCGGGACCTACAGTTTCACGTCGACTCCGAACGACAGATTTTTTTTTGATAAACTTTTTCATGGCAGAGGCATTGACTCTCAGAGTTTTTGTCAGAAATCTGCTGAGAGAAAGTCGCCGAAGAAACATTTTTTTTATTTCGTTTTGATGTCTGACCTGGGAAAATCCAAGACGCAATCCATAAATTTTAGCAGCGCCACATTTGCCGTTAACAGAGCAAAATATTTTCTCTTAACGAAAGAAAATTTGCCCTTAACAGAGCACTGTTAGCTGTTTAACAGTATCCATCTGAAGCAGCCAACTTGTTTAGGAGCTAATTTTAAGACATATACTAGGTCTATGTGTACCATATTATACTGAAAGAGAGGTTCCAAGGCCTCTTAATATAATCAGTAATATAGTCACACATACAAAGTGATATGGTACTACGAAAATAGAGGCTTTAAAACTATAAATTTTTTGATTGAAAATTCTCTAGAAGATCAGTGGCCATTTGGGAACATATAAGAAATAGTACATCTATCCGACTATATGCAAATGGTAGTCCAGAGGGTGTTCTTTCGAATCGTGGTAGTGGGATAGCTGGAATAATTTTGAGATTTGAAAAATCTAATCTACTTATTGTCGCTGTTAAACATTTAACAGTGCCCTGTTAATAGCACATTTTGCCCTTTTAAAGGCGAAAAGTGGCGCTGCTAAAATTGTGGCTTTGCGTCTTTGATTTTTTAATTTGAATTTATCGTCACACATATAGTAATATGAAAAGAAATTTTATTTTAAAAGACAAAAAATTAAATTAACACATTCACGCCGGCGCGTACCACCGGTGGCCCGCACTTAACTCCAATTGATCAAGTTATCAGACGATACGTAATACCAAACATTTAGATCTTTAGCACTTCAGCTGTAGAAAAAAATACCTGAGAGTCAGGTTCTCTTAAAAGCATTTATTTTTAGTAATAATTACAATTAATAACGTCTTATAAATATAACAGCCGCCTGTAGGAGACAAGCATGAATTAAAGCGCCGGCGTGAACGTGTTAAATTAAATTTCGAACAGTGGTAGTGGGATAGCTGGAATAATTTTGAGATTCGAGAAATTGATATTTGAAGGAAATCCTTAATGCCTCTGTTAAACAGAGTAACAGTGCTCTGTTAACAGCACATTTTGCCCTGTTAAAGACGTGGGTTTGCGTCTTTGGTTTCCAAAATTCAAATTTATCTTCATACACATAAAACTAAAGCATAATGCATGGCCATAGTGCGTATGCTTGTTGTAAGGCTTTCAAAACAGTAAAGTTTGTTGTCAAAGTCTTTTGATTTTTTCCTGTTTTTTTTTTTTTGCATTGTAGTGGCCAGGCAGCTAGACAGCCACTGTTGCAATTTTATACCACCTTTACGGCTTAAAACAAAACAAAGCAAAACAAAACAAAAGCAAGCAAAAAGAGAAAAACAATCAAAAGAAAAGCAGTAGTAATGCTAGAGGAAAAACTATTCAAAAAAGAAAAAAAAGTTTGATTTCTTTAGTATAAGCGAGCATGTATAAGTTTTGTGTGTTTATTTTTGTTGCTGTTGTTACCAAATATGATTTATGGCCTAAAATGTCATGACGCATAACAAACTCACAGAGTACATATTTTTATATCATTTTTCCCCTACTTATTATGGCTAAAAGACAACACACATTAATCTTTTAAAATACAAATGCTGGAGACATACAATTTCTTCTTGTTTTTTAAAGACCAGTGTAAGTAAGTAAGCTTGGCCTAAGTAAAGCCTTCTTTAAGCCTTGTAAATGCTTAAGATTTAAGCAGAATTTTTGTTGACAACATTCAGGCAACAACAACAGACAGAAGAATCATTGGCTTGAAAATGCCATAAAATAGGCGTTAAATTCTACGACCATATTTATATATCACACAACAGCGTATTTATTTAATTAACATTAAACATAATAAAAAAACAAAAACAAAAACAACAACAATCGCAAGCAAATGCTTAGAGAAAAAATATAAGCGCAGGCGTGAATTTGCGTGTTAATTGGACATTTTTCAATTTCACCCAAAAAAAAATAATGAAAGAACGAAAGAAAGAAGAAAAAATATTCCAAAAAGAAATGAAAATTTCAAGCTTTAGTAGTCACATCTAGCCACAGCTAATAGACATCTTTTCTTTTTGCTTCCACTGCATGAAAAAGAAAGAATAAAGAGCAGCCAGTGGCTCAACTTTAATTTTGCATATCATTTAGCGAGAGAAGAGTTGAGTTCTACATATAAAAGCTTTTTAAGTGTCGCTTTTCAAAACAATTAAGATAAAAGGTTAATTTATGGTCGTAGCCAGTAATGTAAAGCCATCGTTTCAATTTAAAATTTTTATCAATTTTATTTACATACATTGAGAAAGAAGGCTTAGTAGTTAGGCCTTCCTTCTACCCTAAACAAATTAAGCGGCTAAGCAACCATAAATAACAAAAGACTTAAGCAGCCTACTTGTTTCACACCTTCTTGCCATTGTATTGCACCATTGCATTCAGAGAGAGAGCGTGTAAGCCAAAAGCAAATCCCAATCTTTAAATTGAAATTAAATTAATTAAACACGCAATTTTTCTAAACTCAGAGACATTTTGATGGGCTTTTGGTGGTAATTAATTACGCAAAATGGGAGAATTTTATTAAAAAAAAAAATATTTAAGCACGAGGAACTAGATAAACGGAGCACAAAGAACAGTAGGCTTGCTTATTGGGCTTTTAAATTCATTTATGCTGTCATTTGCTTGAGATGTAAACAACATTTCAACGGTGTCCTACAAGTGATAATTCTCGGAATAATACGGAAATAAACCACAGGCTTGAGGGCGATTTTGATTGATTTCTCGTCATCAAGATTGGGGATATCTTGAGCGTAAGCTGCTAAACAGCTAAAAATACTTGTATTATTGAAGAGAAAGAATAATTCTAAAATTAAGAAATCAAAAGTAATCCATGTATTCATAATATAAAATAGAATTATAGATTCAATTTTGTATCTGAATTCATTTGATAAATGTTTTGTGTGTGCGGTTTTTTCATAAGTGAGTTTATTTTTGCGTACAAAAAAGCTGATAGTGACAACACTGAAAACATATTTAAATTCAAATTTGAAAATTATTGAAGTTTCTGCTCTGCTTTCAAAAAATTTAAGCAGTCGGCATATGGCAGAAAAAACCGTTATCAGAATTTTCTGTCGAGCTGTCGAACTGTTGTCTGTCGTCTATGTGGTTATACCTTAAGGAGGAGAATTAGATTCTTATTCATCTCATAAGTCAGAATCCTGCCCTAGCCACGAAACATTAGGGATTCTTGACCCCTTAGCTCCTATTGTCTTTGACTGAATGAGTTTTATTTGGAAGGCAGAATGTAGGGACTGTTTGAAACCCAAGGTGGATATTGAGTTGTGCTGTCGCAGTGAAACTTACATATTCGCGACCTAAACTATGCTGAGCTTTCATAGTTAATTGGTTATTACAATCCTTTAGTTAGGTTCTTATAGAACCCATGCGGTGTTTGTTAATTGCATCCATGAGTGAGTGACTCCGAACGACAAATTTTTAAAAAACTCTTCATGACAATTTTATTTATTTTCGGAGTTTTTGCCCGAATACTGCTGAGAGGAAGTAGCCAACCGAAATATTTTCTTTTATGTTTAGTTTTGTTCGAGTTGTATGAGCTGGGGTATAAACCATAGTTCAACCAATAAGCCAACACACTACTTACTAGGCTAGGACGACTGCATGACCAAAATAAGTGCATGCAGTATATCAGTCTGCTAGGGTTAGGACTTTAGCGTATCCAAGTCGTCGAGGTCTGGTAAGTAGTGTATTTTCTTATAAGACGCAAACCCTTGGTTCAAACCATTTAATTGCCATGAAAAGTTGCTCAAAAATTTGTTGTTTGGAGTCGACTTCAAATTGTAGGTACCGTTACTGGTGGCTTAAAATTAACGCACACAACATGGGTTGTGTGAGAAGTATGGTTGTAATCCTAACTAAGGGGCTGTAATACTAACTATATAAGTAAGTAAGTTAGTTGCGTGTACTACGTGAGAGTGCAAGCCACCACGTAAGTATTGTGCAAGAAATATTCGAAAGAAATATTCTTTAGAAAACTTTCAACTTTCTTTATGAAAAACTGACTTTTCCTTTGTGAAAATTCTTATCGTATATCTTTCCTGGACTATAATTTGTTTTCTTAATTAAGAATTTTCCCATCACAACTACTCACATACATATTTTTCATATGTTTTCCCCTCGTTTCTTTGCAAAACTCCAATCTCATGTATGCTTGTCGCTAAAGACTTTTGTCAAAGCATAAGAAAGAAAAAAAACGGCGCTTTTGAAAAGGAACAACCATTAGTAACACCTCCTTGTTGGCTTGTAATAATTTATTAACGGACTGACTTGTGTCGGTATTAATTGCTTATCTTCAAAATCTTTCAAGATTTCTCAACACACCAGCAAAGGAAGAAGTAGAGAGGAGAAAAAAAGTTGAAGAAGAAAACAAAGTGACACATTTCATTACGGTAATAATTAATAACAGAATTTGATTTGATTGAAGGGTTGCTTGTAATATATTTCTCTCTCCCTCTCTCTCTCTCTCTCTTTGGTAAGACTTAAAAGACTTAATTATTGCATCAATATTGAATGGAAAAAAAATATGTGTTCGAAAAAAGACAGAAAAAATATTAAATGAAGAGAGGAAAAAAAAAGGTGAAGTAACAGAGACAAGATCAAAATCTTGTAGTACTTGTTTATAGATAGGAGAAGAAAGATTAGCAATTTTTTTTTTGTTTAAATATTAATATCAGCTGAGTGTGTCTGTCTACCACTGTCTGTCTACTGATGTATTAAAAATAAAAAAATTGAAAAAAAATTTTCCTTTTCAATTCATATTCAATTTTCCTTTACAATTCCATCATTCAAATTGTGTTGTTGTTGTTTATTTTAATCTGGTTTTTCCCATTGCTATTATTAAAGCAAAAAATAATAATAACAACTGCAACAGCAACAACAACAATTTGTAACAAATTAAACGCAAAAAAAAAAAGAAAAAAAAATTGTAATCAAACATACAACATACATATGTGGAGGCATGTTTTGAAGAGATGCTTACAAAAGATACCATGGCGTACAAAGTACTAAACTAAGGCAAAATATTAAATGAAAGAGTACTTTTTTAAATACAAAAAAGGAATGAAGAAATCTAGAAAAAATTAATTAAATATATTTATTTTATTTTATTTATTAATTACAATACAATTACAAATTATATTCTAATTATATACGAGCGGAGTAACTTGACCATATGCTCGGTGTAGTGTCACAGACCAGAGTCTCTGGTGGGAATCGAACCCACGACCCTCACGCTAATAGTCTAGCACACTACCCACCAGACTACCAGGGCACCCCTAATTAAATATAATTGAAGGAAAATCTTTGAAAAAGAAATCATATTTAAACGCAGATTTTCGCGCTTGCTTCTTCTATCAATTACGTTCCCTGACACAAACCAGTCAAAGGCGAACAAATCTATTAGTTGCTTATTTAATTGGCCATTAATCAGGTTTACCACTAAGGTCCTCTTTTTAAAAAGTACTTTTTTTAAGTAAGTACCATAATAAAATTTTATAATCAAAAAATACAAAATCAAATACATTCATAATTGGCCATGACAACCCTTCAGTCAGGATTACGTCCTAGCTTCTCACACCACTCATGTTGTGTGCCTTAATTCTATACATGAGTGGCGGGACCTACAGTTTAACGTCGACTCCGAACGACAGATTTTGAGAAACTTTGTCATCATTTTTTTTTTCAGAGTTTTTGCCAGAAATCTGCTGAGAGGAAGTCGCCGAAGAAATATTTTTTTTTTCATACATATTTCGTTTTGATATCTCGAACCCGGGCTTTACGTCCAATAAGTGAACACACTACCTACTAGACTACGGCGACTACAATCTAGTAATTGCTTAATTAATTGGTCCTTAATCAGGTTTACCACTAAGGTCCTCTTTTTAAAAAGTACTTTTTAAAAAAGGTACTTTAAAAAAGGTACCATAATAAAATTTTATAATCAAAAAATACAAAATCAACTTCCCCATTCAGTGATTTAAAAATTGCCGATCTGATTAGGCTATTCAATGTTAAATATCCTTCATCCGAAGTGTCATATGGCCTTTACGAATGCGAGTCGTTTACCAATAGAATACTTCCGTCAGAAATGGTAACTGCGGTCATCATAATCGACTTAATGTGCCAGGAATTGTTAAGATTTTAAAGAAATTTAAAGAGACTGTTAATGCTTTCAGATATGGTTAGGGCAGTTCATTATCGCAGTGTTCACACTGCCTAAATGGAAAATGATGAATACAGAAAGAACTATAAAAATACATTGGGAGTGACCGTAATGACGAGGGAGGAACCATAAGCGTTTTAAAACCAAATAAGGACGACCTGAGCCTAATAATGAGCGTAGTAACGGGTCACGCCGACTTACATGTATGTATGTACACCTAACCCATATTGCCGTGATACAAAATGATGAATACAGGGCACGCGGGAAAGATATCAAAACGATGGAACACTTTTTGTATCATTGCCCAGCTTTCATAAGCTCGAGGGCACAATATTTCGGGAATGGCTTATATACCAGACATAACTCGCCCCAGAGGATTGGACTGGAAGAAGTCAAGAAAGTTTATAGAAGATACAGACTTCCAATTGAAAGTATGGTTGGTATGGTATGGTAATGGAGAGCGCACAACAAGCCTATATGATAGATTAGGTGTATGTTAATAGGCATGAGACCCTATTTCGACCTGCATACCCATAATTAATTTTTTATTTTATTTTATTTTAATTCTCTATTATTTTACTTCTATTTTGAATGTTTACTTTCTATTACTTTATTTTTCTTTATTTTATTTATTTATTAATTTATTTATTTTATTTATTTAAAAATTAAAATTTTTTTATTTAATTTTTTATTATTTTTTTAATTTATTTATTTATTAAAAAAAAGCCACTTTTTTCTCTTTAACTTTTTTCTTTTAATTTAAAATTAAATTAAAAAAAAAAAAAACTTTAAAAAGAAATCAAAAGCCAACTTAAATACAACTTAAAATGGATAAAAATCGTATATCAAAACTAGTTGGAATTATATTAACGGCCAGGCTTCCCGACAGACAGACAGACAAACAGAAATAAAGTTAGATGGACGATTGAACACTGCGAACAAAAAAAAAACATACAAAATTGATAGAAATAACTAAAGCACTAAAAATATTTACACATTTAACACAACATTTGAAAAAGAAACACAAACAAATCAAAGAGCCACCATAGCGGAGTATGTAATTGAAAAAAAATATTTATTTAAAGCACACACAAAGTCACATACATGTTGAGAAAGAAAAAGAGACGAAAAGGAAAAGAAATTGAAACAGATTTTAAGAGGATTATGGCAATAATTTGTTGTTGTTGTTTTTTTTTTTTTTTTTTTTTTTTGCTTTCAAAATTTATTTTCAAACGCAGCTTAAACAACGAAGAAAATTTATGTGAAGAAAAAAAATGTTTTCATAATAATACTTACAAGTTAAACAGAAAGCAAGATTTATATTTAAAACACAAATATTTTCACAAAATATTTTATTGCAATAACTATGTATTTAACTATTTTTCTATTAATTAAATTATTTGTTTCTTTAATTTTTCTTTTCGTTTTTTTTTTTATTATTACGCATTTACAGAGAACAAACCACTTTACACTTCTTCTTAACAGAAATAAACGTTGCTTACATTTGTAACGTTTAATTACAACTGAAGCCAATTGCAGAGTCATAAAATGCAAGTAACTTAAATGAGAAGAGGCCTAGAGAAGTCAAATTCCTATTGCAAAAAATAATAACAACTAAAGCATCTCATACAACAACAACCGCAACAGCAGCAGCATCAACAAAACAAAAGCAAACTTTGAAAAAGCGAAATACTACGCAAAAAAGCAGAGATAGCCAGTGTTGTATTATTGTTGCATACAAATAAACAACAAAACCTACAAATCATATGAGATCCTTAGAAAATTAAGAAGAAGTAAAAAAAACAACACTTTCTTTACACTCAAGTACTCTCTTTTGTAAATACATAAAAACAAATGTAAACTCTCTCTCGCTTGGTCTTTCTCTCTCTATACGAAGTGTAAAGAGTTTCTGAGTTTTCAAACAAAAGCAAACAAAAATACAAACAACAATACACCATACAAATAATATTCAATCCAAAAATTCCTCAACTAAAGTGCCTCGGCCACGTTCAAATTCTGGTGTTCAAATTTTGCATATGTGTTGGTAATATTTGTTTGACTCAGCACAGCAACACATCAAATTTCAGCCTTCAAATTTCATTTTAAAAATGTTGTGGAAAAGACAACATCACATGGTTTTCATCGGAAAAAATTCTTTTATGGTTTTCTTTTTTTTTTGCATACATTTTTTTTTAGGTTTTCTGAAAGAACATATGGGCTTTTGGTTGGGAGATTGTTTTGTTTTTGTTTGTTTTTTAGTTTTTTCTTTTAATATGACAAATGATTGTTTCATAGTCATTGCCCTGGCGCAGGCAATTAAAAAAACAAAAAAAGGAAACTGCGAAGGGTCTTTGGATGAAAGAGTGGTTGAAGAAAAGGGATGCATTTACGCACCAAAATGTTCTCAATGAACTCAAATTGAGTCCTCCTAATGATTTTCAAAACTTTTTACGGATGGATGAAGGCACATATGAGGAACTTCCAACTTTGGTTGGCCCGAAAATTCAAAAACAAGATACTCAAATGTGTGACGCCATCTCTCCGAATCAACGTCTATCTATATTATAGATTCTATAACATTGCGTTTTCTTGCTACAGGCAATTTCTTTTCTGATTTAAAATTTGTCAGCGCTATTTCGGAACGAGCAATTGGTCGCATTGTTATAGAGACTTGTGGAAAAATAAACAAGATTTTAAAATATAATATAAAAGCAATTAAAACAAATTATTAATGGACTTAATTTTATAAATAAAATAATTTTTATTATTTTTTTACAAAACAAAGTTAGTAAAAATAAAGGAACGATCATAACGAATCATAAATAAATACAAAAATACATATACAAAAACAAAACATCCACTTCTTATTATTTTTATTATCATTTTCTGCACACACATCCGCACACATTTTCACATACATTTTCAAAACATCCGCGAACCAGATGGTGATGTTTCTCCTACGAAATCTGCAGAAAAATGAAATTTGAAGTAATTGCCCGCACACACATCAAATTTGCTTCCAATTTCTGCGGAGCAGGTAGCGAAAATCAAAAGTATTTTGATATTCTTCAATCTCTTCTCAGCCTGTACGTGTGAGGACAGTTTTCTGTACGTGTGAGTACAGTTTTACCAATACAATCACAAAAATGGCAGATTGATCAATCTAGTTTGATCGTGGCTGTGCTGCTTAAGCTAATAACACCGCATTTTAAATAACCCTTTATTTCCATTACTATTCTCTCTCTCTGTTACACATTCTCTTACAACTAAAACAGTATTTATATAGGCTCTCTTAAAAATTATTTCAAGAAAACTAAACAGTTAACTTCTCTGTTACTCATTACTGTGGGCACGTTTGAGGAAATATTTTTTATTAAAAAATTTTTTAAATTTGTTTAAAAAAATGTAACAAAAATTTTAAATTTATTTATTGTACTCCATTAAGATTTTTTTTAGGAGTTTGATTACTAAAACGTTATAGCAACACTGTTCACCAGTATTCCATTAACTCTTACTTACAGAGCTCGTAATATTACAATTACTTGGTTTTTAAGCGCAGCACTCATCGCATGTTTAGCCATTAGAAACAAAGTTTTTTATGTCTCTTTCTATTTACAGTCACAGAAGAAAGTTTGCATACCTGCCAATTTTTTTTTCGAATAATTTGTAGGTTATATTTTTGTTTATAGTCGTTTCTGTCTTCAAATGTTTTATATTACCACTGCCTTAAACAAGTCTATAACACTTTCTTTAATTTGATAAAATCCACCGGGTGTATGCAGACTTTTTTCTTTGACTGTATGTCTTCTTTTTATATATTCTCTTTATTTCTTGTAAAAAAATAAGCCGTTATTTTATTTTATTTTCGATTTACTACTTCTGTTCAACTCTAGTATTTAAATATCACTGTTATTATATTCTTTAAAGGCCTCAGGAGACGATCAAATAAAATCATCAACGCCTTATATGTGTGCGTGTTATCGTTATATACATATACGTTGTCGGCTTTGATTGATGAAAATCAAAAGATTTTGATTTTTTCATTTGATGAAGTTTTATTTGATCGTCTCCAACTCTGATTGACAAGCATTTTCTCATTTGCTACGATATCGTCGTAATGAACACATCATCCATGCGCGGATAAACAAACAAATATTTTTTTATTGCGAATAATGTAATAGTAAACGAAGAATTTTTTTTTTTTATTGTGAATATATATTTTGTGTGTATATTTTATTTCTTTTTATTGTGAATATATATTTTGTATGTATATTTTATTTTTATATTTTTAAGAAGTTAAATTGTGTTTGGTAAACGTTCGTACTATCATTGAGAAATGCAAAGATGAAAAAAAATTATATTAGAATTAATTGCAAAATAGCAATGTTTACCATCGTTGTGGAATTTAAAACTGGAAGAAACAGGAATAGAGAAGAAAAAGGAAAACAATATGAAATTTTCATCCAAATATTTTTCTTTTTTTTTCATATTTTCCTTTTTATCTTAAAAAAATTGTACAATATGTTAAAAGCAATAAATAAATCGTCATCCGATAAAGGCATTTTGCGAAGCGCACACTACAAAATCAAAATGCAAATGATGATTGAAGAATTTATTTGAACGTCTCCTTTCATACGTCAATCACACGACACTCACACTTATGCATTATTTGATGAAATTATTTGATCTTCTCCTGGAGCCTTAATATTTTTAATCTATTGTTGTTATTTTTTATTCTGCTGTAAAGAGTTATAGAAATAAACTCTCTTTATGGCAGCATACACACTGTATGTAATTGTTATTGGATTTTTGTGCTTTAGTACGTAGCAGCAAAACGAACGCACTTTGTAAACACAAAAACCAAAAACAAAACTCGTTTAAGTTTTCTTTTCAAATAAGAAATGCTTTTACCTTAATGTATTGTTGTTATTGCTGTTTGTATGGTAAACACAAACAAAATCAAACTAAAAATAAACGAATGTCTGAAACCATTCGTATAACAAAAACAACACACAAGACTCTGTAATAAACAACAACAATTCTTAAGTTTTGTTTTTGTTACAGTGTTGGTAAATGATTTTCTACGTTTTTTCGTATTGGAAAGCTAGAGTAATGAGTTAATTGGTGTTGTTGTTAAGGTTTTTATTTTATATGTAATTTGCTTGGATTGAGTGGAAAACTGAACTCAAAGTAAGTGTTGTAAAGTGTTTTTTTAAAAGGCAAAGACATTTTATTGTTTTTTTTAGCAAATGCAGTATTTTTGTGAGTAAAATTAAATTTAAAGGAATTTTAATTAAAAAAAAACAAAATGAAATTAATTTGTTTGCAATATTTTAAGGAATTTTTTTAAAGAAAATTTGAAATTAATTTAAATTTTTAGAATTTATTGGTTTTGATTGGTACAGTAAAAATGAGGTTATGTTGAAAAGTATTTAAAAAAAAGTTAAAAGTGAAGGAATTTCGGAATATAAAGAAATTTTACAGCTTTTCAAAGCAAATGGAGGTTTTTCCTGTTTCCAAAAAAAGAAAGGAGGGAGTTATTTGTACTTCGTTTTAAACAACTCAGCTGACAGGCTATCAGTGTCAGCAGCCTTAGAGTTTCTGAGGCATTAAGCTGTAATATTGACCTCATCAGGGCATGGTAACTTAAACTTCAAGCTGTACGCTAGTGTAGAGGAATATTGACTCCACAATCTCAGCACCCTTTGTGAGTCTGTAGCCATGTTACAGTTTTCGTCCTTGCACACGCACGATTTCCTAAAGATTTCGTTCTTCTGCCACCTCTTCTTGCATCTAAAAAGTCATCTGTCCTACCTTCCCATTTCTCTGTAGTGCTCAACAATGGCTTGCGTAGTCCTCAACCTGGGTTATAGTTCAGGTCTATGTAGAACCTTTAGGTCAGGTCATGTCGGAGTGGTAGCTCTGATATCACAAAGCTCACTTGAGCACGCATAACGGCCCGTTGTGACGCCACGGGTTAACGCAAAACCTTATTATTGGAATATTTTTCTGTTTGTTTCTCCTGATTATTGATTTGATTTCCTTTTTGGCCTTAAAAAAAATTGCATTTCTTTTGTCGTTAGGTAGACGGAAGTCGCCTAAGCGTGTTGGCTCGTTAGACGTGGTTCAAACCCCATGCTATACATCTCGAATAAAACGATATATAAAAGAAATATTTCTTTGGAATTACTTTAGTCCCAATAGGCAATTGAGTAGTAGAGACCTCACTCGTTCGACAAAACTTATACTCTACAAGGTCCTCATTCTCCTCGCACTTTTTTGCGATGTAAATGTATGGACGCTTTGGCGATAATTTCCGCATCCGATGAGCTGTATGACATGGACGGCGTGCTACGAATAAACATCCAGCGGCGGTGCTAGTTGGGCCATGTCTTATGGATGAAAGAGAATGCTCGTGCAAGAGGCGTCTTTGATGCGGAGATTACCGAAAGTCGGTGGAGAGGACGATCTTGTCTCTGTTAGAAGGACCAAATCGAAGAAACCCTTTAATCGATTGGTGTGACCAACTAGCGAAGGCGCGCAAGAAGCAAAGGCAGGTCCAAAACTCCTATTCACGTTGTTAATGGCTAATTAAGTAAGTAATATTTTTGTGGATACTTCCTCTCAGTAGTCTTCTGGCAAAAACTCTCTGGTAAAACTGGAAAAATTGCCATGAAAAATTTCTCAAAAATGTGTGGACGTTAAACGAAGTCGACGTTAAACTGTAGGTCTCTCGTCACTCATGGATAAAATTAACACATACACACAATATGTTTGAGGTAAGAAGCCTGCTTGTTATCCTGACTAAAGGCTTGTAAAATTACCAATTAAATAAGTAAGTAAGTAGGTAAGTAGATCTTGTCTAGACTACATACGTCTTTTAAGACATAATTTTTGATTTTTATTTTTGTATAATTTTTCCTAATTTCCGACGACTTTAAAATTTGTTTTTCCTTTCTTTTCTTTTAAAACAACACAATCAATTTGTTGCTCGACAGTTTGAAACAATGTTGTTGCAATTGATAAAAAAAAAGGGACAACAATAGCAGCAGCAGGCAACAGGCAACATCAGTGTTGTTCATTAATTTGTTTATTTCTGTTGTTTTTCGTTGACATTGATTGTTATTGTTGTTGTTTTTAATTTGAATATTTATATTGACAGACAGAATTAATTGGTGCTGATGTTTGATAAAAACCGTAAACACAAATGACAGTTGCATGCCCCTTTGATGATGATGCAACAACCTCTCGTTGATCTTGTTTTACTGATCTTATGCTGCAATAATGACGAAGATGATGATGATAATGATGTTGCTGTTAAGCGTTTTCTTTGCCGTGTTTTTTCTTCTACCAGCAGCAGCATTTAATGTAAATTTGAAGTCTTTTTCCAATGCGAAGATAAAAATTATTTTTCTTTCCATTTTTTTAATTGCTTTTCTTGTTAAGGACGAGGTTAAAAAGGGAGGAGGGGGGGACAAGCTAAATTCTTACACAACTGGTTTACTAATCATCTTATATTCACATTTTCTCGTATTGATTTTTATTATTCTTTGTGTGTATGTGTGTGTGTGTGTTTGTTTCTTTTAAATACTTGATTGATGTCATTTCGGTTTCAGTTGTGGTATGATTTATGTTTTAAGTTCTTAATAAACTGTGCATGTTTCTTATCAAATATTGTATTATTGCTGGCGCTGATGCTGGTGCTGTTGCTGATTCAACTGCTGCTGCTAAAGTGCATACGAACAAAACAAAAAAAAAAAAAAACCGAAAGGAGAGGAAGTTCTTGATATGATATGAAATTATTATTAAAAAGTTATAAATATTTAAGAGACTAGTTAAGAAACGATGGCTTAAAGCCTTTTTAACACTTTAAAACATTCACCACAAAACAACTAACGACAGTTTAATGTGGCCAAAACATATACAAAAAAAAACCAGGGCAGAGAAGAGACCTCAACAGTACAGTGCTACACTTGAAGCAGGGTTTCAAAGACACAAAATAAATGACAAGACATTGATTGTACTTCCCAATCTCATACATACATACGAGTTCCATGTTTAAAGCGAAGACAAAAACCATATAATGCTACCAGAGATCTAGTCAGACACTTAAAGCTGAGACATTGCTCCTTAAATTGTACATCCTAAGCTAATTTCTAGACAGAACAGTGCTCTAGGCAGATACGGGTGAGCGCTCCAAATAGGCAACGATACATTTACCACTTATGGGGGGCCTGCATGAGTTGACATTTACTATTTAAAGCAGAGACATCAACCATCAAATTTTACGTTTCAACCTCAACTCTAGACAGATTAGGACTCTAGGTAGACCAGGACAAGATCACCAAATAGGCGACAAAAGATTTACCACATATTCGAGACATGCATGCGATCTCAATTGTTTAAAGCCGAGACATTACTTCTTAAATTCTACATCCTAAGCTAATTTCTAGACAGAACAGTGCTCTAGGCAGATATAGATGAGCGCTCCAAATAGGCAACGATACATTTACCACTTATGCGGGACATGCATGAGACGACATTTACTATTTAAAGCCGAGGCACCAACCATCAAATTTTACGTTTCAACCTCAACTCTAGACAGATCAGGACTCAAGGCAGGCCAGGATGAGATCACCAAATAGGTGATAAAAGATTTGCCTCATATTCGAGACGTGCATGCGATCTCAATTATTTAAAGCTGAGACATTGCTCCTTAAATTGTACATCCTAAGCTAATTCCTAGACAGAACAGTGCTCTAGGCAGATACAGATGAGCGCTCCAAATAGGCAACGATACATTTACCACTTATGCGGGACATGCATAAGACGGCATTTACTATTTAAAGCAGAGACATCAACCACCAAATTCCAATACGTTTCAACCTCAACTCTAGGCAGATCAGGACTCTAGGCAAACATGGACGAGAACACTAAATAGGCTACGAAACATTTACCTCATATTCGAGACATGCACGCGATCTGAATTATTTACAGCCGAGACATCAACCATCAAATTCTACGTTTCAACCTCAACTCTAGACAGATCATGACTCTAGGCAGACCAGGACGAGATCACTAAATAAGTGACGAAGCATTTACCTCATATTCGAGACATGTATGCGATCTGAATTATTTTAAGCTGAGACACCAACCATCAAATTCTACGTTTCAACCTGAACTCTGGGCAGATTAGTGCTCTAGGTAAACATGCACGAGAACACTAAATAAGCGACGAAGCATTTACCTCATATTCGAGATATGCATGCCACCTGAATTATTTTAAGCCGAGACATCAACCATTAAACCTTACGTTTCAATCTGGACTCTAGACAGATCAAGAATACTAAATAGCCGAGGACACTTTAACTACCTAATAAAATAGACATCGACATCAAAGATCTAAGGCATTAATCAAACGTCAAATGGACAAACTACCCAATATTATGGCGACATAAAATACCGAAGACGTGGGTATGATATCTGTTTCGTTGGCTGGTCTGTTTAGAGTTCACATTTGAATCTAGAATCATGCATGTCTCCCAAAAAGTGGGAAATGTTTCATCGTCTATTTAATGCTCTTCTCGTTCATGTCTGACTAGAGACCTATCTTGGCTAGAGTCCAGTTTAAAATCTATGGTTTATGTCTAAGCTTTAAACCGTTAATGTTTCATGCATGCTGTAATCGCGACTAAAGGGCTATAAGTGAGAAAGGGAACCAAACAAATCGTTTGAGAATACTCTGGTAATGATAGGAGTAGGTTTGCTGGCTCCAAGCGGAATATGAAAAAAAGAAATTTAATTTTTTTGGATTTTTTTTATTTTCATCATCCTCTTGGAATACATATCAGACACTACAGTACATGTCTGTCATTGTAAATAAAATTGCACAGATAATTGTGAACAAATCATTACGACAAATATGATCACGAACATTAGACATCTTCACGAGAAGAGCATAAACACGGAGAAAATATTTAAAAACCAATATAAATTGCCAAAGTAAACAATTTTTAGGGCATTTCAATGCAATTATTTTCGTTCAGTGGATATGGTGTTTGCAAAGTGTTTTGTGGAGTGGTGTGTGGTGTGGTGTGATGGCATGCCTTAAAAATGTTGCATGTTTAGTACGTGTTTTATATGAATGTGGCATCATATTGTTATTGTTGTTGTTGTTGTTATTGTTTATTATGATTATTTATAATATTTTTATTTGTATTTTATGTGTGTGTAAAGCATGTTAATCATAATATAATTCAAAACGAATGTTTGTCATTTTAAAGTCAGGCCTGGAACGAATTCATAAGTCTTAAAATGTATCTTCTATACATGGTTCATATGCCTTGTTTATATATGTACATATACTTTGTATGTATTTATGTATGTATGTGGTTACCACCTGTTGTGTTTTAAAACAAATTGCCCAGGAATTTTAAATACATTTTTATTTCCCAAAAAATATAAAAAATTAAACCAAAAAGGGTTTGGTTTTTGGCCTTAAAAAAAGAATGAACAAGAAATAATTTTTTTTAAACCAAATCAAGTTTTATAGATCAAGACAAGTAGTCTTTGTTTGCTTATCCAGCATATCTCAAAGGCTTTTAATGATTATCTTTAAAAACTAATTTACATATTCAATGTAGGATAAGATATCTATCTAACCATTCATCCATCCAAGCATTCAAGCAACAATCTTGAGAAGATCAATGACAAATTTAAGGCATTTTCATGTTCTGGCAAAGAACATGAAAAGCGGCACAAGCCATCATTAATTAAAAAATCCGCTGAGACACCATATACCCCCCCTCCCCACTTGTACAACGAAAGGAACCAGCACCAAATGAAAACACCTCTTTGGACATGTAAAAACTCATGTTCTAATTAGACAAAAATTGTCTTAAGAAAAACAACAACAACAATTCTCTTTTTTTTCATCCAACATTAAACATGGCCTTAAGATGGCAACCTTAAAGCCACACTTGAAAAAAAAAAAACAGAAAAAGACTTAGGGTAACCAGGAAAAAAACCAAAAAGAACGTGATTTTAGCGTTTTTAGAATCCAGGTATACAACCTTTCAATACGTAAAGGAAAACAACCTTCCACAGACAAGTACAAATTGGAAGATGTTAGGTGTGGAATAAAACGCGGTTTTAACAGTTTAAGCGCTTTTTTATTTTAGCGTTTTTCGAAAATTCGAAATTATTGCTCAGCAGCCAAGCCAAACATTCTGTAGAGCCAGCTAAGGAAAGTATAGAAAGTGTCTTTACAACTGCAACAATAAGTACTACGCCCATATTCTCAACCGTTGGGCATGGTCATCACTCGAACTGGAATCCAGTTTATCTAAATAAGCCCGTTTTATTGGGATCTAGTACGTCTTTTACCATATTCAGACCCAATCTGGTACGAGATTTTAATGGAGTCGATTTACAATGCAGATGAGCTGCCCAAGTGCCGAACGAATATATTTCGAATGCCTCAGCTAAATTTGATATTTTTCACTTAGTTTACAGTTAGGCTCAATCTAGTTGGCAGCAAGAGGGTACGTGCAGTTATGCTAGACTCAGTGCACGTATGGAGAAGAAAGGACGACCGCCGCAATTCTATTCTTAAATAGCATGACCATCATCCATCGCTTAATAGCGATTCTCACAGGCCATTGGATTTTTGCAAAAGAAAAAGACGGGAGGAGGTTTTTGACCTCTTACTTCCTGACATCCTTGTCAGTGGTCTGTAGTACAGAGTTTGCTGTAATAATAAGATTTATTTTGATCGCGGATTGATTTCCTTTAGGGAATGTTAGTTACTCGGTTGGAATATTGATTGTGGTATCGCAATCGGCCTAAATACTAACCTAAGTGGCACCTGACTTGAATGATTCATTGAAAACTACTTCTTTTGTGGCGTTCAAATAGAATTTCCAACAGATAACTTTAAAATTAAAAAAAAATACATTTCGAATGAATATCGATGAAAAAACGCCTTTTACGGAACAGCCTTATTGTGTTTCCATCACTCACACGCTAAAAAAAAACAACAAACAGAAGTTAAGCTACACAATGCACACAACTTTGTGTTGTTAAGGAACAACAAACACACACACAAAATTCAAAACAAATAAAAGCAACAATGGCAACGGTGTATGATCCCGAGTGCTCTCTCTGTATTTCTCTCTATCAAATCTAATATGTTTTATTGTAGGACTAATAAACATGACTGTCATAGTTTGTAGATGTGTAGAGCAGAGAAAGAGAACAAAAAAAAAACATACCGAGTTTCATAACATAAAATGGAAATGTTTTGTGTTGTTTTTTTTTTTTTTATAAACAAACAAACGGTGTTTGGGCGTTTGAATTGAAATGTTAAATTATGTATGTATTTATGTATGTATTGATTTCCTTTTTTTTTTAACATTAATAATGTTATTTTATTTATAACATATTAGAAAATCAAAACATTACTTACAGTAATTATAATGTCAGTGAGCATGTTATGTGCGCTTGTTCTCTCTATTTTTTTTTAATATTGTTGTTGTTATTACTCTTTGCAAAAGCAATAAAAACACACAGCCACCGTTACAGTAGATTATTTATTTTTATTACTCTTAATAATGTTTGTTGTTCTTGTTGCTGTTGTTGTTGTTCATAATGTTAAAAATACTACTACTACTGATATCTACATGATGGCTTCCTAAATAGTTGTTATTGTTAAGTGTTGACAAGCATTACAGTCACACAAATACCCATAGTAACTTGCATGCAGCAAAAACAATGTATCAGTAAAGCATGTTTTTTTTCTCACTCTTTCGTTTGTTGTTTTTATTTATTTTATGTGATGTGATTAGGTGTTGTAATATAATCTCACAGCAGAATCTTATAAAATGTAAACAAAAACAAAAAATTTGTAACGCAATGCTTACATGTTCTTGTGAATAAATGCAGCAAGTGTGGGTGTGGGGAGTAGCAATAAATAAATTAAGGAAATAAAGAAAAACAAATGAATTGCTAAACATTGGTTATGAAGTTGCAAAAAAAAATTGACAAAAGCGGGCTCAGCTTTGGAAGCGACAACAAGGGAGTAGTCGATGGAACCACAAATGGACTTCCTTTTTTTGAAATTATTGAGGAAAAGGTCTATTGAATCCTAAACCAAGCAAGCCTTGTGGCCAATGCTCAATCCTATACAAAGGAAATTAATCCTAAGCATGAGTGGGCGGAGATGTGATCTATTATAGAAATGCCGCTGTAAAGAGAATTTATGCAGGATAACGCTTTAAAATATTCCCCAGTCAGATGTCAAATATCTTTGTTCTGTACTGGGCATCTTAATCTACGAATCTTGAAACGATTGAACACCTAAGGATATTTGTAAAAGAGAAAATTTTAAAAATAAATGTTTACATTTAAAATTTTAATTATTTATATTCTAACAATAATTAAGCGATTTAATTAAAAACTTTAATAAAATTTCTTTTATACATTTCCTTTTATTGTTTAATAATATTTTTTATTTAAACTCTTTTGCTTGCCACAGTAAATCAGCTATTGCACACAGTTATTTTTTCAATAAAAGCCTAAAAGTATGCACAAAGATTTATAAAATTACCGCTGCTTTATTTAGTGCCACACAGTTTGTTACTACAAAAAAAATTTAAGCCAACAACATAAAACGTTAACAGTAAAAACGACAGAGAGATGTCAAAGGGGAACCTGTAATACAGAGTGATAGAGAGAGGATTGAAATTTCAGTTACGTGTGATAAACGACAAATGTAAACAAAACCTATGCATCGTATATCAGTAAACAAAGTATGGAGAGAGACAGTGGGAGAGAGACAAGTGAGAGTTTTAAATGCAGCACACAGATTTTCAAGGTTTTTTATGGAATTTTGTTTCGAAAAATGTAAACAAACAACAAATCTATAAACAAAAGCCAAACTTATGAGAGAGAATAAGAATGTAAAGTGTAACGGTTTCTTTCATTTTTATTGCTGTTCTAAGCAGTAATAGTTGCTTTGGTTAAAATGTATGTGAACAATACTAGTGCAGCTTAAAAAGAAAACAATTGTAGAAAGTAAAAAATAAATTACATACAATATCTTTAAGAAATTATAACTGAAAATATACATATGAAATGAAATAATAGAAAATGTAAACATTAGAGAATGAACTTGATACAATAGTATATAGTACTTGATACAATAGTTGTAAATTATTAAAATAAATACATGGGCACTATACTTTTATACACAAAGAAACTTTAAAACAAACACTTTTCAACCACTATTATGTAAATAAGTTAAACAAAACGAAAAATAGTTGAAAACAATTAGAGCACTGCTAAAATTAAATAAACTTGAAGAAAACTAAAAAAAAAAAAAAATAAAAATAATAAAAAATTTAAGAAAAAAAACAAAACGAAAATATTTTAATAGTAAAGAAAATAAAAATAATTAAAAATTGTAATGAAAGAAAAATAATAATAATTGTGCAAGAACGTGGCACTTACAATTATTTTTTTTATTGTTTTTATTAGCAAACCTCTATTATTTTTTAATTAACTTTTAAAATGTTTAGAAAAAATTTAAACACACAGCAAAGCAATCACTTTTGATGTAAAATACTCACAAATTAAGAACGTGTTAAAATAGCAAAATTACTTTTTATAACCATTTATTTATATTTTTTTTTGTAATTCTACTCACACGGTTGTTAATTTAACATGTTTCACTATGTTCAAGAAAGAAAAAACAAACAAAAAAAACACATGAAATAATAATAATAAACTACTATTGATACTTAAAAAGCACTGAAAAGAAAGACAAAAAAAAATTAAATTGTTGTTAATGTGACGTCAATAGGAACCATGAAATTTACAAACAAATAAAAAAAAATAAGTAAATAAATATGTATAAGCATTTACTTGTCTACGCTTTTTCTACAAAAAAAAAAAAATCTGTGATACTTAATGAACTTAAAAAAAAAAAAACAATTACATTCTTGATAAAAAAAAAGTGAGAAAAGCAAACAACAAATAATTGTTTGTAATTTTAGTATAAAAAAAAAAGAAAAAATTTCAAATATTCATCATCCTCTTCCAGGCATGAGTAATTTTTGGTGAAATTGTTTTTTTTTTAATTTAAAATTTAAATAAAGAAATATTTCAGAAATAAAATGAACATTAATACGATGAATAATAAAAAAAAATGGCATGTTTAAAAGTAATTAAATTAAATTAAAATAAAAAAACCAAAAACAGTTAAAAGGTCTTTAAACAATATTTATAATAATTAATAGAAGGCTATTTATAGATCTTCAAAATAATTTAAAATCATAACCTTAAAAGTGTGGCATAAATCACTTGAGAAACTTATACCTCTTTACGCTTTTTAATATGCCTTTGAAAGCTCACCACTGCACTCTCTTTCTTCTTTTATATTTGAAAACAAAAAAAAAAACTTATTTTTCGATATTTAATTGCTAATGGGAGTGTCGATTTCTCTGCTATAAATAATCATTTCCACATAGCGCATGTTTTTTATTTTTGGTAGATTGACACGCAGCATTTGCAGTCTCTTATGTGCTTATAGCATAATAATTTCGGTCCTTCGCTTCTCATTTATTTCAAAATATTTGCGTATTTGAAATATTTCTGTTTATAACGCTAAGAACTTTGTTCCACGATATGTAAGTATATCAGTGGTCGGCGCCAATAGCCCCGGACACGAACATCAACAATGTTCGTTAAAAAGAGCGTTCAGTTGCTTGTCAGCTTCTAGAGAAGAAAGTTCATATGTTTTCTTTTTCAGTTCTCAATTACACACCCAAAGAAATAATTCGGTAGGATTCTCTAATACCAATGAGAAACGGCCTCAATTTTTTGAAGAATACATGTCAAATTAAATACGCTCTAGAGCTGTACGCTTTTTATATAGTTTCCACTACATACAGTGAGCGCCAAAAGTGAGTAAACACCACTGAAATAATTCATTTTCTTAGGTTAGGGAGAATAGTCGAATAAATTTCCAAAAATTAAAACGTTTATTTATTACTTATAAAATGTTAAAACAAAAACAACAATTCATGATAAAAAAAACTTTTTTTTATACTTAAGAAAGAACATAATAGAAAATTTAAAATTATAGTGGGTGTTGACTCACTTATGGCGCTCACTGTACATATACATATTATTAGGTTAATATGCACTACTACGACAATAACAATTTTCCTCTGGGTTATACACATGCTTCTCACAACTACAGTCAAATTTTAATCATGTTCTCTTTATGCCGACCACTGTTTTAAATCCTTTATTTACGGTATTGCATTATTTTCACTATATTTCGCTCTCTCTCTCTCTCTGTTTCTATTTTGCATAATATGCCGTTACTTTTTCAATATTTTACTCACTTTTTCTGTTTACTTGCAATTCACATAACATTACACTGTTAGTGTTGCCAATACATATATGTACTTAAAGAAAATGTAGTTAAAATGTATTTATTTTTTTATTAATAATGAAGAGAAAAAGAAGAAACCAAAAAATCTATTTTAAAGGAAAAAACTACTACGAGTATTTATGTATGTTGTTATTATTACTATAATTGTTGTTAATCATTAAGAAAACACTTATAAATTAATAAATTTAATGATTGTTATCAATTTTAACATCACGACAAGTACTTTTGCGCGCCGTTGAAATGAAGTGGTTTAAATGGGCTTATGGCTACTACCACCACATCATAGCCAAAAATAATACATACAAAACTGATCTATGTTTTCCATTCTTTCGCTATTTTTTTATTTTTTATAAAGTTTACTAGATCAAGATAAGATTAAACTGCTAAACCTTTAATTTTTTATTTTATTTTATTATTTTTTTTTTTTGAAAGAGGTTTGCCTAAAAGGTTGGCAACACAGCACTCGCACTAGGCATTAATAATTTATAGTATTATTGACGTCACATTCGATTTGGTGAAATTTATTACTGTGTATGTGTCTATTAATACAAGAATAATTTGTTACTTTTACGTGTTTTCTACAATTTAAATATGGAGTATAGAGAAAGAAAGAAATAAATAATAAAACATAGACAAAATAGATAAAAAGAGTAGAGGACATTATTTTGGAAATTTTTATATCATACGAGTATTCGTACATACTATATCCAGTTTGATTCAGTTATTAGGGGTGTGAACTTGAAATTATCGTTCAAAATCAATACGATTTTGTTGACAACTTACGATCAAGATAAGCTAGGCAAAACGTAAAACTTTAGAAAATTTGACATTTGGAAGTATTTTTTTTTTATAAAAATTAATAACAATATGGGCTTTATTACCCTGGAATATAAATCATTTAAATTGTAAATTATAAGACGAAAATATACAATTCAACTTGAGTCGCATAGCCAATTATAAGTGACAGCTTTTTTTATTAAAAAGGGGGTGTGTCATTAGCACTCTTAACAAGCAAGGGAACCCTTATTGCACTCTTTAATGCAAATATATGACGCCAAGTGATTAATCAATCAAACAATTAACAAAACCTGGTTTAAAGGCAATAAAAAGGCCCACTTGATATTTACACGTTTTTATAATTTAAGTAAGCAATTACACATGCAAAGTAACGAAGAAAAAAGGGAATTAAATTAAAAAAATAAATAAATATTTAAACTTGTGTAATTATTATTATTATTACGAGAGTGCTAAACAAATTATTTAATTTTTTTTTCTTTTTGTTTTAAATTTTCCATTTGCCTTAAAGCAGGCACGTATCTATATTTAAAAGCAAGCAGCAAAGCTACACTCATCGTTCGTTTAACTGTAAGTAAACGTTTGGCCACTTTTATTTTGATTAAAAGCCATGACGTCAATAAGAAATCTTGTGATCTCTCTGTGGTCTGAGTCTTGAGCTGCACATAGTCATTCAACTATCAACTCAGTGATGATGATGATGAGCTCTTAAATAAATAAATTCATTCATTATTTACTTGAAATGAAATGTTGAAATGAATGGTTTTTATTAAACTAGACTGAAATGAAATTATCATGAAATTAATCTTTACGGCTGCTAGGCTATTTAAAAACAAAAAAGTGACACACAAATTACCGCGAGACAACTTATCATACGATGCCCAAAGACAACAAAGTCTTTTGAGCGATTTCAAAAAAAAAAAACAAAAAACAAGAAAAAACGTACAAAAACAAAATGAAATTAAATAAGAAAAATTACTTTGAAAAAAAAAGAAACAAAGTCACGAGTTCTTTTTTGTAAAAAAAAAAGAAATAATTCAAAGAAAATGAATGCAAAAAAAAAATTGGCAACTCGAAAAATGCTGAGAAAACATTTTTTTCAAAAATTTTAACTTAAATATGTATTAGTGGCTTGAAAATAATATTTTTAAGGATTTAATTAAATAATTCTAGTAATATTAGAACTCAAAAACCTAAGAAATTGAAATATTAAAGTAAAAGTTGGCAACAGGTTAGCAAATATGTTAATAAATTATAACCAGAACCTGATGGTAACGGAGTAGGTTATAAGAAATTCAAATATTTATATGAATAAATAATTCAGAGTAAAAACAAGTTGGCAACACTTTAGGAAACAACTAGTCAATAAATCTTCACAAAAATGAAAATGTTCAAATATTTATTAAAAATTTAAATAATTCAACATAATTTTTTTACGATGTAGTTGGCAGCTCGGCTTTAAAAATTCAATGCCCTGTACAATAATTTTGAATAAAAATTGGCAACACTAGAAAATAAGTCATTGGCAACCTTCGGTTCTTCAGACTAAACGTCCCTATAAAGAGGGATACACAGAAACTAAAAAAATCTTTAAAAACAATAGCGATTACAAAGGAAAAAAAATTTAAAGTTTATTTTTGTTTAACGTCGCGTCGGCAAATTTTTTTCATAAAAGAAATCTATAAAACCAAACTGATTAATTGGATACCGAAATTTTTGGTCATTTACGTCAATATATTTAAAAATAGATTTTAAAACCAAATTCGAGAAAAAGTTAGACGTACGTACGTACGTATGTGTATGATTAGAAAGATTTATTGACGTCAAAATAAACAATAAAAGAAGACTGAATAATAAAACAATTAAAAAATTAATAAAAACTTAAGAGGCTTAAAAATAAAAATGTTAATAAATAAATGCCAACAAATTGAAAAAAGAAAAATTATGTAAATAAGAAAACAATAAAAACACATATTAAAGAAAAATCAAAATCATTAAAATTATATATACAATTGGCAACGCATTACAAATTTAACAAACTGAACAAGAACATTGGCTACGCTGTAGTATAATTTAAGAGAAGTTTTTAAGTTCGAAAAACGGTACGGCAACGCCTTAAAAATCACTATAAGGTGTTGAAATAATTGGTATACGTGTTGCCAACTTTTTGTTATTTCATATACTTTTAATGTAAACAACAGTTTAATATGATTTGGGTTGGTTGGTTGGCTGTAAATGTCGATATTTATCGTAACAGGAAAATTGATTAAATATCGATAAGAAAATTTCGAAATGTAAACAAATAAAACAATAAAATTTCAAAACGATTACGATTACCATCGAGCAGATTAACAACGAAATGAAAAAAAGAAAACTTCTACCACATAATCTCCATACGAGGGCTGATCAATAAGTTCATGAATTTTGATTTATTCGCTTCATAGCTGCAACTACAACACTGAAACTAGTGGGCATCTTCCAGTGGCCTCCTGCCAAACAAAGTTCGAAAAGTTGCAATAAGTTCGTGACTTTCGAACTTGCCTGCCCTATAACCCATCAGGAAAATGCACGCAGAATTCACACATATGCAGTTTCCTATGTGAAAAAACACGACCATTTTTCGAAATATTAGAGAATAATGGTGATCATTATAAGCGACCTACTGTGCAAGGAGTTGGTTAGATCATATGGACATTTTGAAGAAACTGAAAGCATTACAGATGAGGTTAATGTACACATTGCCTCAAATATAACTTCTATTAGGAAAGGTTTGATGATTAATCCGTATTTATCAATTCAACAGTATTCTGGGGACTAGTGTCTCTAATACGGCCTTTTTTCATTGTGCTTTAGTAGTATGTATATTGAACCATATTGGACCGGGAAAGAGCCATTACCATCAATTCAAAGCGCTATTGCCATATGACCGATCTTTCAATTGAAGATTATAAGATGAACGGAATGTGTTTTCAAAAAAAATACCATCGATTTTGATTTTATGTATGAATTGCTTCCAGAAAGAATAATTTCAAGCGGCCACTAAGACCATGAATAAGACATTTTTTTATGGGACTTCAGCAAAGACCATTTCCTAGCGGATTTGGTAAGGAAGAAATGTTACACAAAGGAAACTTCGTTGAGTTTACTATCTTATTGAGCCACCCTCGTAGCTCATAGAAGAAAAAAAAATAACATTTTGTCGGGAAATCAAAAACAACAGAAATGTTTCTTCTCGATACTTAAAGAAATTTTAATGGCTTGCCAAAGTCACACCGTCACCGACATCAAATAGCAGAGTCAGAGATCTTGAATGACTTACAGTTACCGACAAAAAAAAAAAAGTGGAACTATTAATCATTTACTAGCGATTAGACAGCTGTTTATGGCTTTTATTTTTTGCATTTTATGATAATAAATTAATTATTAGCATTTTTAAAAGCATGTGAAAACGAGTATACAAATTATTAGAGACCTCAACTGACTGACAAGTTTACTACTGACGTCAAACGAGCAATTTAAAAAGATCATTTTGCAAAAAAAAAAAAAAAAAAAAAAAAAAAAAAAAAAAAAAAAAAATTAAATCAAATTACTCAGTAGAAGACAATCTAATCTGTGTTTTAATACATACATCGAGTTCACATAATTTATTATTGCTGTCATTTCAATCTAGAGTTTATTTGTTATTCGTAGAGTTTATTTTTTTTTTTTTTTTTTTTTTTGTAGCTAAACTTAGCTTTTTAGTCATGCTTGATTAGCATAATTTTCTAATACAATCGCCAATGAATGCCTAATAAATTATATTAAGTCATAAAAATGATTAAAGGTTTCAGCGAAGATGTGACGTAGTTATACATACATAATGAATGGAGTTGCCTCTGGCTTAAAGGCTAGAATTAATTTTTGTTTTAAAAATAGTTTCTAATTTTGTTTAAAATTATAGCCAAAGACATGCATAATTAGCAAAAGTTTTGCTATTTTTAAACTTAAAAATGTTTAGTTTTTAATTTAAAGAAATATGGCGTTGCCAATCGTATCCACAAGTCAAGTTTAGTAACCTAATTTCCTTTTTAAAAGATATTGTTGGCACGTTTTCCTTCTGATAAAATCCAAATTAAAATTTTTTTTTTAACAAAATTTATTACTTTTTGATTGTCTTTTTTATTGTTTTTATTAAAAAAAAAAAAAAAAAAAAATAAAGTTAAAAAACATGGCATCAAAAGCAGATGTTCTTAGAAATTTGATGAAATTTTTATTTTCTTTTGAAAACAAGTTTTTAAGGAAAAAAATTTTTTTATCGAAAAACCAAACAAAAAAAATTATTTTTTTCTTCTTTTTAAATCAAATATTTACCTTTGTTGTGATGTTCTTGCATCAGAAAACTTTAAATAAATCATAACAATTTAAGGAATCTTTTTTTGCAAATTGTTGAGAAATCTCACAGAAAACATGTCAAAAAATATTTCAAGTGAAGAACACATTAGGCAAATATTTATCAAAAAAAAACGCGTAAGCAATGCTAACAAAATATTTAAAAAATGTTGGTTTTTTCTGTTTTGTTTAATTTACAAGAATTTTAAAAATTTCTTTTGCTACTCACAGACAACATGTCATAACAAAAAAATTTCAAGTGAAGGCACATTAAGAAAATATGTAGTTATCAAAAAATGCGTAAGCAATACGAACAAAGAAAAATTAAAAATATTTTGTTTTCAATTCTTGTTTTCTAGGCCGCGTAGAACGAAATATTTCAAAAACTTCCTCCTAGTAACCTTGTGGCATAAACCCCGAGAGTAATGAAAAGTCTGTTCGAAGTGGACGTTAAACTGTAAGTCCAACCGCTCATGGATAAAATTAACACAAACCACATGGGTGAAGTGAGAAACTAGGTTATAATCCTGACCAATATGTAATGTAAGTGAAGTAAATAGAACATTGTATGAGCCTAAAACTGTTCTAAAGAGTTTAAATTTATTCCAATAAGAGACCTCTGCAGATATCGAAACAAATGATAATTTGATGCTGAACAGTACAGAGCAAAATGGTAGATACACCGAAACTTCCTAGAGGAAAATGTGTTCAGTCTGCTTAAGGCCCACACTTTTTTTAACAATCAATTTTAGCGGTTTTACTTGTTTAAATTTCATTAATTGTTGGCAGTAGATATCAGAATCAATCGTTTGACAAGGTTGTTGAAGCTTATAATTGACAATTCCCTTAAACTACCACCTGAAACATAACTTTAACTTTCTTCTAACAAAGTAAAGCTTAAAATGCCATATTTTAAACAAGCTATAGAGTTATTAAATTTTACAACCATCTACCAACAATTTTGACAACGAACTTACACGAACAACTAGTATTAAAAAAGGATTTAAATCAATTTATGTGTTTCATTTTTTCGTTTTGGTTTTTATAATTACAGTAAACCCTCCTATAACGCGGTACTATCAATACGCGGTTTCCATATAACGCGGAGCCCTCCTATAACGCGGTACTCTTACAGCGCGGTTTCCCTTCAATAACATCCCATAAGTTCCTTGCAATCTTTTAGTTTAGTTTTTATTTCATTTTTTTTTTTGCAATCCTTATATGAACGCTTGAATTCTATATAAATAATTTATAATTTATCTTGCCTATTGTATTTCTTGGTCTCCATATAACGCGGTACGAATGATGGGATTTGTACTAATTCTGAGTTTCTTATAGCGCGGTTTCCATACAACGGATTAGACTGGTTTGTACGGTGAAATCTGAGTTTCTTATAGCGCGGTTTCCACATAAAACGCGGTACGCACTGACCGCGTTATAGGAGGGTTGACTGTACACAGTTTTTCACTATTTTCTTGAATGTTTTTTGTAATTTTTTTAATAAAAAAAGATTTTTTTATCAGAACAAAGTCTAAAACAACTCAAATCTCAAGCAACAAATTATGACAGACTGGCATATTAAAATTTATTTCAAACAGTATGTCAATAATTTAATTATGTATTATTTTATAAAATTTTATAACGTTTAATAACAATTTCGTTTATTCTTTTTTTTTGCGTTTGCCTCTTTTGTAATTAAGATAATTTCTTCTTTTATCGTAAAACAAAAAAAAAAGTAATTAAAAATTGTGCCACGAAATAAAAAAAGCCCTCTATTAACACGGGGGAGTTAATTTTATTTTATCAGTTGCTTTCCTCCTTTAACATTTGGCTGTTGTTGTTGCTGTTGCTGTTGCTTTTGCAACATTGATAAGATAAAGTTTGAAGTTATAAACAAATAAAATCATATGATAAAATATTAATTAACAACAATATTTTGTTTAATAATAGGCTAACAAATTAAAAGAGTAAAAGGTATGTACCGTCAAAAGTATAACTTCTGGAAAATTGAACAAAACATATGCTAAACTGATTCAAAAACAATGACTTAATTAGTTCAGTACAAAAAAAACACCCACTAATTAGTACGTTTATATAGTATGTACTTAGAAAACAAAATTATTTTCAACTTTTTGGAATTTTAGTGGAGCATGATGATTAATTATTAAAAACAGAAAAAAATTATATTTTTATTACTCATGTTTTTGACGTAATTTGGAGGGAATTTAATGTATTTAATTTCCCTTATTAGTATAAAATATTTGTTTATATTTACTTATTCAGTCATTCTATTTATTTATTCATTCTATTTTATTTTACTCATTTTATTTATTTTAAAATATTTTTATTTTTTTTTTTTATTCGTATAATTAAATGAAATTCATCAACCATTGCATTTTGTTCAGTGTAACAAAATGTAAACAACGCTAATTTAAAGCTTTATTTACAAACTATCGTTGTCACAATGCCGTTACAACATGCAGTTAATCATGCTTCAATTGATTATAATTACAACAACAACAAAACCCATACAAACTTAAAGGCATAATGTAAACAAACTGAAAACCTCATCACTTGTATAGAAGAAATTATATATGCAAACGTATGTATTATAATCATCATCATGCTTTAGTATGTAACAAAAAAAAACAAAACAATTACAAACTAAAAGGCTATCAAGTAAACAATGTTTAGCTTTGACTGTCTCGCGTTCTCTTCAACAGAGAAATTATTAAACTTGCAGTTGATTTTCTATGTATATTTACTGTAAACAATAGTTACAAAAACAGTTGCAGTTTTTTTACAACACAAGAAGACACCCTAGTAGGGAGAGAGTTAGCATTTAAGTGTTGCAAAACATTACGAAAAAGCAAAAAAAGAAAGAGAGCTGCTGAATGCATTAATGTGTAAAAGACAGTGTTATTTGCGAAACAATGGTACAGGGACACTAATACTGTTAAATGATAATTGAAATGGTAAGTGAACTGCAGTTTGTTTGTGTTTTATGGAAGATATTTTAAGGGGAGGGCAACAAGAGAGCTTAATGCATTAAAGGATAAAAGAAAACATTCACTAGGGGATAGGAGCCCTAATACTATTAAATAACAACTCAAACGGTATGAATATAACTCATACGCCATAAAAACAATGGCAGTTTGTTTATGTTTGAAGGTACATAGACATCTTTAGTTAAGAGAGAGAGACAAGGAATTTATAAGCCCAAGCAAAAGGAAGACTATTTTAATAAGGTGAAAGAGATAAGGTAGCAAAACAATTCAACCACAATAACAAAAGTATTCAAAAACAATTGCCATCTTTGGTAGGGAGAGAAGAGAGAATGTATCAAACAAGTAAAAGGAGGACATCCTTACGAAAATGTCAAATACAATTGGGAAATCACAACAAAGAGATCGTAAATAACAAAAACAATTGCCGTTTGTTTACATTAAAAGGAATATATTTTTAGAAAATAGAGAGAGAGAGCGAGAGAGAGAGAGAGGAATTTATCAAAACATTTCATGACGAAGAGATGCTTATGCCTTAGTAAGCAAAAGAAGAAAAGTAGGGAATACAAGGACACTAATTCTATCACAAAATAATTAAATACAAATGCCGGAAGAAGGAAACAACTGACCCACAAAATAATTGCCGTTTATTTACATTAAGGTCGCCGTGGTCTAGTAGGTAGTGAGTTGGCTTATTAGACGAAAGGCCCGAGTTCGAATCCCAGGTCAGACATCAAAACGAAAATATGAAAATATTTCTTCGGCGACTTAATCTCAACAGATTTCTGGCAAAAACTCTGAGAGTAAGTAAACCTGCCATGAAAAAGTTTCTCAAAAAATCTGTCGTTCGGAGTCGACTTTAAACTGTAGGTCCCGCCACTCATGTATAAAATTAACGCACACAACATGAGTGGTGTTGAGAAGCTAGGCCGTAATCCTGACTGAAGGGTTGTAATGGCCAATTATGTATGTATGTTATTTACATTAAAAGAAAGATAGATACCTTTAGTAAGGAGAGGGAAAGAGAGAATTTTATCAATACATTTCAAAAAGCATAAGGAAGACCTGCTTATGCATTAATAAATAAAAGAACGCATATTTAGTTGAAGAGAGAGAGAGAGAGAGAACAAATACTATTACAAACTAATTAAAAAAGAAATGCTGTGATACTTCCTTACAAAAATATAAGAACTAAGCACAGCAAAGGAACAAAAAAACAACAACAACTAATTGATATTAAATAAAATGTAAACAATTAAGGCTCGTGTGCAAACAAATGAGCCATGTTTTCTTCTTGCACAAGACCAAAGAGAAAGTGTTGAAACCAACGGTGATTTAAAATGTAAACAACCTCTTTAAATATGCATGCATATGTACAGTACATATGTACGTCAAAAAACAGCTGTTGTTATCACCATTTCAATATGCATGTTAAACATCAATGATTAGAAAGAAATAACCAGTAACCCCAACCATTTCAATAAAGTAATAAATTTATTTTTTGTTTGGATATGATATTTGAAAAAGCAATCATAGATATTTTAATAAATTTATGATAATTATGTTTATTTTTGTTTTAGGTGATTATCATCATAAAAACTTTTTAACATGTAAACAATACATCATACATAATACGTCTTTTAAAAAAAGTCTTTTAACTCTTTTTTATGTGTGTTTTTCATTCTGTTGGAAAATAAAAAGAGTAAATAATTAAATATTATATTATATTGTATATATTTTTCCATTTTTGTGAAACGTTTTAATACTTGATAATTTTTATTGTTTGTTGCAAACAAATATTTGCTTTTATATGGTATCTTATCTCATATTGTATTGTATTGTATTGTATAGTATAGCATGTATGTATGTACAAAAAAAGTATGTAGGTAATAACTTATTATGTATTATCTAAAGAGTAATCATAATATTGTACTATTAAAAAAAAAACAAAAAAATTTTGGAAAAGAATACTTATAAACTATGAAAACTATAAACATAAGGAGATTTTTTTGCATAAAAAAATGATAATTTGTAAAGAAAACATATGTATGTATATATGCTAATGCTTAAAACTATGACTAGGTTTCTGTTTTTCTAATTTTAAACATTATTATTCGGTTTAACTACGTTTAAAAGATCCATTGGAATACCTACCTTTTTGCAACGTTTGCTGGTCAAGTGTTGATTAGCCAACATATCGGTAATATCCTGGCAATCCTCAGGTTGTTCGGGTATGGTGAAATTATTAGGGGTCTCTTCATCACCGCTCACAGAGCAGGTGGAACAATCCGAAGTTTTACGTTCCAAATTGAAACGTACACCGTTAACTAAACACTCAGCGCCGTCCAGAGCCGATATAGTGGAGCCACAATAGTATAGGTTGCTGCACGAGGAGGAGGCACTTATGTCAGAGTTGTTGTCGAGCGCATCCTTTTCGGTGCCGGAGGTTTCCAATGAAGAACGCCGTCTACGCAAACGTTGGGCGCGAAAATACTCGATTTCCTCTAGCGTTATGCCACAAGTAATATCATCCGAATAGTCAGACACCACTACAGAAGGTGTGCGTACAAAGCGTACTCCCTGCATTTCATTGGTAGGCCAGTCACTGGCACACGACTGTGACGATTCGCGTCTCGAACTGCGTCCTGAGCGTGGATCTTCCGGTATTTCTACTACTCTCTCTTCCAATAATACTTTTGAAGGTATTTGAGCCGGCTGTAAAGCATTTACAGCCAATGTTTGTGGAGCCATTTCCAGTGAAGGTGAATCGGGCAATAAAGTTGGCTCTGCCAAAGGCAACAAGGCTGGCCTTAAAGGCAAATCTGTTACGGTCAAAGTCATTCGACGTTTCTGCTGATGTTGTTGCTGCTGCTGCTGCTGTTCCGTTATATCCATGGGCTCATCAACATCTAAACCCAAAGCCGAATCACTGCTAGCCGACCGGGCCACCTTGTCTTTGCGTTTGCTTCCTGGTATTCTTTCAATAGCTGTATGGGTAGTGCGTATAGAGTCATTATCATCATCCGATGAATAGGGTGATTGGCCTATAGTACAGCCCTCATCCGATAGAGGACTGTGTCTCTCTACCATAGCCTCTAGTTTATTAGATTTTGTTGTTTCACTTTTATTAGCTACCGGTAAAATCATGTTGTTTGCGTTCTTGTTCTTGTTGCAATCAAATTTCAATGCCAATTCTTTTACTTTAGGAAACTGTGAGTTTTTTAAAGCTTTAACTGTATTAATCGTTGTATTATTTACTGTGTATTGTTGTTGCTGTTGCCCTTGTTGTTGTTGTTGTTTCTTTTGTAAATCCAATTTTCTTAAGGCCACTAATGATAAATCCTGTTTATTCGTATGCTTTGTACAGTCTTTATGGGGTGGTATTTTCAATTTAAGATTGTGTTGCTTTTTTAAAATTCTTTTATTCAAAGGCTGTTGTTGTATTGAACTTTTCAACGGTTTTTGTAAATTATCCGTATAGGCTGTATTTAAATCTTTGAAAAACTCTCGCTTTAGAAGAGCTTTACGTTCCGCTAATGTTTTAAATTTCAATTGAACGTCTTGTTTTTGTTGATTATTATAATCCTTTTGCGGTTGCTGTTGCTGTTGCGGGTGTTGTTTAACGTCAGAATTTAATTCCAGTAGTTCACATTGAGAATTTTCTTTTGTAGCGACGTTTAATGTGCTCACATCTAGAGTTCTTTGATAACTGTCGCTTAAAGGTTGGCATGTTATGTTTTTATGTCTCATACACTTGCTTGTATTCTGTAATAACGTCGTTGTTGCGGCTTTTACCATTCCTACACACTCACGCTGCTGCTCTCCCTTAACCTCTGCGATAATGCTCTTCTTTAGCTCTTTGGATATTCGTTGCTCATGTTGTCGTTGCTGTTGTTGCTGTTGTTGTCGTTGCTGTTTATTTATTAAGCCAACAGCAAGTGCTTCGTTAACTAATGAACATGACGATAAAGTACTCTCTCTGGTATTAACTTCGTTTAAACTCGTTACGTGGGTCTCTGGCATATGGGTTTCGTTATCTGTCGTTGTAAATGTTTTCGTTTTTCTTATCGTCGTCGTCGTAGTTGACGTGCATGTCGTTGTTATTGTTGTTGTTGTTATTGCCTTGTGAAAATCATTATTGCCCAAAGCAGTGATATTACCAACAGCAGCAGAAGCAGCAGCAGCGTTTTTTCCACCTTCACCACAATTGCCACTTGCTGTTCTTCCCGCTCTTATTGTCGTTGTCGCCGTCTGCGTCGTCGTTTTATCATCAATTTGTTTATTGTGCTCTCCCCATGCAGCGGAGATTGTCGTTGTCGTGGATGATTTGCTTACGTTGTTTATCATTTTATCACCGACGATTAGATTACATTTCATTTCATTTGACGCCTTTATTGAAGTGTTGCTATCGCCTTTGTTTTTATTATTTAGAATTGGTTCCACCATTAAATTTCCGCTGTTATATTTGTTGTTCTTGTTAAATCGCTTTGAGTTTTTCACGTCGCTGTCGACGTTGTCGTCGTTTAAATTTTGGGTTAAGAACTGGTCTTGTGGTTGTTGTTGTTTAACACTATTAAGAGTTTTCTTTAGTTCATTAAATTCTTTAATTGGTTCATCATCATCATTATCTTTGGGACTCATCATAATTTGGGAATTTCAAATATTTTATTAAGAATTTGCTTGGTCATCTACATATGTATGTATATAATATTGGGTTAGGGAAAAGTATCGATTAGCTTACAGAGAAGCAATTTTAAATATCCCTTAGACTTGTTGGGGTAGGGAAAGAATTATTTCGTGTTAAACTCTCAAATTAAAAAGTATTTTTTTTTAGAAAAAAGGCAATCAAAGACAAAGTGTTGCTCATTGCAGGGTCGCCTGTGGATTCGGATTACATCAACTTGGGGTCTCTCCACTAAAGGAGAGGTGAATGCGCTTCACAGTATTATAGAATATAGGCCTGAACGTAGTGCATATTACACTAGAAACTCATGATTAAGTGTGTGAATGATTAAGGAAAGAATATGTCTGCATTATACCAAGTCATATAAACGAAGGAAAAAGATCTGAATCCATGTAAAACACTGAAGTATAGAATTTCTGACTTCTTATCTATTAAACCGTTTGATACCGAGATTAGTGCCGAAGATCTCAGTCTCGTTTTAAATAACAAGCTGAGTTTCAAACAGAATATTGTGAAGAAAATGAAAAGTTCTATACAAAAATTCTTTGGAAGGAACACGGGTTTATCTCCTAGGATTACCCACTACTATAAAAAATCACCTTGAAAAAGGGAAGAAGAGAATACAGAATAATTGTCTGGTGAAAATTAGATATACTTCGTTTGAGGATTTCTCTGACTTCGGAGATTTTAAATTGAATTACACTTTTAGCAATTGATCTCGTAGTCTTTTTTTTTCAGTGGGTGGTAATGGTTTTAAGCTAACCTGTGCACTCTTACATTCTAATTTCTATAACGAATTCTATAATTTCTATCAAGAAACAACTTTTACACCCAACCAATATACATGTAACTGCATGACACTGACAATAATTTCGTGTTTTTTTTCTGTTGCGGTTCTAAGTACACACTCACGCATACATGGACACACATAAAATTCGGTTTAATTGAATTTTGTGTGTGTGTGACTATGTATATTTTTTTATTAGTCATTTAAAATGACGTATGACGTCAAAACAAGTTTCATATGATTTTGCTTTTTGGTTGGCTTAATTTGTTGTTGTTATTGTATGTGAACAACACGATCATGTTTGATACAAAATTATTAAAAATATTGCATCAGAGATTGAGAGACAAAAAGAAGAAGAAAAAGAATAGAGAGAAAAATATAGAAGAAGGCTTTACGTCTAATGAAATAAATGCACGCACACATAGGCAAGGCATTTACGTACGGTTTTTTTTCTTTCGTTTTTTGCCTGAAATACATTGTAAAGCCAATAAGTCGTCATGCGGTATAGTATGGGTTGCATGGTTAGTCAGTCTATCAATCAGTCATGATAGTATGAATAGAGAAGCTGGTATAAATAACTATGTATGAAGAGGAAGGGTGGAATGGTGGAAGGAAGAAACGTTTTTCCAAGATCAATTTAATATTAATTCGAGCGGCATTTGAATTGTTGTGTGATATTGTTTTTGTGGTTTTTTTTTTTTGAATTCTCTCGATCTCATATCACACACAACAAATCTCTGGCACAGTATGACGTACAACATTTTATTCTTTGTTTGTGTTGTTTTTTTTTCTTCTTGTTGTTGTTGTTTTCTCATAATAATGATGATGATTTTATTTTATTTTTTTTTTTTTTTCTTATTTTTTAGTAGGTAGTCATGGGTGTATTTTAAATTGCTTTTACGTAAATTTATCGTTTATTATTATTGCCTATAAGTACGTACGTACATATGTATGTATGTATGTGTAGTAGTTGGGTTTATTTGCTATTTTTTTTCTTTCACTGACATCCACACAAAGTAGTGGACTTTTGAACTTAAAAAAGAAAGGAAAAATATTTCAAAAAAAAAAACATTTTTTTTTACCCGTAATTTTGTAGTTGAAAACAAGTCATTCATACATCATGCATAACGTTGATCCATGTGGGCTTAGTATACATACGTACAGACGTATGAGCATGTATTTAGAATGACTGACAGAAAATCCGTGTTTTTTTTATTCGTTTTCTTTAACTTTCTTGCGTAAATTGCACTTGAGTTTTACGTAGTTTGGGATGTTTTAATACGAAATAAGGCAACAAATTATCTGAAATGATAAGAAAAAGTAGAAAATAGAACGTAAGAAATACATTTTTTTTAGCAATCAAAATAATAATTAAAATAAATTTAATTACAGCTACTCAAATAAGATTAAGTTTTTAATCAAAAAAGAACTTGAAAATATACAACAACAACGTAAATACATAAATCAATGTGTGGCAATATTTTCGATAGGTTTTGTAAGTTATTGAATACGAAAAACGTACGTAAAACAACACTTCATAGTGACTAACTAGCTAGTCAGAAGGAAGTGTGATAACACAATAAATCATAAGACCCGATCATAAAATAAACACACACATATCGGGTCCGCCATCTAACGTTTTTTTTTCAACTAGTGTTTATTTCGTGAATGGTAACACTTAGCTCATGTCTGATTTGACAGATAATTAGTTTTATCCTTCCGCTGAACGAATATTTGACCATCCAATGCGTTTTCGATTCGCTAAGTGGGACTGCGATCGACTTACAGAAGATGCCGATTTTGGCAAAAAAAATCATCTTTTCATATGAAGCTCATTTTGATCTTGGCGGGTATGTAAACAAGCAAAATTGTCGCATTTGGGGCACAGAAAACCCGCACGCATACAATGAAAAGCCGACGCACCCAAAACGAGTCACTGTTTGGTACGGATTTTGGTCCAGAGTCATAATTGGTCCATTTTTCTTCGAAAATGAGCAAGGAGTGGCCGTTACAGTCAATGGCGATCGTTATCGGGCCATGTTGAATGAATTTTTGTCCACAAAAATTGAAGAGGGGGATATTGGCAACATTAGGTTTCAACAGGACGGCGCTACGTGCCACACAGGCGAAGCTACACTCGATGTTTTGCGCCCTATTTTTGAAGATCGCATTATCAGCCGCAGAGCTGATGTCGTTTGGCCACCTCGGAACTGCGATTTGACACCGTTGGACTATTATTTGTGGGATGCCGTCAAAGATAAGATGTTACGCCGACGAGCCAGAGACAATTGACGCTTTAAAGGATAATATTCGTGAAGCCATTGGTGAAATACAGCGGCACACAATCGATAATGTGCTTAAAAATTGGACCGATCGTGTAGGCTACTACATGGCCAGCCGAGGCAGCCATTTGAATGAAATTATTTTGCATTACTAATCGGAAGGATTGTACTTTCAAATAAAAAAAAAAATCTGAGAAAATATTCAGTAGTTTTTGTTTTAAAACATTTTCAAAAAAAAAAAATTATTTGGCGGACCCTATACAATCCCCTTAAGGAAGTCTAAAGGTCAGAAAGTCCGTAAGAAATTTAAATGACATTGTGAAATCGAGAGAATTAAACATTTTCAAGCTATTCAATTCATAGCTCACAGAATACAGAATTAGGGGAATTAAGCCTTGAAGGCATGACCTTCAAAATGTAAAGGAATTAATTCATTCCCCGAGGTCTTGTCTTGAACTAACTGACATCCCTCTGAGGGCAAAAGCTAGAAAACCATTACATCCTAAATCAAATGACTTCAGAACAATTAGTTCCTAGAATTTCTTTCATGACAATTGTGTCGATGAAATCATTTACAATTTCCAATACCCAATAAAACCTGACCTTACCCTTGTGAAATACTAGTTTCCCTTATTAAAAAATGGGGTTAATTTTTGGCTTATAACAGACAAACAATTGCCTCAAAACCTGTTTGTAGTGTTTCATTAATTAAACAATAAAAACAATTTGCCATGAAACAATTGCATTGGAATTCCTTGTTTATCTCTTATTGACCTTAATATCGATGGATAACCCACCAGCAGTATACGGGTACATATTGTTATCACATGCTAAACCTTATCATCAGGTTAAACGAGCATTTAACGAATAAACAATTGTTTTGTGCGTTGTACATACATATGTAGCTTGGACGGACATGATGATAAAAAACAAAAAAAAAAAAGAAGCCCTTTAAACATGAGTGCAATGAAATTAGTATATCAGGTTCATGTAGCAATAAATATTACTCCGCTGACGTCATTACGTTCAGTAAAATTGACAAACAGTCAACCAGCCAGTCAGCGCGTCAAACAATAAATAAATAAACCAACCAACGACAGCGATACCCAAAGTAAACGGAGTCATCTACAATGAACTCACATTACATTATGGTGAAAATACAAATCGATCGATACGATTACGATTACGATGCGATACCTTGTGTCTATTTATCGACTATCAATGGCTTTCGAAATGTCTTTTGTTTGCTTTTGAGAGTGCAAGTGTATGGTTAGCAACTGGCATTGAAAGGAAAATGATCACAGAACCTGTCAAATCTGGTTAAAACGAAACCAGAGAGAGAGAGAGAGAGAAAGAGATATATTGACAGTTATCATGTATTCAAAAGATTGCAATCTTTATCAGTGAAATGTGCGTCAAGAAACTGAATAAATACTTGAAATTTTTTTGGGAAATCCACAGTTAGCAAATGACGTAAAAAAGAATACAGAAGAGAAAGATATGCAGGATTGCAGTAGCAGGATTGTATATCACAATTAGTACACACAACATGGATGGGTTCTAATCCTGACTAAAGAGAGAGAGATTGACAGTGATGATGTGTTCAAAAGATTGCAATCTTTATCAGTGAAATGTGCGTCAAGAAACTGAAGAAATACTTGAAAACTTTTTGGGGAATCCACAGTTAGCAAATGACGTATATAGGAATACAGAAGAGAAAGATATATAGGATTGCAGTAACAAATTAGCACACACAACATGGATGGGTTCTAATCCTGACTAAAGTGCTGTAATGATCAATTAAATAAGAAAGTAAAGATGGAACTGGATAGGTTTGCAGAGCAATAGTTAAATTTTTAAACTTGGACAAATTGTGGGACAAATTGCGGGTCGCATTACAGAGCTTTGGGCAACAAAGTATTCAGTGCCTGCCTTAATTAAAACAAAGTGTTTATGTGACCACAAATAACAAAACGCTGCTTGATTTCAATTATACTGGAGATGCGCCGTTGAATAGTTGTCTCATCAGTTATGCCAGAAGTACTAACCGGCCGGCTGCCGGTTGGAGGTACATATTATTAACATCGAAAGCCTGGTTACAAGGCAGCACCTTTTCTGAGGTTAATGCGGCTTAATGACTAATGGCGGGTTTCAAACATCGCGCTACTACAGGCGAAGATAAAAGAAAAGGAGAGCTAGTCGCCGTAGTCTAGTAGGTAGTGTGTTCACTTATTAGACGAAAAGCCCGGGTTCGAGGCCCAGGCCAGACATCAAGAACGAAATATGAGAAAAAAATATTTCTTCGACGATTTCTGGCAAAACTCTGAGAGTAAATAAATCTGCCATGAAAAATTTTCTCAAAATCTATCGTTCGAAGTGGACGTTAAACTGTAGGACCCGCCACTCAAGTATAATTAATATATTAATAATTAAAATTATTAAGGTGGTGTGAGAAGCTAGACCGTAATCCTGACTGAAGGGTTGTAATGGCCAATTATGTATGTATGCCTCTTTCTGACAAGATTAAGGCACTCATTAAAGGTGGATTGCTGCAGCTTTGCTGGGGTTAACGAGGCTTAATGACTAACGGCGGGTTCCAAACAACGTGCTACTACAGCAGTCTTTATATGCGAGAGTTCTTATGAAATAAAAGAAGAGGTTAAGACTCTCGGCGTCTTTCTAACAAGAAGAAGACACTTGTAAATGAGGTGAAAGTCAGCCAGTCTCTTCCCCCTCCTCAGATCCATAGCTAATGTAGAAGTTATGCGAAGGAATACCAAGTCTATCAGCATACCAAGTCTATCAGCATACCCTCCAATAAGACAATGGCCCGCGAGAATTACAAGCGTTCCTGTCTTCATTTGCATTGTTGTAGTGAATACTGTAGTTTAAATGTAGGTCTCACACACCCACTGCTGGTCTGTTTAAGGGTTAATTGGCTGTTTAAGTAAAAAATTCTTTTTTTTTTAAGAATTTCACATGTTTGTTCAAAACACTGATGTGATAACTTTCCATGCGTTTTTATCTGTCCTTTACTGATTAAAAAAAAAACTGTTTACGAACTGTGCTAAATAGCTGGCCACATTCCAAGCCAAAGCATTTGCAAATATTTATAAACATAAATTTCGAACATAATCTTCGAAAGCGTGCAGAGAGAGGGTGAAATAGTAGTTGAGATAGCCTTACTTAGTTTTTAAGATACATTTTTGAATTACAAGATAAATTATGACATTTTCAGTGAATTTCAAGTGATTTCTGACAGAAGGAGTTTTTTTTCTGTTCTTTTCTTTTCAACTACAGTAACTGGTTGGAATTGAAAACGTAAATACATATCTCAACAACAAGATAAGACACGCTACGCTGACACTGTTGCTATTGCTGTTGTTATTGTAAATGGAATGTAGATAAATAAATATGTACAAATTAATAATAAAAAAATAGTAAATTTAATTGAATTGAATTAAATTAAATTAAAAAAAACTAATGAAATAAAAAAAATAATTTATTATGAACCTGCTGCTAATGACTGACAACAGACAACAAACATACATACATAAGTGAACTGGTTTAGTTTTCTTAGTGATTTGACAGTCAATATGATTTTGCAATTAGCAACAAATGATCGGGTTTTTATGGCTTTTTATGAGGCTGCCTACCTAACAAATTAAGCAGGTGTTGAAAACAGATTTAAAAAAAAACTGTTATTTTCAATTGATGAGGGTTAAATAAGTGATTTGAACTTCTAATTATCAAATACATGGTTAGCTAGGCAATAAAACCTACATTTTTATGTGAAAATCGTTAAAAAAAAAAACTCGAAGTCAAACACACGACTACGGCCGTTTATTGTTAAGTTTTACTGGCGTAAATTTCACGACACAGCAGTTGTTGGCCATTAGTAGTGTTACCCAGGCGTGAAAGTACAAGCATAAGGGAAATTAACACTTCAGTAATTCTTCAGATATGTAGGTAGGGTGTAATAATAGCAATTCAAGTGCTCTTGAACGATGGTGAAATCTACTCGCTTCTGGAACTTAATAAGCCCGCCTTTCGTAAGATTGGTAAAACTGGGTTCCTTACAGAGCATTCTGTTATCAGGTCACTGGCCTAAATATGGATCAGGTAGTCCCAACCGGATTTCTGCAGAATATTGATATGGAGGTGAGAAGGAAGTGGAGACGGTAGGCGATCCCTTTTGTAGCTGTTTTGTTCTCTAACAGGAATGTATCTGGAGCAGATATCTCAGCCAAATTTCTTCAGAATACTGAGGATAAGTTGGACAAAATCAATTCGGCGCCTCTGTTCTATAACATTCTAAGTCGAAAAAGTGTGTTTTGAGTTATGAGCTCTCAACGTTTTCACGCGACATTTGTGTATTCTAAGTAGATTTTTCCCTATAACTTCGGAACGGATCGCCGCATCTTAACCAAATTTTGATAGTATTTAAGTTAGTGAACGTAGAATTTAAAAATGCGGGAACATTAAAAACGTTATAAGTACACTTAGAACGTTATAGAATGGAGGCGTCGAATTGCTCTGTGAATGTTCTACTCCCTTTTGGGAGAAGATTGATCGTTCTCGGATACCAGTTTTCTTTGAGGGTTTAAGCTATCCGTCGATGATCAATATTTAGGCTCTCTTGAATGTATCAAATGGGCTTACGCTGGCTGTAGGGTATGCATTCATTCTCGCATAGTTTCTGCACTCTGCTTTCACTCTCTTCAATGCATTTTGTACTGTTGACTTCTTTCCTCTTTCTGAAACAAACACATGTCCATTGACAGCCGGGGTTTTTTTTTTGCTGTGAACTTCGACTGGGTTAAGTAAACCTTGATTGCTAAAAAACGATAGCGTTATACAATAGCGCCAGTTCGGTGAATTTTCAAGCGTATTTCAACTGTATTTAATTTGAATCGTATTAAAAAATGGACTTGTGGGAGAAATATTCCTAGTCTCGGACCTAGTGGGCTGGATAGCCATGGCATTAAAGATTCCAAAACAGGTTTCCTTACGGTCGGGTGTTAATTGGAACTGAAGATATAGGCGACGAAGCTAACTTTTTGTCAAAGTTAAAACCGGTTAAAAATGGACTTGTGGTGAAAGCGGACCTAATGGGTTGGATAGCCATGGTATCAAGGATTCCGAAGCAGATCATACGTTAATTGGGATCGGAGATATGGACGAAGAAGCTAACTTTTTGTCAAATTATCACAAAAAAAAAGATGCTCTATATACATCAGTCAAAATCGGATAAAAATGGACCTGGTTGAGAAATTGTCCTATTGGACTGTATAGCCATGATATCAAGGTTTCCAAAACAGGTTTCCTTACAGTCAGACGTTACTTAAGAATAAGTAATATTCTATATTTTAATCATGCAAAATCGAAAAAACGGACCGAGTGGAGCAATGGACCTAGTCGGCTGCATAGCCATAACCTCAAGGATTCCAAAACAGGTTTTCTTCCTGTCGGGCGTTACTTGGGCCGGAGATATAGGCGACGAAGCTAATTTTTTATATAATAATGCGATGAAAAATTAAATTGCGGGTTTTTAAGTTCAAAAGTAAAAAATTTTAATAATTCTCATTTAGTTCATATGCATTTATACAATATATATCCAACAAAATGTATTTTTCGGAAGTTGCATTTTTTTGGTAGATGACTTGCATTTTTTTTTTGGTTGATGTTTTGGATTATTTTGGTTGATGACTTGCATTTTTGGGAGCAATGACTAGCATATTTTTGTCAGATGATTTGCATTTTTTGGATGATGACTTGCATTTTTTGGAGCAATGAGTAGCATGTTTTTGGCCAATGATTTGCATTTTTTAGATGATGACTTGCATTTTTTGTTCGTTATTTTTGGAAAATGCCTTGCATTTTTTTTTGTAGATAAGTTGTATTTTTTCTGGATGATGACTTCCATTTTTTTTCATATTCATCGATGAGATAGATATTAGTCTGTGTTAGCGTCGGCGCCTATATCTCCGGTTCCAAGTAAAGCCTTAACTTGACTTCTTTCTGAAACAAACACAATGAGTCTACTGACAGCCGGAGTTTTTTTCCTTTAAATTTCGACTGGGATTATTGAATCTTTATGGTTATATCGATAGCGAAATACAATAGTGCCAGTTCGGTTAATTTTGATACCACCCTCGTAAATCTATGTTTAATTTAAACAAAACCTTTGTAAATTGTTCTTATAAATACACAATTTAAACAAATATTTATGAAATAAACAATTCATTGTATTTATTTTAATTGTTTAAAACAAATCTAATACAATCTAAAAATAAATATTTATTAATAAAAAATTTATTTACTTTTTTTAAATATTTTTTCTCATAAAAATTCTCTTTAATAAAGAACAAAAAAAAACAAGAGAACACAGCTTATCAGTTCAGTTCAATTCAGTTTGTTTTACTGTGTGCAACTTAAAGGCCATAAAAACCCATAATAATTAAGAGAAAACAAAAAAAAATTCTTTAATTAAATACGACAATTTAAAAGACAAATAAATAATGAAATAACAACAACAAGAATTACTTGTACAAACTACAAATATTTACGTGTGTGCGATAAAATAAACAACATTTCATGGTGCTCAAGCCATTGTGCGTGCATGCATGCTTGACAATATGGAGTGGAGTGGAGTGAAGTGGAGTGAAGTTGAGCGTATTGACAACCGTTAAATATTTATTTTGACAGAATATTGAGAAGGAAACCAAAAACAAAAATAAGAAACAAAAACAATGAATACGAAGATAATGGGTCAGCAGCAATTAATTTTTTTTGCTGACACTCAAGGCAATTGACGGGTTTTTTTTTAACAATTTATTTAAAAATAAATATTACAAAGAGCTGTAAAAAATTTAACAAGATAGCCTGTAACTGTGTGTGTGTGTGTGTGAGAATGACTCAAATAAATACAGGGTGTTTACATATATAAAATCAGATTACAGCAAAACAAGCAATTTCTTTCGTTGCACAGGTTTTAGTTCGTTCAAAACCCACACTTGAGTCATTAAGCTGTATAGGTAGATAGGTTGAAGGACAGGAGATCAATCAAGATTTTTATTCCTGTCGGCATACATCTAAGCCATCAAGTAGGCTTGTTGTACGCTGATCATTATGAATACCAACCGTACTTTCTATTAGAAGTCTGTTTTAGAAACTTTCTTATGTTTTCCTCTCACTGTGATCACCCCAAATTATCGTTTTAATCCGTTTTACTGTGTACAAGTTGAATAATTGATGTGAAATTTACGACCGCTTGGTTTGGTAAAGGAAGGCATTAAGATATCCAAGCTTATGGTATCCAATACACTGAATCTTTAGTCCGAATATTTACTTCCTTAGTTTCGATTACTTCTTGAAGTCTAAGCACCCATAAAATGCGTACCGTTCCAGAGCTGAAATAATTGTCAGTCGCCTTTTTGCATTTTAAGACGGTTTTTGATCCCATATGACTAGATGGTATTACTCTCATTGTTATATTTAAATCCCTATATGTCAAGTATATCACTGGCCCGCTTGAAAGTTGAAGTCTTTATTTCTAAAGCCACCAAGTCCCTAGGCGAAGAAAGCCGATATGATATTAGAGCAATGCAATTGGTTCCTATTGATATGTTAGACGTTAAGCGAGAATTCGTCCAGTGTCATAATTATAATCATTTGATATAATTTTTCCGATAACAAAAATTTTGTATACAAAGTTTTTCCATAACAACTCTTGTTTCTGTAAAAATTTTCTCGATAACAAAAATGTTTCTATAGAAATTTTTCGATAACAAAAATGTTTCTACGGAACATTTTTCTATAACGAAATTTGTTTCTATGGAACATTCTTCGATAACGAAATTTGTTTCTATTGAACATTTTTCGATAACGATTTCTATTTTCGATTTGTTTCTATAGAAATTTTTTCAATAACAAACATTTCTACAGAAAAATTTTTCGATAACAAAATTTTGTTCGATAACAAAAATTGTTTCGATAACAAAAATTATTTCGATAGCAAAAATTTTTTCTTTAATAAAATTTCGATAACAAATTTTTTCGATAACAAAATATAGAAAATATATCACAATGACTATAATTGTCATCATCTTTAAACGCAACCTCATAAAGCCATAAATAAATGCAAACAGTTTGCGCAAATAGCGCTTATTTTAGCATTGTGGTCACAACTACGATGTGACTTTTATAGAACAATTGAGAGACAGTACGACCACAAAACCAAGACCATAAAACTATTCTTTCTTCAAAGATCCTCAACTTATTTGTAATTCTATTACGCAAATCGCTTGATTAATTTTCTGATTCAGTTTGTAAGTTTCTTTACACTGTACAACCAACTGATATTTTATCTTATGAAAATGAACAATTTTTTTATGCTTAATTAGGCATAAAATTTAAATAAATTAATTACATAGCGAAACCAAAATAAAATAATAAAAAAAATCAAATATGAAAACTATTGTAATAAATCACATTTAATCTTGAATCTCGTGTTTAGAATGCTCTCAGCATTACAATAATGAGCGGAACGAATGTAAAAAAAACCTAAAAAACTATAAAAAAATTAATAATAAAATTAATAATATTTTGATGACGTCAATGAAATAATTAATGGAGAAAAATCAAGCGTAATAAATTATTTTAATACAATTTATATAAACATTTAAACTTACATACATATGTACATATTGTATTAATAATTACAACAGCAAAAACAACAACAGAGTAATGTATTTAAATAAGGTTTTTTTTTTGTAAAAAATTGTATTACAACGAGAGGCCATAAACTATTTGAAAATATAAATTACGAAAGAAAAAATTAATTTTTCTTTAAATTCAATTTAATTAAAATGAATAAAAAAAAATTCTGAACATTTTGAGATACTTAGGCATTTGTTGCAGCAGATGATCCTTTAAAGATAGTTTTGCGCCAGTTTTTTGCACATTTCGGGAGTTATCTCAGCAATAACTCGTGATATAAAAAAGTGTACCAGCCATCATAAATCCGCATCTTGTTATTATTATTATTCTTTCTGGCAACGTCTCATGCACTAAAGCCAAAATAAAACTCGCGTCACGGTCCAGTTCATAATCTCTTTATGTGCAGGCCAAAACAAAAAAAGTCGATTGATGCAGACAACGGGTTTGTGAAAAGTGTTACCAAATAACCATCTCCAGATTGGGTTTTGCCCAATTATTATCGTTGAAGAAAATTTTCTTTTAAAAATCACCATTGAAAGCCTGCTCCTGTAACACCCTATCAGCATACCTAGGCCGTTGTGAATGCTCAGTCGCCTTTGATTGTACCGTGGGTCGCACCAAATCAAAATACCTCAACATGAGTCTTGAGAATAGTCTGGAATCAACTAATTTTCATTATCCGCCAAACTTTCTCTGACCGGAGTTGTCTTTCCGGCGTGTGTACATTGTGATGTTGCATAGACCGTATTTGTAACGCTTTCAGTTTCTTCAAATTTCTTTATTTAACCAATTCAAGTTTTCTGAAACCGCTCAATTCCCTAGTAACGTCTATCATACTTATGTCTGTCTGTATTTTGGAAAATAGGATTTGCTGTAGGCATCCAATTATTGTACATCCATGGTATCAAGGATTCCAAAACAGGTTTCATTACAGTCAGACGTTACTTAAGACCGCAGATATAGGCGAACAAGAAAAATAAAAATCGTCTTATTAAATCGGAAAAAAGTGGATCTAATGGGAAATGAATCTGAACGACTGGATAGCCATAGTCTTAAGGTTTCCAAAAAGGTTTCTTTACTTTCGGGCGTTACTTAAGGCCGCAGACATAGGCAATAAAGCAAAAATAAGTAATATTCTCTATTTAAATAGTGCATAATCGCAGAAAAATGGACCTAGTAGTGAAATAGACCTAATGGGCTGGATAGCCATGATCTCAAGGATTCCAAAACAGGTTTCCTTATGGACGGGTTGTGCTTAAGGCTGCAGATATAGTCGACAAAGCAAAGAAAAAAATGTCCTCTATTTTAATCGTGCAAAATCGGAAGAAAAAACGGACCGAGTGGAGCAATGGACCTAGTCGACTGCATAGCCACGATCTAAAGGATTCCAAAGGATCCTTTCTGTCAGGCGTTACTTAAGACCGCAGATATAGCTTTTAAAAACATATATATATATTCTCTATTAAAATTGTCCAAACTCGGTAAAAAATGGACCTAGTGGCTCAATGGACCTAGTCGGCTGCATTGCCATGACCTCAAGGATTCCAAAATTTCCTTGCTGTCTGGCGGTGCTTGGAACCGGAGATATAGGCGACGAAGCTAATTTTTTAAGTTCAAAAGTAAAAATTTTAATAATTCTCATTTAGTTCATATGCATTTATACAATATATATACAACTAAATGTCGCATTTTTAGCAAGTTGGATTTCTTTGGTAGATGACTTGGATTATCTTGGTTGAGGACTTGGATTATTTTGGTTGATGACTTGCATCTTTTTGATGATGACTTGCATTTTTAATGATGACTTGCATTTTTTTAATGATGACATGCATTTTTTGATGATGACTTGCATTTTGTTTGGTTAATGCCGCCTATGACTTTTGATATTCGTCGATGAGAAAGATATTAGCCTGTATTAGTGTCGACGCCTATATCTCCCGTCCGGTCAGGTCCGGAAACCTGTTTTGGAATCCCTGATACCATGGCTATCCAGCCAACTAGGTCTATTTCCTCCACAAGTCCACTTTTGTTTTAAGATAGATAATTAATTGACCACCAAACAATGCGGAATAGTTTTTTTTTTTTTTTTTTTGGAGACACCTTAAGCTACAATTTGTATATAGTGGAATACCTGCAGAAAGTCTAATTTTTCCACAATATCGATCATGTTCCCCAGACATTGTTAAAAGAAATATTTTTCTTTTTTGTCAAAGTGTTTCAGTTTTCAAAAGAATTTCCAGATAAGCTGTTCCACTCAGGAACAAGTGAGGTCCAACATCATGATCCCGGAAAACGCCGCCGAAACTTCTTTTAGTGCGTACTTTGACGTAAAGTTAGATTCGTCACTCCAGAGAGTGTAGAAATTGAGACAAGCATAGGCCTATTTTAATAAATCCTTATGGACAAATGAAAAGCGGGGCTTTTTGAGTGCCTGAAGTTATAAATGCGTTCACAACTGAGTTCTCCCTACTAGTACCCTGTGCAACATTTTTGTACGTCCCATAAATATTTAAACGCTTTTGAATGCAACGTAATGCTAACCTTATGTCCATAACTGTAAATATTATGACTAATCTCAAAAATCCCTTCTATAATGCCAGTTTAAAAAAAAGAAGAAAATTTAGTTGTTCATATTGGCATCACTGTGTTTTTCCTATTTTGTAGAAGAATTGCAATTGCACAAAGTAATTTACCGCTATTAATTGAATTCATTGATACTCTCTATAGGAGTTACAGCAAATACTTGGAACAACACACGCAATTTACCATTTTAAGATTTCTAACATGATTTATTGTTTGTTGGTGAGTGAGTGTGTGTTTGCTTTTTATTTGTGCCGAGTGAGTATTTTATGTATTTTTAAAAACCATTTTTATGTTATGTTAACTAGAGCTTAACAAATTATTATTATTGTTATTGGTGTTGTTATTGTCTGTACTCAACAGACATACAACAAGAACACGAACAAGACAGGGAGAGAGAGAGATAGAGAATAAAGCGCCAATGCGTCTATATTAAACATATTCTATTACAAGTACGTGTGAACACATACACTTGTATACGATACATTAATGAGTTTGTGCGCACCCATTCATTTGTCGGTGTTGTTTTTTCCTCTCACATCTCCTTAAATTCATTAGAGTGTGTAAAGAAGAGTGTGTGTTTTAATCAAATTGGGTATGATATGTATTATTAACGACCTAGTGACACAATTTAACATGTGCTTTTGTTTTTTATTATTGCTTTTTGATGTTGTCGTTGTTATTGTTGTTTTGCATAAAATAATTGTTACTGGTGTTTGGTGCCTGGTTTTTTCGTTTTTAAAACAAGTTTTTTTGTAAGAATAAAATCGAAACAAAATTCTTATACGGGTTTTAAAGCATGTTTACTTGTGATTGTGGCAATTTTTTTTTCTGTTGTAATTTAAGAACGGAATTTTTATGACAAACCAGCACACGCACACACACTCAAACACAAAAATCAAGAAGAAAATTCCCTTTCCAAACCATGTAACACCACACAGCACACAATACAGCAAGAGTTCCCGATTTAAGAAGAAAGTGAGTATAAGTTTGAATACTTTAAAAGCAAATACTATTCTGTTATTAATGTTTGTCCACACTGTGTCGTTTTCGAGAAGGTTTTACTGTTTCTTCAAAAGCTTTCGATAATCACTAGCTATAAAAAGTGTTGAAGTGTATGGAATTTCTTGAGAATATAAGAGTTGGGAAATTTTGTTTAATTAATGCGGAAATATTTAACAAACAGTTGGCGTTTAGGTAATACTCATTAAAATAACTGTGATAAGTGTGCATGTAATATTTTTATCAAGTAATTTAACACAAACTACCCGGTGTGCTTCGTTGCTTCCAATTATTATATCAAACTGAAGTTCTAAATGTATACTTAAGTTGTATTTCTGTAGATATACTGATTTTTAGCAAATTCTTCGGTGTATACATATATGTAGATAGGATCGAGTACCTGCCAGCCATCTACTAAAATGTCTCCCAAAGAGAACCAGTAAACTATGTATATGACTATGAGAAGTGCTTTAAAAATCATCGGTCTAGGACTGGTAATAGTACTGCGGCGGAGGTGTTCGGTTTTAGAACGAATTGCAATGGACGGAAGGGCATAGCAATACTATTTTAAAGGTGGATTGCCACCCAAGTACTCATATAAAGTTAACTCGAGTATAGAACCTCCGAGAGAGAAAATCAACTAGACAGGTAATACCAGGTCATGTGAAAATTTGCGACAATGCGCAGACAGTTAAACTTGTAAGGAGGAGAGCTGCCACGCCTCCGATCGGTTTAGAGGTTTAGAAAAACGAAATGCAAATAGGCTGAGAGACTAAAACTCTTCCTAAACCAAATAGATTTGAGGCAATTACAATAAGAAGAGATTTAACGACTACACTAGACTATCCAGGAATAATCTTAAGTCTTTTGTCTGGGCTGTTTACACTCGCAGAACACTTGCTCAAAGTAAAAGTGGTCTAGGATTAATACGTCAAATTTCTGCTAAGGAGAATCAATCATAAGAACACATATGTGCTTAGAACCTTACTGGCACAGTACATCATGCTGACATTTTTTAGGACAACAGGATTGGAAGATACATACATTATAGGGATCCCATATATAGATTGAAATCAGTACAATATCTGGCATGATTGCATTAATCTAACATTTTTACACGACAATAATAATAAGTTGACTGAATGCCAAGTGTGTAATCTATAGTAACAAACACATTATCTGCTGGATTGCCATCGTGCAGTTGATATGGGGAAAATCCACATTTTGTTCATATTCTGTGACTGCAAAACCATTTCAAATGTTTTGAGTTGGAATGCAAACTAGCAACACGACTCACCACAACTGTTTTGTTTTACCACAAAGAATTCTTAGGGTTGACCTTGCTTGTGCTATAACTTTCTAGCAACATTCTAAATTTCTTAGTGTAACCATTGGGTGACGGGTTGGGAAAAATCTTTTCATAATTTTATTACTTTCAAATTATTTTTGAATTTCAATTTTCGTTTTCTTAATTGGAAACCAGTTTTAATAATTTTGTAGCAGTTTTTTTTTTGTTTTTCATTATATTGCTGTTGTTTGTTAACAAAAATCTAATTCTCTAGGCCAAGAATTAAATACAGAATCAAAAAACACACATACAGAACACAGAGAGAAACTAGTTTTTTTTGATTGCAAAACTTAAAATGTTGACGCAAACCACAGGCATTTGAGTTTTGGCCAAAACGGCAACAACAACAATAAAAACAAAACTTTGAAATGACAAAAAACAAAAACTTTCAAACATGCCAAGACATTTGTTTGAACAATACAAAACTAAAAATTAATAAAATAAATTGTTAATTTTAATTGTGAATATATACCTTAAAAACGAAAAATGCTGCAGTATATTGGACAACAAAAAAATTTTACTTTAATTCTTTGTTTTTAATTTTTTGCGAACTACACTTTCTTTTTTAAAAAACATTTGCTGGATTTAATTTCATACTTTCTTTTTTTTTTTAGCAATATTTTTGAATTATATTTAACTCTTTTCTTTATTTTTTTAAAGAAATTTTTCATTCAACTTTTCAAAAATGATTTTTCAATACAAAATTTTATTTAAACTTGATTTGCCTTTATTCTTCTTTTTATAAACAAATTTCTTTCTTTATTTTTTTAAAAAACATTAATTTATTAATTAATTTCAAATTAACGCATAATTTTTAACACTTTATTTAAGAAAAATGAAAGAAAAAAATATTAGAAACGAAATGAAACGTACAACCACCATTAATACTCGTATTAATCGCTAACAAAATATTACGGGTTCGCGTATGTTTTTGTTTTTGTTTTGCTTTCTTCTTTTGGTTTGTGTTGTTTTTTTCTTTTAATAATTTTTATTTTGTTTTCGTATTTTTTTGTTTTAGTATTTCTTAATTTTCTTTCATTTTTTCTTCTTTTTGTTCTGCTTTGGTGTGTTAATGTTTCACCGCTCAGCACACGATCACTACTGTTCGTAAAGCAAAATATTTAAGAGTGTTTTAAGCTCTACTAATCCAATCTCATTTACTACACAGTGAAAAAAAAACTTCTAAAATTAAACAACAAAATAAAATAAAAAAAAAACGGTGAATTAGTTATTGTAGTTTTGTTTTTGTTAATAAATTACTGTTTAATTAATTGTTAACACAAGTCTTTTAACCTAAGGGAATTTATTATGGGAATGTTGTGACCCAAGAGGTTAAGAAACCCCGTTAAAAAATAAATAAAAGTAAACAGTAAGCAAAACAACAAATGGTATGGAGTTGCCAGATGTTGATTAATAGTTATTATTACAGCAATTTATTGCTCGTAGCAAAGGTTATACATATTTAAATCGACATGGAAATTACAGTAAGACCCCGCTTAACGCGGGGGATACTTTCCAATAAGTTCCAGCGCTAAACGAAACAGCGTTAAACGAGGCAACTAATAAATCAACTGTGACGCAGGAAAGATGCGTTCGTACTGTGACTGCTGCTTCGGAAAATGCAGTTGGAATCTTTATTGTGGACAGACTAACTAAAGAGCGTTGAAAAAGATACATGGTATACACCGTCGCTGTACAGTGCACCGCTTTTGTACTACCGCGTAATACTGAAACAGCATTAAGCGGAGCAGTGTTAAGCGGGGTCTTGCTGTAGTCGATCAAATAGATTAAAAGCTTAGCGGAATATGCAACGTTCGTGCAAGCTAAGGTTACAACACTTCTAAGTAAACTAATGGCAACCAGTGGACAGTGGAGCTCTCCACAGCAAATGACAATTACTTAAGGAGGCTGGTAATGACATCCATCACAACGCTTGGATAACGCCAAATACTTCTTCTTACATTTCTCGGCGATAACTTTTAATTAATGTTGGTTTTCAAATGCTAAAACGTTAGAGCATTATTCTGGTTAACACAGTCTTTCTTGTGGTCTTATTAAAAAATTCTGACAGCGTCAAATCTTACGATATTGGTAGCCAATTGATGTCTCCAAAACGTGGCACTGTCTCGTTGAAACCACATACCGTTTAGTTCACAATCTTAATGTCCAAGACAAAAAAAAACGTTTATCATGCGATAACAATTCTTCCAGAACAATTTTCAATAAAACCCTAGCCCCATATGGAGCAATTTTGCCTGTGGACGCAACCAAAAATAGAGAAACGAAACCGCAAGCTGAGGAACATTTTGTTCGAAATGTCAGCATTGAAGACCTCATAATCTATTACCTAATTAGCATATTGACATTGTGAATGGTTAGCCGGCTTTAATTGTTATATGATTTAGTTTTTATAGGGATGAACGTGCAAATCCAAATGCATAATAGGCAGTAATGAGCCGCAAAATAACCCAAATTGCTGAAGACACCGTGCAATCGACAATTCTGATTATACGCTACATTTTGAATCACTACTTTTGCTCTTATTATTAAGGAAATTATGCGAAGGAAATGGGGTTAGAATGTGATGCGAATATAGCGAAATTGGTCAGAGAATAGAACGCACAGGGAAGCCGAAAAATCTGAAGTATGATCCAAATTCGGCGTAGTAAAGTGGATATTGTGAAGTCGCCGTGATCTAGTAAGTAGTGTGTTGGCTTATTAGTTAAAATCCCAGGTCAGACATCAAAACGAAAACCCGGGTGCTGTACTTGTTGACGAGTACACGTCCTCTGACTTAACCTAACCTAAAGTGGATAATGGAACTGCTTTTCATAGGATGAGTTAGAGTTTTGTTACAGCAATGATTGTGATCACCAGGGCTCGCCACAAATATGAAAAGTATAATAAATATGGGTTTGTATATTTATAAAATATAAACAAGTACTTTAGGAGAAGGCTACAATACAAAATGGCCCGAAGAGGCTACAAGAAAATGTATCATTTCAACTTTTTTCAGTGTATGGAATATTTAATATTTAAACAAATTATAAGAAGAAAAAAATTATTACACTTTAGTTTATTTAGTCCATATTACAATATCGTTTGTACATAAGAAGCAACATACACAAATACTTTAACGTCCATTGACTTGGTTCCACTCTACTAAATACCCCACATACAAGCTTACAATAACAGTGTCTTATTCTGCTTACAACAACAACAGCAATAAAAAAATATATGTAAATTTAATTTATGTATGTATGATTCCATTATAATACGTACATGCAAACATACTGATTCAAGTGCATGCAAGTGTCTAGAGCATATGAAAACAAAAAAAAAAAATAAAAAAATTTCACACGACTTTTAGACATACGGTGACAACGACGACAACAACGATAACAATAACTGTGATGACGAGCACTACACCACACGATCACCAACAAGAATAAACACTTGAACATTGATTGTAATGAACTCTGGACTCAGCCAGCAAAAATAACAGTAATGAGGGTAAGTATTGCAGAGAGCATATTGTTAGAATATGAATAGGACGTTATAAAATGGTTTTTAACGACGAGTTCTTAAGAAGAATAATAACAGATAAGAATATACTCATCTAATAGAAAGTTCTTTGATATTTTACTACTTCTGCCACTAGATGGCTTTGGTTTCTATGTGTCAAGCCACACTAATTCGAATCAGTGAGACAATGACGTCTTATTTCTACAAAATCACGAATCACCCTCGTACCTAGTTAATTGACTTGTTTTCTCTTTTTTTTTTTGATGAATGTTACCACAGCATTCAACAGCATTGAAAGCCAGGATATTAGGATGAAGTAAGAAATTTTCCCAGTATGCTAGAACAAGAGTAGTAACGAGTAACGATTGATTGATTGGTTGAGAAGCTTTTCCAAGCAATTTTATGATATCTAAGTTGCTTGAAAGATGAAAATGAAATTTCGCTACTGATGGTCTAATACCAGCAATAAAGCTATCCGGATATAGCAAAGGCATTAAACGTTAGTTTGGCGTCATTTAAAAAAGGCAGGCTTTTCAGAGAAGTTGCGTTGCTAGCGGCCTCTTGATTTAAGAAGAGATAAGAGAAATTTTAATGGATAAATTACCATCGGTAAGACGCTCCTCAAAGACCAAGGACTTGAATGATTTTGGATATGCGTTTTAAGACGAGCGATCCAAGTAAGTACTTAAGGGGCTTGGTATAAAGTCCTCATCCACTTGAGTTGTTATTTTCTTCAAGTAGCATAATCTTAAGGTAGTCCTCTGCCTCCCAAGGTTTGTTTTAATTTAAAGTAACGACCTTCTAATGACTTTTGCACAGATTGCAGCCCTATTGGCCTCTAGTATCGCATCGCCTATCATACTCTATCACACAATGCTGTCACTCACCGCTGAAAATCTGTTGGTTAAGTTGGTCATCAATAAAGCCAAAAATTGTTCTTCAAGAAAATCGCAAACGGTCATGCATCATCTTCTAAAAAACCTGTATCTCTTCCTGGAGTATCGGGTCTCTATAAAGCATGTCCATCCTGTCCTGTGTCTTCAATAGCATCTTTGAATTGTTGTTGATTTTCCGCATTTCATTGAGCCCCTCTTAGAGTGTTTCTACAGTCTAGTTCTAAAGGGTACTTCTGATTCGACCAATACTTGCTAGTGTAGAACCTTCCTAATTTTGTTTATTATTGAAACAGAAGCAGAAATCAATCAATTTTTTGTAATTGTCTCAGAATGCATTCTAATTTCATTACGGAAACACCTTTTCTTTCTATTGTACGCTGCTGCTACCACAAACAGCGCTCTTAGATTACAAAGTATCGCCAAAGCAATTTGTAAAACTTTACTGGTGAAATAAAAAAAAAAAAACAACAAAAAATGTGTTTTTTCAATTAAAAGTAATCAAGAAATCAATTTTATTGGCTGGCAATAACGCTAATTTATCAATATTTGTGTCTGTGGATGTGCGCGGTTTTTGCGTTTGTTTGTTTGTCTGTTTATATTTTTAAATAAATTGTGTTTTAATTTTCTATTGGCTGTGTGTTGTTAATTAATTAAAAAAAAAGTGTTATAAACGATGTGTGAAAATCGTCTGTCTGTCTATACAGCCAAGAAATCCTACAAATTATTGAATAATTAATCTATTAAGCATAGAAAAACAAAAACAAAGCCAAGGGAAAGATAATTGAAAATGGTTTTAAATGAAAACAAACAAAAAAAGCAAATAGCAATTAAGGAAATTGCAATCAATCAAGCCTAATTAATTTAATACCCTACACTCTTAGGACTCATTTTAACGTATTCTTCAATTGGATTTTCGCCTCCATCCATAAGAATTGTATGCCGCGCAACAATTAAAGCCAGTTGACTATTTATAGCATCATGGACATGTTGATTAGGCGCTAGAGCAACAGACTCTCTATGTTGATTTATCGAACAAAAGTTTACTCACTGATGAAGATTATTTTCAACTGGGTAGTTAGGTTAGGTTATGTTAGATTTGGGACCAAATGTGAAAGACAATGCCCTCTTGGGACAGCGGGCCTAAATCGTTGCAATACATCTGTAATACAATTAATAATCAAACCGGGTATCAAGCATTCCTTAAAATAAGCTAACTTAAATCAAAAAAAAAAATGTATTTTATTTTGAAGGGTTCAGACAAGGATGACAGAATCAAATGGGAGATAAAAACCTGCGTCTCTTCATGGCAAGAACGAGGCACTAACACATGAGGTGAAGGGTAATCTATTCTTCCACACTTCACACTTTCTGCAAAAATCATTCGATGGAATATCAAGTCCACGCCTGACAATAGGATAATGGTCCGTGAGAATCACAACTCAACAATGGATGACCATACGACATAAGGAAAGAAGTTAATCTACTTATCCACACAAGTTCAGCTGAGTTTTCTATGTGTTTAACTGAGTTAACAGAAATAAATATGCCGTGTAACATGCCGGATATCCCCATGCCTTCTAACCCACAGAAGAGTTACTTTAGAATGCTGTCAAATTTTACTGAGTATTTTAGGCATTCATGAACGGTCTAGTCGTAGGAGTTAATCAAGAGATTTTTACTGAAACTACCACCATCCAACCACCAAGACTTCCGCCTGGAAGTAGTTACGTCATATGGCACTCGGTGGTCACAGAAGTAACTCTAAATATGATATTGTATAGTCTGGAGACGTAATGGGCCGTATTTTTCCATTGATGTGTTTTATGAAACCCAAAGAACCGAAAACCATTCAAAATTTTAAATTATTTAGCTCCGTAATTAGGTCATAGATGGAATAGATTTTACTTTTTGAATGATTAAAAAGCAAATGAATTAAAATATTCCTTTTATTATAATTTAAAAAGTGAAATGCATACTTTAAGGCAAATTTAATAATAAAATAGTAACGGAAACATATTTTTTAAATTTTATTATGTATGCTGGGCCACCTTTTATGTGTTATAAACAGTTAAAGAAGAATATTTGGTTCAAATAACTTCAGGCTTATGCAAAGGTCAACAGGCCAGCACTACATACGTTTTGTAAATTCATTTATATATAAATTTAATTTTTTTTATTATTGTTATTGCTTTTAAAACTATTTCACTTAAGTTTGGAACATAAGAATAAACACTTACCTTTTAAAAACATTATAAGCAGGAAATTTTAACCTACAAACCTAAATTCCCTAAATTTCCACATATATCGGCATCTGGCAACACTTTCTTTTTAAATCATAACAACAAATAAAACATGATACTTAAGCAACATAAACATGTTTGGTTTTGCATGCATTACGATTCATTTCCAAACACTTGCACTTTTGTTGTTTTTGCAAACACACGCGACGAACAACAACAATTACATGCACATAGCGCGACGCCATTTAATACGAAAGAAAAAAATTTTTTCTTTTACAATTTTATAGGCACTTGTTAATTTTTAGTAACAAACATTTAAAACTTTAAATTATTGATAAACTTGATGTTTCAGCAATAGATTTATATAAATTTTATAAATAACAACATATTTCACTAGAAAATTAACAATTTTATGATATTAAATACACGAAAACCAGCAGACGCTAAGAAAAGATGCTAGAATTTCTAAAGACCACGAACAACTAACGGCGGCAAACAAAAGGAAAAGTGTAGTTTGAGTAAAGTAAAGAGAGCAAGAAAGCCAATAGAGCATTTTACTAACAAAGTAACAACAACAAGTGGGCACGTAGTACATATGTATATACGTGTGAATATGTGCTTATGCACATACATAATTGGTAATCACAACATGGGAATACAAACAAACATTAATTATTTGGCAGAGACATATGTATTTATTTACAAAACGCTTAAATATGTAATAACTTTTAAACACTTTGCGCTGTTGTTTACAGAATAATAAAATAAATGTTTTTTAATAAGCAAAACATATTTAACACTTACCTTTGATTTATCACAATAACAGATAATATTTCTTTTAAACTTGTACATAATAATTAATTTTCTTTATAAAACAAAACAAATTTCTTAATCACTTTGGAACTATTTTAAGCATAATTAACAAAGGGTATTGGAACTGTAAGATCGTGTTCAGTTCTGCTCTATTTACAAAAAACTTGTTACCACTTGCAGTTGTTGTTGTTGTTGTGTTTGTTTACAAGCTTTTGGTTGCGCTAAATGCAAAGGCACAAACAACAATTATAACGTTTCACGCAGACAGTGTTACCGTTACGCATTTTGTAAGCTAATGCACAATTCGTTGTTTAGTAACTTTTAAATATTAAGCAAATTAACTTTATTGACGGTATTTAATGATGTTTATCTTAAAAAGTACAGCGAAAGCTATAGTTATACGATTACCGGATAGTATTATAAACTGTATTATTGATGAAACTGCTTGAAAAATAAACGTAAACAAAACTGTAGGGGATTTCAAATAGTACTTTAATTGCACAAGGGTAACACCGCAAAGAACGACGCAAGCGACTGATGGAGTTTTTTTTTATTACTTCGTTGTAAATTACTTTTATACAATATTCACATTATTTTGAATAAATTTCGAAGTATTTTGTTATAAAACTTAACGTTTATTAACGTAATTTCGATAATTAAAAATGTAAAATGCTTTAACACACAAGAACCGGCGCGTACCGTTAACAATTAAAGTAAAACTAAAACAGCAATTAGGTAGCACTTAACATAATGACAGAAGGCCAAACAACAACAAATTTTGGAGGGAAGTTCAGAGTTGGTGTTATATAGGAACATTATTATCATTTGTAAAAACTACAACAAAATCTGAAGAGAAACTATAATTCATGGCATAATACAATTTTAAAAACATATTTTGCTGCATTCGACAGTCTTCAAAGCTTAAAAGCTTGGTTTGTTTAACGTTTAATACTATAAAAATAGTCTACGTAATTGTTTGTTGGGTTGCTTTAAATACAACTCTTGATATTCTAAATCTTTGGCCTTTCAAATACAGCTCTGTTTTCATAATGTTTGACAGTTTACCCATACAACAACAAAACACACATACACGCGCTTTGTCAAAGAAACGACGAAGAAAGAAATTTTTTTGCACCAACTCAAGCAAGAAAAATTTACGTTATTTGCGCTTGTGTTTATTGCAATTTTATTTAAAACTGTTCATATTTCATAAATAAATAAACAAAATATAATAAAAAACAATGCCTAAACCAAGAGGTGGACAACGCCAGCAATATAATAGCGGTGGTAGTGGCAGTAGTGGTTCACGTTTTCAAGCCTTGAACGACTATCAAAATGGTGGGATTTTTATTGCGAAATACAATTTTTCTCGGTTTCTGTTTCTCTTATTTTTCTTTAAACACGAACTGTTTATATAAATATTATGTTTATTTATTTTCTTTTAATATTTAACAATAAATTTTCCTATAGAACATGATGACAGAGACAATGGTGGCCGTAAGAAGGAACGCAATACTACTAGAAGAGTTAGTTTTAAGCCTTCGGCTTTGCAAAACAAGGGCGGCATCAAATCACGTCTGGCAGAGATGGCCGTACGTACAAGATTGGAAGATGATGAAGATATGGATGGTTTGGTTACAAATACAGGGGTAATATATTAATTTATAGGATCGTTGTATAGTATTTGTAATGTCTGTTGTGCATTTTTTAGTATGAAGATCGTGGTGTTAGCCGTAGAAAAGGCTCACCCATACCCAAAGGCAAATTTGGTCAATCACGTAAATTAGCACCTAGTCAATTTGGATGGTATCAAGTGTCGGTAAGTCAAATTACATTAATTTATTGTAAATAATTACTTTCGTCTAACTGTAAAAGGATAATGACTTAAACTCTTAAATCTGATGTAATTACTATAAAAATAATTTATTTGTTTAATGCCTTAAAATCGTATTCATTATTCTTAAAAAGTTTTCTAAGTAAAATTAAAGAAAATCTTTGCTTTTTTGGTTGAAGACATCTTTTTCCAAACAAGCATTTAAGAGTAATAGACTAGCTATTTTCGTGAAAAGTCACTTAAGAAGCGTTTTATGTTTAAAACTATCAATTTATACCGATTTCGCAATTGGTTACAATTCGTTATTGACTCATATAGACTGTGTTGTCTTATTAAAAAGTTTTTTTTCTTCAAAAATATCTGACTTATTGAAATAGTCTTATTCAGTAGTCGATTTTTTAGAAAACCTTTAAGTTCAAATCCTTTTTTCCTGTCGACAAATATAAACAGAATAACATGCCTTTTAAAGCCAGTATCTCGTTTTAACTGCTATGAGATTTATTTGATGGACTCTGGTTAGGTTTAGCGTAAGCTTGGTTCTAGATTTACCCATAGCGGGCCAGTTTTGTTTGGACATCTAAACAAGAGTGTTAAATTATTGACAAAGTAGTTATAATCAACCAGTCTATAGGCTTTCAAATGTTGTTAAAATTTCTTTAATTTAAATAGAATTATACAAAAGGACTTGCCTGCCTGCGTTTAGCTACTGATCCAAATTTTCCTTTTCTTTAAATCGTATGCAATTTTCATTGTCGTTCAATTTTCATACGCGATAATTTGTATTCTTAGATCGATGGTTAGTTAGCTTCATTACAAATTTTTTCCTTAGTCAGCTACGCTTATTATTCTACTTCCAATTTTCTGTTTAAAATAAAGTTTTAATATTTAAACGGGGATTTTTCTTATTAGAAGCTTTCGAAAGTGATGTGCTCTTACACTATTTATCATGGCAAAAATCTCATTTGTTAATAATTATATTTACAACATTATTAAACAGATGCAAATACGATTTTTTTGTACAATTCAGAAAAAAAGATAACAATATTTGTTGTTGAATATATGTACCTTTTAACCGACCGCTTGCAGCCTATGATTAGTGTTGGCAATAAAATTCTAATATTCCAGTTGTTTACGTTCTGGCTGGCAATCGTTTCTTTTTTGCCTTTTTTGTTAATTTTATTTTGTAGGCGAAAGAACGTAAAATGTATATAAATTGGAATAATTTGCTTTAATTAAGTGTTGATAGAGATTATTATTATTAATTTGCTATGGCGGTTTTTTTTTCTGTAGTATTTTACGAATTGCTTTGCAGAGGATTAGTAATCTATGAATTAATATTTGCATATCGTGTATATGGTTTATGTTTGTTTCTTTTTTTTTTTTTTTTGTTTAAGGAAAATTAAAAGGGTTTTATTAAAATTAGTGTTTTTATGGCTTTATTGTTCGTTATTGGCAGTGTGTGTTACTTTTGATCATTCGTAATAACATTTATTAGATAAAAACTCTTGATTTTTTTTTTTGTTTATAAAAGCTTAGTGTATTTTTGTTAATACCATAAAGTTTTCTTTATTAACTTTCCACGTTGTTCATGCTTATATGTATGTACAATATTGTAATGCATTACATTTGTATGGGTGAAATGGAAATACCAATATGTATTGTTTTTATTACATCTAGCAGCGTAAATAGTAAAACAATTCAAATCGTATTTTACCTCAACAGACAACAAATCGTTTAGCTTCTAACGCGTCAGCATCTTTTAAATATTTATTGGCATTTTGTTTAACAATTTTCTCTCCATTTAACGCGTCTCTTTGATTTTTCTAATTAAAATCTTGTCATTTTATATGATATCATTACTTTCGTGTACAAGTCTGTTTCTTTTTTTAACAAAATGTCATAAAGATTAAACCTTTTAATAAAACAAAATACGTCTAAATAATCTTATAATCAAAGTGTGTGTACATATGTATATTGTGTGCATAAATTTTGTTTTATTTTTCAATATAACGTTGATATTTAGAGATAAAATTTCAATTGGTTTTTGGTGTAAACTTTTTCTTTAAGAAAACTGAAAACACATTTCAACTCAGCTAACAACAAGGTGAAGTTCGTCGCTCTAGGCGGTTAGAGAGAAAAAAAAATAGAAAAAATTTCAAGTGTTTTGTAAAATAAAAAAAAGTAGAAACTTTAAACGGTCGGTCATAAAAAACAACAAATTTAAATGAAAACATTTTAACGGTTCAGAAATAGTTTTCGAAAAATATAAATTAAATAATTAATTTTACTAAATTTCTACAATACATAAAAAAATGCTTGTGTATAGTAGCAAGAAATTTACAAATAAAAAAAATCAAGTAAAATTCATTAATATGCACATAAGCGTATATAATTTGTATATTGTGTTTATTAGTAATTTTTAAACATTTAAAAGCGTGCTCAAGTATAAATTTTAATTCATTTTATGGTACCTTTATAAAAGTGTTCAATTATTATTCAAAATCTCACAAAAATTAGAATTTAGAGTGACATTTTTTAGGCGACGATAAGATTTATTTAAAGATTGTTGGCTATAGCAAATTTATTATTCGATTTTGGAACAATTTTGCTTTACTAACATTGATTTCTACATACAAGTCAAATATTTCAATGATATTGCGGCATCTTGCCTATTATCAAGAATCTGAATAATTTCAACGTATAATGCGAGATGTGGTCTTTATAGACATTCAAAGTCTACATAAGTTTTCAAGTCGTCTTCGCTGCTCTCAAAAAATTCTCCACAAACAAAATTTTGGCATATTATTTAAACAGAACCAAGTTAAAAGAAGAAGAAATTCCTTAAACTGATAATATTTGGTCTATGGCCAAGCAACACTAATCAAACCCGCCATACGCATGTTTGAAAATATTTATTAAAGCAATGAAAAGTTGCAAACGCACTTTTGCAAGCTGATTTTTTAGTCTGCAGGTATGCGATAAAGCTTAACTAATGTATAGTTTAGGAAGGTACGATAATAATACTTTAGTAGCGCGTTTAAAAGTACATCCGTCCTTATAGGATTTATGGAATCAAGATTATTTTGTTTATTAAATTTGATTTGGAAAAGTTTCTATTTGCGGCATTTATTTTATCACTAAAAATAGAAGTTTTTGCAAACTTTTCCTTATCTAAACATTATGTCTAAAAGAACTGATCGTTTGCTATTCAATACAATGTTCTCTTAAATCATTCTCAAAATGTTTATGATATTTATTGGGAAATTTTTAATCGATGATTAGATTTTGTTTTAGAAAGCAGACATGAAATCGAAAATTATGTCTACAACATGGTGTGATAATTTGTTTTAATCTTTCGTCTACTATTGACCATGAACAATTCTTATACTTTTGTGAGATTTTGAAAACATTTTTTTTTATTTCTACAAAACACATGAAATTTTTTTTAATTTTTTATTTAAATTAAGAACAATTCTTGTTTAACTAAAATTTTTTGTGTTAAAAAACAGTTTTGCGAATTATAAAGTGGTTCCAACATGTCAAATTAACTACGGGTTTTAATGCAACACCTATTGGCTTAAATATTCTTTGGAAAAGCTTACACTTCAACATCCTTTAACTACGTCGTTTTAAACCGCATAGAAAATCAAACACAAATATGGCACAATTTGGCGCTTGGGACTACGTTATCCTAGCCATTGTCTTGATAATATCAGCGGGCATTGGTGTTTACTATCGCCTAACCGGAGGAAAACAGAGGACAACAAAGGAATATTTGTTAGCTGATCGTGGCATGGGCATTACACCGGTAGCCTTTAGTTTAACAGCCAGTTTAATGTCTGCCGTTACAATATTGGGTGTATCATCTGAGAATTATCAATATGGCACACAATTTGTACTTATTAATATAGCCTATGTGTTAGCCACACCATTTGCTGCCTATTTAATATTGCCTGTCTTCTATCGCCTTAAGACGGCCAGTGTTTACGAATATTTGGAGCAAAGATTTGGTTATGCTACCAGACTGTATGCATCTTTGGCTTTTACTGTACAGACCACTTTATATATGGGTATAGTATTGTATGCTCCTGCTTTGGCTTTGGAAGCGGTTACCGGCCTAAATATAGTCTTTTCCATTTTAATTGTTGGTGTGGTGTGCACGTTCTACTCTACTTTAGGCGGCATGAAAGCTGTCTTGGTTACTGATATTTTCCAATCCGTTTTAATGTTTGTTTCAATATTTGCTGTAATCGTATGTGCTGGCATCAAGGCTGGAGGCCTTTCAGATATATGGGAGACTGCAAGAGAAGGTGGACGTTTGGAATTTTTCAACTTTAGTGTGGATCCCACCCATCGACACACTTTCTTTACCCAAATTATAGGCGGTTTAGGTGTTTATTTGTCATTGTATGGCGTAAATCAAGTGCAAGTTCAACGTTTGCTATCAGTAAAGTCCTTGAAAGCCTCAGCTAATTCTTTGTGGTGGAGTTTGCCGGTATTAATATGCTTGAGTTTTACCACTTGCTTCTCGGGCTTGTGCATATATTATTACTATAAAGACTGTGATCCTTTGCTAGAAGGACGCATTAATTCCAGAGATCAACTTATGCCTCTATTTGTGGTAGACACTATGGGCCATATACCTGGCCTTTCGGGACTTTTTGTATCCGGTATTTTCTCAGGCAGTTTGTCTTCAATTTCTTCAGCCATATCGTCATTGTCTGCGGTAACTATGGAGGATTATATTAAGCCTTGGGTGGCTTATCGCAATAAAAAAGATCTTAGCGATGCCAGAAGCACATTTTATTCCAAAGTATTGAATCTTATTTATGGAGCCCTCTGTTTGGGTATAGCATTCTTAGCTGGTTCTATAGGAGGTCTTTTGCAAGCTGCTCTTTCCATATTTGGCATAGTTGGTGGACCATTACTGGGTCTGTTTACTCTGGGCATGTACATCAAGTTAGCCAATCAAAAAGGTGTCATGACAAGTTTAACCATAGGTCTAGCCTTATCCTTTTGGATAGGTTTTGGTACACCCAAACCACCCATACCTTTGCTACCCTTGGAAACTTCAGGCTGTCCAGCGACACCCAATACACATATAACAGAAATTTTTACCTCAACTATGCTTGCTGTCACCGCCAAAGCTGAAGAAGAAACTCATTATTTCTATTTGTATCGCATTTCGTACATGTGGTATGCTGTTATTGGTTTCCTAGTGACCTTTATATTGGGCATAGTATTCTCTTGGATTTTTGAAAAACTTGGCTGGGACCTAAATGATGCTTTATACACTGATGAAACTCGTACCCAAATCAAATGCGATCTGTTTGTGCCACCGATTGCTAACCGTATGCGTAAGAAACAAATGCCTTTGGTTGTGGTGACCGCTACAAGTTCCGAAATCGGCAATAATAACTCGAGAACACCTAGTTTTGTGGAAGAAGAAAATGGTGCTCCCGGTTTAACAAAATCCCATACAAACACTACCGAACTAAGTGTAGTATCAGCGGCAGAATCAAAAGAAAAATTAGATGAAAACAATGCCTGCAATAGAAACGGTATGGACATAATACCAGAAGAAGTTGTGAAAAAGGCAGAATAAAAGCATCATTTTAGTTGAATTATAGAAAAGAAACAAACTAGAATTCATTTTTCTTTGTTTTTTTTTTTTTTTTTTTAAGATTAAATAGAATTTATTTACACACACACAAAGTATTTTAAATATTTGCTAAAGAAATCTTTTTCTCATTTTTTAAATGTAATTTTTTTAAATCTTAAAATATAATTTTAAAATATTGTATGTATAATTAAAGAAGAATTTCATTTAAATATCTTTTTGGTAATTTGTTAGAAACACGAATTTAATTTTGGATTTTTTATTATTATCTCCCAACCATTGTCCATATAAATAACTTCCGATATACTATGTTCTACACTACTCTCTTTACTTTCTCGAAATACTTCCACATCTGCTGCGATTTCTTTTGTTTTATCCGTTGACATTTGATTTTCCAATTTTACGGTAATCTTTTCATTTTCTATCATAAACTCTTTGGGACCCTGATCGACTAATTCAGCCCAATTGATATTACGTGACCATAAATCCATTATAACACTACTATTTATAGCACGGCCGTTTACTAAATACCATCGAGTGTGTAGATTTAATAAGAAAAGCGTTGTTATCGAGACAAGATATTTATTAGAAACCATTGTATGCTTGTTTACTTCCTTTATCACATTCGTTTAATTTAATACTGTCACTACATTTCACTTATAAAGATAAATTGACTCTGTGGTTTTTTTTATTCTTTTTCTTTTTGTGGAATTTATCTGTAAGAGATTAAAAGAGCAATAAGCCTTGTGGCGAAGATATTCAATAAGAGAAATACTTTTTTTTTTTTAATTCATTGCAATTTGTCTGTGTAAAATATGCCAAGTACTACTTTTATTTCTTGATATTTACATTAATATTAAGACGCACTATTTTTAATTTCTCTACTACTCAGATTTATCTTGATTTTTTTTTATTTTTATGCTTTAGAAGATTATTGAGATGTTCTTAGTTTATTCTGTGTATATAGTGCAGAGCTTTTAAATTGGGTATCTTGAAAACAAGGTCCTTTACGTATAGAATTTGAATTTATAAACAGAATTTCAATTGTTCTACTGCTTTTATTATTTATTTCAAGAATTATTTTGGCGTTCATATGTTTCATATATAAGTTCAAGCCCAAATATAATCAAAAATGAAGTGTCTATGCAAAAAAAAAATCACGTTTAAGTCACGTTTAATCCTTTTAGAAGTTCTGAGAAAATATGTCCTGAGAGTATCTATTCTAGAATCATTCTTTGCCTACAGACTGTAGCTGTACAATTGCAGAGAGCATGAAGAATAGTCTCATTCTTCTACACATCATTGCAGTCCCTACAAGAGTCCTGATATAGATCGTTCCGCATGAGTACCTATACAATAATAAATTTATGAATTCTTTATGTGATGGGTTATAGCACAAGTACATCCGCTGTCCCACCTAGATTTCGCTATTTTTAGTAGAGCGAAATGCATTCCAGTCTTTACCGAAGGTTTCATTTATTGTCTGCGTGACTAGTCTCTAGTAAGAGTAAGGATTAGAATATCTCGCTATTTTGTTACGTGTAAAAAGCTTTTAAGGCTTCCAGGTCTACTAAACTATCTGTAAAGATAGTCATAATACCATAGCCAGTTAACTGTGCCCTATAATTTAAATTGCCTTTTGATTTAGGTTCATGTTTGGAGAACAGTCTGTGCCTTGTCGCACTCGGGCGAAGAAAAGAGATCATAATAGATCCTCAGCGACAGGAAGAAGCACACCCCACAGTACTCTAAGACTGTGTTTTTTTGTGTGTGTAATAAAGATTTTTTTTCTTCCTCGCAAAAAGATAATTTTTTTTAGTTTGCAAACAACATAAAATCTTTATTTTAATAAAATACGATTTTATTATATGGCTTAGCTTTTTATTATAAAGTTTATGATTTAATTTATATGCCTACTAATTTAGAGGCGGTAAGATTTTTAAGAACTTCTAATGTTTACATAATAAAAATTAATGCCATTTAATAAAAATTAAAATATGGATCATGAAATTAGAAAATTATCTTATATTTGAATATGCCGCCTTGGAAAAATATTTTCAATTTTAATGAAGGAAATTTTTATGCTTAATATGTTGTAAAATATTGTTATTTTAAATTAACAAAATTAATTGATTCGCATGGCTATTGTTATAATTAGAAAATTGTTTAAATAATAGCTTAAAATAATTTGTTTTTAATAGAAATTATCGTATGACAAATAAAATAGCTGGTGGGGCTATAATTAATATTTTGTTTACTTAATTTTTTTTTATACACAATATATCAAATACCAATAAACACTTTAAAAATCAAAATGTGTCAAATTAAAGAATAAGAATTTATTTTATTTGTTTGTGTACAAATAAATTGGGTTTTCAATAGCTTTTTTTTTATAACTCGTGTGTTTTTTCTCCCTTCCCTGTGTTATCAGTTCAAAATTGTCTTTACTTTTGTTTAATTTAGTTTTTTTTCTTTTTTTTTATAATAACAATTGTGTATTGCATTATCTACTTTACTAAATGGGCCGACACACACATGTATTTATTATTGTTACACATACAACAGGGAAATAATTTTTTTAATTTTTTTTTTCTTAATTTCTTCTTTTTTATTATCATTATTATTTCAATTAATAGTTACAAAATTATCATTCGTGTACGGTTGATCTGTTTGCATTTCATAGAAATTTTGTTCTTTAGCCCATTGCCAAAAGGCCAATAACTTGCTGAGTTCGGTGTAGGTTAACGTATGCCGATTTTCTTCCTCAATAGGCAACTCAGCCGTTTGGCTTAACTTATCCGAACCAATATAATTGACAATCTGTTGCAATGATGAGGGTACTTTAATTTCAGAGGGTTTAACAATACTAATCATATTATTATTGTCTAATGGAGATAGTGTTGCTACTCCCAGCTCGGTCAAATGATTTCCACTTAAATCACTATTGTAGTCATCATTGTAATCTTGCTGCGTAGTAGGCAATACATAAGCTTTGCTTTGTGAAATGGCGTAGAATTCAAGTAAAATTATCAATTCCAATATGAAATACATTTTCTTTTTTCAATTGTGGCCGAACGTTTATTTTACAAATAAAAGTTTTGTTTGATCTTTAGTTCACAGCAGCTTTGTCTCAACTAAAATAAAGATGCCTGCCTGGGTTTTAATCTTTTTTCGTCAAAATTATATTCGTTTTTCGCTTTTAATTTTCTTTGTCTTTGTTTTTATTTGTCACAAACACACACAATATTCTTAAAGGCAAAAGCAAAAAAAGAAGAAAAGTGGATTCTTTGGGTGGCTTGCAGTTCTAAGAAAAGTTCAAAGGAAATGAATGTGATAAATTGTCATACTACACTTAAAATGAATCTTTATAACGAGAGCTTATCCATAAGGAAATTTTAAACTTTTTAAATACAAACTAAAGATGTTCGTTTTATAGAATATATGAAACACATTTTTATTTTATTTTGTTTTATGGCTACTAAATGGCAACTTTATTTCGAAAATATAAAATTAAAAATTGTCTTCATCTCGATAATTCGTTTCGTTTTAATTTTGTTTATCTTTGGTTTATTAGTTATTTGTTTTATAAACTCTTTTTCATTTAATAAAATAATATTTATAAAAAAAAGTAGGTACGAATAGAAATTTTAAAATTTTTTATGAAATTCAGCTTAAATTCTAAAGAAATACAATTTTTTTTTTAATATCTATCGCTAATTTTCTTCAACATTTCTTGTGATTACTGTTGTTGTTGTTGTATGACTCGCTGATGATGTATAGTGCTGCTTACGAAAAGTACCAGTGCCTGAATCATCACTTGGCTGTGCTATAATCGTTGATGAGGTACTCTGAAAGTGCAAGGGAAAAATAAAGTTTTAATCTTTAGAAAACTTAAGTACAACTAAAAGATCCTCTATTTGTTTATTTAATAAAATTAAAAAGAAGAAAGTCCTAAAAGACTGTTAAGTTACATTTTAAATCGTTAAGGACCAGATGGGTTTTTCATATCCAGGGAGGTATGTCCCTCTGCTGGACTGGTTCAGTATTGGTATGTGGCAAAAGAGAAGGTACTGAAGATTTGATATGATACGTGGTATCATTATCCTGAAATATGACAGATACACTGCCGTGCTTTTAAATAAAGGTAACTCAAGAAAATATAAGTCTTTAATTGCAAGAGTTTAAAATTTTTCGAAGAGAAATAAAAACATAAAAATAGATAGTGCGATGGAGAAATAAAAAAACATACATTGTATCTAGTAAAAGCAATAAAACTGTACATTATCAGCTGTTAATTAAGATATTACATTTTATAATGCCTCCAATAACACTTCACCACATGATAAAATTGCTGTTTGGAAATATGTTCCAATAAAATGAGTAGGGTGCCCTGGTAGTCTAGTGTGTAGTAAGCTAGACTGCGGAGCTTCTGTCCTGTTACACTATAGCGAACATATTGCCAATCAATTAATAATATATGTATGTAATTGTATTGTAACAGTTTATTTCTTTTTTTACACAAAAAATGTATGTAATAGATGAGGTTCTACTTTTCCCATAAGTATTTGCTTATTCGGATCTAAACTTCAATTAAATTTTTCTTAAGTTTTTAATTTCTTTGTTAGTTTTTTATTAATCAAGTTTAAATTATTAATTTGTTTTTTTTATTCAATTAAAATTATTTGAGAACACCTACACCATTATTTGTTTCCGAAGGACTCCATGATTTTTTCTTATCCAAATCCTTAGATCCACAACAACCCATTTTCAATTTTAATTTCACTTTTTTTATATATATGTATGAATATGTATTGTATATAATATTTCTTTTAATATTTTATTTTATATTAATTTTATACGCCCAACGCACTTTTCACTTTTTAAAGCTCTTCAAAGCAACTGAAACAATATTATTTTGTTTTCAAGTAAAACTCTATTCGTTAAAAAAAATAATGAAAAAATATTCTTGCATTTATAACAATTACTTTTGCTGGTTGAAAATAAGAGTGCGCCTTTTTTTAATAATTTTTTTTTTTGTTTTTGTTTTGTTTTAAACAATATGTATGTATGTATGTACTTATATAAAACAAACATATACGTACATATATATTGGCAAAAAAAATTAACGTCTGTATATAGAATGTAGTCATAATATTTTTTATCAGAGTAACACCATTTATTTTAAAGTTAACATTCAAAAAAATATATGAGTAAGAATAGCAAAAAAAAATAATACAATAATAAGTCATATTTTTTATAAAACAATTACGTACCCTCATACACACATGCAACAGGTTACATACTATTGTTTTAACTTGAAGTTGTTGTTTTAGTTTCCTAATATAAAAACAAAAAAAACTAATAATGCTTTCAAATTCTTAACAAGTGTTGATATGAACTTGCCATATCCAATTATTATGTTTGGCATGTTGCCAAAAAAAAAAATCAATTTGATGGAGGTTTTTAAATCAATATTTCATTGATTTTTCATAATTCATTTAGTAAGATATACTTTAAAACTAAAAAGTATTTTAATTTTTATTTACAATTATTGGCTTTTAATTCATAAACACTAAAAGCAGTCTAAGAAGATTAATATTTTGTTATAATGGTCCGAAAATTCTTTTATAGAAAGACTTTATTAAAGTCAAACTTATAAATTTGTTGAATTTAGTTTACTCACAGAATTATTGCCTGTGGATTAAGATGCTTAGTGTTGGATTGCTCTTTTCCATATGATTTCTAGGAGGAAATGTTCTGATGGCACCTTGCCCCATAAGAACTGACGTCGCCTAGATACGAAATGGTTTCTCCAAATCACATTGATCATCAAAAAAGCCTTTTTTCCGGATGAATCAATTTTGGGTTCTCCGAGCCTTATATGCGACAATCAATGGCAAAGCGAATGAGGTTTGATGTGAACACTATATGGACAGAGGTGTAAATCCATAAGAACTACAATATATAGTCTTAGATGAATGGAATGATGCACAGGCTTGGTTTGTTTCACCACTTCTGTTGTAAATTTTAACTATACGCGTTCTTCTGGTGTTAAATGGTCCATTTTCGTTTTTCGAATCCATAAACCTTTCACTAAATAAATGGCATTTCGTGTGAAAGATATTTAACAGTTGACAGCCTTGTCATGCTGGTTTCTATTACAGTGTATATATACCCATATCTTGTCCACTCTTGTATACCTTTCCAATGAGAAGAGGTCACTTGCTCTATATACCTGCATACACCAGTTATGAAATAGTATCGAGCACGCCAGTGATGAAAAGACTTTAAGAAACATTGGTCATTCTTGTTTAATAGAAACGATCAGTTGATAAATTTTGTTCAACATTTTTCCTGTCACTCTGTTTACATACATACATACATATATCAGTTATTGTCTTCATTATCAGTTATAGTGCATATAATAGGTATAATAAACATCTTACTACGCATACACTTAAGTTTTGTTATTTACCAAGTCAATATTTGTTTATATTAATCATCCGTTAATAGAAAACAAAGTTTAATGCTTCAGTAGATTTTTTATTTTAATAATTCACATTGTTTCGTAGGTCGATTCATTTTTTTTTTTTTGTTTTTTTGCAATTTTACTTAAATGTTGTTTTAAAAAATTTAAGTATTGTAATTGTTTTTTTTTTGTACAAAATTCACAAAAAATTATTTCAGGGTCAGTAATAAAATAATGTTCTTTGTAAAAATGACGTTGTTATCAGTAAATTGTTATAATAAAAAAAAAGAAATACAGTAGTTAACAATGGAAGTAATACGTTCCTGCACGTAAGATTGCAAAACAAAGCTGCAGTTGCTGGCTGATGGCTATACATGAATTTACACTTTCACCTGGTACATAAGATTTTAATCTCACTTTTTTTTTACACTTAAGAAATAAGTTATCTTGGCAATTAATTTCTTTTTTTATTATTGTTTACTTGTACTTATATTTATTGCATATGCTGTATGTACATATCTTGTGTTATTATTATTTATTAATTATGTTGTTGATTTTATTTACCTTAACATGTGTTTAAAAAATGTTATTCCACTTTATCAGCCATATTTTTGAATATCGCTGCTGACGTATCCTCAAAACGATTACTTTCGAACATATTTAAATTCAAATCTATTTTTGGCAAACTATCGCTCTCCATAGAATTAGAGCGTGAAACGCGAGAGGTAGCTTTCGGTTGTATGTCAATAACGGCAACAGAAAATGGATTTTGCTAGAAGAATTATTAAAAAAAACAGTTTCTTTTTTTTAATCGAAAACTTTTAAATTGTTGTTCTTTACTTGTGCAGGTAATTCCACATTCGTTGGGCACTCCGTAGTAACTGTGGTTTCTTGAGATTTACAACAGCAATAGATCGCTTTAATATGCATTTTCTTGTTTACAAATTAAACTTTCAATCACTGTTAATATTTGTCTTTCTTTATGGTGCTGTTTGTTGAGCTTCTAATTGGCAAATGCTTGAAAATCTATATCAATATTAATAATACTTATTATTATTATCGTTTAACAATATCTAACTAACCAACCAACCAACAACCTCTTGTATTCTATGCTATTTATTAATTTTTATTATTTAACATGATAATAATGAACAGAAAAACAGACTTATTATTCATATTTTGTAATAATATCTGAAGCCGTTTTCTTCTTTTATTGGCTTAAATTAAACTCTTTTAAAATTTTATAATTTGCGGTTTGTTTGTATTTGATTGGTTTTATTACAAATACAAATACAATATAAAGTATGTATTACAAATAATTTGTTCTTTTTCTTTTCATTTTAGATACAATCTGGCCAACGCTATTCTAAAGATGATGTTATACGCGCTATTTTAAGCGCCATATCACCGGACATTTTCATACCGCACTATTGGCGCACGGAAAAGAATTGTGTTGTATTTTTTGTTGACGACTATGCCATAGCACAACGTTTACAGCAAATTGAACGCAGTGTTCAAATGTCCGATGGCTATCGTTTGTTTATACGTGTTAGAGCCAGCTGCCCTATTGTTTCGGTGGATGAGGAATTTAAGGAAAAAATGAAATTGGTTATGGCCAAAAGATATAATCCTCATACTAAAGCATTGGATTTAACTAAATTCCATGCTGATCCTGATTTTCGTAATATGTTTGTCGGCCTGTTTCGTACGCCTGTAATGTCTGCTGCATTAGATATCATACAAAAGAATATACCCGATTTGGAGGCTTTGAATTTAAATGAAAACAATATAACCTACATGGAGAGCTTCAAAAATGTCGAACAAAGACTGCCCCACTTGAAAATTTTATATTTGGCTAATAATAGTGTAAGTAATCAGTCTCTTAATACCATTTCATAACATGGAAATGAATCTTTTCTTTATGATGTATGTATTTCTAGATACCTTCTTTGGCCAATATGCTGGTTTTACGTAATGTCCCCATTGTGGAGTTGGTTTTGAAAAACAATCCCTTGCGTCAACGCTATAAAGATCATTCTCTTTATGTCAGGTATCAAAATGTGTTTAAAACTTGAATTATCTTTTTAATGTTTATCATCATGTTTAATTGATAATATAATTAATGAATTCTTTCTCTATATACACATACATACAAGTAGTTGAAAAAGGAAATTATAAAGTTTCCGAGATGTGTGTGTTGTGTAAAGGAAAAATAAACATCATCAGTTTTTCTTTTGTTAATGGCAGTTTAAAAACAACAAAACTGTTGAAGAGTGGATAAAAGAAAAGAAAACAACTGGTGAACGAAAGAAAATAATTAAATATAATTAAAGAATAATTTATAATTAATATGTAGTCTTAGCAAGAAGTCACAAAGACAAAATATATAGCATTGAATAGAATTTGTATTAAGAAAACTTCGTTAGAAAGAAAGTCGGCTTTAAAATTCTGTTCACTTTAATATACTACTGTATACAACAAAACTTATTAAATGTTCTACTTACTTTGTTTTGTAGACAAGTGGAATGAAAATTCGTAAAGTTTTAAAGTAAACAAATGATAGTTGGAAAAGCTAAACAATATAATTTTTCACTGGCGAAAGTCAAAACAAAGTCTTGGAATAGTTATGCAAAATTTTTGTGAAATACTATTTAGAAAGCAAATACATTTTGTAAGAAGTTCTTTAATTAATTAAATTAAAAATAGAGGAATTTATTGAAATACCTTTTTATAAAAAGCTTAAAGGGTTTATAAAAAGAGAAGAAAAATAATTAAAAAATTAAAAAAAAATATTCGAAAGAAATAAAAAAGAAAAACAGAAATTATAGAAATATATAAGAAAAGAAAACAAAAAAAAAAAAGAAATGAAAGAAAACAAAGAACGGCAATCAGCTTTTCCGGAATTAGTAATAAAATTTAAAATATTTATTTTTGTTACCAATTTACAACTTTATGGCGGTTTTGCTTTTCTATTATCATAACTTAAAAGTAAAGGTTTTCAAAGAAAACCTTTTATAACTATTTATAAAACTAACTAGAAAGGACTCTAGTTGTCATCGTCAGCCTTATAAAACATTAAACGCTTAAAGCTTTTCTTAAACTTTGAAAAGACAATGCCGCCATCATTATCATGACCGGAGCATATAGTTAAGGGGTATACACACACAGTGGTGCTATACCATATGCCCGTTAGTCTGATCTTAAGGCATTTGTCATTTGTGTGCGACGAAACAAAAGCTTAATTAAAAAGCGTACAAGGCTTAACACATGAAATATTTACAAATATTTAAAGAAATTTTTGAAATAAATTAATAACTAAGCCTCAAAGGTATTTATGGTGTTGCAATTCGAAGCTGCTTGTAACCAGTATTTGATATAAAACATCAAAACCTTAAGGTTTATGTAATAATAAAACAATTAAACTAATAATATAACTTATAAAAAATATAAATGAATAAAGAAATCAACAAATATATGTAAAAAAAAAAGAATATAATTTAATAGAAAATAGGAAGAAAAAAAATTGCCATAGCGAAGTTGGTTTAAAGAAATTGGTTATTAAAAATATTATTTATTAGATAGCGTATAATACGCTTTAAAAGTTTATTGCCGTTCTTTAAAAAAAAATGAAGAAATAAGAAAAAAAATTAAGTAATAGAATGAAAAAAAAAACTTGAAAAATAAAAAAAAAATAAAAAAGTTAAAATAATTCAAAAATAAAAGAAAACAACAGTAATTAAAAAATGATTAAAAAGCAAATATTATTAATACAATTTATCCTTGCTTTTAAAAATTTTTTTATTTATGGCTTTGATTTAAACAGCCGAGCATATTATTGGCAAATAATGAAATTGCAAGTGGATGGAAACACTTTTTTTAGTTTCCATATTTTTGTTTTTAATTACTTTTGTTTTCTTTTATCAAACCATACATAAATCTTTTTAGCTTTATTTGTAATTTAAAAAACGTAATGGCTATGGAGTATTAAAATTAGCCTCAAACAAAATTTATTTGCCTTTTCAATAGAAGAAAATTTCTTTAAGAATACATTTTTAACAAAAATTCGATAAATTGAAAATATTTAAGAATTAATTTGTTTTCTTGTATTTATTAGATATAATAATTTTATATATTTTAAAATTAACTAAACATAAAAAAGCATAACCAAGATTTAATGGAGACCGTAACCGAATTTAAAAAAGCCTGATTAAAAATTGTTCAATATTAAGTTCAATACCAGAATACAATTTTATTAGTGAATCAAGAATACAGTTTTTACATAAGTCTTAACGATTAGGGAACACAGTGTCATTAGACAGACACCATAATCGTATTCTAATTTACTATGCAGACTTCAATTTATAACTGTTTACATCCAGCAGTGTAACAAACCGATATCATTCCACAAATGACAAGCATTATAATAATAAAAAAGTTTATTATTATTATTATGCATCTCCCTAATATGTTTGCTCTCTGCTCTTTCTTTTACATTTTGTGTACCCATTATTTTGAGTAAATGTATACATAATTTAAAGCGTACAAGTTTTGTAATATTTAAGAAACTTCAATATTACAGCATTTAAAGCTCTGTAAACCTGTGACTTAATTTAATTAAATTCGTATTTATAATTTCCACTACTATATTACGGAGCTATTATGAATAGCAAGCGAAGAGCAGTTGCTTAGATAGTAGTCGATTAAACAAACGAAATTTCAGAGAAATGGTGAAAATTTACTTCTCAATTGAAATTCGTTTGCTATTCATAATCTATCCATAAATATAATTAAATAATCTAAAAAACTGTATCTAATTTATTTTTATTATATTTCCTCCATTTATTATTGTTGTTGTTGTTCTATTATATGAAATCGTAAATATGTATCCCTCGCAAAAAAAAAAAACAATTTTATACCATATCTAATTCACAGCGAAGTACGACGCAAATTTCCCAAAATTGTTAAATTGGTAAGTTAGTGTTGTTAGTGTAGTTAGTTTAAAGATGACAATATTAAAATAAATTGCCTTTGAAAAAAAAAAGGATGGCGAAGAACTGGAACCACAAATACTGTTCGATGTCAATGACACTTCAACTTTACCCAAAAGTCAGGCTTCATTTTTATGTGATGCATCAGGTGCTGATATTATACGCCAGTTTCTAGAACAATATTTTATGATTTTCGATAGTGACAATCGTCAGCCTCTATTGGATGCCTATCATGAGCAGGCTATGATGTCAATATCAGTGCCGCCAGCCAGTCAGGCGGGCAGGTAATTTTCAAATACAAGAATTTTATTTGTGTTAATGCATTAAAGTAAATTAAAACCTTTAGATTACATTCGTTTTGGAAGTTTAATCGTAATTTCCGGCGTATAGTCAACAATGAAGATACTTCTAAGATACGCCACTTAAAAGTGGGACGTTTAGCTGTGGTATCCACATTAGCTGAATGGCCTAAGACACAGCATGATCCCCAATCATTTTCGGTGGATTTAACTTTATTTACAGTGAGTTTAAGATTCGATCTATCGATATAAGTAACACATCACTAAATATTTGATTTGCATATTTTCAGCCCAAATTGATTGCATTTACCGTGGCTGGCTTGTTTAAGGAATTTGAATCGAATACTTCGACTAGCGGTGACATACGCTATTTCCAAAGACAATTTGTTATAGTACCCGCTGGTGGTGGCTTTTGCATACGCAACGAAATGATTTTAGTTACAAGTGCTACTGGAGTACAAGCTCGTACATTCCTTAAACCACCACCCTCCATAACAGCTGCCCCCATTGCAACAGCCGCCACACCGCCCGCTACAATTCCCAGCAGTACATTGCAAAATCGCTTGCAAGTAAATCAGCCAACGGTAGGAAATATTTGTTTTTAAAAGAATATCGAGAGTTATTTTAATTTTTATTTAAATAGACCTCTGCAGCGGCAGTTGTTCAACCCACCCTGCCGGATGAAAATATGAAAATGCAAATGGTACAAGCCATGACGGTACAAAGTAATATGAATATAGAATGGAGTAGAAAGTAAGTGGATTTGTCTTTAGAAATGAATTATTAATTGAATTTTGTTTCGTTTTTTTTTCTATTTTGCAGATGTTTAGAAGAAACAAATTGGGATTATAATCATGCTGCTTTCGTTTTTGAAAAATTACACAAAGAGGGTAAAATACCTCCCGAAGCTTTTATTAAATAAATATTGTTTAAAAACAATTATTTTGAATTTTGCTTAAAATATCGATAAGTTTTGTTTTTTATAACATATCCATGCTATCAATATTCGTTTAAGAAAGTTAATTTCTTCGGGGTTTCGTTTAAGTATAATATTAATTTATTATTACGGTTACTATTGCAGTAACAACAGCTACTTTAATAGTCTTTAATTACATAGTTTATTACAGAATTTCTATTCATATTATGCTTTACATATCTCCCTCCACTCTACTCTCTTTTGCCTAAATCCCATACGTTTTATTATGCTCTCAATAATGGCAAAAAAAGAAGAAATATTATAATTAATGAACGCTTTTTTTTTGATAAAAATTGCCTTTGAAGTTTGGAAAAAAACCTAGATTAATTTTGTAAATACTAACATATATTTTTTTATTATTATTCACTTTGTTTTCTCTTAAAATGTAAGTCGTTTTTGAAAACAGAAAAAAAAATCATAAGAATAATGATTTATATTTAAAGAATATATAGTTTAAAAGAAATTAAATGAAAAAGTAATAAATTATAGTGTATGTAAATTGTATCAAAGAGTATGTATTTTCTTTTAAAATTAAAAAACAATTTAATTTTTAATCTAAAATGTATTGAAAAAGTATTCTTACTTGATTATCAAGCATTAATATGCTGCACACGCTCAATCATACAATTTACATATTGGGCTTAAAGTGATCTCTACCCTGAACAAGTCTTTTTTGGATCTGCAGTGTTTGGTCGGAAGTCCAGTCACTATCCTGAGGCTACTCCTGGAGTTCACATTTCTATGCATGTACTATATACATATATTCGCAGCATTGTGGTCCCAAAAAAGGGGCAAAAATGATAACCGAGGTGAAAAGATAAAACATACAATACTCTAAGGAAACAAAAAGGGAAAGAGGAAACAGAAACAGAGCCTTCTGATAAACCAACTAGAGATACAACTCTCAATGTGAGAAACTCAGAGTCCAACTTTTCGAAGTTATTAAATATTTGTCTCTATAAGCCAGGGCTGAGGCACAAATCTCATCCCCTGAAGTACCAGAAATGCCAGTCTTTACCCTCAAGGCTTAATGCCTTCTGTGAGCCTACAGAACAGCTTCATGCCACTTCCAAAATAGACCAGTCCATATCTCTATGCATATACTATTTATATTCGCAGCATTTTAGTCCCAAAAAAGGGGCAAAAATTATAAGCGAGGTGAAAAGATAAAACATACAATACTCTAAGGCAAAAGAAAGGAAAAGAGGAGACAGATACAGAGCCATCTGATAAACCAGCTTGAGATGAAACTCTCAATGTGATAAACCCATATAAAGTCAAACTTTTCGAAGTTATTAAGTATTTACCTCTGTAAGCCAGGGCTGAGGCACAAATCTCGTCCCCCGAAGTAACACAAATGCGTCTTTTTACGCCACTTCCAAAATAGACGACCGTATCAGTGTAAGCTTCGAGCCGTTGGCAAAAATTCCATTATCCTTCGGACAGATAGTGGAAGTCACATACCCTGGCCATAAAGTCCATGAAATGCGGATTCAGAGACGTACATATTAGTCCTTGCCATCAAAGTGCAATGCCCATCTTTCGTCTGGCCTCATACCATACCCGAAATTAACACCCACCTCACTGAAGGCCTTCATTTTTAAGGCATCCGCAAGGATTGCAAGATCACCCTCGTCACAGCTGCCTGAGAGGACAGATAGTCTCATATCCATTCGATAACTATCACAGCTTCTGCATGACCACACTTCTCAAACTTATAAATTTCCTTGATGTCTGTCCTTTAACCACCATTTCCACTTGAAGTAGAGTCGTTCCTAACAGAGCTGTATTTATAACAGCAGAGTTGTATTTTTAACAGCAGAGTTGTATTTCTAACAGCACCCGATATGCCCAAGGAGATATATCTTTGATTATACCCTCCGACACTCTGTCTCCAAAGCCAACCACCATACAATGTAGGCATACGTGAGGACCAGTAGGATCCCAGAGACATACAATTAATTCACCATAATTTCAGTATTTTTCTGTTCCTTGTTTTATTTTTAGCATAAAATTTCTCTCCCTGCATTAAATTATTGTCAATATGGCAACTCTCTCTTGTTTATTCAACTATTGACAGCTGAGTGTTTGACATTTGGCCACAACAGCGTATTATTTCAACAAAAACACGTGCAGCGCCATAAAGTGGTGCGTTTTTGTTGAAATTCTTTAAATTTTTAGTAAGATTTCTTCAAATTAAACTATAAAACAATTAAAATCTCAATTTTAAAGCGTAATTCAACAAAATGGGCAAAAAATCCAAAGTAGGAAAAGCCCGTAAAGATAAGTTTTATCAATTGGCCAAAGAGACAGGTAAGCCGTGTGTTATTTGTGGTCTAAAGGAAAAGCTTTGACATTCTTATTGTTTTAATTTAATTCGAAAGGTTTTCGCTCTCGTGCCGCTTTCAAGTTGATACAATTGAATCGTAAATTTGGTTTTCTGCAACAGTCACAAGTATGTATAGATTTGTGTGCCGCTCCTGGTGGTTGGATGCAGGTGGCTAAACAAAACATGCCTGTATCGAGTATCGTTATTGGTGTGGACTTGTTTCCCATACGTGCCATACCCGGCTGCATAAGTTTGGTGGAGGATATTACAACGGACAAGTGTAGAGCCTCGTTGACAAAAGAATTGCAGTCCTGGAAGGCTGATGTTGTATTGCACGATGGTGCTCCTAATGTGGGTCGTAATTGGTTGCATGATGCCTATCAACAGATTTGCTTGACATTGATGTCTTTGAAGTTGGCCACAGAGTTTTTAAGAAATGGTGGTTGGTTTGTTACCAAAGTGTTCAGATCCAAGGACTACAATGCCTTGTTGTGGGTATTGAAGCAGCTTTTCAAGAAAGTGCATGCCACTAAGCCCAGTGCCTCACGTAAGGAATCTGCTGAAATTTTCGTTGTATGCCAAGGTTATTTGGCTCCCGATCGCATTGATCCACGTTTATTGGATTCTAAATATGTATTCGAAGAACTTGATTTGGAGGGCGGCAAAAAGTCCAGTTTATTGCATCCCGACAAACAGAAACGCATTAAAGCTGAAGGTTACACTGAGCAAGATATTGCCTTAAGAAATGATTTATCGGCTACGGAATTTATGCAGTCTGAAAATGGCTTGGTAGCTTTACAGGGCATAGGCTCTATAACTATAGACGATGAAAGAATAGCCAATCATCCCAAAACTACCGAAGAAATTAAGGAATGCTGTAAAGATATTAAAGTCTTGGGTCGTAAAGATATTAAGGGCTTATTGGCCTGGTGGAAGGTCATTAAAGAGGAGTATTTTAAGGAAGAAGAGAAGGAAACCGAAGTCATAGAGGAAGAAGAGGCTCCCAAAAGACCTCTAACTCAAGAGGAAATTGAAGACATGGAAGAGGAGGAGCTACAGAAACAAATTTCCTCTTTGCAGGAAGAAGAACAAAAGGAATTGAAACGCAAGCGTAAGAAGACTTTAAAGGAAAAAGCCAAATTGCAAGAGAAAATGAACTTGAATATGGTAATTAAGGGAGATGATGGTCCACAGGAAGAAGCTGATCAAGAAGTATTTGATTTGAAAATGGTTAAGACCCAAGAGGAATTGGACGAAATGTTAGATGTAGTGCCCGATTTTGATGTAGAAGGTGAACAACAGGAATTACCCAAGTTGCCCAAATACAAAAAGTAAGTCTCGCAGAACCTTAATTAAAAATAACATACAGAAATTCAATTATTTTCTTTAAACGACAGATACGACAAGGATGACAAACGTATGGATGACGATGCCAATTATGAAAATGACGATGAACCCGATGTATCTGCCGATGAGGAAAGCGAAAGCGATTTGGATAAAGAGGGTCTGGGCTTAAGTGAAGAAGAGGATTTGGAAAAACCTTCGAAAGCAACAAAAAATAAAAAGAAGAAGGAACAACATCCTTTAATCAAATCGGGAGATTTTCGTGATAAGGATACCAAAAGGCAGCAAAGAGTGCAACTATGGTATGAAAAGGAAAATCTACAAAACATAGACAGTGATGATGATGAAGATTTCGATTTGGATCGTTTGGCCAATGTGTATAAAAGTAAAGGTGTATCTGTATTAGGAGAAACCCAAGAACCGTCAGACATTAGTAACGTTTTAATGGGTAAAAAGGCCAAACGTCGGGCACGTCATGATATAAGCAAGGAAGAATCTTCTTCAGAGTCTTCCAGCGATTCCTCAGACGAGGACTATAGTGATGATGAGAACGAGAAAGAGAAAACCGCGGGTGATATGTCGAAAGAACCGAAACCCAAAAAGATACGTTTAACCGAAGAAGAGTTGGCCATGGGCGCTATGATGATTAAAGGCAAAAAGACCAGACGTGATTTAATTGATGGTGCGTGGAATCGTTATGCTTTCAATGATGACAATTTACCCTCTTGGTTTGTACAAGATGAAGATTTGCACATGAAGAAACCCGTACCAGTGCCTAAAGAACTGGCCGAAGAATATCAACGTAAAGTGCAAGAACTTAATGTCAGACCCATTAAAAAGGTTATGGAGGCCAAGGCACGCAAACGTAGACGTGCTGTCAAACGTTTGGCCAAAGCTAAAAAACAAGCTGAAAGGATTATGGAAAATGCTGATGCCACTTCCCAAGAAAAGGCTCGACAAATTAAGAAGATTTACAAAAAGGCTCAAGAGAAAAAGAAAGAAGTCACTTATGTGGTGGCCAAGAAACATCAAACAGGACGACGTGCCAAACGTCCAGCTGGTGTTAAAGGTCGTTATAAGGTGGTGGATCCACGTGAAAAGAAGGATAAGCGTTCTTTGGCTGCCAAATCCAAAAGAGAGAAACGCAAAGGCAAAGGTAGTAAGGGTAGGAAATAAACATCAATGTATACCATATCCACACACCTTAGCTGTTATAATAGTTTTAATAAAATTTAGTGTATTTAGAGGAAAAGTAATAAATTTTTGTATATTAAACACAAGAAGAACTCAACACGGTTTTAATGTTTATTTTAATCAATATTTGTTCTCAATAAATTAGTACCATACTATTATTACTTTAATTATGTTAAATTTTATTTAGAGAGAAATAAATACATTCTTTGTCGTTCTCATTTTGGTTAATGATTGTAACAATAATTTGGCCAAATTAATTTGAAAACTACAAAAAAAAAAGATAAATTAAAAATGTTTCAAGCAAAAGTTTTTTCTTTTAAATTGTGGTAACGGAAGTATCACAGTACAACTCAAAATAATTTTTAATACACGCAATCGTATTTGTTTATAAAACGCTCATTAGAAAAAGTATTAAAGGCATGCCAAAGAAATGTAGTCGATAGATAGAGAAAGACAGGAAAAGTTAATAGAGCTTAACTAAGGACAAATCTAATCGTTTAACTAAGCCATTTACAAAAATTTGTTCAAATATTTATACTATACAGCTTTTTTAGAATAAACACATTTAATCTACCGAACGATTGCCCACACTATTGGCATCCAGATCACTGGCCGAACTAAGACTAGGCGATATCGTTGTAGAGTTCGAAATCATGCCACGATCTAAATTATAGTATTGTACCACTTTTGGGGGAAGACGACTGGATATTACTTCGGTTATTTGTGTAACAACCCATTTGGTTAGTTTAATAACGGCTATATGAGCAGCAAATTGTAAGATAATGGCACCAAAACCTTTATATAAACCCGAAAAGCCCTCAGTGGCCACAGTGGTGCGATAACAATCCACAGCACCTTGATAATTGGTAAGTATGGGCACCACAGCATAGCCATTATCTAAATTATCGATAATGGTACGAGTACCCTGCAGCTGAATACGATGTAGTATTGTCTCCAAGGGATAGAAAATCACTTCTGTAGTTAGCATTGATATAAGATTTGAGTAGACTTCAACGTTTTGATTTTCCAAGGAATCATCTTTAAATTTGGCACCTTTACGTTCTTGGGCCTGCTGTATGCGTCGCCGCATTATACGCGATGATATACCCTTAATGACCAAACTAATAAGAAAAGTTAATCAACAATTTGAAGAAATACTTTAATCCAAAACTTACCCAAATAGATACTTGGTTATGCCCACAGACACTGTGGGACCTATTAAAGCCCATACAGGCAGCATGCGTCCCTTTTGTGGATATTTCCAGTATAACAAACGTAAACTGCCCTCACGAAAAACATCAAACAAACCAGGCTTTTCACTGGCAATATCACTTTGCACAGTCTCTACTAAAGAGGCGGCATAAAAAGGCATTACCAAAGCAATGCTAATGCTATACACAATATTCAAAACATTAATATATCCAATATAAATTTTGAATATAAAAGGAAACACTCACCTTTTCAAAATAATATGCTGGCCAAATCTTTTCAATGAAGTGCGATTATCCACTTCCCTTTAAAAGTGTAAACAAAAATTAAAGTTTTTTTTTATCAAATGCCTCTTGACAAACTAAACCACTTACTTTGGCCAGTTTGTTACTTTCGATAGAAGATCATCCATTGCCAGTGACATGCCTCTGACCAATAAACAACTGCCTAAACCCTTCCATAAGGTAGTAACACCCTGACGTTTATGCAAATGCACTATGGAAGGTATTAAAGCAAAAGGATGTAAATGATATCTAAAAAGGAAGAAGAGGAGATAGGTTAAAAAAATGGCTCTTATAAATTCCATAATAATAAATAGTATGTATACCTTTGGGAGGCATTGTAAACCTGACATTGACGCCTCAATACTATAAACGGATGACTGAGTAGGTTTTCCGTTACCAAACTAACCCATTGTACACCAATACCCAAGTATTTACGTATGGAAATTTCTACAAAAACAAAAAGCAGATATCAATATATAAGGAACACAAAGTTATTTCTTTCCAACAAAATATTAAAAAGCTAAATAAACAGAAAATAAAAGAAATGTTTTACATAGGATAGGAAGCAGCATTAAAAGGATAGGTTAATTGCTTAATGAAGAAAAAAATTCTAACAACTGTGGTATTGAAAAGAGAAGATAGGAAACACCATTAGCTTAGGATTGTTTACTTAATTTTTCTATAAATACAAGTTAATTCGTTAGTTAACCTTAAAACACAGTAGCTGTCCCGACCCTAGGGTTTCTGAAGCTGTTTTTATGACTAGGTTCAGAGGTACGAACGAAAACGGTTATAAACATTGATGCTGAGGTCTCACGAGATGACTTCGACCTTCATTATAAACTACATGACAACTGTTGTGTTTTTCAGGCAGAAATATTTCCGGTTCCAAAGGTTCTTGAGGCCGTTACTGCCTTTACTGCTTCTAATGCTGATTCTTACGTGATTTTCATTAACAGTCAAGTGATTATGAGAGCGATAGGTGGGGCCTAGTGTAAATCGCTAATGGTTTGTGTCCGTAAAGTTTCTATAGGATCCTTTGAACCGGGGTGGGTTAGTGTCTGTTGGGTTGGTAGGTAGAGTATTGCCAGGAACGAGAAGGCTTGTACTCTTGCTAGATTCGATTCTCACTCTTCTGTTGGTTCTAATTCTCCAATCCACTATCTCCATTAACTAAGAAACTAGTCTGAACGACGTCAAACTCTAGAAAAGTAATGTATGGCTTCCTATCCAATTTCTAAGTCAACACACGGTTAATGGAAAAGAGTTTAGTTTTGTTTTAACACCATTACTACCCCTTTTTTTTAGCTATTTTAACATGCATCATAAATTTAAAATCAAATTCATTCAAATTACATACGCTTCAAATCAGGAAAACTAAAAGTGTTTATATGATGCTTCTCAGCAGGTACGTCTAATTGGAATGGAGTAGGCAAAAATGTAAAATAGAAAACAATAATAAGATGCAAACAAAATTTCAAAAACGGAAACAAAACCATAACAACAAATGAAAGAGCATTGCTCAAAACAAACTTACCATCTTCTTGGCTTTCGTAGTACTTTTCTAAAGCTCTATGCTTTTCCAAAGGCAATGATAAATCTCTTTCGGAATTGACAGTTTTCAGGCCAGACATCATGGCATCATGAACGCTTCTTATGCTATCCAAATAGGCTTGATACTCCTCGTCAGTAGATTGAAATCTGTTGTTAAAATAATAAAACCTTTAGTTTTAAGGACTTATAAAGCATATTTACATTATGGAACTCACTGCAAATCTGGTGATCTTTGTAATGGTATGGTAGTGGGTGGTACCAAATTCGGGTTATGATCTGCCGCTGTTGATGATGATGTAGTGAATATATTACGTGGTCTCACCGGCCGATTGTGTAAATCATCCGTTTCATCATCATCCCGATGCCTTTGATTGGTTGCATACCTTTAAACCAGTATTTAAAATCAGTTAAATTTAATATTTTTAAAGGAAATTTATTAAAAATTGTATAATTATTGTAATTTTGTTTAGCCCATACATTAAAGTTGAATAATTGTTCATGCCAGCCATGATTTATTTGCAAATTTATTTCTGTTCAAAACCCTTGAAATCTTACATTAAGCTGCTTTAAAGTTATAGCACATGTATATTATTAAATATTATGATAATATTTTTATAATATACACTATTTTCTTTTAAACTATATTAATAGTAAAAATCTGCACCAAAAATATATAAAATACTACAGAAATTATTATATTTCTTTTTTTTCTAAAAACTGTCATTAAAAATGTCAATGAAAATTAAGGTGACCTTATGCTATAAAAGAAAATGTAAACAATACATATGAATAACATATACGATTGCACTGAATATACCCTAAACAGCTGTGAGAGCAAGAGAGTGTGTGTATGTTTTTTCAAGAAGAAGAGCAATAAGTAAAAACAGTAAAAATAAACGGCACGGTTTAATAAGTTTTTAAAAATTTCCTTTTTCTTAAGGAAATTTAATTAAATTGTTTGTAATAAAGTAATAATAAAACTCTAAAGACAATGCTGCGTACACTAGTAAGAGATTTTAATAAATTAAGGTATTATTTATTTATAAAAACTCGAAAATTTTCTGAAATAACATTGATTATCTAACCTCAAAATATTTTTTTGTACTGGGAATCTCTATGCAGTTTAAGCCCCTTGGCTGTTACACAAGTGCGCCATAAGGGTCAATTAAGCCGGCCGCATTTAAGAAATCCTTATTGGTTCTTAAGGAAGGAACGCAAGGTTAGTTTGTTTCTTGTTACACAATAACTTCCAGTTGATTGTACTCGTTAATCTTATTGCTTGCAGATGCGTGACAATTTGGTAACTCCTGAAAACAAAACATTTGTTCAAGAAGTTATTCATGACAAATTTGGTCCACCGGCCTTAATAAAAGGAGTACCTTCTTATGATCAAAGCATAAGAGAACAATTGGTTAAAACTGAAGAGTTAGAATTACAACCCTGGACTGACAAAACCAGACGCAGCGGTGTTATAGCCAGAAAGATAGGACAGTATCCTTTGTGGCTAAAAAATGGTGAAAAAATACGTACTACCTTATTGCAAATAGTGGACAACCATGTGGTTAAATATATACCTCCCGAAGCATATAAACCTACACAAAAGCCCAAAGTAGCCAATTTAAGTAATTATGGTTGTTTAATGGTAGGCGCTGAAAGTTGTGATCCCTCTACGTTGACCAAAGAATATTGTGGTCTCTTCAAGGATTCAGGCCTCTTGCCCAAGAGGCATTTGGTAAGATTTTTGATTTCACCTTCGGCGGCCATACCGGTGGGTACACCTCTTAATGTTAACCATTACAGAGTAGGTGATTATATAGATGTGAGAGGAAAAACGTAAGTTTTTTTTTAGAAATTTAAAAAGAATTTAATTTTTAAAACCTGTTTCTAAAATTGTAGAGTTGATCACGGTTTCCAGGGTGTGGTAAAACGCCATGGTTTTAAGGGTATGCCTGCTTCGCACGGTGTTACTAAGACCCATCGTCGTCCTGGTAATATAGGTGGTGGCGGCGAAAAAGGTCGTGTTTGGCCTGGCACCAAAATGCCTGGTCATATGGGCAATAGATGGCGCATTTCTAAAGGCTTGCGTATATGGCGTATCAATACCAAATACAATGTTATGTGGGTCAATGGCAGTGCTATACCCGGTTCCACCAATGGTTTAGTTTATATCTATGATACCATATTGCCTTTGCGTAGACATAAAACAGCACCACCATTCCCCACATGTTTTGAGCAATTAAACGAAGGACCCGATGATATATGGTTTGATTCTGTTCACAATTTCAAAGATGAAACAATAACTTTCCAACCAGAAGATGAAAAATAGGTAAAATTAATGAAATTGTTAATAAATAAAGTGTTAAATTTTAATCAAACAAATCTATTAACTTATTAACAATCCTTTCAATTACAATTTAAACAAAGCAATAAATCGATTTAAATTTTACTGGCTGTAAGCAACATATAGAAGTCATCATCCTGCTCGTGGATATATTGCAATTTACCCTCCTTTTGCAATTTTGTTAAATGGTGGCCAACATTATAAGCAGCTGCTGGCCATAATTTCTCTGGAGTCTCTTTGTATACCACTTTAACAACATCCATAGCTTGACATTTTTGCTGGGGGCGTTGGACAAAGAAATCCAAAATTTGTTCTTCTCTTTGGTTACGATGCTTTATATAGTATTTAATTTTATCTAAAGGATCTTCTATGATATTGCCATGACCAGGATATATAACAGAAGGTTTAAGACTTAAAATTTTATCCAAGCTTTTCATATAGTCAAACAAATCCTCAAACACTGCAGTGCCTTCACCTAAAATTGATGTGTGAGTATATTCTTTAAGCATATATTGAACAGCTTACCTAAAATACAATCGCCACTAAAGAGGGTACCGTCGGGTAAGGTCAACACTACATGATCTGTGGTATGGCCAGGTGTATGTACAATCTTCACTTTACCACCCTCTACTTCAAACTCTTGATTGTTTTCTAACTTTTTAACTTTAATTTCCTCGGGTATTTCTGGACATACATCGGGGGCATCGGTTCTTAAATATTTATATACCTGGCAATCTTTAGTAAATTAAGAATACTTTTAAAACTACCATAAAATAATAAAAGAAAAGATAAAAACCTTTATCAGAGCCAACTTTTAAAACATCTTTAACACCGCCTACATGATCATGATGCCAATGGGTTAATATAATTGTGGATATGGAAGCCTTTTCATCTTTTAAAACTTTACTTAAGTGCTTAATATATTCGGGTATATCAGGATCACCGGTATCCACAAGTATACGTCTACAATGATAAGAAAAACAAAAATATTTACTTTCGAATGGACTTTGTTCTGTCTGTTGTATAAAAATGAAGAAACTTACTTATGGCCGGTACCAATTAAATAAGTATTGGTACCCTGTAAAGTCATATGGCCAGGATTGCAGCCCAATATCCTTATAATAGAGGATGTAAGGCGGGTAACTGGTGGTATAATGGACATTTTAGAGATAAAACTTAACTTCACGGGAATGTTAACAAGAATGCGCTATACCTCTTGATGTTTATTCAATAGTAGAGGTTGTTATCACTATAATAGGCCGTTCAACAGACAGCTGTTATTGTTGTCAACAGCTGGCCCCTAAATACACGGGGAAAAATCACTTTCATTTGTAAAGAGATTCGAAATTTTTTTTTAAATTATTTTGCTTTAAACGTTTTAAAACATTTTTTGTATTTTTCTTTTGTGTTACAAAAAAAATAATAAAATAAAGAAGAAAATAAAATGTCTTTATTAAGCTCTACGGGCTTTAAATTAAACGAATATGCTGCCGCTACAATGGTCTATTTCGAAAGGCATAAATTGATTGAAATAGCTAAGGCAAGCAGTGTATATCAAGGCCATCATTTATTTTATTGTAAAATTTAATTATTTTTCTTTAGAAAATATTAGTGGAATGTGCTTTGTTACGTCCTTCCGATGCCCAAGAATGGATAGGCAAAAATATAAAACGCATAGCCAATGAAATATATCAAGATTGCTTGCAACACGGCAAACATGGTGTTATCAAATCTCTGCATTTATCCAAAAGCTTTGTATATCGCATAGTTTTGTTTGGCCGCCCGGGCTCGGGTAGGAAGACACAAGCGACTTATTTGGTTAATCGTTTCAATGTGGTCCTAAGTAAGTGGCTTTACCTGATCACTTTGGAAATCTCTGTTCCAATTATAGTATGTCTTTTCTTAACAAGTTGATGCTGAAATCCTAATTTATAAACATTTAAGAGGCAACGATGAAAAACCAAATGATCCTTTAGATCGTGAACTGCAAAGAGCCTTTTATTACGATAATTGCCAAGCGAAAGCTAAAGCTTTATTAAACATTATAGGCAGACGAGTATTGGAAAACGATTGTCTTTCAAGAGGTTGGGTTTTGTTGAATTATGTTCATTCTCTAGAAGATTTAAAGGATCTTATGGAGAATTTCGTCTTACCACCCAATAAGTTGGTGTATTTGAAATGCCCCGAAATGTTATGTATGCGCAGACTTATGGCAATGCCTGACTTAGGTAAACCCAGTCATAATTACACGTATTACATACAAGAGGTAAATATGTATTTAAATCACGATAATAAACAAAAAATTAAAATTATTCTTTTTTCCAGATGCGTTATTTTAAACAACAGGAAAGGTCTATAGAGGAATACCTATTAAAGCGCCACGAAGCTACAATTATAGATGCCGAAGATATCTCGGAAAATGTGAAAACGGCAATGTTTGCAACATTGGTAAAAGTACCTTACGTCTTGGGTTTTCAGCAAAATTCAAAATATTAACTTCCTCGTAATTTATACACTTTCAGTCATTTTTATTAAAATATTACTTCAATTGATACCTTTTTAAACGCTATTATTTATTGATTTCCATGAATTGCTTCTGTTGTTGGGCCGCTGCCAATTGTTGCTGCTGCTGGCGGCATAATTCCTCCATAACTTCATGATTGTAAGTTGAATGTAACATCAAGCCCAAAACACCGGCCCTCGAAGCCATTTGGTGTCTTATTTGTCTTTCCTGTTCCAGAAGTTCATCCATTTTCAGCCATTGTCTAACACGTTCCAAATCAATTTCTGCTCGACGGATTTTTTCCCAGACATAATGTTTGTAACAGCTTTTCTTAGGTGCTCTACAGAATTCTCCTGTGGGCGTAAAAACATCCGATACTAAAGGACAACCACACACATCCGTATCACTAACTTTAGGATCCTTACAGTGTTCGGGACACAAAACCTTTAAACGTTTACAATATGTTTTACTGGCGGGATTGTAAAAATCACAAAACATTGACTGGCCTTCTATGCGCGTCTTGAAAATGCTTCCAAATGAAGCCTGCGATTCATATTTGTTAAAACATTTCTCCATGTGTTTAATGGCAGTGCGAGAGTGTATCTCATGACCACAGGTTATACAATACATTGATTGTTCATCTTCTATGTCATTGTGTTCTTTGAGGTTTGGATCTAAAGTGGAGTGTTTAGCTCTTTCGACAATCATATCAAGCTCTTGGTGTCTCTTATCCAATTCGGCTAAAGCAAATCGTACCATGGCCTGTTTCGAACGTATTTGATCCAATTGTTTTTTATTTTCCTCTTCGGCGCGGCAACGTGTTAAATTCCACTCCTGTACTCTTTGTGGTAATACTTGGAATATGCGTGCAGTAGCCAAACGTAAGCCGCATTCATCGCTACAATACTTCGATTGAGGTCGAGAATTGTTGCGGCAGCCGGGGCCGTAACACTGGCGTATGCCTTCCAACTCGGGATTTATAAACAGTTCTGGCGTTAAAGATCTTTTTCTTTTACGTTGTCGGTCTTTAACTTGTTTCTCTTTCTTCTTAACAGGTCTAGGTTGGCTAGGCTGTTGTGTCTGTTGCGTGATTTGTGGGGGAATTTGGCCTGATAATTGCGCTTGTAGTTGTACCAGGCAAACACGACGTTCACATCTAGGCTTGTGGCCGACTCGTATACGACAAGCCTCACACATGTTACAATTGGGTGTACGACAGCCTTCACAAGTGCCACAACGATTAACTTTTGTACTGGTCTTGGAGGTTATTTCGCTGGAGACAATATTACCCAGATCTTTAGATTTTTTTCGTTTTTCTTGGTCCATAGCTATAACAGCACCCATCGGATTAGCGGTTTTTTCTACCGGTACTACGCGAAATACAGTTTGCAAAGTGGGATCATCTTCCTTACACTTCTGACAATAGTAGTGTTTAATGTGTTTGGCCTCCTTTTCGGTAATATTAATACAGTCGCCATGATACCATTCCTCACAACCATCACAGCCACTAAGAAATAAAAAGAGTGTAATTAGAGAATTAAATAGGTCTTCGTAAACAGAGATTTGTAAAGGTCCACTACTAACATCATAAAACGAGAACAGTCTGAGGAACGGCATATACAGTAGGCTTGTCCATCCTGCTTCATAATGGTGGCAATTTTCGATTTACGTTCAGGCAGATCAAATTCTTTAGCAATTTCTTCTTTCTAACGGAAAATGGTTTATTTGGTAAATAAAGTGATGATTTTTAAGTTAAATAGTTTATTAAATTACTTACAGATTTCTTATTTTTCCTTTTTTCACTCATTTTTTTTCCTATAAAAAATATTTTCTAACAAATTTTGCCACCAATACAATACTAAAAAGCAAAACAATGTTTCTTCCATTTAAGAAATGTCATGGTGAGAGCAAAAAATGAGAGACAGAGAAAGTAGCGGCAATAATAAAACATTTGGCAATTCAGAAAAAAGGGTGACCATATTGCTAATGAAACAAGTATTTTTCATTTATTTTTTACATGGCGATACATAAATTAAGACACTGCAACATAGCAATTACTGCATATTTTTCACTTTATCTCTATGTACAGAAAAAGGATTTCCCGAAAATCTGTAAATAACTATATATATTTTACATATTCTTTGTTTTTTATTACAGTAAAGCGTTGCCAACCTCTCCGGGGTTTATTTTTCTTTAATTCCTTTATTCTCCAGCAAAACAAAAGTGCAGAAGTGCAGTTCAGACATAACAAAAACAATTTCATTGTGTTGAAAATATATTTTCTTTTGTTTTTATACAAACATTTCTGAAATTTAAACGATAACAAAAATAATAGATTTTGTTTGAAAAGAAGAAAAAACTAAATCTGAAAACACAGCAACAATAAAATCAATAAATTCTGCATAATACGCATTTATACTAAAGCGTTCACAAAGATAATGGCCTCAAATGAATTGGAACCGATATTGGCAGTGGAAAAGGAATTGGATAAAGTCATAGCAAAATTTACGGAAATACGTGAGAATGCATCAGCCGAACTGAATGATGTGGCGACTTTGCTGGACGAATTAATGCAGGTATTGGGTAAGGCTGAGCAAGAGATGTCGGGTACCATCAATACAGGCACTCAGGTAGACACCGATGATCCCATGAACGATGAAGCCGAAATGCAAGTGGAAATGGAGCGTACATACATAGTTGTCTTAATAATGAAAATGCAAATTTTAATTCTTTTCTTGTTTTTACAGCTTCTCCGCCCCGCTTGACCGATGACCAAATTACTGTCATAACCGAGACCTTGCAAAAGACCAACGAAAGGTTACAACGTTTGTCCAGTGAACATCGTGATTTACATGGTGCCGTATCGAAAGTAGGCAAAGTAATTGATCGTAATTTTGTTTCGGATTTTACGGCCACTACACGCACTGATGCTTTGCAAGATGAAGAAAACATGATGTTGCTCAATAAAGTCATTGCCAAACATTATTGCCGTCAAGGCATGGATGATGTGGCTCAACTTTTGATTAAGGAATCCAAAATGCCTGAAGAAATGGCCCAGGAAGTTTTCGATTCGGAACGCAGTTTTGCCGAAATCTATAGCATTTGGAAGGCCATACAACAACGTGACCTTAAGCCAGCCTTAGAGTGGACTTCACGTTATTCCAATGAATTGATAGCAAAGAACTCCTCATTGGAATTTAAGTTGCATCGTTTGGCATTTTTACAAATTATATCGAAAGGCATTTCTGCCCAGACTGAGGCTATTGCTTATGCCCGTAACAATTTTCATAAATTTAGCGATCGTTTTGATTATGAAATACCCAATTTAATGGGCTGCTTTATATATTTGCCTTTGGGTATAGAGAATTCACCCTATAAACACTTGATATCGGATGAGACTTGGACAGAGGCCTCTTATATATTTTTAAAGGATGCCTGTAACACTTTAGGCATAAGCAAGAATTCGGCCTTATCTGTAGTGATAAATGCCGGCTGTACAGCTTTGCCGGCTTTGCTGAACATTAAACAGGTGGGTTAATCTCAGATCATTTCGTTAATTCTGAAATTAAATCAAATATTTTAATTTTTTCTTTAGGTTATGCAATCCCGTCAAGTGTTGAATATATGGAGTGGCCGCGATGAGTTGCCTATTGAGATTGATTTGGATCCCGAATATCGTTATCATTCTATATTCGCTTGTCCCATTCTGAGACAACAATCGACAGAAGATAATCCACCCAAAAAGCTGGCTTGTGGTCATGTTATTTCCAACGATGCTTTACACAAACTAAGCAATGGTCATATACTGAAGTGTCCCTACTGCCCGGTAGAACAAAGTGCCGATGAGGCTGTAAGGATTTATTTTTAAAATGCAAAGAAATTTTTTTAAGAGATTTGAAAGGTAGTTTTAGTGACATACATAAAATGGAGAATAAATAACAAAGAGTCGTCTTAAACGCAATGCAAGAGCAAAGAAGATTCTAAATTTAACAAATAAAATCGGCTTTATTTAATTAAATTTAAAAAGAAACATGTTATATAACTTAAAAACCTAAAGGAAAATAAAACTTAAGCGGCCACTGAAGAGAATATGGGCGGCTGTATTTCTGGCAATTCCGTGTCCTCATGATTGTGAACCAATTTAAACAAGCCCGTGCCAATGGCGGCTGGCATACCTAAAATAATACGCTCCGAAACACCATCTACAGCATCGGTTTGACCAAAGTATGCGGCATCAAATAAATGATCAGAAGTTTTTTCAAACTGCAAAGAAATTAAACTGCATTACAGACTGTTTTAAAATTAAAAAGTTTACAACTTACCGAAGCCAAATTGAAGACACTTTCACGCATTTTAGCCAAACCATGACGTGTGATACCCAAGACTTCTCCTCTGGAGGTCATTTGACTGGCCAATAACATAATATGACGATGATCTACACTCATACCATGGCCTTCCATAACATCTGTGATTTCTGTCATAATAGTTGTGCGGGCAGCTTCTATGCCCAGTGTGTTGTAAACCTCCCAAATATTGTTACTTTTAGTTTTGCTACCCACCACACCATATGTGGCCATAACATCTCTTAGGCCAGCACCTTCAATACACAATTTGTAAGTGGCTGGCAAGCGTGCATCGTCAATGGCTATAACAGCTCTTGAAATGTGGGGAAGACCAGCTACTACCACATTCTGTATAGACGAAGATAAACGTTGTAATTCGGCATTTAAAGCGGCGCCATGTTTCGAACTGTCTATGCGCACTATAATTATAGAAGAACCCATAATGTCTACCAAAGCCGGTTTAATGCGTAATTTTGAAGTGCATATGCTAGAAAACGAAATCAATTTAACCGTAAGTTACAAACAATTAAAGATTTTATGAAAACTTACGAATATCGAATAGTTTCAGCATTGATTTCCAGGCCCAATACCTTAATACGATTCAAATCCAAACGTACAACCAAATAACAGTCATCAGGTTTATAGACTTCCTCTATATAGGAGGAGATTTCTCCTAAAGTGGTTTTTTCTATACGCGATTTAACCTTACGGGCATATTCCATGCTCGTGTTATTGACAATTTCTGCCGTGATGACTGGGGTGGAAATAGTTTTGGTGGCATTAATAATTTCTACTATACGCGGTACACCCTGGGTAATGTTCATGGAGGCTACACCAGCAAAATGGAAAGTTTTCAATGTCATTTGGGTACCAGGCTCACCAATACTTTGTGCTGCCACAGCACCCACAGCTGTGCCAGGTTCAGTAACAGCTCTACTGTATTTATCATTCACCCAACGCATAAATGTACGTATTTGTCCTTCCGTAAGTTTTTCAATTTCATGGCCCAATTTGAGATGTTGGCGATATTTTTCCTGTACTTTGGTTATTTTGTCGGTAACCTTTTCGATGAAAGTGCTTTATATAGGAGAAGAAGATGTTTTAAAATAATTTGTTTCGCACAAAGTTAAAGAGTAACTTACAGTACTTCATTCTGGAAATCTTTGCGACTCATGGTGAATTCTTCTTTTAAAATTTCCTGGGTTTTTTCCATTATTTTTTCGGCAGGCAAAGGTTCTTCATCACGATAGGGATGCACAGCACGCATGTGATTTAATTGTCTGACCATATCCACAGGTTTGTTTTTAACTTCCATATAAACAGGATCTAAACCATCGCCACCATAGATCAGTTCAACTATTTCTCCAATAGCATTGCGCACCGAACCATCATAATGTACAACTAAATCTTCCAAACACTGGAACCCAAAAGGAAATATTTTTGATCAAGGACTTTAAAGGACCGAAAGTAACAAAAAAACTCTACCTTAACTAAACGTCTTTGTAGATAACCGGTTTCAGCTGTTTTGACAGCAGTATCTACCAGACCTTCTCTGCCAGCCATGGTATGGAAAAAGAACTCCGTAGGCGTTAAACCGGAAAAGAAACTGTTTTGTACGAAACCTCTGGCTGCCGGTATGGCCGCTAAAATGTTTAAAATTTCATTAACAATAAAATTACAGTTCAACTCAAGCAGAAATACTTACAAAATTTCTCGAAATGAGGCAGAGCACGATTTTCGAAACCGTTTGGCACACGTTTACCATTAATAGCCTGTTGGCCTACACAGGCAATCATTTGTGAAATATTAATATTGGAACCTTTAGAGCCGGATAAGGCCATTATCAGAGCACTGTTGGTCGGATGCAATTCGCGAAAGCACACCTTAGCTGCCTGTTCACGTATAGTGGATAGCTCTCTCAGCATAACCGCTTCCAAAGTTTGTTCAGGCGTGCAACCCGGCTGACATTGTAAGGTACCCTTTTTCATTTCCAATATATACTCATCACATTTCGCATAACCCTTCTCCAAAAGCTTCTGTTTCTCCTCCAACAATTTAGCACTGGGCGTAACATCGCTTATGCCAAAAGAGAAGCCACGATTTTGTATAAAATAGGACGAAATCTGAAATAGAAAGAAGACATACATATATTAGGAATAGTAAAACGAAATCTATTATAAAAGATACGATCTTTGCGTCTCTTCATCATTAAAGCGGTTTGTCTTTAAGATGGAGAACTGGAATTAATTAACTTAAACTCGTAAATTGTTGTAATTTTAACATAATATTTTAATGCTTCCTTTATCACTTCCAAGTACTTTAACAACTGTAGGAAGCAAATCACAAAAAATTTTGTCTTGCCAAACAAATAATTCTTTCGAAATCATAAATAACTTGCAAAATAAAAGCAAAATATACAAAACATTTTATGGAATCATATAAAGCCACTTACGATAACAGTTTTACGTTTAAGTCTTTTATAAATTAAACAAATTTTTGAATTCAAAAGAAAAATTTTCTCACAGTGAAAACAACCGACGTTTGTTAACGTTATTTAAAAATAAACTAAAGCCTTAAACAAAAGTACAAATAAGAAATAACAATTTATTTTCGAATTTCGAAAAAGCTTATCAAATTGATAACTTTTCTAAAAACAAAATCGTGTGTATAGCGAATAGAAAGATATTGTTTTCGTGCAGATAAATATGAAGTTATTTAAAGTTATCAAAGCACTTCAGTTAAGAAAATCTATCTGTTCAAGTACTTTAAGCTAAAGCAGAGAGCACATACAGCACAACAATATATTTTTTGCTTTATAGCCCAGAAAGTAAAAGATAACTTTAGTCTGTTAATAACTACGGAACTAGCTAGTTGACAATGATGAAATTTGTATATCTAGCAACCATATTGATAGTTCTAAATACGTTTCTAACTACAAATGTGGAAACGAAAGCAATTGTAAGTAATTAATTGGTTAAATGCAAGCGAGTGAATTTTAAAATGACAAAGTTTTAAAGCTCGATTGAAAATACAGAATTTATTTAAACTTTTGATTTAATTTTTAGGAAGGGCGCATTGTATCTGGCACCCCAGCTGCTCTAGGTCAATTGCCGTGGCAAGTTGTTTTAAAAAAGTTTGCAGAAGACTCTCTATTATGTGGTGGTTCTCTCATTTCGAATTTATGGGTTGTAACAGCCGCCCACTGTACTTTTGGATTAGACAGCGTTTTAATGGCTTTCGGTACTGTAAATCTAGATGATACCAGCACAAATATGACTTCTACTCAAATTTACAATCATCCTCAATATAATCGCAGCAATTTAGATAATGATATAGCCTTGATACAATTGCCCACACCGATAACCTTTACCAAGGATATACAGCCCATTGCTTTGGTTTCCTCGTCCCAGGCGGATAATAATTTTGTTGGTACTGTAGCTATTATAGCTGGTTTTGGTCTTTATGATGATGAATATACAGATTTTTCGGAAGTTTTATTATGGGCTCAAGTACAAATTATCGATAACATCTATTGTGAACAATTTTATGGTCCGAATTTCGTACAAGATTCGAATCTTTGTGCAAAAAGTGATGGCAATACCAACATGAATATATGCACCGGTGATTCGGGTGGTGCTTTAGTCGGTAAAACTAGTGCTGGTCAATTTATACAAATCGGCATTAATTCATATGCTGCACAAGATAGATGCACAGAGGGCTTTCCATCGGGTTATGTAAGATTAACTTCGTATTTAAATTTTATATCAAGCATAACTGGTTTAGCTCTTAGTTAAATACTAAACAGAAATAAATTGAATTGAAAAAAAGAGATTTTTGTTTATCCTTAATAAGTAACAAACAAAAAAAAAAAATACGAACTTTAAGTTCAAATGAAGTCGCCGTAGTCTAGTAAGTAGGCTCTTTGGACCAGAGTCTATGGTTTCACCCCTGGATCAGACATCTAGAACAAAACGAAATGTGAAAAAATATTTCATCGGTGACTTTCTTAAAGCAGTCGCCGGCAAAAACTCCGAAAGTAAATAAAATTGATATGAAAACTTTCTCAAAAAGTCTGTCGTTCGGAGAAGTAGGTCCTGCCACTTGTGGATAAAAATTAACACACACAATATGAACATGGTATGAGAAGTTGTAATCCTGCCTTACCAATTAAGTCAGTGAGTATGAAAGTTCGAATGAACTGATTTTTATCATTAGTTTTTAATCTGTTTTGCATGAACACTGAAATTTAAATTAACAGTTTTTTCCATTAGTTTTTGCAATGTTTTTTTTTAAGTTTCACGTACTGGATTTATGGTTTTAATCTTTTAGATCTTCATCGATAATTTCTCTCTTATCAGTTATAAAATATGTTATTTTATTGAAAATTTCTGAGAATATGGCGAGTTTAAAATAATTAAAATGTATTAAAAGAACAGATAAGATAATAAGAACAGAAGAGGAGAAACGTAAAAATAATCAGATTTTAATTTGCAATTAACATGGTTAAACAATAAACAAAAAAAAACTGAAGTGGCTAATAAAAGTAAATACAAAAATTCTTACTTTATATAAACAGATGTGGAAAATTTAAAATTTTATAATGTAATGAAGAATAGGAAAACCTTATAGAAGCAACAGATAAGCCTGTTATACTAATATTCTCTTCAAGTTTAAGTTTAAGGCAATATGATGTGTTTTCTATTACTTTATGGCATCGCTTGACTAGTTTAAACAAGTGTTGCTTATTCTTTTTTAAAGACAAATATCGGTTAGTAATTAAACAAATATTGACTAGCAAAACAACTAATAAATTATCTAACATTATTAACTAATTAATAGTTTAAATAAATTTAAGAAAAACAAACGTTTAGAAAAAAAACTCACCCTTGATAATCTCCACATACACTTGGTGGAAAAAGTTTCACCAAAATCCCTTAATATTACATAAAATATACAATTTTTCGTACCCGAGCCCATTGTACTTTTATCCATGGAACCGCATATTAATTCAGAATTGCGTATAATAACCCCTTTAAAGAAATTATTAAAAAAAAAATCATAAATAAAGTTTTATTTTAAAAATAAACTACTTACATGAGTCTTTTGCACACAAATCATAATTGCTGGTATAGTTCCGACCTTTTGTAATTAAATTCACCTTGACTGGACATTTTTTGTTAGGTTTTAGAAGCAAACTGAAGATTTGTTTGCCCGTCCAAAGTTTACGTGGTTTTAAAATAGCTGGTGGTGGCATATCTATTTCCATATTTGCATCTGGTCCTGCCAAAAAGCAAGCAGCCAATTGCATAGCTTGTTCTCGTGTTAAGAACTCATCTTTTTGTGTTAACAAATAGCCACCTGTTATGAAATCTTGCGTCGCTGCTATAAGTATTTCACCATTTTTGGGTGTTACTAAGTTACTTTTATTGCCCATTAAGATTAAAGCCTCCGCGCGGGCCTCTTCGGTTTGCGGTAAATGTAAATTCATTTCATCACCATCAAAATCAGCATTATAAGGCGTACAGGCACATTCATTAAAACGAAAAGTTCTTTGTGGTTGTACCTTAGCTTGATGACACATAATGGACATTTTATGCAAAGAAGGTTGGCGATTGAATAGAACAATATCACCATCACATAAATGTCTTTCGACTATATCGCCAGATTTTAAATCATGGGCTACTTTATCACGATTACCATAGGCCAGGTATTTCTTAAAGGTCGAACCTCTTTGCTGCACGTAGTTAGCGCCCGGATGGACATTGGGACCATTTTTTACTAATTCTTTCATTTTTTGTATATTTGCTGGATTAACCCGCTCGGGGTAAGTTAAAATTTTGGCCACTCTTTCGGGTACACCCACTTGGTGGATCATAAGATTGGGATCGGGAGAAATTACAGTACGTCCCGAAAAGTCTACACGTTTGCCAGATAGATTACCACGAAATCTACCCTGTTTGCCTTTAAGACGTTGCACCAAGCCCCTAGTGGTTTTCTTGGGTGCCATATTTAAGGGTATGCCAGAAATTTCGCTGTGAAAGTATAAAGCCACATGCAATTGCAAAAAGTCCCAATCCTCTTGTATCAATTCAATTTTACCACCGCCTGTCATGTGCTTTTGTATAACGTCATTGATTAAAAGGATTTCACTTTGTTTCATGGTCAAGTCATCCTCTGTACTATTAAGCATACAAACAAAATTAAAATTTTTATTAAAAAATGTATACATATAAAAGATACTTACGTGCCCGCTTTAACCTCTGACACCACTGAAGGTCTGATACACACGGGCGGCACAAATACTCGGGTCACTATTAAATTAGCGGGGTTGGCACCCTCGCTAGTCATACCCAACAAGGGTATATCTCGTTTGGGTATATTTCTGAATAATTCCAACACTGTTAAAGGATTCAATTCCTCCGTGTGATTAAAGCTGGGCAACATTTGATTCAATTCTCTATTGTTATCGGTGGCTGCTAATAGTTCATCCAGGTCTCTGGTCATTAAAATTTCTTGTTTTTTGCCTTTATAAGGATCATGTAATATCTTTAACAGACCAGGACCTTTCTTAACACCACCATTAACAGCTTCACAATTAGGACATTTAGTTTGCTTCTTAGCTTTCGTAAGTATTTGACCATGTAAAGCCTTTTTAGCCAAGTAAGAAAAATTTGGATTGAGCAATTTTTTCTCATATATTTTCTTTTCGGCTTCCTTAAGCATAACATGTGAACAAGATTTACAAATCATTTGCAATATATTTATGGTAGAACGAAAATGGCCGATATGGAATACAGGCAGAGCCAAATCCAAGTAGCCAAAATGGCCTATACATTCATTAAGACCCTGACCACAAGTTTCACAACTGGCATCTTTACTGCTGACGCCCATGCGGCGATCCAATACTCCATAAGGTACCGGTTGGCGTTGAGCCTGATAGAGATTTTTCGACACTATACGCAAATGGGACTCCTGTTGAATTTCCTCAGGGCTGCTTATGCTGAATTGAACATGTGAGCTGATGAAATAAATTAAATTATTATTTTATTACAAAATAAAGAGATTTATTAATGAAATTTACATTTTCTTAATCACATCTGCCTCACGGAACTGTTCTTTAGGCATTTTGTTTTATTTAACAATAGTCTTCACTATATTTTTTAAAACTTTCATGGAAACTAAACAAAAATTGAGAGAAATTAACGCAACGCGTGCTAAACAAAAAACCGACAATGTTTACATTCTCTTATAGGGATGCCAGACTTCATAAAGTGTTAGTAAACAATCTTCAGGTGGGAATCGGTGGGGAATTTATAAAGGAATTACGGGGACAGAAACAATTTGTGTTTGTATTATGTGAATTATTTATTACTAAAAAAAACTATTTATTTATTGAAACATATTTGAATTTTGTAATACTACAGCTTATTAATATAAAAAGTACGGTCTTTGCAACTGTTTTCAATAAATGCCGGTTAAGCGCTAATAATTAGATATGGCACCCCTATTTCTTCCTTATTGTGATTTACTAATACCCTCCATAATTTTTGACAGCCAATATTGTGAGTGTGCATTTTTCTTGCAATTGGGGACGTTTGCTGTGGATTACGCGACACGAGAAGGAAAATATCGCCAACGAACTTTACAAAAGAAAATATATATTTTGCTTTATTAAATTTATTAAAAAAAACTTTACAAAACGCCGTACCTAGTGAAAGCTATCGAATTTGGTGAAAAAATGTTGCGTCAATTAACACGAGTCAGCGAAATACCCACAGTGGTTAAACAATTGCAAAAAGTAGGTTCTCCATTAACAAGACAATTGCATGTTGTGTGTTCGTTAAAGGCTTCTTTGCCAAATAAAAATGTCTTTAATATATGTAAACATAACAACGGACGTTCTAAAACAAGCTCATTTTTCGGTCTATTCCAGAGTTCAGCTATAGCCGGAACACAAAAATCCAATAATTATGCCACCGAAGCTACAGTGCAAGTGCAACGGGTAAGTTAAATCACATTTTCTGAGCAGTGCATTCCAAGTGAAAAAATTCTTAACGACTGTTACATAATTTCTCATGTAGAAATTATTTTTTATATTTAAAATTTGTATTAAATCAAAGAGTTCTTAATCTTAAGGTTTAGAATAAAAGAAATTAATTATTTTTCTTTTGAAAAATATTGATAACAGCTCTCTTTTAAAAGTAATTGGAATTTGTTTTTGTAATTCAAAATACAGGGAAAATATATTTTCAAGGTCATTTTATTTCATTACAAGCAGAGATTCTTTATTTTTCTTCTACCGTTTTTCATTTCAATTTAACCCCTCACTTTCTATCTTTCTCCCTCTCTTCCCCAACCTTCATGAATAGAATTTGTTACACATGCAATAGTAGTTATTCTTGTTTTGAATAAATAAAACTCTTTGAAATTGTTGTTGACTTTGCATAAATACGATTTTTTGTAGTTGTTGTTGATTGCCAATTGTTCGTTTACCATATTCTTGTTGACCAGACGTCATTAATCATGCGCTCATAACCTTTTTAGAAGGAAGCCTTTCTAATTTTCCTCCCGCCTTAAGATGTTGCTCACACATTTCTCGTCTTATCAGTTATGTTTTGTTGTTGTTCTTTTAATCTTATCTCAGTTGTATGGTGGGGGATATTGTATAAGTGAGTGTTTAGTTTTTGTTCTTGTAGCTCTCATTATTTAATTATGGTTTAATTATTGGCATTTAATTATTTTAGTGTATTTCTTTATATTTTACTAGGTCAAATTTTGTTTGTTTTTGTTTATTGAAATCGATGTTAATGAACCCAAATCAAAATGGGATATTCTTCTATGAAGCAAATACGCACAATGTATTCATAAGTTTGTTTTCTTGGGTTACTAACCGAATTATAATTATTTTGTAAACAAGAAACAGTCACTTGGGTGTAAGTCAGGAAAATTGGGCGAAAGAGGGAGCAATTCGTAGCCTATTCGATGCTTATTAATGGCTGCCAAATATAGACTTAATTACACAGCTTGTTAAAATTTTCACAGGAGTTAACTGACATATGAATTTTGAAAGAAATTATCCCGTTATCCAGTTCTGCAACTATTTCTTATTGAGACTTCTACTGACATTAGCCAATCATTGACTACCAGTATTCCCTTACATGACGCAGCACTTTATGGATAGATATTCATAACGGTACTGTGCAACAACTGCAAAAAACGCACAATAGGGGTTGGAGCAGTAGTTTTATAGCTGATTATTGTGAGAATCCCAGGCAATAGCAACTCTCTCTTCAACACCCACAGGACAGACGACTACTCACATACCCACACAATATACTATCCCCATAACTTTACCTCGATAACGACTTCTGTCTGATCAGACGACTTATTCACACCCACCACCCTAAAAGGCCTTGGGCACACATTTCCTGATGAATCCATAGCGATAGCAGATCGAAGGTTTAAAACCAACCACCAGAAATGTTTATGGACTGAAACGGCATCCTTTTTCGAATAATCTGTTAACTTTGCAATGAAAATTTTTTATTTGATTTACTGAGGATTTAGATTTCTTACGCTTTGTAAATTATCTTACGTCTTTTATTTGGTGAAAATTTAATTTAATTTAATTTAAAACGTTCTTATCTTTTAGCCCTTCAAATTGCATCGTTTGGATAAGGGACCCGAAACTACGGTCAAACTGACCAAAGAAGAAGCCACAAAATACTACACACAAATGCAAACTGTCCGACGTATTGAGACCTCGGCTGGTAATTTATACAAAGAAAAAATTATTCGTGGTTTCTGTCATTTATACTCTGGCCAGGAAGCCTGTGCTGTAGGTAAGTTTTGCGTTTGGCAAAGAAATACAAAAAAATATAAAAAATTAAAGAATTTCTTTATAACGATTTTATTTCGTTTGTATTATGCAGGCATGAAGGCTGCCATGCGTGATGTGGATAATATTATATCTGCTTATCGTGTCCATGGCTGGACATACCTAATGGGTGTATCGCCTGTGGGTGTTTTGTCTGAATTGACTGGCCGTAAAAGTGGTTGTGCTCGTGGTAAAGGTGGCTCTATGCATATGTATTCACCCAATTTCTATGGTGGCAATGGTATTGTAGGAGCACAGGTAATTTTATTTTTCTATCCTAAATACCAAATTTATTTAAAATTGTTTAAAATTTAAAATATGGTTTCTTGTTTTCGTTTTGTTAAAAAAAGGTACCCTTGGGTGCTGGTGTAGCCTTGGCTTGCCAATACAAAGGCAATGGTGGCATGTGTTTGGCTTTATACGGTGATGGTGCTGCTAATCAAGGTCAAGTGTTTGAATCCTACAACATGGCCTATTTATGGAAATTGCCTTGCATTTTTGTATGTGAAAACAATAACTATGGCATGGGCACCAGTTCTGAACGTGCTTCCTGCAATACCGATTACTATACACGCGGTGATGTTATACCCGGCATTTGGGTTGATGGCATGGATATTCTAGCTGTACGCAGTGCCACTGAATTTGCCATTGACTATGTTACCAAAAATGGTCCCATCGTTTTGGAGACCAATACCTATCGTTATTCCGGCCATTCTATGTCCGATCCTGGTACCAGCTATCGTACCCGCGAAGAAATCCAAGAAGTAAGACAAAAACGTGATCCCATTACTTCGTTTAAGGAATTGATCATTGAATTGGGTCTTATAACTGCCGACGAGATCAAAGCCATCGATACTAAAGTGCGCAAAGAAATCGATGAAGCCACTGCCTTTGCTAAAGCTGATGCTGAATTGCCACCCACTGGCTTGTGGACCGACGTCTACTCCAGCTGTTTGGAGTCCCAAATACGTGGCATCAATGGTTTTAATCTAAAACACATACAAGAAAACAAGGGTGTCAACCATTAATACCGAAAAGCTAAGCTAACATAATCGCTTCTTTTTTTTTTTAGAAAAACGATATTAATTTAAACAGCAAAACATGGATATTTATTTTGTTATATTTGTTTTAAGACCGAAAGTATAATTCATATATTATTGTTAAACGTATTGGTCTATACGATTTAGTTTAAATCACCTCGATAGCGAAAATTTAAGAAGAAAGTGTTTTCTTTTCATCAAAAACAATCTATTTTCTGTAAATATTCTTTTTTTTTTATTTATTAAAAACAAAAACAAAAACAGAGAGAAATCAAGTAGAAAAATACCCGAGATAAGAACAAATAAATGATATTGTTTATTCGAATAAACAATTTATTAAAACATATTGTAAAAAACTGTTATAATATTAAGGTCATTGTCAGTGTAAGTGCAAACACTCTATTCAAGATGTCACCAGGCTCTGAAGCTTTCAACAGCGTTAAACATCACATACCGTAACTGATGCTTTTTACCAGGCGATACAAGGTACGTACTTTAACTTAACGATCTTTAATGGGGTTCAACTTTCCTTTTTCAAAAGGTTTTAATATCTAGGAGTCATGCTTGAAATCAAGCTCTGATGGAAGGATAATATTATTGATATGGCGAGGAAAGCGACAATAGCATTTTACACCTGCAAAGGGACCGTAGACAAGGGTGGGCTGTGGTATATTTATTAAGTCTTCTGATTTGAAACTTTCTTAGGCTGCCTCAACACTGTAGTGTTTTCCAAGCAGAGGTCAAGGTAATTTTGTAAGCGGTGCAGTGCTGTTGAGTGGCGAAGATTTCCCTAAAAATCTCTTAATTTACTCGGACAGTAAGGCTGCCATTAGATGTATAATGATCATAGTTTAAACGTTTGTTCTTGTCCATTAATGCCGAGGATTTCTCAGAGAAATTTCTGGCCATTCAAAGGTAACTCTAATATGTGTTTTGAAAAGTAGGTATATCGTTGGAAATTGCATTGCTGATGAGCTCGTCAACTCCGGTACGGAGATCGTCGCCTCCAACATGTTACAGGATATAGGTTTTGCGAATTCCTCAGATAAATTAGATATTATCCACTCATTTTACAGGGAAGCTCAATCTCGTTGGAGCAGGAAAGTGCGTGCAATCTGAACCTTAACTATGTAAAGTACTTTTTCGACCAAAAGAGGTGGCAATATTTGTAGAAAACATAACAGTTTATTTTTTGTTTTTTTTCTATCAAAATATTTCAAAATTTTCAATTCCTCTTTCAAAAATTTATATTCGTTTTCAAAATCCAAAAAAATGTGGTCGTCAACCATTCGTTCAATAGCGTTTAAAATACCGAAAACATCATGTAGATCATACTCGTTCCTGGGTAGTTTTTGTAAAAAGGACGACAATAAAGGTGACAGCGATGCCAGTATTAGTGTGGAATTGCAAAATGTAAGCGGTTGGTACAACAGTTTCTATTGAATAATTTTCAAAATTCGAATTTTTCTAGGCCTTCAAACTATACAATTTGGAACAGGAGCCTCAATCAACAATATGTTTGACTAAGAGCTTGGCTGTGCAATTGTACACACAAATGCAAACTATGCGCAGAATGGAGAATACTCTGGCGAATTTGTATAAAGATAAATCCGTACGGGGTTTTTGTCATCTGTATGTGGGTCAGGAAGCCTGTTGTGCGGGTAAGAGCTGGTGTTTTATAAAATAAAGAGCTTAACTTTTTCAGTTTTTTGTTTTGTTTTTGCTTTCACTTTAGGCATCAAATCTATAATGAGACCACAAGACACGGTAATTACCTCATATCGTTCTCATGGCTGGACCTGGATAATGGGTGTGCCGGTGTATGAGATTATAGCCGAGTTGTGTCAAAAGGGTACTGGTTGTAGTCGTGGCAAAGGCGGTTCAATGCATACCTATGCTCCCAACTTCTTTGGTGGCAATGGCATTGTGGGCGCACAAACTTCTTTAGGAACGGGTATAGCCTTAGCCCATGCTTATACCTGTGATGACGGTGTGAATTTTAGCTTGTATGGTGATGGAGCCGCCAATCAGGGTCAACTGCATGAATCCTTTAATTTGGCATGTTTGTTTAAATTGCCCGCAATATTTGTATGCGAGAATAATAAATATAGTATGGGCACCTCGCTAAAGCGATCAGCTTGCAGTACTGACTACTACACTAGAGGTGATTATATACCCGGTATATGGGCCAATGGCAATGATGTCTTGGCTGTACGCAGTGCTGCGGAGTATGCTGCGAATCATGCCCGTAAATGTGGTCCTATAGTATTGGAGTTGGAAACCTATCGTTATTTTGGCCATTCCATGTCAGATCCCGGCACCAGTTATCGTACCAGAGAAGAGGTGCAAATGATGCGTGAAAAATTTGATCCCATAACCTTGTTTAAGAAATTGTGTTTCAATTCTAAATTAATCACTGAGGAAGAGGTCAAGGTAAACCTTCTTGAATACATCAAATTAGAATGTTCTTTAGATTTGCATTTTCCTTAAGAAAATTGATGCCACCATTAAGCAGGAAGTCGATGATGCCGTTGCCCAAGTACGCAAAGATAAGGAACCTGATCTTGCGGAATTAACCACAGATGTTTATGCTCTCAATTTGGGTGGTAATATACGCAATCTGGGGGGATATAATTTAAAACACAACAGTCGAGGCACACGTTTTGTACCGCCGGGCAAAGTAAAGGCCACACCGAAATCATTAATTAAAGAATTACCCAAACCTGAGCCACCGAAGAAAGATGCCAAAACCGGTGATAATAAAGGCAAAGTAGAGGCAAAAGCTAAGGATGGAAAACCGGTAGCAAAATCGACAGAAAAGCCGGCAGCAAAACCGACAGAAAAACCGGCAGCAAAATCAGCAGCAAAACCAGATAGCAAGGATACTAAACCCAAAAAGAAATAGACCAACTTAACCATGTTTTTTGTTTTGTTATACCAGCACGGAAATTGAAATACAGATACACATTTTGTTTAAAAAAAGTAGGATTGGTTGTTACATTAATTAGCCCATATCTATGGAGAATAATAGAAATTTTGTTATTTTTTATTTTTATTTATTTTTTTATTTTTATTTTATTTGTTTTTTTTTTATTTTATTTATTAATTTATTTTGGTTTTTTTTTTGCAGACTACCACTAATTTGGATTTGAATTTTAATTTGAAGTTTTACTCCAAGCATTGTATAGGAACTCGGTAGGGTGTTCCAAATAAGCATAGTGCAGCTATGCTGCAGATTTCCTTTGCTATAGCCTACGAGAAAACCTGTCGCTTAACGCTAACATTGTGCTTTTTGTACACAATAAACATCTCTTTAAATTGTTTATATTTTTTTTAAAGAGTGCTATTTGCTGAAAATAAAAGCTCTTTTATTCGCTCTCTGAAGAGAGATTTTTTCGGAGATTATATTTTGTGCATAAATGTTTAATCATTTGGATTTGTTAAAGATCATTTAGAAGATCTTTTAAATATTTACTCAGTCTTGGATAAACGGTCGGGCAAAAAGCTTGCAAAAAAAAAATAACGTCTTTTGGGAGAAAATTAAAAACAAAATTATAAAAAAATGTGGATGAAAATTTGATTTAATTTTTTTTTATTTCTATAAAATTAAATAAAAAATAAAAACTAAAGTTCGGTAAATTTAAAAAAACCTAAAATTTATTAAAATAATATTAAGAAAAAGTTTAAAACAAAATATTGCAAAAAAAAAACGAAAAGAAAGAAAAAGAAAATACATGTTAATGTGAATTAATAGATAATATGCAGAAAAAAAATTATTGGAATAAGTGCCAAGAATTATTTTTTTTTAGTTTTTAAAAATAATAAAAATAATCTTCGAAAAAATGAAAACCAAAATATGAAGATAAAAATTTAAAATAAGATTACGAAAAAATAAAAGAAAAAGTAAAAAAATATTAAAAAAAAACATTTAAAAAATTAAATTCAAAAAACCTGAACAAATTCTTAAAAATTTAATAAAAAGCATTTCTTTAGCATTAATATCTACATTGCGTTTTAAAAATTATTAAAAAAAAAAAAAGAATTTTAAGTTTTTTGTTAATTTCCTTCCTAAAGTGTGTTATTTTTATTGTAATAGTTGTTGTTGTTTTGTTGTACATATTTAAGTTTAGTTGTTAAATTGAATAAGTACGAGTACGAGTACAAGTGCTACTTAATCAGTATAATAATCATTAACAATATCATCATCAACAATATCATCATCAATAATATCATCATCAACAATATCATCATCAACAATATCATCCTCAAGAATATCATCATCAACATACATACCTTTGCTTTATATTGTATTGTCTGTTATCCATCGAACAAGCTATGGGTGAAGTCGAGTAAAAAAGCATCTTAAGGAGAACTATTTTAGCATATGCAGGGGTAAGTCGACATTATTTTTTCTTTTGTTATTGTATTATTGTTATTGTTATTATTATTGTAGTGTCTTCTTATTTAATATTATTTAAGTTTATTAAATATGCACATACATACATACGTCTATCGTACATACATACATACGTACAATAATGAAAAGCTTCAATTTATGCTATTATGGTTGATGTTTTAATAAATTTATTATTAAAATAATAAATTATTATTAAAAAGATAAAAAAATAAAAGAAAAAATAAAAAGAAAAATACATACTAATAAATTTACATACCGGTTTTATATCGTGTAGAAAAAATTTAGTGATAATAAATAAATCAAAATTTTAAATCAATTTTAATCGTGTTATTAAACAAATATTAAATTTTGAGGCTTTTCTTCAATACGAAAAATTTACAAAACAAAATTATAACAAATTTATTTATTTGTTAAAAAAAATAATACATTTTATTCCATTTTATAAATTAATAATTAATAAATAATCATAAAATTGTTTATACAATGATACATACATGCATATATATAATTCGCCATTACAACCCTTCAGTCAGGATTACGGCCTAGCTTCTCACACCACTAATGTTGTGTGTCTTAATTTTTTATACTTGAGTAGCGGGACCTACAGTTTAACTTCGACTCCGAACGACAGATTTTGAGAAACTTTTTCATGGCAGGTTTATTTACTCTCAGAGTTTTTGCCAGAAATCTGCTGAGAGGAAGTCGCCGAAGAAATATTTTTTTCTTATTTCGTTTTGATGTCTGGCGTAGGGCTGGAACCCAGGCTTTACGTCTAATAAGCGAACACACTACCTACTAGACTACGGCGACTAAATCGTATGATATTGGTGCCCAATTGTTGGCGCTGAAACATACATAAATGACAAATTTGATTGTTGACCGAGAAAGAAATGAACTTCATTGATAAACAAAACTTTGTTGGAAATATCAAGCCCCCAATCGAGATATCTATCGCGTTGTGAATGGTAAGAAACTTTTTGAGAATGCCTAAGTTTCGAACTTAGGCTCCAGAAATATGCATATTTCGACCTTTTGAAAAAATTTTCTCTTTGTATTGCTCTTAATATGATTTAATCTCTCTGAACTCTTTATCTCTTTAAACTCTTTTTAGAATTTTGCCCTATTTGAGAGCAGGCTGTTTGGTTTAGCATTAAATTTGCAATAAAAACCGTGTTTAATTGGAATTCAATACTCCATTTGGGTTTTTTCCACCCCCTTCCTATAATTTGAAATTTCCATTAGAAGAAAATGAATAGAATTTAGCTTTTTCTGGCTTCTTAGAAACAGTAGAATAGAATTTATCTATGCTTAAAGAACAAAAAAAAGAAGGAGAGAGATAGTGTAGAAAAAATTTTGTTTTAATTAAAACTTCTATTACGAGCTGGCGTTAGATACCAAAAGTGTAGGTGGGTGTTGCAAATTTAAAAGTTTGAATTTTAATTTTCACGTCTAAGTTTAACTGCCTTTTTTTTCTGGAGTTTTATTTAAACAAACTTATGCTTAAAAAACAACAAAAACTACAACAAAACAGAATGTTTAAAAAACAACTTTACATTTAATTTATGCTGAATAAGAACAAAAATTTGAATTTCTGGCGGAAACACTTTAAGGCTCAACCGATGAAACAAGTAAATTTAGAACAATATTTGAATTTTTGTTTCTTTTTCTTATTTTTGGATCTTCATTTTTTCTTCTTTCTTTTTTGTTGTTCTGTTTTGGAAAGATCAAAGTACGTTGAATCAAAGAAGTAAAAAAAAAGAAGAAAAATTAAAAATTTTAAAGAAATTAAAATTAATGAAAATTTAAGTATTTTTGCATTAAGAGAGAGGTCTGTTTATAAAATCTCTTATTGCAATAGTAATTTGATAATTTTTATGATTAGAGGCCTAAGAATAGAACAGTAGCGAGTATCAGCATACACAGCGGCCTGTTTCAATACCAAATGAAACGATGCTCTTGATTTCTTACATTAAGGGCATGACTGTCTTTGAAACAAGCTGATAACTAGCCTGACATTTTAATTTGATATCTAGTAACAGTAGCTCTCTTGGCCCAACAAGATTGGGTATGTCAAATAAGAGAAGTCTTGCCAAAGATATGGCAAATAAAGTGGGCTACCTTCTTCTTTCTTTCTTCCTTCTCAAGTCATCTACAGCTTTACAGAAATCGTTTGCCCGTAAGCAGTAAGTTGCCTGTTGCTCTAGGGTAGGCAAAGTGCAGTGCCATGGTGGATGCTTTCCGCAGAGCAGATTGCCTTCCTAAGTTTGTATTTAAAATTTTTAATTTTTTTTCAAAACCTATTTTATTTATTTTATTGAAGTCGCCGTGGTCTAGTAGGTAGTGTGTTGGCTTATTAGACGAAAGGCCCGAGTTCGAATCCCAGGTCAGACATCAAAACGAAAATATGAAAATATTTCTTCGGCGACTTCCTCTCAGCGGATTTCTGGCAAAAACTTTGCGAGTAAAAATTGCCATGATAAGCTTCTCAAAAAATCTGTCGTTCGGAGTCGACTTTAAATTGTAGGTCCCGCCACTCATGTATAAAATTAACGCACACAACATGAGTGGTGTTGAGAAGCTAGGCCGTAATCCTGACTGAAGGGTTGTAATGGCCAATTATGTATGTATGTATGTATGTATGTATGTATGTATGTATTTTATTTTATTGAAGTAAAAAAGGGGGAAAAACGTGTTGCCTTTGAAAAAAAAAAAAAAATTAAATTTTTGGCAAACCTTATAATGATCCCCTTACCACATTATTTGACCGATAAATTGGTCTATATATGTACATATGTATGTTAGTATGTATGTATGTATGCATGTTTTTCAAAACAATTAAATTAATTTTCTTATGTTTTTTGATTATTGTTGCTGTTATTTTGTTGGGCTATTTATGTTTGATGAATAAATTTCAAACATTTTTTTTGTCATTTAAAATTTTTATTAGTGGGTGTCATTTGATTATGGCAGTAAAGGAATATAGTAAAAGAAATGTATTTTAATCTATAAATTAAATATAGAACTGTTTTCTGCGTTTGGGAAAATAAAAATATGTAATCAAACAAAATTAAAGCAGATGTCAAATTTTTAACTTAAAAAACAGGAAAGAAAACAAAAGCACCGGTAGTAGCATTGATTGAAGTGGTATGAGTATTACTAAATTCTAAAAAATATTATAAAAATTCTTAGAAAATATAAAAAATTAAACATGAAATTTCAAAGAAATGTAAAATTAAAACTTTATTCAAAATTATTTCTTTTAATTTGTCATCTTCCGCCCAAGCCAGTTTAATTCAGACAAACATAGGTAGCTGCTTCCTCTTGAATTTTCGGTAATACAAAAAGAGCTTGTAGGATTATAAAGAAAATATATGCTCAGTTGAAGCTGTAATGCTTTAAGAGCCAAGAATTAGGCACCAACGACAGGACTTCAGCACCAAATAGATAGTCAGGTATTCACGTTTGTCAGACCGTTAGCAAAGGCATTATTTCAAGACAAGTGTGTGGTTCAGTCTGTTCCGCCTACTTTTCTTTTCATCATCTGATCGATTAACCTAAAGAAGGAGCTTTAACTATCCAGATTCATGCGCTTCTTTATGGTTTCTCTTGCCAGCTCAGCCCTCACACGTCACAAAACTGCTGTTCCTGTTTATAAGCATCATGAGGGCCAGCTTGAAAATAGCATGACTGTCAGTACAGATAATCACCGTATTATCTGGGGAAATTCATTCCCGAATTAGCTTACAAACACCTCTGGATCAAATACACTACCACAAGGGCAACTTAATGCCATACACCATGACCACCAAATAGGCTCTTATACTGCGTCACTTCCGTCCTGTCTGTAAAACTTACTGAGAGCAGCTTGTCGAAGCTCATATCCTAACTATTAAGTCTATAGAATTGATATTCTGCGTCTGTATACTCAAGCCTGTTATGTTCAAACTCCCTGTAATAACCTCAAAACGCTGCTTACATTGCCCCATAAAACTCTTAATTTTATATTTCCTAGAGAAGAGAACCAAACGTGTCTTAGTTGGCAAGACCTTTTCCATATTATTATTCAGAAAGAGCAGACTGTAAGAATTTGATGATCATTCGGTATTTTTCCGTAACCATACATCAACGTTTTATTCGCATAGCATACAATCTTCCTCCCCCCCAGATTCGAAGTGTCTAAGGATGCTGTTTACAAGTCCAGCCTAGTTCCGAGGTAATTATAATACACCTCAGCAAGGTGTTTATACACTCCCCCAGGAAACATTAGATATTATGATCAATGAACACCTCTCTGATAGCTTCGATATGAACATCAATTCAATATCCAAAATGGCCACAAGGGTGTAGAGCCCATAATGACCAACGACCTCGGGCAGTGCATGTATTTTATAAATTATTTAAAAAAATTTAATGTTCCAGAGCGATTTTTAAAACAGAAAATAAAACTTTTATTGACAAAAAAACAATATTTTACAATTAAAATTTAAAATTTTTTTAAAATTTTTTTTTCTTATTTTGCTCTTTAATTTCTTGTGTTGTTTTAAAAAAAATTTCCGAAATTTATTTGCAAAAATAACAATGTTTTTAACAACAACAAGAACAAAACAAAATAACGTATACTATACATTTAAATGTACAGTATTTATTTATAAAAAAAAAAATTAAAAAAAAGCAACAACAAAGAAAAAACCCAAAAAGAAACAAAAATTTTAAACAACCATGACATTGTCGGAGGTGCTGACTGCACGGCCTGGGGGTATTTAAAAGTGTGTTTTTCTTTTTTTGTTTTGGGACCATTAAATACGAACTAAATCTCCAACAGTGCGGAAAAAAAAGAAACAAAAAATAAAGAGAGAGAGAAAAAAAGAATATATTTTAGGAAAATGTGTCAAAAAGAAATTGTTTTTCGTATAACCATTTTACAATATTTGCAATAAATAGTGATTTTTCTTAAAAAAGAAAAAGAAAAAATATTTTAAGTGTTGAAACAAATTGAACAATATTTGACTACCTAATGAGTGATGCGATGATCATAGTCTAAAAAAGAAAAACCTACCCGTGTTAGGTATAATTGACACAAGGTGGAAATTTTTTGGCATTTTCCTTTACACTTGACTATACTCATGGCGGATATTGTACTTGACGATTTAAAATCTGAATCTGAGGCTTGTTGATATAGACTTGTAACTTCAAGAGACTCTACTGACAAGACCCTGGCGTTCTTGTTAGCCAGTGAAAATTAACCGATTGTTGGTCGTACAATATGTTCCTTGCTTCTGCTGATTTTTCACTGCTTTCGTGTAGAGATGTTATAACATTGCGACTGTACGACCTATTGTACTGCCTCTAATCTATATAGGGTTTCCCTATAATGTCCCTAACAACCCTACTTTGCTCTGATAAATTTCTTGATACTTCAGGTTGTCCGATGTATGACTCAGAGCTCATTCTAGAGATCCGAAGGCTGAATTCGTATATCATGTTGACTGTGTTGATCATCTTCTGACATCGATTATAACGAAATGAAGGGCCTGCTTATTTCCTCTTGCTATACTCATTGTAAAGTTGGTATCTGACATCTCATAGTGGGTGGTGATTGACTGTATCTTATTTGTTTTATTACTTATTTGTTGCTGCTGTTGTTTTTGTTGTTTCCTTTCAATTATATTATATTTATATAATATATATTTCTTTTTTTTTCTAATTTCTTAATGAAATTTATTCAAATTAATCAAATTGTTGATGTATTTAGTATTGTATTGAGTACATCAATATATTCCTTTGTTTGATTGATCTTATTAAACCAACAAATAAAACCAAAACAATAAAAGAAAGAAAAAAATTAAACTTTTTAAAGGCACTTGAGTGAAATATGAAAATATTTGGAAAATCCAAAATTCAAATGGAAATTTTAATTGGCCAACTCAATTGCAATTGAATTGGACGTCACTTGTGGAATATTTTAAAAAAATTTGAAATGCAATTGAAAAATATATTGAAAACAGTTGACTTAACATTTGAATCATTTTTAGAGCGTCAAAAAAAGTTGCCTAAATGCGACTAAGCTAACAGAGTAGTGTTGGTGAAATCAATCGTCTTTACTCAATTTGCTTGGAATGTTCTCTTCTCCAAGGCAGGACATCTTAACATGATCGTGTATAGCATTATTGAAACGAATTAAAACTATTTGGTCCCAAGAAATGCTTCTTTTTAAATCTGGAAATTTCCAGACAATAGAATTTCTGTCCTCTCTGCAATCAACTATTTTCTTTCTCATACAATTTCCTGTTAATTGTGTAGCTCATAAACTGTCTAGAGCATGCATACTATCCCTACCGAATCCTACCAAACCTTTTACCAAATCCTCCTACCAATTTACACATCGACTTAGGAATAACTCTTACCACCATTAGACTGTCTATTAGGCAGAGTCTATAGATCGCTGACAAATCATCGACTGTAGAAGAATCTTGCCGTATTGCCAGTTTCATGTGGCAATCATCTGGATAGGGTAATCTATTACTTAAATTCAATTGTGTGGATATTCCTTTATGTACGAATTACTCCCGAGCTACAGGCAATTTCGAATATAATCGATTAATGCTCAGAAGACTCGAATTCCTGGGAATAATATTACGTTATCTGTCACTACTATTGGTTTAGTTATAAAGAATGTAAAAGCTCTTGATGTTCTGGGCACGAAACTTAAAAGCGATGTTCGAATGACGCATTCTAAAGCCTCTTAATTCTTAAAATTCTTTAATACTTCATGTCCATACAATTTACTCCACTTATATCCGGTAGCCCCCGGTGCTTCGAAGACATGATGGGACTTCTCGACCGCGTATAAAACAGGGTGAAGTGACAGTAGAGCATCCGAATTTATACATTCAATGGTACTCTAGGGAAGTAAAAGACTTTGTTCTCGAAATCCGTAGATTCAACCGTTCGTGATTGATTGGTCAGTATACCCCTCATTGTATTACAAAGAGAATTCTTTCTTGATCCACACAATCTGGACTCAGTTCTTTTAATCCACAAACACTATTCTCTCAAACACCGTCCCCTAATAATTCATTTTCCAATAAATTGCCTTGATTGAGTCGATGCTATACCATGAGTATTGGTTGTAAAGAAATTTTATTTTCCAAAAATTAGCAACATTTTGAACTAAAAAAAAATCGCAAAATTGGCAACATGTGTTGCTTTGTTTTCTAGTTGTAAAAATCTTCTTAAGTTTTCAAGTTAAAAATCGCAAAGTTGACAACACTTTTTATATTTTAATTTTAAACAATATTTTCGATATTTTTTTTTTTGGAAAATAAACTTATTTTAAATGAATTTATAGAACAATTTAGTCAATTTGCTACACATTTATTGAGTTTCTTTTATGTACAATACTAGGGAGTGTATCAAAGCAATTCTTTTTAATTTTGTTTTCAAACAAAATTGTCTCTTTTATCTGTTAATCAAAGAATTTTTAATAGAACAGAGAGTGAGAAAAAAAAACATATTTTTATGAGGCTTTTAGCGCCATAATCTCTTTATAATTGTGCATATAGCACAGCGTGTGTGTGTTTGTGTGTACTTTTTAAAGACTATTTTTGAATTTATTGACTCAAGGCTAATGTCATTACAATGCCATTAATTTTATTTATTTTCTGTCTTTCTTTCTGTTCTTAAAGCGATTTTTCTAGCCCAACTGTATAATTACAAAATAACATAAAATTTATAAAAAAAAAAAACAAAAAAACCCAAAACAAAATTATTTTAAAATTAATTTAAAAATTTTATTTATTTTTGTAATAAAAACAACAACAAAAACAATGTGTTTTTATGACATTTTATTGCACCAATTTCTTGCTTGTTAGTGAAAGTTCTTTACACCTGCTCGGTAGAGAATGCCAACATAAGTTCAAGAGTGTTGTGGTAAGAATTTTAGGATTTTTTTTTTGTTTCTTCAACGGCCTTTAGATTTTTGTCATAAAAGCAACTTTGATCTGTTGCCGACAGATAAAGAGACAAAGTAATTATAAAGTAGCACGGGTTAATCACTTTTGAAATGGTTTAATAAGGGCATAAGAAAATCATTTAAAATTATTTTCACATCTTTTTGAGAAAGCCTATGTCTATAGAGCTATACTTAGGTCCACAGTTAATACAGTTCAACCTGATTTTCGCCAGAAAGTATCTGCTGCTCCAGTAAAAGCTTATGGAAAACCAATTTAGCATGACATAAAGATACTATTGCCTACACAAATCCTGTGCGCATCAAATAGTCACAGCCACATTTCACTCTGGCTCTTCTGCAATCACTGCAGATGCTTTGAGCTCCATTTGCGACAATTTTGTTAGTTGACGTAACCATCAAATGAGAAATGAGTTTTATTGTTGAAGAAAATTTTTTATGAAGAATCCGCATTGAGCGACTATTGCAGTAGCACTCAATCAACATATCAGCATATCAATCAGCAGGCTTGACGTGTTGCTTGACGGGGAATCTATATGTGGATTGAGGAGTAAATCCAAATGCAAAATATGTATACCAAAATGAATTGCTAAGTAGGCCCCATTGTTGAGAATGCCAACAATCTTTCAGATTTCTTGTACAGCATAAGTAACATAAGGACATTTGAGATGATGATAAAAGCTTTTAGAATTGCCAGACCTGCTGCCTGATTATATGCAGTAAATTAGAGATTTTCAATGAGTTCTCATAAAACTTGAAGTTTTCATCCTTTTGTGAAAATCTTTAGAGTTTAAACTCAAAACATAGTGAAAAGAGTTTTTCCTTTTTTTTTCTCCTGAAAATTGATTAAGAAGTCCTTTTTATTACTGCCTAAATGTCGACTTTAATTTTATTTCCACAAGTTAAGTTAAACAAGTTAAAACATGATAATAAAAATGTATTTATTTATTTGCTTTTGTCTTTATTGTTAAACAATTTATTTTAATTGTTTTTCGGGAATATTTTTTTTTATTAGAAAAAGAAAAAAAAAACAACAACAATAACAAATTTGTACAAAGAACATTTTCATTTGGAATGTTTATTTATTTTTTCAAATATTTTTTTTTATGAGCCTTTGTTCTCCTGTTTCTGTTTTTTTGTTGTTGTTGTAGAAATTCCGTTTTTAGTAATAAAAAGCATTGTTTTTATTAAAAATAACATTTAAAACATGTTTAGAAATGGAAAAAAATTATACACAAACACACCAATAACACACACACACACTCTTGTAAACATCCTGAACGTCAGATTAGGCATTCGACAACAGTAAAAGCTGTCGAGAAGGGAGTGATAATTTATTTTGAAATAAAATTTTGTTTCGAATGAAATTGTTTTAAAAATTTAAATAATTTCTATTTTTAAAAGTGAGCAAAAGGCAAAAATTCCTCTTGTTTTTACTTATATTGGACTTTATCTAAAACTCGAGATGCTTCACTACACCTATTGTAGGTTATTTGAAGTGTTTTACACTGCAGAAGCCTCTGTCGTCTGATTGCTGCAGCAAAGAGAGTTGGTGTCCCTGCCATAAGAATTTAAAGCTTTAAAACAAGCGAATAACGAATTGCTCTGGTCTGCATATATGTATGCTACTGTATTTTGCCTTTTTTAAAGCCTTAGTACATGTGTTAGTTTTTTATTATTTTTAAATGCGCCTTTGTGTGCTGCTTCACATATTTGTTATCGGAATCTCTTTTTTATACTGTTTTCTGTTTAATTTCTTTTTGTTTTAAACCTGAATATGTTGTAATAACTATAAGAAAAAACAAAAACAATAAATGTTTTCATTACAATTGTCCAATAAAATTTTATGGTTAAAGATTATGAGATTGCTTTAGTTTTTAATAAGCGATGCACTTATAAATGACAATATATTTTCGTTTTTTTTACTTAAGGAGAGAGAGAGCAAGAATAAATAACAATTAAAGTCAGTTGTTTTTTAACAATTATTAATTAAAACTAAAGGTTAATGCCTATTGCCTTTAAAAAATAAGGAATTATAGATTGGTTTGCAATTCAAAACAATGGGAAAAACAGGACCTGTTGCCAAAAGGATAATAAAAACCGTTTAAAATTTCTCTCCATTGATGTCATGACATTTGAAAATGACACACACAGAATGAACCCGCTAAAAAAACTATAAACTGGTATATTTACAACGACATAGCGGCTTTAAAAGACACTCTACACTAACTATAAAAGTTGCCTCCAATTTACTCTTTTCATACTAACTCTTGTTTCTAAGCATTTTTCAAAACCACAGGGTCAAGTGGTTCTGTCCAAATCACAGTTATCCCAACTATACTTACCAAAGCGCCATTACTTGCAAAGGACTTCAATCCAATAGAGTCCTTAGCGCCGCTGAGGTGTTCACCTCCATCTGAGGTGTCAGTCTATTCTGTCTATGTAAGCAATCTTCCCCTAGGTCACTATTGGACTGACCATCCTCAAGATTTCTATGGATGTCGTCTGAATATCATTTTGACCTACCTATCTGGTCTTTCTTGAAATGTTTCTACATAAGCTTTCCATGTGAGTTTACTGTCCAGTGATATTCCCAGATGTTTTACCTCCAATTTCAGTAATTTAGGAAGTTTACTCTTTCTCGTGGTCTTGTCAGCGTTTACTTACATACGTGCAGCATCAACTTATGTTTGCTGACTATCTCTGAAACTTTTTGTATGATGCCACGAACAGTCTTTTCAAATTTAACTTTGGCCTGTATGTAATATGTAATCTGTATACCTTTGACAGTTAATGCTCGCCTCAGACAGTTTCAATCCGCAAACAAGCTACACACTAGTAGTGAAAGAATTCCACCCTATGGGCAACTTCTATGCCTCTGAGCTAACTATTAGTATTCCATTCCCTCCCTTTTTTTCTAGAGATCTTGTGTATGGGATCTCTGTCGTCTGGCTATCATTGGATCTTGGAGGAATCAACAATTTTACAATTTCAGTACGTTATACTATCCCTGATGTCGCCGTGGTCTAGTAGGTAGTATGTTGGCTTATTAGACGAAAGGCCCGAGTTCGAATCCCAGGCCAGACATCAAAAACAAAATACAAAAAGTATTTCTTCGGCGACTTCCTCTCAGCAGATTTCTGGCAAAAACTCTGAGAGTAAAAATTGCCATGAAAAGCTTCTCAAAAAATCTGTCGTTCGGAGTCGACTTTAAACTGTAGGTCCCTCCACTCAAGTATAAAATTAACGCACACAACATGAGTGGTGTTGAGAAGCTAGGCCGTAATCCTGACTGAAGGGTTGTAATGGCCAATTATGTATGTTATGTATGTATACTATCCCTAGATTTACTTAATTGCTTATTCCAACTGTTTAGTCAGGACTACAACCTATCCTATCATCTAAAGTTTAATGTCGAACAACAGATTTCCTGATTTTGCCAAAAAAAAAGAAAAAAAAAATTCGGAGAGAAAGTCTTTGATCGAGAGTCTAAGCTTTATTTGGAACCACGGCCTCTCGCCTAATAAGCCAACGCACTATCTACTGAATTACGGCGACTTTTCATACGCCTATAATTTAAAAAATTTATTGATATTAATCATACGTTCTAAGGTTTATTTATAGTGTTGTATTAATATAACTCATACGCCTTCAATATCTTCTTTTTTGAATTTTTTTCTGTTTTTGTGATGTTAAGCCTTAAGATAACAACTGTAGGGCTTATATCATAAATTAATACGTTGTTGTGATATCAATTACAATTTCATATCTCATAGGGTGTTAAAGAGCAAATATGATTGGGTTTGGATGTAAGGGGGTTGTTGAAAGCGTGTGGTGGGTATAACGTAAAAAAACTGAAAAAAAAATTGTGAAAAAGCAACAGGCGTTAGAAAAAAAGGGGTTTGAAAGTCAAGTAGTCGAAAAAAAAAATAAAAAAAGTAAAACAAGAAGGGATATTCAATAAACATTAAAAAGGTTGGCCTGAAGGCTAGTAAAACAATTATGGCCATACATTTTATGTATTTTTTTTGGTATTTTTTGTTTGTCTGTTGTGTTACATTTTTGTGACATCAATGAACTTTCTGGTTAGAGAAACTTGTATTTCTACGAAAAACACAATTTTAACGCACAAAAACATTCAATTCAGTTGTTTAAGCAAAGGACGTTCTATAATATAACGCAGTATTTTTGTGAAATAAATTTATTAATTTATTAATTAATTAAAAAATTAAATTAAAAATCTTAAAAAACAAGAATTGTATTTTAATTAATAAGCAAAATTAATTTAATTATTATATCGTTTTAACAACAACAAAAACAACACAAAAACAAATGAGGAAAATAAATAAATTCATTAAAAATGCATGGCATTAATTAAAAGAGAAAAAAAAAAGAACTTTACTGTAAACACAAATAATTAAAGGTGTAAAAAACAACCTGCTTGGCATATTAATAAAATAAATAAAAAAATATTTTAACGGGTTTGGCATTTTTTTTTATAAATTGCAACTGAAATCGAAACTGTAACACAACAAAAAAAAAAAAGCCGCTTTGATGTGAAAAAAGAACAACAGAAAACATGACAATTAAATTCTCTTTTTTTTATACTGCAATACGTATGATTAATATTAATGAAAATTTTTACTTAACGAGGGCGTATGATTAATTTTAATTACTTGCAAAAATATTTGCGTGAATAATTTATGGCCTGTTTGAACAATGCAAAGCAATAAAATCAATCAATTTCACTGGGCAAAAACCTATTAAAAATGGAACAAAATATCATCATAAATAACTATCAGCAATTAAATCTAAACTAAGGCGGTAGGTTAAAACAATGCGTTTGAAAAGTTTCAAAATTTTTTAAAAAATTTAAAATATTTTATTCTTTCATCTTTTTTTTGCTGTAGTTTTCTTTTGACGTGTATTTAGCCTTCTAAAAAACCTCCAAAAAACCGTTACAAGCAAGCTAAACATGTCATTCATTTCTTTCGCTGTAGTTCTTTTTTGACGCTTATTTAGCCTTCTGAAAAACCTCCAAAAACCCCGTTACAAACAAACTAAACATGTCATTAACATTTACCATATTTACCAAAATGTTTGTAAAATTTTGCATTGTAGTGTAGAGCCTGTTAAAGTAGCACTTAATTAGCCTAAAATGACGTGTAATGAACTGTGCCATGCCTGGCATAAATACAAAATGACTAGACAGACAAAAAAATTAAAAAAAAACAATTTAAAAACAAAAATTTTCACCGATTATAATGCAAGCAGGCACCCAGAACGGTAAAGAGAAATTTAGAGGTTTTATAACAAAAAACATCGTTTTTTATGGAGAATAAAAAAGTAGAGTTTACATGGATTCTATAAGGTTCCGCTGTAATACCAACAGTATCAATTCCCCATATATACTATAACTCCTGACTAGCATTTCTCAGCCAGCCTGATAGTTGTACCTACATACATATGTTTAGATTTTTTTTGTAAAGAAATTCTGGGAGCGCAAGAAGCCTTCTTCTTCGATTCACAAGTACTGGGCAGTGACAGAGAATATGTTCGATAGTCTCTTCCTATTTCTCATTATTACAGTTTCTGCAGAAGTCGTTGTGAGATTTTCCATATGTCCAGGAGGCTAGAGATGTCAAAATCCATATTTCCGCTCTTTATAAAAGCCCAAAAACCTTATACCTCTTGCCAAAACCTGTTAGTATTTTATTGATTTCCTTATTGTCCTTAAATAAATATAAAAAAAATCTTATTAAAATATTGTTTTAAACATAAAAAAACTTTTTAAACAGCTTTTCCCCTTTCAACATATTGTCAACACTTAAAAAACACCACACATGTACGCATGAAAATAACCAAAACAATACTACACTTACAATATAAACACTCCACCATTCTGACATACATATCTGTGTGTGCATATGTGTCCAAATTAATACCACTACTCCTTGCTACATATAAGCCTCTGGGTACACACACTCTCTCAATGAGCACATATAAGCTCTACTGTTACATTAACTATGTAATGTTTGTTTATGTTCTCATATAGAAAAACGTGAGAAAAAAAGGCAGAAAGGGAGAGAGAGAGAGTGTGAGAGTGAAATTAGTGTTTATGTACGTACATATAGGCATTTATGTATTTAATGTCATATTAGTGTTTACATTTTTTGTGTTTGCTGTTGTTGTTGTTATGTTATGTAGAGAAAGTAGTAGTAGCAGTTGTGTTGTGCAGGTTTTTTTTTGTATTTATTGTTTACCTTGTTACAGGATTGTTGCCTTTAACCTTAACAAGTCAATAGTGACAAGAGTTGTCAAGAGAAATAACATAAAATGTTTACCTTTTATTTTTATACTGAACAGACATGTTTCATGCATTTAAAACTAGTAGCAGTAATAGCAAAGGCAGTGATAGTAGTATTAGTGCCGGTTTTTAAATGTTAGCTAATGTGTATGTCTGTTTAGTTATACGGTTGTCAGCGTCATCATTAACAATAAGAACTTAAAAACATAAGCAAACATTTACTGTTATATATTGCTGTAGGCCATCACTGTTCTTCACTATCTGTGTTTTTCTCTCTCTCTTTCTTTTTATGATACTACTAGAGAGTGTTTGTTTAGATTTGTTTTTTTGCATATAAAAAACACGAAGAAAAATTATATTAAGCTCCATCTGAGACAGTTGGTAAAGAGTGAAAGAGTATGTTAAAGGGCTTGTAAAGTTTTATGTTACTTCCTGCTTTGTTTAGCTATTAATTAATTTGTTGTTGTTCTTGTTGTTTTTACTTTGAGTTGTATTATTTACCTATACCAAGGCAATACATCCTAAAGCTATTGACGTTAAATGTTTGTGAGAGTGTTAGGCAAACAAAAGAGAGGCAAATAAAGTGTTTTGTTAAGCTTTAAAGTAGGATTTATTAAATAAAATTAAACACATAGACATTGGAAAATAAATATTTAACAGGATAATCAATTTCCTTTACTAAAAGTCTAAAACGCAGGACATGAATTGTATTATTGGAAATCGATATAAACTTCTATGAATTTTTTCTCCCTGCCTTAATATCGTCCAAATATATATTTAGTAGCCCGAACCGTACCCTCACTGACATCAGTCAACTTAAATTGTATTAGAATGATGACATAAAGGAAAATTACCAAGTTTACCTAAAGAAATTTAAAAGTTAACAAATTAAATTCATATTTTCTTTAGTATTCAACTTTACCTTGCCATAATATCCTAAATTTATGTCCATATAACCATTGCAAGTAAATTTTAAAGGTTGATGCATTAATTGTAATGCATATTCTCTAACGCCATTATTCATTTCCACATCTTGGGGATAGAGTCTGAGGTTGAGTAAAATATGAGAAAATTTTTGATACTAAAAAAAAGAAAATATTATTAGATTTCATTGAGTTTACATTCAAAAACTTTTGGAAACTTACCTCATTTATGCATTTTTGAGCCAAATTGCTTAGCAACAGCATATTGACTAGTAATACTCCCACATAAATTAAGCGATCTAAACTGGAAAATAAAAGAAAAAATATAAATTTGGGGGTTCAGAATAAAATAAATATAAAATTAATTAAATTAAAAAAAAAAAAAAATTGTAGCATGCGAGAAAATTTTTATCTCGTCTTAGGAGATTTTATAAAACAGTTTATCATATCAGTTTAATTTTTAAGTAACAACAAGAGCATTTTAGTCTTATTTTTGAATCACAGCAGGAGTATAATTTTTTTTAATTAAAATTTATAGCATGTTATAATATTTTTATTCCAAAATTATATATTTTTTGATGCGAGAACAGATTTTTTTTAATAAAACAGCATAATTTTAATAAACATATGAAATAACATAAATAGCATGCTAAAAAAAAAATTGTGGTTATACATAATAAATTGCTTAGTAAACTAAAATTCATTTCTTTTACCACACCTTAATAAACTAGCCTGATATAAGAAAGTTATATTTTTATTTCTATAGCCTTTTTCACTATGTGATGCATATATATTCAAAATAGCACGTTATTAAAATTCTACTTACACATTTGATTCAAGTGCTGAGTCTCAAATATATAACGGACATAGCCCCAATTAACGGTACACAAAATTGATATGCCATTAAAGAAAAATAGCATGAGAACAGGCCAGGCAAAATATTGTTCCAATTTGTCAACCAAGAAGCAAATCTCCAGCAATAGCAATTGATTTTGTTTTAAACTCTTGACATAATGAAACTCTAAAGGATGTATACGTTTCAAAGGCTCTTTGTCTACCCTCTCTTTTAGACTCTTCAGGCTTTTGAGAAGATGTTCCAAAAATTCGTAAATCACTTGCATATAAATACTATATTCCAGAGATTTCATTTGCACAGATATTAGAAAGAGTAAATTTGCCAAACGTAAGCCTAGAAGCATATCGTGGCATATAAGTTGAAAGTTTAAGTAGAATACCAAAATCGATAAGATAATGAAACATAATCCGGTTCGGGATAATAAACGTCGAGCGAATTGGCGTTCCGTAAAATGAAAAGGACTTTTTGTTTCTAAATTTTCAATGGCTTTTAAAATATTTTCAAGATTTTTTCTGGCAAACCAGACTTTATAGACCATTTGTAATTGCAGAATAACTATCAAGATATTCTGCAAGTGTGCCGATAGCTTAGTCAAATTATCCAAACCATATTTCGAAGTGACACTGACGACTAATGCAATATGACCGTGCATGGACCAAATTACCAAAATGATAAGTAACACGGTGTATAACAAATATAGCAGATAAAGAGCGTAATATTTTATGTCCTTTTCCTCTCGGTATATAAGAAATGGTGGCAAATTTAAACCGTATATGGTAAAAAACCACTGATAAATTTTTAAATTTTTTAATAAAATGCATTTGCCAATAAATTCTGCCATAATTAATGACGTTTAACGAGGGCTGCTCAAGTGAAACTAAACAAAACTAATGCAAATTTATAGCAAACAGTAAAATGATGAAGATTTTAATCAGTTTTGATTAGAAAAAGCTCAACTAATTAAATTTTCTTTATCATGGCGTATGAGTGATATTAATTGGAAACTAATTTAAATTTTAAAGGGTATTTGAGGGGTCAATAGTTAAAATTATTGAAATATTTAAATAAAAGCTTTACATTTTTTTCAAACCCTGTATTTATTGTCAAATATTTGCTATGTTTTAAGCGTTCAAATAGCCCACATCCATCTTACATTTTAAAGGCAGGTAATGGAAGTCAGTTTCGTTGACAATTTCGTGTTTGAAGAAGAAAAGAAAGAGTAGGAATAAGAAAATCTTTTAAAAATATAGAATAGACAAAAGACCACATAAAGCATAGAACTACTTTAAAACAACATTTTTGTATACATATGCAATACAATATAAAATATGAAATTATATCGCATGATATAAGAAAACTATAACAGCAATATATGCGCTATATTTACCATGCTATTCGGTGTATAAGAAAGTGCTACATTTAAAACTAGTAACTTAGTATAGTGAGACATAAACTTCCTTAAGAATGTGATATCTTTATAAAATAACATGATATAAAAAATTTTATTTATAACTATATTGTGAGCCAAATATTCTACAGCAAGAGACTATTTTAATGTTAGATACATAATCATATATATTCTACTTACAAATTTGATTCACAGGCTCTGTCTCGTACAAGTAACGAAGATAGCCCCAATTAACGGTACACAAAATTGATATTCCATTTAAGAAAAATAGAGTGAGGATAGTCCAAGCAAAATATTGTTCTAATTTGTCAACCAATAAGCAGATCTCCAGCAGTAGCAATTGATTTTGTTTTAAACTCTTGACATAATGAAATGCTAAAGGATAAGTACGTTTCAAAGGCTCTTTGTCTACCTTCCATTTAAGGCTCTTAAGACTTTTACACAGATGTTCCAGAAATTCATAAACAACTTGCATATAAATGCTGTATTCTAGTGATTTCATTTGCACTGATATTAAGAACAATAAATTTACCACTCGTATGCATAGAATCATATCCGGAGCTATTAGGCGGAAATTCAAATAGAATATCAAAATCGATGAGATAATGAGACATAATCCGGTGCGAGAGAATAAACGTCGAGTGAATTGTTGTTCCATAAGATGAAAAGGACTTTTGGTTTCTAAATTTTCAATGATTATTAAAATATTTTTAAGATTTTGGCTGGCAAACCAGATTTTGAAAATCATTTGTATTTGCATAATAACTATCAAAACATTTTGACAGTGGGCTGATAACGTGGTCATGCTATCCAAACTGGTTCTCACGGAGAAATCGGCGACTAAGACATTATGACCATTCATGGACCAAATAACCAAAATGATAAGTAATACGGTGTATAAAAGATATAACAAGTAGAGAGCGTAATATTTTATATCCTTTTTCTTCCGGTATATAAGAAATGGTGGCAAATTTAAACCGTATATCGCAAAAACCCACTGATAAACTTTTAAATTTTTTAATAAAATGCATTTGCCAACAAATTCCACCATAATTAACGATATTCAATGAGAGCTACTCCAATAAAACTAAACAAAAATAGTTTAAATTTATAACACACAGCAAAACTATCAAGATTTTAATCAATTTCGCTTAAAGAAAGTACAACTAATTAAATTTTCTTAACCATGGCGTATGAGTAATATTAGTTGAAAACTATTTTAAGTTATAAAGGGTTTTTGAGGGGTTAACGGTTGGAATTATTGAATTAAAAAGAAATTTTTTCTTCGTTTCAACAAAAGCTTTAAATTTCTTTTCAAACCCTTCATTTATTTTAAATGTTTTATACATTCGTGTCCCTATATTAAGTTTTAAAGGCAGGTAAAGCAAGACAGTTTTGTTGACAATTTTTTTTTTATTAGACGAAAAGAAAAAAAGAGTAAGAATAAGAAAATGATTTAAAAATCCACAACAGAAATAAACTGCAGTACAAAAAGAAAGAAAAAAAAAGCAAATACATTCCATATAAAGGAAAAAAAAACAAGACGGAAATATTTTGCATGCAAAATAGCATGCTTTGTTTTTTGCATATTTCCAATACAATTTAAGACACCTTGTACTAAAAATAAAGTGAAACAAGATACGAAAATAGTAAATAAGGCACACAAAAAAATATCAAAAAAAGTGAAAGAGAATCTACAAGAAATGCATAAAGAAAACCCAACCACCAGCAAACTTAATATACAATTCATATGCAAAACTGTAAAAAAAACGTTAAACAAAACAAGAGAAGCAGGAGAAAGATACCAAAAAAGCTTAAAAAAATCGTTTTTATATGATGTTTCGAAATAGAACCAAATAAAGTCAAAAAACTCCCGAAAATATTTAAATTTTTTGTAAAAAATAGCTTTTATCACCGTACTTTAACTTAAAATATGAAATATTGTTGTTATCGAAAAATGTTCGATATTTTATGATGAAATACTGTTATAAGAGCTATTTTTTACAAAAAAGTGTATAGAAAATTCATCGATAACAATAATTTTTCGATATCAACAATTTTTCGATAACAACACTTCCCTATATATTTCGATAACATATATATATGTATATATATACATATATATAAATTTTACATATAGCATGTGATTTCTTTATCTTTTTATATTTTTGCCTTTTCTTGTTAGAGTACTTACATATTTGATGGACTTCATCGGTTTCACATAAATATCGCATATAAGCCCAGTTACAGGTATTCAATATCACTAAACCATTATACAGAAATAATGCCATTATGGGCCAGGTAAAGTACTGTTCCAACTTATAAACCAATTCGCATATATCACGCAAGGCTGCTCGATTATTCCTTAAGTCCTCGACATAAGAAAACGGAAGTTTTTTGTTTTGTTGTAAATTCTTTTCATAGACTTTTGCTTTCAAATTCTTTAAATTATTGAAAATCATATTCATGTAATCCAGGATCAGTCGCATATATACGCCATATTCCAAGAATTTCAATTGTAACGATACACTGATGAAGGCAATAAATAAACGATCCCGTAACGATATGTTGTTGGATACCAAATTCAAAGTTAGGTGGCACACTGCTATACTCAACATCATAAAACTAAAGCCGAAGGTTTTCAAGACTTCAAAACACAATTTTTGTCTCGGACATATCATTGAGTTTAATTTAACAATTTTTGCATTCACAACTTTTATTGTGTCCAAAATTAGTTTCAAGTCCTGATAGCCATACAGGGTTTTTAAATGCAACAGTATTTGTATGCTAGCCAAAGTGGTATTATGTATGTACGACGTATTCTTGGTAACGCCATCCAAACGATGAACCTTTGATATACCATAGACGGCACAATTATGTACAATAGCTGTCCAAATTGCAATTGTTAATACAGTTACACAATACACCTGGTACACTATGTACGTCGCATAGTATTTAAAATCCTTCTCTAAACGATAGAGTAAAAACGGTGGCAGATTTAAACCAAATAATGCAAATATCCACTGATAAATTCTTAAACATTTTAATAAAATACAATTCTCTAACTCTTCCGTCATCGAAATATAATGAACTTACGGCGAGTACACAAACAGGTCTAATGAAATATGTCAACTACTCTAAGTACCAATGACCCTGAAATGTACTTTAGGCGGGTATGAAGATTGTAATCGTTATTGACAAAAAAAAGAAAGAAAAAATTTAATATTTGCCTTTTGCTATTCATGGACACAATAAAACTAATTATAGACAGTTTTAGCAGTTAAACTGCCTGTTGAAGCGATTCAATATCTTTAATTAATATATAAAAAAATTAGAACGTTTAATAATTAAATAAAATTATAAATGTTCTGGAGAAAATTTTTTTTAACTGTTCTATTGAAAATTGTTATCGAAAACTGTTCTATTGAAAATTGTTATCGAAAATGTTCTATAGAAATCTTTAAAAAAAATGTTATCGAAAAATGTTGTATAGAAATTTGTTGTTCAAAAATGTTCTATGGAAAACTGTTATCGAAAACTGTCCTATAGAAAATTGTTATCGAAAACTGTTCTATGGAAAACTATTATCGAAACTGTTCTATAGAAAATGTTTATTGAAAACTGTTCTATTGAAAATTGTTATCGAAAATGTTCTATAGAAATCTTCTTCAAAAAAAAAATAGTTATCGAAAAATGTTGTATAGAAAATTGTTATTCAAAAATGTTCTATGGAAAACTATTATCGAAAACTGTCCTATAGAAAATTGTTTTTGAAAACTGTTCTATGGAAAACTATTATCGAAAATTGTTATCGAAATATTTCTACAGAAAATTATTATCGCAAACTTTTCTATAGAAACTTGTTATCGAAAAGTTCTCTATAGAAAATTATCGAAAAATTTTGTATAGAAAATTTGCTACTGAAAAATGAATGTTATCGATCTGCTACAATGCTTTAGCTGTACTTCCCTTAGCATTAGAGTAACGGAATTTACATGAATTTTTTGTCACTCACATACGCACTTTTTTCTAGTAGTATGTATTTCCATTTTTCTAGAATTTCTCTTTTTTTATTACGTTTTTTTCTTGTATTTAACATTTTGGAAAAAAAAAACTTGAATACAACTGTTGTAGGTAGCAAAAGGATATTTTCTTATTTGCATGTCCTGTCACATTATAAAGTTTACGAATGTGTATATACATACATATGTATACATATGTAAGTGTGGAAAATAAGAACATTCATGAGTATTCAGTGCTTTTTTTGTTGTTGTTGTGTTGCTGCCTGTCAAACAATTTTTCATATTTTGGTATAGCATTGCATATCGTGTTTTTCACTTTTATTATTCGTTTTTGTTATAAAATGTTTGTAATATTTTCTCATCATTGTTGCATAGTTATCATTGTGCCACATACCAACCAACACATGTTTAAAAAAAAGAAATCCAATTTTCTACAAGGTAAATGTTGCAACAAAAAAAAAGAAATTTTTTCTCCAATTTTTTTTGGTGTTGTGACTGCATCAGAAAAAAAAACGAAAAAACAAGAAACCAAATCTGTGGCATGTTGCACAAAATAGAAATGAATGGATACAACCTTAACCAAGTTGCAACATGCAATGAAAAGTAATATGATATTTCCTGCCTTTCATATCCTGGCTAAACCAGTGTCTTCCTCTGTGTTGTATGGCAGTTAAATATGATCCGTTATATGTATTCGTCCACCCTCTCTCTCTTACTCTCTGTCTCTCTCTCTCTAAGTCTTTATTTAGTTTTGCTTACTAAACATGCAAAACACTTTGCATTTCTAAACATGTTTATGTTTATGCTTATGAGCAAATGCATCTGCATGTGTGTGCATACAATTTCCTGTTGGTGTGTTCCTATGTATGTGTGTGCGTTTACACTCACGTAATATTACTTTGAATCTTGTCTATATTTGAAATGACAATTTTTGTACGACAAAAAAAAAATTTAAAAGAGAAAAAAACGTTTCTCAAGCCTGTTCCTTAACGTAACAAGACTTTCGACATGAATTGTAAAATAAAAAAGACTGGGAAAAATACGAAATTTTTATCAGGACAACTACAAATACTGCTCTGGTGATTTTAAGATTCCAATTGCAGTTGTTGTTGTTGCAAGTGATTTAAAATAATCAGAAAATTCAACACACAGACAAATAAAATAAAACTACATGACAATGTGGCATGACGATTTCTTTACTCCAGTCTCATTCACTCTTTATATGCAAAACTACAATAACATGATGAGAAAAAAAAATGGAAAATGAAATAAAAGATGGGAAATGCAAGCAATTTAAAAATGAAAAGCAAGCCTGTTGTCAAATAAATTGTATAGAATTTTTTCTTTTTATTTTATAAGAAAAAAAAAATAAATAAAATTGAAGTTGGTCCCATATAGACGACATTTATACCAAGTTTAACCAATGTTCTTGGGCTTGTATGAATATGTTTAAAATGTCTGTATTATTTAAGGTTTTGCTTAATATTATCGTGACCATTTTATCATTTTAAAGATTTTTGTATTCAAATGCAGCAAAAAACATGTTAAACCAATCGCATAAAATGTTTTATTGTTGAACTAACTGTACCCTGCGCGCTTTGCTGCACTACAAACTAAAATAAATTTGAAGGAAAGACATTAGACAAATATCCAATTAAGTTTGAATCATTTTATTGATTTTGTTTCCCGTTGTCCAGATGATTCAGACGAACGGGCCTGAGTAGTACGCATTCGATCAAGTGATTCATTGTTCAAGTGATTCATGCGAACGGATCTGTGCGGCATGTACTCGATTTTTCAGTCTCAATGCTGATTCTGAGGCTAGAATTGCTCTTTTCTTTTCTTTTCAACACAGGATCAAATGCACAGTTTACGATTTAATTAATTTCGAAGAATTTTCAGTGGCGCCACCTGTCGGAAATTGGTTATACCAACTTAGAAACCTTCGTCGGCTCATGCGCAACAACTTTGCTAAAGATTAAATGCATAGTTTACGATTCCATAAGGTACATTCATTTTTATATATATAGATAATTTAAACTTGAAAAAAAAAAATAAATAAAACAAAAGTCTACGAATTTAATTTTGGTTATATTTTTTCTTATTTGGTGAATTTTTTCACAAATGTTGGTTACAAAATTTTTTTCTTTCCCTTCTATCTTTCCCCCCGCGTCGTTCTGTACACTTTATTTTCTTTGGTTTTATACATCAAGAATTACAGATAGCATACTTGTAGGGGTAACTACTATGCGTATGAGTAATATATTTCAAATGCAATTAAATATTAAGCATGTAGTATGTAGCATACGTGGGCATGGCCCCTCGCTCATTTGGAATATCAACATAAAAAGTAGCCTATAACTCCTTCCAGACATACAGGAAGATACTGTGAAAATTTCAAGAAAATCGGTTCAGCCGTTTAATCGTCTATAAACTTCAAACATACAAACATACAATCAAACACACATTCATTTTTATATATAAGATAAGAAGAAATGAAAACCATTTCTTAAAAAAATATATGGAAAAACGTTAAAAATTAAAAAAAAATTGTTTCTAAACAATTGCTATAACTGTAATTGAAAATATTTTTCTGAAAAATTATTGTTATTGAAAAATTTTCTATGGAAAATGTCTGTTATCGAAAATTTTTTAATAGAAAATGTTTGTTATCGAACATTTTTTAATCGAAAATGTCTGTTATCGAAAAAATTTTCTATAGAAAATGTCTTATTGAACCTTATATTATCGAACATTCTTAAAATATCTTTATTTTTTCAATAATTTTGTGTACTTATGTAAACCAATTTCTGTTCTAAATCCTTTATTTCTTTTTTGTTTTTATCCTTACCTGCTTTCGTTTATTTTTAAGGCATTTTGAAAACAATAAGGCTCTTTATAAAGTGCTTTTCCTGGACACCTTTTATTAATTGCTTTCATTCTGTTTCTAGTCGCGTTTTAAGTTGCCATAAAATTACACTCTGTTCTATCATCGGCCCCGGTCATTGTGGTGCTTCTCTCTTTCTCTGCATTAAATGGTTTCTAGTCTGTGACACCATTAATGTGCAACAAAGGCACACAAAAATTCATTGAAAGAATAAGAAACAAAAGGATACAGTTTTTCTCTTTCTTGTGTGCAATTTGTGTCATTTGAAACATATGGAAGCGAATGTGTTAGCGCGTGTATGCTTATCCTTTGAAACGATTTGTTATCCTTTAGTTGACTTGTTACTTTTATGTTGTTGCTATGTATTGCGGTTATTGTTGCTGTTGTTGTTCTCGTAAAGACTCTATTTTAGTATAACATTTCAAGGAATTTTCTTTTGATTGTTATTGCAGCTGTTGTGTTAGATTTTCTTATATATATTGCTGTTGTTGTTAAGGTTCCCTTCTTTTTAAAAATGTGCTCCAGTTAAAGCAAAACTAAGAAGAAGAAGAAGAAATAATAATAAAGCCTAATGTGAGCTTTTACGATTGGATGAATGGTTGAAAATAGAAATGTACAGTATAAGATGCAACTTAAACTGCAGCTGTAAGATAGGGAAGGTAACCCATTATTTCGATAATTACAATTTTGTATAGAAAATTTGTCGATAACTTTAATTTTCTATAAAAAATTTATCGATAAATACATTTTTCTATAGAAAATCAAATTAAAAGATAAACTTAATATCATGGGTGGCAAGCGAAGTTTGGTATGTTGCTTCTGTTTGGCATACCTTCTCCTTGATTTTCTTGTTGCATAACTTTAGTAATGATTTCTTATTTAGTGTGTTGCCTTTAGCAGTTTTCTGATCCACATTTTCATTTTCTTTAGCCTTTCGTTAAGATGTGGCAGATTATTGCTTTATGGGACATAGTAGGGTGGTGTGTAGTAGATCTTAAAGATATTTTTTTTTTTATTAAAAAATTCCTGTTTGTTTTTAATATTTTAAATTAAGAAAATCTTTGTTAAAATTCTTTTTCATTTTGTAGGGTGTTGGTTGTGTTTGTTTACTTCTTTATATGTTTTTTTAATAAAATAATTGTTTTGTTTTTAAAATTTATGTTTCATTTGTAACATGACATGAATTCCTATTTAAACAGAAGAAACAGAAAAAAATGAGAAAATGTTGGCTTTAAAGAGATAAAGCGTCTCAGATAAAACCTTCACAGGACAACGAGAGAAAATATTAAAGAGAGAAGGAAAAAAGATTTAGAAAATTATAAAAAAACTGTTTGTTTTTCATTTAAATTATTTAATTACATTGTCATTTGAAATTTCTGTTATTGCCATTAAATTTTTATTGATTTTCAACAATTCCAAAAATTTGTTTATTTTTCCATTTTAATGAACCATAAATATTATGCACTTTAATAATTTTTAATTAATTTTAACAACATTTACTAATAATAAACAAATAAACAAATTAAAATCATAGGAGAGGGAGGGGGGTACTAAAAACACAAATTTTTTATTTCTAAACATTGTACGTCAATGTAAACAAACTGACTGCCATATTATGGAGTTAATATTCAATTAGGAAAACAGACAAGAGAGAATTTATTTTCAGATATTTTATGATCGCAACACACACTTGCTTTGTATTTATTATACGCTACAATAATAATACTAATAACAATAACAATAAATAGGAACATTATTTTAAAAATTTTGCCATTTCCCTCAACCCCTTACCCTCATCGTATATGTATTGATTTTTATCGTTTTTGCACGTACAAAATAAACAGAAAAAGTTCTTTTTTTATTGGCTGCCAAGCTTAACATGATGTTTAGATTATTGGCAAAAAAAAGCAAAAAACGTTTTTTTCTCTCTCCTATGTTTTGTTTAACAATAATATATATTAACCTGAAAAACAACAACAAAAGCAAAGCAATTAAAATGTCGAAAATGTTTAATTAGATTGTAGAAATTGATCTTTTTAAAAGCATTTTAACCAGCTCTGCTCGTGTTTAGTTTTATGATCACAAACAAAAAAAAAAGAAAACTACGAAGGAAAATGAACAGATAATTGATGTTTTAAAAATAATTTATTAACAAAATACGAAAAGATATTTTTAAATAAAAAAATGGACTTAAAAAAAAGAATTCTTTTATAAATTAAACATGAAAAAACAATCATTATGAAATTGATTAGAAAACAAAGAATCAAATAGTGGACATAAAACTCAAACAAAATAGCTTTACAATTGTTAGACAATAATAAGATTGATATATCGGGTCTTCCAGCAGGCGCTTCTACACTTTGACAATTGATAATGGCCATCTTAATGAAACTGCAACTGTAAAATTAGTTGTCAGTGTCGTCAGTCTGCTTTGCCGTAGTCTAGTAGGAAGTATGTTGACTTACTACATCGTATTCCTGTGGTTCAAAACCCAGCTTAGACATGTCAAATATGTAATATGAAATACGTCTATTTCCTCTCAGCAGTCTTCTGGCAAAAGCTCTGGCAAAAAATAAAATAAAACTGCCATGGGAAGTTTCTCAAAATTTCTCATTCGGATTAGACGTTAAACTATAGGTCTCATCACTCACGGATAGAACGCCTACAACACGGATAGTGTAAGAAACAAAGTTGTAATAGTCACTAAGTCATCGCATAGAAGGTAATTATTGTAGTCGCCGTAGTCTTGTAGGTAGTGTGTTGGCTTATTAGACGTAATGCCTCGGGTCAAACGACAGGTCAGACATCTCCCACTATATGAAACATGAATAAATTCTTTATCGACGACTACCTCTCAACAGATTTCTGGCAAAAACTCTGAGAGTAAGTAAAATTGCCATGAAAAGTTCTCAAAAATCTGTCGTTCGGAGTCGACTTTAAACTGTAGGTACCGCCACTTATGTATAAAATTAACACATGCAATATAAGTGGTGTGAGAAATTAGATCGCAATCCTGACTAAAGTGTTGTAAAGACCAATTGTGTATGTACATATATACAGTGGCGACATCTCAAATAGCACGTTTCATAAATGGAGAAATTAATGACAATTTTTCTTCAATTGCTGCGATAAAGTTATAAACTTGTATTATATTTAAACCACCTATATTGTTGTTAATTAATTAATAGTGATTCTATTTTTATTTTTTTGTTCATATATTTTTTTACATAATTTCTAAATGAGCCTTGTCAAAATTAACTCGGTTTATTCGATTTTTTTTGACACATGTGGTTTACGCCTGGTAATGCGCCCAAACAAGTTATTTTCTCGTAATCTGTTTTTTATTGTACTTGTGGATATGTTTAGTCCCAACTGTTCTTTAATTTTTTCCCGTATTCTTGGTACAGTTAAAAAAGGATCACTTTTGCTCATTTTAACTATTAATTTATGCGTCCTTTGAGACGTTATTTTGGATCTTTTTCGTGTGATGCTTTTAAAAGATTGAGTTTTTTCATAATGTTTGATTGCGTTATACACTTTTTTTTCTCGAACAATCCACTTTCTGTGGTATTTCGGTAAATGTCAGGCCGTCCTTGCAGTATTGATGGACAAATCTTCGAAAGCTTGGATTAGCGTGTTGGCCACGCCCCATTCTATGAGAATAGTTATACTTTATATTTTAAATAATAAATTAGATAATAATTATCAACTTTATACCTTTTTTTCTTAATCACAGTGTTTATTTTAATCAAACTATAATTTTTTTTAAATATCTTAAGACGAGTGCTATTTAAAATATCTGCGAATATAGCGAGAAAGAAACAATAACTTTCAGTTTCTAAAAATACACTTCTTTTTTTGACTAAGCTTACATTACAAATTAATAACAACATGTTATTAAACAAATAACTGTAAAAAGAATTTAAATAATTTAAGAAATAAAAGAGAAAAAATGTGTATGAGACTTTTTACACTAACCGTGCTATTTGAAATGTCGCCACTGTATGTATGTATTCTTGGGTCTAATGTGTGCTTTCATGTATTTCCAATTAATCGTTATAATAATACATACAGTGAGCGCCAAAAGTGAGTAAACACCACTGAAATAATTAATTTTCTTAGGATAGCGAGAAAAGTAAATGAGAATAGTCGAATAAATTTCCAAAAATAAAAACGTTTATTTATTATTTATAAAATGTTAAAACAAAAACAACAATTCATAACAAAGCAACTTTTTTTATACTTAAGAACATAATAGAAAATTTAAAATTATACATAGTAGGTGTTGACTCACTTATGGCGCTCACTGTATGTACAGATTTTTCAAGAAGAAAAAGAGCATTTCTTTTCACTACAACTTTTTTCCATTGCTATCCCAGCTTCATTACTTTTATGCAGTACTGTATAATAATAATTTATTAATTCACCATTTTATTTATTTTTCTTTTGTGTGGCCTTTAAATAAAAACAAAATTTATTTTACGATTTATTTAATCTACAACAAAAGGGAAGAAAAACAAATAAAAAAAAAAATTTTGTTAAATTTATTCAAACATCACATGTAATATTAACGTAAATGATTTAATTATTAAAAAAGAACACACAAGTAATTAACATTTAGAATATATATATATATTATATATAAAATTATAAAATTAGAAAATTTCTAATAGTTTTTCTTCTTCTTTTTTTCTATTTACAGCTGGAAGATTTCCATGCGCTTTTCCTCTTCAACGAATTTTTATTGCTGCAATCAAAATTCATGAGGCAACAATTTTACAAAACGCTCAATAAAATCAAATTGAAAAACGTAAATTTTTAAATGAAATGAATGAAATTTTCTAATGGTAAAACGGAAAAACCAAAGGGAAAAAGTGCAACCACAAATACGCACAAACAATTCTAAAAATTAAAACCTGTGTATCGAGATGTTGCATATTTGAAAAGGGGCATAATCAAGCAAAGCTTTAAAAACAAAAACAACAACAACAACAACAAGCTTAGAAATAACAATAATAATAATAAAAAGGAGAGAAACGTGTAAAACAGAAAAAGGGAAAAACAAAATTCTCAAAAGGTTAACAATTTTCCAATCTTCTCGTAAAACGGAAATCCACCCAAGAGAAAAACATCAGCAAAACACCGAAAAACAAGAACAACCGGAAACCAGAACGTCTAATATATGCATGTAGCACGACAACATCATATACAGGATACAACAGCACCAATCCATACACACATATACATATACTCTCAAAGGAAGCAAGAGAGAGTGGAGAGACTTACACTCTTTTTTTTACAAAGAGTAGTGTTAACAAAACCACCAGCTAGTATTTTGGAGACCGTGCCGATACCATTACCATCGCTACCACCACTACCTATGCAACCTTGTGTTGTAGCTGTGTGTGTGCGTGTTGTATCGTGTGCCATTCATTGTGTTTATTAGTCACTCTCTAAGCGTACAAGTTATTCAACCATAATGTCGTTTACCGATCACGATGTTGCGGAAGTGCGTCATGTGGTGCAACGGATATTGGTGCCATGTGTTTTTGTTATTGGTCTTTTGGGTAACTCTGTTAGCATTTATGTTTTGACAAGGTAAGTTCTGTTGCATGCCCTATAAGGCTGTATAATATTGTAAGAGTATGTTTGCCTACTTACCATATTGTTTGCCCACTTACAAAGCTATACACGCAGTATACTCTGCATAAACAAATGAAGAGAAGAAGTTACGAAAAGTTGAAATTGTAAATGAAAATTAAAAAAAAGAAAATAAACCTTTATGGATGCAGTTAGTTAGTTTTTATAGGTGTTTATAGTGGAATTAATTAATTCCTAACGCTATAAACAATATCTTAAACACTTTTTATAACATTATACCTTGCCAACAATTTTTACTAAAAGCCATAGTGAGAAATCTTAAGTGATCTAAGCAAAAAAGTATTTCTCTTTGAGATAGAAAGGCCTTGGATTGTAGGGAAAACCCACGCAAGGTGAATAGACCCCCGGAATTTGTTGCAGTCTCGAACAGAGCATTTGACGCGAACATAAACCATACAGCTAAACCTAACACTAATGAAAGGAGATGGTTATTCCTGTACATGATAAGCCCATTCGCTTTAGCTAAAACCTCAAGGTGACCCCTTTACAGATGGGAAAGACTAAAGTTTTAAATTAAAGATTTCTGTTTAACATCTTTGAGCTCTTTTTTCATTTTCGATTTCAAATTGAAATGTTCGATTTTCTTTATATTTCTTTATTGTAATGGTTTTTCTTTTAAATAAGCATTTTAAATGTTACGATTATTGTGGGGGTAAGTTATAAGAAAAATATAACACTAGTAGAGGTATTCACAGTATGATTGCTGTACAAGTTTAATCCTTTCAAAAAGTTGTTGTTTTTAATAAATTTTTTGAAAAAGAAAACTTCCATCTTACTATCATTTCACAGAAGGTACTTTTTCAAAAAGTACTTTTTCAATATAGTACTTTTTTAAAGAAATTTTTCAGGTAATTTTTTTCTATTAAAAATACTTTTTATTGCCTTTAAAATATTTTTTCTAAGTGGCTTAAAACTGTTTTTGAAGTATGTTTTCAAGAAAGTACTTTTTTGATACTTTTTTATTATCTTTCTGGTACTTTATTTACAAGGCAGCTCTAGTACGTTTTTGTAATATCTCATTTGAAATTATTTAAACATCTTAATTTTTTTATTATAATATCTTTTTAAAAGATTAGTTTTTGGTACTTTTTGGAACATTCTGGTACGTTTTTTAAAAAGTAAACAAAACAAGCAAACAGAATTTAGAATTTCAATTTCTTAACGAAAATGAATACCCTTACTAATGCATGTTAAATTGCTTGTTTATTTTCAATGTTTTTCTTCTTCTGGGGAAACGATTTCCCAGAGAATCGACTTTCATATCAAAAGTAATTGAGATAGAAATTAAATAAATAAACAGTTATTGGAAGCCATTACCGTTATAAACATGTCTTGGCAATTTAAAAACTGTAACTGCTAACAACGGTAAACACGTAGCAAAGCATAGAAGAAAGAAAAGTTAAAGATTTTATGGCGTATTTGTATCCAATGGCTGGGTATTGTTGCAAGGAATAGAAAATTGAAAAGCATAAGAGGATATTTTTGTTCTCCAATCAAAAAAAAAATAACTTTAAAAAGGGACAATTTTCTCTCAAAATCCTTTATTGGCTTATAAATTAAAGATTTTTATTTTAAAAACGTTTTTTGTTTTCTGGTTTTTTGTTATTTTTGTTTTTTTGTTATCGCCGCTGTTCTTTAAAGGAGACGCATGAGATGCACCACGAATATATATTTAACGGCATTGGCCATAACGGATATTATTTATTTGACCATGGCACTGTTGTTATCGTTGCAACATTATCAGTACGTGCATCTTTATTGTAAAATCTATTGGATGTGCTATGGTGTGATCGTATGGCTGTGTGATGCCTGCTGTAAGTAAAACAAAACTAACAAAAAAAAAAAAAGAAAAAAAAACAATTTCAACATCCTTAATTTTAAAAACTATAACAAAAACAAATCGAAATAATAATAATAAACATTCTTTTTATGGTTTTATTTTTTCCGTTTCTTTATGGACGCTCCATTTACCATTTTCCTGTTACATTGTAATTGTAATTTGGCGTTGTATGTATATGCCGTGCATTGCACTGTTGCCTCGTTGTCTTATTGATTGGAATGAAAACATATTGTTTGGTATTGATGATGCTGACGATAAATGCTGCCAATGACGATGCCTATGATGATGATGATGATGATGATGATGATGTTGTTGTTGTTGCTATTGCTGACCATTTCTAGCCTACATATCAATTTATATCGCTGTGTGTTTTACCATCGAACGATTTATTGCGATACGTTATCCCCTGAAACGTCAGACGTTTTGTACTGAATCGTTGGCCAAGAAAGTTATTGCAGGTAAGTTTGCAAACAAAATAACACAAAATGAGCCCTCAAGGCGTTCAAATAAGTAGAAATACTGAGCAAAATAACAAAACAAAAAAAAAAATTAACACGATATATTACACTTATTGCTGGCAGTTTAAAAAAACCAATACTAAAGCAATAGGGAAGTGTAACCTTTTGGTACCAAACAAAAAGGTACTTTTGTTTTATAGAAAGTACTTTTTGTGTTAGCTGGAGGTACAAATTGGATTGCTTTGAATTTTCCAGAGCACAATAAAAGGGCGAGCTGTTAGCCCCTTGATTTGTCAGATCGTTGTACACCTCTATGAAGATCTTGGTCTCACAGGAATTGAAGATGGCTTAAATACAACAGAGTCTTTAGCGTTACCGTAAGATATGTTCTCATTGTCTCAGTACAATCAACAATCAATCTGATCTGTTTTCTAATTCCTTATCTCAGTCCATAATTCTTGGATTTTTTCTTTTGAGGAAAAAACAGAGAGGATTTATTGTGTTATAGTTGTGGGCTATCCTTCCCCATATGTATGTTTAATCAGCGTGTAAGTATTTCTTTCTCTTTCTACGTGTAATTTGTAAAATTCACGGGAAAATATTAAAAAACTACGTGACGCAGTGAGAGTACCCAGTGTTTACGTGTCGAAGCAAAAATGTATCACACAGTGCCTCTAGGGGTCTTAAATTTTTTTCATGATTTTAAAAAAAAACTTCATAGTTTTTTTATGCAATAACTGGCAACTCTTTTTGCAATTTTCACCTGATATTAACAAGACTGTTTGAGTAGGGCATTGAAGAGAGTGCGTGTCGGTGTTGTTGCAATGACATGATTGCCTACTTTTAGGTATTGCTCAGCATTGTAAAAAAACCTATTGTAAACATTTTTCTTCTGCTGATGATTTTTCATTGATTTTTTTGAAACTTTTTTGTGGTTTTTTCCAGGTGTTACCCTTTTTTGTTTATTCTCCACTATTTCAACAGCCTTTGAGCATCAACACAGTATTGAATATCGAATGATGGATAATCTTGGCCAGCCATGTAATCAAACTGTAGCTAAAGCCTATGCCGTACAGCGACTGAGACTGCAGCAGGAGCAGTATAAAAAACAACAGCCATTAAATGTAATGGAAAATAATGTAGAGTTTCATGATGATGGTCTGGAAGGCAGTGGTGGTCATAATGAGCGAGAATTTATTTTATCCCATAATATGCATGCTCTGCAAACTTTAAATGCTTTAAATGAAGGCAGAGAGATGGAAGATGAAGCGGTCATTGGCAAGAAAATTAAGAGAAGCGAAGTTTTGAGCTATGAAAAGTCATCACAGGGTGAGTTAAAGTAATTTTTATTTAAACGGTTTAATTTTTTTTTGTTAAAAAGTACTTTTTGTGTTTTTTATGCATACAATTTAAAATAAGTTATGTTTATAAAATAATTACGAAAAGTAGTTTTTTGATTAGGTACTTTTTTAAATGAAGAAATGTTACTTGTTGTACTTTGAATTTATTTCCAAAGTAATATTCTAAAAATATTCTATTAATTTGGTACTTTTTTTGTACCTCTTGCAAAAGTACTTTTAACATTGTACTTTGTTCGGAAAATATTTTTGGAAACATAAAACTTATTTTTGAAGTACATATGTACACTTTTAATTTTTTTTTTGTAATAAAATTGTTATCCATAATTTTATATAAAGTACTTTTTACTAAACAGTACTTTCCATTAATGGTACTTATTACTTTCTTGAAAGCTTTTTTAAAAATAGTTTTTTCAAAATACTTTTCCTCCGAGAAGTACTTTTTTCAAATCAGTCCTTTTTATTATAAGTACCTTTCTCAGAATAATAAGTAATTTTTTAACTCAATACTTTGCCTAATGAAATTATTTTTAAGATTTATTTTTGAGCCATTTTTTTTTTATCTTTTTTCTAAAGTAATACTCAGAATTTTATAAAAAGTATTTTTTTTTTAAAGTACCTTCTTAAAAACTTTTTAAAAAATAGTACGTATTGAAAAAAGTACTTTTTATTCTTAGAATTTATCAACAATTTATTTTCTTTTACTTCTAAATGATTCCTAGTTTTTGTATCCTTTGTTTTGGTTATAAAATTCGCTTTAAATTTTTAGTTTTCCTGGAAACAATTTTTTCATTATCATCTTCTTGTTTCTACAATATTACCTTTTATTTGTAAAACATTTTATCTATTCCAGCATTGACATCCACAACTTTAACAAACATTCCTACACATTTACCCACAATGTTGATTGCATCGTCGTCGTCGTCGTCGTCGTCGACCCCATATCCTTGGCCAAGTGAAGCTTTATTAATGGCTACCACGGAATTTGAAAGGCATGAAGACGTTGTTAATAATACCAAACTGATGACGACGTTAACGAATAGCAGGCCAGCATTACCTCTACTCCAGCAAATGGCTTCGAATCAGTGGGAAAATGTTTCCAACATTGAATTGCTTATGGATGATGGCATTTACGTTAACATTACGGACTTTTGTGAAAATGTCAGTATTTTTTTAATGCGATTGCGATTATTTTTGCAAAAATTTCTTCTTTTTTTGTAATTTTTCGCTCTAATGCAGGTCACTTATTATAATCATCAGCTCACTGCATTGGGTAATGATGATTTTTATATCAACGTTTGGTATTTCGTAACACTGTGCGTTTTTGTGTTGATACCGTTATGTGTGTTGGTCACATTTAATTGCTTTTTAATTATGCTGGTGAGACGCTCCACCACCATACGAGGGGAAATGACAAACGCGAGTAGTATAAGGAGGCCGAAGGTAAATTAGGATTTTAAGAAAGAGCAACAAATTTTATTTTTAAAAATTTTAAAATATTCCCCCCAACTTTCGTTTGCAGCGCAAATCTACAACCACAACGGTTTCGCAAGAAAACCGTGTCACCATTACGTTAATTGCTGTCGTTCTATTGTTCATCGTTTGTCAATTGCCATGGGCCGTTTATTTGATTGTCTTCTGTCAAATCGATATTGAATCTCATTTACAATCGATAATTGGCAATATTTTCAATTTTCTAGCTGCCACCAATGCGGCAGCAAATTTTTTCTTATACTGCGTCTTATCCGATAAATATCGCAAGACTATCAGAGAAATGATTACCGGCTACCGTTACAAACAGCAACGCAATACACTGACCACCACAAGTCTCTATACGAATGGCAGTCGCCGCAGCTATAGAACGGCTGGTGGCCTAACGTCGTTGGTCATTAAATGAAATGAATTCGGGGGGGAGAATGAAGAAGAAAATAGGCCAGAGAATGTATATGACAGCAGAATTGGTTATTTCTTTTTATAATTAAGTTCCTTATAATATATGTAGAAGAAGAATAAGAAGATGAAGAAATGAAAATAAAATGTTATAAAGAAATAATACATACGTACATTTATATATACATACATACATACATACAACATAGAATATAATCTTAAAATATTATGCGAAATTATTATTGTAAATTAATAATCATTAAAAAGAGAAGAAAAAAAAATTAAAAAATGAAATGAAAATGAAAATCATTGTGCCATTTTGTGATCCTTGTAGTATAGAGATTAAAAAGAAAAATAAAAAGAAAAGAAAATAAAAAATGTCACATAAAATTATTAATTAATGTCTATGATGAAATCTTTAATATATTTTTGTAAGTCATTCTTATTATTTAATTATTAAAAACCATACATATATACGATTTAATGTAATAAAAATAGTTTTAAACTCAACTAAGTTGCGAATTTATATATTGTAGTATATTATTAATAAAAAAAAAGAAAACAGAATAATAATAGTAATTAAAATCAATAAAATTTAAAAGTATTGTATTCCAAAAAATTTAAATATTTATTAAACACCGTCTTCCGTAAAGCCCATTCTACTCCTGGTAACTTGTTGGTGTCGCTATTCGAAGGATGGAAACAGTTTATCCTACACTCGTGAGAGTAAGGTTGTTGCAGTTCATTGCCTACTTTTTGGTTTATATAAAAAAAAATAATTCATTTAAATCATGTAAGTCTCTTTATTAACCTCACCTTTCAATTGCTTTTTATCATCATAATTTGCTCATTCACTATTCTACCATTTCGTTGAATGTTACCCTCATTTCATATTTCTTTTCAGGCCCGTTGTGTAAATCCCCTCATGAAATTATTTGTAATTATAACTGCCAACTCTCCCCCTTCCCATTTCCCATCGCTCTGTAAGTATCAATTAAAATTTATTTGCAAAAATTACACTTCAATTATTGTAATAAAATACTAATGAATAGAAAAAAGAAAGCGAATAAATGATGGGGAAAATAATGATTAAAAGAAGTAAAATCAGAAAAAAAATAATCCACTTGAACTTTTATTATCTCGTTGAAAATAAAAGGCTCTCTTCAGTTCGCAAAGCAAAACCAAATTAAATTTGGATGAGCTTCTCTAAGAGGGTGAATGACTACAAACATGGTTTAAAAATTGTTTAATAGAAGGAATAATATTTTATTCAGCCCACACGTATGCTCTGAAGTTGTGATAAATTATACGGCTAAAAGTATGCCTTAATTATTTTATAAATATTTATGGTAAGCAAGCCATTATTTGGGCACTCAGAACGAAAACACCTTATAAGGTATTGGATAAAATACAGAGAATGACTGGCATTGGTATAATATTTGTCCCAGATTTGCCTTACCCATGGAGACTTTAAATACGATATGGTGTGAAACACCAGATTTACATCATGACCTGATGAGTCCAGTGGCTGACAGCAGCCTCCTTTAATATTCTCTTTATATAACCAGTAGTCTCTATAATTTTGGAAAATGCTCCGTAACGAGAATGAGTAATACGAGCGAATTAAAGAATTTTTTCTTTTGAACAGAGATTTCGTCATTTATACAGTAGGCTGTTGAATCCTTTTATTTTATTTTTAAATTTACAATTTATATTCTAATTTCTAAGATATTGTTTGATAGAGTTTATTTACAGTTATTTTAATTTAAATTCGATTGAAACTTTTCCATGATGCTTCAAAATTGTCAATCTTTTAAATCCCTTCCCTAAAAAATGGGGTGAACTATTTATGCAAATTTAATCGCAAATAAGAAATAAACAAATCCATCTATTTTAAACGAACGAATAAATACTTGAAATAAATGGTTACATAAATAAAAAGGATGGCATGATAAACCAAGGATAAGTATTCGCCAAAAAAAAGGGATGAACTGTGCATGTTTTGTACCTTTTCTTTGATGGCTTTTTAAACAGCTCTTGTATAGAGTGGCAAGGCATGTTTCTTTTCACTTCGACATGGTTTTACATGCAATACGATACACATAAAAGGCCATTAAATAAATATTTTAGCATTGATTTAGAAAAAATAAAATGAAAATGGAAATTTTATTGGAAATTGAGACATCTTCATGGAATATTAAATTCGCATAAAAACGAAAAATTTATTGTGTTTTGTGCGATAAATATGGAAATTTCTTAAGAAAAGTAAAAGGAATTCAAACACGAAGGTTTGAAATAAGAAAACGTTCTCAAGAAAAAAAAAAAAAAAAAAAACATTAATGAAGAGAATAAAAAAAAAGTGAAAAAATATGGATGATATTGTGGTACTAAAAAGGGCCTTAAAAAGTACCATATAAACTGTACTAACGATTTTCTAAATTTCCATTTCCTTATTGCTGTTTTAAAGAGCGTTTTAAATAAAGTTTTCTTCAAACCCAAAGGGTTTTTAACAAGATAAGTACCAAATTGAGAAATTCCCTGAACATATTTTATCAAAAGTTTTTTAATAAATTTTTAAAAATAAAAAAAATTTGTTTTTGAAGATCAGCAAGTCAATCAAGTTTGACAAATAGACCAGCACATTTCTTTGGAACAAAGTTATAAGTTTAACAGACAATGAAGGGTTCTCTGGCTGGGAAGGAAGGCCACTTCAATAAGGAGAAGAAAAATAAATTTGAGACAATCAATATTAAAATGAGTTTTTCTACTATCTTTTACTAATCTAAACCAAAAGAGATGAAAATATACTTTTGTGAGGTACTGCAATAAAAAGGTGTGCTGTGAGCGGGACTATGGCTTTAAATTTAAAAATTTTCTTTGAATAATTAAAAAAAAATGCTTGCACGCCTAGTTAAACCTTTTGTACATGCTTTTACTCCTTTAACATTTTCCAACAAAAGAAACAAAAAGTAATTAAACGCCAGGTGCTCAAGCATATGTATATGAGGTATGTAAGCAACTATTTTTCTTTTTTTTTATTACAAGAATTTTTTGTGTTTTAATTCATTTCCCCTTTTTGCGCTTGGATTTTACTTTGAATTTTAGATTTTTCTCTGTACCTCAAAGCAATAAAGTTTGAAAACACTTTTTTCCTTATCGTGTTTTAGCGTAGCATATGAAATATTTTCATGCTTTCTGCTGCCTGTGTGTGAAATATGCGAAATTTTTTTTTCTTGACACGCATCAACAGTAGCCTAAAGGAAAACTATTTTTTAATAAAAAAAAAAAAAAAAAAAAAACAAATTTTATTCTTTTACTGAGTATTTCTAGGCTTTCATTGAAAAACTTTCGCACAAATTGTTTTCAAAACGATAGAGAAATTATTTTTGCATTTTTCCTATTTTTTGTTCAAGATTTTTTAATAAATTTTTAAACCCACAAAGCAAAAGTTGCAAATTTTGTATCTTCTGTAGTATTCCTTTCTTTTTTTGTTATAATTTTTGCCTTTTTGTTAAAAGTTTTCCTCAATTATTGAGTCATTCATTAAAGGAAAATGAACAGTAAATAGAAAAACAGAAGGCTTTTTGCAAAAATATTTTTTAATTAAGTTGGTATTTAAAGGTAAAAATAAAGAGGCGTAGCCAAAAAATACTTAAAAAAGAAGGGGGGTTTAGACAAAACATTACTCCGCAAGGACTTAAGGATAACCCCCATTTCACAACGTTCAAAGCATTTTAAGTAGTCAGTGTAAAGGTGGCACTAGATTATTACTCTCCCCGAATACTTGCTTAAATGGCTCCTTCCATTTAGGGTTACAAAGGCTTTCCGTTATATCTCGCCACACACCAACTGGATGCCGATTCTTCAAAATCTTGCTTTTGTGAAGCTGTCGCTAAGTTGGTTCAAGTGTGAAGGACAAGGCCCTATGAATGTTTAGTGAAGTATAACCGTTGCCTTGTGAGTTAGTTTTCTACATTACAGTATCTGGAACCCAACATTGTATAGCTTGCTTTGTTGAATCCAGGTACTTCAACACTTTCCATACACCGAGTGACTACTTATGAGAATAACCTGACTGCTGTTATAATAGGAATCGCCGCATAGTTATTTTTGTTCCTCTGGAACTTCCATTATTGCGAAGGCGCCTGCTTGAAACACTCAGCATTACTTGAAAGCCTGTCTTATGCCAAAAAAAAAAAAAACTTCACCGACTACGGGACGTATTCTAGAGCCATTTTGCCTCCTGTTCTAGCATCCTCTCGATAAAGTCAGAGATCTGTAAACCAATCTAAACATCGCTAGGGCTGTTGCCCTTCTGAATGCCTTTTCTTCAGTCGTGATTATATGGTTCCCACGGCTGTGTTTATTTCTGTATCGAGTATGCTCATTCCAGATAAGTCCCTGTGGAGCAAGGACAGTGCAGTTCTAATACAGGTGCTTGCCATAATTTAATGGTGTGATCATAGCCACTAGTGGCTAATACTAATTGGTTACCTATTGGTTCCATTACAAATGAAAAATTTGTTCCATTTTCTTTTAATTTTATTTAAAATTTCATTATTTTTGTTTTTAGATCTGAAAGTTAGTTTATAAATTATTTTTTATTTGTCGCTCAGCTGAGAGAAACGTCAAATAAAGAAATTCTCTTAAAACTAAACATTCACCACAGTGTACATTGTGATATTCACAATAGTCTTTTTTATAAAATGGAGTGCGACGCGTGCGTATTTTGTGGTCGCGGTAGTGAAAATTTGCAAAAAGTGTTAAAATTAATTGAATTAAAATGATCAGAAGTGATAAAAAGTAATTTAGATTTTTCCGATCGGTTTCTTGTGATGCATTTCGGTTTTTATGTTTTCCAATAAAGGCGAAAACCTAAGTCTAGCTGCTGAAAATTACAGCGTGATAGACAAACTCTACGAACTTGTTCGCCATTGCTGCTGTGAACTTTTTTTTTAAACAAATTGTATCGATCTTGCCACCAACAAATTTTCAATGTAAGTGAAATTTATATTTTTTCCTTCTATAAGTCTGGAAACATTAATATTAGCATAAAATCAATAGTTATCAGTCAATTTATTCTCATTAAATAGCAATAGAGTCTTAGCATTACGTGCTATTGTAATACATAAGTACAGATACAGTACAAGACTAATGGCTGATTTATCATAGGAACATTAACTATAGGGTCGAAATTAATTGGGTATGCTGGCTCCAATGAACAGTCTCGCCGTTTAATCTTGGAAGCTATGAATATTATTTAGTGACTCCATTCATTGGTTAGGCCTTCATTTGAAAATGTCTCTCAGAGAACTGAACAGAAATGTTGAGGAGAGGATAAGAAGGGACTGTACCACACAAGTTATTGCCTATTTATGTATCGTTTGTTCCGATTGAAACAGGAGAGCCTTCTGTAAGAGTTGTCACCGTTGAATCTTGACATTGTCTGCGTTAGGAGGAATCCGGCTGCTCTCTAAACTATTCTTTTCCTAATTCCGATGGGGATATTGGCTAGGATCTAATTATAAACTGGATGACAACAGCAGCGATTATCACACAGATAATTAAGCAATTTCTCTTGAGACTGCGATTAACCTTGCCTCTTCTAATGTGTACTCTCATCAGGCTGCTGTAAGGGTAATAGGATGGATGTGGTTGAAATCGCAAGTGGTTCATTTCCATAAGGGCTCTAAAGGGACTTCTGAAATGGATAGAAACTGTCTCTGATGAGTTCCTTGTCCTAGAGGTATTGCTGAAAGTGAGAAGGCAAACGCACTTGCAAGGTTAGAATCTCGCTTGATTAGTAATATTTTGGTTGGCTGCAACTACTAACTACTGCTATGGGGTGCCAATGAACACAATGACTCACCAATGAACTCAATGAATAATTACTCAGAGGAATGGAGCAGAATCGCTGGGATTCGAAATAGCTACGAGCGTCTTTGGCTGTCTATCGACGATAGCTCGCTGCTGGGACTTTATAAGCACAAAATAAGGGTGATGGCTGTCTTCCTTACGAGACATTGTGATTTCCGAGACCTGACGGGGATGTGGTAACACATACCCTATGTGCTGATGAAATAAATTAGAAGACGTGAGAGGATCTGTTTGTTTTGTGTCTCTCCGGTTCTTTGTAGCAGAAGATTGCAAAACTTGGGAAAAAGTTTCTTTGAAGATTAAAAGTCTGTTGGCAGTAGATATTCCGGCTCTGTTGTTATAATTGGTTTGAGTTGACTTAACTAATTCCTCTGCTTTGTTGTCTGTACTTTTCTTCCTCTCTCTTCATTCTGTTTCTTTTATTGCACTACTTTTCTCTTTCTAGAACGAGAACAAAGGGTTTTAGGACTTCTGAATATTTTTGAAATTCCCATTATGACTATACAATGTCCGATTTTTTGTTTTTCTTTGCTACAACGTGTTAAACCACTTTATAATTTGTAAGAAAAGCCTCTGTTTTATTTAATTAAATGATTTCTAAACTTTTCTTATTTCATTTGTAGCTGTTTGTTGTTGTTGCTGTCGTTTTTGTTGTTTTAAAATGTAAAATTTATTTTCTTTATTTTGTTCGTAACTTTTTGAAACAAATTCCAATCAAGTGAGAATTGAGAAACCGTAAAACAAAATAAATTGTTTCTCTATTTAATTTCTATTTGCTTGCAATTTATATTTGTGGTAGAAAATCCTTTGATTGGTTTTTTTTTCTTTCATCTTTTGCTTCTTCTTCCACTGCTCTTCTTGTCTCTCATAATGAGAAACACTAGAGAAACAAAACAAATAAAAAAAAAACTACCTGGTAAAAGTTTCCATTTAAAGGTAAATTATTATAAAATAAATACTTATGGTTTGTTTAGCAATAGTTTTTGTGCCTGGTTTTCCTTTATTTTTTCATTAAAAAAAAAGTTAAAATAAATGCTTTATGGTTAGTATCGTAGGTGTGTATGCAATTGTATACAGTTTTTCTGTTTGTTTGTTTTGTATACAAATAATTGAAAGTTATTTTGAAATACAATTTCCATTTAATTTATTTGTTTAAGGAAATTTTTTGCTAAAGAAATTTGGCAAACACAAAAAAAACAGGAAAACTAAATCAAATGAAGATGAAAAAGGCAAATAAATTTTGGCATTGGATTTAATTAAATTCTTTGTTAAGAGAAAAAAATTTATCTGTAAAGACAAAAGAACTAACCAAAGATAAATTGCAAAAGAAACATTAACTAATGAATGAAAATTTTAGCAAGAAAGATTAAAAAAGTAATATTTTGTTTAATTTTTTTTATAAATCCATAAATGCTTTCACAGCACACTTTTTAACAGCTCACTTTTTGCAAACATATCATCTAGGCAGTGTTTTAGATTGAAAAATCTTTCTTTAATCGAACTTTTTATTTAAAATTTAAACTGAAAAATCCTTTACAAAAAATCTGGCTTTAGTTTTCAATCCCAAACTCAAATTACCCTTTCATTACCCCTTAAATTACTCCTGCATGTCGAGAAATGCAGACTGTGAGATAAGTGCTTGAAGTTCTGCATCAATCTTAGTGCCTCAGGGGTGTAGGGAAGCAGACAAAATTGACAACTGAATCGAATTTCGAATTTGAAGCTCAAGAACTGCTTCAATGGCAAGAAACTAATGTGTCTAGGTTAGGTTAGGTTAAGCGGATACTTCTTAAAGCACGAGGTCTCACATATGTAGTTCATCATTACCCCCATTGTGATACCACTATCCGTATTCAACTAGGGTATCAAACATTATGTAGAGGAAACAACCCGAAACCAAAACTTATCTTCATATTGCAGCAATTTTTCTATTAAAGATCATGATCAAGGCAAGGGTGTCAGAGAGCGAGATTTTAAAAAGACAAGAGCAGAACACTAAAACGTAAAGTGAAACCAAGTCTAATATTAGTATTCAGGTTGGCGTTATTGCTACAAAGGAGATTGATACACAAAGGTAGACGTTGTCACGTTTTTTTTTTATCAATGTCTTGGCTCCAACTGAAGAGCTCTTAGATTTATTGTTACTAACAGATGTAGATGAATACAAGTTAAGGCTTTGAAGAGCATGCAGCCATAGCAGCAGCATACATTTTACAGTGAATATTACCAAGTTTACCCATCTTTCTACAATACAATCCACTCTGCATCCCACTGCCGGGTTAAGAAAGAAACAAACGTTCATTCTATTTTAATTCGTTTAATTTTTATTTAATTTAAAACTGCAGATTTATTATAATCCTTTAACCAGTAATTGAAGTTCACGTCTTTAATGGTGTCTGTCTATTGCAAAAACTAAGCCGCCAATGTTTTTGATCCTTTCATATGCAAAATGTTTTGCCAAATTCCTGCCACAAGCTGGTAAAATATTAAAATATATTTAACACATCTGTTGTTGTTGTTATTGTTGCATACATTTTAATACAGATCTCATCTACATTACAGCCATGCCTGACTGCTCATGCATGCTGGAGTGCATATGCATGAGTTCTACAAAAAAATTGGTATCTCTTCTGGAAAACAGCATGTGATCCAAGTGAGCATTTGTAGCATTAAAGATTGTGTGTGTGTTTTTTTTTGATTTTGTTGTTGCAACATAAGTTTATGCAATGGCAACAGCTACAAGACACGAAATATGTCGCCAAAGCAGCCAAAAACCAGTAAAGAATTCAGTATTAATGCAAATGCACTGCAAACGTTATGGTTAAACTGTGTGTGTACAAAACACAGTGTGGGTATAACACTTGCCTTTATGAGCCTTAAATACACTCCTGTGTATTGGCATTAAGCTCGGTTTTGTTTGTTTGTTGTATCAGCGAAATTATGATGATGGCGGCGATGATGATGATGTTGAGAAATGTTGTGTCAGTGCCACTGTATTAAAAGAATTCGCCTATCAAGCGGTTGAAATATGTCTGAAGTGCTCTTTTGTTACACTCGAATAAATTAATGCAATTCTTAATAAATTTGTTGTTGTTATTGTTTTTGTTATTGTGTTTTTTATAGTTTCCTTATGTCGTGTCCTGGCGCAAAGGAAATACATTGTTTTTATAAAGAAAGAACGAAATAAAGCATACAAGTGTTGCACCTTTACATTCTATGCAACATTAAGTTTTATGATTCCCTTGTAGGTGCTTCGCTGTTATATTTTCATTCCAGTTACGAAGACACCGTGCGTTTCTTTTAAATTTTTAAAGAATTTTTGGTTAAGTTAGGACAGCATTTAGGCCCATTGTGATATCACAATCAATGCTTAACCCGGGGATCAAACCTTGCCTAGAGGAAAACAATCGCAGATTGTACATGCAAACAAATCTATTGCCGCAATTTTTATATTAAAGAGCTCGGTAAAGGATGTCAGAAAGTAAGAGGTTAAAAACACAAGAGCAGGGCACTGAAACATGAAGTGAAAGGCTGCTTCTTCCTCTTTTTCAAATCCATGTAATATGTCACAGATCGAGAACTTCGTACTGGCTCTGGCCAGCTCATCAACAATGCAATTCTCAACGATATCCCTAAATTTTGGTACCCATGTAAGAGTTACCTTTGAATCACTCTGAGAAATCCACGGCATTCAGGGTCAAGGGAGGATTTAGCAACTAAGTTCTCTAGGCAGTTAATCGCAGCTTGACTATTCGTGTAAATCAAAAGATTTTCAGGGAAAATCCCGCCAATCAACAAGCATTGGGCGCTTTCAAAATTGCCATTGCCTGTGCTTGAAATCTTCTGCAATGGTCAGGCAGCCTGTAAGAAAGTTAAATATCAGGCAAGGGATTCTCGCCATATAAGGCAAGTAAGTGCCCCTTCCTCCTTTTCAACACTTTATTGCTAGCATAGGGATTAATGGAGACGTTCTTTTTCTTGTTGAATATATTCTGCTTTCATGACAAGTTTTTATCTTTTCATTTATTTTTTTTTATTAAAAATCTGCATATTTTCTGACTTTCAGTACATGATTGAGTGAGTTCTTAATAACACATGACTTTTGGTTAAAATTCAGTGGATTAAGCCTTTGCCGTTTGCTCCTTCTTTTGACTGATTTACTTGACTCTTATTGTTGTTATTTCACTGCTAAAATATAAACGCGTTAAAACATCGAAAAGTAAATTTAAAAGAAGAAAAAAAAAAAAGGAAAAAATCGTAGTGGAGGTGATAAATTGTCATGCTTTTTAAATGAAATAAAACAATGATTTCCCATGGTCAACCTTTTTCGGCTTGTCACTGCCTCACATTTAACACTTAAGGATAAAATTGGGAAAATCTGTTTAATACTCGTATACGGAGTAAATCTCTGCCATATTCACAGTAAATGTACATACAAATACGGCAAACACTTCACAATGTTGTACAGGTGACTAGTGATGGACAAACAAAATAAAAAACAAACGAAAAAAGGTACGTTGATACACCAACAACTTTATTAGTTGTTGCTAACGGGTTAGACATTTTGTGGTTTCAAAATTGCTCTTCTGGTATGGTTGCCATACCTGGAGTGCCAAACCTTTACTCTGGATTATAACCTAGCTTCTCACACCAAACCAGCAATAAATTCAGGTTTCATTGAAATTCCAGTTTTATTTAAGCGCTATCTGTTTAACTTTTCTTTTGAAATCGAAAAACAGCTGACCCTTTATAATTCAATGTATTAAGCAGGAGGGAACCTGTCTGCCTTTAGCTGTGCATCACATAAAATGTTATGCAGCATAATGAAGTACTTTTTTCCACTCATTTTTCTTTTTCTTCTGATTTTTTTTTTTTTTTTTTTTGCTAAAGTGTCAGTCAGCGTGTGGGCAACATTCCATCACTTTTTCATGCTCAAAAAAAAAGGAGGCGGTTTACACGATGGCATGGCAGGCTGGCAATAAAAGCAAAAACAAAAAACAAAATGAAAGGAAAAGAAGTAACGACAACGCATTTTTTGTCATGTCATGTTAAGCAATATTTTATTTTATTACAGATTTTTTATTTCCCTAGTAAAACCCCTTCGTATGTGCGTGTAAAAGAGAGTTTATCAGTTTTTTTTTTACTTTTTGTATGTATTCCGTCCGCTCTTTTTAAGTATGACTTTAATATTCTATGACGACCTCAATTTGTCAACATTTAAAACACGCTGTAGAGAGAAAAATGAGCACACAGTTAAGAAAAAGAGCACAATTTAATTAAAACGAAAATGTTTTTTTATACAGCAGAGAGAGAGAGAGAGAGAGAGTGAGAGATATTTTTTATACTAGAAAAACAAGTTTTTTTTTAGCTTTCAAGTGAGCAAATGCTGAAGTAGTTTTTAAAAAAGAAAAAGAATGACAAAGGGAGGGAGGAGGTATGGAGATAGAAAAATAAAATCAAGGTTACCGTTACCGTAATAGGATTTAATGGAAATACTTATGATTTAAATTTTAATTATGCTGTAACGAGATGAGTAACGGATGAGTAACAATTGCATCAATAATTTAGAGAAAAGCAGGTTAAGTAGGAAAAAGTTTAGAGGATGGCTATGAAGAATAAAAATAATGAGAAACATACATAGGTCGGCTTGATATGGTTTAATGTCCTGGAATGTCCATGGGCAATGAGCTAAGACTTGAAGCTAAAAAATAGTACAACTTGGTGCCCTTCTGGAAAAGAAACTCCTCTCTCTCCTGGATAATCCTTTATTAAAATTGGCACATTCATATGTATAATTTCATAATAATCTTTTCACATTTCCCCTAGTTTTAATTTTAAATAAGTCTTAAAGTATGCTTTTATCTTAATCTTTTTTTTTTTTTCTAATAATCCTTCTTCGTTTGAATGCATCCTTGTGTGGAAATTATACGCAATTTTTCATATTTTCTAGATTTACAAATTTGTCCTCGAGATTTCTATTTTCTAATTCTAATTACAAAACAAAAAGATTTTTTTTCCTTTTTTTTGAATAATTCATTAAATTAAATGAAAGTTTACTTGTTTCCTTCAAATTTTTTTTTCTTGTGGCAACAAAATTTGAGGAAATCATTACAATTCCAAATAAAAAGAAAAAAAAATCATCAAAATTTCCTTTCCTTAAACAAAAAAGAAAAAAAAAAATTCAAATGAATATTTCAGTAAAGCAGCCCATAATTATGCAGCAATTTTTTTTTAAACTAAGAACCATAGGCAAGGCATACATCCCCCATCCTTTGAGTTTGAATCATATATGTACGTAAGATACATATAATGGCGAAAAAAGGTATGATAAATTGCCACAAATTGTGCTTAAGTTTTTTGTTTTTTAAATTGAATGCATTTTCATGAAAATCATTTACCTGGAAATAGGCTTCAAAAATTTGTAAAATTAAAAATATATTCTCAATGTAAATCTATTCAAATTATCAGAAACCTTAATCACTTAATTTCAAGGTTTTACTTTTTATTTCGCCTTAAAGTAGGCAACATTTTGTATAGAATAAATGATTTATCAACTCTTTAATTTTTTATGAGTTTTATTACATTTTTAAAAGCTAAATTCATTAACGATTCTAGTTTCACCGATTATTGACAATAATCCTAAATGTAGGCAATAAAAATTTTTCTTGAAAAATAGAGCTGGGCAACACGATCGTGAGATTTTGAATTTTTAGGGAAATACTATTCTTATCAGCAGGCTATTTTCAAAATGTAAACGAATTGTTTCATTTAGCTGGTATTTAGGATCAAGGCCTACAGTTTAAAGTCGACTACAAACGACAGCTTTTTGAGAAACTTTAATCTTCCTTAATACATGTTTTTACAATTTGCCTGCTTTAACCTGCTATTATTTATCATTTGTTCTTACAATAATTGTTTTCTCGCCTTTATCATGCAGTTTGAATAAAATCTTCTCGTTTTAAATTTCACTGTCTGATCTGGCTGTCTTTCTGTTTGTTTATTTGCTTGCCCGCAAAAGTATGCTTCATAAATTTTTATACACTTTTTTTTTTTTTTTGAAATACATTACTTGCCACTTATGTTAACACTGGCTCGCACACACAAAAGAGCCACAATGGAGAACAATACACATGCAGCCGCCACATAATTTATGCCGCATCTTATCAACTCTACACTTAAGCAAGTTTTATATGAATTAAATTTAAAAAGTGGCAGATTTCCTGCAACATGAATTCTTTTCCCGTTTTTTGTTTTTTTTTTTGCAACTGCAGACAGACGGCAGTGAAGGCAGCTTTAGTAACAACAACAATAAATATGAAATTAACATTGCCAACAAATAATAAAAAAGCTGGTTAATTAATTTTGCTTATTCATGCATTCTTTTACTACTTGCAACTTGCCACTTGTAATTGTAATACATTCACGCTTAACTGTATTTATTTGTGCAACATTTTCATTTCAACAATTCCTTTTTTGTTCGTTTTCTGTTTTTGTTTTTGTTGAAACCAACAAATTTCTGCACTTAATTTTTTGTTTTAAATTAATTTTTTTGGAATGCAGTGATGCTGAAAAGTGCAACAGTTAATAAAAAATGTGCATCACTGCAGAGAATGGCAGGAAAAAAAAATCACACATACGCAGTTGTAGTTGACTCTTCCCCTCGTTCTCATACTTCTGTCAGGCAGGCACTTAAATTTTTACGTACAAAGTTTTCCCCTGTTCTACATCCCTCTTTTTTTTCTTTTTTTAACGAGTTAATTAAAAAAAAGAGAAAAAAATTAATGAAATCCAAAGGTAATACAATTATATTATACTATAAATAATTATATTTTATTGCACTTTGAATGTCGTATAAATATGTGTGTATATGTGGGTGTGTATGTGTGGGAGAGGGTATGCGTGCATGCAATTGCAAATAATTAATTGCATCAATTCAATTAAAAGCATGAAAAATTAAAATTACTTCTCTCCTGCGCTTCCATTTAAGCATACGTTGCATACTTTCCGGGGTTAATAAGGGTTTTTGATTAAAACATTACTTGGGCAGCAGAAATAACAAAATCTGATTGTATTTGTATATTAAAACAAAAGAGATCTTTTAATAAAAGCCTTAAAGTATGCAATAATTTTAATAAAGAGAACAATTTTAATAACGGTAAATTGGGAAATTTATGAAAAAAGATGTTTTTTTTTTATAAAAAGCAGAATTTAAAACTAAATTTTCCTACAAATTTTTTTCCTATAATATAAAGATCTGGAATTACTACTTTTTTCGAAAGTGCGTCTGGCCCAGTTGGACTAGTGCGTGATTATAGCTGAGGAAACATTCCGATCATACTCCGTTGATGTTGGGAGCATTGATAGCTAAATTTTTTTATTGAAATTTTTTCGATAACAAAATTTTTGGTATAAAAAATTTATCGATAACAAAATTTCTATGTTGAAAATTTTTCGATAATATAATTTCTGTTGTAAGAAATGCTTGAAATATTATTTATTAAAATTTATTAAATTTGTTAGATCTTTAAAAATTGTATGATAATTAGGACTTATTGCTGACATATTCTTTTTATACCAAGCTTTTCGATAACAAAGTTTTCTAACAGATACTTTTTGTTGATAGCAAATTTTTCGATAACAAAACAGAATTTTTAGGATAAAAGATTTTCTTTTTTCGAGAAAAGTTTTTCGAAAATGGAAACAACTTATCGTCTAGCGAAAAAGAAAAACAAAATGCGTTGACATTGTGTTGTCATTATATTTTTTTCCCCTTCTAGGCACGTACATATTATTGTTTAAATACCCATTAGCTGAACGCTTTTTAGTCGTCGGATTTTTGCCCCTCTTTGAACACTACAAATATTTTCCTGCCCCTCCTCCCGGTACATGAATAAAATGTAACACATGACAAAAAGTTTTTAAGCGTAATTTAACACCATGAAAGACAACATCGTTGTCGTCATTGTTTCAGCGAAGTTCTAAACTTCAGCATAAACTTTTTAACTATTTCGCATACTCATTAAGAAACATGCCAAATGCTTAGAAGGGGAATGAAAAGGTAATAAAGTTTCTTTTAAGGGGAATTAAATAAAGATATGTTCAGCCATTTGCGCTTAAAGAGTTCATTGATGGCAAAAATATTTTAAATTCGAATATGGCTTCTTCACATTTTAGATGCTTCAATACATTTCATCTCTACCCTCGTATTTTTTGGATTTTTTTTTACGAAAATAAATGATGTTTTATAAGTTTTTGAAACAATTTTTTCTTGTATTCTTGGAAAAAGTCAAAAAGTTAATATGGAATCATGTATTGAGCAAAGGGGTGACTTGGCAAGGATATTTGCTTAAGCCCGCTCACACATACCAACATGTTAAGCGAGTAACATGTTACATTTTAACGAAGAAAAAAAAAACTGCTGGAGACGTAAAAACAAAGTGAAATGAACTGTGTGTGTGCGTGAGTGAATTTAATTACTTTGAATGAAATGAACATTAAATTTTATTACGATTTTTGTTGTTTTTTTCTTTCTTTCTTTCTTTTTGCCAACAAAAACTTTAAATATAACCATGCAGATCAAAATAAAAGGCAACGAATATTATTTTGCATTGCTCCTGCTGAAATGTGGGGTTCACAAAAGTAATAAAATTTTTACAACTTAAAAATAAATGATTTCAATAGAGAGCTTAAGTTGCATTTAGAAAAACAATAAATATGTAGTTCAACAAGCTCTGCCAAACGAGATTTCCTTAAAGCATGATGTATAATATAATATTATTAACAAAAATTTTAATAAATTATGTTATCCAAACATTTCTATAGAAAATTCTTGTTATCGATTCATTTTCTGTAGAAGATTCTTGTTATCGAAACATTTTCTGTTCAAAATTGTTGTTATCGTTTTCTATAGAAAATGTTTATTATCGAAACAATATAATACAAAAGATCATTAAAAACAGATTTAAATTCTTTTAGGCATTCTAAGAGAAACTGTTATAAAAAATTCTTTCAAAAATCAAGAGTAAATGAAAACGCCTTTCCAATTTATTAAACCATAAACCATTTTAACACTTCATTTGTAATTTAAATAAAGTAACAGCCTAAAATTATGTTTTATAAAAATGATTTTTACATTCTCCACGCTTAGGCAAGAGAAGTACATAAATACAGAAACTGTGGTCCCTTAATAAAAACAACTCCCTTTAACAATATTACAAGCTTAAAATTGATGCTTTCACGCAAATAAATCTTATTATGCATAATATATGCTTAAAGCATATATTAAGGCATTAAATTTACTATGAAAATAAGAAAAGGAAGTCCATTATCTTAAGAAAAATATCTTGAAATTTTTCTCTTGTTGTCGGCTCATTTTCTTCTTCATTTAATTTTTATTCATACTTCAACACTTTAACTGTTTCCTTTACACTTTGTGCCTCCTTCCATCCCTTACAAAGGCAACATATTTAATTTTGTTTTCTTTTTGGCATACTTTTAGGCTAAATGCCAAAACATCAATCAGTGTTATGAGGCAGAAAATAAAAAACAGCCCCAGAAAAAGAAGCGTAAAAGAAAAACTAAATAAAAAACACAACAAAAATAGTTAAATTTTAGACGCGTCACGTTTTTATAGTTGAATCTAAATTCTACCTCTCTTCTTCTCCTTTTTCTGAAGAATAATAGACCATTTAATTTTATTTTTATTTTTAATTTTGTATCTCTTTAAACCATTTTTTTCAGCTTCTCTGAAGGTTATTGTTGAGGCCTTTAGCAGTGATTTGATATTCCCTTTGAAAAACTTTTTAGACGAAAGCTATTTTCACTTAATTTTTCAACAAAAACTCATCCACAGTGGTTGGTAATATTCTTGCAGATGGCTTTAGTAGAAATAAATGGACCACATTTTAAATAATGTTTAAAGAAATTATTAAAAAAAAGAGAAATCGTTTCCTTGTAAACCGCCCACCCCTTTTAATAACATTTTTTTGAGACTTAAGCATACTACAAAAGATTTCTGCTGGTGTAAACCATTTCAATGCTAATATTTTAATTTAATTTCAGACAAAGTAATAGATCTTTTAATTAAAAATTAAAAGAAAAGAAAACAAATTTCTCTGTAACAAATATTTCTATAGAAAATTTTTCGATAACAAAAATTTTATATAGAAAATGTTTCGATTACAAAATTTCTCTATAAAAAATGCTTCGATTATAAAACTTTTCTATAGAAAATGTTTCATTTACAAAACTTTACTATAGGAAATGTTCGATAACAACTCTTTTCTATAGAAAATTTTTCGATAACAATTCCTTTCTATAGTAAATTTTTCGATAACAACTCCTTTCTATAGAAAATTTTTCGATAACAAAACTTTTCTACTATTTTTAATTAACAAAACTTTTCTATTCTTCGATAACAAAACTTTTCTATTTTTCGATAACAAAACTTTTCTATGTAAAAAGTTCGATTTTCCCTACCAACTTTAGTAATGACCTTGTAAAAATGGCAACCCTAAAGAGAATTTGTAATGAAAGAGAAACTATTAGGTTAGGAAAAGATGCCTGAAGAGCATTTTATAGCAACTTTGAGGAGAAAGAGAGAACAGAGACATGTGCCTGACCATAACAACTTGACACATAGCGTGTTTAAGGGTTGCAAATCTGTACTACTCTGTCTCATTTTGCAGATACATTTTATGCTCCTTATTAACACAGTGCTCTCTGTCATTATATTACTCTCTTATGACTTTTATTGTGTAGAAATATAAAATAAATTCCTTTGAAAATTGTTTGCAGATTTTCTGTTTGTTGTCGTTTATGTGAGCTGCTCTTTAGTCTATTATAACCATAATCTGAATTTCGATTATTAAAGAGCCATAAACGTTTAACGTTAAACGAAAATAGTTGCCTATCATTACATTTTAAAAGCCCCTTAAAGCAGGCAATGACATAAAGGAAAATATGAAATCTTTTTACTACAAATGCCAGACACATTTTGATGATTTTTTTCTATTTCATTTTTTTATGGTGAATGAAGGTTATCGAAACTGTCATGGTATTTATGGTTGGTTTTAGTAAAACGTGTTTGAAAACACCCGAAAGTAGGCTAGTAGGTGATTTAGAAAAAAAGAAGAATTTTATGATATAAATAAAGAATGGGGAAAGATTAAATTAAAGTTGAGTTATATTTATTAGAACCTAATAATGCTTTTAATTTTCAAAATACAAGTAAATTTCTTTTTCTATATTTTAATTTCTATTGTATTTAAAGCTATAAACTAATACATCCTTAACGTATGCTTTAAAATTAGAACATTTTTAATTAAAAATAAATTTAAAATTTGTTGAATTTTACCCAAACATGTCTCTCTTCCTCTCAATGAATTATTATTCATTTTGTAACTCTCCCTTAGGTTATGTTATAAAATTTTCTGTATTATTTATACTGCTACTTAAATAAAACTTTTAAAGTAAATAAAGTATGAAATTTATTCGAAAAAGGAATTTTTAGAAATATTCTGGTCCTCCCCCAATCCTACAAATCTTTATGAAAATCTTATTGTATAGTGTAATTTTAATATTTATACCCATATTGAAGCTGCTCTCATTAAAGCTCAAAAATAACTGTTCGATTTTATTAAGTATCTAAATGTATGCTACTTACGATTCGATTTTTTCAACTTTTAAGTATTTTGTTTTGTTATCGAAAATCAAGTTAATCTTTATTATAGATAATGAATTACAAGAATTTTGTAAATATTTCACTTAAAGCCTAAGAATATGCAGTGAAAATTTTTTAATTTAAGAATTCTTTTCTACTAAAAAAGATTATTTACTTATCCCTTAACATTTCGTTTCCATAATCGTTATGAAATTTATAAATGTTCCTAAAAGTAGGCAATATTTCTTATTAATTCTTTAAACTTTTGTACGAAAGATTATATATTTTTCAACAATTTTTCTAGTAATAATATAATTTTATAACTTTATAAAAAAAATCCTAAAAATACAGGAAGTAAAGAAAATGAAAATATGGAAATCCAATAGCAAGCGTCTTACGCTTCCTCTGCTGCTCACTTTCAAACAACTTCATGCTGTTTACTTTTATTTAAAAAAGGCTTCCGGTTGATTTTTTTAATATTTAAAGGGTTTTCCATTTTTTGTTTGCAAAAGTAAAGTAAAATCAAGAGTTTTGATGGAAGTTTTATAACTTTAATAAGCGTTTCTTTCATTTCTTTGCTTATATCGAGTGGTATATTGGGCATTGAAATGAAAGATAGCGGCTGACAGCCTTGCCACATGGCAGATTTGAGACCCCTAAATGGGTAACCCAATATAATAAAATATTAAAAAAGGCAAAGGGAAGTTTCAAAAAATGTATAGTCCTTGGTTGTCATGTTAGGGGTTTATTTGATAAGGTTTTTAGAAAAAAAAAAAAAAAAAAAAGAATTAAAATCAAATAAACATTATAATCAAATAATAAAAAAGAAACTTGAAGAGTTAATATTTAAAGGGTAAAAGGCTCCAAAAGTTAGAATAAACAACTACCGAAACGCCTTAGGATAGGTTTTGAATTTAAAATAAATTTTATTTTAATCAAAATGCTTGATAAAAAGGTCGTACAAGCCTTAAAATAGACTTCAATCTTTGATTATTTACAAAATTCAGTTCATTCTTTTGTATAGTTATAGTTGTTAAGCCTTAAAGTATGCTTTGTACCACATGCCGTAGTCAGATCGTGTTTTCACTTCAGCTGCTGTACTGTTCATATTTTGTTTTTTAAGCCCTAAAGTATGCCACACTTACCTATTTGATATTTCACACTTTGCTTTTCTTTTGCTTACAATAACTGTCTGCTGCTTTGTTAACATTCGTTTAGAAGCAGTTCTTTTTTAATTTTATTTTCACTATTATACCCCATAAAATATGCAACAATTTTGAACTTATTTACCTTGACAATCCGTGTCTTTTTTCATTCATCATTGTGTTGGCATTTTACGTGCTGCCTTGAACTTGTTACGGCTACACAGTCACATATCATGAATTCTTAAGGCTGCCTTAACATATGAAATATTTATATAAAATAATTTTATTTATTTCTTTGTTGATGCATAGAACTCAGGTGAAATGTCTGGCTGCTTTTTTTCATAATTGATGAGATGTCTGAAATGTTCGTGCGACTACAGTTACAAGTTTTCTTTTCAATGGTTTCTTAGAAATCATTTGCCTGAAAGTATGCCAACAAATTTGTTGTAATTCATTAAGAAAAAGTTGAAATAGATAAAATTAATAATTGGAGAGGATTTATAATCAGTTCTCTGAATAATATGTATATTGGAAATTTTATGAAAAATGAGCCATTAGGCAAAGTATCATGCCGTCATGTGAATTGTGGAAGCTATAGAGGCATCGGCATTCTGATAAATACCGAGTAATTATTCTAGACAAAGGAAGGAAAAACAAGAGAACAAAGAAATTACGATAACAAAGCATTACAGTTACAATTACACAGAAAAAATTACAATAACAAATCAGCGGTATCAGTCTCGAAGTTGCCAGACCGGTATCATTTTACAGTTGGGAGATTTTATCTCTAATAAATTGAAACAAATCCTAAAAATGTCATGAGAATTCGAATAAATTAAAATTTTTTCTGCTCACCTTCATTTTGAAACTTAATGCGATAGCCGTATAAATTCTTATTTTTTTAAATACTACACTACAGTTTTTCATGATAGTTTTCTATTTGTTTTTTATTTTTTTTTTATTTATATGACACCTTAAGGTATGCTAACGTTTTAATATAAACATTTTATTCTCTGCAACTGTCGACATGTTTGTAATGTTTTCTGCAACAATGTTATTAAAACATAGGGTTTAGTGTGAAGACTTGTAATTAAGTATGGCAACCTTGAACTTTAAATGTAAACTAGGTATGAAAGCCTTAAAGTGTGCTAGAGATTTGCGTATTAAATTATGAAAATAAGTTTTTCTAGGAATTTTCTTTTATAATTTCACTAATGGGGTGTGATTTTGCAATGTTGTGGAATGCTATTTAAAAAAAATTTGAAGCATACTTTTAGAGGTGCTTGATGATTTAAATAATTTTGAATTAAATTAATACATAATTTTTGGTTTCTAGGTGGAAATTAAAAACGATAACCTTAAACTTTTAATAACAAGATATGAAGGCCTAAAAGCATGCTTTAGATTTCATTATAATAGCAAATTTACGTTTTTAGGAACTTTATTGGGTATTTTACTATTAGTAGTCTTAAATCCTTTGGTAACCAGGTAATTTAAAGCATAATTTTAGGTTTTTTTAATGAAAGCATACTTTTAGGTTTATTATTATTATTATGATGTTAGAGGTATACCTATTAAAAAACAAATGGTTTAAAGCCGTTTGAAATCTTTTCTTTGCCTGCTAATTATTTTTCTAAAATTTAAAACCTAATAACAGACCTTCAACTTAATTGAAGTCTACATTTGGGCTGTAATTTAATTCAAATTTCGTTTTAGTGGGACGTAAAAAACGTTACTATAATTCCATTTGTATTACGGAAGGCAATTTTTTGTTTCTTGAAACATATTTTATTGTCCATTAGTGTCTACCTTTTCTTTTCTTGTTTGATTTTATTTTATTTGGCTCCTAAACACGTGCTTGTGTCTCGCTAATGTAATTTACCTTCTCCATAAATTTTTGTAAAAACATGTTGTTTTTATTTCCTACCAATTCTTTACCCGAATTTTCTTGCACTCGTACTTTTAAGATTTCTACTAAGATTTCTGGAAAAATGGTTTTCTTGTATAAATATTTATAAAACAGAGTCAAGGAATAAAAAGCAAAATTGCTAAGCACTATAGTGAGAGAGCATAAATGTATTGGATGTAGAATTTAAAAGGGTGGAATATTTTGGAATTTGATTTCGGGTTTTATTGTGAGAGAAAGAATTGATCCTGTACTTACAATATGGTACTTTTCAGTATCAATGCTAAAGGAATGAGTTTTCTTCTTCCTAGTTCGAACAAAGCTGAGCTAAATCCACCTTATAGGGCAGTGTTTGGGGCCATTTTAAACTTATCAGTAGTGAATATATGTTATTGAAGACACAAACCAACTGTATAAAAGTACATCTTTTATTATGAAACCCACATTTTTAGTTTATACATCCAATATATATGGCAGGCAGCCTTTAAGCGACTTTTTAATCTTGTGACTATAAAAAGTAAATGCGAGTATAAAAGTTTTTGGCTTAAAAAAAAAAATAAACAACACGAGAACAACAGCCAGTAAACAAGATATCCGTATACGACAACAACTTTAGCCAATAAATTACATTTCTGTACCGAAAATTGCTACGCTATTAGGGGTTTTCCTAATGGCAATTTCAGGGCACTTTAATGTCATTAATAGTTCGAGAATTATTTCTTACCCCTAATATTGCATGTTTATAAATTTGTTGTGAGAATGGTATTTACAAAATACTTAACCTTTGAAAGACTTCTGCAGTTAAGAGTGGCATGTAATGGAGGAGAACGAATTATGGTTATTTATTTGCACATTTTTTATTTCGTATTTTTCTTCTTCTCTATTTTCTTAAGAAACCAAAAGAAAATATTTTTCTGGGATCTTGTTGTTTAAGTTTTTGCTTCAGCGAATGAGATAAGAGGTACTTAAAAGAGGGAACAAATTTTTTTTCTTTTTATTAATGAATCTTGAAATTGTGAAAAGGATACGTTATATAAGATATACATACATATACCACTAATAAGTTATTCTTATTTAAGAAAATTAATTCGACTTAATTATTTAGAAGAAAATGTAAATAAAGTAGCTGCTCTTCGCTTTTCATAAAGTGTCTCACTCGTCGAAGTGTCTGACATGGCTTCTCTGAGTGCAGATGTTTGAAATGTCAAATTTTCCAGGACGTTGGCGTATAAATCAGGTTTTTAGCTGTGGTTTGAGGCCAATTCACATATATCTGCGTGTCAGAAAATCCCACAAAAGCAAATTGGGCCAAACCGCACGATTCAAATCAAATCACCTCCAGGTGGGACGGCCTCTAATCACTCGTACAAAATATCCACTGAGCTGCCCTGTTAGTATTCAAATGTAAAATCTGCTATCAAAACTGGGTTGATGTGTAATAAATTTTAATGAGCGTCTGGGGACTCCCAGATAGGATAGATGAGTGCCCAGATTAATTAATACGACAGAGTGACTGGGCAATAAATTGCATTGCGACAAGTGCCTCAGGTTTTTTAATGAACCAACAAATCCCTCTATGAGTTAAGGTCCTTAGGAAATACTAGACAACAATGGAGTTGCAAACAATTTAGGTTTTAAAACTAACTTTTTATCACGTTTACAGTTTTAAATTTACCATCCAAAAGCTAAATATTATTTTTCGAAAGTCCTTTTTTAGTTTTCAAAAAAAGTTATCGAAAATAATTGCCTGGCTGGACTTACAATTGTACAGCCATTCAATTCTTTCTCTGGCTTAAATTGTACTTCATATGTAAGTACCCACAAGAACAAACCCCAACAATTAAATAAAATTTGTTCAATACAATCAACCCCTTTGTATAGGCAACACAATTGAATGAAAAAAGGATACAAGGGACAGCATGCTTGTCATTATGACCTGGAGTAACAGTTTAAGGGAGTGTATATGAACAACAAAATGTATAGCAGAGTACTTTTTTTCTTTCTTTTTTTCTGTACGTTTTATATCGTTTTCAAATAATTTTCCTGACGAAAGTATGAACAATTAAAAAAACGGTACTTTTGTAGGCTTTTCTTTCCGTTTGACATGAAAGCAAAAAAAAAAAGATTGAAAAAAATTATTCTTTATTCTCTAAGGATTTAAATATTTTTGCAAATTTTATTTTCTATTTTATTTTCTTTGTTTTCCCCTTTTAAGATTATAATTCCTTTGTTCTCTCTACCTTTTGCCTACCTTGCTTCTGTTCTCGTCTTTTCCTTTAAAGAATGCAAAAAGGCGTACGATTTTAATGAATTCCTTGGGGATTTTCTTCTTTGTCTTATAAAAAAAACGGGATAAAGGTTGTTTTTTATTTTTTTTATTTTATTTTAATGGTTTTGTGATTTGAAATTAAAGGATTATTAGGATTTAGGTTTAGTCGAAGGATTTGTTTAAGGATTTTTCTATAATTTTGTAAAAGAAACAATCTTAAGCAATGTGTACGATGCGTATGAGTAATATTTTCAATTCTGGAATTAAATATCACTCATACGTTCACAGCTAAAGTTATTTTAAGAAATCGGAATCTATTTGTTCTAGGCTTAAACCTTATGATTCAGTTGACATTTAGTAAAGAAATCAAAATTGGACTATGTATTTCCCTTTAATTATACTTATTGAATGGGCAATGTACCCTACATCCAAAACGCGATGGATTTCTGATTTAAGCTCAGGCTTAAGTAACTCCTTAACGATTTCATTGCAATTCCTCGTACATCTTGCTACATTCAAATACAAATTTAATGCACATGAAAGGGCAAAAACGAAAGACCATTTAAATATTCTGTCCAAAGAATGACCAATTTTATTGCTATTGTTGTTGCTGCGGCTATTAAAATTCAATGAGTTTGTGGGTAATTTGTAAATATTTGTTTGCTCTTTTTATTTTTGTAAATATGTTCCAGCAAAATGTACTTCAGCTACATGAAAACTCACACAAACATACACGCACATTAACAACAACAATAATAATAATAATGCTTATGCAGGACAATATGACAACATTTATATGATGATTGCCGTTCTCTTTTTGTTTCAATCTTTAACTGTCTTTCAGCAATTATTTCGCTTACAATTCAATACAGTTGAAGTGGCATTGAACAATACGGCTTTATGATGCTTTGTTGTGTTGTTTCAGCAGAAATACAATATCAAGAGACAAAAGGGAAAACACAATTTTATGGTGATACTTACATTAGCATATGGAACAAGCTCTTAAAAAACACACGCAAAAATACAGAAATTAAAAACATATTGCATACTTTAGGGATTTAAAGAATTTAAATTTAGTTAATTTTCAAGCTGTGGGAGGATTAAATTCGATCCATTTTCAGCTGCAAAAAAAAAGAAAATCAAGTTTTAAGAAAAATGTTTGCATACTTTTAGGTGCATATAAATGAAATTAAAAATCATATTACAAAAATTTCATGTTTTACTTGTATTTTTGAATTCATTTTTCTGTTTTCTTTTATTGAAAATTTCCAAACACTTCCTTTAACAACTTTAATCATTCTTTTTGTTCCTTTTTGGACCATTTCTGAACATTATAAATAAACAGTTTTAATCAGGCAAATGACATATTTATGGCTTAAACTGACACCATAAATCTACTGTGTTAGCTGGTTAACAAATATTTGCATTTGACCTGCATTGTTCCCCAAAATACAAAAACAAAAACAGACAACATCAGACATGATTTGCTGTTTCCAAAAACAATACAAAAAAAAAAATAAAATTCCATTGATTGTGATTACCTTTCACTTTGTGTGTGTGTGTGTGTGTGTACCTGTGTTCTAGTAACTTCTATTGTATTGTCATAAACTTGTGCATAATAATTTACCTTTTCAGAATATTACAACAACAATAACTACAACAGAAAAAAAAAAAGATATCCTTTTGATATATTCTGTAGTTGTACTCTTTGGCAGAGTAATGTAGTGTGCCAGTATAATAATAAATTCTGTTGAAGGAAAACAATACAAAATAAACTACAGCAGTATAGAGTTATTCAACAAAAATTTCCAGTTTATTTAGCAAATGTCCATGAGTCTATAAGTCATTTAACAATAGAAACTCTTGAAACGATAGATAGAAAAGAACAGAACAGAAAAAAGAAATCGTTTTTCTTTTCAGCATACTTTTGCAAAGTATTTGTCCAGCAATATGTCCATGAGAGCCCGGAACAATATAATGGCTTTAACATAGTCAAGGTAGATAAATTAATTGGCTTTACAGGTAAAGAATTCAAAGAATTTTTTTTTCGATACTCACTTAAACTGAAATCTTAAATATTTGAATTGTAAACACTTATATATCAGTAATAGGCACTTTTATAGAAGAAATTAATTTTGAAAGCCTTAAAGTACGCTTTAATATAATAATAATATTATAATAATAATAGTTTTCAAACCTCTAAGTATGCATTAAACTATGGTTTTTGAAATTCAACCACAGAAAATGCAAATTAGATCCTCTAAAAATTACTTAAAGGATTACAAACGATAAAAACCCTGAAAGTATGCTTGAGTTTTTTTATTATATCTAAGTTTCAATAAAAATAAAATCATAATAAACCGCTTAAAGTATACTTTAATTTTTAATTAAATAAATCTGACAATTTTTTTGTAGAATTTAGTAAAGACACAAACCATTTGCAAAAATAATTATATTACTCTTAAGAATTGTTTTAGCCTGCAAGTATACTGTATTTTAAAAAATATAAATTATTTTACATTTTCTTCTCCATAATTTAATTGCTATCATAAACATCTTCATTTACTCCTTAAATTATGCTACACAATTTAGTCCATCTTTTAAATTCTCTTGCTGTAACCAATATAATTAACTTTTGTAAACAAGACTCTTGAGGCTTTATTACATTTTTGTTTTTCATATTGTAGCATACTTTTGGTATAAAAACTTTCTTATTTCGACTCTCGAGAAATTTCTTGAGTTGATTACTTGTTCGTTACATTTGTGGCTGGCTTCTTAATGAAAACTTTTTCATTTTTCCCAACTGCTCTTTGACAAAAGAAGGGAAACTTTGTTGCACAAAGCCTGGCTGCCGAGGCAACACTCATTGGGGCAGAGAGTTTACGGTCTGGAAACTTCATGACAATGGCCATTGAAGACAATACAAAGTCGACAAACTAAAAGTCGGCAATTTAATTAAAACACACAAATTGAAGAAGGAGGAACAAAAAGCTAAAAATCAAGAATGTTGGTGGTAATCTCTTATGATTAAAAAAAAAAAAAAAAAAAAAAAAATGCCGGATAATTATAAAAAATATTCGCTAAAAAATTGTACAGTTTTTTTTTTATCGCATAAAAGACAAATTTAATTATTTTTTCTTCTCTCTTCTGCTGTTCAATCGTGCAATCAAGTGTATTTAAACAGAAATAATATGAAAAAACATTTTTTTTTGTATTGGAAACTATTTTGGCAACTTTATTAAACTGCTGGCACACTTTTGCAGGTGTATGAGGGGGTATAATGAAATTTTACAACTACCCCCGAGCAAATTGGATAAAAACAATTGGTGTCACACAGTTTTTATTGAATAAAAGCTATCATGTGAGTCTTGATACATTAAGGAATACAATCAGGTTAACGGCACGCAGCCATGAAATTGAATAAAAGTTTACAAAAATTGTTTTAAACTTTTCACCATTTAGGCAGATTAACAAACATCGGAGCGTATGCGTGATATTGAATAAAAAATAAAAAATAACCATACTTTCTAAAGGGCAAAAGACAGCCTAACACTATGAAGAGAGAGAATGACCATGGCGACTTCGCTGTATATAATTCCAATCTCTGCAAATTTCTTTATAATCTTGTTATATACTTGAAAAGTAGCTGTCTTTCACATACAGCTTTTCCAGTCTGAATTCTACAGTAGGTAGCTTGCCGCAGCTTAATAGGCAAGAGCTCATGAGTTCAAACAGCTTTATCATCTGGATCAAAATTAAATATTTTAATAATTATTATATGTATGAATATGGATGTAAAGATACATCCTGGAAGTATACTACAAGTTATTAATTTTTATGTAGTGCTTAAAAGTAGATACAAAATTTTCATACATTTTCTTCAATTTAAAATATTTCTTTAGAAAATCCACTTACAAACGGAGCTCATTACATATATATTTTTCATATTGTGTGTTTTCATGTTGCCTGATGTTCTCTTTTTTTTTTTGGTGGCAAAGAAATTGGGGAATTTACTACTATCCTTATTCTCTCTTTTTATGTGCCAATATCCCACCCATAATTAGGTTTTGAGGATTTTATTGTTTTCATTTATTTTTTTTTCTTATTTCTTTTCGAGTGCGATGAGTTTTACGCATTTAAGTCAACAAGTTTTCTTGATGACCATATTTTATTAGCCCTCATCGCAAAACATTATTTCAGGCCACAAAGAAAAAAAAAACAGCAACATATCAGCAGCTAAAAGTGGAAATATTTGCATTTGTGGGCGATTTGCTAAGGCCAATGGCCTTGGATTTGATGATGACAAAAATGTAACTTTACTGGCAATAAGCACAGGCAAATAAAATAAAAGCCATCAGCAACATCTTATTTTAAGTGTTGGTTTTAAAGATTCTTATTAATAAAAATATTATAAATAAAGACAATCATTATGTTTCTTTTTTTTTTGAATATTTTTAAAGAAGATTTATGGTTGACATGTGATTTTTATTGCAGCCGTAATAAAAATTGGCAGAAAAAAAACGAGGAAAAAAATTAAGCAATTGAGCAAAAGATTTATGACGTATAAATAAAAAAAAATCATAATTTAAATATTAAAATACGTACAGTATTACAAGAATGACATTCAGGTGCTTTAAATTGCTCTTTTTTCAGAGGAATATTTAAATTTAAATTGCATATTTTAAGGGGTAATCATTAAACAAAAATTATATTAAAATATTAACATACTTTTAAGTTCACAAATAGTATAACATGTCAGTAAATCGGAAATGTGAAGAAAGATAATGATTTCCTTTTTTTGTTTTTTCTTTGCAAGGTCTAATGGAGTTGAAATGTCTGCCAACATTACCCTGATATACGGTGATATCCCTCCTGGCCAACATACAGATACAATTTTGCAAGCAAGGTACTGTAAATAATATTTTAAAAAGCTTATAAAACTTAAAAACTACTCAATTCACATCGACAATTTTACTTTAAGACCCACATTAAGTAACTAAAATTGTAATTCACAATATTTTTCATCCTAAGAGTATGCTACAACTTTTCTAATTACATTTTTCTACAATAATCATACAATTTTTAAATAATTTAAAACGAAATATTTAAACCCACGATTTAATATTCTACAGAAGCCATGTACACACTCATATTTATTTTAACTTAAAGTTATAAATATTAAATAACCTCGTGTTTATATTATTTTATCCTAAACTTATGCCTCGTAGTCCAATTTATTTTTAGCCCTAAAGTATACTAGAAAAAAAAAGAAACTATAATAACAATGATAACTTTTATTTCATTTACCTGCACACAATATGCATAATAACCATAAAATATGTGCCACATAATAGTAAAACGTGACTTATTGTTTAAATTTTGTTCGGAAACAATTTTTGTTTTCATTGTTTAAACATTTTATGAAAAAGGAAATAATAGAGCATATGTATGAGAGATGCAAATTTAAAAAAAATAAATTCATTTATGATTAGAAATTCTATACAAAGAGAAATAGAGACCAATAATAACTAGAAATTTATTTCGAAATAAGAAATATTAACCTTTGCCGGAAAACACGTTCTTTATTTCAATAATAAGTGTGAAAAGGCCGGAAAGTAGGCTACAAACAAATTTAAAATGTGTGAAAACAAAGATATGATTTATAGAAAATATTGAACTATTTGGTGCCTACTTTAAGGCAATAACAAATTATGGAAAATAGTAAAAAATGTTTCAAAACTGTTGCCGTTTCAAAAATTTCATAAAAAAAATTACAATTTTATTGCAGAATATTTGCAAAAATGAAATAAATTTCATTTCTAGCCACAAAACACTACCACCAACAGATTGTGCCACCACAAAATGATTGATGAATGAGGGTTTGTGGAAAAAAAAAGAAAAAAAAAACTGTTTTTATTGTAAAAAATTGTGGTTAAAAATGCTGTTGAATATTTGAATATTCCAGCGTACTTACTGCGGTTTTATTAAGACCCCCTTTTGTTTCTTGTTTCTGGCTTTGACAGTTTTTGTTGCAGCAAAGTGCAACATCAGCCTTAAGTGACAGCTATGGAGACAGTTACATGCAAGGACGATGCCTGTAATTTTTTCCCCTTTTTTTGTTGCAAATGTTGTAAGAAAATTTACAATGTTGGAGAAAAAAGAAATGCAAGTGAAAGAAAAATGTTTTTCTTTTTATAAGAGGGTGAAAACCAAAATGTTTAACACGTGGTGTGCTAAGGAAATACGGAAATTGTATTTAAATCGAAATTGATTTGATGCAACAATCAAAATTGTATTCTTTACAGTGTTTTGGGTTATTGTTATACGGTCGTTCCTTGAGGGAAATGTTACTTACTTTACTGGGCCAATATACTTGCAATCTCGTGGTGCAATCAGATTAGGTGTTATCCTTTAATTTTCTAATAAATGTTAAAGAAGAAAGTTTAAATTGTGTTTTTATAAAAAAAATTGAACTAAATTTAAAGGAAAACATCAGAATGCCATTAATTTGCTCTACGGTTGGTGATAACAAACGTATTGAAAGGAGAAAAACTCTCTATTTTCGTTATAGTTTCAAGCCTAATCTGTTCTTCTATAGTATATGCTCTTCAATTAGCCTAAACTTGTCACATCTGACCCTTAAGATAATGTGCATAATCTTCTTCATATATCGACTTTACTTTCCAAATCAAATTTTGATCCCCTTGTCTACTATTTTTCAATTTCTGACAATTATATGGTTTGTTTCATTATTTAGGCTTTAAATTACAATAAATTTTCCTTAAATCCTAAGGGGTTTAATTAGTAATTTTTGTCTTAATCACAATAACATTGAACATTTGGAAACCACATTTAAACTTAAATCTCTTTTAATTGTATGGCGTAGGAATATTTATTAAGAAAATAATTTCTACACTTCTACTGACATGTTGTTGTTGTATACCAAAAACAGAAGATAAATGTCAATTAGTCTTATTAGATGAGAACCACAATTGAAAACCAATGCATTTCGTAATTGTATACGAAGAGAAGAAAAGATAAATTATTATCAAGGATTAAAGTGTATTTTAAAAGGGACATACATTTAGGGGTGATAATTACCAAATTTGTAAGCATTTTTTTGTCTGTCATTCTATTTTTTTTTTCTTCTTTTTCTCTCTGATGTAAGGAAATCATGGCTATTTACATAGTGGGTGAATGCTAAAGTGAGGTTATATTTTTAATACCACAAAAGCAGCAACTATGTACTTTATGATGTTGCAAAAAGGTGTATCTTCTAGAGAACTGTGGTTAAAATTAGAATACAGATTACAGGGGCTTTGAGCACTAGTTCTGTAGTCCTAGTATTGCTTTCATCAATATTACTTGCCAGACACTATACCACTTAAAGCCCTATTGTGCTGTTCCATTATTTTTTTGAATACTCCTCTTCTATCTACTGCTTCCCAGCCTATGGAAAATTGTCAAAATAACGTCTGAACTGATTGGTCTCTGATTAGGTCATCTATGAAGAAGTTAACATAGAATAGATAGAAGAAGTTTACATAGAAAGTTTTTAACGCGAGAAAAAGGCAGGTTATGAGATTTTCTTCAAAAGACCAGACTCCTTGACTATTGCAGTGTATTTCAGGCCGAGGTAATTGCCTTAAATCACGACGTGGAGTATGAGATTTTCTACCACTGGATTTTCTATCTTTTCTGACAGCCAAGCGGCAATCAGATCTCTTTCAGGCACAGTCTTTAAGTCTAAACTGGTTGATGTCTTTGCTGACGTTATCGTCTTCTCCCTATCAGTTATCGAGACAGTTTTGTAATAATATATAGGAGGCTCTGGCTACAATGGCATTTCTATCGAATGCCAACGTGTAGGTATAGCTCTTACGCCTATTAGACTACTTATTAGGCAACAATGTATATTAGTTGGTGAGAAATTCTAGACTGAGGCCTGAGGCCATTCACCTGGTATAGCTTGGATAGGAAGCTTTACATACAACACTTAAAATTGGATTGTAGGGTTAGATAGCCTGTCACTGTATCTATCATTAAGGAACATTACATAACGAATTCTCATGCAATATGACATGAAGTTCTGTGTGACCGTCAGGCTGAGAGAAAGCATGGATAAATTGTTTAAGAAGGAAGAGAGTCTTGCTAATTACATTTGTTAATGTCCGTATTTGGCTCGATGCAGATCTGCGTTTAGAACTAATCCAACTTCATTTGCAGCTCGTTAGTCATAAGATACCATAGGTAGAATCCAATTTTTTTATCTTTATATAGAAAGGTTGGGTATATTCCTCCTGACCCTATTACATGAAGTTCTGTGTGACCGTCAGGCTGAAAGAAAGCATGGTATTCTACCAACTAGGCTGCGGCAACTTCTGGAATCCTGCTTTAACATTTCTAAATTTAATAATTTTTTTAAATATTTTCTTCGTAAATAAACAAATTATATTGAACTTTCGTCATAAAGTTATTCAAATATAATTTCGTTACTCAAAATGGCTGTATAATGTTGAAATAAAAGTCCATAAAATCATTCCTCATACTTGGCCAAGTAAACACAATTTTGAAATATGACTACGCTTGGCATTAAAAAGCTTTAAGCCATAAACTACTGCAAATTAAACAGTTAAATTGTAGCAAATTGAATAGCAAAACCATTTCCCTGAGGATATAACTGCTTTGCTAGGCAAAAATGAACAATTTCCAATTAAATTTAAAACAAAAAATATTTTCTTGGAAATGGTGTATTAAGTATTGAAATAAATTTTTTATTTTTCTATACTGTAGGGCAGTCAAAAAGTTTTTGAAATTTTTTAATCCTTTCTATGCTATTCTTTCCCTCTTTCTCTCTCTCTCTTTTATGCAAACAAAGTAGAGATGTTTTCCCATTATGATGCAGTAGACAGGAAAAATAAACATGCATGAGTACAACAAGGCCCTGTATATGAATGGACAGACATGTAAGCTAGTGGTACTACTACTCTCTTTGAAATGTAAATACAAGCAGAACTTTGGCAAACATTAAATGAAGAGTAGTTTGTTGTAAAATTACCATTAAAGGGATGGTAAATTTGTTAGTTAAAGTCTGGTTACATGTAACACACACATGTAACAGCAATTGGAACAGAAAAAGAGAGAAGAAAAAATATAGGAACTCAAATATCAACTGAAATTAAAACAATACAACTGAGAGCCCCTTATTTTTAATTATTAAAGAGGTTTCATTGATTTTCGTTATTTTCCTTGAATGAGAAGAAAAAAATCCTTAACAAAAAAAATCCTTTTTAATTAATTGGGAATTTTTCTTCATTTTCATAGAGCAGAGAAAATTGAACAAGATAGAAATTGTTTAAACAAATCGTTGAAGAAAAGTAAATAAAATATTAATAATTTTCTTTTAAACAGAGAAAGCGAAATAAAAAAATTTTAAAAGATATGAAACAGATTATAATGAAATTAGAAGATAAACTGAATGAAAGCAGATAGTGAAGTAAGTTTTTCTGGTAGAACAGTTTCATTTACAAATTACTTACGTACTATTCGGTCATTACAACCCTTTAGTTAGGATTGCAATCTACTTTCTCACATCACCTATGTAGTGTGCCTGAACTTTAGCTCTAAGTGGCGGGATCTACAGTTTAATTCAATTGTGAACAACATATTTTTTGAGAAATTTTTCATAGCAATTTTATTGACTTTCAGAGTTTTTGCCAGAAATCTGTTGAGGAAAAGTCACCCAAGAAATGAAGTGGAGTTTGAATCGTGGCCTCACATCTAATAAGCCCACACACTACTAGACTGCGACGACTTTTATTGATTATTCTGGAATGTTTTTCTTTAGGATTTCAATTCTTAACAGCTTCACATTAATCAAAAGTGATTGACGATTATAAATCACAGAAAATTGTGGTAAAATTAGAAAACAATTGAAATCCAGGAAACAATAAATTCATTCATTACAGATTTCTTAGGTTTTTTTCTTCTTGAGAGCGTATAAGTATTATTTTTGTATTTTTACGGATCATGACGTATACTTATTATGAATTACCAAATAACACTTATACGCTCCATATAATATTGGTCAATATTCTGATATTGTTTTTTCTTGTCTCCGTTTTCTTCTTTTTTTTTTTATTATCTTTATAACATTTTATTATTTTTCGTAGAAGTCCTTGTCATGAGAAATCTTTTTGCCATATTTTGTAACAGTTTCCTTATCCTTATTTTCTTACATATACCAAAAAGTGTACAATATTTTGCTGACATCTTTCTTAAGTTTGTTTTTTTTTTGTTCCTTTTTTTACTACTGTTGCTTGCTTGATGCTGAAAATATTTTTCTTCTTTTGCTTGCAACATTGCTTGCAACAAAGACAACAACTAAACAAAATGATGGGTTATCCAACATTAAACTGTGTTGTAAAAATTTCAAAGTCCATTTGACAACTTATGTCAATGGCAACAGCCAACAGCCAACAGAGTCTAGCTGAAGACAATAGTGGTTGTGCATAGAGTGTTCTTATAAAGGACATTAAATAATGTGCAGATAAAAACAAACAAAATGTAGATGTCATGGACAAATTAGTTTTACTTACTAAAGGCAAAAAGTTGAATTGAAATGGAAAATAAAAGGAAAAAAAGTTTCATAAAGGAAGGCGAAAGTAAAAACTTATTTTAAAACGAATTGTTTGAAATTTAATTAAAAATATTTTCGATTTCAAGAGAAAAGCTAAATAAAACATACATGAAGCTATGGTATCAATGATATCTTAGTTTCATTACAGTGGTTGGACCTAACCATTACATACGTATTATAATATCACTTAAATGACTGCCCCAGAATAGGTTACAGTTTCACTTTTTTGCACAACTCTGGCACTACTTCAGCAACAACTCCACGTTTGTTAGGTTTTACGTAAGGAGCTTAACGCAGAGACACAATCTCAGACGAATTAGGTTGAAAACTTCTCAAGTAGTAAATCCAAATTCAATATTGTATCGGGTCCGCCAAATAACTTTTTTTTTTGAAAATGCTTTAAAAAAACTACTGAATATTTTCTCAAATTTCTTTTTTTATTTGAAAGTACAATCCTTCCGGTTAATAATGGAAAATAATTTCATTCAAATGGCTGCCTCGGCTGGCCATGCAGTAGCCTACACGATCGGTCCAATTTTTAAGCACATTATCGATTGTGTGCAGCTGTATTTCACCAATGGCTTCACGAATATTGTCCTTTAAAGCGTCAATTGTCTCTGGCTTGTCGGCGTAACATCTTATCTTTGACGGCACCCCACAAATAATAGTCCAACGGTGTCAAATCGCAGCTCCGAGGTGGCCGAACGACATCAGCTCTGCGGCTGATAATGCGGTCTTCAAAAATAGGGCGCAAAACATCGAGTGTAGCTTCGGCTGTGTGGCACGTAGCGCCGTCCTGTTGAAACCAAATGTTGCCAATATTCTCCTCTTCAATTTTCATTCAACATGGCCCGATAACGATCGCCATTGACTGTAACGGCCACTCCTTGCTCATTTTCGAAGAAAAATGGCCCAATTATGCCTCTGGACCAAAATCCGCACCAAACAGTGACTCGTTTTGAGTGCGTCGGCTTTTCAATGTATGCGTGCGGGTTTTCTGTGCCCCAAATGCGACAATTTTGCTTGTTTACATACCCGCCAAGATCAAAATGAGCTTCATCTGAAAAGATGATTTTTTTTGACAAAATCGGCATCTTCTGTAAGTCGATCGCAGGCCCATTTCCCAGCGTTGTTCAAGCGTATACACAACCATATTCGTTCAGCGGAAGGATAAAACTAATTATCTGTAAAATCAGACATGAGCTAAGTGTTACCATTCACGAAATAAGCACTAGTTGAAAAAAAAACTTTAGATGGCGGACCCTTTAGTGATTTCGGTGATATTGAGCTGTTGAAACCGTTCAGTCAAAAAACAGCACACAATAAGCATATCTTTAGAGTCGTAGAAGGTTAACACAAAGTGAGTCGGATTTAATATTGATGACAACGAAAATCCTAGCTTCCTACAGCGATGCTAGGGGGTTTTTTTTTTTGTCTCGTAGACAGAGCTGGTAGAATTTATGATTTCTCTCCACCAGAACGAAATGCCTGAATGCATACCAGTTGCTGGGCAGTGAATTGATGTTGTTGACTACAAGTAACATTGTGAACTTTGTCAGGGAAAAATGCTTGGTGGTGGTATAAGGGGAATTAAATTTATTGCATGTTCTAAAATACTAAGTCATTTCTTCACCACAATGACAATAATAATCCATGCTCGTAAGTGGCGAATCTTTCAATAAATAAATGATACTTGAAAAGAAAGATATAATCCACAGCCTTTGCCGGAATCCACTAAATGGACAACTTAATTGCTTACGGAATGAAGGATATTTTCAGAAAGATGAAATAAGTTGCAGCTTTGAAATAAAAATCCTGATGCCTTTAGGTTTAAATAAATACACTGTTTTTTAAAGAAATAGAATCCAATATTTATTTTATTTCTTAATTTATAACAATACATTTTTCCCTATTTTTAATACCTACTATTTTTTACTTGAATTTAATTTTTTTTTATAAAAAAAAAATTCTGAACTGAACTCCACTGCATAAAAGAAGGGGAAACCTTCTTACGTGCATTAATCATGTAAAATTTATTTGTTTACTGTACGCAAATTGCTATAAAATATGTGCGTTTTTTTTTTATTTACCGCCACATTTATCTTGCAACACATGTTGCCAACAATAATAATAATAATTTTTTCTCTTTTGTAAAGCTCTTGAAATTCACACCGGGGGAGGAAGAATAGAATATTAAATGTAGTACTGTGTGCACAGGTGCTAGGTATGCTTGCCGAAGGATGGTAAATTGCTATGGCATGTACAATTAAGAGAAGGGTGGAAGGAATGTGAAAATAAAATGTAGAAAAAATTTTTCTTTAAATTAATTAATTAAATTATCAAGAGAAAGGTGTACAGGGGATACAGGGAAATTAAAATTAAATTAAAAAAGAATAAAATATACGATGACTTTGTTTCATGCAATGACCTGCAGCATATGTAAGCCGTATTATTTTGTTTTGATGTTTTGAATGATAATTTAAAGCTCCTCTGTTCTTTTCTTTCTTACACATACATACATACATAATTGGCCATTACAACCCTTCAGTCAGGATTACGGCCTAGCTTCACAACACCACTCATGTTGTGTGCGTTAATTTTATACATGAGTGGCGGGACCTACAGTTTAAAGTCGACTCCGAACGACAGATTTTTTGAGAAGCTTTTTCATGGCAATTTTTACTCTCAGAGTTTTTGCCAGAAATCTGTTGAGAGGATGGATGTCGCCGAAGAAATATTTTTTTCATATTTCATTTTGATGTCTGACCTGGGATTCGAACTCGGGTCTTTCGTCTAATAAGCCAACATACTACCTACTAGACCACGGCGACTTCACTTTGTTAGGTTTACTGCCAAATATACATGCTTAATGCTAGGCTCCATGCTAATCTGAAAGCCTTAGAACCCCAACAATTAAATCTCATCCAATATTTGTAAACTCTTGGCGATATTTTTTTTTTGTGGTTTCGTATTGTTAACAGACATATCGTATACTGCATAAGAATTAGCCTAATGACAGGCTATTTCACGTGACCAAAAGAAAGGGTGACCTATTGGTTTAGATTACTAATATGGTCTACACATAATAAAATATCAAAAAAATTTCTTTGTATTCCTGTGGTTGTTGTTTTCATCTTCTCTTCTCTCTCTCTCTCTTTTATTTAAAAAAAAAAATTCCATTTTTACTTGCCTTTTAGTTTAAATTTTCTTTCTTCTCTGTGAAACTTTTTTCAGGTTATTGACCCGCTTTTATAATGAAAAACAATCAATTCCCTGAATAAAACGTGTTTCTTTTTCGTTTTCGTTTTTTCTTTTTGCTCTAGGAAGCTGTGTTATTAATACATCTAAGAAACATGACAGGATTTTTAAAAAATATTCCTCTCTTGCAATTCAACAAATTGGTCAATATTTGTAAGAGTTTCTTAGAATTGTCTTCTTCGTAATCCAGCCAGCATTTGTAGTTTCCAACAGTTTCTCTATTTCCCTGAGGCTTTTTAAAAACAGTAAAATATAAAAACAGAAAATACGTCACTCAATAAAATAAAATAAAAGAAAAAATGAAAAAAACTTAAGACATTTAGGCCGAAATTGATTTTCATTGTATTGGTTTTTGTAAAACACACAATTTCTTACGTGTAGGTATCGAAAATAAATGCCAGCTTTAGGGTTTGAAATTTCATTGATATTCTATCAGAGATTTCTTTTTGTTAAGATTATGGATTTATTGTGTGTTGAAATAATGATTGCTACCAATGTGATGCCCTAGACTCTAGATAAAATGTAAAGCAAATAAAGTCCTTTCGAAATGATATGATATACTATGTTAAGGAAAAGAGACAAAACCTAGAGGTATACTATAAATTTTCACTACACACTTGCCTACAAATAGGCAACAGTAGCAAAAAAAAAAAAAATAAACAGAGAAGGACTTGTTTTCCCTTTTAAATGAAAATTGACATTTTGAAAGTGACTCATGGTGTGATAGTTTAAATAGTAGAGTGTTGTGAGTTAACGTATTGGAAGAAAATTTATTTATAAGTATGAACGGTTATTGGTTATATTGAGTGGCAAAATAATTAAATTGGCAACCAAAACAATTCCATATCAAACAATAGAGTCAAGGAAAGAATTTCATGTGGATGTATGAAAGTGTATGGAAAGAGCAAATTTTTCTTTTAAGATCTGGAAGTTTAAAACTTTTAGATGAGGATGTGTATACTCATGAAGTCGCCGTAATCTAGTAGATAGTATGTTGGCTTATTAGATGCTTGGTCAAGCCTCAGGTCAGACATCAGAACGAAATATGGCGACTTGCTCTCATCACATTTTTGGCAAAAACTCTAAGAGTAAATAGAATTGCCATGAAAAGTTTCTCAAAAATCTGTCGTCCGAAATTGACGTTAAACTATAGATCCGGCCACTCATGTATAAAATCAGCACACACAACAAAAGTGCTGTCAGTAACTGGGTCGTAATCCTGACTGAAAGGTTGTAATGACCAATTTTCATTATCTTTATCAGTCATCTTTATGGAATGATAATGCCCCACCGCATGGTGACCACTCTCATCAACAGGAAGAATATAAATTGGTCTTCGCTTAGGACTAAATTACAATTCATTTTTCCACGAACATCTCTTCTTATCGGAATTTATTGAAAATCAACAGCATAGTGGATTCTTTATTTTCTAATCTGAACTTGACTGTTGCATCCATTAAAAAAATCACTGTGTACAGAGATGAGCCAGATTTACTATGAATGACGAAATCTGCTCCATCTCAGGATATCTGAAGATTGGATATTTATAAGACAAAAAAGGATGTTCATATATGACGACAGTTGAATTACTTCCATCAGTGAAATGCCATGCTCTAGTGGTGCTTAGTGTCATTGAGATATTCATCTCCACAGTCAACCCCACAACTGTCCATATAACTTCCCTTATCAGAGATTAGCTTTGTAAGCCATAGTTTCCTTGTCACCTTTCTCATACTGACATGAAATGTGCCTTTCTAGTAAGTTTACTATCGAGGATGAAGCCTAAGTACACCCAAACCTGTTTTTACACGGGTTTTTTTTACACGAATTTGAAATAACACGGTTTTTTTTGACATGTGATAACATAATTGAAAGAGCTGTGAAATTTCAATCAGACCTGCAAACATGTATGACTAGATACAGAGAGCTCTATAAAGATCTTTCCAAAGTTGGATCACAACGCACTATAACAGAATTTGCTGTTAAAAGAAATAAACCAGCGCCAGAAGCAGCTTCTGAAGATGTAGAAGTAATAAGTATTTCTACTGACGAGACTGATATTGAGCCACCCAAGCAAAAGAGAATGCGCTTGCTATCAGAAACTGACTCCGAATAAAATAAAAAAATTTTTTTATTGAAAATAATTCCGTTCCTAATTGTCTTAAGAGTTTGATAACTAATTTTATTTTTATAAATGGAAGAAAATTTTTAAGTTTTTTGTTTATTTTTTTATAATAATAAAATGAAATAAAATAAAAACTCTGTGTATACTATTGAACTAAATCTGTGCGTTTTTATAAAGTTATTCAATTTTATAGGCATATGTAGGCTACTGCATCAATCCTATGTATATCTTTTCAGTTTGTTTATACACTTCCATACATACATAATATTTGTCTTTTTTTACGCGTTATTTTTTTTACACGGTATCCACTGGAACGTATCTACCGTGTAAAAAAAGGTTTGGGTGTATTTGAATTTACTCATCTGCTATGCTAAATCTAGCTAATGAGACACCTGAGCGTATACGTAATAATTTGTTATGCGTTTTCATTAAATATTACTCATACGCATCGTATACCTATACTGAATACATTAATATTATATTTCAAAATATGTGAGTTTTTAAATTTAAATTTAGAATTATTTAATGAATACTTTAAATGCTCAACTTAAATATTTTTATCTCTTCTAACAAACAGTCAAGAAGAGCCACTCATTTAAAATGCTGAAAAGTGTACCTACAAGACAAATCCACTGTTTATACAATTGTCAAATAGTAATTAAGTAGTACACATTCACACACACACACCAGAAAGAAATTTGTTACCAAAAGTCATAGAAAAAGTGATATAAAAACGAAACGAAAAAACAAAACTTGTTAACGCGACAAACAACAGAAACCATCTAAAAAGAAACGCCATAATAAGTGGAATTTGACTAGAAAGATGGAGAGAGATTCAAGAGAGCTGTTGACATTCACTTTTTATTTGCTTATTTGCTTGTTTGGCTTGTTTTGGTTTTGTAGTTTCTAAAAATCAAACATTAAGGACCTTTAAGGACTCAAATTTAGACAAAAATAAAACACAAAATTGAAGCATACTTTTATGGGAGCTTAATATTATGAAAACTAAGCACGTGTTTATTAGTTTCTTTTCTTTTGTTATAGAAAGTTAATCCAAAAAGAAAATGAAAAAGAAAAACTTATTTAAACTCAACAATAATAAGAGTTTTAAGAGGGAAACGAATTTTGGTTTGTTTGTATACAAAAAAAATCTTATTTTATTCCATGGAATCATTGATGCCTTTCAAGGAAATCCAATTAAAATTTTCATGGCTTCATAAGCACCACCTGTAACTTATGTATATTTCAATTTGAATTTTTCTTTTATAAACATACAAATTCATTATTAACAGCGTTAATATCTGTAGTGTGACAGTATTAGTTAAGGTATAATTTGAGTTAAAATTAAAATTGATTTCAATTTTATATTTGCGTCTGTCTGTCGATACGATAAAAAGATAAATTACTTTTTAAATGGAAATAATTTTTCTTTTTTTCAAAGCAAGAATATTAGTTGGGGTTTTTTATATAGAAAGTCACTTCATTTGTCAACATTTTCCAGAGTTTTTCTAATATTGATATCCTTTACAAAATTAAAGATTTGTAGAGTTTATTCAAATTGTTTGTTTGTGAAGGGATTTCATTATAGAGGCCATATCTTAGTTCGCTGATGCCTGTTTTAATTTGTCTTATACCCAAGCCTGTGGTTTAATCTCTAGCTCAGAAAAAATATATATTTCGCTAACTTTCTCTCAGCAGTCTTCTGGCAAAAAACTCTGAGAGTAAACAAAAATTGTAATGAAAAATTTCTCAAATCCTCTCATGAATACAATTAACACAGACAATATTAAAGGATTCTAATAACCAATTAAGTTAAATAAGTATGCAGCTCGCCAATGTTTTGGAAAAACAACAAAAAAAGAGAAACAAAACTGGGAAGTCAAGAACCTCCGCCTTCACACAAAACGCGGAGCTTTGATATTTGAAACGATAGGGTGTTTCCTCCCCCTCTTCATACAGGTAGCTTCTGCAGTAGTCATTTTTATGAACGTCAAGACTGTAGAAATGCGTCCCTAAAGGATTGCAATTGAGCTCTGAATGACGACATGATAAAAGGAAATCAGTTTTACTCATGCCAGTTCACCAGAGTAGAGAAGCCACTGGAGAGAATCCTAAAATCAAATTTCGTATCAAGAAAATTAGAAGTTACCCGATAGTGGTAATAGTTTCCGGTATTGCAGCAAGTCCCTAGTTTAGGTTGGGTTAGGATTCAGTATGAGGCTGATTGAAGAGAAGATTCGAAGGTATTCACACACCGTCCATTAAAATGTGAGCTGCTGTTTCAAGCCCATATTTTTAACGACTGCCCTTCTGAAGGTGTAAAGATTTCTTGCCCTCTTGGAGGCGGAAAGTTGATCCCAATTAAAGATCGATAAATGAAAGATATCTTGTATAATGTGGTGTTATAAGCTTTAAGGTCTGTTTGTATTTCAAAGAAAGACAGTGTGGATCAAAGCTCAAAACCACAGTGGCCAAATCTTTCGCATTACAACCACCCTTAAAACCAAAATGTGGCAGCTTTTCCAACTGTTATTGTAAGCGATTTTCTGCAGGAAAGGTGAGAGTAGTCCTCCTTGCAATCTGTCTCCTCAATGGTGATCTAACGCTGAAAAAAATTCCAATTCATTTTGTAAAAAGAAAAAACATCCTTTTCTGTTTTTGTCTCGGACATACGTCATATGTCTCGTTAAATTATTTCTTGTTTTCATTGCAAGCTTTGCTAAGACATCATGTGTTGGAAATTTTAAAGTTTTTTAAAAAAGTTGTTTTAAAAATTTAAAATTTAAATAATTTTTTGCTTATAATTCAGTAAATTTTCTTGTAATTTTATGGCTTAATTTTGCTTAAATTTCTGAGCGCAACACATGAAAAAACATGATTCCCGAAAACCAAAATTTAAATCAACTCAGTGTAACGATGCATGTGCAAGTCACGGATTTAATTTTGAATAAATGTAACACAAACTCTCTTTCTCTCTCTTTAGTAAATTATAATTCATGCAAACAAAATTGTGACTCTTTAGTTCCAAAGTAAACCATCAACATACAATTGTTCTTGACTTGAGAATTCCCCTGTAAAGGCGCAGCATTTAATTCGTTTTTCAGAAATTTTCTATTTTTCATGACTTTTAAAAACTTTTGCAACTTTTCTTGTTGAATATTAAAACAAAATATTTTTGTTTGTGACATCCTAAGAATTTCTAATACCAGCACTTTCATTTCCATCGCCCCATTTTCATCGTTTTTTACTTAAAGGCGTATGGAAAACGTGCAATGTGTTCTGTGTTTTCTTAGAAATTCTTTCGTAGAACAATTGATTTGTGGAAAATGTTAAGCCATTCGCTTGATGGCTGGTGTATGCAGTAGCATGGCTTATAGAACTGAAGAGAACAAGAAATATTTTTCCTAAAGAAAACATAGAAGTTGGATTTTAAGGAAATTCTTCTGAATATTCATCATCAATTGCTAAATGCTGCATTGCAACGACAACATGAATTGCAAAAATATTTCTTTATTCCTTTCCTACTACGAACTGTTGTGTCAGCAAATGGAGTTGACAAACAATATTAACGGTAAAGGTTTTGAATAGTTTGACAGTCTTTTAAGTAAATATTTGAGTAAACGAATACAAATGAGACAATTTTCATGGAGGAGACAAAAACGGGTCAAAAATTCTATTGAATTTGTTCGATTCTTCCAAGAAATGTATTATTTTCGCCGAAAACTGCTATTATTGTAGTCGAGCCATGTTATTATACTACTACTTGTCATCATTGGCGTTATTTTCTTCAAAGTGTTAAATTTCTTGGTATTTTCTTCATTATGTTTTTTGTTTTATATAAGTTTTCGTGGTTTTGCATAATTATTCAGTCCAATGAAGCAAATAATCAGTCAGTGATTCGAAGTTTATTGCAAGATTTTCTGCTGGAATTACTTTTTCGAAGAAATTCAGAGGAAGTTTTAGTTAAAAAAGGCAAACTAGGTATAGCGAATTGACAAATTTTCTATAAATAAGAAAAATCTTCCATATATTTTGTATAGAAAATGCAAGTTATCGACAAATGACTGGCATTTTCTATAAAAAATGCAAGTTATCGACAAATGGCTGGCATTTCCTATACAAAAAAGTGCAAGTTATCGACAAATGACTGGCATTTCCTATACAAAATGCAAGTTATCGACAAATGGCGGGCATTTCCCATAAAAAATGCAAGTTATCGACAAATGGCTGGCATTTTCTATAAAAAAGTGCAAGTTATCGATGAATGGCTGGCATTTCCTATAAAAATAAGCAAGTTATCGACAAATGACTGGCATTTCCTACAAAAAAATGCAAATTATCGACAAATGAAAGGCATTTTCTATAAAAAAAAAATGCCAAATGGCACAACTTTGTTGGTAAAGCGACGCTGGGTGCAATATTGCTATCCTGTAAAGGATGAGAGGAAAACGTATATAATTGTCTTTCTTCTTTAAATTGCATTGATATCAATCGGGCTATTGATGACTATCGGATCTCATCTACCACTGCCCTGTTTGTACCTACCACTGCCATGTCGATAAACTGGAGATTCCCTCAATTGACTTCTACAGTAGCTGTGAATCAAAGAATAAAAAAGAGCCTATTTTTCAATTCTTGTATCTGTATTCGACTTTTGGTATTAAGACTCCCTTCTGCCACCTTTGACTGAATTTAAAAATCATGTTTTTTATAAAATCAAGATTTATTTCCTAGACGAAATGGTGTCTTATATGGGAATATTTTTTGCTCGATTAAGATATTGATTTGTGGTATAAGAATGAGTCTAACTTCTGGCTTAAGTGATAAATTATCCTTCTAGGTGAGTCCGCCACATGACCTAACTTAACTTGAACCAGTTTGTTCTTACCATTGCTAAAACCGTGTAAATGAGATGCAATTACTATGCTCTCCTATATATGAGATGGTGAGATTTGATTGATTGCCTCTATATTTGTTATGGCCACCTCTAAATCGCTTCATGCAGTATGACGATGCATCAGTAAATATTCTCAAGAGGGCATTAGTTTAACAAAGCGGCTTCCCTATTACAACCTACTCTACACTATAGGCCGCCATTACTGCCATAAAAGTGGTGTTTATTTCTGTTAATAAATAAGCATCTCACAGGGTTTATCATTCCAATTTGTTTTCTCCTGTAGCTTTTAAATTATTTGCATTTGCTGTGGCATAGTGACACAGATAGTCATATCGTATGACATAAATACAACGGGGCACAGCCTCTGTTGCACACATGTTTAAGCCTTTTGTGAAACACTTGATCTCAACATTTTTTTTCGACGATTTTTCTCTTTTTTTTTTGTACTCTCTTATGTTTTATTGCGGACTGTGACTGAAACTCCTTTAATGCCTGGGCACCGGCTGTTGCTTTGCACCAATAGATTGAATGCATTGTTATGGTGTGTCTAAAGGACATAGGAACATTCGTTGTTGTTGTCCTTTTTTTTAGCAACAAGTACAGAGGCAAGATATATTATCGCATGAAATAATTTATGCCTGCTGAAGCCTATGAAAAATTTATTTTTTAAAAAGATAGTCTCTTAGATAAATTGCTAAGGGCAGTGGATGTATGTATGTATGCCCGCAAAATTAATAAAAATCAATAACAGTATCTGCTTTATAATTTGTTCCAGTAAATTGTAAATTTTTGTAAAATAAATTTCTTTCATTCTTTAACTCAGGCTTCTTAAGAAAACCTTGCAAGCCAGTGTTCAGAAAACGAAAACATTATAAAGCCAGTAACAGCTTAAATGCAGTTCTATAAATTGCTTATAAAATAGAACAATTTTTTTCTATGGAACCCCAATTTGCAATTGTTAAAAAATATCAAGAATGCTTCAAATTAATATTGTTTTTGGCCTACTTTTTGAGTCTTTAATTTCCCTAAAGTGCTATACCATTATAACAAAAATGCTATAAAAAAAATAACAAAAATGAAAACCATTTAAAACGTAGACTTTTAAGTCAACAGTACATAGTAGTGTGTACGCAAAACCACCCACAAAATTAGTCTCGTTTAATGAGGTTGCATACCTTTTGTGTCGACTAAACGTATTCAAATCCCCAGACTATATTCAAATTCATAAAACTGAAAAAAGGGTCGCTATTTTCTTGCTTTACACATATTATAGTAAAGAATAATAAAAAAGAAAGAATTATAATAAGAAAATGGAACACTCATGCCTCTAGAGACTCCTAACTTAGGCTCAGCGGATATACATTTGTATGTCTTTTGTCATTTCCAGCAATTGTTAAATAGAAACCTATTCACACGCCAGAAAGCCTAAATATTACAATTATATTTGAATTTAAAAATTTAAGTAAATAAACATAAATAAACATAAATAAACATAAAAAAACATAAAAAAAATATTTCTTTGGCGACTTTCTCTGATAAACACTCATGGAAAACATAACGAAACATAAAAAAAATATTTCTTCGGCGATTTCCTATGATATCGCTCTCAATTATCTTGCTTTGAAAACCCCCAGGATATATTCCAGTGTCAGTAACTCTTTATGATATGCATTCAGCTGCTCCCTTTCAATTATGTGTTTCTGATAATTCATTATCCCAGAATCTACATATTAGGCTTAAATCGCTCAGTATACCGAACAATTGTGCTCTGACTCTAGAGTGCTAGGTCAGAAGGGCGAATATGATTTTTAGGCTAGTTTTGGGTATTCTGTTGTATTATCCATCATATTATATTATTTTTTTTCTACAAAGACTTTCACAATGTTTATATGCTAATACTCACACTATGCATGCTTAATTTATTTTAGGTCTGTCAACTTCTAGAATTCTATTGTTGACTTGTTATGGTTTTTTTCTATGTACATAGGTTTGTTTTGTGCAACCTAATGGTTTTTTTTTATCACTTTTCTCTTAATTTCTGCATTAACCTTTATATCATGTTCTATAAAAATCTTGAATTTAATTGTATAACACGCAATTCACCAATGCTATCAATAAATTCTTCACGTTGAACAAAGAAATAATCACACAAATGCAAAATAAATTGTAAACAAATTTAACAAATTTCGGCCAAAAATTGTGATAACCCACTTGAGTAAAGAGTTCAATACCAATATTTTATTGCAAATTTATAACATGAGATAATTTCTACACAATAAAATTTCACACGCAATTTAGATTGATTGCTGTGAATACTTCTCCTTAGAGGTTTTAATGTAAGGTTTTCACACAAATTTAAATTCTTTAATACCTTCTATGATACTACATTACTAATCAAAGTCTTGTATGTTTAATAATTATAATCACAGTCATAAATACTATAATTTCATCACATATAATTTCTGTTCTTAACATTTTATGCTTAATTGCTAAAAATATTCAGTAATTGTGGGAAAGACTAGAAGGGTAAGTAGGATGGATGAGTGATTGAACATGAAAATGCATGAATAATTCAAACTTCAGCTGTTCAAATTCCCATAATCAGTAACTGTTTCATGTTGCAACATTTGCAAACACTTGTAAATTCCCTTACTTGTTACATATGTGCCCTTACATATCGTTTTAAATTATTTATCTGTTCTATCTAACAGGCTTGATTTTTGCTTTCATATATGAGTAATGAGTAATTGCTGAATATTTTAAATGTCGTTAATAAATAAAAACCAAAATTAAACAATACAGAGGGAAATGAAATCTATGGAATCATGAAATTTTCAAACTTTTTTCAATATAGTATTGGAAAATAATATCACATGAGTACAAGAGTAATATCACATGGCTATGTCTTCTACTGTTCTAAGTCCATACAACTCAGCCCTACAATGCTTTTAGCAATTTTGTTACCATGACAAAGCACAAAACCTTGTCCGGTATCAATAAAACTAACTTCTCAAGCAGCATTTGATACGCATGGTATTTCCTAGAGAGATACTGGTTCCAAAATGGTGATCTATTCTACTCATCCTAGAATCTGCAATTGGGTTTGAGGTTACACTGTCTGTCTACAGCGACCGTTTACAAAATATTCATAATTACAGCATTGCCCTTTTCCAGACTGATGGTATATGTACAAGAGCTATTTTAATACGACATACAATCCTTAGAAATAATTCTTCTACGTCCTTTTGTATTAAGACGGTTAAAACTAATTCATTTTATTAGCTTTGTATGATAAAAATGTATTCATTGTGATGTGAGCTGAACGCTGGACCTACTTTCTAACTGCCTGCTGATTATATCACTTCCTAGAAAGTGTGTTTGCAGCAGTACTTCTTCTAGTCTTCTTTAGTTCGCTAGATTGAGGCTAGCAATATTCGAATTGAATTGTTGTAGACCCTTGTGCAGTCAAAAATTGTTTGCACATATGAGGGCCTAAACATCAATGCTAAGGAATTCTTTCTAGTCTCAGAAACTAAATATTTTGGGTAGGTAAAGTTTATGATGTAAAGAAAGCCCATTTCCTTTGAAAGTGATTGTCTGAAGTGATTCCAGTTCGCAACTGGTAGAACTTATTTTTCCTTGACATCGAATGTGTGTTGTTTGTCCCCTAGTGAGTTCGAAGTATGTATAGTAGAACTAGACGTATGAGTAATATTTATTCAGGGTTTACGCATTAATCATACGTATTAATCATACGCAATGGGATACAATTTGTTTTGGTTTTTATTGTCTTCAATATTCCATTTCACATTTTAATTTTTAAATAATTTATGATCAAATTTGTTTAGTTCACAGCACATAAATATTATTTTATTATGCATTAGCGTATTATGTTCTTTTTTTTGAAAAAATTTTAATTAACTATTAATTTTACTTCATTTACAAAATATATTCGGGTAGTAAATTTAAAAATAATAAACAAAATAATTATAAATTTGGAAATAATAATTGTGAATATGTTCTCGAAATGTTTATACTGTAGAATACATTCAAATATTTTTAATTTATGGTAGTAAAAGATTACATGTTTTCAGTTTGCGAAAGTCAAGTCAAATTAAACACTCTAAAATCTATGAATTCGAAGTAGTTTAGGAGGTAGTGCAATCGTACAGTAGTACATCTCATACAAAACGAAGTATTAAAAGTACGTCTTTTGGCAAAAACTATGAAAGAAAATGAAGTTACCATGAAAAGTTTCTTAAATCGACTTTAAACTGAAGTGAAATAAAATTGTCATGAAAAGTTTCTCAAAAATGTTTCGTCCGGAATCGACATTAAACTATAGATTCCGCCACACATATATGAATTCAACACACATACTTGGGTGGTGTAAGAAGCTCGATTGCTATCCTAATGGTTTGTAATAACCAATTAGGTTAAGTAAATAATACTCAATAAGAAAATGAGACTACAAATGAAAGAAGTTTTGAAAGTAATAAACAGGTTAACAGGAAATGTGAACATAAATTGTACTCTTTAACTGCCGTCATGACAGGAAGATATTTTCGATAATCAATTCCAATTTTTTCCTGCCATAATTGTTATGAATTGATTTTTTTTTCTGTTAAAATAATTGAAATTCTCCTGCATATAAAGTGATTATCGTAAATTGATACTTATAACAAATTTCTCTCTGATATTTCATTCAATTTCTGACAAATTAAAATTTTGCATTTGATGTGCAATAGTAATGAACGCAAGATTTCCTCGCTATTACAATCATTATCATGAGAATGTTATTGAAATCATTATAATTTAATTCGCTTTAAATGTTCTACATATGTGCATACGCTCGAATACCGACAAAGGAAATATTTTATATACATATCGCTAACTTAAAATAAAAAGGTCGTAAGAAATATTTTTTTAAAATCATAAAAGGGGAAAATGTAAATAAATTTATATCTCATACCCCCAATTCCTTGATTGAAGCACAACATAAAGACACAGTTGGTCAATTCACACAAGGCTTTGTATCGTTGTATTCATTGTATTGTTGGAAGAACATACAACAGTGTATGATTGTTGTTGATAATTTTCATACAAAAATCCGATACACTTATACACATTTTTTCCATATGTTTTTAAAAGTTGTATTGGTTTCGTGCTATCAAATTGTGTGAATGAAAAAAAATGTGTATATGTTTTCATATGTTGTGTTGGTTTCGGGCTATCAAATTGTTTGAATGCCACGAAATACACAATATAGCATAGCATTGAGCGTTAACAAACAAACAAATGTATTCAATACAACATACACGATACAAAGTTGTGTGAATTGCCCAAGTGTGTCAGTGTGCCCTTTTGTATTAAGGAATCGATATATTTGTGCTCAAATTTGTATCAAAGGATTGTATTATTTGGGGCTTAAGTATGACAGCAATCGAAATCGAAATCAAAATCTAAATGCCAAGTATGTACTTAAATTATTTAATAAGTCATTAAGATTTGAAAGAATATTTAAAGCAAGTGTTAAACGTTTTCAAAGCTTTCTTTATGAAGAATGAGTGAAGTTTTTTTCCTTCATATCATCAAACTATTTGAAGAGCCCTGAATTTTTTTTGTATCTTTTGTAAATAATTTATGATTTCCGCACTATCCTTTATTAAAATACATGCATTATTCTAAAATTTATTTTCCCTACAAGTCATTGTCAGCATTATGTACATGTGCGTGCAAGTTAGCAACTTTCACTTTAGGTATGTGTTTGTGTTTTTGTTTACACAACAAACTCACACTCTGTGCACTTTCTTTTGTAAATATTTTCTCAAGAGATTAGCCTGAAAGCATACTCTTTTTATATTTATAAACAAATTTTTCTTGAGTGTATGTGTGTGTATAGATGTTTGTGTGGTGGTAAATTAATATAGTTGTTTGCATTAAAGAAAAAACAATTTTTAAGCCTCCTTTAAAAGTGCTTCTTTACTTAAGCGAAGTGAAGAAAATAAAATAAAACAAAAACAAAAGAGTGATACGGTAAAGGAAAAAGTTGATCCTTTAACGGTTTACATAATTAAAAAGTACAACAACTTTCATTGTAAATTGATTACATCAAAAGCTTAAGAAACTGACAGTTAGTCAGTAAAGTTTTTAACATACATAAGTGGCTTGTAGCTAAAGGCCTTTAAGAAAAAGGAATTAATTTTGGAATTCTTTTCAAAGGAATTTTTATTAATCGATTGTGAATTTTATTCAAATTTTGTTAAACAATCATAAACTTTATCATTAAGAAGTTATTAAAAGCCATGACTTCATTCAGATTTGCAAAATCAAAAATTAAGAAGCAGTTAAAGACAGAAGAAGAAGAAATAATTTTGAAGGGTATGACAAAGTCTATACTAATTTGAAGATAATGTTTCTTGCCGTAAGGCTCTTTAAATTCAATTAAAACTTATTCTTGCAAATACGTTTCCAATCTGGAAATAAAAAATAAAGTTTTTGAAGGAAAAAAGCTTCTTTAAAACCTTTCTTAAAACCATTTTTTTTTGTAAAAAAATCTTAAAAAATGTGCGTAGAATTTTAAAATCCTCTAATATTATTACACTTTTTATTTTGTAATAAAATATTATACATACTGAGTTTTACAGTCAATTAAATAAAATCAAATATGTTTGCCTCATCTTGAATGGAAAGAGCAAAATCGAAGGACCAAAAGTTTTATTACAGTTCCCTACTTTGAAAGGCAGGGTAAAGTATGTAAACAATTACTTTACTTAATTAACCACTACAACCGTTCAGTACAATCTAGCTTCTCACACCAGCCATGTTGTGTATATTAATTTTATCCATGTCTGGCTGGACCTACTGCTTAAAGTTGACTTCGAACGGAGGATTCGAGAAACTTTTCATGGCAAATTTATTTACTATCACAGTTTTTGCCAAAGAACTGCTGCGAAGACGACGAAGAAATATTTTCTCAAACAAATTGTATCCCGTAGCGTATGATTAATATTACTTCAGACAAACTCTGTATAAATATTACTCATACGATCAGACTTTATGCCAGAAGACTGATGTAGGAAAGAAAATATTTTTTTATTTATTGAACATTTTTAATTCTTCTGGATTTTTTTTTATTAAAATTTACATGTAAATATTTTATTGCAAAATATTTTAATTAATTTTCTCTGGTTTGAAATTTGATTCTAAATTTTTTTTACCCAACAATTTCACTCTTATTTTCTCCATAGTTTGCCTATTGTCTAGGCCATATTTCATGGGGAAACCAATACATATTCATCAATAAACTTTCAATTACATATATTACAAAAAAGTAATTGGGGTCTTTATGTCTTATTGGTTTCGTATTAGAAACCTCAACAGAAACCTCGAAATAAAAATCCAATCTCAACAAACTTGGTCAATTTATAAAATTATTTGTGGTTTCGAAACAAGATTTATTTGGGGTCATAGGCACAACTACATTGGCTTTACTAAAGTTAAATGAAAGAAAAATAAAAAAAATGAAATAAATATTTTGAAATAAACAACAAAAATGTTTAAAGAACCATACATACATTTAACATGCTTACGAAGGAGTAAAAAAAGAAAACTAAAACAAAAAGCCATAAAAGAAATTTATTTTGTTGAAGAAAACTGCTTCTGTATTTAGTTTCTAGAAATACAGAAAAAAATTTGACCAGATGACATACATAGACAAATTAATCTTATGAGCAGTTCCAGGGTCTGTAAATGCAGACTTCATATTTTCCCAACTGCTTAAAGACCTTTGACTTAAGGATATAATAGTTTGTCGTAAACTCTTATGCCATTCTCTTTTCACAAACAAAACAAATTTTTAATTATTCCTTTTCTTCGTCTCTTAACAACAATGATTGAGCATGACCCTACCCACTTTATGAATTGGTTGTGTAATTGCATTTCTTGCAACTAGTCTATCACTAGTACAACTGTCTCAAGCAGTTTTCCATTTTTTCCCCTTCATTTCCTTTAATCCATCTTGCGATGCCATATTACAGCTCAATTACAAAAATTTTACAACATTTTTTAGCACATTTTCAAGCCAGTAAATTATTGTAACCCTTATGTCATCATTGGGTCATACATTTCAATTTGTCACAAAGAAAATTTAAGAGATTTTCTCTCATCCTATGTACTCTCAACCACATACATAACCCAACATAATTCTTTGGATGTAAAAAGAAGGCGTTAAGAAAGCAAACATTTATTGGTAGTTTCACACACTCATTTTGATTTTTAAAAGCTTATAAGTATTGGAATTGAGAATTAAGAAGAGAATTTAATGCACGACTTTAAATAATTAAACATTAACTATTCAATATGCTGTTCCCCTTTGATTGCTATTTAATCCTTTGTAATCTCACCACACTTCATTTCACGCGTTGATAACATTTAAGCGGCAATTTCTTTTTGTGTTGTGTTTAACGCTTTGCTCAATCTCCTTTTGTCTATCCGTTTTAGCTTATGAAACTGTTTCCATTGATTGGAAATTTATCAGCGATTTTTGTTTATATTTTGTCCTTCACAAAAGGATATTTAGCATACTTCCGTAATACAGAAAATTTTCAAAACAAAAGAAAGAAGACTTCGTTAAAGGAAAGCTTTTGTTTTAGCTGCAATCGAAATGTTCTGTCAAAATTAAAGACTGAAAAACTAAGAAAAATAACTCTTAAAAGCAATTTCCCACAGTGTAGTAATCAAGACGAGAATGATAGTCCGGATGATAGTTAATGAGCGTGAAATTCAACTTTGTCAACTTCGAGAGCATAGATGTTGACAATCGATATCCAGCTCAGACTCGATTTTCTCGATGTTGGTTATCAGTCATCGTATACCTACATTTCTTTACTCGAAAACGTTAGGTGTGGCCTCAATGCATTTTTCATCACATGAAAAGTATTTAAACAATGGATTAAAGACATGAATAAGATCCCTAAGTTAAAGTTTCTTATAAGGTTTCACAGGAGATCATAAGTACCATGTCTTAGTCAAGAAAAGATGAATTTGCTTATTGAAGATAATTACGTTGAAAAATCAAGTATTTTTACTTAAAATTACCTCCATAAATCAGTTAAAATTTTATAAAATTTGCGAAGGAGGCTTTTCGGACCTAGTAGATTGGTTAGCTATTGGACGAAGGATTCAAAAACACTTTTCGTTACGGTCGGGTAATCTTTGGGACCGGAGATATAGCCGCAAATTAGCCAAAAAAGGTGCTCTATATACAAAATCGATCAAAATCGGATAAAAAATGGACCTAGTGGGGCAAATGGACCTAGTGAGCTGGATAGCCATAGTCTCAAGGATTCCAAAACAGGCTTCCTTACGATCGGGAGTTGCTTAGAACCGGAGATATACGCGTCGAAGCTAATTGTTTACTTCAAATGAAATTGTAGTTTTAAAAATTTTAATAATTCTCATTGAGTTCATATGTAGTTATTCAATATATAAGCAACCAAATATCGTATTTTTGTGAGTTGGATTTCTTTGGTGGATGACTTGCATTTTCTGGGCGATTACTTGCATTTTCTGGTCAATGACTGGCATTTTCTTGGATTGATGACTTGCATTTTTTTGGACGATGACTTGCATTTTTTTGATTGATGACTTGCATTTTATTGAACGATGACTTGCATTTTCTGGTCAATGACTGGCATTTTTTGGACGATGACTTGCATTTTTTGATTGATGACTTGCTTTTTCTGGACGATGACTTGCATTTTCTTAGATCGATGACTTGCATTTTTTTGGATGATGACTTGCCTTTTTTGGTTGATGACTTGCATTTTCTGGTCAATGACTGGCATATTTTTGGACGATGAATTGCATTTTTTTTGATTGATGACTTGCTTTTTCTGGACGATGACTTGCATTTTCTGGTCAATGACTGGCATTTTTTTTGGACGATGACTTGCATTTTTTTGTGATAGATGACTTGCAGTTTTTAGTTGATGACTTGCATTTCTTGGATCGATGACTTGCATTTTTTGATTGATGACTTGCATTTTCTGGACGATGACTTGCATTTTCTGGTCAATGACTGGCATTTTTTTGGACAATGACTGGCATTTTTTTGATTGATAACTTGCATTTTCTGGACGATGATTTGCATTTTCTGGTCAATGACTTGTGTTTTTGGTCAATGACTGGCATTTTCTTGGATTTGGATTTTCTTGGTTGATGACTCGCATTTCTTCGATCGATGACTTGCATTTTTTTTATACAGAGAATTTTTTTTTCTGCTAATTTTAGGATTAGCTTTGTCGTCTATACCTCCGGTTCAAAGTAACGCCAGACAATAAAGAAACCTGGAGCCTTTATATCCCTTTAGATGCTCAGAAACTGTGCTCGACGCCATTTTCTAGAAAGTATGCAATTTTGTCATAGAGACTGAAGGATTTTATCGAAAAGCTTATTTGCCCACACTTTCATCACTTTGTTTAAGACTGTGGTTTATCGATTTTGAATTTGTTTTACGAGTTTCCATTGCCGACAGCATTTGGCAGACTTAGGTTAGCAGATTATCGTTCGAGGTGATCCGAAGCCGGGAAATGTTAAGACACATATGAAGCCGCTGGATTACAGTATTTTTTAGAAATATTAAAAAAGTACAATTTCTTTCTTATTTTATTTTTAATTTCAAGTATTTGCAAGCCAAAAAGGCCAAACCAATACAAATACCGCCCATAAAGTTAAGCGTTTATGGTTCCCAAAAGGTTTCATTAAATTCATACGCCTTTTGAATTTTCTGAGGCAACGCAACAAAAACAATAAAATTCATTTCACAACTCCGATAAGAATAAATGGGGGCATCGTGGATATACATATACACAAACACACACATACACATAACAGTGAAATAAATATCCTTTTGCAAAAGAAATCAAAGAAAATAAGCCAAACCACGAATAATTTCTCCATGTATTGTGTAAAAGGAAACACAGAAAAAAAATGTTCTTCGAATTCCTTAGAGAATGATAAAGATTTCCGATTGAAAGACAAGAAATAAAAGAAAAGAGAAATAATGGGAAAAAGAAATACAATTTTAATTGGTTATCCATGCACACACATGCAATCATAAATTCAAATTTCTGTGTAGAAAGCAAACGAAGCAAAAAACGAATCGTTTTCAATGGGCCTTGAATACTTCATAAAAAAAATAAAGAACACACTGAAGAGTTGCTGTTTTAGTCATGAACAGAAACACAAATTGTGCTCAAGCATTTAAAAGAAAGAGAGACTTGGTCAGTCAAAGCACGGCAATATGACAGGGATTAACTCTGAGACAAATGCTTGCTGATATGATATGTTGGCAAAAAAGAAAAACGTGTCCTAAGTATGTTTTGTCAACTGTAGTAAATGAATTCTCCATTCTAATGGCTTTAAGTAGCAGGTATCCAATGGTTTTTTTGGCAACGCTTATCTGGAACAACATTAAATTAACGAAAAGAAAACAAGGCAGAATTATGTCAACCGTAACAGCCAATCGGATAAGATGGCGCATTTGTGGTAGCCATATGCTGCCATTACCTCCAATGGGGGAAAAAATCCAATGGTTTGAGTTTTTCAACTTAAACACGATCACGCCACCAAGGTGGTGAGGTCTTTCTCTGCCAAGAGTAGGACAATCAGAAAGAATGTGTTCTGAGGTTCCAGCATGATTTTCAGAAGAATCACATTAGCCTGAGAGACATTAGCCTCAGAGGATTTAAGCTGCAGGAGATTAACTGAGGTCTACTTAGCGAAACCAACTTATCAGTGATTTCTTAGAAAAAGAATTGTTTTGTCTGTCCATTAAGATAGAAATGCCATCAGCTCGTATTCCCAAAGAATTTACCTCCAGTGGCTATTTACATTTTGCCACTTCGTCCTCGTCTAGAAGTATTAGGGATTTCTCAGCAAAACTTGGAATCATTTAAAGATGACTCTAGGGTTTCAGGACTTTGGAATATTGCTGATGACATGGATCACAATTTACGTCATGCTTAACTGATTATCCTCTGATTGTTTCACAGTAAGCCTCATAAGAAGCAATCATAAGTGTACGTGCAATACTACGGCATCTAAAGCATGAAGTAAGTGATGAATTATTTATGCAACTTCGCCTGTTTTTAGAAATTTTTCTTTAAACTTTTAATTTCTTATGTCTGCAAAGAAGAAAATAATTTAACAAAAGCACTTCCTTAACTTAACGGTAAATATTTACAACAATTTTGCTAAATAAATAGCTACAGAATACGGTATTAATTGCTTTGCAAATAACATTGCATTGCTTTGTCTTCTTAAAACCTAAGAAACAATTTTTTCTTTTTGCTTCCTTCTCGTACCTTCTAACTCTCTCTCTCTCTCTCTCTCTCTTTCCAAGGAAGCTTTGTAAACTTTTTTGTGCTCATTAAGAGCGCTAAAACTCTTGACTATCTGTAGCTGAAGTAAAAGGATTAACTATTCTAAATACAGTGCTGACAGCAACTTTAACAATAAATTATATTTTCATTAATTCACTACAAAAGAAAAAAAAACAAAGATTTTTCAACAAAAAAGAAAAGAAGGAAGAAGAAACTTTTCTTTAGAATTCCATTCCAGACAGAGAGTCAAAAGAGAGAGAAAAGAAAGCTACAAAATACTTTTAGCACCTTATTAAACGTTTAAATATTGTGTGGAATTTAAAAAGAAATTTTAAAAGAATTTTGTTTTTGGCTTTTAAAATACTTGCAACATTTTATTTGCAAACATTGTTGCAGCAAGGATAGCATTTTTATACACAGTATGACGTTATGCTTAACATGCATGGTACTCATATTATAATAATAAAGAGGGGACCAACTGAAATCAACACATACATAGAGGATTAAGAAAAAAAAGCACAACGAAAATCATTCTCAAATACAAAGAACTGCAAGGATTTGCTGTTGCTTTGTGTATCCTTTTTTTTTGCCATACAGTTGTAGTCTGTGTTCTGTTCTGTGATGGTGATAGTGTTGCTGGTGGCTTGTAATCAACGAATTGTCAAGCGTGCTGTGCATAAACATTTGACAATATTTGCTAGCATTTCGTGCATTTCATGCATTCATTTCATTTCAATTTCATTTAATTCTATTTTGCATGAAACAATGTAATGGTAAGGCAATGGGAAATTACATTCACATTCTCTAGAATGCTTTCACAAACACTTGCAAATTTTATAAATAGATTGGCGAAGAATTTCACTAATTTGGGAGACGAAATGTAATTCAAAGGAATTTTTTGATTAGAAATGAAGAAAAAAAAAAACAATCAAATTATAACAAAAACATATGAGGAAGGAAGTGAAATAAATTGTATTTGGAGAACAGAGAAATAAAAATGACATAAAAGTTAGTCCATGATCCCTCAGAGCTGGACAGTCACAGACAAGATTCTGTATAGTATATTTCGCAGTCATGTCTACAGACATGTATTTTCTAAGGACAGCTTATGAACAGTGTGCCCTCTAAAGAAAATTTCAGATAAAGAAAATGGAGATTGACCAAAATTAGAGGAAGAGGTTCCATTTAGGCCAGTATTTAGGCTCATTTTGATACCACAATCAATATTAAACCGAGGAATCAAACATTCCCTAGGGAATCGAAAATAAATCTTGCCATTGTAGGAAACTTTATATTACAGAGCTCGGTCAAGGATGTTGGAAAGTTACAGATGAAAAATCTTCATCATTTCATGACAAGACCAAGACACTAACACAGTCTGTTCCTTCTATTTAGATCCGCAATTCCTGCCTAGTCTATCCGTATGCCTACCAAAATTACATTGGCCCGTTAGTATCGGTCCAAAAGTGAGTCGGTTTTCTTCTTATCCATACGTGCGTAGTAGAGTCTAGCAAGAATGTACTTATTGCCAATGAGATTGACCCTCCCTGTAAAACGAGTGGATTGTATCCAATATAAATAAGGCAATCGGAATACGCCGTTGTGTAGTAGAGAGTTTGTCGGCTTATTAGACGTAAGGCCACGGTTCAAACTCCAAGACAGACATCAAAACGAAAATATGAAAAAATATTTCTTTGGCGACTTCCTTTCATCAGATTTCTGCCAAAAACTCTTGAGACTAAATAAAAAATTGCTATGAAAAGTTTTCAAATATTTGTAGTCCGAAATCGACGTTAAACTATAGGTTCCGACACTCATGTATAAAATTAACACACACAACATTAGTGGTGTGAGAAACTAGGTCGTAATCCTAATTGAAGGGTTGCAATGACTAATTTTGTATGTATGTATGTAATCGAAATATTTAAGTCCTGTAACATGTCGGAGATTGCGAGTTCCATACCTACTTCGGGCAGCTAGTTCGTAATGAAGTATCCTACAATATCTCTAAGTTCCGGAACCCATATAAGAATTACCTTTGAATGATTCGAAATTTCTCTAAGAAATCTTTAGCATTCACAGACAAATACGAATATTGAAAGCACGTTCCTTAAGGGCTTAATCGTAGTCTCATTGTCTGAGTAAATTAAGAGATTTTCAGGGAATGTACTGCCACACAACAAGCCTTGCGTCGCCTACAAACTGGAAAACACGCCAGCCCACCCTTTCACACATTTGTGAGTCATAGGTAAAAACCTAAGGGATCCCATTAGAAACCTTCGGATCATTGGACCAGCAACCTTATTTGGAATTCTGTAGACAAGGATGTCGACTATGTGTTCATGGTCCAAGTTGGGCCAGCAATGTCTCCTTTAATTTTCTCTTGTATGTGCAAAAGACAAATTTTTTGATTCTTCTTTCATTTTTACTTTCTAAAATTATTACTATTGAATAGCATTGTAGAGCATCGTTCTTTAAATCCGTTATTTCATAAATCATAATAAAATGCTTTTAACAAAAGTGTTTTTCAATTCTGCTTTACGTTGTAATGCATTTTTCTTAATCCATTTCCATTATTTTCTTATTTATTTCTTTTATTTTGATTCATTCTAGTATTTCCTGTGACTGCATAACAGTTTGCATATTTGTCATGCCATTTCCGTTAAACGGTAGTCAACAACATTAAACGTAACGACTATATAACATTCAAGTTTCTTTTTTTTTCTCTTTTTCTCAAAAACATAAATGCAGGAAAGGTATGCTTATGCGTGGAATGCTTATTTTGGCATGGGTCTTTTAAACACTCCCTTAAACTAAACTTTAGTAGCAATCAAAAAGTTTTTTCATTGCATTTTACGAAATATCTTTAGAACATAGGGTTGTAAAATCCGATGCTAGGATTTCAATTTGCTTTTAAGTTTATGGAACGAAAATTTGTTCATTTCCCAGAGTTTCATAATTGAAATGGAATGGAAATTGACACTCATTCATATGTACGTTAATAAAATCACAAAATCTTTAACATGTTTATCGTAAACGTAAGAAAAACTTCACATAAAAGTGTTATAAGCCATTAAAAAGTTGATTTCATTGAAAAGCTTAAAATGCAAAGATGATTAAATGCGAATGTGAATAATATTCAGAACCTGAAAGCATTGCTTTGCAATCTAAATTGTATTGAAATTTATATAAACAATACAAACATACTCTTAATGTATACACATTTACGTCTTAGCGTCTATGCTTAACTCTTCTTCTCAGTTTCTCACCCAGACATGAAGCAGAAAATTTACGTTAACAATGTAATGCAGGTAGAATATCTTCATACGCAATTTAACAATTGAAGACAACTTTATAACAAAATTGGAGTAGTAAACTACATATTTACTCACAAATGTATATGTGAGTAACTTTTTTAGCAAAAAAAATTAATTTCATGTATATTTTCCAAAAAAATTTAATTAAAATTTTCAAAATGTCGTAACTTTTAACAAAAGTTTGAAATTTGTCTGAAATTTACAGAAAGGTAGTAGATGACGTTACTTAAGTTATCTACAAAGTTTCACAGCAATACGTTGCATATGAAGGAAGCTGACCATATATCCTTTTTTTTAACCATTGGTAAAATAGTAAATATTCGGTTCGTTATTCTCCTATACTAAATTTTAGATTGTTTGTAGACCTAAGTAAGTGTTAGGACTTCCACCAGGAGGATTCTTATGATCCATTTTGAGGATATTTCTCATAATTTTAGTACCATAAAAACTTAAGAATTTGAAGCAGCACTAATGAGAAGTAAATGCAGTTCTCTTTATAGAGCTTTAAGTGAAAAAGTTTATAGTCCATGTACCATGTAGTATGGCCACTACTGGTGTACCCTCAAAGATATGAATTTTCATTGCTTCCAAGACCACCTTACATATCACGCTTGCTACCATTTTTATGGTTTCTATTGCCTTATTCAAGACAAAATAATATTTTGCCTATTTTATAAAAATATAATGAAAATAAGAATTGTCCTTTTGAAGCTAATAGAATTGAAAAATCAAGTATTTTTACCAAATATGACCTTCATAAATCGCTTGAAAATCGATCAAATTTAATTAGGAGGTTTTCCGGCCCTAGTAGGCTGGTTAGCAATTGGACTAAGGATTCAAAAACAGTTTTCGTTACGGTCGAGTAACTTTTGAGACCTTAGATATAGCCTCAAATTAGCCACAAAAAAAAGGTGCCTATAAAATCGATCAAAATCGGATAAAAAATGGACCTAGTGGGGCAAATGGACCTAGTGGGCTGGATAGCCATAGTCTCAAGGATTCCAAAACAGGCTTCCTTACGATCGGGAGTTGCTTAGAACCGGAAATATACGCGTCGAAGCTAATTGTTTACTTCAAATGAAATTGTGGTTTTAAAAATTTTAATAATTCTCATTGAGTTCATATGCAAATATTCAATATAAGCAAGAAAATGTATTTTTCGCTTGCATTTCTTTGGCGGATGACTTGCGTTTTTTTTTTTTTTTTTGGGCAGATGACTGGCATCTTTTGGAGGATGACTTGGATTATTTTTGGTCAATGACTGGCATTTTTTTTGGACGATGAGTTGCATTTTTTTGGAAGATGACTTGCATTTTCTGGTCAATGACTTGCATTTTTTTGAAGATGACTTGCATTTTTCTGGTCGATGAGTGGCATTTTTTTGAACAATGACTTGCATTTTTTTTGGACGATGACCTGCATAATTTTTGGTCAATGACTTGCATTTTCTTGGATTTGAATTTTTTTGATCGATGAATAGCATTTTTGGAGGTAATGACTTGCATTTTTTGGTTGATGACTTGCATTTCTTGGATCGATGGCTTGCATTTTTTATACAGAGTAGTTTTAAAAAAAAACAATTAGTTTTCTCGTCTATATCTCCGGTTCCAAGTAACGCCCGACCGTAAAGAAATATGGAAGCTTTGATGGCTACTATCTCTACACAAGTCGATTATTAACAACAAAAATACTGTAAAAATATTTTGAAGTTGTTAGACATATAATAGGGGAATGAATACTGCGGAATCAGTCGTGAGTAGTCAATCAGTGATGAGTCATGAGTTTGTGATTAATAACCACGAGTTGTATTAAAAAGTGACGCGTTAAACATAATGGTGTTGAATACTGAAAGTTTGATTTTTGTTAAGAAGAAATGTGTATTAAGTTGATACCGCAGTGTTATCAATTAAAATGTATTATTATTTAAATGAATAATGATTAGAAGTAAATAATTTCTTTTATTTTAATTGCAATTTACAAATCCATGATGAACAAATTTTATAAACGTAACAATACATTTCTATACATTTGTTTTAATTTCAAGTTCTTGTGTTTAATTGCGTTTGTTTTTTAATCATGATATAATGCCGGAAGCTAATAAAACTATTCATGTAGAACTCTATTGGCTTTGTGAGTTTATTTAAAAAAGGTTTTTATTTTAAAATAAAATTCCCACATGATAATATATTTTATTTTGCAAATGAAATGATAAAGACTTTAATAAACAACCCCTATTATGGGTTAATCTGTTGCCATAGTCTGGATTTAATGAACCTGACATAATGTTTTTATTATAAATAACTTATTTAAGTTGTAGTGTATAGTAAATAGGGCCTAACTATTTGCTTTATGGACAAGTAAAAATAATTTTCAAAATATCAAATGGAATGCAAAGCTTCTGGGAAACTAAAGTTTTAATGACAAAAACATTTTGTCTTTAAATTTATGAAGAAAGAATTTTTTATTCTTTTAAATTCCAACAATTTGAGCTTCTAGACGCGGTTTAAAAATCTTTTTTATTTGATTTCATATCGAATTTCTATTCCTTGTTAATTCCTATTTACCTTTCGAAAACGTATAAGAGTATTTGTCTGTGATTTCCTTTTAATATTATTTTTTAATTGTTAGTTTTGGCATTTAGCCCATTTAGTATAACTACGTTTACATTTAAACAAACAAGGCACATCTAAGTTCAACAAAAACCTCTCTTGGCAACAAGAAAACCTAAAAAAATAGAAAAAAATTTACAAGGTTAAGGACTTTTAAGGCAATTTAAATTCATGCCTAAAGTTGGCTTTATTTCTATAGAAAAAAAAGTGAATTTTTAATATTTTCTTTTTGAACTTTTACCTTCACTTTGTAGGCTGTCGAGAGCTGAAATAGAAAATCACATGCATTTTGCATACAAAAATTTGCATAATTTTCTTTACGTTAGAATGCATTTTGAAGAACTTTTTTTTTCTTTTTTCGATTGCACGTTTTCAGGTTATTTACTCATATTTATGCAAATGAGCAGAAATACATACGACATAATATTTATGTAAATTTGTTTTCTTTTCATTTTCGAAATAATAAAGAAAATATTAGAAAAATATTAGAAAAAAATAAATTTGAATTCAAATTTCTCTGATATTTCACATGTATTAAATTGCGTTCTTGCATTATTTTCCAATTCTCTAAAATATGGCCTATCAATCCTATTGGTATCATAGTTTTGTATGTATGATCTCTCACACACACTTTATTTTATTGAAATTTAAAGATTGTTACGTAATTTTCTTTCTATTGAATGATTTCAAGTTGCTTTTTGTTCTTATCCTTGTAACATCAAGCAGACATTAATGTCTAAGAGCTGCCATTAAATTTAAGTGTTCAAATAATTTCCTCAACTTATTGTTGCTTTGCGTTCTCAATGCTATCGTTGTGATAATGTGCCTCAACACAAAACTTTTTTTTAAAGCGGTTGGATAACGAGGAGATGATGTCAAACCAAAACAATATAAAAACAAAGATTAAAATAATAACAACAAAAGGATTATGGTGGTGGTGGTGTATTGCTGTTGAGGGAAATGCATTTTAACGCTTGTACAGCAAAGACAATAAGATAGAGTCGTTGTTTTTTAATAGTGGATTGTAAGGAAATTCCAGACAAGACAGCTAAAAAAGACTTAAAGGATATTGGCATAAGGAAGTGTGTGAAATATTTTGAAAGTTGAGTTTAAAAAGGTTGAGTTTATAACATCAAACGCTGACAAGGAGGTTTTATTTTTAAATATTGCACAGATAGAGTACGTATTTTTTATTTAAAATATTTGAACATCATAAAAAAATATTTATCTTTACTTAGTCAGGATTACAAGCTAGCTTTTCACACCATCCAGGTCCATGAGTGTCAATTCCGAACAACAGCTTTTCAGGGCAGTTTTATTTACTTACAGAAATTTAACCAGCATTTTTCGTTTTGCTCGAGATGTCCGAGTTTAGGCTTGGAACACTACCTACTAGTCTAAAATGACTTCCACTTGGTAAATCCAAAGGTTTTGACATATATTTTATGACTTAAAGTTTTTAAATTTTTCAAATCAATAAATCCCTGGAGTTTCTTAATTTCCAGAAGTAACATATCGCGTTAATTTTTAAATTGCAAAAATTAAAATCCCTTAACTTCAATACAATGATTGATATTGTGTTATTAAGCCTGTAAGTATGCAAAAAGAAGAAAATTAGCCATAATTTTTATTATCGCTTAAATAGCATGCTTAATTGCTTGAGAAGTTGTTAAAATAAAATAACAAAATAAATTGCTGTGTTAATCTTTAAGGACTTTTCTGTTTTCTTTTATTGCAGCTTTCGCCTTTCATCGATTTTTATGGCCTACAACGCCCTGGCATATGTTTAACATAATTTACTTTTTTTAATGGCCTTATTAATTTGGTTTACATTTCTTTATTTATTGCGTTTATTTACGGTTTTAACAGCTTGTTTAAAAATGCAAAAGTTTGCAAAACATTTTAAAATATTGTTGGGAAAATTGTGTCATACTTTAAGGCATACGTTTAGGTGTAAATAATACATATTTCAACGGCATTTAGAGAGGTCCATTAAAAAGTATAATTTATTACGGAAATTGTTGTTAAAATGCAAAAAGAAACATATAGAAATGGTACAGAAGAGATTTCTATTTTTTATGTTTTTTTTTTTATGAATAAAATTTCTTCACATACTTTAAGGGGTTTAACAAGATATTTGCCTTGTCTTGATGGAATGAAATTCTATTGATTTTGTATTTACATGGCTTTGTCTTGATGTTGCAATTCCAAGAAACTTGCCCCCTTACTATATGCCTGCAAAATTGTTGTTTTTGTTCTCCCCTAAAGTATATACTTTGAAGCTTCGAACTTAATTGTTGGCTTCAATTGCTCAAGAAGTTTGGGGATGTTAACATTCAAAAGCAAATGAAAGACTAAGATTATGTTAATACTGGGAGATTTGTTGCATTGTAATGAAGCCGCAAAATATTATGCAGCTGCTGTTTAGTGCTGCATGAACAAATAGCCCCGTAATAAACATAAACAATTAAAAAAAATATTTTTAAAAGTCAAAATAAATTAACTTTAAATTGTAAACAATATTCCACGATATTTACTTTGCTAATATTTTATTTGTGTATTTAATTTGTTTGTAATTTAAATCCATTTAAAACTATATGTTCTATTAAGTCATAACAAATATATGTAGCTCTTCGTATTCACCTCGAATGTTAAATTACATGTCAGGTGGTGGTCATTTCAGTTGGCATTACAATTTTAACTGAATATCACGTATTTTAATTACAAATTACATGCAAGTGCAGGCTATGCCTGCTAACACTAATCGTGCTTCAGATTACATACTTTATATGGAATTTTAATTTATTTTTATACAAATCGGTTGCAAAAGTAGAATACAGTATGTATTATGGTTTTAAAAATGGATATAAAACTTAATTATTTTGAATTAAAATATTTAAATAAATTATAATTTACATATAATTTTCATACAATAATTAAGTGGATTGCTTATGATAAACGTGCTTTCATTTCAAAACGTATACTTGGCTTAATAATCTACTTAACAGGGTTGTAATTGTAATAAATATCTGCCAGAAGATTATTTGGCAAACTTCGGATAGAGGAAGAAGTGCGAAAAGGATTTACTCTGTGAGTTTTTACCAGAAAACTACTGAGAGGAATACGTCAAAAGAAATATTGTTTTAAATTTAATTTTATTCGACAACTCTGAGCCGGGAGTTGAACTACGGGCTCACGTCTAATAAGCAAATGCACCACCTACTTCTTTTCAACAGTTTTCTGGCAAAAGTTATGAGGGCAAATGAAGTTGCCATGAAAAGTTTCCCAAATTCGTACAACGTGGGTGGTCCTGATTGATTACAACCCAACTTCTCACACCACCCCATTTTTATCTCTCTCTCTCTCTCTTACTGAATGAGAACATAAACTCTGGCGTACACTAAAAATGTTAGTGTACTCAAAAAAAGTTCATTAAAACCCAATTGTTTGCGTTGTGTACTAATCGTTTTAACCTACTTTGTACACTATTCTTAGTGTTTGTGAACTCTGTTCAGTACGTTATATTAGAGTTTGCGTACATGGTCATAAACATTAAAATATAAACGAAGAGTTTTGCTCTCGTTCTAGTGAATGTGTTTGTGTTCTTTACCCACGACGTTCAGTACAGTATATAAACGTTGCGTACTTTAGAGTATTTTTTCGAACACTGGTTGTATTAAGCCAAACTTTGATACAAAAAGCAAAAAAAAAAAACAAAGAAAATAAAAAATACTGAAGATTGATTGCATTAAGCCAGCAGCTACTTGTATTCCTTTATTTCCCAAGTAAAAAACACATGTTTCGCGCGTTGCATGCTGAAGTTTTATTTCCATGCAGATGCAATGCCCTCATTGATGTTGCATTTAAAACTTAACAAACAGTAAAGAAAAGTTAAAAATATTTTTTTGTTGTTTATGTTTTTAATTTAAAAAGCAATAAAAACTTGGTTATTTATTTTGAATTTTTTTTATAAAAATAACGAAAAAACTTTTCAGCAGCTCCTCGCATGTGTGTTCAAAGTAGATTAAGAGGTACTTCTGAATTCTTCTGCACAATTTTATGTCATAGTTTGGACGAAAAGGTTTTTGAAAATAAAAACATTTGATTTAAACCATATAAACTACAACATTTGTTGTTTTACCTTCTCTCTAATTTACAGTAAGGCATATTAAACCCGTGTATTTAATTTAAAGGCTACTCCCCATTTTAGAAATTGAATTCGTTTTTCGTCAAATAATTTTTAATCGGAATGATTTTTGTGTGTGTTTTATTCAATAGCCGATTACAATGATAGAAATTTCCATATTTCATTGGCATGTAATTTAAATCATTCGAAATGGCTACCCATACCCTTAAATCGTATCAGAAAACGAACATTTTTCATTTGTTTTGAAATAACCGCTCTCAAACCAATTTATTTTGCAACAAAGTTGCATTTTAATAAACATATAATTCTGTGTCATTCACATACAAAAAACTACTACAAAAAAACTAAAATTCAAATTCAAATTCAAACTAAAAAGTTGTTAGTAAAGCGTCACATAAAAACACCACCACCGAAGGTATGCAACAGTGCTGTTATATACCAGAGAGTCTATTATTTACTTTGTATTACATTTGTGTATTGTATTTAAGCGGGTGTGTTTGTGTGTGTGTGTGTGTCAGGACATTATTTATGCAAAATAATATTGTCTGAACAAATTCAAAGCACGCTTTGAGTTCATTTGATTGCCACCAAACAAATAATAAAAAGAAAAGTCAATTGGAAGTATGCTACAAATGGAATATAAATTACAAGTCCTGTGGCGGTTGTAAAGTTTGGTTGTTGTTCCATTAAAATTTGCTGGCGTAACCCTTTTCCAATAATTTTATATTTTCTCTAAATAATGGAAGAAATTCTACAGAAATTTTAAATATAATTTAAAATATGAAATTGTAAGGAAATTTATTGGCACCTAATAAGGATAACGAAACTACGTTGCATATAGCGGGGCGTAACTCAGGACTAGAATATTAAGATTTCTATTTGAGGTTCTATGAAGGGTTTAAGAAGAGGCTTTGTGTCTCTTTATCTTTCCTTTTGTTGAATATACTTTCCTAATCATTTGCACTCCCACTCCATAGAAGAGTTCAGGCCTCTTCAGATGCTCCCCGCTCCTCGGATGCTCCCCTCCTCGCAAGCTCATCTGTTTGCTTATTTTCGAGAATATTCACCTGATCTGTGATATAGCAGAGAGTAACCTTATTTTCCTTACCTAGCCGATTCAGCTTCTCCTGCCCGTTCTATACTATCTGCGATTTAATCCCATAAGAGCTTGAGTGTTCGAATGACGACCTGGCTGTCAAATAGTATTCCTATGCCCTGTGTATGTACTTCCAATCCAAGTTGACTGGAGCACATATTGCCATAACCTTACGTTTGGAGGATACCGGCTAGTTTCCCTATGGACTCGTTATATTTAATTTTGTGATTAAAAACTCCTGCTCCTATTCTAAGGCACGTTCTTGAAATATCTATTTACCACAAAATAGTCCTTTTTTGGGTATGCAACGTCCAATTCTCTTCAGGGTATACATAAGCAGCTGTCAGCCAATCGATTCCTTAGGCAATGAAATTGCCAAATAAGTTGAATATTTTTTATCATGCACTCTAGCTTTTGTTTTATTAGGTAACCCCGGACTTTAATCTAATAAGCCAACACACTATCTACTAGACTACGGCAACATAAATGCCTTCATCACACATTTTACTTAGTATACCTTCCCCTACAAAAGTAATACCATTTAGAGAATCCCTAAGTTTTCACTGAAAAACTATGACTTAATGTTCTCTCAATGGTAGGCCTTTTCAATTCAATATTAAAAGTATTGGTGGTGGAGGGAAATTTGAAAATAAGTGGAAAACTTTGCTGTTAATGTATGACACATATTGTGTGTGTGTGTGTGGAAAACTTTTTAAGATTTATTTCAAGTCGATAATAGTTTTCAACAATTACGTACAAACAAGGATTGTCATAATAAAACAGACGAGAAGAAAAGCGTTTAATTTGCATGCTAACAAAGGGAAAATGAAAATAAAAGATTAGATTGGCCTACCATCCAATGGTAAATTTGAAGATATATTTTGTAATACAGGCTTTAGAAGATTAGAGGATTTTATTTCATCTTTAATGTTAAAAAATTTCAATGGATTTCTCATGTAAAATATTGAAATTTAAAGGCAAACTGTTCAATGGAATATTGAAGATTATTTGGAAGCCTTTTGTCCTAAAGAGTTTTGGTGTTTCAAAAAATAGTATGAGTTCTTGAAGAGGTATTTAAAAATATTTGTTGATTAGGATACCTCACCACCCGCCTTCAGTTCACTTGAACCTTATTCAAACGTCCGGACACAATACTATTGAGAATATTTTTTAAAGTCCTGGATTTTATTCAAGAAAGTCACGATAGTCCGGTAGATAGTGTATTGGCTTATTAGTCTGGAGCCCGCGGTTCAACCTCCAAGTCAGATATCTCAACATATGAAAAAATATTTCTTTCGGCTACTTTCTTTCAGCAGCGTGCTTATAGCTTTTTCAAATGCATTTGCTATGTTGATACCTTCTTTGTCCCGGTGCTTAGAAATCCAGCACAGGAGCAGTGAGTGACATTCGATTTCTTGATTATGTTCTTTACAGTGAGTTTAAACGAGGTATTAAACCGAATTTTTCTGTTTAAAAAACATTCTAAAATCACTACAATAGCATTACTGTTGAAAAGAGCGCTTTTCTTGCTTTTCCTTTCTTTTTTGTTTGAATTTCTAATATTTTATTCATAGACTTCTCCAGTTACTCATAATATTTGGTGCCTTTATTTATGTCGTGTTTCAGTCTGATAAACAATTTCACTCGTTCGTCTGTTTATATGGACAAAACAAACCGAAACACTCAATCGTTTGTCTTACAAAAACAGTGTATTAAACATCATGAAATGAACAAATTTCGTTAGGTATTGTAAAAAAAAAACTGAGTCACAAACCGTTTGCATTGAGTGATTTCTCCATCATCTATTGCATGGCAAAAGTTTGAGCATTATATGAGCATACATTTTACATTCTGTTATAATAACAGTACTTGGTTCAAGGAGTCAGTTTTTTGAGAATAATTTCCATCTCTTGATAAACAGAATATGTATACTTTTGTTAAATTCTTACGCTGTATTTTATTAACAGTAATGTTGCTATAGGAATAGAGGTGAATGTGGTGGACTCTGTTTTACATTACACAGGTTAGTTGGTTGTATCATATAGAAAGACAATTTCCACAGGAACATAAAAGAGACATAAAAGGTTGTGTAACGTTGCGTGCAGGACAATAAAATACTGAGAATATTAGACAACATAGCAGATAGGGAAAGAAATGGAAACTATAACGGAATGAATCAACAATTTGACTAACAGCATGACATTCGAACAGACACTTAATGTGTGTGTTAATTTTATACATGAGTGGTGGGGTCTACAGCTTAAAGTCGACTCCAAACGACAGATTTTATATCTGAGAAACTTTTCATGACAATTTTATTTACTCGCAGAGTTTTTGCAAAAAATCTGCTGAGAGGAAGTCGCCGAAGAAATATTATTCCATAATTTCTTTCCAAAAATAATAATGTCCTCCCTACATAAGAAAGAACTGATACGCAATAAATTGATTTCCTTTTCCGTTTTATTCAATAGCCAGTCTTCTATCTTTTAAATCAAGTTTTCAAAACCTCAGCCATAATGAATGTCATGTCGTACAAGCTAAAACATGCTAAAAAAAACAATAAAAGGAGAGAGAGAGAGAGAAAAAAACTCAGCGCAGTAAAAATGTCAAGTGTGTCTGGCATTTGACAGTTAAAGCATGAAAAATTAACTCACAGCTTTTAAAAGAAGGAATAGAGTAGGCCTATGACTGAAGGAAGGAATTTTTTGTTTAATAGCAATGAACACGTGTTCAAATATTTAAAAGGGACAAGACCAGATCTTGCATCCTGTCAACCCTTTTCCATAAAACAATCTGGAAACTTTTGGTTTTTTAAATATTTTATTACTTCAAAAGGTTATTTGACTAGGCATATTAAAGTGAAATAAAAGAAAATATTTCAAGAAATATGTGCAAATAGGAATTTAATTAAAGAACAGTGGTGGTTTTGAAAAAGAAACATTTCTTATGTCTGATTTCTTTTATTCGAAATATTGCTTAAATGGATATCATTCCGCTATTTTTTGGAATAAAGCCATTATTTCGTCAGCATAGATCGTCGTGGTAACGCTTCATAACGCTTATGAAAAATCCGCTTGGCGACCTCAACGTATCATACGGTGTATATGGCCATTTCGACTGTGTGAATGACGGATTACATGGCCACAAAAGTTCACTCTCTTATAGGGAATTCTGGATATGTTTGAAATAACTCTTCGATGGCTGGGATATTTTCATCTACAGGTCAAAAATAAAGATAATTGTAAGGTTAGGTTAGGTTAGGTCGGAGTGGTAGCTCTGATATCACAAAGCTCACTTAAGCACGCATAGCGGCCCGTTGTGATGCCACGGGTGAACGCAGTCCCTGTACTAACCAAGTTCCACCAAAATCAGGGAAAAGGAGGAAGTTGGTCAGCGCAAGGTCTGCACAACAAAAGCACGACTACCCCGCACTGGAAAACCAGCCGGAAAGTTTGATGAACGAAGCTATATCCTCGATGTCAATAGATGATAGCTCCGTTAAGCTAACAAGGAATGGTGAGCCAAATAACCTATATCTACACCTAGCAAGAGACGGGCACTGGCAGAGAAAGTGAACAACAGTCTCCTCTTCCTCTGTGGACCTGCATCCACGGCAAAAGTCGTTGAAAGGGAGCCTCGTGTCTACCCATGACGCAATGGCCTGTAAGCACGGCCACTGTAGTCGAGATGACATCACGACCAAGACCAAGTAATCGGTTGGTACGCCTTCTATCCATCTTGGGCCAGGTGAGTCTAGCGGTGGAGCAGGACTCCTCATTGACCCAGGATAGGTTGGCGTCCCGAAAGAACTTGACCGAGGCAAGTGGCATACCCAATTCAACAAAAGAGGATTCCGGAAGGAGCGCACCAGCTCTGGCGAGCTCGTCTGTAAGGAACTCATATGGAATTTCGGCGGAATGCAGTATATTTTAAACGGAGCGTTTGAGGATCGTTAAGACTATAGAACTAGCCAGGAAACATTTACTGAAGAACTCAAAGAATACAATTTATGTGATGCTTTTAGGAAAACTTGTTCTTAGGTCATCTCTAATCTGGAGGAACGAAAACTGCTTAGCGATCTTATGTCAGATTATCGGATTAGATTATGCAGGATACCTGGTCATTGCAACGTTTTTGGCGTCAAGAGAATTTGCAAGATCAGTTTCAGCTTTGGAAGCTACAATAGGTGATACGTTGGTGACATCACCAAGCTACCAATATGCTTCTTCTGTGAAATTATTGTGAAAAAGTTGAATTGATTCATATGAATTGCATGAAGGCGTAGAGTTGTTAGAGCTTTATGGCCAAAGCTTAATACTATAGAATCGAAACTAATCCTTGGCATAAGTAGGTGGGAGATGAAAGCTGTTATAAGAGCTCTAACGAGATATATGCCCTTTTTCAGAATGAATTTGGATATTTCTATGAAGGAGCATCGGAATAAGTGGTTAATTTTTAATGTCACTAGATGACTAGGTAGGTAGAGGATTTGTGGATGATTCAGTTGCTTTGAAGGACAACAAACTTGAGGATCTTATAGAATTCATAAACGGGATTGACAAGGGAAGGGGATATCTACAGGGCCATGCAGACTAGTTGTTCTTTTCTCCTTTCTATCTTTCCTTCTCTTTCTTTTCTTAGTTTTTTTAAGTGTTTAAGAAAAGGTCTTGAAACTGAAATTCAATTAAACGCTTCATTTGCTTTCCTTCTCAGTTACAATTCTTGAAATGAATTCATAATATTATACAGGAAGAATGCCATTTACAACCGCAATTTGTTTTCACACACACACACACACATGTATTCCATTGTTGTTATTGCCGCTGTTGTACAACATTAATTTAATACTTTGTGGCTGCTTACCTTTACGAGAGTCCTTGTAAAAAAATTACAAAAAAATAAAAAAATGTGTGCTAGTGTAGGTAGATTTTTTTATGTTTAGTTTATGTTTGTATATTTATTACGATATTCAAATAAAAATCTGTGTGTTTTGAAACTGTTTGTCAAAATTTGTCACGTCTTTGTGTGGTGCAAAAAGGAAAACGAATAACTTTTTCTCTATTGTGTTGCAAAATTTGTTTCCCTATTATGGCACGTTTTTTTTAATTCCATTTTGTAAATGAATATATATTTTGGGTTTTGTTTTGTTACTCCTCCGTAACTAGCTTTGTGTATGCCTAAAATGATATTTTTGTTTTGTTTTTATTTTCCTGTGGAATCTAATGTTTTGGCCAAATATTTATTTCTTATTACCTTTAATCCTTAAAAAAGGAGACAAAAAGAAATACAAAAGCATGTGTCAGTGCTGCTCTAGTCATAAAAAGAAGAAGGGTTTTGACCTCTTCCAGTCTGATATCCTTGAACGAGTTCTCGAAGACTGGTTTCGGTTTGCTTTCCTCTGGACTGGGTTTTGTTTCCTCTAGGAAATGTTTGATTCCCTGCTTGAATATTGATCGTAGTATTCCAACTGCCCGAAATGTTGGCCTAAGTGGTGGGAGCTCATTCTTCAAGGATTCTCCGCCACATTACCCAAAATAATCTCATTTTCTTTAATAAACTTTTTTCTTTCATGGTTTACTTTTTAAAAATTTCTTGCTTATCTCATCTACAAAATGTAATTTTCTTTTTTCATAAAGTTTTTATTCGTTTCTTTCATATACTTTTCCCAGCCATCGGTTAATGAAAAATAATGCACAGACCACAGATTTTGAAAATTTCATTTTATTCTTGTGTCATTACAATACAAAGTGAAGTGAAAGGAATGATAAAAAAAATCACACAAAAGTCTGCTGTAAACTGCTGTGTTATACAGATGGCAGCTTGTAACCCTTTTTGACTTTCTTTTGTACTCTCCTCTTTATCTGTTCATTTGCAAGTTTTAATTGACAGTTTGATTTTGTAGTTTTGGTTTGTTTTCGCTTGCTTTCGGGTTATCCCTTGTAAAACACAGAAATCCAATCAAATCTTATTATCATTACGAAAAAAAAGTCAAGCGATAAAATCTTTAACAGAAATGATTGCTTATCCCTTCTACTCTCTGTTTTGATCTCTTTCGTAGTATCTCCTTCATTCTTTGGTGGGAAAAACTCTTATCCTTAATATTGAATTTCTTTTTGTTTTATTTTTTTCACAAAATTATCATCTCCTCCTCCTGATTTTATTGTGATTTTGAACATTACATTGTAAGCATCCGTTTCCTGCTGATGGTTAGAATTTTTTTTTGTTATTTTTCGTTTTGTACTGTTTCCTCTGCTATTGTCTGTGTAATTACAAAGCAGCGAAATATGTAACCAAATTGAGTTTTAATTGCTTCAGGAGACAACTGTCTGTAACTTCTGTGGCATTGCTTGCACTTCTTTCCATTGCTTCTCTGGTAGCTGATAATATTTCTGTATGTACCCGGATGCAATTTAGACAAACACAGCTTAATGATTAAGTAACGTTCACAGTTACAGATACATTCATTTGAAATATTTGACAATTAAAAAAAATTGATTTGAAATTACAAAAGTAAGCATAAAATGAAATTAGTTTAGAAAACAATCTTAGCTTTCCAGTTTCAATAATTTTCTTAAGTACTTCCTTCTAAGGACAGCAACGGATCACTAACAATTATATATACTTACATAATTGGCCATTACAACCCTTCAGTCAGGATTATGGTCTAGCTTCTCAGTAACATTTTTAAATTTTTTCAATTATCCTTTGGATAATTTACTTCATGCGACTCCTGTACAGAAATCTTATAATTATTGTCATGAAAAGGTACCTTAGTATTGCGACTATACGGGCTCTTGCCTCCTAGCCTACTATCCTCACAAATTTTATGATGTTGCTCGTTGTCAGCAATGACTACTCCCTGCCCAGCGTCTGGTATATACCCTGGTATGTTTTCTTCTCTGATGTATTAATGTCCCACAGGTTCCAGTAGTGTGTTCCTGTAATTCATTTCCACCGTCACAAAATCTATATGTTGGGCTCGCGATAATCCTCTTTCTAAATATGTGGGCTCGGAGTGTACAGTGTCCTGTCAAGGGACCGATTATCTTATATCTTGATAGTTAATACATGACTAAGATCTTCTCTTGTTTTTAATGCCTCAAACCTACTTGATTTGAAAAGAGCCTTTGCCTTTATTTTAGTTGGAAATCTTTTCCCAAACATCCACCTCCACACTGCAAAAGGATTTTGGCCCCTCACGCTCCTGCCCCTGCTCATTACCGCGAATACTCCATGGCCAGAGACCTTAACTAGCCTGCACACTTCTTTTTTTCAACCAGTCCTATACCATCTTTGATTTCACCTCATTAGAACCGAGTGCCTGAATAAAGGCCTGAGAGTCAGATAGTATTGCTATATCCTGCCTTTTGTACTCCCTATCCAAGTTGAATTGAGCACATCTTTCGATGATGAAAACTTCCGCTTGGAAATTAATCGCGAGTTTCCCCAAGCGCTTGAAAAATTAGTTGTTCTGTTTACTTGTGTGAGTAAGTGCGAGTTCAAATATTTGTTTATCACACTTACCACATCAAGAAATCTCATTAAATATCGCATTAGGTGGTGAAGGATTTTGTCGGTTTTGTAAAGTTCAACTAAAGTTTTGATTACGGTTTCCTAAAACATGGAAACACTAAAACAACCAGAATTGCAACATAACGAAGGCAACAATTGCTCCAATGTAAACAACAACAACTTACATTTGCAATCATGCAAGCTTTTCTATTATTTTCTCTCTCTCGCTCTCGCTCTCCTCCTTAAAGTGCAATAAAGTAAACACGAGCATAACAACAACAATAACAACAAATGTTTACAATATGCCGGATAAAAGCACACACACGCCATTGTTGTTATTGTTTGGTGTAAAGGGAATTTCTTTGAAGTAGTATTGTGTGGTGTATTTAAGCAAAGAGAGTGGGAGAGAAAAATTAACAAGAAAATGAGCAACAATTGCAAATTAACTGCACTTTAACATGCAATGGCAGTCGTAACATACATATACCCACTCAAATAAACACACAAAATATCATTCTCTACTTCTCTCTCTCTCTCACTCTTTCTGTTACAGTAAATGGTGTAAAGGGAGCTCCTTTGTTGTGTTTGAAAAGAAGAAAATAAAGTTTTTAAAATTACTTTTATTGCTGCGACCTACAGAGCACAGTAAAGGCTGTTGATTTAAGAGAGCTAGAGAGTGGCGTAAGGGAAGCTGGAACTTAAATATTAATACAACCAAGGAAAACATGTGTTGTTGCTTGTGTGAGGGATAAGTAAGTAGGAAGAGTAGGAAAAAAGGAAATAAAATAGGAAATAGACGCAACAAAATGTTATAAGTTGTGTACAAGAGTGTTTTAGTGATACATACGTCAAGAATTTTTAACCAGCTGCAGAAGCTCAGGGTAGTACGGCTGCTGTAATAGTACATCGTAGATATGAGTAGTAAGTTTTTGGTGGCTTGGTGACTTTGCTGTGATTTAATTTAAAACCTATTCTGTAAACCATTTATGGTCACTCTTATTAGGTCACTCTTAATTGATATCATTACTGATGGTTTCATTAGGTTCTAATAGCAAACAAGGGATATTTCCCTTGCAATACCACCAACAATTGAAGTTACTTTTGCTTTGCGTCAATTTAGTCTTTAAACTAATTTTTCTTCTCTAATGCCTTTAATGCCTTTAATTCATATTATTCTTTTTTGTGTGCTTATTTTGAATCCGTTTTTGTTTTCATTCTCATTTATCCAAAGCCCACATTGCCGCATTCAAACAACATTTTCCACTTTAACTCATAAAACTGTACGTTTTTCCAAAAACTGAATTTAAAACCCAACAACCCACCAGTGTGCACTGTGTGTGTAATGCCCTCCTATTTGGGCTTTTATATGCCCAAAATGGCTTTTGCTAATCCTGTCAAAAATTTTATTGATTTAATTGTTGCAAGTTGTCACAGAAACAATCATCACCAGAAGAGATTCGCAATCATCACAACAACATTTTGTGGTCAGGCAAACTATTGGCGGTTAACATTAGAGGGCCATTAGTTGGACAGACGAAATACATACATGAAGAGCTGAAGAGTTTTGAATAGATTGAACAACTAAAATGAGGACAAATGGATTTATTTGTAGAAAAAAAAAGAAAAAAAAAGCCGTAAGTAGCTGCTGAGGTTTTGTGAGGACATGACAAGCTATGAATTGTTTTTCTGTTAAGCGAATAGAAAACAAAAACTTTCAATTAAAAAACATGCTTCGATAGCTGAAGTGCCCAACGCCAATTTTGTAACATCAAGTGTTTATGCCTACAGTCTGACTTATTTGTGGTTGTTGCTTTCAACTCTTATTGGTTTACTGATGTATAATTATTCCCCTTCCTTTACCATTTAAGTGTTTTCCAAGCTAAACAAGTTTTTAATTAAAAAAAAAATGCAATCATGCCTTAAAGCTTTTAATTCCTTTAACTTCTCTATATTTTTTTCTAAGCACCTCTAGTTGTCTGCATTTTATCCTTTTTTAAGTGTGCAATATTTTATTCCAACAATCATTTACCTTTTCAACAGGCTTACCACACTTGGTTTATGCCTCTTAGAACAGCAATAAAAAAAAGTTCTTTTAGACATCATGTGGTAATGAAATTACTTCTCCTACTAAAACCCAAACATCTGCATAATGCATACACTCGGGTTGATGGCGTCTGTCTGCATGTATTCATTCATTTTCTATTCAATCGAACACTTTTCTTTTTCGATTTTCATGTTTTTCCTTCTATTTACACTTGTCAGTTACGAATTGAATACGAATAGGATTTTTTTCGTTTTTCTGAAAATTAATTTTATAATGTCAGCACTTTTCAATGAACGTGTGATTTTGAGACGAGTCGAGTAAGCCATTTTAATGAGATTGATTTCACATTGCGGGTGATAGTTTCTGGTAACGGTTGGAAGCATGCATATAGAAGAAACTAAAATGTGAAGTAATTTAATCGGCAAAGAAATCTCATTACAAAGCTTAGAAGCATGTGCATGTGTGTGTGGAGGAAGACAGTTTATGTTTTCGTTAATAAAGGGTGTTTTTTATAGAGATATAGAACTTTAAGTTGCAATAAAACAACGATGGATTATTCGATTGCCATGAATTTTATTTATCCGAAAGATAATCTTGTAGCATTACATTTTAAATATGATTTCTGGCAATAATACGGCGAATGTTGTCTTCCAAATGGTCAAGCGTTTGTGGCTTTACCGCATAGACCAATGACTTTACATTGCCCCACAGCAAGTAGTCTAGCGGTGTTAAATCACAAGATCTTGGAGGCCAATTCACAGGTCCAAAACGTGAAATTAGGCGGTCACCAAACGTGTCTTTCAATAAATCTATTGTGGCACGAGCTGTGTGACATGTTGCGTCGTCTTGTTGAAACCACATCTCCTGGACATCATGGTTATTCAATTCAGGAATGAAAAAATTAGTAATCATGGCTCTATACCGATCACCATTGACTGTGTAACGTTCTGGCCACCATCGTTTTTGAAAAAGTACGGACCAATGATTCCACCAGCCCATAAAGCGCACCAAACACTCAGTTTTTCTGGATATAACGGTGTTTCCACATACACTTGAGGATTACCTTCACTCCAAATGCGGCAGTTTTGTTTGTTGACGTAGCCATTCAACCAGAAGTGCGCTTCATCGTTAAACAAAATTCGCTTATGAAAAGAACCATTATTTTCGAAATAAAATTGCACTATTTGCAAGCGTTGTTCAGGCGTGAGTCTATTCAGGATGAATTGCCAAACCAAACTGAGAATAAATCACTTGACAGCTGTTAAATCGGTAGCCATCTTGAAAAGTAATTCCAACTTAAAGTTCTATAAAAAACACCCTTTTCTTCACTTATAAGTAAATCATGAACATGGTCGGGAATTATCTTGTGTTTTATACGCTACATTTGCCTCGGTTCTACCTTGGTTTTTTGATAACATAGGTTAAGCAAGTATTCTAAATCTTCATTTGAACATTTAAAATTATTTTTTTTTGACAGATTTTCATACAGCCTCTGCTCATTTCGTTCTTCAAAATGCCATACAAATCCCCTTTGAAATTTTGTGTTAATTTTCATGCCCAAAAATTCTAATTTATTGGTCACTTTATGTTCAGTTGTACAACAATTCCCATTAGGTTTGAAGAATCCCTTTATCATCATTATCATCTCATTATCATCATCTCCTATCCTTTAGGAAAAAAAAAACTTCCCACAATTACCACCACAACCGCCACTAAAACTCATCAGCCATTCTCGGGTTTGCTCATCTACCAGTCAGATAAACAAAAACGCAGCATTTTCAGTTTCGCATTTCTAAACAGCATTACAATGACAAAGAAAGGACATCAACAAACAATAGAAGGAAACGGTCAAAAAGAAAACAAAACAATGCCAGAATACTCCTACTACAGTTGCGGCATCAGGTAAGAACTAGAATTGTTGACTTGCCAGACAATGCAATTACAATTGTTGTTGTCCAGTATTTGATTTCCTTTTTTTTTTTTTCTGTTTTATTGCTGGCGTAACGGCTGCTGTTGTTATCTAATAATTGTAGACGTAGTGTTTGCACACTTTTTTTTTTTGTATTGTTATGCATTTCTGTTGTTGCTGATGCTTCATGACGTTCTGCGTTGTTAGATTTGTTGTTAATGATGACATTAATTGCCCAGTAATTAGTTAAACGTTGTATAAATAGATGTTAAAGGTAAGAACAGTCTTATGGGGCAAATCATTTTGTAAAAGAGATGCTAGTACAGATATGAGATATGATACGAAAGAGAAAATTTGTTCAAAATTTTTAACCTTCAAATACGGAGAGACTAGCTTGGCATAATAGGGTCAATGAGGATCTGTCTGTCAGTTGATGTGTAGTAGGGTTCATCACCAGAATAAATTAAGAATTTAAATCTGTATATATTCTTGAGACGAAGAGGTCCTTCCAATTATGACTCTTATTTTAAAATTTTAAAAATGAAAAGAAATTGTTTAGAGTAGTCATAAATCATATTTGCATGCACTATTCATCGTTTTCATCATTAAAAAACCCGTATTTTACTAAAGAAACAGAGGCGTATGATTAACATTAATTTGCTCCACTATATTACGTATACTCACGTATACAATGCATGTGTTTGTGTTGGTTTCTCTAGAGTCTAGCGACACTATTGTCTACATTTATTCAATAGTTTCTTTGTTTGCCTTTTGCTTTCTTTCACTCTCTCTAGTCGTTGTTTATTTTTATTGTCTACTTAATTTTAATTAATTTCTCTAAAAACAAATATACATACAAACACAATACATTATTCATGGCCATTGTTGTCATAGTAAATTCGGTTGTTTGTTGCTGTCGTAGTCATCGCAACCATCTCTTTAACTCTACCGCTCTCTCATTGTAAAGACTCTTACAAAACTAATTAATTTGTTCAACCAGACATTCACTAATACCACCACAGCGATAACAGTATCAATAATGCTTTGATTAAATTAAAATTGCGACTCAGAGAAAGAGAGAGGCAAGAGAATGTCAAAATATGTTATTGACACTGACACTGTGATTGTGTACAATGAAGAGTAGAGTTTAAATATTTAAAATAATTTAATTTTTATTAAATACACAATTTGAAGGAGTCCTTAACTTTATAAAATGATCGTATTTGTTTGCCTTTTAAAAAATCCTAAAAATGATGGAGTAGCAGTTGCAGTAGTATGTGCAGAATATCTCTAGGCCTATATACTGCAACTCTAATACCCTGTTTCTGTAAGGCAACACAAATAAAATAAAGGCTTCTGTCTACAAAAACACACGTTCGTCTTACAGAAACAGGCCCTTACTATTGATTATGCCTCTCATAGTATTCGATCGCCGCGTATGGTTAGCTACACTTGAAAACAACAGCTTATGGCTGAAATTTGGTTTACAATTGCAAATGTTTCTCGTTTCTCCTCTATGCTAATGAAACTTAAGGTAACAGTTATTATTGGCATCACTCATACACTTGCTCTGAAGCAGTAAAACAGTTTAAAACAAGCAAGTGTATGAACACTATCGGGGGCAAGAGGCCAGCACCTCCTTTTTGAAAAAAGAAAATAAATTATTAGAGTGGAAGAGTAGAAAGAAACTTTAATAAACTTAACGACAGTTTTATGTATACGAAATGTAGAACAAATCGTAGCAGCAGGAAGTTGAGTTGTTGATTAATTTGCTGTATAAACACGAAGTATGTGTTTAAAACAGCACTTGTTTAAAGAGAGTTAATGAATGAACTATTTTAACCCGTATCTGTTGCAACAACAGCTCGTTATTGCAAAACTATGTAGGAAGAAAGGAATTGAAAGAAAAAATACATGAACTGCTAACTAAACAAGGAAATTGGTTCACATTTTATAAAAAAAAAACTTGATCTCAACATGAAGAATGATCAATTAATTGGGTTTAATTAAAGGATTTAATTTTAATTATTTTGTAAAAGGATTAAATTTCTTAAAAAATTTTATTTTTTTTTCTACTTTCAGCCTTCATTTGCATAGAACAGCCTTGTTTTCTTTGGAACGTGGTTCAGACCTCGGCTTTGACATCTCAAACAAAATGAATACGGCAATTTATTTCATTCGGAGACATCCTCTCAACAGTCTTCTGATAAATAAATAAAGTTGCATTTGCAGTTGACTTGAAACTGTAGGTCCCGTCACTCATGTATAAAACTACACGCACAACATGGATGGTGTGAGAAGCTATGTTGTAATCCTGATTAAAGATTTGCAATGATTAATTGGGTAAGTAAATAAGTATAAGTAGACAACATTTGTTTTAGAATAAAGATCGATTCAAGCATAATATGTAGACTTCATGTTGGGTTAAACGAACAACCAGAAGCAACACTTCGAGTATAGGCGGTGTTAATGCCTTTCGTAAGGAAACAGGTATTTTATTTATTAAGTTATAGGCAAGACCTTAACCCTACTGATGTGAACAACATCCATTTCATTCAAGGCGACATTACGGAGATGATCCGTAATCTGATAATCGCCTTACTTCATTACCATTACACACCACAATAAGTGCAGAAAATATCGATTATGTTTGTGACAAAATTCTTTGTGTTTTTTCTTCATGTTACACTGTGGTATCACAATGGGCCCTGTTTGCGGCCTAAGTGTGCCCGCTCATGATTCCATCGGGCGGACAGCCACTTCTACCTGCCTACCTACCTTCTTCATGTCCATCACTTAGCCACTTACTGTACTTGTCTCATTCCCAAGTACACGTCCTCTAATCTCTGAGCCAAGTATTACTTCTTCATGTACTTTTGGAGTATCCCATGCGTATGAGTGTTGTTTAATAAAATTTCTTACAACATTGTAATAATCATACGCCTAAGTGGTTAGACATTTATATATGGAATGTGTGTTTAATACATCACACGTTTTCAATTAATAGCGTTATGTTAAATGAAAAACAATAAAAAAAATTAGAAAAAGAAAATATATGTACAACTTAATAATGATAGGAAAAAAAAAGCACATTAACAAGCCATTTCAATATCAAGGAGTTTATCCCAGTAGTTTAAATATTTCTCAGAAATTTGTTTGGTTTTTTTGCTTAAAATTTTATTTAAAGAAAATTAAATTTAATTCATACGTTCATAATAAATTAACAAATTTTCTGTATACAGTGAAAGCTCCCATAGGCGGACACCGACCGTCGAGGCATTTTTGTCCGCCTAGGGGAGATGTCCGTCCAAGGGATATTTTGTTAAAATACTTCGGGAAAAATTTAATAAATACATATTTACCTATATATTATTTGTTGCCAACGATAACTGTGATAAAAATTAATCTTTAAAAATATTTTCATTAACTTTTATTTTCCTCATATTCATATACATTGTACATACGTAGATATGTATTTATATTCAGAGTAGCTAATTAACTGACATATAAAGGCAAGAAATATTATTAAGATCTAAAAAATTGTTGTTTGTTTATAGTTTGATTGCTTGTTTTTTCCACATATCCTCGTAGTGTCTCTCTAAATTCATTAATTTTGAATATGCTACAAAGTCGGTTGACGAAAAGGCTTTTAATCGTTGAATTTGTGTAAAAGCTTATTCAAAGGTATTTATTCCGTTAGGCTCCGAATGAATTTCTTGGTCCTCATACCTAATAAATATTTCTTGTGTATCTTCCAAAATATTTTTCATCAAATCATTTTCAGTTGATCATCAATGTTAACGAAATCTTTAAAATTATCTTCATTTACATCGGATAGTTTATAGAAATTTGTTAATGTTGATAAAGGCAAGTCATATTTAATGACCATCCATCAGTTATCACATAAACCAAAATAAAAACGGGAATCACAATTTAGATCTTGTCCAAGAACATTACATTACATAAAATAATAAACCGGGGAATCACCGCACTACGCAATCTTACATAATCTGATTAAGTTGAAAAATACACACTCAACAAAGAACAATTTATGTAATCTCTACACATTGCGCATAGTATAAAAGGGGGATAAACCGAAATACAATAGCTTTGCCTTTTGTAATATTTATTTGTCCGCCTATGGGAGATATTTTTGGAAAAACAGGTGTCCGCGTCCGTCCAAGGGAGCGTCCGCCCAGGGGAGATGAATTTGCTCTAAAAATACGACCTAATTGACGGGACTTAGAAAATCGTCCGTCTAGCGGAGATGTCCGCCTATTAGAGCTGTCCGCCAGTGGAGCTTTCACTGTAATTGTTTAGATTTTTAAAATTATTTTTTTTTCTGTCAATTAAAAAGCTGTTTCTTGTAAATCTTGCATGAACTTTCGGTTTTTGTTTTTCAGCAAAACAAATTTCTAAGCTTCCTGGTTCAACTGTTCAAAAAATTATTACAATGGTTGTCCGTTAAAATATTTATGTAAGTGGAATTAATCTTAAACACGCCCTCATTGTTATTAAGGCTGGCCACTTGTGCTAAGCTTCATAAATAATTTTTTTTTTATAATTTCACTTAAAAATTTTTATTGATTCGTTTCGCTACGCGTTTATTTTACAATAACTTTAATTTGCATTTTATTACCATAACAATTGAAAAACATATCCGCCAGGGGAACATTTTTTAGGAAACTGAAATTAAAAAAAAGTTAAATTAAAAATGTAATGCAGGTGGAATATTGCGCAATTTTACAATTTACGACAACTTCATAACAAAATTGGTGCAGTAAACTTCATATTCACGCAGATATTTGTAAGTAACTTTTTTTTTTTTTTTTAGCAAATAAATAAATTTCACGAATATTTCCAAAATATTTTCATTAAAATTTTCAAAATGTCGTAACTTTTAATAAAAGTTTGAAATTTGACTGAAATTTACAGAAAGGTCGTAGATAACATTACTTAAGTTATCTGCAAAGTTTCACAGCAATACGTTGCATATTAAGGAAGCTGCCCATGTATCCTTTTTTGGAATCATTGGCAAGATAGCAAATATTCGATTCGCTATGCTCCTAAACGAAAAATTTCTGTATATTTGGTAAGATTTTACAATTAATCACTAAATTTTAGATTGTTTGTAGACCCAAGTACGTGTTAGCAGCACTAATGAGAAGTAAATGTGAAAAAGTTCATAGTCGTGACCACACTGGTTTACCCACAAAGATATGAATTTTCACTGTAATAAAATGTATCCAAGACCACCTCACACAGCACTCTTGCTACCATTTTTATGGCTTCTATTCTCTTATTCAAGACAAAATAATGTTTCGCCTGTTTTCTAAAAAAAATAATGAAAATAAGAATTTGCTTATCGAAGATACTAGAGTTGAAAAGTCAAGTATTTTTACCAAATATGACCTTCATAAATCGCTTGAAATTCGATCAAATTTAAATAGGAAGTTTTTCGGACCTTGTAGGCTAGCTATTGAACCAAGGATTCAAAAACGTTTTCGTTTCGGTCGGGTAACCTTTGAGACCGGAGATATAGCCGCAAATTAGCCAAAAAAAGTGCTCTACATAAATCGGTCAAAACCGGACAAAAATGCGGACCTAGTGGAGCTAATGGACCTAGTGGGCTGGATAGCCATAATCTAAAGGATTCCAAAACAGGCTTCCTTACGATCGGGCGTTACTTAGAACCGGAGATATAGGCGTCGAAGCCAATTGCTTATTTCAAATGAAATTGTTTTAATAATTCTCATTGAGTTCATATTCAAATATTCAATATATAAGCAACAAAATGTCGTATTTTTCGCAAGTTGCATTTCTATGGCGGATGACTAGCATCTTTTGGAGGGTGACTTGGATTATTTTTGGTCAATGATTGGCATTTTTTTTTTGACGATGACTTTTATTTTCTGGTCAATGACTGGCATTTTTTTTAGTTGATGACTTGCATTTTCTGGTCAATGACTTGCATTTTTTTTAGACGATGACTTGTATTTTTTGGACGATGACTTGCATTTTCTGGTCAATGACTTGCATTTTTTTAGACGATGACTTGTATTTTTTGGACGATGACTTGCATTTTCTGGTCAATGATTTGCATTTTTTTGAACGAAGACTGGCATTTTTTTAGACGATGACTTGCATTTTCTGGTCAATGACTTGCATTTTTTGGACGATGACTTGCATTTTCTGGCCAATGACTTGCATTTTTAGGTTGATGACTTGCATTTTTTGACAGATGACTAGCATCTTTCTGGTCGATGACTGTCATTTTTTTTTGACGATGACTGGCATTTTTTTGGACGCTGACTTGCATTTTTTGGACGATGACTTGCATTTTCTGGTCAATAACTTGCATTTTTTGGACGATGACTTGTATTTTTTGGACGATGACTTGCATTTTCTGGTCAACGACTTGCATTTTTTGGACGATGACTTGCTAATTTTAGGAATTTGTCGTCTATATCTCCGGTTCCAAGCAACGCCCGAACATAAGGAAAATTGTGCGGGATACAGACTTCCTTAAAATTCAAATTCCAACACATTACAAGCCGACATAGTGGCTTAGGAAAATGCCAATTGGCATGAGATCCTTGGTTTGTCTCTTCTCCTTCAACCTATCTTATTCTTAATAAGAGTTATTATTTGTTTTACTTTCTTAATTTTAATTTAAAATCTTTAAGAATCTTGTAAACTTTCTACCTTTTTCCTCTGTCCTCTTTCTAACATCAGGGTTAGTGTTGTTAAATAAAATGTTTTTGTCTTCATTTTCATCATCATCTTAAATTTTTCCGCCTGTAAATATAATGAAGATTTTGCTGTATGCCTGTAGGTGGTGTCCTGTCCATTATTTGTAGTCACAAATCGAAAAAAATAGTGCCAATCATGACACAACAAAAAAAAAATCGTAGACTTCACGACATAAATACATAATAATGAAATGGCTGCTAGAATGACTGTTCAAATGGCTGAATGACTGGTTGTCTGGCTGTTTGGCTGTTACCTTTTCAAAAGGTTCATTTGAACTAAACACATTGCGAAGTTGTTGAAAGCAGGGGAAGCCTTTAAAGAGGCTTTTCTTAATATAAAAGTTCAATGCCAGAGGCCATATGAAAATGTCATTTTCTTGCTTTTCTATCATACACAAGATAAATAAAAAAACATTATAATGATTTGGAAAATAACAGACATAATATAAGAGACTTGACCAGGAAGTTTATAAATTCTTAACAACTATTTTGAAAGCAAACTAATACTTAAAGGAAAATGAGGTAGTAGATGACAATATAGAGGGAATCAAGGAAATTATTTAGAGTAAGGAAAAGAACTGTTTTAAAGTAAATTTATAAGACGTTAACAAAGCATTTGCATTCCTTCAGTATCTATTCAATGGCTTATTATGTAGTCGCTGTAGTCTAGAGGGTAGTGTGTTGGCTTCTTAGATGTGAGGCCACGGTTCAAAACCCAGGCCGGACATCTCTGTGGAAAAACCTCTGAGAGTAAATAAAATCCCATGAAGAGTTTCTCAAAAATTTGTCGTCCGAAATTGACGTTAAACTATAGGTCCTGTCACTCAAGAGAACCTTGGTCGTAATCCTGACTGAAGGGTTGTAATGACCAATTATGTATGTAGATATGTGCGTATTGTGTTTTTAACATTTCCAGTTTAACATCATTTCCAAATTTAGTTGTGGGATAAACACGTAAGCATTTTAAAAATCCTATTAAAAATTCAAAAACAACAACAATGAATAAATGTTTTACAATTAAATGCAGAATTATTAGAAGGATTTTAATTTAACCACACGAGAGAAAATCTCGTTAAAAGTTTATAGTGGGACGACCACACAATAATAGCTGACAACAAGCGAAAAGGAGAATAAAATTATGCACCACACATGAATTATACACCCTCACACATACATACATACTTACTCAGCATAATTACTTCTACAAAAATGTTTTAAAACAAACTTCCTTCCACACGTAATAGATGGCGGAGAGCGAGAGAGTACATAAAATGTGTAGAACACGGTTTAAATTTTGCATGTCAACCGCATATTGTGTGCTTACACACATACGTCTGTGTGTGAGTAAGTATGCAAACATAACCACTGCAGCTCTCAGTTTTAAGTTCCATAAATGAGTAGTAGTTAAACCACACTAATACATGCATAAAAAGAGGAATTTAAATACAAGTTTTGTTGAAAGTAAAATGAAATTAAAAAGCAAATGTGTTGGCAGTAATTGTACTCCCACAAACATGCATGCAAACAATGGGTTTGTATGTGTATCTCTTGAATGGTACAGTTCGTGTGTAAAGATTATTTTTGTTTAGTTTCAGGTGACAGTTCATTCAATATCAAACCAACTCCCTCTCTAAAACCATGGTTGGAGATTATTTTCTAAAATGCTTGTATGTATATGTACAGTGCATTTCGGTGCTCATGCATGTGTGTGTGTGTGGTGTAACGAAAAAAAGCAACAAATAGGTGATTTTGTCATATTAATATGTAAACTACATTAAATGAAAGGATGTGTGTTAAAAAACTACAGAAAATATGGAGAGAAAGACATGAATTTGAAAATGACTAGGATGCCATTGGAGGAGACCTACTTTGGGTAGAAACATTGAACAACTTAGCAAAGCCTAAAGCATGGAAGAAGGTACAAAAAATTAAAAAGAATTCCTTTTTAAATAGGTTTGGGTTGATGTACGAAATTAAGTCGCTGTAGTCTAGTAGGTAGTATATTGACTTATTAGACGTGAGGCATTGGTTAAACCCCAGGTCAGTCATCAAAACTAAAATATGAGAAATGAGTAAATAAAATTGTCATGGAAAATTTCTCAAAAAAAATCTGTCGTCCGAAATTGACGTTAAACTATAGGTCCCTACACTAATGTATAAAATTAACACACACAACACCTGTGGTGTGAGAAGCTAGGTCGTAATCGTAACTAAGGGGTTGTTGTGACCAATTATGTATTTGTCATAAACATTTTCCTACTCAATTCAGTTGGGGATTTAGTTTTGTTATATTTTGATGTCGTTGAGAATAAGGTTAAATGTGAAGCGGATACGTTTAGGTTATAAGTTTCTAAAAAGGATATTAAAAACCTAAAGACTCCTATATTATTTCTTTAAAGCGATTCTCACAGTAGCGAACTCATCCGAGAGTTTCATGGTTGTGTCAGGACTGGCAAGATAATTTGATTTAGAGTTATCTGAATATCGCTATGTTCCAGTGTCTATATGAACATTATACCATTCGGCTACTTCATTTCATTCATTTGAACATGAACTTTTCTCTTTTTGAATATTTCGTTTGCCTCTTAAGGGTTAAATATTCATTTATTTTCCTCAAATCATTGTTCTCTCTTCCTACTGTTATTAATTTAAGCTTATATTGTAGAACAATTTCTTTTTATTTTTGCAGTTATCTTTTAAACAACAACATCGACGACAACAACAACGTTTATCCATTTTTATAAGCGAATTATGGAAGAAATTTTGTTTTATTTTTTTTAAACATAAATTTGCATTAAATTGCTGTTAACTCGCTTACTACCAAAGCTCTCTTTCCACCCACCCCTCCTTACACAATGCACAGGATCCATGTACAGGAGACATATAGAAACCAGAAAAGAACTACAGTTACCATACAAAAACGCTTGAAAACAAATACACAGAGATTTACTTCTGTTTTATTTCCATTGTCACAACAAGCATTTGTTTACAATTTAGTCTGAACACTGTACATTTCAGTTGTATTACCAGAAATTGTGTAAATATTTTTAGAGAAAAATTTAAATAGGAAACGGTGTAGTTTTTTTTATTCCTTTTCATAAGTGGTATTTGTCGCCTTGTGGACTTGTTTTTAAAAACTAAATCCATGGGTGTTTAGACAATTATATTCGTGTGGCTTTTTTTTTTTTTTTTTTTTTGTTTTTCCTTTGATTCCCCCTTTTATTTTTTTTATAATTTTTCTTTCCATTTTAATTGTGTTTTGGATGGTGGATTTTAGGAGATTTTCTGGTTAACTTTATGCTTTTTTTTTTGTTGTATCTCTGGCTATTACTTGTCTATTACTGTTGAAGTTGTTTTCAGCAGAGTCATGCTATAAACACAATGGACGCAACGCTGCAAACTCTACAACCTCTTAGAAATAAAATATATGCGTGTATATTGAAGTCAGTATTTTAAAGACAGCGCGACAGCAACACCATTTTGGTAAAATATTTGCTAAATTCAAAGCTTTAGAAGACTAGGCTTTTAGCCATTAAAGGCATATTAAAAAGGTATGTTAAAAATTTGAATTCCCTTTTTATTTCCATTCATCCTTCTTCTCAATTTTATTTTTATTTCTTTTATTTCCTGTATTTGTTAGTCAATTTGTTTGTTAATCATGTTTTAAATGAAATATATTTTCTTTTATTGCCAACACTTTGAACTTTTCATCTTACATTTGATAACTTTTCAAATTAATGAAGTTTTCCATTTCATTTCGTTTCTTTTACCATGGTTCTTGGCAAATGACATTTTGACAGTAAACATTTGTTAAATGTCAGAAAAGTAAGTTAAGAACTGTTATTTTTTTTTTATTATTTTCTAGTTTTTCATACTTGATTTCCTTTTTAGGGTGCTGTACACAATAACAAGCTTGATTTATTTCTAATCAAGATACGGCAAACGAAAACGAAATGGTCTGAGAAAAAGTTAACATAATTCCTCTGGTAAAACTATTTTAAAAGCTTACCATGCAGTTAACAAAAGTTCTAAATTTTATAAATTAATCAAAGCAAAATCCTAAAAAAATAAAAGAAAACAAAAGTACAAGGGAAAACGAATAATTTGTTGAGATATGCAAGAATTTTAGAAAATATTGCATGAAGCATGATTGGCATCTCAATCAGTACTTAAATACCGAGAGAAACACACAATATCGAACCACTTTTGAAGCGCTTACTAAACTGCTCATTTTCATGCCTTCTGAGCTTCACTTGAATAAATAAGTAATCCATGCTACAATCAGTCTCAATTCTGTAAAGTGTTGTTTTGAACAGCTCCTCTGTACTAATCTATTACATTGTCTCCTGTATTTATCTGAACAGTTCCTTATACATTCCAGAATACGCAATTGGAAGCTTGATCCTTCTACAAATTCTCAGGATTCCACTACTTTCTTAGTATTTACCCACTAACGCACGTTTTTTCTCCTGTGGCTCGCGATGAAAATCCTGATGAGAAATTGGATTGATTTATAACTAAATTGAGGGTTATTATCCACATATGACATGGCTGTAATCATCACCATTATTACTGCGTACTATAAGCATGCAGCTTTACACAAAAGGAAAACGTATACAATCAGTCTTTAGCGATGAAACGCAATGGGGGATACGGTACAATATACGAAGAAGGAATACAATTTCAGTAATCAATACTCTCATTGCGCCATTTCAGAAACAACAGTTTTATTGTAAACATGAATTATTGACATAAACTGATCATCAAAGCCATTACATTTAACAACAAGCAGAAAGATTTTTAAAGCTTCAGATCTAAATCGTCATTGGTAAACCTCAGCACATCTTTATCACAGAATCGAACATGCTTTGGGCCAATATATAGCGCTTTTCCTCCTATTTCTGTTTTTAAACGATCCATAATTTATACAAAACACGTAAGTATATTTGAGAATATACATACATACATGTACATATACATATTTAGACTTATGTGTAAAAAATGTGTTATTATTGTAGAATTCTTTACCTTATAATGTCAATTTTTAAAAATATCCTTTGTGTTTATAACTTTTAAATTTTATTTGTTTTATTTATATTATAAATGTAGAATAAATAAACAAATAAACAATAGTAAGAAGCATTAGATAAATAATATATTAAAATTCTAAAAAATACGATTTTATTTAATTTTTTACGAAGTAAAGGAAAATATCAAATTACAATACTTTTTTTTAGCACCTACCCAACAACGCACAATGTTTTTTTCTCCTGTGAATGGCGATCTGCAGAAATTACCAGGCGAACAGAAATTTCAGTAGGCCACTATAAAAAATTAAAAATAGATATGAAATATTGTAATCACCCTGTTGTGTACGTAAATCAACAATAAGAATAGAAACGAGCAAAGAAAAACAATTGGCCGAACAAGAACAACTACAAGAGAAAGCTAACCACAGCTAACCAGTAACGCAACGGTTTGACAGTTCATAGACCAGTCGTGAAAGAGACAGCAAATATTACCAAAAAGTATTTCTGTCTCTCTCTGATTGCAACTTTGTTTTGTTTATGTTTTATTTTCGGGGTGGATTTTTATTATTGGCGAGAGTTAATAAAAAATTTAATTTTTGTATAAAACTATTAATAAATAATAAAAACAACTAATAACATTAATAATTTTTAACTTTTTCTCTCAAGAAATTAAAAAATATTGGCAACTTTCAACAAGAAAACTTTTTTATGAGCAGTACGTCTTATTTTGATCTTGTAATATTTAGCTTGTTAATAACCTTTTGCACATGAAACTATATTCATTGTGACCGAAAATCAACCACATTTCGATTAATATTTAAATATTTAAGAATCTTTAAAATTTTCATTGAAGAAATTAAAAAATATTCCAAATTTTCCCTTTTTTAACACAAAATAAATGTTTGTTTACATTTAATTTTTCTGCTTTATCCGCCAGTTTTCACTCTGTATATCTGTTGCTTCTAACACATTTGCTTTGCAATACATTGTAAGATTTTTTTTCTCCCTCTAAGTCGTCCTGCGTTTATATGTTATGAACGTTTTTCAACTGTCAAAGGTTGCACTACTTGTTATACTTTGAAGCTAACCTCACTTTTCGCCACATGGACAAACAGTATACCGACGCGCAAATAGAACGCACAAAAATCAAATGAAAAAAAATATTTAGGCAAGTGTTTACAAAAGGAAAATTGTGTTTTAAGTGAAAACATTTTGTTGAAAAGGTGTTAATCCATTAATAGTAAAAAGACGCAAACCTTTGATTTGGTCAGTTTGTTTAGAAAACTTCCAAAAATTTCAACCAAAAGAAAGCAAAGTTTTCAGCACATTAGAATGAAAGTAAAGGATTCAATAGTTATGACAGAGCCAGCTGAGAAAGAAACTAGTTGCTGGTCGTGGCGTAGACGATAAAGTGCTAGAAATCGATCGAAAATTAAACTCGATAAAGAAGAGACTCCCGGCGACACCTTTCAAACTTTAGGTGTCGGGTTCCGAAGACGAAAAGTATGAGAAGGATGAAGGTGATGGTTTTAACAAAGCGGCCATACGACGTATGTTGTTATCGACGCCTTTAGAAGAAATTGAGGAGGTGGCAATAAAAACAAGACGTTGAGCGGCGAGGCTGAATTGGTAAAGACTGACTTGGCTAACGATGCTACAGATCAACAGAGAGCCCTCTAAAAGTCTTGGAAGTGACTAAGGAGTTCTCCGAAAGGCCTTTCAGTTATCCTAAAATATCTAAAAAGGTAGTATATCAAAAACAAATATTGCTTGAAATAACTTTTCAATTCTCACCTATTTTAGTCTTCTCCAACAACAAAAATTACATCATCTGCTTTGCAAGCCGCCAGATTCGCTTCAAAATAACCGAAAGCCTTTAAACCTAAGAATAATCCGCTCTCGAAATCTACTCTAAAGTTCCCTCCTTAACAGTGGCAGATGCTGAGGATACAAATGGCGTGGCAGTATCTTCAGTAAAGTCAAACGTTCAGTCTTTACAAACACCAGCTAAGAAACTTGCATCTACTTTTACAAGAAACCCCTTGAATATGGTTAGAGGCGGCCGGCCGATAAAAGGTTAAGAGAGCGGAATGAAATCATACATTTGCTGGAGGGTGATTTGACCAATTCAGCATTTGTGTTTTACCCCGCAGCTAGAGACAGTGAGAAGTGCATCGCCATCGTCGAGACCTTCGGTTACAGCTGCGACATAGTTGCCGCACCTAATCCTACCAGCCAATAGGCAAACGTGTTTCAAAACCCAAAGGTCCTAAAAGTGCTAGTTCTCCGCCCCGAGGGCGGACTCCAAGCAAGGTTTTAAAAGTGAATAATGCCGCTTTACTCAGCAGTACGGGTGCAGCTGCTTGCTACTTGGGGCACCGCCAAGTCACATGCACGATAATAATCTCCATGCCAACACTACACTCATTCCGTCAAGAATTCGAAAAAGTAAGTTTAAAACGTTGAAATTACTTGTATATTACTTTGGTTGTATTTTTATTTCACACATATTTTTTCGTTCGTAGATCTCCTGAGGCTAAATCTGATGGTGCTGCAGCTATTCAAAAAATGTCGATGAATCATGATATAAAAGATCTTTGCACTATAACCTGTTTAAAAGCCTAGGGCCAAGTACCTCAGTTTCATTGCTCCAAACGTTTGTGTCTCCACCGCCATTAATGTGTGGTACCAAAATCACTACAAAAGTCTGCATCAGTTTCTGACATGTAATCAATATCATCATCAATCTTAAAAAAATCCACATTACATGTAGGCGACAACAGGAGTCCAGAAAATAAATTCCCTCAAACCATTGTGATATTGACAGGAAAGAACTATGTAATGGTGGCTAAACCTCTAGCACTGTCCAACGGGTGAGTTTTGTAAAGTATTGAGCAAAATCTTTAATCACAAATCCTCCCAATATTAGGAAACCCAAAGGTCCTGAAGGTGCTAGTCAGCCGCCCCGAGGATGGACTCCAAGCAAGGCTTTAAAAGTCAATAATGCCGCTTTACTTAGCATTACGGGTGCGGCTGCTTGCTGCTTGGGACACCGCCAAGTGGTCGTAAGCACGATAATAATCTCCATGTCCACACTACTCATTCCGCCAAGAAAAAGTAAGTTTAAAACGTTGAAATTACTTGTATATTACTTTGGTTGTATTTTTGTTTGACAGATATTTTTTCATTCGTAGATCTTTCGAGGCTAAATCGGATGGTGCTGAAGCTATTCAAAAAATTGCGATGAATTATGATACAAAGGATCCTTGCACTATAAGCTGTTTAAAAGCCCAGGGCCAAGTATGCCAGTTACAGTGCTCCAAATGTTTATGTCTTCACCACCATCAAAGTATATTTGAGAATATACATGTACATACATATATTTAGACTTATGTGTAAAAAATGTGTTATTATTGTAGAATTCTTTACCTTATAATGTCAATTTTTAAAATTATCCTTTTGTATTTATTACTTTTAAATTTTATTTGCTTTATATTGCATTATAAATGTAGAATAAAGTAAACATATAGTATTATAACAATAGTAAGAAGCATTAGATAAATAAAATATAAAAAATTCTAAAAAATACGATTTTATTTAATTTTTTTTTACTAAATAAGAGAAAAGTCTTTTTAGTACCTACCCAACAACGCACAATGTTTTTTTTTCTCCTGTGGCTCGCGATTCAGTTTTCTCAAATCTGGAAAAATACCAGGCGAACAGAAATTTCAGCAGGTCGCTATAAAAAAAATAAAATTTAATTAATATTGGACTCACCCTGTTATAATATGGTTTTTGAGCATTTAGGTCTACTTTTAGGATGAACAATATATCCAACATACACACGCACTCTTCAGTGACCGGCCATTCAGTTTAATTTTACGATATACCCTAAAGTATACTTGAAAAATTTATAACTGAGAAATATTAGGCACAACTGGGTGATCCTGTTATTCACTGTTTTTGAAAATGAAGGCATATTTTAAGGATGCATAGTATAACCGACATACACACGCACTCCTTATTAATCGAGTAGTCCGTTTAATATTCAGATACTCCCTGACGTATGCTTTAAAAAATTGCAAATTACAGCAGAATGAAGGCATGACGCACCCTGTTTTGAATTTTTATAATTTTTTTCTGACCCTACGTGTATTTCTGTTCGCCTGGTATTTTGTTGACAACCAGAAACTCGAAATTTTTATTGAAAAACCAACACGCAGACACACATACAAAACGATTATGACGCAAGCACGAGCATGCGAAAATCATGAAATTGCATTAGAAAACTCCAATAAAACTTTAGAATTTTAATTGCATTGTTTAGAACAAATAAAAAAATGTTATTTTTATTTAATAAATATACAATTAATTAACAATAGCTGGGAGCTGGCTAGCCGGTTAGTACAGCTGGGTAGCTGGTTAGTAATAGCTGCGTATCTGGATAGCTTACTAGTATAGCTGGCTTGTTGGGAAGCTAGCTACATTGGTTGCAGGCTTCCTGGCTAGCTGTGAAGCAGGTATTTAAAGCTGGGTAGCTGGTTAGTATAGCTGGCTTGCTGAGAAGCTGGCTACATTGGTATCTGGGAAGCTCGGTAGCTGGCAAGCAGGGAGCGGGCTAGTATAACTGGGAAGCTGGCTAGTATGACTTCACTGCGACCAGGAAACAGCAGCAGTTTACGTAAATCCACGACGCAAAGCGCCTGCAAAACCAGACCAACGGCAGACATTGGAGTTTTTTCAAAGTGATGTGTCCTTAGCAGCCAGATTTCAGATTTCATAATTTACAAACAGCAGCAGCATGAGGACGTTCCTTTTTTAACAAAATAAATAAATTCAACATCGTTTTAATACTATTTCGTTGATTTTGGTTACTTACATGAATTTTTAAATACTTTAACATACACAACAACAAATCGCAGGCATATGAAACATTGGCAAATAACTTTTTCCGTTGTTCCACCGCTTAGAAATTGTTTGTGCCGGATATGAGCCATCTACTGAATTATTTGACTGTTTCAGATTTTTGCGTATACTCTCGTTAATCTATTTCAAATCATTGACGTGCCTGGAAAAAATACAATAAAATACAAAATTAGAACCAGGACAGATGGAAATGGTAAGGAATTATATTATAGGCAAATAGTTAAGATCGCTCCTTTAAGAAATATGATTTGTGAACTAAGATTTTGCTCAATACTTTACAAAACTCACCCGTTGGACAGTGCTAGAGGTTTAGGCAAAATTATGTATTTCTTTCCTGTCACCACCGCAATGGTTTGAAGGAATTTATTTTCTGGCCACCTGTTGTCGCCCACATGTAATGTGGATTTTGTTGAGATTGATGACGATGTTGATAGCATGTTAGAAACTGATGCAGAGTTTTGTAGCGATTTTGGTACACAATCCTTAAAACTAAATTTAAGAGAAAAAAGCTTTTAATGTAAAAATTGTATTCTTTTCGAAATTTTCTTCTAAATACCTCACGTTAAACTGCTTCCCTCGACTATTGCTTACAGTGCGATATTCTAAGCTGTACTGATTGAGTCCTACACACCCATGGTGGTGAAGACATAAACATTTGGAGCACTGTAACTGACGTACTTGGCCATGGGCTTTTAAACAGGTTATATATAGTGCATGGATCTTTTGTATCATGATTCATCGGAATTTTTTGAATAGCTGCAGCACAATCAGGTTTAGTCCCAGAAGATCTACGAAAGAAAAAATATGTGTCAAACAAAAATGACAACAACTACGATTTTAAAACTTAAAATTCTAAATGGACTACTAATTAACCTTCATTTCTATACAACTAAAGTAATATACAAGTAATTTCAACGTTTCAAACTTACTTTTTCGTTTTCGAATTCTTGACGGAATGAGTAGTGTTGGCATGGAGATTATTATCGTTCTTGCGACTACTTGGCGATGTACCAAGCAGCTGCTAAGTAAAACGGCATTGTTCACTTTTAAAGCCTTGTTCGGAGTCCACCTTTTAGGACCTTTGGGTTTTGAAACACGTTTGCCAATATTGGTAGGGTTAGGTGTGGCAGCTAATGTCGCAGCTGTAACCGAAGTTCACGACAAAGGCGTTGCACTTCTTAATGTCTCTAGCTGCGGACCCACCGTCAACGGCTCACGGGTAAAACAAAAATGCTCAATGGTCAAATCGCCCTCCAGCATAGATATGATTTCATTCCGCGCTCCTTACTTTTGATCGGCTGGCGATAGAAAATAGATATCAGCCTTGTCTTTACTCTGTTCCAAATTCACGCCTCCAACCATATTCAAAGGGTTTCTTGTAAGTCATTCTTTGGAGATATAGGTTTCTTACCTGGTGTTTGTAAGTATTGCATATTTGACTTTACTGAAGACACTGCCATGCTATTAGTATCCTCACCATCTGCCACTATATGTGGTTTAGGAGATTTCAGAGCAGGTTTTGAAAGCGGATTTCTTTTTCCAAAGGAGGCGTTCTAGGTTTAAAGGCTTTCGGTTATTTTGAAGCGAATCTGGCGGCTTGTAAAGCAGATGATGTAATTCTTGTTGTTGGAGAATACTGAAATAGGTGAGAATTTTTGGAAAAGTTATTTCAAGAAATATTTGTTTTTGAAATACTACCTTTTTGGATATTTTAGAACTAAGAGGACTTTCGGAGAACTCCTTAATCTCTTCAATAGCTTCGTCTTCTACAGCCACATGTTGATCTGTGGCATCGTTAGCCACGTCAGCCTTTACCAATTCTGCCTCGCCGCTCAACTTATCAAACGAGCACTCTTCGGAACCGGTGCGGCACACCTCATAACGGTTTCTTTTTATTGCTTCCTTCTCAATTTCTTCTAAAGACGTCGATAACAACTTACGTCGTATGGCCGCTTTGCTAAAACCATCACCTTCATCCTTTTTGTCTTCAGAACCCGACACCATCAGGGGAGGCTCTTCTTTATCGAGTTTAATTTTCGATCGATTTCGAGCACTTTATCGTCTACACCACGACCAGCAACTACAGTTTCTTCCTCAGCTGGCTCTGTCATAACTATTGCATCATCTACTTCCATTATAAAATGCTGAAAACTTTCTTTTCGTTTGGTCGATATTTTTGCAAGTTTTCTAAACAAACTGACCAAATCAAAGGTCATCGTCTCTTTACTTTTAATGGATTGACACATTTTGAACAAAATGTTTTCACTTAAGACAGTCTTTTCCTTTTATAAACACTTGTTAATGATGCCTTTGTGTCACAATACTCTTTTTTCCTTTGATTTTTGTGCGATTAATACACGCGTCGGTATGCTGTTTGTCCATGTGGCAAAAAGTGAGGTTAGCTTTCTTTTGTAGTTGTTCTTGTTCGGCCAATTGTTGTTTTCTGATCGTTTCTATTCTTATTGTTGATTTAACAGGGTGATTCCAATATTTCGTTAATTTTATTTTTTACAGTGGCCTCCTGAAATTTCTGTTCGCCTGGTAATTTGTGCAGATTTGAAACTGAATTGATTTTCATCGCGAGCCACAGGAAAAAAAACATTGTGCGTTGGTGGTAGGGGTAGTAAGAATGTAGTGTAATTTGATATTTTCCCCCTTTATTTTGTAAATTAAATAAAACCGTATTTTTTGAATTTTTTATGTTTTATTTCTTTACTTCTGTTATGTAGAGAAAGCTTCCTAGCTACCTAGATATCCAGCTAACAATGCAGCCAGTTTCCCAGCAAGCCAGCTACACAGCTAGCCAGCTTTCTAGCTATCGACCTTTGCCAATTTCTTAGCTATCCAGCTAGCCAGCAATCAATATTGCCAGCTGGCCAGCTCAACTCAGGTTTACAGCTAGCTATCCGCCTAACCAGATACACAGGTAGGCTGGTCCCAATGTAGCCTGTATTCGAGAAATCCAGCTACGTAGCTACCCAGCTAGGAAGTTGCGTAACTGGCTTGCATGACAGCTGCCTACATATGTAGGTAGCTGGATACCTCGGGTTGGTAGCTGGGGAGCTGGCTAGGTGGGTAACTGGTTAGTATTACTGGGTAGTTGCGTATATTGCTTCCTGGGAAGCTGGCTACGGTGGTTTTTGTAGCTGGCAAGCTGTGTAGATGGTTAATACAGCTGGGTAGCTGCGTAGCTGGCTTACGGGGCAGCTAGCTATATTGGTAGGTGGTTACTTGGATAGCTGGAAAGCTGGCTAGTTGGGTAGCTGGGTAGTATTACTGGGTAGTTGCATAGCTGGCTTCCAGGGAATCTTGCTACACTGGTAGCTGGCTAGCTGGAAAGATGGGTAGTTAGTTCGTATAGCTGGGAGCTGGCTAGCTGCCTAGCTGGGCTTGCTGTAATAGTAGCAGTTTTTGTACTATAGCAGTAGTAGCTGTAGTAATAGTAACAGTAGTTGTTGTAGCGGCAGTATTCGTGTAGTTCTAGCAGTAGTAGCTGTAGTGGTAGCGGTTTTATTAGTAGTAGTCGTATAATACAAGCAATAGTAGCAGCAGTAGTAATAGAAGTAGTTTATTTATTTATTTGCTTACAAGAAGTAGTAGGAGCAGTATTAGCAGTAGTAGCAGCAACAGCATTAGCAGTAGTAGCTATATTAGTAGGAGTAGTAGCAGCAATAGCATTAACAGTAGTAGCTATATTAGTAGGAGTAGTAGTCCTATAGTACTAGCAGTAGTCGTATAATACTAGCAGTAATTGTAGCAGCAGTAGTAGCTGTAGTAGTGTAGTAGTAATAGTAGTAGACAGTAGTGGTGGTAGTAGAAATAGTAGTAGTAATGATAGTATTAGTAGTACAGTAGCAGTGATATTAGAAGCAGTAGCAACAGAAGTCGTATAGTAGCTGTAGTAGTAGCAGCAGTAGTTGCGGTATATCAGAGTAGTAGTAGCATTAGTCGTATAGTACCAACCGTACTATGTAGTTGATTTTCTACATTCGACAGATTTTGTATAAACATTTTTTCTTTAAAGCATTTTAAAAATGATTGACTTTCTACATTCGACAGATTTTGTATAAACATTTTTTCTTTAAAGCATTTTCAAAATGTGTTTAAAATATTTTAGCTGTTTAGTTTATAAAATAAATTGAGGATTATTTAAAAAGATTATTTAATTGTGCACAAGTACAAGCAATAAATATGTGTCCATTAATGCGTATAGATATTTCAGATATCCGCACATGCATACTCCTAGCATGTGTGTGAATGTGTTTGATTATGTCCTCCTTTATACGTCCACTCAGATCATTTCGTGTGTTTACTTCTTCAAACTGAGTGTGAAAAGGATTTTGTAATTGTATCCGTTTCAAGTACGATGTACTCTTCCATGCAACATATTTGAACCGTAAGATGTACTAGCTTAACTGAAATGCTGGACTAACAGAGCGTTATAGGAAATAAAATACACTGAAAAAAATTTATAGATACTATTAGACAACAAATCACAGAGAACTGCAATGTTTTGTTTAATTTTTACTTTCATTTATAAGAATTTCATTGCAATAAAACAAAATAAATATGTTTTTTTTATGAAATATTTACTTTCAGTGTTCTTCGTTAGGTAGCCGCCATAGTTGTTCAAGTGTCCTTTGAAGCAAATTATTTAGGATATGCGTGTGCATGTATATGTGTTTTGTGTACATCTAATGTACTATTTCGTCAGCAATGCAAACACTGAAAACTATACTTAGGTCAGCTGTAAGTGTTGCTTCAATGGGGTATTGTTATTGTAGAACCACGGCTCACCACAGTAGACATCTAATCGTACACGTAATTGTGTGTAGGTCTTCGCAATTGATTAAACCCAAGTGTCCTTTGGTTCCTGAACTGCTATGCAGAGGATTGTCAATAAGAAAATAAGGTTTTCAATACTTTATAAATAATTTAAAATGGAAAATAAAATTGAAATATACATATGTACATACATATACATATGTATGTATATGAAAAGTAGTCTTTTTCCTTTAAATAAAAATTATTTTAAATTGCGATGTATAAAATGTGTTAAATATTTCCATTTTAAATTGTTTACGACCAAAAATTCAGAGAATTTTATAAAATATAATCTAAAATCCTCTAAAATTAGGCCACAACTTTAATTTGCAAAAAAAAAAAAAAAAACATTTTCTACATTTTTGTTACCAAATAGCCATAGTAACGTAATAACCGTTAATTGCCAGTTTCGCAATTGTAAATTATATATTTAACGGTAATAAATATTGTGTGTTTAATAAGCTGGAAACTATGCGAGAGTATTTATTTCCTAACAACGAAAATAACGGTGCTATGCAGATGCGTGACTAGGGTAGTAAATTATGTCTACCTAATGAGCTAAGGTGGCCATTCTATGATATTGGTGGTAAAATGAAAAAAAAGGAAAAAAAAGTTCAATTATTTTGTTTCCGAAAATAAATTTTCGATAATAATGATAAAAATAATCGACTGGAAATAATACAATAGAAAATCATTAATTATACTCCTGTTTTCTTGTTATTTATACTTGACAGGCGTTTTGGTATTGTGTTGTTGCTTGAGGCTGTTAAATTTTGAATAAGAAGTATTTGGTAATAAAAATTTTGAAAAGAAAGAAGAAATAATTAACGTTCATAAATCTATTTTCAAATGAATTCAAATTTTCTTACTTGTCTTCAGTACAGTAGTCGTCTTAGTCTACTACCATAGTCGCTAGTAGCTAATATCTTGGCTTATTAGGAGCGAGTCCATGGTTCCAACCTAGGGTTGCCAGATTCCGATTCGCAAAATGCTGGACATTGGGTTTTAAAAAGCTGGACAAAGCAAAAAAAAGCTGGACATAAAAACATACTGAGAAAATATTAATTTTGGTTTTGTGTTAATAATTTTTATTAAAATATCCATTGTATGTATGTAAAGACATCAGCTGTTCAAGTGTTGAGCCATTTTGTCAGTGATGATAGAAGAAGGAAATCATAACTTAGTTGTATAACAAATATTCAATCAGTGTTGGCTAACATGATTTGACAAGGATAACATCAAAATTATTGCCCATGTTATTGCAGTATACTAAAAAAATTTCTATTTAGCTGGACAAATTAAATTTTAGCTTGAAAGCATCAAAAAAGCTGGACAATCCAGCCAAGTCCAGCCAGGCTGGCAACCCTATTCCAACCCCAGCTCAGATATCTCAAACAAATCGATATATGAAAAATATATTTCATCAGAAACTTCCTCTCAGCAGGAAACATACATAACATAATTGGCCATTACAACCCTTCAGTCAGAATTACGGCCTAGCTTCTCAACACCACTCATGTTGTGTGTGTTAATTTTATACATGAGTGGCGGGACCAACAGTTTAAAGTCGACTCCGAGCGACAGATTTTTTGAGAAGCTTTTCATGGCAATTTTTACTCTCAGAGTTTTTGCCAGAAATCTGCTGAGAGGAAGTCGCCGAAGAAATATTTTCATATTTTTCGTTTTGATGTCTGACCTGGGATTCGAACTGAGCGCAAATAAATTGCCATGACAAGGTTCTCAAAAGTCTGTCGTTAGAACTCGAATGTTTCTTATTAATGAATCCACGTACTCCCCAGCCGGTTGTAGTCGGTGTGCCACAGGGTATTATCATAGGATCCGTTCTGTATTTAATTTTCACTTCAAATAGACCAATAAAGGCACACATTGACACTGCTATCTTTGCTGATGGCACTGTCGTTTCTGGCATACATGAAATCAGCCATAAAGTGTATCGTTGCAGTTGGAATAATGGGATATAAAAGTGATTCAACAAGAATATATTCACCTAAGTTTTAAGTTAAGGAAGAAACCTTACCCTTCAATTCGAATATATAACCCTGATCGCATATAAAATATCTTGGCATACCTACTTGGAAGGCGTTTGACTTGGTAATTCTAGAAAAAACTCTTCTTTTCGTTATCACAACAGCCTAAAAAAGAATTTTTGTGTCATAAAAACTTTGTACTGTTTATCACACAATAAAAGTGAGGACATTTCTAATATGTTTTGGAAAACAAAAACAGAGAAAAGGAAATGAAAGATAACATAAGCGAATACAAAAACAAAATGAAACTTTTCCTTTAAATTTTCTTATTTAGTGTGTGTTAATGTGTTTAAGATATGTTAGGTGTTTTGATGTCTATTCCCATGAGTATTTTTATTTCTTCTTTTATAGCTTTCAAAGCAGCAACAGGTTAAATGGTTAAATAAATACTTATTTATTGGCAAAAACAATACAATAAAATGTGCTGAAACAGATGTTGCTCAAAAGCAAAAGTATTTACGGGTAGTGTTTATAATTCTTTCTTTTTATAACAAGTGCTATAGCTTGGGTGCAAACACCTATGCCACTGTCAAGTGATGGACACAGTACACTGGCAGTCAGGTCTTCTGATCAATAGCTCTTCACTTTTTCTATTGAAATTCGAAAGCAAATAATTTTTTTTGTATTTAAAAAATTAACACATACATTTGTATTGTACTTGCGCTTAACCGTGTATATATTACACTTTCATTTGCTCATGCAGCATCCTGTACGTATGAGTGATATTTAATTAGATTTTCATCACATACTGTTATAATAATCATACGCCTTAGTGGTTAGCCATTTGCCAAGAACATATTTATAAATACCACACGTATTCAATTAAGTACATACGTTGTAATGGATTTTTTTATGACTGAATAAATAAATAAAAAGATAATAAAAATAAGAAAAACAAAAAAAAAAACGTTTATCATATTAGAAGACTACAGTAATAGCATGAAATCTGTTGTATTTTTGTTATTCAAAAAATCTTAATAATTTTTCTACTTCTACTTTGTTGTGAATTATTGTTTTGAATATTTTAAAACTTCTTGAAAATGTAATTTTGCATACAAAACAAAGGCACTGTTTTCAAAATAAAAAGTTTTTCCTTGTAATTGTTATTCGTTCGGATTTTAAGATTTAATTCTGTTTTATTGTAAGATTTTCTTTATTTTATTTTAAAAAAAAATTTGTTTTAGGGCTTGTATAGTAATTTGCTTGTTAAAAATGATTACAAATGGTCTTCCGTTTAAAATTTTTAAGCGGCATTTAGCATTAACCACTCCCCTATTGTTGTTAGGGCTGCTGCTAGCTTCTTATGATAAGCTCCACATAAAACATTTTTCTGTTAAATTATTATGTATTTCACTTAAAATCTTTGTGTTTTTTTCTCTCTGTTATCGTAGCTGAAATAATGAATTTAATTTGCATTTTATTACCATAACAATTGCAGAAAACATTTCCGTTTTGGGGGGAATTTTTTCTTTTTTTTTGAAGGGCGATAAAGAATGTATGGCCTGTGGTGTTAAGGCGTTATAATAAGTATTTGAAATAATTTTTTTTATTTTTATTATTTATTATAAGCATTCTCACAATAGTTAACTTCATTATTTGATATCACTTTCCATCGTTTAATTGTTAAGTACTAAAAAATTTTAATTTTCAATGCATTTAAAAGAATTTTGTGTTGAGTTCCGAACTGATAAGGTTAGGCTACCAGTTCGACTCATTGTGATAGCATTGTTAATAAGTGGAGGCTTAAGTACTGTATTAGGCTATCTCGAAATAATCTGAGTTTGACAAGCAGCCTTTTACAGGGCACTGTAGACTCAGAGGACACTTATTTAGACTGAAGGCTGTCTTGAGCCCAATATATAGATTCTATGGCGATGAAAATGAACCATTAGAACACATCATTGAAACTAGTAAAGCATTAATGCATCCCTGCAGGAATCACCTGGATTCATACCAGATGCTGGGTAGGGAACTGGCACTGTTAACACTGAGCAGCATTCTGAAGTTTGTCAGAGTAATGTGAAAGGCTCGTACAGTCGCAGTGCGAACACACCCCCCCATTATTAGTAAATGTTTACTAATAAATGGTTTTTAAATACATTTTCCTTTCATTATTTAATTCGCTTTTCATTCGAAAATTATTTATTATCGTGCATCACTGCTAAAAGCCTTGTCAGCCATAATCGCTTAATCACTTTAATCCTTAAATTGTTAATTAAAACGAATATATTTTCATTTTTTTTTAGATTAGTTTTTCTATTCAGAAATATAAATAAAAAAATAAATCCTAACAACTGCTGGCATGTGTTTCCATTATAAGCTACTTGTAATTGCTTGATTATTAAGCCAATAAATAAGCGACAGCACTGTTGAAATATTATAGAAAATCACATTCTTTTTTAAATAAATTCCTCTTTTTTTTCGTAAAACAAACCAAATAAATGTTAAAATACCTGTCCATATGAATATAATATTCCATACTGACATGAATAGCATCATGCCATAAGCAATTTAATCTAGCCAACCACGTATTAAAGGATTATAATTCTGGTAAAAAAAAAACAAAAATTATTAAAAAAAATAAATAAAAAATAATGTGATATGAATTTAAAGTTTAATTTAAACTGCAATAGTGAACAAAGAAACATAATATTTGTGGGGATTTAAAGTCTGAATGTTTTTTTTTGTTAATAAAAACTAAGACCCAACAGTTGGTTTTTAAACATAAACCCATGCATTTAAAATACAATTGTCCATATGTCCTTATATCTTATTGATTGCTATTTTTAGTTGTTAAGGGATTTTTATTAATTTTTTATAGCTTGTGTATGGTCACCTTGAATATTTTTAATATTGTTTGTTCATTGATTAACTTCATAAAGACTGTATTGATTTCAATTTTATTCTTATACAGATGAAGCCATTAGAGAGAAGAGGTGTCTTAGTATTGCGTTTCCCTCGAACTCTATGGGGTATCTCTAGAATGTTTCTTTTAGGCCTATTGTCCTCACAAATTTCAGAATACTGCCCAGTGTCAACAAGCTCAATTCAAATGCCCAACATACATATGTTGAAGAAAAGGTAATACAGTGACCATAATATCTCTCGTATTCTCCTTGAATTCTATCCCTAGAATATCTCCTTTAAGTCTATTATCCTCATAAATTTCAGGATACTGCTCGGCGGCAACAATCTCAATTCCCTGCCCAATATATGTATGTTGAAGAAGAGGTAGTACAGTGACCATAATATCTCTTGTACTCCCCTCGCATTATATCTCTAGAATATCTCCTTTAAGCCTATTGTCCTCATAAATTTAAGGATACTACTTGGCGTTAATATCCTGTCCAGAAATTGTTATGCACCAGAGGGTTTCCTTCTGAGCTGTAATAATGCTTCAAAGTTTCCAAAAATGTGTTTCGTTGAATCATTGTCATCGTCAGAGAATCTGCATGTTTGATTCAACATGACTTCGATCCTAGATAAGTGTACTCTCATTCTACAGCGCTCTATGGAAAAGCTGGTTACACACCTAAGTTATTTATTGGTAGTATGATGCATTACTTGAATTTCCTCTTATTTAAATTTTCTATCAAAAGTTTCGATTGCTTTAAACCCACTTGATTTTAGAAGAATCTTTGCCTCCCTTTCGTTAAGCATACCTTTTCATACATCATTCATTTTACAGAACTGTTTTGGCTCTATCGTGCTTGCCTATTGCCTAGTATTCCTATATCAAAATAGGACCCTGCAGAGGGTAACCTTATTTTTCATACATGCCCGATTCTGCTTCGGCAGACTGTCCCCTACTATTTTTGATTTTACCTCAAATAGTATTGATACCTCTTTTCTACCTCCTCTCCAAGTTGAATAGAGCTAATCTCATCATAACATAGACTTCTGCTTGGAAGATATCCACTCGTTTGCCCTTTAGCCCGAAATATTTTCTGCTCCTGTTCTAAGATCCAATTTCCCAATTGTGGACATGCAATGTGTGTACTAGGAAAGCTGTAGTAGAAAACTTTTGCTGATTGAGTTCTACTCTTTCGTAGGAGATGATGCTGCCTTACTTTTTTTTTATAAATTTCATTGTTGATGTTGGCTTATCGGAGAGGCCTTTCGTTGCAGAAATAATTCATTTGCGTTGATTTTCAGCATCGTTCCAAAACATTTCCTTGGATTATTTGAAGTGAAATTAAAATTTTTGGGATTTTTATATGCCAACCTGTCTGTTGTCATTCATAAGATATTTTTTAATCGTGTCTTTAGAGTTTCGTTTCTTAGAAAGGCATTTTTTCATCGTTTCACAAAACCTAGTTAATGCTGAACGATATATGGCTTACAGTACTCATGGGTACACGTCAGCATTTTAAAAACTATTAGAAATTAAACCAAAAATTAAAAATTTTCAAAATTAAATGCAAACAAATTAGAAGGATTTTAATTTAACCACACAAGAGAAAATCTCGTTGAAAGTCTCTAGTGGGACGACCATACAAAAATAGCTGACAACAAGCGAAAGGGAAAATAAAATTACACACACATGGTATACACATCTGTGGCTACCAGTAAACACAAATACTCCGACATATACTTCCATGAAATGAATGTGGAAGAGAGTATATAAAATGTAAAGAGCAATTTGAATCTTGCATACCTACCATACATTCTATGCATATATGTATGTTTTTGTGCAACTATGAAAACATAACCACTACAACTCCATGTTTTTGGTTCCATAAATGTGTAGTATTTCAACCACACTAATACATGCATAAATAAGGGGAATTTAAATAGTTTTGTTGAAACTAAATGAAATTAAAGCAAATGTGTTGGCAGTAATCATACAATCTACACTCTTACACATATGCATGCATACACACATACTTAGATGACCATGGATATGTATGGGTGTCTCTGGAATATTGCAGGTCGTGTAGAAAGATTATTTTTGTTTAGTTTCAGGTGACAGTACTTTCAATATCAAATCAACGTTCTGTAAAACCATGGTCAGAGATTATTTTCTAAAATGTGTAGTCACAGTGTACTTTAGTATACATAAACGTGTGTTTATGGTGGTGTGATTTTAGCATATTAAAATGAAAACTGCATGAACTGTCCTATGGAAGTATATTAAAAACATTTTTTGTGTTTTCATTGTAACTTTCCTCTCGATAAACAATTTTAATACATGGCATGGCTATGAGTTGCTTTTCACTTTCTTTCGTTGCTTTCAACATGCCACAGTAAAACAAACCACAATTTAAGGACACAACATAGAAGAGACATCGTGTATCTTAATTATTTTTGTTCCAAATACGAATATGTAATCTTTAAAATACAAATAAGAACTACTCAATTTTATCTGAACATCACAAAGCACTTTATTTGTCGTCTCTTAGGGGAATGAAATCCGTTTTAAATTACAAGAAAACAAGAATTTACTTCCGCCTACAAATATCGCGTGGAAACAAATTTTCGAAAACACAACAAACGCAACATTTATACGTAATTGTTGAGTTAGAAATTCAAAATTCTTGTTGTTGAAAGGAGCTGTTGGGGAGATAATTTTCATGTTTGCAGATTAAAAAAGGAAATTATTTTTTGTTTACATAGGTTTATAGAAGCGGATGTATAAATTTTGTTATTTGCTTTGCTTTCTTTTTAAGATTTTATAGAGAAACAATTTCTAAATATTACGCCTGTAACCCTATTAATGGCATGGAACTTTCGCTTGGCTTATTAGATCGATGCAGCAATGGTCAGGCCTATCTTAACAGATGGATGTTTAGTACAGCGAGAACCCGATATGATGTACTTGCACCCACTGTAGTACTGGTTTTAATTATATGCCTCGTTTCATACGTACATACATAATTGATTACATTACAACCCTTCTGTCAGGATTACAACCTAGATTCTCACACCATTTATGTTGTGTGTGTTAATTATATCCACGAGTGGCATGACATGTAGTTTAACGTCAATTCCGGACGACAAATTTATGAGAAACTTTTCATAGCAATTTTTGTTCGCTCTCAGAGTTTCAGAGAAATCTGCTGAGAGAAAGTCGAACCATAGCCTCACATCTAATAAGCCAGCCAGATTAGTAGAAATCTCTAGGCGATTGAGTAGTAGCAAGGATCAAATACTAGTCATACAAGCATCCTGATTAAATTGGGACTATATGGGTGAAGTGATAACATGTTACCGCCATACGACTTTTCAAGGAAATTCAAAATATAGATTCCGGATAAAGAAGTCTGGAAATGTGATGCAGCACACTTCGTTAAAGACTCTGTATAAATCTTAATTGATGATTCCAAATTAAAAGGAACTGTGGATGGTCTTAAAATCGATTGAAATACCACAGTTCACAGGGCTATCAAATCACTGTAGCAGAGGTATCGGCAAATTCCGCGGAACAGATTGGAGTAGCACAGTCCATAACTGGCAGCCTTACGGAACTGTAGTGTCTGTCAGGCAGAGGTATCGGTAATACAGGATGCGGCGAGAATTATTGAAACTTAAGAAGGATGTAAATATCCGCAGACGGGAAATTACAACTGATATCCAGGCGGTTATCAAAGCACTAAATTTCAATGTGATGAACACCAAGATGGGGTATACCAGATATCTCAACGTAGTAGAAGAAGGATATGATCTTCATATTATTTAGGTAACACAACACAGTGATATTCTAGGTAACGGAAGACATAATAAATCATCCAGGTGCTGCGCATATATCCAACTCTTCAATCAATTGTCTACTTTGGGAATTCCTATAAAGATTGATATTGCATTGAATGATTCTTTCAGCGACATATTGGTGACTTCATATAGGCGCAGAAAGGCGCCAAAATCTTCGAAAATATAGATGGAAGGCTCATTTATCCAATGTAGCATGCTCGGTATGGTTGTTGAAGTCCTTACTGGATGTTGTATACCTTATGGGCAATCCTGCAAGGTGAATTGGTCTTAAACACTTGGCAAATAATTTCTGCAGAAGCTATAGATACGAGGAAAAGCAGCAGACACCTATTGGGTATATGTATATTCACAACTATGCTGAATAAGCAAAAAGCATCTAGGTGTCTACCGCACAGACGATCTAAAAGAAACGGTCAGGCAGGGAAGCTCCGAACGCTTTCGGCAATTTAGAAAATATATTTTCAAATAATAACCAACAAACACTGTTTCAATATAAGACTTTAATATTTTCTCAACCAATCGCTTGAAAAGAAGCTTTCGTTCGAAACAAACCCTGCTTCACATATTTTCCCTTGGCTCTTAAGTATTTATTTGTTTGCCTTTTAAGGGTTAAATTTCTATTTATTTTCCTCAAATCACGGTCTGCCTTTGCTGCTGTTGTTTATTTGCGCTTATATTTCGTTTAATATTGTTGAATATATTTTCACTTTTTTTCTGTTTGTTTGTTTATTTTTGTCTATCTTTTGTACAACAACAACGACGACAACAAAAACAATTTTTGTTCATTTCTAGAAAGGTATTATGGTAGAAATTTTATTTTTATTTTGTATTGTTTTTTTTTTAACGTAAATTTCTTTTAAATGGCTGTTAATCTCTCTCTCTCTCTCTTACCAGCCACCAGAAGCAATATTAATGCACAGACAACTGTATACAGAGATTCGCTACTGTTCTATTTCCGTTGTTATAACGGGTGTTTGTTTACAGTTTTTACTTTGAATGCTTTAGCTTTCAGTAGTATTTAATGAAAATTGATGAAAGTTTTTGAGAAAATTTCTAATGGGAAATGGTGTAATTTTGGTTTTTTTAACTTTTATAAAAGAATGCTCCTCTTCATGGTATTTGCTGCATTGTTGACTCGTCGTTATAAGCTATATCCGTGGGTTTTTTTTTGTGAAAATTTTAGTCATGTGGCTTTCCCTATTTCGTTTTTCCTTTTTCCCCCAGTATTTTATTTCATTTGTTTTGTTTCATATTTTGTTGTTTTTAATTGTCTTTTAAATGTTGGTTTAGACTTTTGTATTTTGGTGGGGGATTTTAAAAGAGATTTTCTGGTTTATTTTTCGCTGTTTATCTTGTTGTTATTGTAACGCGGACTATTACTGTACTGTAAGTACTCTTGCTGTAGGTGGTTTGAAAAAATTTAAATCGTAATAAAAACAAATACGTTTTGTTATCAAAGTGTCGAAAATAATTTGGCAACAAAATAATTTCTATAAATATTAGGGTTAAAGAGGAATAGGCTCTTAACAATTAAAAAATAGAATGTAATGGTAGACATTACCTTAATTAAAATTAATTGAAATGTCTTTGGGGTTAAAGACCCCATGATTACATAGCATAATTTCCCTTCTACCAAACACTTTGTGCAACTTGTCAACTTGATGAAGTATCCACATTTCATTTTGTTTTCTGGCAAATGACATTTTGCAAGTAAACATTTCTTCAAATTAGAAACTCAAGTCAAGATTTAGTGTTTTACTTAGCAATTTGCAGTTTTTCTTTACGTTGATTTGAAGAAAAACAAAAACACTTGATTAATTTCTAATCAAGATAAAGAAAAAAATAAGACTCTAACAAATGTACGAATAACTCTTGATAAAAACTATTTTAAAAGTTTGATAAATAGTTGCTAAAAGTTGTAAAATTTCATAAATTAATCACAGTAAACCAAACGAATAAAAACGAGGAAGAAATGCCAAGAAAACAATACAATAATTTACTACGGTTTGAACGATTTTTGTAGACATTATTGAGTAAATTGGCTTAACAAGATTTAAAAGAGGAGCTCAAACTAAAAAGTGATGAAGAATTATGACAAAAAAAAAAAAAAAAAGAAAACAAAATTAACTATAAATTATGTAGTTTTGGGTCTTTCATTAAGAGCATCCACCTTTAAATTTCAATACAACAAAGCAAGCATTTCCAAGTGAGATGAGCATGCCCTAAAAATTCATTGTGTGGAATCTACAATGCGGCATAAGCTGTGTAGCACGCAGTGCCGTCCTCTAAGAACCAAATGCAGGGCAGAAAAAGTTGGAAATTATCGGCCTACAGTGCTCACAGTTTGGTGTGGATTTTGGATTGTCATTATTATCGGTTTATATATTTTTGAGAACGACTTTAGTCATACTGTTACTATGGAGAGCGGGTATGTAACTACAAGGCAACACCACTAATTGGTTCCAACTTGGTGGGGCCCGGGGCTATCCTTGCAGGTGCATGCCAAGCAGCTCACAGCCTCCGTATCTTAGATCAGGCGCTCCCCGGGTACTGGTACTCAGCATCCGCTGGGTACTTGCTAATATGAGAAGGCAAGATTGGCGACTCGGCACGGCCTTGACTATGTATGGAAAATTGATTTTGAAGATGACGCAAGTGGGCTGACGTTTGTTGCATTCTGTTACCTGAGAATAACGGATGAAAACCGGTCGACATGGCTTTCAGGCTAATGTTGCAGACGCCTCCGTTCCGTTAAATCCGTGGCTGGGCTTCAAGTACGTTCGATTATCGTCGCCATTTAGTTGGTGATGCAGGTTTAGTTGAGATGACTCCTAATTAGTGTCCGACCTGGCTCTGAACGCAAACTCCCGTGAAGAGTTGCGTCAACCCTCGCGAGGACTTCACTGGTTACCATAGGCACCCTCGTTGTCTTTAAGGGACAACTGCATTGCCTATATGAAATGGATAAAAGAATACTAGAATTAGAAGAGATGATTCAGGCCGAGGTTGCCTTTATGAGCAGCCCAAAAATCAGGCGATCACCGGTGAAAAGATCCCAAACAACTTCGAACTCTCAGGGCACATCTGCGAAGAGCACTGGGATTGCGAAGGGTGGCACGACACCCAAACCTGCGCGGGAAGATGCGCAATCGCATGCACTGCAACCAGTACATGTAGGAACAGGGGAACCGCTTTTGGGGCACAGTTCCCCTAGACAGGAGTTTATATTCAAGATGAGAAACTCAGAGGAGGAAACCCTTACTAAGTGCCAAAGTGTTATCCGCAGGATTAGGGTGGCAATGACGATGGCAAGGAACATCAGCATGGAAGTTCAGAGCGGAGTATCGGAATTAGAGGAGCTCATTGAAGTAATGAGGACCTATAGAGAAAACTGGAAGACCGCAGAAAAGGAAAAGGAAGCGAGTAAGGCCCTTGAGGGCGCCAGGAAAAGCGGGAACGACTGTGATGTCTCCACACCTGTAAGTTCCCTCAACAAGAGAAGCGCCTCAAGCCGGGCGGATTTCCGAAAAGAGGCCGAGAGCAAAACCGACAGACACGGCACAGCTCAAGTAACATTAGTGGATGAAGAATGGAAAACAGTAAAGAGCAAGAAATCGACAAAGAAAGAGATAAAGGAGCGACGAAAAACTGTGAAAGTACGTCAAGAAGCTGTAATCATTCAGTGACCTTGTCGGGATGCACTAGACACTCTTAAATTACATGTGGATTAGTATGGTCTTAAATTCGATAAAAATTTTATTATTTGCACGTGGTATTTAATGTTGTATCTCTTTATGGTGGCTTGGCAAAACAGACTGTTTAAATTACAATGTGTTTGATAGATTTAGCTGGATCAAAATGGCAGTTATCAAATATCAACGTTCAGGAGTTCCTATTAAAATACCATATATATATATCGGTTGGAGCATTTTCCCTACCAAATTTTGTTCTAAATTTCCCATCGATATTTGCAAAATATGTTTTAATAATGAAAAATACCGTGAAATAAAAAGGTATTAAAAACTACTTTTTTTATAATGAAATCTGCATGACTTGTTATTTAAAATGAAATTTTTATTCGAATTATTTACAAAATTTTTTAAAAACTATTTTTATTTGTATAAATACATGCCATTTGTACCATTTACCATGCATTACATTACAAATTCATGTACAATTATTTAATATTACTGTGTACAAGTATAAAATTTTATTTAATGTGTATTCAAAAGAGAATATTTTTTCAAAAATTACTGTGGTTTTGCATGTTCTTGTTAAATACAATACAAGAGTACATCAGAGTACATATTGAGCATAACAATGCTAATAGGAATGAATGTAGTTTGGATTTGTGATTGAGTATGTGTGAAAGTGCGTAAATGTTGTTGAACAAATGTGTTAATCCTTGACGGGTTTAATATGCTAAGCTCTCATAGTAAATACAAACAATTACCGAGAGTCAGCATGTGTTTATTTATTCACCGTGTGTCTATTATTATGATGAATAAAAATCATAAGCAATTTTAATTCATTTTTTTATTATTTAATTAAAAAAAAGGAATTTATTAATTTAAAAAATGCTATGTAATTAAGTAAAAAAATAATTGTATGAATATGTATTAAAAGAAATATTTCTGCAAGTTATAAGCATACAAAATTTTGATTAAATTATTGCGTTCTTTTTAATTTATTTATCCTTTTTTTTCAAACACAAGGCCTTTGAAAATCACTGCATTATCTAAAAGTAAAACCAGCTTATGAAATTATGCAGAATCCAACCCACATTGGCATTTGCAGCATATGCTAAATACGAAGTTAGTTAGAATGACAGTTGAAATTATAAAAAAAAAGTTTTCCTATTTATAATTTTTCTCAAAAGAAAACATAATACACCCTGTCAGCTATTATGCCGCAGATAACAATGAAATTATTGAAATAAAAATAAATTTCTCTATGCAAACAAGGAGCAGAAAAAAAAAGAAAATAACAATTACTACGAACAATACTCTGCAGTAGACTGCTGATAAGTACATCATGTGCACTCGTCAAATCTAAGCTAGAGAGCATGCTAAACACAAAATACAAAAAAAAGAGACAAAATTGAAAAATTTTTTATGAAATAATGGCTGCCATCTATGACTGACATGTGAGTATGATGGTTATGATGCCGATAAAACCATAAGCTTAAGCTGATGACATGCATTTGCAAGAACTTTATTTTCATTGAATAGAAAATTTAAAAAAAAAATGGAAATAATCGAATGGGCTCTCTCTGCTCTCTCCGGGCATTAGAGGAATTATGTTTATAAAAATTAATGGATTTGGAAAAAAGTTCACTCATGAAGAACGTATTAAAGGTCACAATGATTTATGACTAAAGTAATGCAAATTTAAAACTACAAAAATTATATGCTAGAAAATGGTCAAATTTGTAGTGGAGCAGTATGTATTCATGAAATAACAACATGACTCGGGCCCATAAATCCAACTAAATTTGAAAGATAGAATGCGTTCTGTAGGCTATAAGGGGCGCTGTTGTTTATGGCTTCAGAAAACCCCACAACAAATAGTGTAACGTGATCAAATCGTACGATTTGGGTGGCCATTATATAACATCTACTTGTGAAATGAATACATATGTCTTCAAATTGTTCGTGCACGATATTCAATGTGGCATGAGCTGTGTGATACGTAGATCTGTCCAGTTGAAATCATATTTCGTTGGTGTCCAGATCATCTGGATTAGGCCAAAAAGAAGTTGATAATCATTGACTTATAGAATTCGCAGTTGATAGTAATGAATTTGTCAAAGTTGTTCTGGAGGAAATATGGAAATAAAGACACCAAACATGAGACTTTTGACAAGTTTTCTATACAAAAAGCAATTAGTTGACATATTATCTATAAAAAATGCAAAACACCGGCAAGGTTTCTATAGAAAATGTAAGTAATTCACAAATTGTCTATAGAAAATGCAAGTAATCGATATATTTTCTTTAAAAAAATGCATGTAATCGACAAATGCAAGTTATTGAAAAATTTTCTATAGAAAGTGCAAGTCATTGATACATTTCTATAGAAAATGTAAGTAATTGATAAATTTTCTTTAGAAAATGCAAGTAATCGATATATTTTCTTTAGAAAATGCAAATAATCGAACAATTTTCTGTTGAAAATGTAAGTCATCGATAAATTTTCCATAGTAAATACAAGGAATCGACAAATTTTCGATTAATGAAAATTCTTTTAAAAATTATTACAAATATATAATATAATATTATTACAAAAAATAGGGCAAAATTAAGGCACAAGACATAGGTAGAATGAAAACCCAGTCCATAATCCTGTATAAAAGGTTGTAATGACCAATACAGTTTGGAATGTAAATTAAATATTATTCATATAATGTTAATGTTTTGTAAAATGTGTTTGTTTTTGTTTAGTTTTAGTGTGCCTTATTAAATTTCGGATGTAGAGAAATACATATGTACGTGTGGTTAACATATTTAATTGAGATATTAAGGTTACTGGCAACAATCATTATCATAAATTATAAAATTGACCACACAAATGGCTTTGTGGCATATTATTTTTATTAAAATAAATGCCATAGAATATCATAGAAGATAAAAATAAAATTACATTAAAAGAGAAATAAAATGTGTGTCGAAATATACAAAATGAAAAAAAAATAAATTAAAAAAAAAACGTTTTTTTATGGTAAAACTGAAAGCCATTAAGACAAACAAATTATAATTTTTCAGTCTTCAAGTCTAATACGAAAATATGTATTTTATTCAACAGTACGTATGATTACTGTTGCAAAATATTCATCATACGCCATCAGATATTCTACGAATGTACGTAGTCACCTACAATCGCTTATTCTTAAAAATGAATTCAATTACAGCAAACTTTACGATCTTTCTCACTTCAATTTTCTTTAATTTTAATTTCCTTGATACACTTGCTTTGGACATGATACACAATTAATGGGAGTGCATGTCGTTTGGACATCAAAACATGGAATAGTCATGACCTAGTGGCCTAATAAACTCATCCTCTATGTGTTTGCAAAATGTATTGAATTTTTTATGTCCTTTGACACACACGTTTACATGTTTACGACTGCAAAACCGTTAACAATATGCACATGTACGCAGACAATTGAGACTGACATGTTCATGGGCATTCATTCATTCGTTCATTCATGCAGTTGTAATGTCAGGTTAGTGTTGATGCTTTTGCTACGAACAGACATACATACATGACAGACCTGTATGCAGCACGTCTAAGTATTTAATATTTAAGTAGGGGCTCATGAGAAGCAGTGGAATAAAAAAAAATTAATAAATGCTGAGAGGTGTCTTATTCTTTATTTTAATATCTTCTGAGACTAGAGGGATTCTTTTTTTTTATTATTTTTTCTTTATTACCTTCAAAGGATATTTTTTTCTACTTTCTTTATTTTTCTTCTTCTTTTATCAATATTCTAAATATTTTTTGTTTTGATTTTAGGAATTTTTATCTTAAAAATCAATCAAACTTTCTTAATTAATGTAAAAAAAATCCTTTTTCCTTTTTTCTTAACTCCTTCTTATTTGTGTCCTTTTTTTGTAAGAAAATATCTTCTATTCGTTCAACTACCGATAATTTAAATAAGAAAACTTCTTAACTTCTCTCGCATAATTTGAAATACTTTGGAAAAGTAAGTCTATTTTCTTGTTCGTTTAAAAATAAAAATTTCGTTTTTTCATAAGGAACTGATTGTCAAAACATATTGATAAGAAGAGAAAAAAAACTTGGAGAAGAATGTAAGAAATTTGAAAGAAAAATATTAAAGATTCAAGTTTATTTTGTTAACTTTTTATTTTTGTTTTTATTGTTTTTTTTTTATCGATTTGGCCACATTTTCACACACGCACTTGATAAGTTTTTAGAAAACTTTTTCTTATAACAACGAAATATTTAAGGCATGAATAACACATTGGCTTATAAAAATATATGTGAGTTTCACAAAGTCAAAATCGGAAAGTTTTTGTTGTTTCATACAATCAGAATTCATATGTGTACGTTTTTTTTGTTAATATATCACGATATTTCCAATTTATGGAAAGTAAAAGTAATTTTTCTGTTCCCTTTTTTTTGTGTTTTGGTTACAACTTTTCTTTTTTTTACAAATCGATTGCTTTCGATAACATAGCTGAAGTTATTATCAATAACTAATACCAGCAGAGTGAAAATAATTTTTATTTAAACAACAAAAACTTTTTCGGCAATCAAAACTTATTGGATATTTGCCAGGTAACCCTATAACTTGTTACAATCTGTACCTGTATATGTAGTTTTCTAAATCATAGGGTTTTTAAGCTGAAGTTGTAAAAAGTTCTTAAAAGTTTAAATTGCTTGAGTATCCAATTACGTATAACTTCGTATGTTATAGTCAAAAAGCCATAGAATAAATTGCAATGTTTTTAAAGTGATTTGAGGTAATACACCAAATACAGTAAGTGTCAAAAGAAACTGCACACTATGGATAAAATTCAAGCTTTTAACCACTTAAGAAGAGTGCCCGAAAAAATTTGACAATATTTCGAAATTTTTTGTAAATTTTTTTGTTTCAATTTTAAAAACTGACAATGAAACAATTTCAAAACAAAAATAACGGTATTTTATTAATGTAAATTTTTTTTAATGTACGGTTTCTTTTGACGCTCACTGTATATATATTTTGTACACAAGACGTATGAGTATTTTGACGAAAATTATAAATTTTGAAGTTTAAAATACTTTGGTGTAGAGTAAGCATATTGTGTGATACATCAATGAGTAAAGCAAGCACAATTTACATCTGGTCCTACATGCTGGAGTAGCTGAAGTCTAGTTAGTAGTGTGCAGAACTATTAGACGTTAGGCCTTGGATGAAGGCCCTGTCCACATATGTCGAACAAAAACGAAATTTGAAAAGAGTATTTCTTTTGGCGAATTTTGTTAAAAACTCAAGTGGCATGTGTCCTACTTACTTACTTAATCGGTCTATACGACTCCCTAGGCAGGATTACGAGCCAGTTTCTCATATCACCCATGTTGGGTGTGTTAATTTTATCCGGGCGGGACCTATAGTTTAACGTCGATTTCGGATGACAAATTTTTGAGAAACTTTTTCATGGCATTTTATTTACTCTTAGAGTTTTTCCCAGAAATCTACGGAGAAGAAGTCGCCGAAGAAATATTTTTTCATATTTCGATTTGATGGAGATGTTTGGCCTGGAGTTTGAAACGTGGCCTCACATTTAATATGCCAACACACTACCTGCTATTCTGATGGTATTTCTATGTTTATTTCCTTTCATTAGCCTTTTTCTTTTATGGCCTATTAATAGCGTTGCTGTGGCCTTAGCAGAAGTGACAGTATTTCTTTCTTCTTTACCTAGAATATTTGAAACAAATTTATTACCTTTTCCTCTACCTTATTAGGCTCTTTTTATGCCTTAAAATCCTATTTCGTTAAAGGTAATTACATTCGATTAACACTTAATTATACAATTATAGCCTGACAACAACATTACTTATTGGAGCCCTTAAATAAATTAGTTGAGGATTTACAGGAGTGGAGAAATTAAATGAATATACAGGGTGTTGAGAAGCTAGGCGGTAATCCATGACTGAAAGGTTGTAATGGCCAATTATGTAAGTATGTATGTACAGGGTGTTTCAACTTACTTTGATTTGGTTACTTTAAACGGTTTTCCTAAAATTTAATTCATTTTTCCTTTTTCATATACATTGTAGTTCCCGATAATAAATGGCTTTTGTTGCGTGTCATTTACAGCAATTTGAATAAATGGTTTTTGGATTCCTTACTGCCTAAATCATGCTTTATTTTTGTATATTCTTTAATTGGGCTCTTTTACAGAAGCGCTATGTGTTTTCAATGCTTCCTAATTATATTTACGTTTCCTTCCTTAAGTAAAACATCTGAAATTGTTTTTCTGTCCATTTGTCCTTTAATATTTCCACAAATGTTTTCCAAAAGCTTTCTTTGTCTCCATTGCTCTCCGGTTATTGCCAAGTGAATCACTCAACTGTAAAGAAAATAATTTCTCTCACTGTCCCACTCTCCGACAATAACGAAATAAGTTACACAAAACCTAACATTAGTTGCGGGAGGGTTAAGTAAAAAATTAATTCATTAATGTTTTGTTCAGTTATTGTACATTAAGTTGTGCATTGAATTGTGAACTTCATTGAAAGCAAACTGATTAAACTTTTTTGAAATATGTATTAAGGCACAAACAAACACCATAAAATGGCTATCGTTAATATTAAAAACCAAAAATTTGTGATAATCACATAATTGTGGTAATCAAATGAGGAAAAGGAAGGAAAAAGGGTAAGAACAGAAGAGCATTTTGGTGATAATATATGCAATACATCAATAGTTTCATGAATCACTTTAAATCTTAAATTTCGTTTCTATGGAATACTCCATAGCGTATGATTGATATTGATTTCCTAATAATATCACGTATACGCTAACATTACAAAATAATGTGAACATTCATAGTTTTTTTTTTGTTGTTGTTGTTGTAGTATATAACATTTAAAGTGTCATTCAGAAACTTTTATTATTTTAGCTTTATTCTATTGAAAATTTCCTTATTTTCCTTCCTCATTTCTCTTCCTATTTCAGGTTTAATGGCAGCAACTGACTTAAATTGATAATGCAACATCATTAATCATATTTTTCTCTTGAGCGCGAAGTTCAAAAGAAAATTTTGCAAAGTTATGCGGTTATTAAAGTCAAAGGTAAATGTCTTTACAATAGAAAAATAGAAAATATTTTGAAGAGAGAGAAAAAAATAAAAAAAAGAAAGAATGCGAAAAAATAAAGTTTCTCATTGCCTCACAAGCTACTGACTCTAAATTTGAGTTAAAAGTTAATAAAAATGATAGAATCTGCATTATTCATCATAATCACATAACAGAAATAGAAAAATTATTTAAACTCTGTGGCTTTAGATTTACTTTGAAAATCTACACAGTAGAGTTATTGAAGAAGTTTTTACTGTTCCACTATAATAATAGATGACAGGAGAATGATTCACTCGAAGCAGCTGCGAAGCAACTATGTATGCAGATGTGGATGCCTAAGGTAGTGAACAAATACACCTTTTATTCTGAACAGAATACAAATTCTATTCCCGATAGAATACACCTTCCATTCCCAACCATGTTGACTTTTATTGAGACCAGATCCCAGGTCCCTTATCTTAAATTCTGTAAAACAAAATTTTTTTAATATTTGTTCTTATAAAAATACAGGCTGTTGGTGATGTGAGTACTTCTGGTTCCATATTACCTTTCCGCTGTTACTATTTAGTCATCTGATCACATCCCTAAAGTGCTTAGTTAATGTTAATTGGATGTCCTTGCAATCAGTGCCATGGAATCTTTTCTGTGCAAAATTGATATAAAATCCGTCTCTAAACAAAGGTGGGTTAAGTATTTCTTTAATGGGTAGTCCACTGCCCATGCTGCTTCAGCTAAGCAGCAATCTGTCTTCTTTCTCGTCTGGAGACTCAGTGGCTGTGAGCGTAGTATCGAGATTCTCATCATCATCAATCGTTGACTTTTTGCTTCTTCTTCTGTACCTATAGTTACTAATACTTTGCATGTTATTGTTCGCCATGCAACCGTACTTTCAGTCTTTCAAAGGTTGCAGCTCTATACTCTGTTAAGCAATGCCATGGACCGGTGTTTAATCAGATCTCTAGCCGATGATCATTAAATCACAGTAGGTGGTCTTTTATCGATTCCGAAGGGTATCAGTTTACTGTTTCCCTCATCTCTGCTCTTTTGGGATGCGCAATAGAACTGGGTTTAATATATTATTTAAGACATGCACTAGAGTGCCATAACTTGCTTTGTTAAATGTCTTACGTTTCTGTGGAGAAATATGAAGTGCATGCCTCTTCTTATTGCTGTTATTTATTTTCAGCAATCAAAAGCTGCTAATTTTGCTATCGATTTTCTTATCATCTTTCTTATTATTTTAAATCACTTCTTAAATCTCATTTAACCACGTAATATCACTCTCGACAAATTAATTCTATTCTATCGTTTAAATCAACCTTTGAAAACAAATTGCATTACAAACCCCCTATTGTTTCCACACGAAACATTGTGTTTGAAGTGACATTTCAAATGCTCTAATGATTGCGAATGTCACATCCTCTCTTGTAATTGAAATTCAATAGAGCCTAAGCGCTTAAATCAATTCTGTGCTTAGAAACCATTTGTAAAGCGGAGAAAAAAATGAAAATGAATTCAATTAAGATTAAAATCTTTAAGATTTATTTCATTATTCACTTAAGTAATATACACACGGTTAAAAGATATTTTTTTAAAGCCAATAAATTCAGATTTAAGGAGGGAGAAAGGATATAAATAAGCCGCGAAATTAAACCAAAACGCTTAAGGAGAGGAAAGAATTTAAAAAAAAAACTAAAATCAAAGAAATTTAAAAAGTTTCCAAACAGCTTGGAATACCTACAGAAGAATCATGATGAGAGATGATGTATTCCCCTCATCCAAGGCATTGATTTGTTTCCTTAACTGACTATCACCAGACATATTGGCGAAAAAAGTTGCTACCCGCAAGGCAATGAGACCAAGTGCCATAAGAGCATGGAAGCATTGAGAGTATGGTCGTGCCAAAATCTTGGGTATTATTGATCTGAATATAGCAATCGCCTACACGATACCTGAACCTGCTTTTGGTCTTCGTTTTACAACACAGATAGTGAAGAAACCCTTTAACGATAATGTTTTGACCCTCTCGGGAAATTCAATTTTTTTCATTAAAATTTTCATTAATGAATTCAGATCAGAAACACAACGTTGGATTTGAAATCTTTTCAAAACAATTAAATATTAAATCGTCCCTTATACGACCAGATTATTGTAGTACTTTTCAGGCAGAAATAATAGCCGCTGTTGCGAATAGCTGTATCAGAGTTTATCAAGTGGTGAAATGTGCATACATATCGACAGTAAAACGACCATTAGATCTCTAGAGATAAGATGGACCAAGGACTCTGGATGTTTCTAGAGGAGATAACAAGATATTCGGCGGTTACACTCATTTGTTTTCCTGGACATGGGGACATCGAAGGAAACAACAAGGCCGTCGCATTTTAAAGCAGACATTACGATAAATTCAATTGAATTTCTATGTGAGATTAACGATCCTCTGGCAAGAGGCAAACTAATGGTTTCAGAAAAATACGACTCATTGACAAAGTTAAGATGGCTTAGTGCATAAACTTGTAGAGACACCAGACAGATCTGACTCGATATGGATAATATGTGGAATAGATTTAACGTTAAACTTATTAAGATTCCATGATTTTGAGAATAGCTGTGTTTTGTTGTCTAAGAAAACCCCACAAGAAAAACTCTAACAAGATAATATCGCATGCAATCTCGGTGGCCAGTTCACATCACTTTGGTGTTAGATGAATATGCCCTCAAAACGATAGTGTAGAATATGCAATGCGGCATGAGCTGTGTGGCCCGAAGTGCCGTGATGTCCAGTTTGAGTCAAAAAAAAAAAAATTGGTATTGATAGTGATGGCCATGCCAACAGTATTTTCAAAAAAATATGAATCAATGACCTAGCCAGCCCAAAATATACACCAAACTGAGACTTTTTGGAGAAGCATTGAATTTAAATGTAATTTAAGTCTGTCAATTAAGAAATTTACAATTTAAATAACAATGAATAGCAGTTTCATTTATTTTTTTTTTAATTTTAAAATGATTACAAAAAAAATTAATTTTTAAACGAACCTTTTTTTTTGTAAATTTATTTACAATTAATTAATCGATAACTCGCCTAATGGACAATTCGTGTTTAATTGTGATATTTTTTTTCTGATTGTGATATTTTTTGTGTGGCAATGAAAATAATAATGAAAGTGAATAAATAAAAAAAAATATTATGTACACACGAAATTTTTTAAATAAAACATAGAATTTAAACGATAAAAAAAAATTGGAAATGTTGGGACTAATTAAGCATTTAAATGTTTTAGTGGCGGGGAACCAGACCAGAAGAGACAAAAAAAAAAAATATGAAAACAGCTAATGCTCTGGCATGTATGTAATTAATGCATGCGTTAACAATAGAACATTATTAGTTAATTTAATTTTTTGTTTTTGTTAATTTATGCACAATAAAATAGCAATTAAATAAACAAATTATTCAATATAAATGAATTAAAAAAAAGAAAATCATTATGTTTTCTATAACTAAGCATGAAAAAGGCGTTAAAATGGAAACAATTCAACAAATAAATGGGCAAGAAAGTTATAAACAATATTAGCTCTGGTGTTAATAAAATAGCAAAAAAAAAAAAAAAACTATGAACCTATACGATGCACAGTGTTTCCACTTCATACATATTTTGCAACAAAATTAAAACAGACAACATAAGTGGTGTAAGAAGGTTAGGTCCTAATCCTGACTGGCCATCAGATCCAGAATTTTTATTGTTTTTCCAAGGCACTGTATCACAATAATATAAAAATTTAAATCCTTTTGCTTCATTTCTGCATTTAAGGTTTTTTATTTTTATTTTTTTTAATTAAAAATTAATTATAAATTATAGTTTCCTTACTGGCTGGGGTCTTAGTGTTAAAAAGTTTGTCTAAGTTTTCTAAATTCCAGCTTGAATAAGTAAAATTTTGAAATATGATTACTTAGTTTTAAAAACTCTTAGTCATACTAACTATGTATTACAAATCGAATAGATGGACATGCATCAAAGTAAGTTATATACCATTTCCCAAAAGATATTTAAAAAATTTTATGCCACAATCGTTTTAGCTTTAAAAATTCCTTATAGAGTTTTTGAAACAATTTAAAATTTTTAATAATTCTTTCGGAAATGGTGTAGTGAAAACTTTTTTCAATTTTTAAGCCTTTGGCTGTTTTCTTTCCTTAACACACACACACACACTCAAATAAAATAGATACTGCTTTTCATTATAATGTAGAAGACCAGAAAAGTCAATATGCATGAGTGTAAGCCTTTATATGACAGGATAAGTGAGTCAGTATATGCACAAAGTAAACTAGAATGTTTTAGAATGTAAAAAAGCAAAACATGAGCAAATGTTTAGCAGAGAATACTTGAATTGAAAAATTTTATCCATGAATGATTATTAAGTTACAGGATCGTGTAAAACGATTCCGTTATAGTTTAAATGAAATGAAAGAAATTTCCTGAATTAAAACAAGAAAGAGAACAACTATTGAAATTAAACTTAAAACAACTAAACAAACAAAGTTTTTAGCATATTTTTTCGTGCATTAATTAATAAAATTGCATTGATTGCTGAAAATCCATCATGCGAAGGAAAAGGAGAAAAACTTCTTATCAAGTCAATTAATTAAAATTTTTTTTTGTGATTTTCTTCCATCCTTTTGCTGATTGCTAAGGTATCAAGAAGTAGAAAATGAATTGCTTTAATAATCTACAGAAATAAAAGCATAAAGTATACATCATAAATAAAAGCCTAGAATAATTCTACAAAAGGGAGGAAGAAAAATTCATTTAAAAAATCTTCAAAAAGGAGAAGAAATAAAATAAAAACGAGCATAAACTGGCAGGATTTTGATATAAGAAAAATCCGCACCTTCAAAAGACTTTTGGGCTGGTTGAGAGATACCAACCAAGAGTTGCAAGGCGCAAGAGGTAGTATTGGTATTACAAGTCATCGACCAAAAACTGCTAGTCATCGAATATAGAAAATGCACGTCATCGTCCCAAAAAATCAAAGTCATGATGCAAAAAAATGCAAGTCATGATTCAAAAAATGCAAGTCATCGACTAAAAAATCCAAATCATTGACCAAAAAAGTGCAAGTCATCGTTCCAAAAAAATCAAAATCATGATGCAAAATATGCAAGTCATCGACTAAAAAATGCAAGTCATCGACTAAAAAATGCAAGTCATCGAACAAAAAATGCCACTCGTTTGGCACAAAATGCAAGTCATCTACCAAAGGAATGCAACTTGCAAGAAATACAATATTTTGTTGCTTATATATGTATTGAATATTTTCATATGAACTCAATGAGAATTATTAAAATTTTTAAAACCACAATTTCATATGAAGTAAACAATTGACTTCAATGCCTATATCTCCGGTTCTAAGTAACGCCCGATCGTAAGGATGCCTGTTTTGGAATCATTGAGGCTATGGCTATGCAGCACACTAGGTTCATTTCCACAATGGGTGCATTTTTTCTGATTTAGCGTGATTTATAAAGAGATCTTTTTATTTTTTGCTTATTTAAGTTAGCTTCGTTGCCTATATCTCCGGTCTTAAGCAATGCATGACCGTAAGACAACTTATTTAGGAATCCTTGATCCAATAGCTATCCAACCCACTGAGACCAAAAAGCACATATTTTTAATGTAATAGAATTTTGCTTAATTTGTGGAAGGAATATTTGGTAAAAATATTTGATTTTTGAACTTTTTTTTTATGAGGGAGATGCTTGAACAAGCTTGTAGGAAATCCAAATCGTTTTGTGTGTATAACAATTAGGCTTCATTGATTGCAATAAGAGAAAATTATTGGCGTTATATCCATACAAAACAGATGAAAATGGGCTTACAAATACAATCAAATACATACAATAAAATCTGCTTAGCTTTTGGTTTTAGTTTTGAAAACTAAAAATTTCTACGATTTTATGTTATTCCTTCCAATTAAAGAATTAAGCCAACATTTTTACCACGTACAGAAAAAGCTGAAAAATATTTACTTTACTTTACACTGCCAGACTTTATCAATTAATTTAATGGTCTAGAAAGTTTTTTGGGTAGCACATCATAAAAATGTTAAGCCTTCAAGGTAGTAAGTAGCACAGCTCATAATATTTTAAACGGAAAATAAAAAGTTTTAACAATCAAGTCTCTCTAACGGCCTAAAAGTGGCCACAACAGACAAAGTTAAACAAAAGTTGTGGGAAAATAAATTCAAAAAAATTAAAGTGAGCAGCAGGTAGATCGTTTAAATTTGTATGGCAAAAAAAATAAAATTTTATGGGAAGACCAATGGGGGATTCGTTGGAATATTTTTGTTTTAATTTTTATATGAAATTGCTTTAAGAATTTTTAAATTCATTTTACTTACTTGGTTTTTAATATCGTATTTAATTTCAAGGATACAAATTCTCCTCACTTTTTATATTTTCATTGAATTATTTTTCCTGCTTCTTTCTTATTACAGCAGTCACTGTGGCTAGTTCTGTTGTGCTGCAGTTTAGCTGTCTGTGTCCTTACAGCATCTGTGTTACACATAATCTCTAGAAAATACCTGCAAGAAAGCAAAAAAGAAAGGTATGAGAGTTAGATGATTTATTACTAATGAAGTCACCAATAATAAAGACAACCAACTATTGGAAAAAGTTATGAAGTTGGAAGCATAGAGATTTTTTTGTATAAACAATTGAAGTGGCGAAATAAAATTAAAATAAAAAAATTCTTTCGCTGAAAATTATTTTTCGTTTCCACAGAGCTGTTCTTAAATTTTTAAAGGAAAATCTTTTCATCTCCACAAATTACATACTTTCGGGTTTATATGGAGAATTCTTTTTAATCAAAAATAAAATGAAATTGACTAACGAATCTGTGTTACTTTACAAAAGCTGTGCTATTATTATGTTTGACAAACATGACAGGACTTTTAAATTCACTTCCTTATAATTCAACAAATTGGTCAACAGTTGTTAGTGGTTCTGTAGAATTTCTAGCCAGCATTTATGCTTCCCACATCTTGAAAAATTTTCCCATGGCTTTTCAAATAAAATAGAAAGCAAAAGCAAAAGAATGTCACTCAAAACGATAATAAGAAATGAAAACTTTTCTTAGGCCAAAAATTGATTTTCATTGTATTGGTTGCATGAACAAAACAAAATAAATTTTTTTCAGCTTTAGGGGGTAAAGAAAGAATTTTTTATTGCTTTACTACGACTTCATTGAAATTCTATCAGAGATTCTTGTTAAGATTATGGATGTATTGTGTGTTGATATAATGCTGATGATGTGCTGCCGTGATACACTAGATTCGAAATGATATGTATTGGAAAAAAGTAGGAAGAAAAACAAAAATCCTTTTAAAGTGATACGATATAATATCGAACAAGAACAAAACCTTTAAGGGTGTTATAAATTTATTATAGAAACCTGTCATATGGCTGGCAGGCATACTGGCCAGAGAAACAACAGACATGAAATGAATGAAGAGGTGGAAAGGTTTTCTCTTTCATTTTGTTTTGCGATTTTAAATTAAAATTGACAGTTTTGTCTGGATCATGATATTGACAGTTTTAATGAAGTGTTATGAAAGAATATTCAAAGCACATATATATTTATAAGTACAGCCATTATTACATAGCAATTGAGTGATGGTAAAAATAATAAATTGGTAGTCGAAATAATTTTATAATAAAAAAAGTATGGAATCCGAACAACAATCATATATCATCCATCGATGAATATGTTCGGAAAGTCATTTGTCAGTTAAAAGGCATATTTATCTGTTATAAAGAGCAAAAAACACAGATTAAAATAGTAATGAATATGAATTAAATGAATAAAAATCATACAAGAGAAATGATTCATCTTGCTTAAGAAATTGAAGGACACCAGCTGCAACCAGGCATATACATACATTTATTGTGTAACGTGCTTATAGTGCTGTTGTATTTTATATTTAAGAACCTGACTTTTACTGCCTGTGTCTATTTGTCATGTAGCTCAGATGTAATAAAACACGCATCAAATCATAATAATACGTGATATTTGTTTTATAAGGAAATCATCACTTGAAAGCTGATTCTTCAAGGGAAATTGAAAGCTGTAGTTAGTATAGCAGGTTCCACGCAGGTATTCTTTCATAACATTTGTTTTACTGGCACATTAGCTGCATGTCTTAACTTAAAATTCCCCAAGGGATAGCATCTTTAAATAATAACATATTAAATAAATAACAGAAAGACTACAAAAAACCAGGAGTTCAATTCAAAAACAAAGAGAGATTATTAGGATGGAATATGACTAAGGACACAATTAAATTGTTTTAGACTGCATTTGCGCCGTTGGGAAGAGTTTTTGTCTCCATTTATCTCATCTTTCGTTGAGCAATTACACTCCAAAAATTCGCTCCCATCAACGGCATGGAAGCTCCTCTAATCATACGCTCATCTGCCGGCTCATTTTTAAGGATTCCCGTATGACTTGAGCCACCTCAAGGGATAACCTTATTTTCCTTATCTAGCCGATTAAGCAGGCCCATTCTGTCTTCGATTGATTTAAATTCTTAGAAGTCGAGTGCTCGATTAAAGGATTGACTGTCAGAGAGTGATGTGATGTCCTGTGTTTTAGACTTCCTATCCATGTTGAATTAAGCAAATCTTTCGATGCCATAGGCTTCCATTTAGAAGAGGGCTATGAGTTTCTCTAAAGGCTTGGAAAACTTCATTTTGAGTCTAAAAACTTCTTCTCCTGCAAAATCGGGTTTCGACTCGTCTGTATACCAGAAAAATTGTCCTATTTTTTCTCGTCGTGATGTACTTCCCAAAGCTATGGGATCTACTGACTCCGTATAGAAGACAGTTAAGACAAGCTGACATACATAACATACATTATTGGTCATTACAATATTTAGTTCTAGTAACTCACTCTGTTGTGTGTGTTAAATTTATCCATGAGTGGCATCACCTATAGTTTAACGTCAATTCCGGACGACAAATTTATGAGGAACTTTTCATGGCAATTTTATTTTATCCTCAGATTTTTTGCCAGAAATCTGCTGAGAGGAAGTCGCAGAAAAAATTTTTGATGTCTGACCTGGGGTTTGAACCGAGGCCTCATGTCTAACAAGACACAACAACACTATCTACTAGACTAGGATGTCTTCAATTCGGCATGTAGACACTTGCAAATTTCCATATATTGCATTTGGTACTTTTTGTAACTTTTTCTAGTACTTTTTGCTATTCTTAGTACCTCTTGGTACCTTTTTCTGGTATATTTTTTAATAAATTAATTATTTTAGATTTGCCTTCTTTTCTATTTTAAATATCTTCTTGCAGTTGGCATTTTTTATTTCTTTCTTTGGTACTTTCTTGGTACTTTTTTGGTACATATACATATCCCCATAACTTGACCACAGTCTTCAAACCTTTGATCTTTACAACCATATGTAACAAAATTAAATCTAGCAAATCGCCGCTTTAGGGCAGGTTCTCAATTTTTCTGTTTTTTCAATACGTGATGGTGTCTGTATCTTGTTTAGCTCCATTTGAGCTGTTTCTCTATTCAATACATGCTAGTTTCTGTATCTTGTATTATTACGAAAATCATATAAAATTCACTGTTAATTTGGATGACAAAATTTATAAATTGCGGCACATTTTTATATTTTATGTGAAAATTTTAATAAAAATTCTTTATAACGTTTACTTTAGCTTTACGATACAGCTAAAGCAATACTTAGGCGTATACTTAATATATTTAGGCAATGAATATAAATAATATTACTCATACGTACATATGAGTATGTATTACGATTATTTTGATTGGTTTTATTTTGATTGTTTTATCATAAAAAATTCCTGTATTTAAAGTCAAATAAATCAACTCTTGTAGAAATTTCAATGAAATTAAGTTCTTCTCTTAAAAAAGATAAAAAAAATAAAAGGAAATAAATAAAAACAAAACAGCGACACAGCAATAGAAACAAGAACCATCGCTCATTTAAAATGCTAAAAAGTAACTGCAAGGCAAACCATTTTTGGTGGCAATTGTCAACCAGGGACTTGACACATATAAGTTCCCATTCCAACCAAAAGCAATAACAAAAAGGTGATGAAAATGCTATAAAAAACATAAAAGAGCGACAAATAAGAAACCACTGATGAAGAGCCATAATAATTGTGATTTGTCTACAGAGAGAGAGAGAGAGAGAGATTCAGAAGAACTGTCGACATTCGCTTCTTATTTATTTCTGAGGATTGGTTTGTAGGTGTTTTCTTTAAAACCAAAATCTTAAGGACAATTTAAATTGTTTATAATAAAATTGAAACAAATTTGTAGGGAGAGGAGGCTTCTTAGTATTATTGAATAAGAACGTATTGTGTAGTTTTAGTTCTTATCTTAAATAAGAATTTTTTGGGTGAAAGTTTGCAATAAAGGTTTCCGTCTTTGTAAGCTCTACGCAATCCCCTATTTTCTTCATTATCAAGAGCATTATTTAGCATTAATAGCATTGAAGCATTTGTGATTCATATTTTTGATTTGAAATTATAATTGAAGTCAATTTTATATTTGATATGTTGGTTTGATAAGAAAATAAATTGCTTTTTAAAATTAAATATTTTTCTCTGACGAAAGACGAAATATGTGTTGCAATAAATACCTGCGTATGGCAGATAAGAAATTCTTTTGAAAATCTTTAAGAATTATGCTGAATGAAGATCAAAATGAGAAAAATTATAAAAAATTTAATTTTGATGGCTTTTAAATGAATATTACAAAACTAAAGCCTCCAAATACTTGAAATGTGTCTTCGGTTTCAAGTTTCACACGTAAAAATATTTCCCATCAAATAACAATACTACTTCACTCAAACTGCTACTTTGAACATATCATTTAATTGTTTAGAAATATTTATTCTTTTTTTTGAAAACTTTTCTTATGAAATATTAAATCACAATATTTGCTTGTGACATACCAAGGACCTCTAATATCAACACTCTTTACAAACTCTAAGGGTTTAAGGGGAAAAGCCAACCCATTTTTGTTTTGTGTATTTGCTTTGAAAAACAAATTGATTTCCATGAAAGTTAAGCTATTTTCTAGTTAAAACCATGTTGTCTTATAGCTCTTGCATGCATGGCTTACAAAAGTTGAAAGAACAAATATTTTTGCCCCAAAGGTATAAAAGTTTGATTTAAGAAAATACTCATGAATATTCTCATGCATATTCATTCATCAAATGCATAGCAAATGTTTTGCAACAACATGAAATGCAAACACCAGCACATACACAAACTTTTGTTAGCAAATCAAGTTGAAAAAATGTGAAGCAGGTAAAGGTTTTGAATAGTTTGACAGGCTTTTGAAAAAAAAGGAATACAAATTAAAAAACCATGTGAAGGAAAGCGGCGATGGACTTTAGTGTATAACATTCTTTGGTTATTTCTAGATAAACAAACAAATCCTTAATCTTAATCCTTCTGTTTTTAATTGTTAAAAACTATGAATCATACTTATAGTTAATACAACTATTGGCCTACTTCTTAGGTTTTTTAATTCCTTAAATTCGTTTAAAAATACGTACAAAAAAAACTATTTAAAACATAGACTTTTAAGCCAACAATAGTTGCTGCCAAGCCACCTACAAAATTAGTCTCGTTTAATAACGTCTCCTACCATTTGTCTAAACGTACATGTATTCAAATCCCCAGATTATATTCAAAACTATAAAATTGAAAGAAAAGGTCTCTTTGTCCCTATATATATATGTATATGTATGTATGTGTGTATTACAAAATAAATATATATGAAAAGAAGGTTATGAAAAAAAATATAAATGGAACATATGCCTCTGGGGCATAGATGGGCACTTTGCAGTACCAGTAAAATTTCAGTAAAAATTGATTTTTACTGATTACTGAAAAAAATTTCAGTATTCAGTAAAATTTTACTGTTAATGCAATCTAAATTTGAATGAAATTTAAATAAAATTTAAATGAAAAAAAGTAAAATTTTACTGTTAATGCAATCTAAATTTAAATGACATTTAAATGAAATTTAAATGAAATTTAGATTGCATTACCAGTAAAATTTTACTGAATACTGAAATTTTTTTCAGTAATCAGTAAAAATCAATTTTTACTGAAATTTTACTGGTACTGCAAAGTGCCCATCTATGCTCTGGGGAGTGTTAACTTAGGCTAAATGGATGATTTTTTTCAACAAATTTCACTCACATTCAACAGTCGTCTTAAAATGTAGAACACAAGTTTGGTTTGTGAGTGTAAGTAAGTCAACTGAAATTATAAAATTAAGTAAAAGCAATACTTATAATTCGTAGTCATTTAAATGGTGTATTTGAAATGAAATTTTTAAATTTTTGAATATAAATAAAGGATAAAGAGTACAAAGTAATGTTCCCTACATTAAATGTCAGCTTTTTGAGAAATTATCATGGCAATTTTTGTTTTACTCTCCGAGTTTTTGCCAGAAGACCGCTGAAGGAAAGTCGCCGGAGAAATATTTTTCCAGATATCGTATTTGTGCGAGATGTCTGAACCTGGATTTTGACTTAGGCCAGCACACTACCTACTAGACTACAGCGACTTCAAACTACAGAAAACCAACTTAGTGTCCATCTTAGATAACTTAAATCAAAAATAGCCCAAAATTAGTTTGTATTCATGCACGCTCATAGGCTAAGAGTGTCCTGGAAAGACTTCTGCAGAAACCGACATGAAAAAGAGAAGTCCTATGAATATTTTTAGTTTCATTCTTATGACTGTTGTCTTCGTACGATGTATTGTACTCCCAGCGATCTGAAATGCATTAATGCTCTCAGTTCCAAGAATATAATCCAATGATTGTACTCCCCGCAAACTTTATGGGGCATCCCTATATCAACAATAACAAGACCTTGCCTAGCATTTAATATGCAAACAGATGTTTCCTTCTAGGATGCATTAATGCCCCACAAGTTCCAAGCATGTGTTTCTACGACTGATTCTCACCCTCAAGGAATCTTCATTTTGAGCTTGAGAAAATCACAATTCAAATAAGTGTACCCTGAGACTAGAGTGCCCTGGCAAAAGACCAGTTACCAATCTTAGTTTGCTACTGAATAGTTTAATGCTTGGCTCAGATATATTCTTATTGTAATTCTCCAATTTTTGATTTCCTCCTTTTATCTTCTTTACTTTACAGAAGGGTTCTAGTCCTTTCAGTGCAGTGGAAGCTCCTGTTCTTTAAAGCTCGTCTGCTTGCCTCTTGCTTTCAGCATCTTCAGTCAGTTCTATACTTTCTTTGATTAAACTTCATAAGACTTGAATGCTCTAATGGCTGTCTGACTACCAGATATTATTGCTATGTCCGCTTTATTGTACTTATTATCCAAGTTAAATTACGTACATCTTTCGACGTCATCCACCACTACCGGATTATGACAAGGGAGTTTACCTCACACTGTGTAAAACAATGTGTCATATGGGCCACCCAGTGTACTTGATTGTGAACGACAATCTACCTAACCTAAGCTTATTTTCGATGGCATGTACTTCCGCTTGGAAGATTTTCGCAAGCTTTCCCATATTCTTGTAATATTTCATTCTGGAACAATATAATTTTGCAACTGCTCCAAGGTTTGTTCTTTCATTTGTATACCAAGTCATTATCTGTCAATGTACGGCAGCTAATAATCTAAAATAAGAAATGATTAGGGGACCCAGCTTATTTATTGAAAAATGTCGTGCCGAGATGTTTGCCAAGCCTTTGTCAGTATATCATAAGGAATTGATTGTCTCCAGAATGGAGACATTAATTGATTGATTTAGCAGAGACACCGCTGTACGATAGCCTTGTACTTTCGAATGCATTTTAAACACTACTTCACAGGACAATTAAAATAATATCATAGTCAAGCTTTTAATGTTGGTTCAGTAAGATACAGTCAAGGTTAATCTAGTCTAATTAAAGAATTTCTTTGTATCATATTCGCTAAATCCCCAAAGTGATAAAATAAATAAAAATTAAACAAATTTGTTCACTTAGATTCTGATTAAATGTTGTTCACTAAAATTTCTTGTTGTCTTTTTATTTTGAATTAAAACAACTTTTCATGACACTGACGTTTTTTTTATACTAAAGAACTGAAATTTTCATACAAAAATTTAAAAAAAAAACCTTTAAGATTCATTATTTTTGATTTAAATTGAATGTAAAACAAAAAACGTTCCACTTTTTTTCTACATTTATTAGCAATATTGCCTGTATTATTTATAAAACCAAACAAATTGAATTTAAATTCTGATTGATACTTGAAAAAAAGAAACCAAACAAAAAATGTTTACATAAATAATTTAAAACAGAGAAATGTAAACAAAAAATAAAAATAAATTAATGCAAATGAGCAAAAAAATTGTGTATGAAAAAATTCAAAAACAAATGCTACAATAGCCGGCAACAATTAATGCCAGACAAGATAATGAACAGCATTTGAAAGGTACATTTTATACACACAATACGAGTAAATTGGTTCACAACAAAAATTCAATAGAATTTAATATAAAAACATACGTAATTATTCATTTATATGTTGTTTTATAATGTCATTGCAAAAAAAAATCCGAATTAAAAATGCCTTTAAAAAGTAGAAGAAGAAAAAATCGAAATGAAATTTTAATAGACCTCTAGTTATCATGATTTATTGTAATTTTTTATTTTATTTTCATATCATTTGCAATCAATCAGTGATTTTTTCTAACAAAGATTTTCACACAGAATATGAAGAAAAGTATGTAGGTATGCTTGTCAATTGTGTAAAACATCATTTGTTGCAGTAAAATTTTATTAAACAAATCAGGTTTAAAGTGTCTCTTAGGGTTCTCCCAATTTGTGACTTCGGTTAGTCGTCCTTGAAGGAAAAGGTTGCATTTAGTCCAGCATTTAGCCCCACTGTAATACAACAATTAATATTCAACCCGCGGATCAAACATTCCCTAGAGGAAATCAACCCAAGTACGCTATAAATATTGCTATGGCCAGCAGCAATCTTTATATTACAGAGCTTAGTTAATGATGTCCGAATGTTATGACAAAAGGACCTCCGTCTTTTTGTAACAAAAGCAGGGCTTTGACACAGGATATGAAAAATAGTCTCCTTCTCAAAAAATTCTGTGAACAAATCCCGCCACCCAACAAACATTGCGCTGTTCTCAAAGAGGCCAGGACCTCTGCCTGGAAAACATTGCATATGTAAGTCAGGCTATAGTAAAGTTTAGAATCATACATACATACATAATTGGCCATTACAACCCTTCAGTCAGGATTACGGCCTAGCTTCCCACACCACTCATGTTGTGTGCCTTAATTTTTTATACTTGAGTGGCGGGACATACAGTTTAACGTCGACTCGGAACGACAGATTTTGAGAAGCTATTTCATGGCTATTTTATTTACTCTCAGAGTTTCTGCCAGAAATCTGCTGAGAGGAAGTCGCCGAAGAAATATTTTTTTTCATATTTCGTTTTGATGTCTGGCCTGGGGCATGTCCATAGTCCAGGTTTTGACTATATTGAGTCTTATTGCCTGCACCTCACCCATCTGCCTTAATAGAAAATTAGCAGGTAGCCAATTGTGTATAACAAATAATGCCTCGGTTGAAATCGGAGAGAGCGTACTAATGATCAGGAGGACTGATTGCCTGAGTGCTCTGCCTATATTTCAGCGGTGACATTGGTGTTTCCACACTGTCTATCAGACATGTACGCCAAAAAGCAAAGTTAGTTCTATCACGGAGCGATATAGTCATTATGTGCTGGTTGGTTCAAGTCCCCATATCCAGTTTCAAGTCGTCTTGCAGACCTAAAGTGCTTTCTTGACCCTTTCAACGATATTATCCTTCCATGAGGATTTGGATAAAGAATTGGCTCTAAATTTTAAACTTCTCTAATAGAGGCAGCAATGATTCTCCTTCCTTTTGATTCCCTTTTATGTGACTAACATTATTAAGTTCATCGCATGTAAAACTTTAAATTTATTAAAAAAAAAATTGCGAGCATTTGATATCTCTATTCCCTAGCTTTCTTCTCTTAAAACTACACTTATCTTTAATTTTTAAAGATTTCCTTTATCTGTTAAAATCTGTGTGCCTCTTGTCCTCGTTGTTTTAATTTTGTTTCTTCCTTTTCATGTACAATTATTCAAATAAATGCAATGGAAACCCATGTGAAGAAATGTTCAACTACTATATGTATTCATTCTCGTCTGTTATTTGCACACAAGCAAAATCAAATCAAATGCAACAGCAGCAGCAGCTTACAAATCTCCGAAAATTACATTCAAATAAGATTTCCATAATCATGCTGTTATTGAATTATTTTGCAACGAGTTTCTCTAACAAAATTTTGAATAAAATCTGTGCTGTATACACCAATTGCTTCAAATACCTTTGCCGCCACTGCTTAATTGACAAAAAAGGATTGACAAATGCAGATGAACTAAGCAATTGATTGAATCCGCTTTAACTGAACTTTTGGACAAATTCAATGGATTCTATGATTTTGGGAAATGCTTTGCAACGAAACTTAGTAACAAAAATGAATGAAGTAAACTGGCAGCTGCTTACTCTTTTCAAAGAAGAGGGAGGATTTTGTGGTGTACAGACGGGTGTAGATAGGCTCTTGGAACAGCAGCAGAAGTTTTTGGTGCAAGAATGAAATAACCAGTCCTTAAGGAAACTCGTGGGTATTTACCAAGTGAAAATCTATGTCATTGAAAGTTATTCACAATTTAGCTTGGGTATGAAGTACAAAGACAGGACATTGCATTGCTGTCTGATGAGTCCTTAGGTAAACTTGCGGGTATCTTCCAAGCGTAAGTCTATGCCATCGAAAGATGTACAAGAACCGAACATAGCAATGCTCTCTGATAGTCAGGTCATCATTTTCTTTTATGATGTTAAATCGAATTTAGTATGGAACTGTCTGAAGCAGCTAAAGCGGCTAAGTAGGGAACATAATGTTACCTTCTGCTGAGCCCAGGCTATGTAGCAATCCTCGGCAATGAGTAATCTGTCGAGACTGCTGGGAGGCTAGTTTCTACACCGCTGATGGGATAAGAACCTTTCTGTCTGAGCGAATTTTTGGAAAAGTCTGCTCAACGAAAGAGATGACCCCTCGTAAACTAAGTAGGTTTGAGTAAATCAAACATTTTGTTGGGAAATTACAATAAAAGGATATCGGAGTCATGCATTAGACTATCCAGGAAAAATCTGAGGTTGACAGTCGCTCCTTTGACAGAGCATTGCTGACGCAGAGTAAATTTATGTGAAACAAATTTTAAAAATTATCCCTGAAGTATTTGTTCCGGGCAATGTAAACACTAAGGAAGTTCCGTCTGTACAAAAAGCAAAATTTTTGAGTTCAAATTTCAGTTCAAATTATCATCAATACTCTATGCATTTTATTTGCCATACAAAACCATCACCTAATATGGTTTACATGCTCGTATGTTATCACGTTAAGACATTTGCAACCTATTTACTTACATTCTCTGCCTTTGATTATTAACTTTACAATGCAATCATTGCACTGAGAGTGTAGCAAGGATCCTAGTGGTACTTATTAAATTGTTTACATACATAGGTATTGAAGACGGAATTGTAAAATAGTTGGAGAGCAAAACAGCATGAAAGTTAATAAATAATTGCAAATAAAGGTAAGAATTTCTAATATTTTACAGAAGCTCTTGCAAGGCAGTAATTAGAAGGGCAATTACAAAGAGCATTACCTACACAAAAGATAGTAAAAGCCTTATAGAACAACAATAGCATGGAGTGGAGCATGCAGGGACATAAGCAGCATTATAGAGAACGTATGGTATTTGTAATGCTAAATAGATGTTTTGGAAACAAATAAAGCCACTTAGTAGAGACAGAGAAGCTTAAAAAGGACATTCATAACGTTAGCTTGTATTACTTCTTGTTTTTTATTGTTCAAATAAACAAAATATTGTGGAAATAAATCTGATTACTTTTCAATTACTATACTTTACCCTAAAATCTGTTTTTTATTTCTGAGCAATTTACACTTGCAGACTTATTTTTCACTTTTTTATAATGCAACAGATTGTCCTGGTTTTCTAGAAAACTTTTTATTTTTATTTTTATAAACTTCTTAAAATCATTTTAGCTGCTTTAAATGCAACTGTCTTCATATCTGATCTCTTCTTTGCCATTGAAAACCGCATTAAAATTTTATAAAATTTCTCGTCAGTCTGTAGACAAAGTGCAAATGCAAGTGTTTTGTGTGCTTACAGCCTGTGTATAGAAGAAGTTAAAAAGTTTTAAAAGAGCACTTTTGTTTTAAGGAGGTAGTAAATTTGTTGAATTTCTTCATTCATCTCAATCTGTAGGAAGAGTTCTCCTTAAAAAAAAACTGTTTAAAACAATGGCTATAAGCACAAAACACCCAGCATTAAAGAGTGAGAAATTTCTAGAAAATAAAAAAAGATTTTTAAAAATTGTTTCGCGTTTAAGATGCTAGCACAAGATTTTATTGTCTCTTAATATTTCTTTTTTTTTATCTTAACACAACTTATGGCAGTCTAGATAATATTTTAATTTCGATTTGCCTTTAACTGCCATTGAAAGTTTTGAATTTTTTTCTTTTGTTTTCTTTTAAACATTATTTAATTCGAGTTTCTTAAGTAAAATTTTATAAAAATTGATAAGCGATTAATTACAGAGAGAAAAAATACGACTCAGTCGTCAATTTACTGTAAACTCTTATAGGCTCTTAAAGATCCACTGGAAATTGTTTTTTTTTTTGGCAAAAGAACTTGTATTTATGATTGCTTGTGTGTGCATCTTTAAACAATTAAAATTGGATTTCCATTTTTGTTCGGTTCTCTTCTTTGCTTTTATTTTATGTCATTCAATTGGAAATCTTTAGCACTCTCTAAGGAATTTGAAGTAGTTTTTCTCTCCTAGTTATCTGTTCTGCTCTCTACAATGTTGTAGAAATATTTCATTCATGTTTTGTCTTTCTTTAGAATTCCTTCGCTTGCCTTCTTTATGCTAAAGTTGTTGTAAAATAAAGTTTTATTTTTTGTTGCCTGAGAAAAATTCAAAAAGGCGTATGAATTTAATGAAATCATATGGGAATCATGAATACTCAACTTTATGGCTGCTATTGGATTGACTTTTTGGCTTTCGAATGAGAATAAGAAGAAAATTGTGTTTTTCTAATATTAAAACGAAGAATTTCCTTTAAAAGCAGACAATTTGTTTTTCATACATATTGAGCATATGTACTTCAGATACAAGGAAACATTTTTTTAATTGAATAATTTTTATTTTTTGATTAGGAGGTCCATTATCCATGGTTTGATAAGGTATTCTAATTGACTGCCTGACTAAATTTGATTTCATAAAAAGAGTTTGTCTATGTTAGTCTATAGTTATAGTCACCAACCGTATTTCAATTACTTTTCCAGAAAAAAAGAGACTTCTTCTTTACTTCAGTAAATACTTACAAATATTTTATTAAATTAATTAATATAAACAAAATGCAACATTAACTGCTTTGCAAATAAAATGTTATTGCTTTGCCATGACCACCTTCTCTCCCTAATTTCTAATCTCTCATTAGATGCACCATAGAAAGGGCACTCGTTAGCAACGCTAAAGCATTGAGCTGAACTAAATGAAAAACTATTTTAAATACAGTCCAGACTGCAACTACAAATTATATTTTCATTAATTCTTTACAAAAGTTTCGAACAATATAAAGGAAAGAGACTTTACTGCAGAATCTTTCTACACAAGCACAAAAACAGAAATGGAAAGAAACCTCTGAAATGTTCCTTTAAGACCTTATTAAATATTTTAGAAACAATTCGAAAATAATTTATAAAGGATTTAAAAGAGAATTTTGTTTTTAGAAATATTTGCAACATTTCACTAGGCAACATTGTTGCAGGGATAATGTTTCGAAGCCATCACGGCATTATATTTAACACATTTAACAAATTAAAAAAAAAAAATAAAAATTAAATTAATAATGAAATTAATACATAGCGGAATTAAAAGTACAACTAAAACTGTATGCCTAACGCTAAAGGCATCCTCCTGTGTATCCTTTATTCTCATACAATTGTAGCCTTTTGCTGGTGAAGCTGGTAGATTGTAATCAACGAAGTGACAATATTTTCAGCAATTTATGCATTTCATTCATTTCAATGGTTCTTATCGTTCTTTTCGTTGAGCATACTGAGGATACAAATGGCTAAGATTCGGCTGGATATATTGGGTCTTCGACAAAATATAGTAACACAACTTTGATATCGATGCTCGATAAACCCAATAATTTCGCAGTATTTAAAAAATTGTTGAGGACTTACTTTATTGGTCATTACAACCCTTCAGTCAGGCTTACGACCTCGCTTCTCACACCACTTATTTTGTTATGTGTTAATTTTATACATGAGTGGCATGACCTATAGTTTAACGTCATTTCCGGACGGCAAATGTTTGAGAAACTATTCACGGGAATTTTATTTACTCTTAGGGTTTTTGCCAATAGACTGCTGAGAGAAAGGCGCCTGAAAAATATTTTCTTATACATATTTCGTTTTGTTGGAGATGTCTGACATGGAGTTTGAATCGTGGCAAAGAATTTTAATTTTTAAAGAAAATTTTTTTGATTTCCATGTATTTTTCTCTGAATCCTCTTTATTTTTTCGTTTTAAAATTATCACTATTGAGTGGCATTGTTCTTTAATTTTTTATTTCATAAATCATAATAAAATGCTTTCTGTCAAAGTGGTTTTTCAATTTTGTTGTTTTTGTTGTAATGCATTTTTCTTATTCTATTTCCTGTCCATTTATTTATTTCTTTTCACTCGCGTCTTATTATGGCGTAACTGTAACAGTTTGCATATTTGTCATGTCATTTCCGCTAAACGGTAGTCGACACCATTAAACGTAATGGCAATATAACATTCAGGTTGTTTTCGTATAAAAAAGAAAAAAAAAACTTATGCTTAGGTGAGGAGGGAGTGATAAAAAATACCCGTTTTATGCTTAACTTTAGTAATTTCATAGTATTAGAACGTGAGGCAATAATATCATATGAAATCATTTCAATTTCATTTCTTATTGTCGCAGTTTTATTATTGAAATAACGACACTCATTCATTCATTCATTCATTCTTGCTGTAATAAAATCATAAAATCTTCAACTTGCTTAAAATGACTGTAAACGTGTGAAAAGCTGTGCAATAAAGTAGGTTTTATTGGAGAAACCAAAATGCAAAGGTGATAAAATGTTGAAATCATTTATACGCTGAACTTTAAATCCTTTAGCGTTCTACACTTCACTCTCCTCCTCTAAGTAGACTATTTGCATAGCAACAAAACCTAGTTACAGTACGTATGAAGACATTATAAATACTATATACTTTCCTATATTTCTTAGAAACATTTTTACACACTTTTACACCTTAGCGTCTGCGCTTAACTCTTAACATAACACATCCATTAAACAAAACTTTTTCTTATCTACCCACCCAGTCATGAATTGGCAAATTTACGTTGACAATATAATGCAGGTGATATTTCATTATAAGCAATTTAACAATTGAAGACAACTTTATAACACACACTTGGAGTAATACAATAAATATACAAACACATGCAGAAAACTTTTTAAAAAAGGAACATTTTTTTCTTCGAAAATTTTCAAAAATTTTGGAACTTCATTTTGAAAATGCTCGCATTTCTAAGAAAATTATATGATTGAGATGAAATTTTCAGAAAGGTCGCAGCTAATACTACTAAAATTGTGTTTTAAGTTTCAAGGAAATTCATTAAAAATTATAGAAGTTGGTCGTATATCCTTTTTTTACTATAAGAAAAATTTATACAAAAAATTTCAAAATTTTTCAGTTTTCAGCAGATCTGAAGGCAGATTCAATAGATTTGAAGACCGTCTGTAAAACTAAAGACCATTTTGTTTTAGATAAAATGTCCTACTGGAATAGAGTACAATAGTCGAAGCGACTAGGCTGGTAGACTCCAGAATACAGAGATTGGCTTGCTGTTACAAGCCATTGCAGAAGATTGTGACAGTATTATACCTGATAGTACTACTCTTAGTGCAGTGAAATATAATGAACGTTGAGATACAAATCATTTGTATCAGTGAATGTGTGGAATTCCTTCCAAAAAGAAATTTAAAAAAAAACTTTATCATGTATCAAGGTGTTTAAAACATGTTTGGAAATAATTTTAAAATTTAATTGTTTTGTTTTTTAAGTGCCTTATTTGCTTTCAAGATTAAAACTAAATTCAACAATACATAGGACTCTTTAGGCACACATTCGTCATTATAAATCAACGAGAGTCTGGAAAAAAGAAGGAATGTCTGCCTTATTCTAGTAGCAAAAAAAGGCAAAAGTTTTAAGTCTGATTTATTACGCATCCTCTCAGTCACACCATCTGCCGTACAATGTATTACAAACGCGAAAACAGACATGGATGTATGTACGTGTATGGTATGTTGCTTTCTGCACATGCATAAATTCTAAGCCGCTAGGAAACAAAGGAAGTAAAATAAATAATATTTAGGAAATGCAAGATTTCATATCCTGTTGTTGTTTGCCTTATAAAAAACAACACAACAACAACAAAAGCATTGCGTAGATGTGATTCTAAGATTTTAATATTTATTGTTGTGCCGTCTGACTGCTGAGGCATTCTAAATATTGTCACTTTTACGCGAGGATGACAGCTTTGGAAGAGCAAGCAATTGTGCTAAGTAAGGTGTTCACAAAATAAAGAAAATTTTACATCCTATTAGAAATGGAAGAAATTTAAATTAATTTTAAATTAAAATGTGTTTGCTTTCGTAATTAAGCCCCTATTTTTGGCTTTTCATATCAAACATTTCAATTAAAATTCTTCTTTCATTTAAAAGTCTTCATTTTGCTTTTCTCAATCTTACAAAATATTACTTAATAATATTTTGATTGTATCGTAACTTAATAAAAAACTATTCATGTAGAAAGGACAATTGCCTTTGTGAGTTTCATTTCAGAAAGGCTTTTTATTCATGAGTTTCTTCATGATAATATTGTTGTGTGTATTGTTTTGCGAATGAAATGATAAAGACTTTTATACACGAACCTCTGTTATCGTTAATCTGTTGTTAACTATCAAAGTATAATAGAAAATACTATGTACCTGGAATTAATAGACCAGAAATAATGTTTATTTATGAATAACATATTCATACTATAGGATAAAGCGAAATTACTTTCAAAGCAACAAATAGAAAATATAGATTTTAGAAAACTAAAGCTTTAATAATTGTTTCAACACATAGCTTCTCTTGAGGTTCGGAAATTCCTTATTTTAATAGAAATACTCGACTTAAAGTCGTTGTTTCAAAAAAATATATTTTTTTTGATTCAATTTGGTATTTCTATTCCTTGTTTGTGTTCATTTATCTCGAAAGGATACACAGAATACTACTCATATTAAAGGGAAATACAGACGTCCTTTTCATATTATTTTTTAATTGTTAGTTTTGGCATTCTGCCCAAAATGTATGACTTTGGTTACCAAAGTCATAAAAGGCACATGGAAGTTAAATAAAATTGTTTTCTGCTAACAAGAAAACTTAAAGGAATAGAAACAATTGGAAAAGTCAAGGACAGATTATGTTTTTAAATTCAGGCCTAATGGTGCATTTTTAAATTTGTTTAATTTTTAAGCTGCCAAGAGTTGAAACATCAAATCACATGAATTTCGACGTAGAATCTTTCAGTCTTACAAACTTCTTCGTTGCCTCGAATACCCAGCATAGTGTTACCTTGTTTTCCTTACATAGCCGGTTTATCATCCCCAGACTGTCCCATACTTTATCCGATTTAACTTAATGACAGCTAATGACTATCACATAGTATTGCTATGTCCTGTCTTTTGTAACTCCTCTCCATCTGGAATTGTGTATATCTTTCGATGACATACATAGACTTCTGTTTTTAAGATGCCTTTGTGCACCCCTAAGGAACCAAAAACTCTTGTTACTGTTCCAATACCTGTATATTACAAGAAAAGCTTCCAGGTTACTCTGTTCTCCAGATTACTCCCATTACTAAGTTGTGCTTCAAATCACTTTTCAAAATCACGGAGTCTACTGGTTCTGTCTAGGGGACAGCAAAGTAGTGAGCTGTCAGCCAATCTATTCCCTAGATTATGAACTCACCTAATGAATTTCATGTTACCCTTGTTTCCTATCAACCTAACCATAGTCTTCAAAACGTTATCATTCACTAACATGTGCATCGCACTTAAATCCAACAGAGCCACCAACACCGCTGCAGAACAGGTCCTCACTGTCCCTGTAATGTCTTCACACGCTAGTCTCTTTATACTGCCTAACTCTATTGGAGCTGTTTCCAAACTAGTTTTATGGGCCCACAGAGAATTGCGTCATAGATTACTATTGGTGTAAACATCATGGTATACTTCCATTGCATACATAGTTCCCGAGTTGCATACCCAAAATTATTTTTGCAAGCCTTCTGCTTACCATTCTGGCATGTCTGGCCTTTCCTAAGATGCTGTTTATATGAGTCCTTCATATCAATTGGCAATAATGTTACATAGAATTGTTGAATAAAAATGACTCCTATAAATAATCAAAATTATGGCCGCATATATTGCATAACACAAGAGTTCTTTGAAGATATTTTAAAATATACAAACAAATGCTCATAACATCAGAATATGCTAAAATATGCAAATTTGTTTATAACTTTTTTTCCTTTAACTTCAATTTCTTTATTTAATGACTTTATTTTTCAGCGATATAAACTTGGCTAAGAGTAAGTAACAGTCTAAGAGTAGCCATTAGATTTAAGTGTTTAAATAATTTTCATGTTCTCTTGCTCTCTGTTGAGCACTCAATAGAGTCGTTGTGTTAATGTGTCCATGCAAAACTTATTTTAAAGTATTTGAATAAGGAGCAGTTGATGTCAGAGAACAAGGAAGATGAAAGCTAAACAAGGAAAGATTATGGCAATATTGCTGTTTAGGGGTATGTATACATTTAACATTTGTTGTTTTAAAAAGGAGGTCGTAAGCGAATTTTGGGAAAGAATGCTTAGAAAGGAATTAAAGGATATTGGGGCAAGGAAATGTTTTCAAACTTATACATCGAATATGTTATGTTTTAAATTAAAAAATGTAACTAAGGTACTTAAAATCAATATGGTGTGAGAAACTGTGTTGTAAGCCTAACTAAAAGGTTGTAATGACTAATTAAGTAAGTATAAAAACATGTCTCTCCTTTTTTAATTGCAAAAATTAAAATCCTCCACTTTAACATAATGATTGATGTTCTTTTAACAAGCCTTTAAGTATGCAAAAAAAGAAAAGTGGTCTTAATAATTGCTTTTTTTCTTTTTATAAGAATTATTACAGCTTTAATAGGTCTTTCTTGGGAAATACTTAAAAAAAAGTTAACATTTGAATTGCTATGTTAGTATTTAAGAACTTTTCTTTTGCGTTTATTATAGCTTTTTTACTTTCATCAATTTTATATGGCCTACTCAGCCCTGGCATATGTTGAACTTATTTTATTTTTTAATGGCCTTAATAAGTTGGTTCATATTTTTTATTTAATGCGTTTATTTATTTATTTTTACCATGTTTTTTTTTTTTAGAAATTCATGTGGTACCAAATTTTTTTAAATATGTTAACTTTTTTAAGCATATTTTTAGGTGTAAAAACATATGTCAAGAACAATTTTAAAGCCCTTTAAAAACCCCTAAGTTATTATGGAAATTTTTGTTTAGGTGAGACAAAAAAAACGGCAAAGAAGACTTATATTCTCTCGCTTCTTTATAAATACAATTTCTTAACATACTATAAGGAGCTTAATAAGCTATCCTTTAAGCAAATGTTTCTCAATAACAAAAACACATAAAAATTCTATTGAATCTATTGATGTTGTTTATCCAACCAAAAATCTGTGTTTAGTATATCAGCAGAGTTAAGTTCCAACACAGTTGCCTCTTCACTATATGCCAACGAAATTCCTTATAGTTTTCGCTCCTAAATATATGCTTTAGATTTTCAAACTTAATAGTTTGGCTTCTATTGTTAAAGAAGATTGAGGAGTGTAACTTACAAAGGGAATGGAAGAGCAAGGGTATCTGTAGTATTTGTTGATTTTGGGGGATTTGTTGCATTGTAATGAAGCTGCAAAGTGTTATGCGGCTGCTGTTTAGTATTGTTTACAATGTTGAGAATTACTATCAACAAATTGCTTAGCAATCATGATAAAAAAAAATCAAAGAGTGTGACAAAAACTATTTTTAAAAGACGGAATAAATTTGAAACCTAGTTTTACTACTGCATATATAGTAATACAATAATATTTTACTTTGGAAGGTAATTTATTTTAATTTAAATCCATTTAAAATTAAATTATATTACATTATAACAAATGTATCACTTTGTTATCCACTTTGAAAGTTAAATTTTATTTTACAATTATAACAGAATATCACGTATTTTAATTACAAATTACATGCAAGTGCATGCAACATAGTAATCGTGTATCACGTTACATGCAAGTTTCATGGAATTTAATTTTTTTTTTCATACAACTTGATTACAAAAGTGGTCAATACAGACAGTATCATGGTTCTCAAAGTGCATATCAAACTCAATTATTTCGAATTAAATTGTAAAATATGAAAATGAAACATAAATTGTAAATAATTTTCATGCAATAATTGAGTGGCTTGTTGGATAAACGATTATTTAGAATGGTTTGTAATTATAATAAATACTAGGTAGCATGTAATATTTAAAATGAAAAATATTAAAATTGTAATAAATACCTGGGCGAATATAATGTTTGCGGTCCCAAGCAATAACAGCTTAAGTCGAAAGTGATACCATTAGAAGAATATGAACGACAAAAATTGCTGTCATCTGCAAGAGAGTAGAAAAAATTATTAGCTAGAGAAAGACATCTTTTAGTAAAAATAAGAAATAGAAAATGGAGATAGAAAAAACCTTGACTTCTTAATTTCAACAAAAGAGGCGCAAGAGATAAAATAATGTACGTTTCAAACTACACATACATATATAATTGGTCATTACAAGCCTTTAGTCAGGATTAAAACCTAGCTTCTCACACCACTTTTGTTATAGTTTAACGTCGATTTCGGACGACAGATTTTTGAGAAACTTTTCATGGCAATTTTATTTACTTTCAGAGTTTTTTCCAGAAATCTGCTGAGAGGAAGTCGCCGAAGAAATATTTTTTAATATTTCATTTTGTAGGAGATGCTGACCTCGGGTTTGAACTGGCCTCATGTGTAGTAAGCTAACACACTATCAACTAAACTAGGGCGATGGCAAACTACAGCATTCACTTATTAATAGAGGCCTCATTCGTCCCTAGTTTGCTAGGAATAATGAATGCGATTGTTAAATGAACTACAGAGCCTGTGTGTATACTATTCATTATAAAAGCATATTCGTTACATACTACGCATTGTTCAATTTGCAAATATTGTATACTTTAGTTTTTTTTAAAAAAAAAAAAAAAATATGCAAAGAAGCTTGGTTTGTTATTTATGTATAAAAAATAAGAAAAATATAACCTAGTTTTTCTCCTTTATATATGCAACTAACTATTGTTTAGTTTCCCACAACCCATTTTCTTATGCGCCTTAAAGTATGCCATAGTATTTTTCTGTATAAATTTTGATTTGAAAATATTATTCTTCGTGATTCATAAAAAGTTACAAAGGGCATATGAAGGAAAAGCTTGAAATAATAATGAAAGCGAAGAATATTTTTACATACGCCAATCACATGATTCCTTGTAAACAATGCCATGATGTATGTTATAAAAAAAAAATCATAAATTGCATGTTATTATTGTTGCATAGATACCATCGCTTACACGCGTTTTTCACAAAATAATGGTATTTTCTTAAAAAAAAATTACTTTTCCGCTGTGGATTTTTCCAGATTTTTCGCATTGTTTTTTTTTACACGAAAAATTTTAATGAAAGAAATATAAACTGGGAATATGAAAATAGGAATAAATCGGCTTATAGTGATACATGTATTTAGTAGGAGCGTTGTACAGCTACTGCAGTGACGTTTAAGTGGCTTGTTAAAGCTTATTGCATAGGAGTGTAGGTATTTTAAGAAAAATAAAAATCAAATGCGAATATTTTTATTTGTAATAGATGTTTAAAATGTTTACGTAATTAATCACTTAAATGCGACAATAATTGTCTAAGAATTCTGTTAAATAAAGTGTCTATTCATCCTTCATAGTTATCCAAAATTTATTCGAATCTCCTTGAGCTAAATTGTTTCTTTTTTCAAGCTTTGTATAATTTTCTACTTAAAATCTAGGTTTTATAAGAGATTTGTCGTTTTTCCTTTTTTTTTTGGTGTTCTAATTTAAAAATTACGAACCAAACGTATTTTTGTCAACCAAAAATCTGTGTCCCTTTTTATTCCTTTACAAGACAGTATAAAATAATTTTGGTTGCAAGAGATTTGGTGGTTTTGCGTGTATTTTCGTTATGTTTTGGGTATTTTGGTTGTAATAGTTTTTAGCTTTTACATAAAATTGAATTAAAACGTTAAAGGAAAAAAAGATGTCTTTTATAATAGAACTTTTCAAATCAGGGGAAGGAATGCTAAGCGTAGGAGGTTATATTTACTACAAGTGAAAACTTTGTATTACTTTTATTTATATCTTTCTTACAATTTTTTTTTGATAAAACCTTACCTAATGACTATTTCAGATACAATTTTTCTTTAATGGTTACCCTCCCCTTCCATTCGAAATGCACTTGCATTAAAAATTTTGTGTTCTATATTTTTGAAAAAGGAAGTATAATTGCTGTAGTAGGCAACTTCCTCAAGTAATGCAAACGCCAAAAGCACACTCTATAGCAGGAATAACAAAAATTATGGAAAGTCCTTCACAATGGCATCTCAGCTCTGAATAGTATTAAACAACAGAAAATCGACAGGAATTAAATGAAACCCAAAATTCTACGACACAGAACAGAAAGCATTTGTTTACATTGTGTATGGATTTAATTCATGTATATTCGCCAACATATCTCTCCTTATACATTCTTTTCATTTGATTATGCTGAGAAATTCGTAACATTTATTAAGCTGTTTGGTTTACTAAGCGATTACAGTAAGTGAGTGGAGATTTTGGTGTGTGTTTAAAAAAAATTATGGTGGATGCTGCATCTGAGGGAAGAACAATTTGTAATTTGTGTGTTAAAAGTAAGTAATTTAGCATGAAGTTGATGGTAGCCGTCACATAACAACACTTTTACAACACCAGTGCGCTCTAATCCAAAACGTCGACAAATTTCATTCTAATGGGCAGAATCACAGCACCTGATTGAACCATCTTTCCAAAATAAAGAAAGTCGATGTTGCATTACATCTAGTATACTATCTTTGAGCATCTTTTCACAGTTGCAATGTATTATGCACTCAATAAGGCTGCCTTGCTGGTTATTAAGAAGGAAGTCATCTGTGAGGAATACTTTCTAGTAGCCAGTATGTTGTCATGGTGTGGGTACCCATATTTGATAATATTCCCGATAATTGCACAGCGGATAAACTGACCAGACATAGTATAATCGTCTCACTTTCTAGTAAATTCTCTAATTGGAACTCCCATAGAAAACATGTAAAATTATGATGGACAATGCCGCGTTTGCAGCTCTACTTACTTACTTAACTAGATATTACAACCCTTTATCCCGGATTGCAACCTAGCTTTACATATCACTCATATTATGTGTGATAATTTTTCCATGAGTAGCGAGACCTACAAATAGACTTCGAGCGATAGTTTTTTTGAGAAACTTTTCATGGCATTTTTATTTAAAATCAGAGTTTTTGAAGGAGGACTGGTGAGAGGAAGTAGCCAAAAAGAAATATTTCCTTTTGTTCGAGATGTCTGAACTAGAGTTTGAACCACGGGCTTGGGTCTAATAATCCAATACACAATTTACTAGACTATGGCAACTTCAGCTTTCAGCTTTACATATGCATAACAAATCCGAGCAAGGATAGATAGGGAACGCACGTACGATCTTTTCAAACTTCAAAGGAACATGCTCTGCACGCTTGTCGAAAAGAATTGGCTCTATAGCCAATGACATCTGCAGGAATTATGAAGACGTGGAAATATGTAGAGGCAACTGATCTTCCATACTTAATTGGTCTTTACTACACTTTAGTCAGAATTACATTCTAGTTTCACACACCACCCATATTGTGTGTGTGTTAATATTATCCATGAGTGGCAGGACCTAAAGTTTAACGCCGATTTCGGACTACAAATTTCTAAAAAATTTTCCAGGGAATTTGATTTACTCTTCGAATTTTTATTGTGTATATACTCCACAATATTTTGCAGAAGAAGGAAGCACCTGGGGTTATATTTTGCATATGATTTCACTTAATCTGTGTGGAGAATAGAGATTGGAAATAAAAGTGCATTCAACGGAATCTCTGCACCATTCTAAAGCAAGCTAAAATGAACGACTGTTTTTCTACCATGAACCATACACGGACAATTCTCTTGCATAGATAGCCACTCTTGTCTACTTGCCATTAATTAGAGACTGAAAATGGTTTGAATATATAATTATAAGAATTACTAGACTCTCTGTATCATTTTTAAGCTCGTAGAACATTTTACAATAAAATTCTCTGTTATGTAGCAACGAACAAAATATAATTTTTGATCCTTTATGTAAGGATTAAAACATGTTTCCTATTTGTTTTTGCTTTTGTTCAACGTTTAATGCCTATTTTATTAACATTTTGTATACAAATCCTATGGCAATAGAAATTATTGTTGGTTTGGTGTGTGTACTAGTCGTTGTTAATCCTTGTTGTTGGCCTTTGTTAGCTGTGTTTTGTATTTGTGGGTTGATTGTGTAGGACTATTGTTATCGCAACAATGTTATTTGTTGTATTTCGTATGGCCTATTTACCTTTTGATCTTAAATCTGAGTAGCTAATGTTTGCTTTGTTGCTAATGGTAATGCTGTGGCTACTATAGTTTGTATTCTCTTTAAATGTTTAACAATTTAGACCTGTTCTATACATTCATTTGGAATTGTAATAATTTAAGTACTTAAGCATCAGTAAAGAAAGTTATTTTCATTAGAAATAATTACAAATAATTTACTACATACAGTGAGCGTCAAAAGAAAGTGTACATTACCCCTTAATCATTTATATGGAGCATATGCATCTCTCTCTCATTCTACGTATTTTAAGCATTATTTAAAGACCTTCCCATTCTCCTAAATGCAGAATAAATAAATAAACTTCAACAAAAACTCATATGTTTAATAACAAAAATTTTGCAAGGATGTTAAATTACTTCAACGTTTTCCTTCATATACAATATGCAGTACAGTGGATATGATTTTTTCTTATCGCGAAACAATCATTCTCAGTTTTTTTTTATTTTGTTAAGACAACAACAAATAGTTGCTACAATAGAACACAATAGAAGTAAAACCAGTTCAACCATAACTACCGCATAGAGAGAAATCTCTACATATTGTTCAAAAGGATTTTTTATAAATGACCACAGTTTTCTGCAGCAGCAATTTTTCCAAAAGTTTTCTTGTTTTTACTACAATAATATTGTACGTGTTGTTGTTGTTGTTTTAATAAGAAATTCATATCTTTCAGGAAACTATGAAAGCGGGTATATGTGGTATTTAATAACAAATATTTGATGAGTAGGTTTTTCAGTTCTATTGTTTTTGCTATTCTTTAACAAGCTTCAGAGAATATTTGGACACTTAACTCATGCCACTGCTTAAATATTAAAATATTCTTTGGAGTTTATTTTCTAAAATTAATTTCAAGAACTACAATTCATGAAGAGGTGTCTTAGCACAGCATTCATACAATCTATTGTAATTCCCTCATAATTTATAGTGTACCACTATAATGTCTCCTCTAAGCCTTTTGTCCTGACAAGTTCAGAATGCTGATCGGAGTTCACAATGACTGCAATCTGATTGCATTCAGTTGGTTTGCTATTGGGATATCTTAATGCCCCACAGGTTCCAAGCATTTGATTCCGATGATTCATTCTTTTGGAACCCAGAAGAATTTGCTTTTTGGACTCGAAACAATTGCCATCCAAAATAAGTGTATTCTGAGTCTATTGTTTCTCTACCAAAAGACCGGTTGCCAATCTCAGATTATTCATGTATAGCCTGAGGCATCACTCAGATATATTTTTATTGTACTTTCTCTGTACACTGTACACTGTATGGTGTGTCTAGCCTTGCCTTCTTTATAAACTCTTCGTGTCAATTCACTACCCAGTGTTACTTCTAGATGTTTGACCTTTATTTCTCTGTGGTATAATCTTATCCAGGAGTCGAATACAGATCAATTTTGAAAGTTTTCTTCTTATGGTAGCCAGAAGCAATACCCTCTAAGTGGATCATGTACTTAGGGTAGTGGCAGGACTTTTTCTTGTTGCAAAAACCCTACTCCTTTTTAATAGGCGGCATTATCTGATTTTTCTGTGATATTCCTTTGAATTATGTGAAGGAAAAATTTGAAAATTATAATGACAAATTGTTAGCCTTCTCAGAGGTATAAAAGGAAATTTTAATTAGCATTTCAAGAAGTTGTTTAAAAAAGATTGGAACTAAATATCAAGGCTATGTTAATTTGTTTATAAATTGCAAAGAAATTCTGTATCCTTATCTTGTAATTGTATCCCAGATTAATAAATTGTCCTTCAGTCATGTTTTACTCCTTTTAAATGAGAGACGAAAACTTTTATTTTTCATTTCGCAAGTAATCGCAAAATGATTGATTTATTTAACTCCTCAGCTACAGACTCCTTAACAACTATCGCATCATGCAAATTGCCATAAACTATAGGAGAACAATGTAAAATTGGAAATTTATTGGCCATTTCAAGGACCTTAAAACATACAATGGCGAAAAATTAACGACAATGGTATGGGGGAGCTAAATTGAAATCATTATCCCGGCATTAAGACGTATAATTTATGCAAGTAATGAACAGCAAATATTGCTCATACGCAAGGGAGGCCAACTTAAAGAGTTAAAACCTCTGTTATCAGGCATGTTTTACTTTCCTTTTTTTAACTAAGAATTTGATAAAATTGTTGTAAAATCCGCAAGATTTATAAGAGATTTTAAGCAGCATCTTTAAATAAATTTTTCAGTAAATTAAAATTAAATCCCCTATTGGGATTATGAATTCAAGCGAGATATTTCAAATATTTTTAATGTCAACGACACTGTTCAAAACTTATTTAAATTATAGGAAAACAACAAATTCATTCTATTTTATAATAATTTTATGCTAAATTTTGTTGCTTTTTATTTCATACCCATAATTGCCGCACCGGATGTAAGTGGTGATTTCAAGAGGATATAAAACCACAGAGCATTTTCTGTGTGTGGTTATTTGTGTTTGTGAGAAGCAAAAAAAAGTCAAACATTTGGTTTTAGATTTTGATTTTCGTAGGAGGAGCGTTGGGGGATGTATTATTTTGCATTATAATATGCAGCATAAATTAAAATTATTATCATTCGTATAACATTCGTTGTAGGCGGTTTTCTAAAAGTTAACTTCCGCAACAGCTTTGAATTGTAATTTACAATTTAAATCAGAAACTAACAAAATATTTAAGGCACGAAAATTTAAAAAATTTTTAGAATTAGAATTTCAACTTCAAAAGATTTTGTACAACAATATAAACGAATCCAATAATAATAAAAATTTCCTTGTTTCCTTTGTATTTACCACAGCAACACTATTTCTGTTACATATAGATCTTATTACTTTGTTCTTCTCCATGTATAATAATTAATTATTTTTATTTGGATTGATTTATTACAAGCATTTGTTTCACAACTACGAGTATTTTGTAATTCATAAGAAAAAGTTTTCTACTTAAAGAAACTCGAATAACTATTGGTTCATGGTTATGAATCAAAGTGAAATTGAAGAAGAGAAGGTACCACCAAGTAACATGTATGTAATCGAAACAAAGTCAGAAACAAATTTTAGGGAAAATAAGAACTAAAACAAATTGACGATAAATCGAATGAAAAGGCCTTCTCTTTCTCCATCTCAGACTCAGACTTCAGAAGTCATTTGCCAGTCATTTTAGAAGTCTTTCGGTATGCCACCGAAGCTTGTGAGAATCTCTATTATACGATGGATGGATGGCCATGCGTTGTAATGATGGAAATAATGGAGTATCCAGCTGAGTCTAGCAACATTGCACGTACCCTCTTGCTGTCAACGCGACTGCATCTCCCTGTGAAAACAGTGGACAAAAATCCAAATTAAGTGAGTCATTCGGATTAACTATGCCCTGTAGTAAGCCTGAGATCACGAGCTATGTACCATCCCTGGCAATCTCATCAGCAATGCAAATTCTAACAATATTCCTCGGCCCTAGATCCCTGGTAGTGAAAATATTCCTTTTCAAAAACAAACTTAACTTGTCTTAGAAATTTACTGGCTATCAACTTCTCTTTAAGGAAAGTTAAATAAAAAAAATTTAAACACTTAAAAATGACATCAGTTTTCTAAGATAAAATAAAATAAATATTTACTCCAACAACAAACAATTCACCTATACATAGACAAAGAACAACTTTTTAAAGACTATAAACAGAAAGACTTTATTACCCAGTAAAGGTGTTATAATATCTGCAAACATAACAATGTTTGGCGAGAGTTAAAGGTTAAAACCAAAGAGTATCTCTCCCTACGAAAGTATGATTAAGTCCTTGTAAGGTTTTGTTTTCTTTGTTTTATGTTGGTTTCCTCAACAATTGGGTTCTTGTGGCCTTTATAAAGGCAGGCTGCTTTGTAGATGATGTGGTGGGTGTTAGAAAGGTGTTATAAAACTCCCACACTTAAACATAGAAAGCTTTTTATTGTTTGCCAGAATAATGTTTTAACAATGTAGTAGAGGGTGTTATTTTCTCTTGTCTTCTTTTTGGAAGGATAATGAAAAGTTTCTTAATAAAATTGGTTTAAATGCCGACAGGTGTTTGAATTTAAGGCAACAATAATAAACTGGAATTTAAAGGGACATTTTTGAGAGTGTTTTTAAATATTTATTATATAAAATAAATGGAAAAAAATTTTATTCAATTTAACCAAGTAGACATATTACAGTGAACATATTACATAAACACTTTACAATGACGATATGTATTATAGGCAATGTCCATAACCCAATATCGAACTCACAACGCTAATAGTTTAGCACACTCAATGGTGCCAGTTGTAACGATTTATCTTCATTTCGACGATTTTATGTATCAAAAACAGCAATATGACAATGATTTTCACTTTTAAAATTATGATTTTTGTAAAAAAAATATTCTGCCGCACATTTTGAATAAAAACTGTAAACTATAAGTACTAATGTGTTTTACCACTGACATTTTTGAGTTAAGCCACTTTTGAACTAGGTGTGTACGTAGCATGCCGACATTGGATTGGATTGGATTAAGGATTCCAAATCATTTTACGGTAGGTAACCCTAGAGACCGGTCGGCGAAGCAAATCGTTTTCTTCAAATGAGCTAGAAAAAATTGCTCAATATATATTAATTGGGCGATAATAGAGCTAATAACCATATTATCAAGGCTTCCAAAACAATTTTACACTCGGGCTTTACTTGGGACCGGAGATATAGGCGACAAAGCTAATTGTTTTCCTGAACTGAGCAAAAAAGAAAAGCTCTATGCACAATATCTGCAAGTCATCAACCACAAACATGCAAGCCATCTTCCAAAAGATGCAAGTCATCGTCCTAAAAAGTGCAAGATGGACCATGAGGTCTAAAAAAATGCAAGTAATCCAGACAAAAAACGCAAGTCATCCACCCAAGAAATGCAAGTCATCAGCCAAAACCTGCAAGTAATCGTCCTAAAAAGTGCAAGTCATGGTCAAAAAAAATGCAAGTCATCCACACAAGGAATGCAAGTCATCAGCTAAAAAATGCGAGTCATGGTCCAAAAAAATGCAAGTCATCAGCCAAAAAATGCGAGTCATGGTCCAAAAAATTCAAGTCATCCATCCCAGAAATGCAAGTCATCAGCCAAAAAATGCAAGTCATTGATCAAAAACTGCAAGTCATCGTCCTAAAAAGTGCAACTCATTGTCCAGAAAAATGCAAGTCATCGATCAAAAAAATCAAAGTCATCGACCAAAAAACGCAAGTCATCTACCAAAGAAATGCAACTGGCGAAAAATACGAAATTTTGTTACTTATATATTGAATAAATACATATGAACTCAATGAGAATTATAAAAATTTTTTTCCCACAATTTCATTTGAAGTAAACAATTAGCTTCGACGTGTATATCTCCGAGTTTGATCGCGACCGCGATGTGTGATAGACGTATTACGGAGATCCAATCAATTACTTTGCGACACATTGAAAACTTTTTTGAAATAAATACCTTTCTTTGTTGTTACCAAAGACAAAAAGAAACAAATAAATAATAATAAAAAAAAAAAAAAAAAAAACAACCGAAAATTAAAAACTATTTAAATGAGTGAGCAAAATGCTCTTAACTCATATAACAACACCAACGAAAAAACAAAATCGAATGTCAATAATAATTTGAGTTTAAATAATACAAATTGCGAAAGTGAAAAAAAAAGAAAAAAGCAAAACATGAACCACAACAGTACTGCAAAACATTTTAAAACAAATTACTACTCAGTGCTTGATTGCGAAAACGATGATCAATGTAATCCAGAATGGATAAAAAAATTTGAAAAGCATGTTTACGAAAATAACAATAAAAAAAATGAACAAAAATCTAATTCAGCTACAAATCATAACAACAATGCATCAAAAGTAATTACTGAGAATGCAGTAATTAGTATAGACAAATACAAAAATAAAAAAGTACCACCAATAAACATTTTTGATATCGAATCAAAACACCTAATTGAATTCATAAGAAATGGTCTTAAAATTAATGAATTTAAAATAAAAGAATATAGAAATAAGAAATTACTGTTTATGAATTCTATTCAGGACTTTCAAAGGGTTAAGGTTTACCTAGAAAAAACTAAATCAAAGTTTTTTACTTTCACGCCCAAAGAATTAAAAATAAAAACGTATTTATTAAAAGGAATAGATGGTAATGTAGATCCTGATGATATCTTAGTTGAACTGTTAAAGTTTGATAGTGAAGATTTGAAGATCATAAAAGTTACTCCTTTTTCAACAAAATCATCTATTGAAAAAGGAATAAAACTCCCAATGTTTTTAGTACAAGTTTCACCCGAAACTAATGTAAATAAATTGAAGAATATTCGAACATTATTATATCGCAAAATAAAATGGGAACAAGTCAGAAGGCCTGAAATACCTCAATGCCGCAACTGTCAAGGATTTTTCCATAGTGCTGCTAATTGTTATCTTCCCAGACGTTGTGTCAAATGCAACATGAACCACGAAAAAGGAAAATGTCCTATAGAAAAAGTTCCGTTTGAAGAGAAAGACAAATTATTCTGTGTTTTATGCAACAAGTATGGGCATCCTGCATCTTACAAAGGATGTGAGAAATACAAATTACTTAAACAAAAATTAGTATTAAAAAAAAAAGAAACACAAATAAATAAAAATTTCAATACGAATGTTTTTTCTAATAATGAGCTATCATTTGCAAGTGTTGTCAAGGGAAATAATAATTCTAATATGAATATAAATAATTTAGATAATACAAACCCATTTTTACAAGAAATCAGGAATTTTATGATAAATATAAATAACCAAATATCAGAATTTCAAAGACAACTTAATATTCAAGTATCAAGAATAGATACAATATTCTCTATGCTCGACGTATAATGGACACAAACAGACAAATAAACACAATTTCAAAAAAACTTAAAATAATACATATTAATGTCAATTCTCTAATAAGAATTAGTAGAAGATACGATCTTTACCATTTTATTTCAAAACACAATCCAGATATATTACTGCTTAATGAGACTAAACTTAATTCTAAACACAAAATACAATTTGAAAACTACAACATAATAAGAAATGATAGAAGAGGCGGTACACAAGCAGGTGGAACGGCTATATTGATAAAAAGTAACTTAAAACATACATTTTACACCAATAGTGTTATCAATTCCTTTAAAATCTTAGAAAGCTGCATAATTAAGCTCCATCTGGCTCCAAATAAAACATTATATATAATTTCAGCATATTACCCTTCTGGTAATAATAATATCCATTTCAAGAAAGAACTCTCTGATTTATTTGAATCCATGAATCTACAGAATGCAAACAATTATTATATTTTAGCGGGAGATCTAAATGCCAAACATACAGACTGGGGCAACGATAATAATAATCAGAAAGGAAAACTTTTAAACGATTGGCTAATTGATAACGAAATAACATTTGGATGTAAATTATATGCTACATGTTTTCCATCATATCCACGTTCAGGCTCATACTTAGACATCTGCTTATCAGACTGTAGATTACATATTGCTACAGAAAATGACACGGTTAACTCTTTAAAAAATTTGCAGTATGATAGCGATCATGAAGCAGTAGAAATAATTGCATCTATGAATAGCGAAATGGAAAATTTCACATTACTATTACAGAAGGATAAATTTAATTTTAATTATAAAATGACAAACTGGAAAAAATTTCAAAATAAATTAGAACAGAAAATCAAACAAGATACACTGATTAGCAACAATCGAAATCTTACAAACAATGAAATTGATTATCACATAGATAGGCTAAATAACATAATTACCACAACAATTGACGAAATAATACCAAAGTGTAAAACAGATAATACATTCCAAAAAATAACTAACTCAACAATTACAATGTTGTATAGAGAAAAAAGCAGAATACTCAATGTTATCAAAAGACACAATAGATTAGAACAAACAGTAACTGAAGAAAATATTATGATAGCTAAAACTAAAATTAAATTAATTAAAAAACTGATAAATGACAATTTTTATACCATGATTAATAACAATATTAAAGAAAAACTAACAACTATTGACCCCAAAGATTCCGTAAATATGTTCAGACAAATTAAGAAAAATTTTAAAAAATATACACCATTAAACTTAGAGAAGTTAAAAATTCCTGAAAATTCAGAAACATTATTAAATAATGCGGGAATAAATCCACGACACCTTATGAAGGATAATTTTAATAATTATGTCATAAATGAACAAGATCAAATTCTAAACACTATTGGAGCTTTCTTCGAATCAATTCATTCAAGTAAAAATATAATACCAAATAACACAATTCATCAGCAAGTCACTGAAACATTTAATACTTTCATTGAAAGAAAACAAACATTTGAAAATGAAAATAATACATTTGTCAGTTTTAATGAAACATTACTATCAGATAATATTAACGAAACACAAACACAAAATTATTTCATTACTAAATCTGATCTAAAATACATCTTTTCAAATTTAAGAAATAAATTATCTTCAGGTATTGATAATATTCCAAATATTGTTCTCAAAAATATTCCTCAAATACTAATCAATGAATACTGCAAGTTATTTAACAATATGCTAAATAATTCATATTTTCCTCATAAGTGGAAAACAGCAAAAACCGTGCTTTTGCCTAAAAAGGAAAAGGAACCTGATAGCCCACAGAATTTACGCCCAATAAGTCTGTTACCCAATATAAGTAAAATATTTGAAATATGTATAAACAGGAATCTTGATCAATTTTGTAAATCCAATGATATCAAAAATGATAAACAATTTGGATTCAAGTATAGACATTCTACTATCAATGCTATACACAAGGTAATTTCTGATATCAAATGGAATTGGCATAAGAGTAATTGTACTGGGGCCTGTCTAATTGACATGGAAAAGGCATTTGACAGCGTGTGGATCGCCGGTCTTATATACAAATTAATTAAACTTGAACTTCCAATAAATCAAATTATATTGATATACAATATGATAAGTGAGAAAAAATTTATAATACACTACAAAAATACTAAGAGTAGTAGAGAATTTAAAATAATTAACGGCCTTCAACAAGGTACTGTTAACTCTCCCACTCTATTTAATTTATACATACTGGATTTGCTAAATCATATTGACAACATAATTTCATTTGCGGATGATATCATAATATATCACCCAGATAACAAGATAGAAAAAATCAATAAAAGTCTTCAAAACAAATACAATATAGTCGAACGCTATGCAATTAATTGGAGCCTAAAAATAAATACTCGAAAATGCGAAACAATTCTGTTTAGACCGCCTGTAAATAGATGCAATCACAATATAAGAACAAATTGGAAATCGTTTGGAATAAAATCTCTCCTAACAAATTCCAAAATTGATAATAAGAATGTGGTTAAATATTTAGGTTTACACCTAGACAAATTTTTATACTTCAATCATCACATAAAAGAAACAATTACAAAGGCAAGGAAAGCCTTCTATATGTATGCACCTTTATTTCGTTCTAAATATATAAAACCTAGAGTTAAAATAATTATGTACCAAGCCTTAATTAGACCGATTTTGACATACGGTTGTGCTATTTGGTTTAATATATCCCCGTCGGTCATGGAGAAAATAAGAATTTTTGAAAGAAAGTGTTTAAGAGCATGCACATCATTATACAGATCGCCACAAACTGAATACTTAAAATACATATCAAACAGAAAATTATATAATGCGGCAAATATAATAAGAATAGATAACTTTATAATTAAATTAATAAGAAATAATATTCTAAGATGTTCACAATGCATTGAAAACAATCTAATATTGGCACCATACTATACGGATTACAAATATCTATCAAAGTCCTTAGAAACAGGATTTGTTCCCCCCGAAGCATTTGTATATATTGATTATAAAAATATGCTACAGAATGAGAATGGAATTCCAATATTTTATCATAATTATAGACGTGCTAATGACAAAAAAATTAATTGTAATTTACAGCAATTGGACATAAGATACAGTACAAGTATATCAAGCAAAGATTCAAAATTAGTTAAAAGTACAAGAGCCAAGAAATTCTGGTGGTTATTTACATAATGTATATTCTGTTTTCTTTTTACTCCCTTGACAAACCCTTACAAACTACTTAGATAATAAAGCAGTGTTTTTTATTTCCCTAATTGTAGAAATATTTTCATTGCATTATAATGTGTATATATATGTATATATTAATGATTAGTATACATGAAATGTGAACTAATTTTATTTTGATCAAAACAAATTTTATTATATAAATAATACTAGAGTGCCCTGTAAGGGACATTGTATATACAAAAATGTTATTGTTAACTAGTGTTTATTATAGTATGTAAATATAATATATTTCTGAATAAATAAACAAACAAAAAAAAAAAAAAAAAAAACGTGTATATCTCCGGTTCTAAGTAACGCCAGACCATAAGGAAACCTGTTTTGGAATCCTTGAGCCCACTAGGTCCATTTGCTCTACTAGATCCATCTTTTATCCGATTTTGATCAATATACATATGGGAGCACCTTTTTTTTTTGCTAATTTGAGGCTATATCTCCGGTCCCAAAAGCTATCTGACCGTAAGGAAAACTGTTTTGGAATTCTTGGTCCGATGACTAACCAGCCTACTACGTCCGAAAAAGTTTCTTTCTAAATTTAACTGAATTTTAACCAATTTATGGAGGTCATTTGTGGTAAAAATAATTGATTTCTTTTATTTAAAAAATTTAACGATGTTATGCTCAACAAACCTGGAAACGCTGGCATCAGGCCTCATAGTTTTCTGTGGGGGCGCATATGAAATGCTAATTTAAACACAAGCGTATGAGTAATATTTATTTTTCTGAAAAAAATTCAATAATAATCATACGTCCTGATGTGCTACTGTCAATATTTGTATTACATTTGCGTTGTAGTTTTGCACATTCTCTTTCATAAATTTTAATTTTAGAAGTTAAATTCATTCATGAAATTTTTTTTTATACATTTTCTAATTTAATTCATTATTTTTTACTTTTATTTTGAATTCATATTTTTATTTTAAATATTTGTTGTTGTTTCTAAAACCAACATGTTTTGATATGTTTTTCTGCAAATTAAGTTATTTTCTATTCTACATATTTTATTTTTCTAAACTTTTAAAACAAAATAAAATGTAAAGATTTTTTTTCTCAGACATAGAATAACAGAAGATTTGAGAGCTGAAACCATGACTGTGGCATTAGAAGCAAATAGTTGTTCATACAAATTTACTTAGAAAAACTCATGAAGAAATTCACAGAAGAAAATGTCTGAACTGCTGGCTATTGTTTGTAAATAAAGTTGGAAATTCCTCAGCATCTGTAAACTGTTTTGTTTTGATATTTTCATCCAAGACAAGAATTATTTGTTTTATTTTTTATTGTTTTTAAACTAATAAAATATCCATGTAATGTTAGTTTTATGAAGAAACATAAAGGCAATGAATAACAGAAGAAAATTGAAAGCAAAACTATAATAATAGAAGGTTGTTAATTAAAGTAGAAGGGAAGGTTAGGTTAGGTTAGGCAGTCTTGGGTCCTAAAAAGTCCTACCGTAACTACAATAATTGATATTTTTTAAACAAATACATACAACGACTATCAATATTGAGGAAGTTTCTCTTACATTTAAGGGCATTTAATAAAATGCAACAAAATTTTTTTTTCATGGAATATAATCTGGTTACTTAACACGTACCGTTTTCAACCCTTAGGCTCTTTGAAAGAGGGTTATAGAGCCTAACTGTTTGCTAACACCATTCCCGAAGCTGAAAGCAGTCATATTTAAATCCTTTTTTCCAAAACCATACATCACAAGTTAAGTATGTGTGTTTTGCATTTTAAAATCCCCGGTAGGGAATATTCGTTCAACCAAACTAACATTGTAGAGCGCGTGAAAGTAAATTTGGGGTTAAGTTTAGTGAAAAACAATGAAAGTTTTCTTTGTAAAATAAATAAAGCAGGAGAGAAGAAAGCCATAAACATGTCAAACGGTTAATACTACGGAAGTGTTTCGTGTTGGTTGTTATAAATCATTTTTTTTCTAAAATTTTATACAGCATTTAAGCCAAAGCAAAGAAATAAAAATGCAAAGCCACAGGAGATTTGTGAAAGATTAATCATGAAAATAAATATCAAATACGGCTTAACAATAAGCCAGGGAAACTTAAATATCAAACGGAACAGTAAATTCCTTTGACTTTAAATTATAAGTTGAGGAAATTTTATTTTAGCTTTTTTCCTGCGCATGTAAAACGTATTTAAAATATTTGCTTTTATAGTGTTCTTCACAGGAGTTTTTCGGCATGGAAGCTAAGGTCATGCTAAAGCCTTGGGTATATTTTATATGGAAATACCTTTATGCTACGTGATACCTGAACCTCCTTTTGATCCCGACAGATAGCGAATCTAGCTTTCCATGGTAATGGTTTACATCGCCTAAAGGAGATCAAAAACTCAGGAAGTAAAAAAGTCGGCACGAAAAGTTCTTCAAAAATGTGTTGTTCGAAGTCGATGTTAAACCCAATTGCAAAGAGAGTAAACAGATCTGTCTCCATGCCTACCATACATATATATGAAGAATAAACTTTAAGTTAATTATGTAAAGATTCAATATTAGGGACCCGATAGCAGGGGAGACTGGGCTCCGGATGTGTACTCCCAGAGACAGGGAATATCTCACAATAACTTCTACAGAAGCTGAGAGATGCTTGTGTTCTCACCAAGAAACCTTTTAACTGTTTCAGTAAAGATACTAATAAGAGTTATGGTTGTAAAAGTGGAGACAACTGCTCAATTTTCACATTTTATTTGTTCATCCTTTAATTTCTTTGACATTTTTTTAATTTTTTTTTATTGTTGATGCCATTTTAATATGTTTTGTCTGTCAATTATTTTATTTATCGAACAAATACTGTCAATTATTTTCAATTATTGTTAAAGGGAATGACAAAAACTAGGCAATGACACTTCAATTGAAGGCCATTTAAAGAGACATTAAGCAGACACATGACAATACACTGTTAAAAATCAGGTACTTTTGTTTAAAAGTAAGGCAAGCTTTAAAAGTTGACAAGCAACACAATTTTTAAGTCTTTCATTACACTTTTCTTCTTAACTGGCATAGTTTGACAAGAAAATGTGTGTGTTTTTTTTTCTATAAAAATAAGAATTTTTCTCAGTGCACTCCTGTAGTATTTATAGACACAGTGCTTACCACTGTTATTGTCTTTGGATTTTCAAACCTACACTAATAATGTTTATCATGAGACATCATTAAATATACACACGCACGCATGTGTTGAAAAACATCAACAACATTGACAGTCTGTGAGCAAATAATGTTCATAAACACATGCACGATAAAGACAAATAAAATATACAGTTTAAGACAAAATTATACGGACAATTTAAAATGTTTAAAAAATCTTCTGATAAGGAAAAAAGAATCTGTTTTACAGCGTCGCTGTGTTTAAGTCTATTGCTATGGAGCTTTGGAGTTATAAAATCTAAATGAAGGAATTAAAACGTCACAGTAGGTTAGGTTAGGTTAGAGGACGTGTACTTGTCAACTGTGACAAGTACAGTACCCGGAGGTCGAATTGACCCATTGTACAACGTCCTAGCTTCTCACACCACTCGTGTTGTGTGCGTTAATTTTATACATGAGTAGCGGGACCTACAGTTTAAAGTCGACTCCGAACGACAGATATTTTGAGAAATTTTTCATGGCAAACTTTTCATCTCAAAGTTTTTGCCAGAAATCTGCTGAGAGGAAGTCGTCGAAGAAATATTTTCATATTTTCGTTTTGATGTCTGACCTGGGATTCGAACTCGGGCCTTTCGTCTAATAAGCCGACACACTACCTACTAGACCACGGCGACGTCACAGTAACTATTGCTGCATTTATATATTTTTGAACGAATGTCCAGGCGCCTTAACTGAGAGTTTTGTATACAACGCATAGATTTTGCCTCAACTGTTGGGGCACAGTGAGTAGGTTCATTGTGATTAAAATTAAAAATATTTTTTTTTCTTTTGGTTGTTCACTTTTTTCTTGTACTGTACTTGGTTTTTTTTTTTTGGTTTTTGTAGTCACACACTTTATTATCGTTTATTTAGCAAATATTTACGTAGATGAGGTTATATTGCAGTCTGTGTTTTTGAAATGTTTATTTTATTATTAAAATTTCTCATTCAATTTGTTTTTCGTTTTGTTTTTGTTTTAATAAAATCCATAATGATGAGTACAAATACAACATTTAGTATGTAAACGACAAATAATGGAAAAACTGTCATTCAATTGTGTAAATAAACGGCGAAAAAACATTAAAAGGGCCTTAATGCGGCGATATATACAATCAATTCAGTGTTAGAAAATTAAAATTTGAACTCCACTCTTTAGTATTCGAAGGAACAAAAGTGACCATTTGACTTTGTTTAGAGTTTAAATACTTGCATTGAATTTATTTCTTAAAATTTGTAAATTTATTGGCAGTCTGCCGTAAAAGTTTCATCGCCACTCTAAGTTAGCACCCACTTTTCCAAAATCCACAAAGATAAACGACCCATTAATCACTGTGTGACACATTGTTGTTGTTTGTCAAGTTGATAACACATTTGCAAGCAAGCACTTGATGTGTTACACACAACGAACAGACAGAACGACAGATAAACGGAATATGGACATACAGTTGGATTTCAAAAAAACAAAAATAAGAGAAGTTTTGCAAGACATAATGGCAGACAATTATTGCTAGTTCCTGCCGTCCAAAACAATAAAAGATTAACAGAAGAATTTTTGACAGAAAAATATGGTAGGAGGGTAGAGATGACTGTCTTTTCAAAACGTAGTTGGATGGATACAATTAGTTTAATTGTGATGCCACAGTTTTCCATTTTTTCCTATTTCCCGAGCTATTCGGAGCTTCTAATGGAGCGACTTTGACTGCCAATGTTCATGTCTGACAGTTCCTGCAGATCATTCATGTGGTAGACACCAAGATGTCTTTTTTTTCTCCAGCATAGTGCTGAACACTCACCTCCTCTTCCTCGTCACTATAGCTTCTGATGGAGTGCTTTCGACTGACAATGTCCATGACTGATAGCTGCTGCCGATTAACCATATGGTAGACACCAAGATGTCTATTCCAGCATAGTGCTGATCACTCTCCTCCTAGTCCTTGTCACTACAATTTCTGTGTAAATCGTTTGCTTTTAATGTACGCCCATAATGCAATGGCCAGTAGTGAATCCAACAACCACATTGACGGTGCTCCTTTGGATATGAAGCAGGCTTTTCATTTACATTCCTTCCAGTATTGGCCAGATTTTTTGCGCTGTTCTACTCACATTCTAAGTCACCCATCTGGCTTTAATGGATTCCATGAATGTTTGATAATGCATTATGAGCCCGCAGTTCCTCAAAGGAATTCGAAGGAAGGAAGAGAATTTATTGCAGAGTTCGATGGAGCCTTATAATTTAATTTTGAGATTTTCGTTTGATTAGAAGTTATTTGAAGCATATCTGAATAACATTCCATGTATCCACCAGTTCATGATGGTGAGTACTGTGGTAGATAAGCTGGACAGCCACAAATAAGGTAAGAAGAGCCAAGCAATTCAGTGGTTTCTACGGAAATAAAGGAAAGATTTCTTAGGTCGGTTTGAACTTCCTACGATTCTTACAACACAGTGGAGGGTTGTTGAAGCCTTTCCTTTGTACTTTTTTGAACTTCGTTTTGTTGATTTTGCTTTAATTAAATGAAACTCAATGTTTAAACACAGTGAGCGTCAAAAGAAACTGTATAAAATTCTAACAATTATCAAACTTAACTTTTACCACGTAAGGAGAGTACCCAAAAAAATTTGACAACATTTCGACGTTTTTTTGTTTCAATTTTAAAAACTTGCAATGAAACAATTTTAAAATAAAAATAACGGTAATTTATTAATGCATATATTTTTTTAATGTACAGTTTCTTTTGACGCTCACTGTATCTTTAAACAAGTGAAATAACTTTCAAAATATTTGTTGCAATGGATATTTAAATCAATTATGCCTGCATGTAACAGTTGTACACACTTTCCAACCGCTTCCTGGTTTGGTGATTACAATTTAAGCTGGTCAGTTATAACTCGTGAAGAGTTATTCCGCAGAAATGTCGAACTTTAAACCATATGGACGAGGGACTACACTGTTAATCAGTTCGATGTACTTTTTTTTATAAAATTAACAACTAATTTATGACTGTTAATAAGAGATTACTTTAAATGTGGCTTTTAACAAACAGATAATGATGCTGAAAGTCTTTGTGGAAAACAATAACAAAGTTTTTATTTACTTTATTTTTTTTATTGAAAAATATTTTTAAAAATATTCAACAAAAACTTATTTTTTTCATAACTTTCACTGTCTTCCTGTCATATTCATGTCTTGGACCTTTGTTTGCTCTTTTATGTCCTTTACTCATTGGCCTTATTAACTTAATTGGCTTATTGACCTTTCAAATTAAGTTAATCACGCTTTAATAACTTCCTTTTTCAAAAGAGATGTTAACAACACAAGTTCAAGATATTAAAAGTAATTAAAAGTTTTAACACAAAACGAAATATTGTAACAAGGTTTGGAGGGATTACAAAACGAAAGGACTCTTTGAAAGAGAATCAATTAGAAAGAAAGTTTTCATTTTTAAACTTAAAAATAATACATAGAAATTCTGAATTGGCAATTTAACTTATCCGGAGAAATTTTGAAAACAATGACAGGCTAGATCACAGAATACCAACCTAGCGTGGTAGTCTGTTAAGAAATTTTTCTATTCTATCGGTTTACTGTGTATGTTAGGTAGGCTGTCCATCTAAGCGAGTTCGATGAACACACTTAAGCCACATAGGGCTCATTATGTTACCACAGTTAACTACAGTGTATACATTTTAAAGAAACGTTCTTCGTTTTAATTTCTTCACAATTTAATTTCCACTTTGTGTTACGTATACAGCTCCTGTCTCACTCATATTGAGAAGAGAAACACTTTTTATTTTGTTGAATGCCACTTAATCTGCACCCTCACCTTATTCATATTCATTACCTGGTAGAAAACTTTTCACAGTTTTCTTGTTATTTTCACTTTTCTTTCCATAATTGTTAACACACATTAATTTTTATGATTCCACACAGCCACACATGTGTTGAACTTTTATACCCATTAAGTCTGGTAAGAATACATATTTTCACCCCAAAGGAGACGAAAAATGCAAAAAAGGGGGGTTAAAGAAAATGTTTTAATTTTTGTGTCACTCAGTCAGCAACATCAAAAAAACAGAACGAAAATTGAAGCAAATGTCTGGATAATGCCAACAGCAAGTTTAAAAATGTGAATTTAATGAGAGGCCTTTCGAAGAAAAACGTTCGAAATAATTTGAAATTAATTTGGAATTAAGGCATCATAATTCCTACGAAGTATTTGAACATGTGCATGGTATTTTTCATATGTTAAAAAAAGAAGAAGAAATTGGAATACAAACGACCTTTTAAGTTTAGTGTAATAGTTCCAGAAGAATAAAAAGATGCTCACACCATCCATGATGTGTTTGCTAAACGTCTACCGCGAACAACAGATTTCTTCAGAAAGTTTTCATGTTAATTATATTTACCGTGAAGAGATTTTGCACGACGACAGCTGAGTTGAAGTTACCGAAAGAAATTTTTTGTTTTTAAGTTAGGACTTGAACCACATGCTCTTGTCTAATAAGCTAACACACTATTTAATAAGCTGATTTCTATTACTTCTATTATTTCTATTATTTCTATTATATCTACTGTAAGAGTATTTGATTAAACAATTTATAGAGCGGTAACTGTCTGCATAAACTTTTGGAAACTCCTCAAGTAATAACTCCAATAACATTCTTGATGGGTGCCTCACAGCACCATTTATTTGAAATCAACTGTCGGTAGTTTAAAATCTTCAGAAGAGTTGCTTATCATGCGGCCATAGCACTTTGAATTACTGATAAAAAAAATTCCAGTTACACTTCAAACCCTAAAGTGCACCAAACAGTTACTTTTTCCGTATGCAATGGCTTTCTCAAAATCACTTGTAAGTTCTCCAAGCCAGACTGTGTGAAATGAATTCTATATTGCCTGATCAGGAAGTGGAATAATACTTCAGTTTAAATTCACTCAACTGACTAAGCGGATCTTATACCGTTAATTACAATTATAAGCTCCTTAAGCTTTCAAAAACTGATCTACGTTCTGTTTTGATATCGTATTTGGCTGTTTTAAATAATTATTATGAAATCAAACAAAAAAAATTGTGGTGATAACTTAAACTTATTCAGATATTTGGCTTTTTTAAATAATTATTATGAAATCAAACAAAAAAAATTGTAGTGATAACTTAAACTTATTCAGATTTAAAGTTAGAAATTAAAAAAAACAAAAACCCTGAACTGTTGCTGTTTATTCTTGTTCTCACAGTTCTCTTATGAAAAAAAGTTCTGTTCTTAATTTTATTGAGCAACAATAATACAAGCATTTCATTGTGATCATCTTCCTAATTTTTATGGAAGCATTTACTATTCCCCATTGTGTGACCATTTTACAGATACAAAAGTCTTCTTATCACAATTTCCTACTTTCAGAAGCCAGTCATGTGTATCAAGAAGAACTCTTTTATTCTCCTTTTTCCTGCATACTTTTTCGATTATGACTGCAGAACACAAATTATCATTTCCACAATTGTAGTTGAGTTGTTTCTTTTCTGCTGATAATTTCGTTCTTCTTTTCCTTTTTGCAGTCTTATGCCTTATGATTGTACTTTTAATTTGATTTTCATTTAAGCAAAAAAGGGTAAAACGAACTTCTCTGTTCAGTTATTTAAATACGAGACTATAATTGTAATCTCGCTACATGATGATCCGAAGTATTTATGACATGAATACATAATCATTGAAAAACAAGGAACTGAACGAGATTTTTCTCAATGAATTTTTATTATTTTTCATAGGAAATCTAATTTGAACAAAGCCGATCACTCAAAATGCCTCGATTATTTTGGCGTTTAAATCGATTATGTTCTATGTAGTGAAGTGGAAAGATTACTAAACGCTTTTAAATGGAAACTTTAAAATTTGTTAAAATTTCTAGGACACCTAAGCGTATATGTAATATTCACAAACATTTAATATTAATCATACGCCTTGAAGAACTTTATTTGCGAACAACATTTAAACGCCTTTATAATAGCCAACCTGAATTGAGATGAAAATTTATTTCAATTTTACTTTAACGCAATTATAATGTTGCACGTTTATCTCTCCACAACGAAAAGGCGAAGAAATGTCATTCACATATGCATTCAAAACGAGAGAGGTACTATATAACCTACAACATATGGGTTTTGCGGTTAAAAGACTGAGTAATTGTTTATGCCAACCATAAATCCGTGTGTCTTTATACGTGTAAAGTAGGAGTTTATTTAGATTTTCTTCCAAATGCTTGGAATGTGATAAGAAGGCAAAGTAGCAACTGTTGCAACACACGAAACTTTTGCTGTGTTGTGTCTTTGTTTTGTGCTGTTGCATATAGTAATTAGTAAAACAGTGGTAGTTGTTGCATATTGTCTGTAAAATTAAATACTCTAAGGGGAGAGAGAGAGAGAGAGAGAGAAAAAAGAGAGGCGTTAAGACAAATTTATCATGTGCTGTAAATACTTAAACAATTTCTGGAAAAAACTTTGAGAGTAAAATAAAATTACCATGAAAAGTTTGTCAAAAATCTGTCGACCTAACAACTCGATAAAATTGACACACACAACTGACTGAAGTGTTGTAAAGTAAACTTCGGAGCTGTAAGAAAAAATCGGAGGTCTTGAAGCCAATACAGAACTTAGTGGCCTACAATGTAAAGGTTTTAATAATCTTCCTGGGTATGTTTCTGCTGAGAGAAAAAATGTCTGTAAAATCATCTGAAGAAAACAAAGAAAGAAATCAAATTCTTGTTGTTAACTACTTTTCTTTTTATATCAATTTTTTCTTCAAAGGACATATTTATTACGAAGAACATTAACAATTTTACAATTTTGTTTATGACATGTTGTCTTCATAGGACGACATAAGATTGAAAGACAGATATGAGTTTATTTTCCAGCCTTGTTTGGAAAATATAAAATAAGAGTTTATGAGTTTTTTTTATCAAATATTTTTCATTATTTTAAAAGCTTCAGAACTAAGCAAAACCATAACAGGCACTGACCATTATTTACTTTTCAAACATTATCCGTCTTGTGGATTGTAAAGACAGAAAAAAAAAAAAAAAGAATTCCGAATCCATTTTCAAATGATAGTCCTCTTCCTTGTTGTTTGCTTTGCTTGATATTGCTATTGTGGTTACGTGATGTGTAAGGGTTTTAATGTGAAAGAGCCTTTTCAAATTCATTCATTGTTTTCTTTTCAATTTTTTTCTTTGTTTTACTAGCAGAAGATGCAATGAGTATAACCTCTGGCCAGTAATCGAACAGTAAGAAATGGCAATGCAATTACAAAGTTTTCGCTGATAAAAAAGAAGATAGAGGGATACTATATTTGCAACACTTCTTTTAAAACTTGAAGTACCTTAAATGGCGTTTAAATACACTTTCTTTATTCCAACATTTCAAATTTAAATTAAATTTTTTATTTTCTGCCAACACAAATCTTTCACTTACTTGTAGTGTTGTTATTTGTCATTTATTTTGTAAATTTTTTGTTATGCCAGCAATAAAAAAATCTTCTAAAACACTTGCCATTATAATAATTTCTTCAAACACTTTCACATTTTTACGACAAATTATTTAAAAACCACCGTTTAAAATAAGATGTTGCTGCCCGATTGCTTTTGTTTTATTTTCATGACTTTATTGCCACCGAATTTATGTTTTTTCTTAATTTAGATTTTAAAAACTGTTGGGACCATGAACCCAAAAAAAATACAAAGAAATGGCCTCTCATAACTGACACGCGCTTATGTAAAGCCACAAGTACTGCGCCGATAGCAATGAAAACAATAACCTAGGAAGGACAGTAAAATATGAGCATCAAGAAAATTTGCGCACTTAAATGAGTGACCATTACCACATAACAAAAAAGGGCAGAAGGAATAAGAAAAATAAAGCAAAGAATACAATAAAATTTAAAAGAGGAAAAATATAAAATATAATCCCAGACGCCTGGATAATTATTTCCTTAAGGCTTGATTAAGAAAATTTGATTTTATTGAAATTATATACTTGTGTTGAACATAAATTCCTCTTTAAACAAATTATAAATAAACGCCTTTAAAACCTCCCTTCGATAGAAAGTATGTACATATTTCACTTTCCATGGCCCCTAGAACGTATGATTATTTTATTATTTGGTGTTCAATTAAATATCACTCATACGCCTCAGTGTTGATTTATATGCTTGAAAGCTGTACAAAATTTTCTGCAAAAAATTGTAAACTTTTGTTAAATTTTGTATGTGATACGATTGACTCGTTTTTTTGCCACATTGTATCAGGCAATGATGCAAGACGTGACGATTTATTTTTATCATTTTAACGATTTTATGTATCAAAAATTTGCAAAATTATGACTTGACATTCTTTTGCTTTTAAAATGGCGATTTTTGTTGAACAAAACTGCCGCACAATTGAATATAAAACTCTTTCAGAAAAATAAACACTAATATGTTTTATTCATAAAACTATTGAATTACGTCAACTTTGAACTAAGTGTTTATGTAGTATGGTGCTATTGGATTAAGAATTCCAATACATTTTTAATTACATTAACTTTAGAAACCGGCCGAATTTCTTCGTCAAATCAGCTGGAAAAAAGAGCTCTATTTATAATTAATCTGGGGGGAAATGAAACTAGTAGCCATGGTATTTAGGCTTCACGATCGGGGGTTACTTGCGACCGGAGATATAGGCGGCAAAGCAAATTGTTTTCTTGACATGACCAAAAAAGTTTAAATATTAAAAATGCAAGTCATCAGTCAAAAAATGCGAGTCATATAACCAAAACAGCAGGTCGTTGCTGCAAGTAATCGTCATATAAAGTGCAAGTCATGGTCCAAAAAATGCAAGTCATCACCTAAAATCTGCAAGTAATCGTCCTAAAAAGTGCAAGTCATCCACCCAAGAAATAGAAGTCATCAGCAAAAAATGCAAGTCATCACCTAAAATCTGCAAGTAATCGTCTTAAAAAGTGCAAGTCATGGTCCAAAAAAATGCATCCAGCCAAGAAATGCAAGTCATCAGCCAAAAAATTTAAGTCATCCAGCCAAAAAACGCAAGTCGTCTACAAAAAACTGCAAGTCATCTACCAAAGAAAAGCGACTGGCGAAAAATACGAAATTTTGTTGCTTATATATTGTATCGTAAGGACTCAATGAGAATTATTAAAATTTTCAAAATTACAGTTTCATTTGAAGTAAACAATTGGCTTCGACGCCTATATCTCCGTTTTTAAGTAACGCCCGACCGTAAAGAAACCTGTTTTGGAATCCTTTAGATTATGGCTATCCAGCCTACTAGGTCAATTTGCTCCCCACTAGATCTATTTTTTATCCGATTTTGATCGATATGTATAGTGGACAACAAAAGTCTTAGTACGGCAATATATATATATTTTTTTAACAATTTCATGAATTTTAGCCAAAAGTTTGTAAAAAAATGTATAGTTTTTATATTTATTTCATTAAATTATTTCTGTTTTATTATAAAACAAAAAAATTTTTTATATTTATCACAAAACAAAAGAAAAATAAGGTGTAAACAAAGAAACATAATTCTTACGCTCTCCTAATAGCAGCAGTCTTCTAAAGGTTAAGTATTTTGAACAAACAATTTATTCTCTTGTATAATAAACATACAGTATTAGGTGTAAGAGAAAGATTTGCCACTCTAAATAAAATAAAATTTATCATAAACGTAGACCCCTAATACCGTGAAGATGTTTCTGGTATGACAATGTAATTTATCGCTTAAGTTACTGTCTACTCTATGTTGGTATCTTGTTTACTGGCTGCTGGTTTTTTGTATCAAAAAAGTTTCATCCCAAAATAGAAACAAAAAGTCACTAAATATGGCCAAGTACACGTATCCTTTTTCCAAGCTTTTACATTAATGTTTGTAACTCCACTTGTTTTGCTTTACCGTGCCTTGCAAATAACATTTTCACTGCAGTCTTCATTAAAGTAGAGGAGAAGGATCGTGCTGTTAAAGAATTGAAAGGAAATGAAAACAACATGTTCCCGGCAATCTATGGTTGAGGTAAATTACATTAGCAAGACTCAAATATCTCTACAGAGAAGCAAACAAAAGAACTGAAATAGCAGGACACTAACGGAGTTTAGAACAAGAATCAACGAAATCATGCTTCTTTTCCATTCGAAATGGAGATCTAGATTTCCCACTCAGTTGACAATAACGTGATGCTGGCACAGCTGGGAGACTGCATACAGGAATCATTGTTGAGTTTAAATACCAGTACAGATTGATCGTTTACCATTCTGTATATTACACTTTACAGACGAGTATAAAATAAAAAGTCATTACCTTACGTTTCTAGTCATGCTTAATTTTATGTTGGAAGAATACAAATACTTCAGACTACAACAAATAGGAAGTGCAAGTTAGTTCCTTTTCTTTATCACAATAATTACACACGACAATTATGTTCTATGAATGCCACAAGTTGCACGTCTCATTTGGATAAAGACGATCGTTTGGCAAGCATCGATAGATTTTCGCAAACTCTGGTAGCTGAGCGAGAGCGTCCATAACGCGATCACTATGTGAACCATGGCTTGCGGACGTTGTTCCGCTACAAAAGTATTGAGCAAAATTCATAAAGAAAAGCTCATGACAATCCTTATGTCTTAGGGTGGCATCATTGTCGAACAGGGCATGATAAGCATAATACAAGCCACTAACATCAGCAATCTTTTCATTAATGATTCCACGATTGGTTTTCATCAGGCAATTAAGGTTGGCATTGAATAAAGGATTCTCTTTGAAATTCATAATGCTTTCCGTACCATTAGCATTCATCAACAGGCCCCTGTTATCAAAGGCATGAAACATTTCATGTGCCAAAAAGAAACCCACAGAACTGTATTTAAAGATGCTTGTGAAATTCGCCTGATAATAGGGTAGCTGGAGTAGCATTAATGGGACAACAATAGTATTCGCATTATGCATAAAATACGCTGAAGAACTAACATGAGTGTTGGTATCCGCCAAATATGTAAAGTCCAACACTGTCTTCTTTTTGTCCAACAGAACCAGATCAGTATTAAAACAAAATTTCAAAAGTTTTAAGTGATTACCATAGAAATCATCAGGATTCAAATTCAAACCGTGATAGAATCTTTCCAACGTGGCTACTGTATCCATCGCACGGGGTATATTATTGAGTCTCAGTTTCATGTGATCAAGTTTACTTTGCAAATGCTGCACAATTGTGGCATTGAAGCCATATTTATTTGCCTGGATGGTTTTACCAAACTGATGACGTAATCGATTGAATATTTCAGAAATGGTTGTAAACTCTTTGCGCAAATCTGGATGCTGCTCTTCATACAACCAATGCATGGCCGTGGCCATAAAACTTCTGGTACTGTCTACACAATCAATCGCATTGAAACCGTAAGGCGGAATTGATAATAAGTAACATAGAAAACGCATCATTAAATACTTGTTAAGGAAGTATTGATTAGAATCACTTAGTAATTCATTCAATGCCAGCATATAGGATTTGTCCCGTATAAACAATTCCATATCGGGACTTATGATCGTTTGATTAAGTACAATCTGAAGATACTGTTGCAGCCATTGCAAAGGCAAATCTTTAAATTTTATAAGACGTTGCCCCTCAAAGTCTTTTGTGTAATTTAATTTCGCAAGACGGTCTTCAAATTCTTTAATTGATGGCCATTCCTTTTCAAGAACTTCAAACTCTGGCAATATGCCCATTATAATGTAAAAATCTGCTTCTGCTAGGCGAACAAAACCATCATCCATAGTGGGCATGGCCAAACTGATTAAAAAATCATTTGTATCGTTTACTTTGCTGGCAAAATTCAGTTGTATAAAGACATCATTCAAGCCGTAGGTGCGCATTTTAGCCAATGTATTCACCCAATCCAATTTGGTATAATTTGCTTTCATATAAGGCCATACGAATTGATCATGTAACTCTAACCAGTGGAGATATTCATTGGGATCACTATTCTTTAAATTCTTACAGGATACATAGTATTTTTGCACTTCATTTAGAAATTTCGGTTTATTTTCCATTGTAAGTGTATGCAGTACACCAGACATTTCCAAATTGATACGTTGATTAAGCATTGTAAGGGATTCGAGAAAATTTTCACTTGCACGTCTCCTCCCATATATATTACGCCATTTATGGCAGGCATAGTCGTAGAAATTATCACAGGGTCTAATCGTTGTATTCAAATTGAATTGATTATCACGCGCTTGCAGCAAATTACAATCACTGCGGCCTTGCAGTACACATTTGATTGTCATATACATTGAAATCGCTTGAAAGGCAATACTTATCACATGCATGCTTAGTTGAGGTGTTTGGAAGCAGTTATTCGGTGAAATGCTAAATAAGAACTAAACGTATCTGCCTGTTGAAGGTTGATAGAAGTGCAGCGAATTAAGTTTAATTTAAAAAACAGAAAAAAAGACTTGTTTTTCTTTCATTCTTATCTCTCCTTCGGGGGTTTTTCCGTTTTTTTTTTTACAAAAATAAAGATTTTTTTTATTGAAACAGAACACAATGCAACGGAACAAGTGCCATTTGCTGAAAGAATGGAGATTAAATGGAATGTAGTTTTCTTCACTGATGTGAAGATTTTTTACGTCTTTTTGTGGAGCGCAAACAAAGCTTTAAGCTGATCAATTGGTTTGAAGTCGCCGTAATCTAGTAGGTAGGTTGTTGGCTTATTAGACATGAGGTTCATGGTTCCAACCTAAGCCCAGACATCTTAAACAAACGAAGACATTTAAAAAAAAACGGCGTCTTCCCCTCAGCAGTCTTCTGGTATAAATCTGAATGTAAAATAAAATTAAAATTGAAAGTTTCTCAAGAATCTGTCTTTCGAAGTCTTCTTTAAACTGTAGCTGCCGCTATTTATGGATAAAATTAAACGAAACATGAATCGCATGAAGGTAGGTTGTAGTTCTGACTAAAGGGTTGTAACGAACAATTGGAGAAAAAAATACCAATCTAGTTCATACAATATTTACAGTGAGTCACATAATATTTCGTATACATAATCTCTTTACCAAATTCAACAGATACGAATGAATTTATTAATGTTGATTTGTTTCTTGTTGTTACAATAACAACTAATTAAGCTTTAAGAATAAAAAAAGATTTCTTTTTCATATTTGTCATGACAAAGTCAAAGTAGAGTCGAGTTTAAATAAGCTGTGTGAGAAATACTTTTGTACAGCACTCTAATTCAAAAATGATTCTGGTTTTTAGACGCATCATTATGAGGTGATCTATTCTTAGATCTTAAAGTTTTGTTGTTGTTGCTTTTCAAAAACTGTTATCAGTTGTTTTCAATGAAACACCGAATTTTTTGTATGAATATTGTTTGAAAGCATGAACTCAGCTGATATAATACTATGACACAGTATGCAGATGAAATTGTCTAAAATTTATGTACAAAGTATAAAGTATGCTGATAAGAATAATCGTGTTTCTCTTTTTTTCATTCTTGGAAACAAAAATTAAATTAATGGAGGGTAACACATATGCCAAATTTTATTATGAATTTATTTGTGTTGTTTTGTTATTATTTCTTAACCCATTTAAAGCCGAACCAAAACGGTGGATGCCTACGCCACTGAAAATGCCAGAATTTTTCTCTGGATTCCAAAGATATTCTCAATGAAATTAAATACTTAGGGAAACAAATATTCTTTCTAAAACAAATACTTTTAAGGCAATCAAAACTTTTGTTGGGACATAGGTATATGAGCACATTTGAGCCACATATTAGGCTCATATTTAGCGAAGATCTGGGGTTAGTTTACGTTCTTTTTATGGGACACTGTGAACCCTAAAAGTACACTCATGCAGAAGGTGGATCGCCTTCAACTCAAGAACACACATTCTGCGATAATGAGAAAGAATCATCAGAACACTTTCTTGAAACCCAGAAGAAACCGAGCAATATACTGCAATTCTTGAGGGCCATAGGCTTGAAGGAGATCTGGGTGTGTACCAGGTGATGGTCTCTTACTCATACCCTTCATTGTTCTTGTTCGCACCGAGAAACATCTTGCAGTTCGTAATGCCATGTTCGCACGGCAGCAATTTTTCGTAATTCGCTCTCTCATTCGCAATTCAACACACAATTATGTGCTAAATTACGTCATTCGCCATACAAAATTTTGTGAGCGAATTACCCAAATTGTGTGTAATCCAATTTCTATTACCCTGTGGATTACTTAAAAATCAATGTAATCTCTAAATTTTATCGTATTTTTGCCATCACCAGCTGTCAAAGCACAAAAAATATAAACAAAAAATATTGTAAACAATAAACAATAATGGAATCCAAAAATAATATTTTAAAAAAGTATTATTTATAAGAAAGTTATTCGCGAAATTAGCGGCGGAAGCCACTATGTGTGTAGAAAACCTTTTGAAAAGTATTTGCAGCTTTTGAAGAAGCTGTATGAAAAATATTAATAATAATTTAGTAATAAAAAGAAGAAGAACTGTAAAAAAAGAATTACAAAACTACCGTGTGAACATGATAATTCAAATAAGTAATTCAAACAGAGAGCGAAGTAATTCGAAGGCTCGTGCGAACATAGCATAAGAGTAATTGATTTGAAGGAAATACTCTATAAAGTTTAAGAGATCTTGTGGTCACAGTACTATAGCACCTCTTAATCTCTACTTCCCCGAAACAATCATGATAATAACAATGATGCAAATAAATGTTTTGCTATGAATGTAAATTCATTCATTATGTTATACCGGGAGTTATTTTATAAACTGTTTTTGGATGCAGTGGGGTTGATCTTCACCCCAAATAAGGCAATTCTGCTTGTTGACATAGCCATTGAGCTGGAAATAGACTTTGGCGGTGTAAAGATAAGCTTATATCTCTTACGTATTAAATTTCTAAGAATGGCTCCACTATATGGGCATTAAGTATTTAAGAATTTGTTAAACAATCATTGAATATTTCCCTAGTGTCCTATAAATACAAAAATTCATGACAAATACCTGCTTAATACTGGTTTTCACTGGCAAATGTTGTTGTCTCCACAGTGTGCTACAAATACGAAAGAACCTAAAAAGAAACAGAAAAAATAGTGTGTGATTAATATAGTGAGTTTTAAAAGAAACTGTACACTAAGGATAAAATTCTAACAATCACCAAACTCAACTTTTACCACTTAAGGAGAGTGGCCGAAAAAAATTTTTTTTTTTCAATTTAAAAATAAAAACCACAGTAATTTATTCATGTACATATTCTTTTGACTATCACTGTAAGTAAGAGTTGTATTATAAACTTCAATATCAAAAGTAAATATTTTGGTACCAGTTTTACATGAAAACCTCAACAGAATTACTAATAATGCTGCGATACGATGTAAACTTATTTCAGTTAAAATTTTATTTCCAATTATTGTTCATGCTAGAAGCTAGGCCGTAATCCTGACTGGAGGGTTGTAATGGCCAGTTATGTATGTATGTATGTTCATAAATTTGTTTTATTTATATTCCCTTTCGATTATTTTGCCTCAGTTAGTTCCTTTCTTTATGCTTTTGTTAATAAATCTTTCCCAAAAGAAATAAATTTTTCTTTTAATATTTTCTTAACTGATTTAGTTTGATGTTATAAGTTCAGCTTAACTTTCTAAAGTTTAACGAGATCTTAAGTACCAGCACTTTCACTTGCACTTTTCTACAACCACCAAATGTATATTTAAGTAGCTTAAAGCAAGTAAGTCATGACTCAAAGCAAACAAGTCCTTTATGAGGTTCACAAAGGAAATCTTAAGTATTGTAATATATAATGAATGGAATACTTGAAGCTCTTAGTAGTGAGAGTAAATGAAGCTAGCAGCTATGGCAAAGCTTCCAAACCAGGTTTCTTTACGACGACAAAGATTATTATTTTCTGTATAAAATAAATACAAGTCATCCACCCAAGAAATGCAAGGCATAAACCAAAAAATTCCAGTCATGGTCCAAAAAATGCAAGTCATCAGCCAAAATATGCAAGTCATCACCCAAAATCTGCAAGTAATTGTCCTAAAAAATGCAAGTCATCCTCCAAAAAAAATGCAAGTCATCCACCCAAAAAATGCAAGTCATCAGCCAAAAAATGCAAGTCATCAGCCAAAATATGCAAGTCATCACCCAAAATCTGCAAGTAATCGTCCTAAAAAATGCAAGTCATCCTCCAAAAAAAATGCAAGTCATGGTCAAAAAAAAATGCAAGTCATCCACCCAAGAAATGCAAATCATCAACCAAAAAATGCAAGTCATCACTCAAAATCTGCTAGTAATCGTCCAAAAAAAAAATGCAAGTCATCAGCCAGAAAATGCAAGTCATCCACCCAAGAAATGCAAGTCATTAGCCAAAAAAAAAATGCAAGTCGTGCTCCAAAAAAATGCAAGTCATCCACCCAAGAAATGCAAGTCATCAGCCAAAAAATGCAAATCATGGTCCAAAAAAATGCAAGTCATCCACCCAAGAAATGCAAATCATCAACCAAAAAATGCAAGTCATCACCCAAAATCTGCTAGTAATCGTCCAAAAAAAATGCAAGTCATCAGCCAGAAAATGCAAGTCATGCTCCAAAAAAATGCAAGTCATCCACCCAAGAAATGCAAGTCATCAGCCAAAAAATGCAAGTCATGGTCCAAAAAATGCAAGTCATCCACCAAAAAAAAAAATGCAAGTCATCCATCCAAAAAATGCAAGTCATTGTCCAAAAAAATACAAGTCATCCATCCAAGAAATGCAAGTCATCAGCCAAAAAAATGCAAGTCATCCAACCAAAATATGCAAGTCATCCAATCAAAAAACGCAAGTCATTTGCCAAAGAAAACCAACTGGCGAAAAATACGAAATTTTGTTGCTTATATATTGAATAAATGCATATGAACTTAATGAGAATTATTAAAATTTTGTTCCCACAATTTCATTTGAAGTAAACAATTAGCTTCGATGTGTATATCTCGGGTTCTAAGTAACGCCTGAATTTAAGAAACCCAGTTTTGGAATCCTTGAGACTAATACTATCGAGCCCACTAGGTTCAGTTACCCCACTAGGTCCATTTTAATCTGATTTTCATCGATTTATAGAGAGCACCTTTTTTGTGTGCTAATTTGTGGATACAACTCCGTGCCCAAAGGTTTCCCGACTCTAACGAAAACTGTTTTGAAATCCTTGGTCCTATAGCTAACTAGCCTAATAGGTGCGTAAAACCTCCCTTTTAAATTTGATTGAATTTTAACTGATTTATGGAGGTCATATTTGGTAAAATAGACTTGATTTTTCCACTTTATAAAATTCAAAGGCTTAGTTTAGTCGTCTTTTCAAGTTTTTTCCAATTTATCTGTATGTTCGAGATTATTTAAAATTTTCTTTCTTAATTTTTCCAAAGTTTTGACGACTTTTCTTAAAGTTTTGGCGATTTTCCAAAACATGATGCCGATGTTGACGATTTCCTTTAGAAAATTTGACTATATTTTGCTCAACAAACCTGGCAACCGTCATTTCATGCTGAATTATCTTTTGAATGATTTTTGCTGTGTTTTTATCCGCCTTGAATATTAACAACAGCATTTTGTGTTCCAACTTCATTGCTGGACTAGCCTAACAGTGGATTGTTGTACCTACACTGGCATACTCCTTTGCTTTACAATAACTCTCTCTTTGAGTATGAGAGAAAGCAATGCTTTCTCTTCATCTCTTCATTCTTATTTCAAATGAAATGAAATATGCTACTCAACAAAGAATAAAGCAACTGTAGCATTGCAATGCAAGCATTCAGACGACCTTGTCGTGGAAGTAAAGGAAGGAAATGTGTTTCACAAACTGCGTTGTAAACAAATGCCGTGTTGGCAATAAGCATGCGTACAAAATGACACCAAAAGAGAACTTTATTTAAAGAGAATTTCAAGTCGTTTGAAGATTTGTGGATTCTATTAATGAAGCAATGTTTTTAGGCTTCAACTGATTGAAGTTAAAGTCTCTGGATTTTAATTTGATTTTTCGAAAATCATTTTCTAAAGGACATCATATTACAAGCGATGTAACTAAGACTGTGCACTCATGAAAGGGAATACTTTCATTCACCATCCACACTAGACCTTACCAGCAAGAAATTTTTTTTTTCGAACTCCTAAGTAAGAGTACCCCTTCAATTCGTTGTTATCCTTTAATGATGTTTGAAATTTTAATGCCTTGTATCATGCATGCCTTATTTATACACGAGACAATTGTTTTATTATATTTTTTAGTTCGTATTCTTTTCAATTTCAATTTCTATTGTTTATTCATTAAAATCATACAAAAGAATTGATGAATATTGATGTGATGGATGGGGAAGCAAATGCGTTTACATTGACTAAAACTATTCTACCTGAAGTACTGCACAATTGTTTACATATTCATCATGGAAATAATTGGTATTCTTCTTACATGACGAAATACAATATGAAATCAAAAATACAACAAATTTATCCTTGACATTTAAGAAAACAATACGCAAATTGCAAGTGTCATGATTTATTGTACAAACGTCAGAAACTCATATCAACCTCTAGAGGAATTTAATGTTTTTCAGGCGAAATTCTGGCCAGGAAACATACATATATTGAAGAGCTTCAGAATTACAATTTATGTCGGTAAGTAGGCAACACTAAAGGCTTTGAAAGGAAATGTTTTTTAGGGAATGTAAAACACAGCTAAGCGATCTTATGTCAGACTATAAGGTTAAATGATGGTGGGTACCTGATCATTGCAGCTTTATTGGCAATAAAGTTGCGGATGAATTGTTAAGGTCAGCTTTAGCTATGGAAGTTACAGTAGAGGAGAAGTTGATGAGACAACCAATAGGCTTTTTCTTTGTAGTTTGATTCACTCGTGAACCATGCAAGGGGATATAGAAAGAAGTGCAGGGTTGCAAGAGTCGTATGGCCAAAACCCATAGGCGGGAGATGAGATCTGTTATAGAAGAATGAATGGGACATGTTCCCTTTAGATATAGGATTAGCAGATGGAATAGGAGCAGAGGAAACAGGGGGTAAACTTTTGTGCCATTGGCTTTGTCTGTAGGTAAAACTGTGGTATCACAATGGGCCCCATGTGGCCTAAGTGCGATCATCCGAATTACTTGGCTGGACGGCCACCTACCTACTTTGTCTGCAGATAAGCAAGCGGAGATGGCTTGGTAGTCAACTTTTAGAGGAACTGGTAGATCTGAAGAACTGCAAAATTGAGGATCTAATAGGGTTCATAAACGGGAGCGACTGGCGAAGGAAGTATTTTTAGAAGGAAAAATTCTTTCCATTATTCATTCCGTTTTCTTTTTCTCTTCTTATCATTAGAAAAGTCTACCAATATTATTTCAACTTTATGAAACAAAATCAATGAAGGAAAAGACAGAAAATCAATTTATTTCAAAGACTTTAATATTGTATTACAATGCTTTGCCACAACATTAAACAAAGTCCAGTTAAGTCTAAGCATGGCATACACCTTCAATGCAACAACCATAAGGGCATAGGTTTTTATGCTGACAGTATAATTCAGCACTTGAAAAAATCTTTTCCCCTTTCTAACGATAGCTTTAATATTCACACGTATTGCGAAACAACATGTATGTGCACTTGCAAAGTATACAATAGGAAAACTTATACATACACACTCTACTATACATTATTATGTGTGTATTCTTGTATATACATATAAGTAATACATACATATATGTACGTTGACAGACAATATAATGCAGGTGGTTTTCCTTTTCATATACTTTCGACATTTACTGACAACTAAATAATGCCTGCTGTGGTTAAAGAACAGCAGCTGTTGCATCAACACTGTCTGCAATAAAATAAATTTTTGGTTTTTTTTTTCTTTCTTTAAACTTTTACGTAAAATGATTAAATTAAACTTTTTAAAGAATTTAAGGGAGATTTTAAGGGTAAGGAAGAATTCTTTTAATAAACTCGGTAGGACAACTAACTTGAATCCGATAACGTCTATATTAAGCGATTATTTTAGAGGTGCTTCGCGAACTCCACATAAGTTGTTACTGGAGATAATTTTGTGCCTCGATCTATATTGTAGCTGCTTGGCGGCTCTGAGCGATTGGTCAGCGGCATGAAACAAATACTGGTTGCGCAAAGACCCTAAAGGAATTTGAGACTATTGGAAGCAGTGAGTGCATACTACCGCGATAAGACTTTTCAATAAGATTTAGGATATCCAGTACATGTATATGAACATACACATTCCAAGTAACTCCAAAGCAGATGTACTGGCCAAGCGTGACATAACCATCGAACTCTCTTATGAATTCTGGACTTTGGGAATCCATCTACAGACCTTCAAGCTAATAATTGACAATGTGGTCATCGATTCCGTTAACAACAAACAGGCGGCTTCGGGCAAGGTAAAACCTGGCTGCAGGGCATTTGATAAGTCTTCTTAAACTCCATAGCACCACACTTGACATGGTTGTCGAGGTGATTATAGGACCTTGCATTATGGACGCGCATGCGAGACGTATATTGAACAGGTTGTATCCTCTCCAAGACTTTGGCAGTGGATTCCCACCTCAGATAGTTTTGTTCATTCATGTCCAGGCTCTACATTAGCGGAAGCATGCTTTATAAGGCATATTCTGTTTCTTCTTTTGATTTTTTGCTTTTTTTTTTTGTCAAAAATTGCATTCTAAATACCCTTTTGGCTCTGTAAGGAAAATCTCTTCTAGGAAAACTTATTGTATTTAGCGAAACTTTGCCATGAAAAAAAAATAAGCGAAATAAGGGAATAAAAAACTGAACTGAAGATTGATTGCATTAAGCCAGCAGCTACTTGTATTGCTTTCTCTGCAAGTAAACAACACATGTTTTGTGTTTCACGCTGAAGTTTTATTTCCATGCGGATGCTACGCCCTCATTGATGTTGCATTTAAAACTTAAGAAACAGTAAAGAAAAGTTTTCCCTTTTTTTTGTAAACATTTTTAGCTTAAAAAGCAATAAAACTTGGTTTTATTTTTTTAGTTTTTATACACAAAAACAACAACAAAAAAGAATTCTTAAATTTCACAGGGAATTTTTTGTCTTAAAAATCTTTGAAGAGAAATTTATTGGTATGCATGACCCATGTTGTTCTATAAATTTTGTAATAATAGTTGTATTGTGCCATAATTTGCTAAACTTTTGCTACCGTATTCCTCCTCCTCCTCCTCCTCCTGCGTATTTTAAGGCAAAGGAGACAGCATGTTTTTGTTTTTAATTTTCACTTTCCTTTCTGGGTTGAGTTTCTTGTAAATGAACGTGTTAACGATTTTAATTGCCTCAACCACAAGAAAAGGGATTAAGGCAATAAGCTTTAAACCATAATCCTAACTAAAGGGTTGTAATAATGTGTCTGTATGTGTGTGAATTTAGGACCACAACAAACAGACCAACTACTTAACCACCTTCTGTGCAAAAGGTTTCTTAAACATTTTCCATTTGAATGTCAAGAGGGTTGCATTAATTGCTTAATCCCTTGGTGTTTAAGCCTCCTAATCTTTAAGGGTTAAAAACTACCTGCTTTTCACATACATATAATTATAATTTTTTTACTAGAATAAATAGAGTTTGAGTAAGGATTTTAAAAAAATTGTTTTGATCCTCCTTAAGGAACATTCAAATAAATCTTGAAAGTGAAAGAAGAATTTCAATATTTTATTCTCAACTTCGTAGAATTCATACATTTAATATTGCATTGTTAATATACTTCTGAGAAAAACACAAATTCTTTAACGAATATGTATGTATATATGTTTGCAACTACAAATTTAGTTGCCTTTTGTTAAGAGCTTCGCTTTTTTTGTAATTCTTTTTCAATTTACAGCCAATGAAGGAAAAAAGAAAAATATTTACCATGTAAACAGGCAACAAAGGAAAACAAAGAAATATTCCTTTCACATACATATTGCAAAAATTTTTTAAGACAGTGGGTCGTTAAGTATTTAAATATATTAGGTTAGGTTAGGTAAAGTCGCGTACACTCCTTCGATTAAGGGGTTCCACTTAGGCTAGCATTTAATTACAATATGAGACCATATAATCGATTCGGATGGTAGCATGTCCATAATCCAGGTTGGGTCAGGATTTAAATGCATGGAGTCTTACTGTCACCAACTCAGCCCTCTGCTTTAATAGAAGGTCAGAGGAGAGCCAATCGGGTTTAGCTACTAATGCCCTGGTCGGAGTCGAACAGAGCGTACTGATGATCAGGACAGATTACAGCCTCTGTGATGAGAAATTCTTAAAACTAAGTAAGCAGACACTCCCCTTATATGTACATCTGAACCGTATTGAAGTGGAGGAAAATGATGAATGCAGGGCATGCGGTGAAGAGTCCAGCTTTTGTATGCCCAGATCCCAATATTTTGGAGATGACACTGTATAATGTGTATAACATGCATACATACATGATTGTATTCAGGATTACGACCTAGCTTCTCGCACCACTCATGTTGTGTGCGTTAATATTTATATGTACGTGAGTGGCATGATCTATAGTTTAACGTCGATTGCGGACGACAAATTTTTGAGAAACTTTTCAAGGAAATTTTATATCACACTTAGCTGAGAGGCAGTCGCAGCAAAAATATTTTTTCATATTTCGTTTTGTTAGAGATGTCCGACCTTGGGTTTGAACCGTGGTCTCACGTCTAATAAGCCAACTTACTACCTACTAAACTGTGACGACTATAATCTCCGAAGAATGGACTGGTAGAAGTTGAGGAAGTTTGTTACAAATACAGACTTCCTATACAAGCCTATATGATCGCTTAGGTGTATGTCGATAGGCATAAGATCCTTGGTTGGTCTCTTCTACTGCAACCTACCTACCTAACTATCTAATTATTTTATTTTATTTTATTTTATTTTTTAAATGTGTTTTAGTATTATGCCTTCCTTGTCCCACTGTTCCCCTCCTTTGTTTACAATTTATGCTGCATTCAAAATATTTATTTCAAGTATTTTGAAATGATTTATTTTCATACTGCTTTAATCGATATTCTCCACATAATTCCGATTTTTTTTTCAATAATTTTATACATTTTTCCATAACAACAACAAATGAAATACGAGTAGATATGTTACAAAACAAGAGGAGGAAAAATAGAAGAGAAAGAAAACTTATGCAGAACATCCCGTATGGACTGTGAGTAACATTTTTTTCTTTTTAATTTTTATGAAAACAATGACTTTATTTCATACCTTTTAAAATAATAGAGAATATAAAATAATTTAGAAAAAAAAAAACAGAAAAATATTTTATAAAAATCATAATAGAATACCAAGCTTCTTTAACATAGAGTACTCAAAGTTTACTAAAAACAGAAATTTATTTTTATGAAATTTTAAATTCCATTGGAAAGAAGACTTCAAGATTTCTAGCACTAATTGGAAATATAAAAAAGGATGCAATAATTAGGCAAAACATTTTAAAATTAAATAAAAAGCACAGACTATAGAAATATTAAGGAGAGTTTTTAAAATGAAATTAGCAACGAACGTTTTAAAACTAAGTTACCGTTACATACATGTATTTAGCAGTAATATTTTCATTAAAGATATTTGAAACTCCACTCAACAAAATCAAGAAAAGGAAGAGAAAGAAAGAAAGAGAGGCGTAAGCAACAATAAGCCATTATGGCAACCGTAGATATTTGATCCTTCTAAAGATATCTCAATCTATCCCGTTTGAGAACCCTAGTAGATCTTCAAGTTTGCAGTCGTTCAAGAAAACAAGCTCTTCAGCAAATTAACTACGTGCAGTCAAGGACAGTGACATACAATAATTCATTATCCATTCAGTTGCTTCGCTGTATTCTACTAGGTACGGTGTTGGCTTATTAGACATGAGGCAGTGGCTCAAACCGCAGCACAGGCATGAACAAATATGAAATATGAAAAAATATTTCTTTTAGCAACTTCCTTTCAGCGGACTTCTGGCAATAACTTTGAAAGTAAATAAAATTGCCACTAAAAGCTTTCAGAAATCTGTGGTTCAATGTCAACTTTGAACTGTTGGTCCCGCCATACATGGATAAGGCATTAGTGCTGTGAAAAGTAAGGTCGTAATTAGGTAAGATAAGTAAGTCTATTTGCTACAGTAATCAAAGATTCTATATAATAGCGCTTATCTCCCGCGTACTCCTGCTTACGATTAATCACTTTCCTAAAGGATTAAACTTTGCCCCCAAAGCTCCCACAATTCTACAGTTCGTTCCACGTACCCTTGAACGCTTTAATGCATCCGATAAAGGACATTGATTGGTGGGCATTATGATATACAAGAGTATTTGGGTCCATTTAGGGCTCTATGGCTGTATGATAATTAAATTTTTTAGCCTGCGATTGAAGATTATAAACAGGAAAAAACAGAAGATTAAACAGGTAAATTTTTTAAACAAGACTATGCCAAGATACTTCAATTTTAGCTTCATTGAAGAAGACTTTTTCAGAAGCAGTCAATTAGCCTTTTTTGGAAGTACACTAAAGCCCATAACTATGCTGATAATTTCCTAATTTTAGACAATTTGAAAACCAACTTTCATCTGTGGACGAAGTAGCAAATTGAAGTTGGCGCGGTGTGAGAAGCTAGGTCCTGACTAATCCTGACTGAAGGGTTGTAAAAAATATGTAGAATATGTAGTCGAATCTACCTCAAGAGGTAACCTTTTTGGGTACTTTTTCAAAAAAGTACTTTCTTAGTACCTTCTTAAGGAAGTAATTTTGGGATTTTTTTTACTTTTTTTAAACCTTTCAGAAAAGTATCTTTCGTATACCTTTTCAAAAGAGTACTTTCTGGGTTAGTTAGTTTTTACAAAAGTTATACTTTGGGTATTTCAACAAAGTACCTTTAGGGTGCAGTTTTCAAAAAAAGTATCCTTTGGATGCTCTTTTCAAAAAAGTACCTTTTTAAAACTTTTCCAAACCTTTTTACCGTAAAGGTACTGTTTTCAAGAAAGTACTGGGAACTAATGCAGAAAGTAATTTAAATGAATTTCACTTCGTATATGTATGATGATCCAAGCCACAAGCTTTATAATGATATAAAAAATTGTATCGAAATCATAACTTTATTATTTAACTTTATTTTTAAAGTCGTTTGATGGATAATCCTATACTCCATTTATTAACATGCTTGCATCATCTCTGTTGGAACAATATTTTCATTTTTAATATTTTATAGTTTTGGAAATTTATAAATTTATTTACATGTACTCGTATACGGGCAAAAGTGTGAATGAGTGCCTCGGTTGCCTTTCCAATATTCATATCCCCTATTCAATTTATGTGTTACAAATTTCTCTTTGAATATTCAGTAAACTGAAAGCAATATTCCCAGCTGAGTTGCAATTCAATTGCAATTGGAAAACAGCAAACCTTATAAATTTTACATGAAATAATAGGAAAAATATTTTGAAAAATTTTTGAATTTTTTAATTGTTTAAAGAGAAAACCACAGGGTCAGTTTATAGAACAAATGTTTAAATTGTTTTTTAGTCTTTACAAAAGTTTGTAAAAGAAATTAAATATTTTTCAAATTTAATCATTTCCTTACTCTTAAATCAGTGCATGGCAACAGCCTTCTCTAGTAAAAGCTTCAAATAATTAAAGAAAATAATTTCGTTTTTATATTTAATTCAATACTTTACTGTTTTTAGGCACATTTTCAACAAACTCAGCCATAATGACTGTCATGTTGGACAAGCTAAAACATGGTAAAACATGCAAAAAGAAAACACCGAGAGATTGTGTAAACTGGGGTTTGAAATAATTCTTCTTTCCTTGACTTGTTCTGGAACATAAAAAGGAGGAATTTAACGTAGTAAAAACGTCAACAACGTCTGGTATTTGACAGCTACCATAAGATGAAGAAAATATAAAAAAAAGGGAGAAATAGAAATGAGTAGGCCTATGCAAGAAAAAAAGGTTTGCTATGATAACAGTGAACACATGCTCAAATATTTAAAGAGGACCAGCGGAGAGTTTACATTCTGTCACTACCATTTATTAAGAAAAGGGGGCTAAATTTGGTTTAAAGAGTTGATGTTATTTAACCGTAAATAAAAGTTTTAATTAAATAAAAAGAAATACTTTCCCTTTCAGAATATAAATTGTAAAATATTAACGGTTTTGTTAAATTAAAAATTAAAACGATTGAAGAATTTTCATAAATTTCTAAAGACTACAGGTCTGTTCTGAAGCAGAATGAGCAAATTTCTGGACTGTACTTTCAGGGCCAAGTCGCCGTGGTCTAGTAGGTAGTGTGCTGGCTTATTAGACGAAAGGCCCGAGTTCGAATCCCAGGCCGGACATCAAAAACAAAATACAAAAAGTATTTCTTCGGCGACTTCCTCTCAGCAGATTTCTGGCAAAAACTCTGAGAGTAAAAATTGCCATGAAAAGCTTCCCAAAAAATCTGTCGTTCGGAGTCGACTTTAAACTGTAGGTCCCGCCACTCATGTATAAAATTAACGCACACAACATGAGTGGTGTTGAGAAGCTAGGCCGTAATCGTGACGAAGGGTTGTAATGGCCAATTATGTATGTATGTATGTACTTTCAGGGCTATTCGCAGATGGAAAATATAACAGCCTTGAGAAAATCAAATTCAAAAATAGAAATATTGGTCCTGCTACTTGCCATGTTATATACATATGAAAGTACTTCTACTTCCTGTTTAAAATATTTAATAAAACCCTATTTACTTGTAATGGTGTGAGTAAATTCGCATTTAAATATTTGTTTACCACACTTACCACATCAAGAAATCTCATTAAATATCCCATAGGTGATGAAGGATTTTGTCGGTTTTTGAACAACAACTAAATTTTGATTGTGTTTTCCTTATGGAAACATAAAAACAACTAACATGGCAGCTAAACGTACACAAAAATTATTACTTTTATAAGGAAGAACAACTTATTTTTGCAATCATGCAAGTTTTTCTATTATTTTATCATCCCTCCCCGCCGTCTGCCTCTCTTTCTAGAAATGCAATAAAGTAAACACGAATATAACAGCAAGTGGAGTATGTTTACAATACGAATGTTTACAATACGTTGGCAAAAGCACACATACGCCAATTGTAGTTGTTTACATTTGGCGTAGAGGGAGTTTCTTTGAAGTTGTATTGTGGTGGTGGTGTGTTTAAGCAAACGGAGAAAGAGAGTAAGAAAGGGATCAAAAGAAAAGTAGTAAATGAGCAACAATTGTAAATTAACTGCACTTTAACATGCAATAAAAACCGATACATGTACTCACGTACATACAAAACAAACGTAAAACATGGATTCCTTCCTTCTCGCTCTCTCTTTCACTCTCTCTTTTACGGAAAGCAAAGTGAAAAGGTCCTTCTTAGTTATGTCCGAAAAGAGGAAAGAAATGTTTGCGAAATTACTTTTAGTTTCGCTACCTACAGAGCACGGAAGAGAAGAGTAAGAGAAGCTGCAGATGTACGAAAACTTTTACAAAACCAAGAAAGGAAGAAAAGTAAAAGGAGCAACTGGCAACAAAATGTTATAAATTAATTACAAGAGCCTGCTTTTGCTTCTTTTAAGACAAAAGACTTGTAATTGGTGGACTCTCCTTGAAGGCGGGCATTTAGACTCATCGTGAAACCACAATCAATTTCAATCCGGAGATCAAACATTCTCTAGAGGAAACCATCTCGAGTCTAAAATACTTCTAGCAGAAGTAATTTCTCGGAATGCGTACCAAAACGTTAGTGACAGAAGTGAGTCGATCCATTTCTTGTCTATACGTATACAGCAGAGTTTAGCACGTACCCTCCTGCTGCCAACGAGATTGAGCTTCCCCATAAAACAACTGAGTGAGACAAACGCAATGTAAATCCATAGGCTTCTTTAGGTTGCCAATTTGGGAAAATTTCTTTCACTGAAATCCTATTTTTTTTTTGGTTATTTTGTTTCGTTAGCATTACAATTTTCAGTTATCCAATGCCGTTTCCACATTCAAACAACATTTTCCACTTAAGCTCATAAAACATCATGTTTTTCTAAAAATTCAAATGAAACAGAAATGTCAAATCCATCAACCCACAACAGCAGTGTGTGTATTTTTTCTAAATGCATTCCTATTTAAGCTTTTATATGCTCAAGACGGCTTTTGCTAATCCTGGCAAAAATTTTTTGATTTAATTGTTGTATGTGGACACAAAAACAATCATCACCAGAATAGATACATAATCAATCACAGGCGGTAAACATGGAGAGTTTTGGACTGGATTCACCAACTGAAAAGCAGTCTCTAATGGATTTGCAAATAAAAATAAAAAATAAAATTAGCAACACAAGTTGATTCTAAATTTTATGACAACATGACGCGCGATAAACTTGTTTTTATGTTTAAGTGGCCAGACAGATGAAAAGCGGAAGAGGAAAAGTTTTTAATTAAAAGGTTTTCTATAGAACTTTGAAAAGAACTACAAAATCTTTTTAAAGTTTTGAATTGAAACTCGTATTACGTTAAACATGTAAGCAATTCCCATGAGATTCAAAAAATTCTTTAGAAATCGTAAGTCTGTAACTCATGATCATCATTTCATTATTGCCCGCAATCATCATGACCGCCACCACCACTAAAACTCAACAGCCAGTCGTTGTTTTGTACTTTTGCCAGCCAGATAAGCAAAAAGTGCATCCTTTTTCTGTTTCGCATTTCTAAACAGAAATGCAATGGCAACGAAAGGACACACGCAAACAATAGGAGGAAACGGTTAAAAAGCAAAAAACAAAACAGTGCAACAACAACACTCCTACAACTGTTTTCGTAAAAGGTAAGAACGGATAATTATTGTATGCCAGACAATGTAATTAACATTGTTGCTGGCAGTATATCATTTCCTGCTGACATTTACTGTTGATGTTATTGAATTCTTCTGTCATTGTTATCCATTAACTGTAGTCATCGTGTTTATTGTTGCTGGTAACTATTTGATTTCATTCTGTGTTGTTAGATTGTTGTTGTTAATGATGATGACAATAATTGCTGTATAATTGGTTAAAAGCTATTTAAAGATATTGACAGTCTTGTGACTAACTAATCTCTTTAAAGAGTTGTCACTGAAATTATGTAAAAAAAAAACAACAAGAGTCAGAGTTTACATACATACATAATTGGCCATTACAACCCTTCAGTCAGGATTACGGCCTAGCTTCTCAACACCACTGATGTTGTGTGCGTTAATTTTATACATGAGTGGCGGGACCTACAGTTTCATGGCAATTTTTACTCTCAGAGTTTTTGCCAGAAATCTGCTGAGAGGAAGTCGCCGAAGAAATATTTTTTTCATATTTCATCCCAGGTCAGGCATCAAGACCTGGGATTCGAACTCGGGGCTTTCGTCTAATAAGCCAACACACTACCTGCTAGACCACGGCGACTTCAGAGTTTGGTCAAACAAAATTACCCCAGTAAATGAAATATTTTTTTTTTATCAACTTATGAAAATTCGGTCCTTCTATTCTTTTATAACATTCTTGACAATAGTCTTCCCCACATGGTACTACTCACGGGTTGGTTTTATGGAATTTTGTTGTTAGTCACCATAGTCTAGTAGGTAGCGTTTCTATTTAAAAAAATATTTCGCGTTTCTAAATATACAGCGAGCGTGAGAGAAACTGTGCATTAAACAATATACATATATATTAATAAATTACCATTATTTTTATTTTGAAATTGTTTAATTGTCAGTTTTTAAAATTGAAACAAAAAAATTTTTAAGAAATTTCGAAATAATGTCTTAAGTGGTAAAACTTGAGTTTGGCGATTGTTAGAATTTTATCCATAATGTACAGTATCTTTTGACTATCATTGTATATGCCACTGATTACACACACACAAGTATTCACACAATAATTTTATATTCCTGTGAACAAACTTTTATTTTCCGTTATCAAATGAGAGAGGATTTAAAAAAAAGAAATTCTTTTGGTTTTACAGGCCGTTGTCGGTGGGTGCCATAAAAATTCCTGTAATCTGTTCATTAATAGTGGCTACAGTAATACCTGTATGTGGAGATTTTGCAAGAGTGCGCAATTGTTGAACAAATGTGTTAATCCTTGTGCAACACAAACATAATTTGCAATACAAATACTATATGCAACAGAAACACTATATGCAACACAAATAAGTGTATGACATTATTCATTTTAGTACGTTAGTATAATTACAACAGTTCATGCACAGTTTGAATTTTGTACGGGTGCAGGACCAAGTCAGGACCACAAATTCACCAGGTTACGTTCAGTAAAAAGACGAGTTATTCTAAGCAATGCGAATCGACTGTCTCAGATTCCACTATACACTCTGACAGACAGCGGCAATGTTTCCGTTATTTTTTCTACTTTCTATATTTGATTGGCTTTCTCCTTTTTATTAAAATTCCAAATAATTTTGTTTTTGTTGGACTTAGGAATTCATATCTTAAAAATCAATCAAACTTTCTTAATTAATGTAATACAAATTCCTTCCTTTTACTTTTCTTTTCTTTAACTCTTTCTTATCTTGGTATGCTTTTTCTAAAAATTTTCTTCCTCTTCCCAACTACCGATACCGATTTAAATAAGAAAAGTTCTTAACTTATCGCACATAATTTGAAATACTCTGTCAGGGTAAACTTGTTTGTTGTTTTTTTTCTATTTTTTCGTTAAAAATAAAAATAAAAACAAAAAACGAAATCTTTTTGCATAAGGCACCGATTGTCGTGACATATTGATAAGTAAAGTATGTTAGAGAGAGAGAGAGGGAGAGAGAGAGAAATGTAAAGGAATTTTATGAAAAATTCTTTGAAAAAATCAAGTTTATTTAAATTCCAGGGAAAGAAAAAACATTTCTTTACTCTTTTAAATTTTTTATATTGATTTGGCCACATACACACACACTGTCGGAAAAGTGTTTATATCAACGAAATACTGCATGAGGCATGAATAACATTTGCTTGCAAAAAATAAATAAACTTGGAAAAGAAGTCCAAAGGCTTATGTTCTCTTGTACTATCACAGCGTATATGCTTCCAGGGTCTTCATTCCAGGAGCCTTTGCATTTTGGTTGGTCACACAATGTAATCGATAATAGGGTTTGGTCATTCCAATTTGGTTCTTGCAAAGCAGATAAGGTCGCCGTGGTCTAGTAGGTAGTGTGTTGGCTTATTAGACGAAAGGCCAGAGTTCGAATCCCAGGTTAGACATCAAATCGAAAATATGAAAATATTTCTTCGGCGAATTCCTCTCAGCAGATTTCTGGCAAAAACTCTGAGAGTAAAAATTGCCATGAAAAGCTTCTCAAAAAATCTGTCGTTCGGAGTCGACTTTAAACTGTAGGTCCCGCCACTCATGTATGAAATTAACGCACACAACATGAGTGGTGTTGAGAAGCTAGGCCGTAATCCTGAAATGGTCAATTATGTAAAGCAGATAAGGTCGTTCTCTAATCCCCTCATCCAGTATTCGTCTCCCCGGAACAGCCTCTTCCATCGGCCGAGACAGTGCAGCCGATATATGCTGCACAACGTTTATGTCGTTGAGGAGCTTGAGACTGTTCTTCACTTACTGTGTACGCGCCAAGTACTATGTCGAAGGAGGCACCTTGGTGCCTACTACAGGCATACGGAAGATCAACAGCCTGAGACGTTTTATCAGAAGCTCTGACTGGTTTCAGACCTAGGGGATAAATTGAAAACAGTGGTATCACAATGGGTCAGAGGTATACTCCTTAAGTAGAGTTTAACATTTGAGTGTACATAGTTCTGTTTGAAACTATGCACTCCTCGCATTAATTAGCAATACAATAGCCTTCTTTTTGTACCCTTTTCATTCCCATTGTTATTTTCATTCTCACAATTAAAGTCATTGTCAGGAGTTTTTGGTTTTTAATTCTTACGATTCCTATTTAAGAGTGTTCTCTCACCCTTAACTCTGCTGTCTTCAATGTTTTGTTCTCCCCCTTTGTATTGAAGAAAAGTTTAATCATTTTTCATCGCAATCATTTCCCGATTACATGAGCAACTTAATGTACAATAAATGAACAAAACATTAATGAATTAATGAATTCATGTCTTAGTTATAACCACCCCCCCACTCCCAACTAATAATGGTTCTGTGTAACTTATTCGCTTGTCTGCGTGCATAATGGTGGGAAGCATTTATTGTGGGAAATTATTTTCTTTACAGTTGAATGAACAATTTGAAAATAACCGGAAGCAATGTACATATACAATGATGGCAAATAAAAAAAGGGGACAACAATTGCAAGAAGGGAAATATTAAGAGACAAATGGACAAGAAGAAGTAAATTTTATAGATTCTGAAATAGAATCATAAAATCAGTTCAGTAGAGTTGGAAGAAGGGCGATATTAAATGCCGAAGAAAAATAAACAATTCCAGAGATGTTTCAGGGTGTATAGACGTCATACAAATTTACTTAAATAACTGTAAATTATTTACAACAAGAGACATTTATCATTTAGCTTTGTTTTAAAGTAAATTTTTAAATTTTGTTTTATTCTTCTCTCTTCTCAGAAGGCCTGCAAATCATTAAGTGATTTCATTAATGCTCCAATAATTAATGCGGTTTGCCTGCCTAACTGACTATAATTGTGTAATTAAGTGTTAATCGAATGTAATTACCTGAAGGAAATAAGATTTTAAAGCCGTAAAATGAGATCGTTAAGGTATAATGAATAAAACAATAAATTTTTATTGTTTTCTTTGGCTAAAGGATACCTATTCTTAGAACATTATCTAGTAATGATACCCTAAAATAAAAATAAAACAAAACAAAATAAAAAAAAATTAAAATAAAAATTGAATATGGTTGGTTGCCCAAATAACAGGTCCGCCAAATAACTTTTTTTTTTGAAAACGCTTTAAAAAAAAACTACTGAATATTTTCTTCAATTTCTTCTTTTATTTGAAAGTACAATCCTTCCGGTTAATAATGGAAAATAATTTCATTCAAATGGCTGCCTCGGCTGGCCATGCAGTAGCCTACACGATCAGTCAAATTTTTAAGCATATTATCGATTGTGTGCAGCTGCACTTCACCAATGGTTTCACGAATATTGTCCATTAAAGCGTCAATTATTTCTGGCTTGTCGGCGTAACACTTATCTTTGACGGAATCCTACAAATAATAGTCCAACGGCGTCAAATCGCAGCTCCGAGGTGGCCAAAAGACATCAGCTCTGCGGCTGATAATGCCATCTTCAAAAACAGGGCGCAAAACATCGAGTGTATCTTCAGCTGTGTAGCACGTAGCGCCGTCCTGTTGAAACCAAATGTTGCCAATATCCTCCTCTTCAATTTTTGTGAACAAAAATTCGTTCACCATGGCCCGATAACGATCGCCATTGACTGTAACGGCCACTTCTTGCTCATTTTCAAAGAAAAATCTCCCAATTATGCCTCTGGACCAAAATCAACACCAAACAGTGACTCGTTTTAGGTGCGTCGGCTTTTCAATGTATGCGTGCGGGTTTTCTGTACCCCAAATGCGGCAATTTTGCTTATTTACAAACCCGCCAAGATCAAAATGAGCTTCATCTGAAAAGATGATTTTTTTTTTTGCCAAAATCGACATCTTCTGTAAGTCGATCGCAGGCCCACTTAGCCACACACATATTCGTTCAGCGGAAGGATAAAACTAGTTATCTGTCAAATCAGACATGAGGTAAGTGTTACCAGTCACGAAATGAGCACTAGTTGAAAAAAAACGTTAGATGGCGGACCCAATATGTATATAAGCTTTTAAACAGGAAGTTAACTTGCGGAATAGGTGTACAAATCAAAACGCTTCGACATGATAATGTCCTTCTATGTGAAGAAATTCTTTCAGCGATAGAACAACATTGATATCATAGGGCCTATTAAGCGAGATGTCATTGCTGCATTTGCACTCTTGTGCGCATATTAATTAAGATGAATCTACTTCCAGGACAGATGCTTGCGTACGTTGACGACATTAACACCATAGGGCGTACTAAGGCAGATATTTCTGCTACTTTTAGCGCTATTGTAAAGAAATGAATCAAGATGTTTCTGGCAGTAAATGATCTTCCTACAGAATCATTCTCGAAGTGCTTAGGACAAATGAACCTCGAATGCGTGGTCATAATGGAATGCCTCATACTAAGCACGTGAACCATACTGGGCTTGCTTCTTTGCAGTTGAAGCAGAGATGCTGGGCGCCCTCATGTGGAGAGTACTTTCCCAATTTTTCCAGCGTTAACACCTAATCCATGATCAGATGGTCCTTTACCAATGATTCTCAAAACAGCATGTATTCTAAGCATTCTAAGGATGCATTGTAAGGTAATTGCCTCATATACATACAACTTGTTTCAGCAGATTAGAAGACTTCTTTTAAATTTTCTTTAGGGAATGATTGATATTGATTTTGTAATCATATAACGTATACGCCACCCTCTTCGAAATAATATTTAAGTATCCATAAACGCTGCCACAAAACTAAAGTGTTTCCGAACTTCTTGTGCAATATTGGCCATTGAAAGTGACACTTAAAACTTTTATGATTTTAACTTTATTCCCCTTTGAAATACTCTCTCTCTCTCTCTATTTTGCACTTTTTATTTCTCCATTTTAGATGTAATAAATGTGTGGCGGTAATATTATTGATAATGCACCGTCCATTAATCATATTTTTCTCTTGAACTCGTTGTTCAGTGGAGAATTGTGATATGGATGTGGTTATTAAAGTCAACGTTAAAACTTCTGATAATAGAAAACTTGGAAAATATTTTAGAGAAAAAAAGAAGACGAGGTATTAGATAATATTGAAAATTACACAAGGTACCTAACGGCTTATGTTCAATTTTGTGTTATTGAGTTAATAGAAGACACACACAGTCTTAAACGCAGTTACCATTTCCTGCATCATACATCATCACTGGATGACATCGAAGATAATAAAGAAAGAAATTTCAAAAGTAAATGGAAAATGTTATTCAATTGTGAGTTTAAAATTACTTTACAGAGGATAAATCTTCATCAAGTTAATGACATTTTTCCATCTGATCAGCGATCATTGTAGATGAAGAGGAGAATCGATTCATTGCAATCGCATACAGTTCGATAGTCTAGCATTTCCAAGTTTAATATGATACCAAAAAGCTTTATAAGATGTATCTGTAGAATACATTTATACTGCTGTAGAAGAGCTTAATAAATTGTGTTCTTCAACACAGCTATGACAGCATTTTGCGCCTGACCGCGAAAGCGCATATCTCCCTATGAGCCCTATAATTAAGGCTGCATCTCAAAACCTGACTCCCTAAATTCTAGTGTGTCAAAGTTGGAATTTTCAGAAGAGTACCGATCGCTACCATGGTTATTGGGTGGCAGTATTTCCACTGCAAATTTCGAGCAGCCAAACTGCGATTATGTCCGTACCGAACGTAGGTTCAATGTTCTTGTTTGTCCATAAATGCCTGGAGATATCTAGAAATTGTTATGTTTATAAATTGGGCAAGGCTTGTATGGCTCTAGCAATCTCCGGCATTTTACAGGGCAGAGGTAGTTCGATTGTCTCTGTTGAATTGGAAACTATACCCTCGTTTTGTAGGAAGGCTCACTCTTGTTGAAAGCAAGAGGATAAGTGCAAGAGGAGAGGTGTGAGAGGATACGTGCAAGAGGATATGTGCTAGACGCTGCCGGATACCAATGGCCATCCATAGCACAATAGCAATGTTGATGAACTGCTATTTCTTAGGTAGATATGCCGAAAGACTTTGCATTACTTCAAGCGACTTCTGCATGCGCTGTAAGTCTGAGGAAGAGAAAGAGAATGTCAGAATGTCTTCCACTTCATGTGTCAGAGCTCTGCTTTTGGCATAAAAAGATGGAGGTTTTCTTTCCATCACTTACTTTCTGATATATTTTCGAATTGGTTTGGTTTCCTCTAAGCAATGTTTGAGCACTGCGATGACTATTGATTCTAGTTTCAGGGTTAGAATTTTCCAAGGGGGAAGTATCCAAATTAACTTCTAACTACGGTGTATGTATATCCAGTGGTTTTTAACTTAGCCTTTTAATATTTCCAGAGTCTCTTGTTTTTTGCTAACTTTCCAGAAAGTTCTTCGTGGCTGAGTTGACCGAAACTGATTTGCAATTCAGTTTTCATTTAATTTTCAGCACATTTTTTTTTTCTTTTCTTTTCTCTTTTCAATGATAAGCATTAGTGTCAGTATTTTCCCAACAATTAAACTCTTTTCTTCATTTCACAAAAATATTTAAAAAAAAGATTCAGGGCATGATAAATTTGCTGTGAATATTAAGAAAATAGCGAAAAAAGTGGTGGTCCAAAGTTAATGAGACATTCTTTAATTATGCACGCGAAAAATGGTATGAAAAAATGGGGATCCATTGAGGAACCAAAGCAAATAAAGACAAATTAAAATAAAAAAAAAAAGAATAAAAGAAAATGAACAAAATTTAATTTAGCATCCATGGAAAGCGAAAAAAGGAAATAGGGAGGAAAAAATCACGAGGTTTTATTTGCATCAGCAGGAATTTTAATTTTATTTCAATAGAATTTTATTCCAGAAACTATTTGTACAACACCCTAGGACAATTACAGTTTTTGCTAAAGGTACACACAAAAACGATCTCGTATTTTTTGAATGCCCTGTGTGAGTGGCAAGTGTCAGCCAATTCATAGAGTATGTGCACTTTTCGAAATAAAAAAAACCACCAGCTTTAGTGGTTTGACACACTTAATAATGCTGTATTGCCACTGAAGTACTTTCTGCAGCAGCAACTGTTTACCTTTATAGTGCCGATAGTAACATGGTTGCAACCTGGTGTTTGTAGTGGCCATGCGGTTGCTACGTGTGGATTTAAAGGTAATAAATCGTGCTTAAAATTCTCACACTTTTTGCCACTTTTTGAAAAAAAGGTTTCTATTTGCTGTTGTAAGTTTGCGTCCATTTCGCTTTTTCTCCCTTTTATTTTTGCATATTTTGTTCTCAACCCCTAACAGCATTAAAGTGCGTGGTTTTATGTTTGAGCAGCTTTTATTGTTAATTTAAGTTAAGGAAGGAAATATGCACATGGGATTCAAATAATGAATTTCGTTGTTTCGTTGAAACAATAAATTCAACATAAAAAAGTTTCAAATAATACTACTTTACACACACACACATACATAATAGGTCACTACTACCCTTTAGTTAGGATTATGACCTCGATTCTCACACCACTTATGCGAGTGGCGGGGCCTACAGTTTAAAGTCGACTCCGAACGACAGATTTCTGAGAAACTTTTCATGGCAATATTATTTTATGCTCAGAGTTATTGCCAGAGGTATTACCTGGGGCTTCAAACATGGTTTTGAGTCTAATAAGTCAACACATTACCTACTAGACCACAGCGACTTCGTTGGTTTTACTACTTTTGAAAATTGGAAAATTAATTGAAGTTTTTTACGTCTGTTCGATATGTTTTTTTACTCCCGTCTCTAACGAATCACTTTGTAATTTCGTTGCCTCTTTTATCTGTTCGATTACTGACCACAAGCTATACACAACACGATAAAACAAAGAAGAAATAGAAGAACAAAAACAATGAATGAATTTCAAAAGGCTTCGTTAAGATCTCTCTCCCTATCTCTCTCACGGAAACAATCACACATCATGTACCCGCAATAACAATGGCCAGCAAAGCAAACAACAATGAAAAGGACTATCATTGGAAAAGGATTCAGGATTATTTTTTCAATTTAATTCCGTTTTTCTCCTTCTTTCTGTGCTTAAAATTTGTTAAAAAAAATTAAATTTTTTCTCCGGTAGACGTATGTATGTATGTATAATGCCTGACGAGTAAGTAATGTTAAGTGCTTGTTATGGTTTTCTTTTGCTTCTAAGCTTTTAAAATAATGAAAAGAAATAGATTTTTCCATTGGAAATCTCTTAAAATTTATAACTTTTGCCTCAATGTAAACCAATTTATTTTATTTTCTTTGTTTTGAAAAATATTTTTCTAGCAAAACTGGTAAATTAGTGGTTTTTAAAAATGCCGCCGTGTAAATTCGGTATCAGAGCCTACGGTATGGTGATAAAAGACATTGGAAAGTTACCTTCATTTGGGTACCAGGACATGAGTACGCTGTAGGTAACAACAATGACGATCCACTTGCTATAGCTGGCAGCACAGAAAATTCAAATGAACTCCTTCATGAGATAGATGCTCCTTTACAGAGAGGCAAACAAATGGTACCACAAGAACTACATTCATTGTCAAAGTTAAGATGGGATAGTGCATTGACTTGTAGAAATAACAGACAGATCTGGCCCGACATGGATATACATGATGAGGCTGCTGCCAGTTGAACATGACCTAAGTACATTAGCTTTTCTTTTTCCAATAATAAAACGGAATTTTCAACTTCTTATGAAAAATGATAAATTTCATAACCTTCTATCTCTTTCTTCGTTTCGCTCTCTCTCTCTCTCTCTCTCTTTCCCTCTTTTTAATAAATAACAAGTAACAAGTTTACGTGTTTGCTAATTGTTTTATGCAACATCACAGAAGAATAACACAACACAGCAGAAGTTGTGTGCACTGCAGCATATATCATCGTTTTATTCTTGTCACACTCCGCATATTGGTAAAACAGTCTAAGTAAACTGCTGTTTTTTGTGTATGAATGCAGCCTGCTGTCAATTTGGCAGCCGTAATTACTTACTAATTTAACCAAGCCAGCAAGGCAGTATGTTGTAGGCTGCATATAACTTGTATTGTATGTTTGTCTGTGGCTGTAAGCATACGTGAGCAACACTATTCACCTCTACGTTATCAACAGATAAACGTGTAACATTTTAATTGTGTTTTTATATAATTTGCAACTCAATTACATGTCAGCTGTTAGGATGGATGATGACATTTACAATTTATGCAAGAATTAAAATATTTAACAGGCGTATGATTAATATTTAATTCAAACAATATTACGTATACGTTTAGGTGTTTTGATTTTGAAAATTTAGAAGCATTTCAGTAATCTTTACACTTCAATGCATTTAACAAATCGATTTAACGGTCCAAATAAGCAAAGAGTTTCGCAACTGTTTTGGTAAAATGAGATTTACTTTGACAAAAAAAAAAAAAAAAAAAAAAAATAGACAAGGGAAACTTTGTTCAATTAATGCCGTGATTGCTAAAACAATTCCTTGTTTTCCCAATGATTATGTATTCTTGTCATAAATACTCCGTATCATCGTGTAGCAAGATTACAATTATAGCCTCGTATTTAAATAACTGAACAGAGATGTTCGTTTTACCCTTTTTTGTTGGCTTAAACGAAAATCAAATTAAAAGCACAGTCATAAGGCGCAAAGCACCAAAAAGGAAACGAACAAAATTATTAGCAGAAGAGGAACAACGCAAATACATTTTGGGAAAAAAATAATTTGTGTTCTTTAGGCATAATCGAAAGAGTATTCAGGAGAAAAAAGATGTGAAAAAGTTCTTGTCGATACACATGACTGCCTCTTGAAAGTAGGAAGTTGAGATAAGAAGACTCTCTGTATTATAGCCAAATAAAGGGGAGAAATAAAAGCTTCAAAAATTTCTGTGCAACAAAATTTTAACGATTAGAATTGCATTATCGTTGTTCAAAAAAGGAGAGGAAAACAAAAAAAAAAACAAGAGGAGAATTTCAGGCAAAATTACGTCATACAAATCGTGGGCACAATCAAGCACTAAGGAGCACTTTTCTTTCTTTACATCCAATCGAGCAGTTTCCTAATCGTTTTCATAGCGTTTTAAGAAAGTTAAATGCGTAAAGTATTTATTGAAATCCCAGTACATTAATTTACCGGATCATTGAAGTGTCCTTCGATTCTAAAATTCTACAATAGATTCCATATGTAGCTTAGGGTACGGACATAGTAGTGCAATAAAACTCATCAACACTAGATAAAGGATGCCCAGAAAGTTTGCTTAAGCTCTGTGGGAGTACGCTTAGCGTACTTGTAGAAATCATCACCAGACTTTGTATTTTGAGCTTGCGTTAGAGAACGTGTACTTGTCAACTGTGACAAGTACAGTACCCGGAGGTCAAATTGACCTATTGTACATTAAGCTTTCATTCATGGCATTCAATTCAATGATAACTGCAAGAGCTGAGGAGATATAACTTCACCTCTTGATTATCATTATTACAGTCGTTTAGAGGTGTCTCATACAACCTATTATACTACATACAACCTATTATACTACCCTCATACTTTTTAGGGTATTCCTATAATGTCTCTACCAAGCCTGTTGCTCTGACAAATTCAGAGTGCTGGCACTGTGTCAACAGTATCAATTCTCTGCTTGGTGCCTTATATAAAACCAGTAGTTACTTGATATGATGCATTAATAGCCCATAAAGTCCAAAAATATATCTCGATTACATATTATCATCGTCACAGAATCAGCATGATGGGCTCATTCTTTCAAAAAAACCCAGCTATCGAATTCAGTTCATTTCTTGATAGTCTGATGCATGCCACAATTCTGCTTTTATTTTAATTTTCTAGGAAAAGTTTTGATTGTCTCATATTCACTGGTTTTTGACAGGGCATTGTAGACTCATAGCAAACCTATTCAGAATGGGAGTTGTCTCGAGCCCGCTATGTAGATTTTGTGACAATAGGGATGAATCTAGAACCTGTGGTAAAGATTACCACTAGTACATGTCATAAAAATTAGGCCGTAAACTTAAAGCAAATCTTGCACTGTTTTATTCCTAAAAACTTCCTATTAAATTCACATTTCCAAACGTACTTTATTTTTACTTTTTGTTCACTGTTGCCGTATAAAGTTACAAACAAAGAAAAAATGAAATCATGTTTCTTTAACACCCAACACAACAAATTAAAAATCCATTATGATTTTCACTGTCATGGCTAGGCAGATATTCCTGCCAGACTTTGGGCACAAAAGTTCAACACATGTGTGGCTGTGGAATCATAAAAATTAATGTCTTAACAATTATTGAAAAGAAAAGTGAAAATACAAAGAAAATCGTGAAAAGTTTTTTGTCAGGTAATGAATATGAATAAGGAGCGAAGAGTTTATATGGTATTAAAGAAAACAAAAAGTGGTATTCTTGTCTGAATAAGACAAATGGGAAATTAATTTCTGGATAAAGTATGCAAATTTGGAAATTAGAACTAGAGATTTTACTTTAAAATTTAAATAATAGAGGCGTATGAGTGATATTATTACAATAAATATTAATCATACGCTTAGTATGCTTATGTAATTTTAGTAATATTGCTCTAACAGAGCCTAATATTTAGAGAAGAAGGTTCGTACGCAGCTTTTATGAATTTTATATTGCTCCTGAGTTCTCTTAAAAAATTAATTTTTCAGTAAAATTTTTTGAACAGAGATATTTGCTTACTAAGCAAATATTGTTCAGCAGAACTAAGGAGAAATTAATGTGAATCAAAAGTTTGGTAAGTAGCCACCAATCCCTTTTATCAACTGCTGTCCATGGGAGTATGATTGGCTACCCAATTGCGTCAATGACCTTTCACAGCGTTTCAAGAATCAAAATGGAGTCAGTTATTTGGTAGAGACAAGGAAACTTAGTTGCCGTAGTCAAGGAAGTAGTGTAGGCTTATTAGACGAGAGCTAGTGGTTGAAATCTTAGCTCAGACATCATCTCAAACAAAGCGAATTATGAGAGAAAATTTCTTCAGCGACTTCCTCTCGGCATTGGAATGGCAAAAACTCTGAGAGTAAATAAAATTGCCATGAAAAGTTTCTCAAAAATCTTTCGTTCAGAGTCGATTTTCAGCAGTAGGTAGTGGTGTGAGAAAATAGGTTGGTATCTTGGCTAAGTGTTATAATTTGGATGCTGCTTTAGATGAATGATTTATTACAATTTACGCTCCAGCATTGCATGGAGCGTGGTGGGCACGTACATATTAACATCAGAATTCAATATCATAACACCCCTTTGAAAAGAAAACTGTTCTGTAAACTCTGGAAATTATTGGACCATGATTATGGTTTTTGTCCATAAAAAATTAATTGCAAATAGTTTGTATTTCTAACATTCTTTTTCTTCTTTTAATATTTTCCTTCTTTTGCGTTTCTCTAATAGTTTCCCTCAGATAAAATTATTAATAATTTCTTGTGTTCATTTATTTACAAATAATTACAGTTGAAATATTGCTTTTGCTTGCTTATTTACCCTAGGCGAACTTCAGAGAAAAGGACTTTTGAGTTTTATTTATGACAACACAACCTAACACAACATAGAAGTACAGTGCATATGCAAATTAAATACTTCTCATACATTTAACAAATACTTCAGGGGGAGGGGTATACAGTGTCATATTTAAAATGTATGACTAAAATACGTTCAAAAATATGTTCATAAATTTGAATATGAAAAGTTTATAATATTTTTTGGAAGCATTTGTAAAATACTAGAAATGTGTTTCCTTCTTTCGAAGAACTAAATTTGTAGGAAAAATTTAATTAAGGAAAATATTTCAAGGCACTGAGTGTTCGTTTACATGGCAAATGTAAACAATTTCAAACTACAGCAGTACGTTTGCTAGAATGGGTGGAGACAGTATTAATTGCAACTATAAAGTTAGACAAGCTTATAATCACATAAATGAAATGTGGAACTCCCTATGTTACACCAGATGAACTAAGTATAACTTATTAAAATCTGGGAGCTCTTTTATCCTCTAAACTGAGTGAATTATGGAATACAGCTGGTTGTGACCACGCATCACTTTAAGTCTTTTGCAGCCTTCAAAAACCTTTGTCTTTCTATGGTAGGAGCTGTTGAAAGACATCTTATGCAGAAGCTATTTGACGACCTTCTAAGGCTTTCGACATGCCAGAAGAGCAGTGGCTTCTAAATATCACCATCGTGATGTCATCTCGACTACAGTGGCCGTGCTTATAGGTCATTGCGTCATGGGTAGACACGCGGAAAGAATGAGGCTCCCTTTCAACGACTTCTGCCATGGATGCAGGTCCACTGAGGAAGAGGAGACTGTTGTTCACTTTCTTTGCCAGTGCCCGTCTCTTGCTAGGTGTAGATATAGGTTATTTGGCTCCCCATTCCTTGTTGGCTTAACGGAGCTATCATCTATTGACATCAAGGATATAGCTTCATTCATCAAACTTTCTGGCTGGTTTTCCAGTGCGGGGTAGTCGTGCTTTTGTTGTGCAGCCCTTGCGCTGACCAACTTCTTCCTTTTCCCTGATTTTGGTGGAACTTGGTTAGCAGTCCCTGTGTTCACTCGTGGCATCACAACGGGCCGCTATGCGTGCTCAAGTGGGCATTGTGACATCAGAGCTACCACTCCGACCTAACCTAACCTAACCTAAGTATCACCATGATGCCATGATGATTTAAGGATAGAAGTGAGACATTTCTTCTCTTATCCATACGAGTCCCGCTAGGTCAAAAAATAGTTCTTCTGCTGCCAACGAGATCGATCCTTTCTGTAAGATGAGTGGATAATACTAAATTTAACTGAGGCAACCAAAATAGATATGACCAGTAATATATCGAAGATTGTAGGCTCACAGCAATGCTCATCTGCAGTACAATTTCCAACGATATATTTATGTCCCTGAATCCATAGAAAAGTTACCTTCGAATGAAACAAAATTTCCCTAAGGAATCCTCGATATTTATGGACAAGGATGGACGTAGAAATTATTTTCGTTAGGGACTTATTCCCAGCCTGACTGTACGAGTAAAAGAAGAGATTTTCTTGGAAAGCATCAGGCCATGATCTCGTCCTTACATAATTTTTCATCACATTTCTTAATCAGAAAGGAATATTTCATTTCTAATATTTCATTTTGTTCAAAAGGTCTGAGCTGTAGTTTGAGCCATGGGCTTGAGTTTAATAAGCCAGCGCACTACCTTTAAGACTAGGGAAACACTAGAATGGCCCAGGAATCCTTACTAAATATACCTCATCTAACTATTTGTAGCCGAATAAATAATACAAGATTTTTAAGCAACTTTTTAAAGTATTGTTTAAAACAAAAAACTTTTAAAATATTTGAAATTATTCTGCTTTTGTTTTCATATGTTTTTCCTTTGTTTCACAAATAAATCTTCAGCAAATCTCATATGGCTTTAAAACCAACACAATAATCCTTTGAAATCCTTTTTTATTTTCTTTAATACTGCATCGTTTTAAAGAAATGATTTATAGCAAACACCACGAACAATTTCCGTAGTATTAACTGTTTGCTACACTGGTTTTATTCTTTGTTTTTATCAAAGGTTTTTTTATTCAAATGCTCAGCACTTTTCTATATCCAAATTTAGTTTGACACCATGAGGCCTATATATTCCTCTGCAGGAAATGCTTAAAAATGGTTTTTGCAAGGAAAATCATGCAACATTTACGTGTGATACATGCGTTACAAAAAATATTCGAATATTAGACAACAAAAGTAGTAATACAGGCAACAAAAGCTCAATCAAGTGCCTCAATATGGCCTCAAGGCTTAATTTAAGTGTTCAATCTGCAAATTGATTGGAGGAACAAATAGTTACATGGAATTAATATATGGTTGTGAACATTAAATGGAAACAAATATATATACATATATATATATACATATATATGTAGGTATTTATGTACAGTGAGCATCAAAACAAGCTCAACTTTTACCACTTAAGGAGAGTGCCCGAAAAAATTTGACAATATCTTGTAATTTTTTTATGTTTTAATTTTTAAAACTGGCAATGAAAAAATGTTAAAATAAAAATAACGGTAATTTATTAATGTGTTTATTTTTTATGCACAGTTTATTTTGACACTGTATATATGGCATATGCGATATGCGCCATTAAAGCGTATGATTATTATTATTGAATTAATATTACTTATACGTCATGTTGCATTTCCTTTACTTTTTCTTCAGCTAATGCGTGATTAGTATTAAATACTGAATTAAATCTTCAAGGAAAGTGAAGTACTGACATCTGAAATTTAGTTATAAAATATGACCTGAATTCTAGTACGAAATTGTTATTTCCATTATTCAGCTTCCCTTCAATTTATTTGCTTGAAATATTTCAAAATTTTCACTTTATATTCCCATTTTATGGTTGACTTCAACTCAAATGAAAACTATACCGCAAATGTATGCATAGAAACATATTATTATGCAAATACAGTCGTAAATATTGCAATCGTTTTTGGAAGACAAAGTAAATAACTTGTAAACATGCATAATATTATGCAACAGAGAGACAAATTGTTCGAATGAAACATAAAATTAACTGGAATATGAGAAATTTTAAAAATTCAAACATAACTTCTGCAACTGTCCACGATATGCTCTTAAGATTGTAAACAGCAATGTTCTTATCTATTCCTTCTAACAAATTCATTTGCTCAGAAAGTACTAAAGTTGCTGAACATAACAGACAATTAAGTTCAGCAATTATAGTAGGCTGTGCTTCAATAGGCTTCAAATAGAAGCCTGTGGTTCACGCTTGGCTCAGAAATCTAGGCAAACGAAACGAAATACGATAAAAAAATTATTTCTATCGGTTACTGCCTTTCAATGGTCTTCTGGCAAAAACTCTGGGAAGAAATAAAACTGCAATGAAATGTTTCTCAAAAAATCTGTCGTACGGAGTCGACTTTCCATGGGTAAAATTAACACACACAACATAAATGGTGTGAGAAGCTATGTCTTATGTAACATTAGGAACATGAAGTCGCCCTAATCTAGTAGGTAGTGCGTTGGCTTAATAGACGAGAGTCCATAGTTCTGAGCTCAGCTCAGATATCTTCAACCATCTGAGATATAAAAAAAAGGAAAAATTATATTTCTTTTCAGTAGTCTTCTGGGAAAAACATTTGCCATAAAAATTTTCCCAAATTTGTTCGCTCGGAGTCGACAAAAGGTTCCGCCACTCATGATTAACATTAACGAACACAACATGAGTGGTGTAAGAAGCTAGGTTGTAATCGCGTAAGTTTTCTTTAACTTTTTTCCTTCTATTTTACAGTTTTCCCTTCACTTTACTGCTTCATTCATTAGTTTCCCTGTTGCCATTTCCACTAAAACAATTCTCTTTTGCTTCATTGTTGAATAAACTCCAACATTTCTTCGTATTCGCTTTGGAAATTTTTGTTTGCAATTGAAATCGAAAGTTGTGTCCCTTTGCTCATTTTGTTTACCTCATATTTATTCATAATGGTGAAGCATTTCGAAAACATTTCTGTTTCTCAGTTTTGGGCCAAATTAACATGAACAAAGGAATCCAGTGCAAAAGGTAATTGGGCCAAGCAAACAAAACTGACCATGACAACAGTTTTCCATAATGATTGCAACAATAGAAACTCCCATCACAAAATGTTTGTCATTAAGAACGTTTATTGTTTCAAGATAGGAGGGAAGTAATTGTGCTGCCAGGATAAATGGTTATGCTTATTGAGGAGACAATAAAAATGAAAAACAAATATTTTTTTAAATAAAACTGAAGTCCTTAGGAACATATTATCATTTTGGTGAATACAAAAAAGGCAATTTTAAAATATTTGTAATAAATATACGCAAACAAAGTGTGCTTTTTACGATTATTGATGTGAACCAAAGAGTACTTGTTGCAAAGCAATAAAAGTTCCAGAGTAAGTTTTATTTTTATTACCCACCAAACATTTATTTGTAATTTGTATTTCAATTATTTGAAAAGCGTACAATAAAACAAGAAAACTAATACAAAAATTATGGAAAATATTTTAATAAAAAAATATAAAAAATTTCAATAACAACTGCCATTCGGTTTGAGATCATAAACTTTGTAAGAGTCCTGTCAGCAAAACATTAAAAATACAAATGTACGCGGCGTTTACACTCATAAACTATTCATAATAATCATAATAATATGCTAATTCAGGATATATGAAAATATTGTGGAGTTTTTATATCCGAATTCATTATTTCTTTAGAAAAAATTTACGTTGAAAGTTTTTAGCCTGATTGTTGCAAATAAATCATAAACATAAACCATAAATTCTTAAATTCATATTGAAATTGTTATTCTGTTTTTCAATATTGCAAAAAATTTACATTTTTTGTTAAACAAAACTTATACAGGGTGTCACAATAGAAAGTTTATTTTTGTAGCCCAAACCGTATTAAAGAAAATTAATTTTTAAAAGCCCTCGCAACGAAAATATTTGCTGAAAGTGTTGACGATATAATTACTGACACTAAAACGGCCATTAGATTCCTAGAGCGTACGTATAGCACATTTAAGATTCTCCACAAATTCAGGGTGTCTCTAGCAAGACATTCGACGTTTACCCTTATTTGGGTTGCTGGACATGTGGACAACGATGGTAAGAACAAGGTCGACGCACCACAAAAAATTCAATTCAATTCCTACATAAGATTGGCGCTCCTCTACAGAGATGCAAGCAAATGGTCGCAAAAAACTCCATTTATTGGCGGCAAAGGTAAAATGGGTTAATGAACCCACATGTAGAGATGACAGGTAGATCTGGACAGAATTTGCATTAAACCTCTTAAGCTTTCAACTATGGAACCTCATAGCAGTAATAGCAGAACACCGGTCTCTGGGTGTTCATGCCAGGACACTCAGACTACTTCATAGCGATTTCTGCAGATGCTGTAAGGGCCCAGAAGAAGATAACATCACCGAATATATTATCTATTATTGCCTGGAGCTTGGAATCCTAAGAATTCTTGGACAGATTTTAATGACAAAACGTGTCTAGAGAAAGGTAAATTGATGGTAGTCCACAACTTCATAAGACTCTTAGGATAGTAGAGTGATACCAAACGGCCGCCAGATTTACCGAACTCAACCTAACTAAAGCTAAATATAACGACTTCTCTTGGGACACTCTGTACACTGTTTTAAGGAACTTATTTATTGAAATTCTTAATGGAAAATATATTTTGTTTGTTTGGAAAAGTCGTAGTTTTGAGTTGATTGTAAAAAATAAAACATAAACTTACGTTTCATATTGAAATTGGCATCTCATTTTCCCTTTATTGGAAAATTTACATTTTTATTAAAAAAAAATGTATACAAGAAAAAACACATTTTGGAAGAAATTTACATTTGTTTTCTTTTTTTAAACATAATCTGGAGAAAAACATCACACTTGAGAATGAAAAACTTTGTAAAAAAATATTTGACATTCTCTATACCAATTAAACAATTATTAGCAGACTATACCCGGCTTATAAATAGACAAGTTATTTAAAACAAAGTAATGCCAGACAGAGGAGGACTCTCAACTAAACAGTTTAAAATCTTTATTTTTCTCAAGTAAAGTTCAAGCAGAGAAATGGCCTCAAGAGGCCAAATATTAACAAAACTCTTAATAAAACTCTTCATAAAATAAGCACTGCAAACATACATACATACATAATTGGTCATTACAACCATTCAGTCAGGATTACAACCTAGCTTCTCATACCACTTACATTGTGTGTGCTAATTTTTACACATGAGTGGTGGGACCTACAGTTAAAAGTCGTCTCGGAGCTGCAGATTTTAAGGAACTTTTCATGCCAATTTTGTATTTATTCTCAGAGTTTTTACTGAGGAAGTCGTAAAAGAAATATTTTTTCATATTGGAGATGTCTGACCTCGGGTTTGCACCGTAACCTCAAGTCTAATAAGCCACACACACTAATTACTAGACTACAGCGACTTCAAACACACTACAAAGTCAATGCTGTAAAAAATAATACGGACACTTAAGATTTGATGAGAATACCCCACTCCGCTACCGAATTCGCATGGGGACAATTTTAACAGCCATTATCTCAGCCTGAAAGGTACTACAATAATCTGGTAGTACAAGAAACGAAAGAAAGAAGCTTTATTAATTTGTTATTAAAATTCTAAATTAGTTTTTCGAGTTCCCTTCATATCCGTCAGCCACGGAAGTAAACTTTTAGGGAAGTAAACTTTTAGAGAAAGCCCTTAACGTCTAACAATATGAATGATTATAATTTTAATTTCTACTCCATTATTTACAAATTTGTGCCTCTCCCTAACTATCCACTTCATTCTAAATACTCCTCCTCGCTGAATCTCCATTCAAAAACCAAATGTTTGACTCTCTGCCACACATACAAACAACCACGTAAAATTTTGTGTGGTTTTATTTCCTCTTGAAATCACCACTTACATCCGTTTCAGCAACTATAATAGGAAGTGAAAATCTTACTAAAGTAGCATATACATAATTATTATAAAATGCCTGGCATTTATTGTTTTCCGAAATTAATTATAAATTTTAAACAAATTTTTATTGGCATTAAAAATATTTGAAATGTCTCTCTTAAATTCATATTTTGCCACAATAGCATAGGAAAAACATCCACCTCCACAAATATTTGTTATTAAATACAGACGTTTCATATTTTCATGAAAAATATGATTTTCTTATAAAAACAACAACAACAACAACACATCATTAAATATTATTTTGTGAAAGAAAACATCAAGAAAAATATGAAATTCATTTCATTCCTTTTGCCTTACCATTGCTGCTTCAGTAAACCGAGGTCATTTATAAAATTATTTGAACAATGTGTAGAGATTTCTAGTTGTGGCTGATGTATGGAAGAGATGGATGAAAAAATATTTGCGGTTCATATGAAGAAAATAAAAATTGTAGAAATGATTGAAGAATTGTTTCATGACAAGAAAAAATCATCTCATCTCAGAGATACGAATAAAGTGTACATATAGTGAGCATCAAAAGAAACTGTACATTCAAAAAAACATGCATTAATAAATTACCGTTATTTTTATTTTTAAAATTGTTTCATTGCCAGTTTTTAAAATTGAAACAAAAAAAGATTCCAAATATTGTCAAAATTTTTCCGGCACTCTCTTTAAGTGATAAAAGTTGCGTTTGGTGATTGTTAGAATTTTGTCCATCCAGTGTACAGTTTCTTTTGGCGCTCACTGTATGTATATGTGCGAGGAAAATATTAAGTAATTTAACATCCTTCTAAATTTCTATTTTTTAACTGAATGAAAGAGGTTTTATAAAAGCATATGTGTCTAGGGAAGGATGGTCTTTATATAACGCTGAACAGCCGTTGAAAATCAAGGAGTGGTATTAAGGTCATGGTAGAGATAAATTAGAAGCAATTTTTTTTCTTTTAAGTATGGCAATACAAATAAACAGTATCTTGAAACAAATTTAGTTAAGAAAATATTTTGAAGTAAATTGATTGGAAATTAAAAATGAAAAAGGGTTTCAATGGAACCAAGACCATAGAAATGTATTTTTTCAATTCAAAAATTACCGAAGAAAAATTTTTTGTTTCATGATTTCAATTTTAAAAACACAATTTGGAATTTATTTAATATGGCATTCATTTAATTTATATTTTTTAAAATCTCAAATTGCCTAAAGTATTAAAAAATTAAAATAAAATTAAGACAAGTCACAAGAAATTTCTTTGATTTTGGATTGACCATCCTGCGTATGAGTTATATTTTATACGAATTTATTTTCACAAATTCTACGTATTTTTAGAGGCACAACACTATGTAATTATTGTATCATAGTTTTTAATTTTAAACATTTAAAACAACAATTAACAACACTTTCTTCCACTTCTATGAAAAACCAAACTCTTCACTGTCCGCTTAGGTTAGGTTAGGTTGAAGTGGTAGATTTGATACTAAGGCCTATTTGTGTTTACATAATGGCCCATTGTGATGCCACAGAAGATGTTTCTTAGAGAACATTAAAACTTAAAAGCAATCAAATGAATACATATAGACGACTTTGTAATGTTTTCACTTTACCTTGCATTTGTAATTCCTTGTCTTGGTCGTCTTGAATGGGACAACAATTGTGTAGACACTCCACAGGCGAGTAATCCTGCTTCAAGACTTGAAAATGACTATTTTTATTGCGATTTTCGAATTCTTTAAATGAAAGGGATTTAGCTCAATCTCTAGAATCCAGCTAATAAATAAGGAACATCAAAGGTTATGTAAGAAGTTATGTAAGACCCAATCGGCGGAAAAAGTTCCGCACCATTATACCCCATTCACAGACAGCGTTGTTATTTTTCAGAGGCCTGTTACAATCTACTGTCTGTCTACTTAGACCGAAAGAAATTTAATATTAAATGGTAATTTAATTTTTATTTCTAAAAAGCTTCAACTTTAAAAAATTTAAAAAGAATTCCCACTTAAACGCTTTATATATATCCTTTAATCTCTTTTTATTTTAAATGTTAATTCTTTAATGCCACTTAAATACTTAAATTAGAACATTTGAACGACTGAATGAAATTTGTTTTAAAATGTATACAAACAAGCATTACCCTTAGCAACGCAGCCAGCAATAGTTGCTCAAATTTGAGATCAAAATGTAAGGTAAGTAGGCCATGTGAAATACAAAACATTGTTGTAATAACAAAAGTCCTACATCAACAGCCCACAAATATACAAATTCAGCCAACAAAGGCCAACAACAAAGGATAAACAACGTAGAGTACACACACCAAGGAACAATTATTTCTATTGCCATACGATTTGTATACAAAATGTTAATAAAATAGGCATTAAATGTTGAACAAAAGCAAAACCAAAAATGAAATAGGCACTCTCTTATCCTTAGGAAGTGGCAAAGGAAAATGATATTAAAATAAAATTTCTTTCTAGTTTTGTGGTGTAAAGCTGAGGATATAAATAAACTGGAGAGAGATATGTAACTGGAGAAAAGAGAACAGTAGCGTTGCAGACTCTGATTAGTTTATGAGGAGAACTATCTTCAACGGAAAAGCAAAATACCCTCGTATAAGTCGGGCAGTTTGAACATCTAAGCAGGGTCTTGGATAATAAAATTTTGGTACATGAATCTTGAACTCAAGAGTCTCATGAGTAAATCCATTAATTTTTCTCGGTCACCATTTGTCCGTAGCTCTACAAATGCTTTGAATTTCTTTTAGGTGTGCAATACCTACAGTAATTCTTAAAACAATCAACAAAATCTCAATTTTCTAATTTACTGTTATCGTGTGAAAGTATTCGCTTTGGTGAAGCCAAAAGGCTTAATAACTGAAACGAAATTCTCACCACAATCAAATGAAAAGCATGTATAGGGAGAGATATGTTACCACACACATAGGAGTAAAAACCACGCATTTACAACAAATGCTTTCTGTTCGTATGTTCTAGTAATTCTGGTTTTAGGTTTCGTTTTTTATTTTTACTTCAGCCGATTATCAGTGGTTTAATCCTACTCAGCGTTAAAATGCAATTGTTAAAGGGGCTTAATTTTTGTTATTACTGCAGTAGAGTGTGGTTTTTACGATTCTGCTACGATAGGAAGTTGCTTAATACAGCAATTATAGCACTTGCCTTCACAGATATGGAACACCAAATTTTTAATGTGTAGTGCTTACCTAAGAGAGGAGAAAGTAACCTAAAAGGAAAATTCTATTATTGGTGTATAACTTAAATAACCATTTATTTAAAAATTGTGCCAAGATAATAATAAAATTGAACTTTCAATTGATAACCATTTGCCTACAACACAATAAAAAGAAACTCTCAGTTAAACAATATTCATTCAACAAACAATTCTAACTTTCAGCTTTCTGTGGATGGCAGCCTTTCCCATATTTCGAGTGCAACCATTTTAATTCCATTGTAAAGCCAAAGAAATTATAACCAAAGTCCCCCAAAAAACAACGCAAAATTCAAACAAAACAACCAAATCTCTTGCAAGCAATATTATTACGGTGTTGAAATGTAATAAAAAAAAAGGACACTAGTTTGTGGCAGCGAAAGACAATTTCATTTTGTAATTTTAATTTGGAACACCGTAAAAAAGGAAGATTTAAAAAAAGCTCTAATAAAACATAGATTTTAAGGCTTAAGAACAAAATTTCACAAATATTTGCTAAACGAGTTTTTACAATGAAGGAAGAGACAAAGAAAAACAAGAAATAACAAGCTTACGGCTTGAAGGACGTACAACTTTAACGGACTTTAACAAAAATTTTCCTTCAGAAGGAAAAACAAACACTATATTTAACCAAAAACATTTGGTAAAGAGAATAAGGTTACCCTCTGCTGTGTGCCAGATCATGTGTGAATTCTCTGCTATGAGCAAGCAGACGAACTTACGAGGAGGGAAACTTTACGCCAAGGATGGAATGGGAACCCTTGTGTGGAGTGGGTTGAATGGTTAAAAAAGTGTGCTACAAGATAGGGAAGATAAGGAGACTCATAGACTCTTCTTAAATAGATTAGGTTTAAGGCAATCGAAACTCTTGTTGCGAAACTACAATAATTGGAGATCTGAGTAATGCATCAGACTATCCAGGATTACGCTCAGGGAGATAATCGATCTTTCGACAACGTACTGTAGACTAATGATACTATTATATAGAATTGGGGCTATCTCGAGTCCCATACGTAGATTCTGTGACGATGAGATTGAATCATTGGACCGCATACTTAGAGCATGTAGGGTACTAACGCATCCCAAAAGCAAACTGTAGTCGCCCTAGTCCAGTAGGCAGTGTCTTGGATTATTAGACGTGAGACCTCGGCGCAAACCCTAGGTTAGACAACTCCAACAAAACGAAATTTTAAAATTTCTTTAGCGACTTCCTCTCAGTAGATTTCTGGGAAAAACTCTTCCAAAATATCTCTCGTTCGCAGTATTCTTTAAACTGTAGGTCACACTACTCATGCATTATTTTAATACACATAATATAAGTGGTGTGAGAAGCTAGATCGTAATCCAGACTGCATGGTTATAATAACCAATTATGTATGTAGTAGAAAAGACTTGGAAACATAGAAGTTACTGAGCAGCGGACTGGCATTGTTGATATGGAGCAGGTTAATGAAATTTGACAGGCTTGCAGAAGACATTATAGGGATACTTTCTGAATTATGATGGAGGACTGGCATTGTTGATATGGAGCAGGTTAATGAAATTTGACAGGCTTGCAGAAGACATTATAGGGATACTTTCTGAATTATGATGGAAGTACAATGGATAGTATGGTCACAGCAATAAGGCACCTCATCACCACAATAATAATGTACCCAAGAAGTTAAAGTATAGTCTCCCGTTATTCCTGCTCCGTGCATGTATACTAAGAAAGGGGGACTTAAGTTGGATTACTCAGTGAACAATAGCATGTCATTGTAATAACAGGGTAGTAGTAGTAGTATATGCTACGCACTTGGCTACACACTACGCATTATTCCATATAATTTGCAAATATTACCAGTACTATAGTGAGTTTATTTGATTTATTTTTATTATTAAAAACAAAGAAAACTATGCTAAGAAGCTTGGTTTGTTATTTCTAAAAAATAAGAAAAATATAACCTAGTTTTTCTCCTTAATATATGCAACTAACTATTGTTTATTTTTCCCCAATCATTTTGTTATGTTATAAGCCTTTTTTTTCTAATAATTTTGTTCGAAAAATATTATTCTTAATGGTTTATAAAAAGTTACAAAGAATATATGAACGAAAAGCTTGAAAAAAATAATAAAAACATAAATATTTTTACATACGCAAAACACATACATACATACGTAATTCCATATGAACAATGCTTTCGTATGTGAAAGATGCATGAAAAAAACAATATTTTTACAATTTTATGAATTGCAATTTAATATTGTTGCATAGTTAGCACGGCATGCTTCAGTTTTCACAAAATAATGGTATTTTCCCTTAACAAAATATTTGTTTTCGTTGAGCATTTTTCACAATTTTTTTCTCTATTTTTTCCAGTGTATTTTACATGAAAGAATTTTGTTATGAAAGAAATATCAACTGGCACTATATTCATGGGAACAAACCGGCTTATGAGTGATGAGCATCATATAGCTACTGCATGCTTCAGAGAATATTTAAAACAAAACACCAAATTTGTATATGATTTCCTAGATAATCAGATTATTTTTCAATTTAAAGTAATAAATGTTTTTTTTAAATGTGTTCTCCATTTTACTTTCTAGAATCAAATTTGTCCTCACTTTTTAGATCTAAATCGTGTTTCTTTTTTTTCCAAATCCAATGCTTGTTTTTCTCCATCTGTTACTTCATTATAAAGACACGATTGGAAAATTTTGTTGTAATTTCTTTCTTAAGCCTTAAAATCTGGCTTTTATATGAGAATTCCATTTAATGTTGTCTTGTTTTTTGGTGTTTCCTTTTTTCAAATTAAAAAACTAAAGTGTCTTTCCCTGCCGCAAACAAGTGTTCTTTTTTTATTTCATTTCAACACCGTAATAATTTTGCTTGCAAGGGATTTGGTGGTTTTGTTTGAATTTTCGTTGTTTTTCTGGGGGATTTTGGTTGTAATTTTTTAGCTTTTAAATAAAATTGAATTAAAATGTTAAAGGAAAAAAAAGCATTCCTTTTATATAGGACTTTTAAAAACAGGGGAAGGAATGCTATGCATAGAATGTTGTAAAGGTAACATTTTGACAACTAAAATCGAATCTGATAATAAGAATTTTTTAAGTTTGATTACATTTTAGGCACAATTTTTTAATAAAATCTTACATAATTGTCATTTAAGGTTAAAGTTTCTCTTTTAGGTTACCTTCCCCTTTATCCGAAAAACGACTTATCCTTCAACAAAAACATGTAATTGTGGTATTAGGCAACTTCCCGGAAAAAAGTACATTATATAGCCCAAGCAACAGAAATTAAGTCCTTAACAATTGCATTTTACCGCTGAGTAGGATTAAATCACAGAAAATCGTTTGGCGCAAAACAAAAACGAAACATAAAACCAGAATTACTAGAACACAAAACAGAGAGGAATTGTTGTAAATGCGTGGCAACATATCTCTCCTCTTACATGCTTTTCATTTGATTATGGTGAAAAATTTCTTTCCATTTATTAAGCTTTTTGGCTTCACTCAGCGCGTATTATGAGTCTCTTCTCTAGGTTGAATTCAGCTAATCAAGTAATGACCATAATTTTAGTATGAAAAACACTCATGTGATTTTCTTAGTGGAATCAATATGTCAGGTTTTTGGCCATCAGTATGCGAATTTAACTAAAACTCATGCGAAACAAAATCCAATTCTCAGGCAGATGGCCGTTCCGGAATTCCAAAGACACGATATTCCCAGACCAAATTTAGATTATCGATAGCCCTGTTTAGATTGTCAAACTTCCAGACTTAGGCCAGGCTATTTTGTTTTGCCGTTGAAGATACAGTTGTCCTCATAAACTAATCAGTTCCTGCAACGCTGCTGCTCTCATTTCTCCAGTTACACATATCTTTCCAATTCATTTACATCCTCAGCTTTACACCACAAAACTAGAAAGAAATTTTATTTCAATATCATTTTCCTTTGCCACTTCCTAAGGATAAGAGAGTGCCTATTTCATTTTTGGTTTTGCTTTTGTTCAACATTTAATGCCTGTTTATTAACATTTTGTATACAAATCGTTTGGCAATAGAAATAATTGTTCCTTGGTGTGTGTACTCTACGTTGTTTATCCCTTGTTGTTGGTCTTTTTAGCTGAACTTGTATATTTGTGGGCTGTTTGTGTAGAACTTTTATTATCGTAACAATGTTTTGTATTTCACATGGCCTATTTACCTTTTGGCCATTTTGATCTCAAATTTGAGTAGCTATTGTTGGCTGCATTGCTAAGGGTCATGCCTGTTGGTATGGCAGTAAGATTGCATTACAAATGTTTAACATTTTAAAATAAATTCCATTCAGTTATTGAAATGTTGTAATTTAAGTATTTAAGTGGCATTAAAGAATGAAAACAGATTAAAAAATATATTTAAAGTGTTTAAGTGGGAATTCTGTTAAATTTTTTTTTTTAAAGTTGAAGTTTCTTTAACAATAAAAATTAAATTAATCCTCTCTCTCTCTCTGTGGAGTATGAATATATGTATACATATGTATATCCCCTATAGTGATGAGGAACTTTTTCCGATGATTGAATCTCACGTAACCTGTAAAGATCGCCATGTGTTACCTACCTCTGCTGTACATTGCTTAGAAGCTGCATTGTACAGAGTAAGCTGATTTTCATTTACAGAATTTAAATACCGTTACATAATATTTTGTTAAATCTTATTTTGTACGAACTTTAACACAAGAGGCACATAAAATTCAAATCAAGGATACCTTGCAGCATTTGCAAGGGCTCGTGTCCCTAAAAAAAAATGTAAGTTAAAATGCTACAACACTTGGCAGAGACATTACTTTGTTAAGATAATTAAACAAATATTTACTCTAACAAGCCATTTCACCTACACATGCACAATCTCAAAGTTTAAATAGAATGTTTACAACCAGAACAGAAGACTTTATAAACCAAGTTAATGTGTTGCAAACACGAAAATGTGTGGCTAGATTTAAAGGTTAAAAGTGTCTTCTGCTTAAAGGTGTTTTTAAGTCTTTCTAAGATTTTGTTTTGGTTTCTTCTTAACTGGATTTTTAAAACATACATAAAGGCAGCATCTCGCCTTTTAGATGTTGTGGTATTGGTTTGAGAAGACTTAGGCTTGTTAAACTCCCTCCTTGCTACATATACAGGAAGCGGATTATTGTTTAACGAACACAATGTTTTCCCTTCGCAGAGAAAGGCGTTGTTGCTTCCTATGGAAAGGACAATGAAAAGTTTGTCCTTCCAAAGTGATTAAAATGTCAGCAGGTGTTTAAGCCTGTATAAATAATTAAAAAACAAAAGAAAAGGTTGAGAGAACCTTTTATTTAAAAGACTTTTAAATAACAATATATGGTACAAAGTTTATAACAAAAGCAAGTACATAGATTATCATAAAAGATTACCTTTACAATAGAAATTCTATAAATTTTTATTTAAGTAGCACATACGTATGAGTAATATTTTGTACATACATATTTCTGGTATTAAATAATAATCATACGCCCTAGTGGTAAAACATTTCTATTCTTATATTTCAATACAGTTTTTTTACTTTAAAAATGAAATTCTCTCTCGTCTATAGCATTCCATATGTAATGTATCCTTCGATAATTTAATTTTATCCTGGTATTTCAATGTTTTCTTTCCTTTTTCTTTAATTATTTGTTGTTTTTTTTCTTAAGCAAATGCCAATAGAGTTGTAAATTCCTAAGTATCTCTAAACCATTTGTCTTTGGGTATTTTCTTTTCTCTTCAAGGCAAAGCATTCGTATTCTGGCTTTGTTTTCTTTCTATTGCTTTAAACTATTAAAACAACAACAATGTAAGAATATTTTGTTTAACTATATACTAGAAATGGATAATAAATACAAATAAAAATCAATGACTAAGCCCCCAGCTAACATTTGGAAAATTGTTTTTAAAAAAATCACCTTGCTGAGTCTTTTTAGAGTACCTTTGTTGATCAAAAACTTTTTAGTCAGTTACACGCTTAAAAAAGGACTAAAAAATGATTCGCGCCAATGAGTAAAATGTGTTCCAATAAAATATTGTAAAACAATCCGAACTTAATCATCCAGACGTTTAAAATGTGACTATTACATACATACATATGTATATACATACATAATTGGCCATTACAACCCTTCAGTCAGGATTACGATCTAGCTACTCACACCACTCATGTGGACCTACAGTTTAACGTTGACTCCGAACGACGTTATTTTGCCAAAAAATATATGAAAATTCCTTTGTTTGTTCAAAAGTTATTGCCAGTAATGCAACTGTACTCTTTGGAATATCCTTCAGCATTTGCATAATGATATGCTATATTGTGTGTGCAGCATATATAGGAGAATGCATCACGAAAATTTGCAAATATTTTGCAAAGTAATCGTTTAACTTGAAGTCAACCATGAAATGAGAAAATGTAAGAAAATTCTTCAAAATATTTTTGAGGAAAATAACTGAAAGGGAAAAACTACGTCAGTATGATAGAAAATGCAAAATTTATGAAAAATTTCCAAATGAAAATAAGGTCAGTTGTTAGGTTGGTGGAACTAACAGGCGAATGTAAGCGAGAAACATAGACGCCGGGAGGTTAAAATACTGACCACACGTATAACGAAAACAGCAGAAAAGAGAAACCTTTCTTAAAGTAGCGCTGGAGTCTCTGTTGGATTTGACATCCCTGTACATGATCGGAAAAACAAAATCTTTGGAGTCTATGGTAAGGTTAATGGGACTGAAACTCATAATAGGATTTCATGACCTAAGGAATCAATTGGCTGACAGCTTTTTCCGCAACTGTTCTCAGGACTGATCAAGGAACAGGACTTGAAGTTTATGGTCCAGAATAAAATTCCAAGCCAGTCTATCAATTCAAATTAGATAGGATGTAATATGACTGGCAGGACGCTATTTGAGCACTCGACTCTTATGAGGTTAAATCGAAGATAGGTAGTCTGCTGCTGTCTTTGGAAACTGAAGCTGAAACTCAGCTTCTGCTGAGTCCCAGGTCATGTGACAATTCTCGGCAATGGCAAGTGGACGAAGAGCATAGCACTCACATCGTTAATTTGGCCAGTGGGAGCAGATTATTGGAAAGGTATGCTCAACGAAAGGATATCCAGATAAAGAGAGTTAAAGAATTTTCGTAAATAAAAGGATATCTGAGTCATGTATCAGGCTAACAAGATATAATCTAAGGTCAGCGTGCACTTGCTCAGAATGTGCGGTTGTTTCGAGACTTGACATTCCCACAAATAACTCCTGAGCGAGCTGTGGGTTTGAGGAACAAACTGTCTTTCACCTCACGTGTTATTGCTCTGCGAAGACTTTCTTACATCTTTAACAGCTGACATCTTTGACAGAGCACCCGAATATAAAAATTGCTGCAACAGCGAGATTTATTGCGGACTCCAGTTGGTTATATCTGCGGAATTTTTGAAAACCGAGTTGAATGGGTCTAAATGTGGCTCCTTTTACTTCAAGGAGAGTGCGTCACCTAACCTATGTATCTCTTAATCTAAGACAACAACGCTGGTCTCCACAGTCTAGCATGTGCCTGAATTCTTTAGTTTAAAGACGGACAAGGATTTGTCACGCACTATTTGTTCTCCTTTTCATTGTCTTGATATTTAGATTTTCAATTTAATATGTTTTGTCTGTCAATTAACTTATTAAGTGAACAAATATTATCAATTATTTTTATTTGTTGTTTAGAAAAAGAAAGAGAAAAAAGAAACGTAAAATATAGACAATGACACTTAAATTGAATTCCATTTCCAAATACAATTATACACCAACAAACTAAACAAGAAGCACAAGTAATAAACTGTCAAATATTAAATGACTATAAAGCCTAGGCTTTTTGCGGGTTTATATATTGCATTACACATGCCGCCTTCAGTACTTTCAACTCTTTTTTTTCCATTTTAAATATTTTCTGTTTACTTTTAAATCAAACAGAAACACATGCCTACAGACTTAAATGATGTTTAACATGAGACATCCTTACGCATACGCATGCATGTTTACTTCACATTTGAATGTTTCAACACACACGCACACACATCAGCACAATTGACAGTCTGTGTGTAAATAAATGCACGCGCGTACTAACACTATGAAAGCAAATAAAATATACAGTTGAAGGAAGAATTAAACGAACGCGTTTGAATATTTTAAAATCTAGTCTAGGTTCAGTTGTAAAAATTTTCTTTTTAAAAAAAATTTAATTTAATTTGAGTTTTATTTGAGTGGAGAAAAATCGTTCACATGTTTTTCATGTTATTTTGGGAAACAAACATAGTTGGGTAGTGTGTATTATAGAAGGAGTTTATGTCAGGCAATTTGAAATTCAGTGATTCAGCTGAATGAAATGCTTGTGTTACTCCTGCCTAATTCACAGGCTACTTACTGCTTATTTAGAAATAAGAAATTAAATTCTTTCAATGTGCATTTAATTTTTTTATCCACCGTATATTTCATTGCCACACGCACTTATCGTTTATTTAGCAAATATTTGCGTAGGTGAAGTTTATTTTTTTTTTGTGTATTGCAGTCTGTGTTTTTTGAAATGTTTATTTTTTTTTATTAAATTTCTCGTTCTTCTTTATTTATTTATTTACTTTTTTTTTAATTTAACAATAATTAGTGTAAATATTTAAGCTTACCGGACAAACAATAAAAACGTAATTTAATTTGTGAAAACAAACTGCGTAAAACATTAAATGCGCATTGATGTGACAATAAATTCCTTAAAGTGGTTGAAGTCGCCGTAGTCTAGTAGGTAGTGTGTTGGCTTATTAGACTTAAAGCCCAGGTTTGTACCCCAGGTCTCTGCAGATTTATGGCAAAAACTATGAAAGTAAATAAGCCTGCCATGAAAAAGTTTCTAAGAAATCTGTCGTTCGGAGTCGACGTTAAACTGTAGGTCCCGCCACTCACGTATAAATAAACATATACAACATGAGTGATGTGAGAAGCTAGGCCGTAATCCGGACTGAAGGGTTGTAATGGCCAATTATGTATGTACGGTTGGAAAAGAAGAAAAAAATGGTCGACACAGTTTAAAAAATTGTTTAAATTTTTTAATGCACTTCTATTGCTAATAAATCAAGTCCTTAGTATTTATAAGTGTAGCAAAGATTGGAACCTTAGTGTCGTCTTCCCTGCACAACCCACGATATGCATCAACTATAGAGGTATAAGCATTCTGCCTACCGCATGTAAGGTTCTTACTAGTGTACTATGTGAATGACAAAACCCACTCTTTAAAACACTTATTGGGCTTTAGACCTGTTAAGTTCATCATCTTCACAGTACGTCAAATCCTCGAGAAGACCCATGCAAAACAAGTGTAACGCACAACATCATTTTGTCGACTATAAGGCAACCTTCGATAGAATTATAAATAATTGTGTTTTTGTTGCAATATCTAAGCTTTGTATTCCTACGAAGCTGATAAAATTATGCAGTATGACGTTAAGCAACTTCAGAAGATCTCTTTGAACCTTTTGATACCATGCGAGTATTCAGACAAGGCGATCCCTTATCCACCGATATTTTCAATCTCGCCATGGAGAGCATTTTGCGAAACGCAGGATGGCATCACAATGCCAGTCGCTTTCATACACTGACATCACACCCTATGATGCCTAGCCGTAAAGTACTTCAGATTAAGCATATGCGAGTAAATAGCAGACAGAATACATATTTAAATTGGATTTTGAATAAGAAAAAGAAAGAAAAGTTTATAAACAAATAATATTTCTTTAATTTAAAACTTCTAAAGGAGTTTGTATTTCATTTTCATTCCAGTAATATTTAAAAACTCTTTTCAATGTTTAAATCAGTTCATGATTGAAATGAATACTAATTATTATTATAAATTTTTTAGAAAATCTAATCTACAATACTTAAATTGATTTGATAAATATTTCTTCAATATATTTATTGATTTATTATATTAAATAACAGATTATTATAGAAGCATGTATAGGTATTGCGTTGTATTTATTAATTTCATATCAATTTCATTTAAAATTGTGTATTTAAATTTCAAATAATTATAAATCTTATTAAATGCCCATAAATTCATATACAAATATTGTGTGATTTATTTATAATCAAAAATAAATATGATTTCAAGTGAAAATTAAATCATTTTAAAATGAATCTGTTAGAAATTTAATGAAAATTTAATAAATAAAATTGAAAAACAAGAGGAAAAAATTTGTAAATATTTAAAATTCATTAGTAAATATGATGATTATGAAATTAAATAAATTGTTTAAATATCTCTTATACCAGCTTCTAATTTTGATTATCCAGAAAAATTCCAGTCTTATTGTATTAATACTTTGCCGCCTTACTCTTAGTGTACATGAATAGAAATTCTTTATGTATAAAGGCTTCTACCCAAACTAATTCGTTCTCTTCATTAGTAAAAGGTAACTGAAAGTAATTATACTCAGCCCTTTTCGAAACAAACCTATCTAAACTTATGTGATCCTTCAAATAGGATCTGAGTATAATCATAGGTTGTCTAAAAATTTCACATGCTTTCCTTTAGTCAATCTTTTTAAATAAGCCGATGCCGAAGCCGGCAGGGCTTTTAAACAATTCAGTGGCAAGGCCTCTGACTCTTCATGGCAAGGCAGCGGAATATCCACGCCGTCATTATAGATTGGTTTCGGTACACCAACATTGCTAGGGATGACATTGATGTCGTCATAGCCTTGCAATAGAGTAGATTAGCGTTGTCACTGCACGACTTGAGACTCTGTAACCAAAAAGTAAGAATCATCGGGAGTTCTGGAGTGCTATGCTACCGTACACAGTCATGTACTGCACTGTTTGCAAAATTTCCAAATAGTTTTGAGAATTTAAATGTGATACTATCCATCTGTTATATTTCTCTCATAGTTTTGGTTTATTTTTTTCGTTTTCTGTGGTTGTTTTTTATCATAATTTTGCCATAAGTTTGGTATTAAACAGACATTATCTGCATTTGCAGATTATTTGAAAAGTATTTTATTTTATATTTTTATGAGAAAACATTCATCTTTTTATGTTCCTTCAACAAAAAACATCCTTTTAAGGAGGGGAAACAATCACCCTTCCATAGAAAGGAATTATTCTGACTGTTAAAATTAATATTTTTCCCTCTATTTAAAAAATATTATGAAATCGATTTGGTTGGTCGGATGACAGGTCTTAAATCACAGGAAATCAATACGTAGTTGTTTAATTTTCTGAACATTTTGTTATTGAATTTTACGTCTACATACATACATACATACATAATTGGCCTTCAGTCAGGATTACGGCCTAGCTTCTCACACCACTCATGTTGTGTGCCTTAATTTTATACTTGAGTGGCGGGACCTACCGTTTAACGTCGACTCCGAACGACAGATTTTGGAGAAACTTTTTCATGGAAGGTTTATTTACTCTCAGAGTTTTTGCCAGAAATCTGCTGAGAGGTAGTCGCCGGAGAAATATTTTTTTTTTCATATTTCGTTTTGATGTCTGGCCTGGGGCTCGAACCCGGGCTTTCCGTCTAATAAGCGAACACACTACCTACTAGACTACGGCGACTATATGAATTTTACATCTGCTTTTTTTATAATAGAGGGTTTAGAAATTGACAAAAATTAGGTCAGCTTATCTCCTTCAAATGTAATTCATTTTATGTCACTAACCTTAAGAATTATAGATTTGATTAGGATTGAATACTTTTCACACAGTTTATCCGTGTTCTTCTGTAATATTGTACTTGAATTTGTTAAATAAATTTTTATAATCAAATACATATACAAATCAAATAACTGTAATCGGAAGAAGGAAGAAAGCTGTATAAAGGCCTATTCTCTCCAACATAACAACCTACGTGCTAAATGGCATCTATTTCATCAAGGCAGTTAGGTGGCTACTGTGGTCTCAATAGGCAAATGAGTAGCAAAGACCTCACTCGTGCGACAAAACTAACACTCTATAAGACACTCACCCTACCCGTGGTTCTTTATCTCGCAGAGGCATGGACCGTATTAAGTACTGATGCAGCAGCCTTGAGAGTGTTCGAGAGAAAAGTCCTACGTAAGATCTTCGGTCCTGTGCGAGTTGGCGATGATTTCCGTTTCGGATCCAACAGTGAACTGTATGAGCTCCTCAACGACATAGACGTTGTACAGCGTATTAATATCCAGCGGCTGCGATGGCTTGGCCATGTCGTTCGAATGGAGGAGTATGCTCCGGCGAGACGGGTATTTGATGCGGGAATCTACGGAAGTCGGCCAAGAGGACGACCTTATACCCGTTGGAAGGACCAAATCGAGGAAGCCCTGACATCGATTGGTGTGACCAACTGGCGTAGGCACGCAAGAAGCAGAGGCGACTGAAAGGATGTGTTGCTGCAGGCCCAAATCCGTTAAACGGGTTGTTATGGACAATTAAGTAAGTAAGTTAGGTGAGATGGCGGACCCTCATTAAAGGAAGTGGCTCTATATTTAGGTCCATTGTGATAGTAATTCGTGGGTAAATAATGCTTTTTAATATTCAAGTCTATGTCATTAAAAAAAACTGCTTTAACTTATAAATTGAATTTTGTTTCAGAATTACATTGTATTAAATTTCTCCCTTTCTTACTCTCTCTTTTTTGTTGTTATTGTTGTTGTTATTATCGAACAATAATTATGTAAGAATTCGATTGTGATAATTTTCCAATCGTTAAAATTTTGTTCAGAAATTTCGTTCGAAGCTGTTATTTAACCCCATTGTTTGGCCATAATGCAGATACAAAAGTCTTCTTATCACAACTTCCTACTTTCAAGAGGCAGTCATGTGTATCAAGAACTTCTCTCTCTCCCTATTCTTCTTTTTTTGCTGAATCCTCTTTCGATTATGACTGCAAAACAGAAACTATTTTTTCCCAAATGTAGTTGAGTTGTTTCTTTTCTGCTGATAATTTTATTCTTCTTTTCCTTTTTGCAGTCTTATGCCTTATGATTGTACTCGTAATTTGATTTTCGTTTAAGCAAAAAAGGGTAAAACGAACTTCTCTATTCAGTTATTTAAATACGAGGCTATAATTGTAATCTCACTGCACGATGATACGAAGTATTTATGACAAGAATACATAAGCATTGGAAAGCAAGGAATTGCTTTAACAAATCACGGCATTAATTGAACGAATTTTTTTCCTTTTTTTATTGCATAGGAAATCTAATTTGAACAAAGGCGATCATTTGAAACGCCTCGATTATTTTGGCATTTAAATCGATTGTATTGAAGTGAATTGAAATGTAAAGATTACTAAACACTTTTAAATGCAAACTTTCAAAATCTTTCATATTTCTAAGATACCTAAGCGTTTACATAATATTCACAAAATTTAATACATACTTATCATATGCCTTGAAGAACTTAATTTGTGAACAACATTTAAACGTCGTTATAATAACCAACCCGAATTGAGATGCAATTTTATTTCAATTTTATTTCAACGCAATTATAATGTTCCACGTTTAACTCTTCACAAGGAAAAAGCAAAGAAATTTCATTCACATATGCATTAAAAACGAGAGTAGTGTGTAAATTATAACATACGACTTTTGGGGTTAAAAGACTGAGTAATTGCTTATGACATCTATAAACCCGTGTATCTTTATACGTATAAAGCAAGAATTTATTTAGATTTTCTTCCGAATGTGATAAGAAGGTAAAATAGCAACTGTTGCAACGCACGAAACTTTTGCTGCGTTGTGTCTTTGTTTTGTACTGTTACATGAAGTAATTAGCAAAACACTTTAAGTTGTTGCATGTTGTCTGTAAAATTAAACACTTTAGCGAGAGAGAAAGAAAGGGAGGTGTTAAGACAAATTTATCATGTGTTTTAAATACTTAAACAATTCTATTTTATTCTTAGGAAAAAAATGTAATAAACTTCTAAGTTTTTAAGTTTGTCTATACGTGAATATGAATTCATTACAGAAAATATTTGCCTCAGTGTACTTACAAAATTCTTTTCAAATGTTAAAAAATCTTATGACATGTTGACTTTGTAGGTCAGCATTAGATTGAATTGAAAATAAAGGATTTTATTTTCCAGTTTTAACCAAAAAAAAAAAAAAACACTTCTTGTAACAAGGAAAATAAAACAATCCATGGACACTCAGGCAAGAGCTGTAAATTTTAGGAGATTTTCATAAAGCTATCTCCAATATTTTTTTTTTTCATTATTTTAAAAGCTTTGGAACAAAGCAAAACCATAACAAGACATGACCGGCACTTACATTTCAAACATTATACGGCTTCCGGACTTTTTTCTTTTTTATGCATCGCTTGCAATCCTTTACCACAACAAAGATAGACAAAAAAAAAAAAAACGAAGAAACAATCCAGAATCCTTTTCAAATGATTGCCCTCTTCCTTGTTGTTTGCATTGCCGGCCATTGTTATTGCGGTTACATGATGTGCGAGTGTTTCAATGATAGAGAGAGAGATCTTAACGAAGTCTTTTGAAATTCATTCATTGTTTTCGTTCTCCTACTTCTTCATCTTCTTCTTCTTCTTCTTTGTTTTAAAGGCAATAATTGCAATGAATGTTGAGCTGCTGGCCAGTAATCGAACTGATAAGAGATGAAATAAAATTACAAAAAATGCTTCGTTAGGGAGACAAGTAAAAAAAAAACAAGGAATACACTGCAACATGATAGCGAATGGAGAAAAGAAAATAAAAACTTTTGGACAATAGTCGCTGCACTTTGTATACACTTCCTTTAAAACCTTTACAATTTCCAAGAGTAGTTAAAACCACAATAAAATTTAAGGCTTTTGTGGTGTAGTTTAGAGAAGGAATGCTCTTACGTTTAATTTGTGAAATTAATTCGAAGGAACTCAGCCTTGCTTGAAACTTTTTAAAGAATACCGACTTTGTTGTTAACATAATTGGACTTTTGTTAAAAGAAAAGAAAAGCCTACACGATAGATAGGTGAATCTAACACATGCTTGGGAGTGAGAATGAAAAAGACTGAAACAGGAGCGGCCTAAGAAACCACTTTTGGCCCTGAACCTATGAAATGCTTGGTACAATCCTGAATCCTGAAAGAAAATACGAGGGAGAGAACTTTTTACGTCGGATACACAGGTGACATTGCAGTTGTTATCTTAGCCAGAAATATTTACGAGGCACAACGTAATATAAGACGAGTTATCAGTTTAAAATGGCAACAACGAAAGACCAATAGGTGCAGCCCTTGCGCTGACCAACTTCTTCCTTTTTCCCTGATTTTGGTGGAACTTGGTTAGTACAGGGACTGCGTTCACCCGTGGCATCACAACGGGCCGCTATGCGTGCTCAAGTGAGCTTTGTGATATCAGAGCTACCACTCCGACCTAAACCTAAACCTATAGGTTAGAAATTTTGCGCGGTTAATTACTGCACTACGCAAGTGCTGCCAGGTCACGGATATTTTAGAAAATATCTGCACAAAATGGTCCAAAGCAATATCCATTATGTCCAAGAAGAAGTACACGATATTCGAATGTACATGTTGGCACTGCAACTCATCGATCAAAAATATACAAGTCATCGACCAAAAAATGCAACTCATCGATCAAAAAAATGCAAGTCATCGACTAAAAAATTAAAGTCATCGACCAGGAAATTGATGTCATTGACTAGAAAATGCAAGTCATCGATCAAAAATCTGCAAGTCATGGACCAAAAAAATGCAAGTCAGCGACCAAACATACCAGTCTTCAGCCAAAAAAAAAATGTCGTCTACCAAAGAAATGTAACTTGCGAAAAATATGATATTTTGTTGGATACACGAGTATGTTGAAGAAATGGATATGAACTCAATGAGAATTACTAAAAAATTTTATAACCATAATTTAAACAATTAGCTTCGACGCTTATATCTCCTGTTCTAAGTAACGCCCGACACTAAGGAAACTTTGAGGCCATAGCTATGCCACCCGCTAGCTCCATTTCATCACAAGCCCATTTTCTCCGATTTTTTACGATTTAAATAGAGAAGTTTTTGTACTTTTGATAATTTCAGTTCGCTTCGCGGCCTATATTTGCGGTTTCGAGTAACATACAGCCGTAAGAGAACCTGTGTTGGAATGCTTGATCCAATAGCTATCCAATCCACTATATGCGAAAACCACATCTTTTTAAATTTAATCGAATTTTTTCCATATTTGGTAAAACTACTTGATTTTTTAACTTTATTCTCTTCAATAATCAAATTGCAGACGTTTTCTAATTATGTGTGTAGTTTTTTAAATAAAGGAATCTTAAGGATCTTAAGCTTAATTGAATTCTTTTGTTACTTCTCTTTTTTTGTGGTTTCTAAGCACAGAATTGATTAAAACGCTTATACTTTATTGAGTTTCAATTATAAACGAGATGTGACATTTGCAATCATTAGAGCAATTGAAATTTCTCTTCAAATATCTTATCTTGTAAAGGAATAATAATGGTTCTGTAATGCAATTATTTTCGTTTGCTAATGCAAACGATAAGCAGAATCAATTTATTAAACGTGATATATGCTGTTAAAAGAGATTTACGAAGTGATGATAAGGAAATACATACAGAGCAGAAAAGACTGCATGAGAGGAGTACGCAATGCTTGTGATTGCTGGAGATAAATAAAAGCAGTAGGAGGTAGAAGTTAAAAACTCAATAAAAATGGTTAAATTGATTTTATTTTAAGAAATTCACTTTCATTTTCATTCTCCATTTTGATCGATATTTTTGATAATAATTTGAAATTCTTCTCTTTTACTTGCAAGTCTTTAAATTCACAATTTCATATGAATACCAGCAAAGGGTAGAGTTTTATTGAAAAATGGAATAAAAAGTGTAAGAATTTTAAGCACAATTTATAACCTTTCAATACTCACGTAGTAACCGCATGGACACTACAAACAGCAGGTGCTACTACGTTACTATCGACACTATAAAAGCAAACAGCTTTTGCTCAAAAGCACTTCAATCGTAATGCAGCATTATTAAGTGTGTCAAACCACTAAAGCAGGTGATGGTTTTTTGTCTTTTACGCAAAGTTGCCATATTCTTTGAATATTCACCACTCACAGGAATTTTTTGTGTAAACCTTTTACGTAAATTTTAGTTGTGTTAGGTGTTATACAAATAGTTTCTGGAACAAAAATTCTATTGAAATAAAATTAAAATTCCTGCTGATGCAAATAAATGTTCACGACTTTTCCCCCCTCCTATTTCCTTTTATATTCTTTGGATGGTAAATTAATTTTTGTTCTTTTCTTTTCTCTATTTTTTTTTAGATTTTAATTTGCTTTAGTTTCCTCTTTTCGCCAGTTTTCGCGTGCATAATTAAAGAATGTCGCATTAACTTTTGACCACTGTTTTCAGCTGCTTTTTCTAAAGTCACAGTAAATTGTCATCTACAACAACTAGGAATACATTTTTTGAAAAAGGAAAAAGGGGGTCTGATTTGCTGAAAAAAAATGCTAATGATTCCTGTCCAAAACAGAAAATGTTTTTAAAAAGAAAAAATCTGTGAAAAGAAAACTAAATTCTGTATTAGTTTTGGTCAACAAGTTACAATGAAGGAATTCATTCATGAAAAGAATGCAAAATTATCGTCATATAACAACCAAATTTAATGCTTTCATATAAATGTCTAGAAGTGAACTAAAAACAGAACGGAACTAGGAAAACTAAGGTTAAAATAAAGCATCACATACATTGCATCAAACCTTACTTAAAGGGTCCGCCAAATAACTTCTTTTTTTTGAAAATGCTTTAAAAAAAACTACTGAATATTTTCTCAAATTTCTTTTTTTGTTTGAAAGTACAATCATTCCTGTTAATAATGGAATATAATTTCATTCAAATGGCTGCCTCGGCTGGCCATGTAGTAGCCTACACAATCGGTCCAATTTTTAAGAACATAATCGATTGTGTGCAGCTGTATTTCACCAATTGCTTCACGAATATTGTCCTTTAAAGCGTCAACTGGCTTGTCGGCGTATCACTTATCTTTGACGGCACCCCACAAATAATAGTCTAACGGTGTCAAATCGCAGCTCCGAGGTGACCAAACGACATCAGCTCTGCGGCTGATAATACGATCTTCAAACACAGGGCGCAAAACATCAAGTGTAGCTTCGGCTGTGTGGCACGTAGCGCCGTCCTGTTGAAACCAAATGTTTCCAATATCCTCCTCTTCAATTTTTGTGAACAAAAATTCGTTCAACATGGCCCAATAACGATCGCCATTGACTGTAACGGCCACTCCTTGCTTATTTTCGAAGAAAAATGGCCCAATTATGCCTCTGGACCAAAATCCGCACCCAACAGTGACTCGTTTTGGGTGCGTCGGCTTTTCAATTTATGCGTGCGGGTTTTCTGTGCCCCAAATGCGACAATTTTGCTTGTTTACATACCCGCCAAGATCAAAATGAGCTTCATCTGAAAAGATTATTTTGAACATTTTGAACATTTGTTGTTCAAGCGTATACACAACCATATTCGTTCAGCGGAAAGATAAAACTAATTATCTGTCAAATCAGACTTCAGCTAAGTGTTACTATTCACGAAATAAGCACTAGTTGAAAAAAACGTTAGATGGCGGACCCTTTTGTTACTTAATAGTATTACAACCCAGTTGCTCATGCCAATTTTGATCCCAGAATGAAATGTATCAAACCTGTGAGAAAATTCGTTGACATCTTCAAAATGGAAGTCCAATGCCAATTGAACTTGGATAAAATGTACAAAACATAGGATACAGCAATAATTACTAGCTGGCAGGACAGCATTTGCGCATTCGACAATTGCAAATTTAAATCGAAAAGTGTATGAGGCCGTGAGGGATCCTTTGCTGGATCCCAAATCATGTTTAAATTCTTCCACGCCGCTGACGAGAACAACACTTTTCTATAGAGTGGGAGCAGATATTTGGAAGGATAAATGAAAACAAAAAGGGCCGAAGACTCTTCCAACCCAACTGAGCTTGAGGCAATTGAAAGTTTCGTTGGGAAATTACTATAAAAGACGATCAAAGACATGCATCAGAATAACCAGTCTTTTGACAAGGCGCTGTAGATTCAGGAGGCCCTTATTCAAAATCGGGGTTGTTCCGAGCCCAAAATGTAGATTCTGTAAAGAAGAGAATGTAAGCAAACGCTAGACAGGGAAATGTTACTGTTGACACCAAACAGTATCCTGAAAATTGTCACGACAATAGTTTTGTAGGAGACATTATAGCGATTTTTTTTTTTTTTTTTGGTCAATGGGTCAATTCGACCTCCGGGTGCTGTACTTGTCTTCATTGACAAGTACACGTCCTCTAACCTATTATAGCGATTTCATGAAAAATTTGAGGGCAGCACCACACGACGAATGGTTGCAGTACTAAATCACCTTTTCAGCACAATAATAATGCTATTAAATCTATCGTCTGTTACTCTTACCTAACGTAACCTAATGTGTGCTAAAAAATATTGAACTGTTCTGCAATAATTATTTTCAGTATTGAATGCGAATAATAGAATCACCGTCCTACTAACGCATTTCTTCGCTGGTTGCTCGTGAGCAATATCTGCAGTAGCCAGTATTAATTCAAATCTGTCAATTATAATTATAGTTAAGCGAGAAAACTTGTTCATTACGATTATAAGTGCACTTTAAAATTCTCTTTTTTTTGTATGGTTTTCCAATGAAAGAAATGTAAAGAATTTTTAGTGATTTGCTGTAAAGTAATCTTAACATAATTGAATTTCTTTTTCTTTTTTTATGATGACCTCATTCGTTATAATACATGGTGTCATTTGAGGATGATGTATGATGCATAAAACAATGACTACCTACCAGACTGTGCAACTTTTATTAACTCGATAATACAAATTTAAAGCCAGTTGATGTATGGCGTTGGATAAGTAATTTTCTATTATAAAGACTTTTAACTTTAACTTGTTTAATTCCTTTCTTTATTTTTTCTTCCCAGTTTCAAGTAAGTAAAATATGATTAATGATGTTCCATTATCCTAATATTTTACGAACGCCATTAAACTGAAATAGAGCAGTTCAGATAAATTTCAGGGGAATAAAGTTAAACAAATAAAAGTTTCAAATGCCAGTTTAAATAGAAAATATTGCAGAGAAAAAAAAAAGCAACACACAAAAGTTTTCACATTATGCAGTAAGATTGACATACATATGTATACGTAATACGCTAAGGTGCATGCATACAAATTCAAAATTTAATATTTAAAGCCCTTCATAAAACTATGATGTATTGCATACTATGAAGTACTTTCTGTATATATTATTACTAAAGGGTGATTTTTTAGCTCTTATCTTTTTGGAAACATTGGTTTAAACAGCTCACGCACGTTTCGTGTTTTGTTTCAATGTCAAACATCTTCAGTTTGGTCTATAATTTAACCATGAATCGTCTTACAAACGAACAACGCTTGCAAATCATTGAATTTTATTATCAAAATGCGTGCTCCGAAGATCCACTTCTCTATCGAAAAATTGCGTACAGCGACGAAGCTCATTTTTGGCTCAATGGATACGTAAATAAGCAGAATTGTCGATTTTGGAATGAAGATCAGCCAGAAGCATTGCAAAAGCTACCTATGCATCCAGAAAAAGTCACAGTTTGGTGCGGTTTATGGGCTGGTGGCATCATTGGACCGTACTTCTTCAAAGATGCTGCGAATCGTAACGTAACTGTGAATGGTGAGCGCTACCGTGAGATGATATCCAACTTTTTTTTGCCCAAAATGCAAGAGCTTCACTTGCATGACATGTGGTTTCAACAAGACGGTGCCACATGCCACACAGCACGCGTAACAATGGACTTATTGAGAGGCGAGTTCGGTGAACATTTTATTTCACGTTCGGGACCGGTCAATTGGCCGCCTAGATCGCGGGATTTAACGTCTTTAGACTATTTTTTGTGGGGCTATGTTAAAGCTCATGTCTATACCGACAAGCCCGCTTCAATTGACGCATTGGAAGACAGCATTGAAGCATTTATTCGTGAGATACCGGCCGAAATGTTGGAAAGAGCATGCCAAAATTGGACTAAGCGGATGGACCATTTGAGGCGCAGTCGCGGTCAATATTTGCATAAAATAATCTTCAAACATTAAATTATATGGACCGTACTATCGATTCAAATAAAGATTTCTTCACTCCTTTTTCTTCCTCACTTTACTTCTATAATTATGTATGTGATTGTATAGTTAAGTTTGGTTTTTATCGATTTTAACGATTGCCATTTAATAGTCTTCTACTTATTTTACTGTCTTTGGCCGTTTTGTTCTTCCTTTCGGTTGAAGACGGGTTTAACGATTTCACTTCGAAATAATTCACAGTTAAATGAGCAACTTAATGTATAATAAATGAACAAAACATTAATGAATTAATGTTTCATTTAAACAAACCAATGTTGGGTTTTGTAATTTGTTTGGTTGTCTGGTAGAATAATGCTGGCAGGCATTTATTGTGGGAAATTATTTTCTTTACAGTTGAATGAATGAATTTCGAATTAATCGGGGAGAAATGGAGACAAAGAAGCCCGTAAAAATATTCGTGAATGAAGGAAATATTGAAAAGAAAAATTAATTTCAATATTTTGCTTAAATTAAAGAATAAATTTAGATTAGGAAGTATTGAAAACAAAAATATTTTTGTATATAGAAAAGAAGTAAAATAGTATCCTCTTTTCATTCTTTGTAACATTTAATTTCCCCTTTACACTTATGATGGACAACCGGCAAAGCTACATACAGATTGGATATGAAAAATAGTGAAAAAAAAGAACAAACAAAACATTGAATAGACCTGACCTACTGGCCTTTTTAAACCTGTCGTCCATTTGCAAATTGTATTGAATTTTTGTATTCTCTTTAACACACACGCTTACATGTGTATACTCTTGTATAACAACAGTTAACAATATGCTCGTGTATACAGACAATTGAGTACTCTCAGAGAACTGTCATCTCAACGAACATTTATTCAGTTGTAATGCCAGGTCAGTGTTGATGCTATTACTGCTAACAGACATACCTGACAGCCCAATATACACATGCGAACTGTTCAATATTTGCATGAATTCATGGGAAGCAAGGATATAGGAAGAACAGTTATGAATGTATGTGGAGATAAAATATTGATTAGTACGTTTTGTTTATTGTTTTCCTGGAAAATGAAAATTTTGTATTGAAGTTTTTTAAATGGAAAACTTGTGTTCAACATTTAAATTTATTTTGTTTAAATTTTTTTATTTTTTTTTTATTTTTTCTATTTTTTATTATTGGATTTTCATGTGTATTCCTCAATGCAATACTATGTACCGTACAATGTGTGCATTTTGTTGTTGCCTGTTTTATTGAATATATATTGTTTTTCTTCTTCTTTTCTTAATTTCTCAAGCTAGAAACGAAAGAAAGTAAATAATATCAATGAAATCTGATTACTTATTCTGGTTTTTCTTTTTTATTTTCCTCGTTTTGTTTAATAAAATGTTTAAATATCTAGACATTTTTAAAGCCTTTTGAAATAAGTTGTTGGTTATTGTACTACTTCTACTATTTTGCCCATAGCTTTTATATTTATTGATTCCTTTTTTTTATTGGACTGGAGTCCTTTTCATTACAATTCGAAAATATTCTTTTATTTCAGAATTTTTAGCTTAAAAATAATTTAAACTTTCTTAATTAGTTTCCTTTCCTGTTTTGAATGCTTTTATACTTTGGCTTACTTTTATTATAATTTCTTCAATCAAATTCAACTATTTTTAAATAAAAAAAATGAAAACTTCTTAACTTATCTCACATAATTTGAATTACTTTGCCAAAGTAAGTTTTTTTTTTGAAAAACGATTTTCTTTTTTTTTCTGCACAACGAACAGCTTGTTATGGCATATTGATAAGGAAAAATAGTTGAAAAGAAAATCAAAAAATTCTTAAAAAAAATATTGAAAAAGTCAAGTTTATTTAAATTTCTCTGAAAAGAATTATTTTTCTTGACTTTGGCCACATTTTCACACACGCACTTGTGGTTTAAGTAAAATGATGTGTTTTTTTTTTATTACAACGAAATATTTAAGGCATGAATAATATTTGCTTTCGAAGGAGAAGAATAAACTGTAGAAAGCAGAAAAGGAAACTCATGGTTTATATGCTTAACACATATGCCAACAATATAAAGCGAAATTAAAATAAAGTCTGTGTGGGTTGTCTTCTCGGTTACAAGTTATTCTTTCCAACCAACAGAATTACATGACACCAGTAATATAGCCCAACATTACATGGATGAAGTTTTCAATACCAATTGCCAGAATTAAAATTTTCCTGCAATCGAAATTGAGTGGAGATTATCGATTACTAACATACAAATTGACAAAGTAACCTACATAGAAAATATGGCTTTAAACGTATTTAGAAAGTTTCTTAGGTTTAAATTGGTTACGAATTTTATTTAAAATACTCAGTGGATGTTAGTTAATGTCTCCAAAAATTTTAGATTGAAGGGATGACAATGAATTTTTTCATGAATTTTCTCTTAAAACTCCATTCCGCCCAACTGATTTAAGTAATGTGTTTGTTCTGTGAAAATAAAATTCTTCCTAAAACCATGCCATCAGTTAATGGGTTTTAAATCTGGCATTACCATCATGTGCACATGTCACAGTCATTGATAACAGCCATCTTTGGTTTGTGCTGAGCAATTTAATTTGATTTGAAAGAAATTATTTTTTTGTTTTGCTTCTATGAAAATTTTTGATTTTTATGCATGCTTTGTGGTTCAGATATTTAAAATTAGATGCACATGATGCACTTGTCAGCACTAGTTCATGAAAGAGTTTTTAGTTTCTGCAAAAATAAATTTTGAAAGGAAGGAAGAGGAAATTAATTTTTATTTTAATACACTTCTCTCTATTAGCTGTCACATAATAGTTTAACATGAGTTTGAGTAGAGAAAAATTTGTAAAAATTCGTAATTATAACTGCCTTCAGTGCTATGGAGATGCACGGACAGTGGTTTTCCATATAGTTTTAGGTATGAAAGGTGTTTCGTTCGAATAATTTCGCGTTCCAGGAGTCATTGAGTAACACTCCTCAAGAACCCGACTACTGCGACAAACCAATTCATACAGAGAGCTTTGCTTCTAAGCAATAACAGATGACAGCCTCATCATTCTAGGCAACACTACACAAAGCCAATCGCCGGATTAGCGAAAGCAATTAGAAGGGGCATGTGTTGTGAAAAACCTATCCCCACTTCTTATAGAACCTAAGATAACTGATGTGTAGTCCTGGTGTAGTCCTCCAGATAAAATAATATTAACTCCAGTCGAAATATTTCACAAACGGTGTTATTTGGGTTATCATTGACATTTCTGTTTAGATAATCAGCTACCTTCCTGCCTTATTTCTTATTCTTATTTCAACGACTTCAAAATGCTGACCAAGGTCTGCTGCAGACGATTTCTAACTACTGATCAAGGTATCAAGGTCTATGGTGTATAACAATTAAGGGCTCAGCAGATTTCTCATTGCTCAGATCTTAGATTTTCGTATGAGCTGTCTAAAGACAAAACAAAATTTTACAGCAGATCATGGTTGTAATGATTTCCTTGAAAATTTGATAAACGGAATATAATAAATAAACAACACAAGTTTAAAATTATTTACCAAAAAAAAAAAAAAAAACTTACGAAAAAACCGAAGAACGCTTTAATAACTCGGCCATCAAGTAATATGATCTTAAGAACACTGATTAACATACGAAAAAATGCATGTCCATTAAACAATATGCGTATGTACACACATTCACAAATACTTTTTCTTTGAGAAAAAAGCCCTTAAAAACATATTAAAGGTCACTATAAAAATCTATTAAATCATACGAACAAACAACAACAACAAATGCACTCATGTTATTTTTCTTTTCTCTCTCATTTTTTACTTATAGTAAATAGAATTCATAAAATGTAATCAAAATAATGACAAAAACTTAACATTGATAACACCAATAACACTATGATAATAAAAAAAACAACAACAACAAGAACAAATACAACTGGTTGGTTGTCTGTTAGCTTTGCTCTCCTTATTTTTAAAAAGAACATAAGACGCAAGCAGAGCATTTTATAAAAACTTAACGAAATGTTAACCAGATAACAGCAACATTAAACAAGCGGAATAATTTATACAGACATTGTTATTGTAAATGAAAAGAATGGTAAAATCAATGTTATATTGTTTGTGGTCAAACAATGTTATGTTAAGTAGATTTCTTAACACCCCTCTTAATGGTGCTTTTACTGCAGTAATGTTAGAATGATTTCAAAGTTATTTGCTTGCCCTGTTAAGCATTTTAAAAAAAGAATTTCGCAATAATTTAATCAAAGGGCCTGAGTAAAAGGTTTAAAGTGAACAAATTTGTGTTCAAATGCTTTTTTTAAATTTCTTTTATATTTTAAATATTTTCTTCTTTTTTGGAAAAAAAAATAATTTGGGATTTTTCTTGTTGTTTGCTTAATTTAATTTATATTTTTATTTGTTTTATCTTTTTATATTATGAATGTGCAAATTTAATATTTGTTGACCGGTAACTTGCCTATTTGTGCGTCTGTGTGGAGAGGAATGCAATAATTTTACTTTCTTTTCTTAATTCTCACACACAGTAAACAGCATAAAATAGGCAATAAAATATAAGAATCCAGATAAAGTCACTTGCAACACAGCTTTACACGAAATGGGAGCCTGGCATTAAGATCGCCCAACTAGAGCCTTGGTCTAAGTTATCTAAGGTGCAACAGATAACAGTTAAAGAAATGATATTTAAATACGGGTTTCAAAACTAAGGCTCTGGATTTTATGCATAATATAAATCCATAAGTCTTTGACAAGTAAAGATAACTTTTGGTATACCTTTCTCAATCATTGATCATTTAATAAGAAGATTATTGATTTTTTATGGAAACATTTGATGCATAGCCAAAGATTTTAAAATATTTTTTCAATATGGGGTCTATTTTTGAACTTGCAAGCCAGAAAATTTAATTATTTTTTGCTTACTGAATAAACTATTACATAAATTGTTAAATAAATACTTTAACCTTTGAAAAATATTGGGTTCTTACCTTATCGATACACAGCTTATTTATATCGTCAGGAACTTGCTTTCTATTATCCTTCAATAAGAAGGATTTTTTAAACACATTTTTCTCTTTATTTCATTTCACTTCATTTTTTAAATTTAATTTACTTTAATTTTTTTTTTATTTTTCATATTATTTCACTTAATTTTTTATTTCACTTTTTTATAAATATTTTTTTTTTAATTTTAATTTTATATTTTATTTTTAATTTTTTTGTATATTTATTTATTTTTTTATTATTATTTTTTTATTTTCCATTTCACTTTATTTCTTATTACATATTTATTTCACTTTCTTATTTTTTCTATTTAATTTCTTATATTATATATTTGATTTTATATATCATTTTTTATTTTTTAACTTCACTTTATCTTTTATTTAAATTTTTGTATTTTTTTTTTTTTTATTTTATACATTTTTAAATTATTTTATTTTTTTATTTTATTTATTTTTTACATCACTTTCTATATTCCTTTTGTATTTAATTTTTTATTTTATATATATTTTATTTTATTTTTAATTTGCTATTTATTTTATTATTTTTATTTTATTTTTTCATTTTAATTTTTTTATTATTTTTCTTATTGAATTTAAAATTATTTTTTATTTAATTTTATTTTCTTATTTTTATATCATTTTTTATATCTTCATTTCATTTCACTTTTATATTTTCTATTTATTTTTCATTTAATTTTATATTTTAATTTTTATTTTTCTTTTCTTTTACTATTTATGTAAGTATAACAACTTCACACGCGATCACTGTATAATTTTTCATACCATTTGGTTTACATTTACAGAGGTTTTATTCAACAGGCGTTTTAATCATCAAAACACATTAACATTTAATGTGCTCCATTAACAGAAATGCATTAACATTTGCTCTCTTAACAAACTATGGCGTTTACATTCAATGCGTATTTACATTCATATGTATACATACACGGCTACAATGTCTTTCGAAGGTCACGCACATCAATAATTTTTTGCCATTTGGTTAAATTATTTTCTTTATCCCGTTACAAGATTTTTAAATCACTATTTTACATTAAAAAATATTACAAACGATAACGAAAACATATTCACAAATAATAATAGCAATATGTATACGTTAATAACAATATAATAAACAACACAAGACTATTTTGCAAAAAAACAAAAAGAAAATACCGAAGAACGCTTTAATAACACGGCCGCTAAGTAATAAGATCTTAAGAAAACTGATTAACATACGAAAGAATGCATGTCCATCAAAAAATATACGTATATACATGCATACACACATACTTTACATGTGAAAAAAGCAACAACATATTAAACGTCGTTAAAAAAAACTCTATTAAATCATATAAACAAGCAACAACAAATTCGCTCACGTTATTTTTCTTTCTCGCTTATTATGTCTCTGTTAATAAGAAACAACAAAAACAATTAGAAGAACAACATATTACACTAACAAATTATGTAGTTAAAAGAAGTTAGCATTGCTTACTCTAGAACAGTGTTGTAAAGTAGAAATTTTGAAATGGTACTGAACAATAACTGAAAGAATACTTTTTGCATAAAATGGTACTTTTATAAAAAATTACATACATTCATATATAATTGGTCATTACAACCTTTTAATAGGGATTATGGACTAGCTTCTCACATCACTTACGTTGTATGTGTTAATTGTATACATGAGTGGAGGGACCTACAGTTTAATGTCGACTCCGAACGACAGATTTTTGAGATATTTTTTCATGACAATTTTATTTACTCTCAGAGTATTTGATACAATGAGTTCGCCGAAGAAATATTTTCTTCATTTTCCGTTTTGTTGGAGATGTCTGACATGGGGTTTGGACCTTTGCCTCACGTCTAGTAAGCTAATACACTGTCTAATAGACTATTTATTTATTTATATTTAATACATACGGAACATATGTAAACTGTAGCTCCCGCCACTCATGTATAACATACATACATACAACGTAAGTGATGTGAGAAGCTAGGCCATAATCCCTATTAAAAGATTATATAAGACTGGTATGTTATTTTTAACAAAAGTACCATTTTATGCAAAAAGTACTCTTTCAGTTATTGTTCAGTACCATTTCAAAATTTCAGTTTTACAACACTGTTCTAGAGTAAGCAATGCTAACTTCTTTTAACTACATAATTTGTTAGTGTAATATGTTGTTCTTCTAATTGTTTTTGTTGTTTCTTATTGGCAGAGACATAATAAGAGAGTAAGAAAAATAACGTGAGCGAATTTATTGTTGTGTGTTCATATGATTTAATAGAGTTTTTTTAACGACGTTTAATATGTTGTTGCATTTTTCACATGTAAAGTATGTGTGTATGCATGTACATACGCATATCGTTTGACGGCCATGCATTCTTTCGTATGTTAATCAGTTTTCTTAATATCTTATTACTCAGCGGCCGTGTTATTAAAGCGTTCTTCGGTATTTTCTTTTTGTTTTTTTTGCAAAATAGTTTTGTGTTGTTTATTATATTGTTATTAATGTTTGGAAACGTATACTTATTGCTATTATTGTTTGTGAATATGTTTTCGTTATTGTTTGTAATATTTTTTAATGTAAAATAGTGATTTAAAAATCTTGCAACGGGATAAAGAAAATAATTTAACAAATTGGCAAAGAATGATTGATGTGCGTGACCTTCAAAAGACATTGTGCCGTGTATGTACATATGAATGTTAATATGCATTGAGAGCAAATGTTAATGCATTTCTGTTAATGGAGCACATTAAATGTTAATGTGTTTTAATGATTAAAACGCCTGTTGAATAAAACCTCTGTAAATGTAAAGCAAATGGTATAAAAAATTATACAGTGATCGTGTGTGAAGTTGTTATACTTATATAATATATAATATAAAATTAAATGAAAAATAAAATAAAAAATATAGAAGTGAAATGAAATGTAGATATAAAAAATGATATAAAAATAAGAAGATAAAATTAAATAAAAAACAATTTAAAATTAAATAAAAAAAAAAATAAATAAATTAAGGGCAATGAAATGAAAAAATAATAAAATAAATAGCAAAGAAAAATAAAATAAAAATTATATAAAATAAAAAATTAATTACAAAAAGAATATAGAAAGAGAAGTAAAAAATTAAATTAAATGAAAAAATAAAATAATTTAAAAAAAATTTATAAAATAAATAAAATATAAAAATTGAAATAAAAGATAAAGTGAAGTTAAAAAATTAAACAAAAGTGATATATAAAATAAAATAAATAATATAAGCAATTAAATAAAAAAATAATAAAGTGAAATAAGAAATAAAGTGAAATGGAAAATAAAAAAATATAAATAAATAAAAAAATTAAAAATAAAATAAAACATAAAATTAAAATAAGAAAATATTTATATAAAAGTGAAATAAAAAATTAAGTGAAATAATATGAAAAATTAAAAAAAAAAAAAAATTAAAGTAAATGAAATAAAAAAATGAAGTGAAACGAAATAAAGAAAAATTGTGTTTAAAAAATACATCTTATTGGAGGATAATAGAAAGCAAATTCCTGACGCTATAAACAAGCTGTATATTGATAAGGTAAGAACCCAATATATTTCAAATCTTAAAGTATTTATTTAACAATTTATGAAATAGTTTATTCAGTAAGCAAAAAATAATTAAATTTCCTGGCTTGCAAGTCCAAAAATAGACCCCATATTGAAGAAATATTTTAAAATCTTTGACTATGCATCAAATGTTTCCATAAAAAATCAATTATTTTCTTATTAAATAATCAATGATTGAGAAAGGTATACCAAAAGTTATTTTATGGATTTATATGATGTATAAAACCCAGAGCCTTAGTTCTGAAAAGCGTATTTATTCTTTTACTGTTATCTGTTGCGCCTTAGATAACTTAGACCAAGGTTCTAGTTGGGTGATCCTAAAGCCAGGCTCCCATTTCGTGTATAACTGTGTTGCATGTGACTTTATCTGGATTCTTATATTTTATTGCCTATTTTATGCTGTTTACTGTGTGTGAGAATTAAGAAAGGAAAGTAAAAGTATTGTATTCCTCTCCACACAGACGCACACATAGGCAAACAAACTCTAATAAATATAAATTTCTAATTTGTTGCTGGTCAACAAATATTAAATTTGCACATTCATAAAATAAAAAGATAAAACAAATAAAAATATAAATTAAATTAAGCAAACAACAAGAAAAATCCAAAAAAAAATATTTAAAATATAAAAGAAATTAAAAAAAAAACATTTGAACATTTGTTCACCTAAAACCTTTTACTCAGGCCTTTCATTTAAATTAATGCGAAATTCTCTTTTTAAAATGTTTAACAGGCTTGTATGCAAGCAAATACCTTTGAAATCATTCTAACATTACTGCAGTATTGCCATTAACAGTAGTGTTAAGTTGTTGAAATCTTCTTAACATTGTTTGACCACAAACAATATAACATTGATTCATTTACATATTCTTTTCATTTACAATAACAGTGCCTTTACATTTCGTTAAGTTTTTGTGAAATGCTCTGCTTGCGTCTTATGTTCTTTTTAAAAATAAGGAGAGCAAAGCTACCAGACAACCAACCAGTTGTTTTGTTCTTGTTGTTGTTGTTTTTTTATTATCATAGTGTTATTAGTGTTATTTATGTTAAGTTTTTGTCATTCTTTTGATTACATTTTATGAATTTTATTTACTGTAAGCAAAAAAATGGAGGCATTGTTTGTACTTATTAAAGCTAAAGGAGAGTGCATATGCACTCAATTCCATTTAAAGATGTTTTTTGATCAGTTTGTTATTGTTATTGTCTTGTAATCGTCACGTTATTAATTGATGTAATTAATGATGTGCTTTAGAACGAAATACAAAGCCAGCAGCCGGTTACTATTACTAACCGGAAAATTTACGAAAAAAAGTTCTTGTGGATTATAATTGAAAGTAAAATTTATAAATTAGAGTTTGTTTATAAGGAAACTAATATATAAAAGTTGTGTTAATAAAATAATACACGTATTGTGTTAAAACAAGCGTGAGTAATTGTGTATTAATTCATCTAAAAAAATTAAATTTCAATGATAATGTTACGTAACATTTTTAATCTTTTAAAACAGCTATCAGGATTTGATGAATTTTTTTATTTGTTTTCTTTTTTTAATAAAAAAGATTATTCCAAATAAATTATTAAAAATGTTTTTAAATTAAATATGTTTCATGTTTTTCAACGCTGGAATTTAATAATAAAAAGAAAAATTAATTAAAATACGTTTAACTTTTGTGTACCCAACACACACACTTTCATTTGCCAACATTTTTAACGCGAAATTACAATGGAGGCTTAAAATATTAAATTCGTCAAGGATTAACACATTTGTTCAACATTTACGCACTTTTACACAAACTCTCTCCCGCACATTTATTATCACCGACATTATTATGCTCACCTTTCTCTCCCTCTGTCCTCTATGGCATATAAAACCGCAGTTATTTTTTAAAAAATACTCTCATTTGTATACACAAAAAATAAATAAAATTTTATTCACTCGCATATAAAATGATTGTACTTGTGTGTGCAATAAGTGGTACAAATAAAAAAATTTTTTTTTTGTTTTAATATTTGCAAATGTTTCAAATAACAATAACATTTTAAATAAGTAGGGAATGCAAATTCTTTTCCTTTTTTATTACAAAACATTTTTTTAAATGCTTTTATTTGAATATGAAAATTAAATTTGAATGGAAGATACAAATCAACACAGAGAGAAGATAACAGCTATGCTGATGGTATTATGTTGTATCACAATGATATAGGAATTTACTTCGTGTTTGTTTAACAAAAGGTCTATACCAATTGAATAATTTAAAAACGTAATTTAAAATTAATTTTAAAATTTTATTGTCGTGAATTGGTGCCTTAGTACTGCAACCATACAGTCTATTGTACTCCCCTCAAACTTTATAGGGTACCACTAGAATCTCTTTTTCAAGCTATTACTCTCACATACTTCAGGATGCTGTATAATGTCAACAATGACAATTCCCTTTCTAGTACTTTCTCTGGCAGCATATGTTTCCTTCTGAGATGCACTAATGGCGCACGGGTTCCAAAAATGTGTTCCGATGATTCATTCTCATCGTGACAGTACCCGCATATTAGAAACACAAACCAAATTGCGACAGTGTTCCAATAAATGAATAGAGTTGTATGCTCTACCGTCATTAACGAGAATTTTCGCACTCTCCTGAACCATTGGACCTACCTTAAAATTTAATTGGTTCCGCCACTCATGTATAAAATTAAAACGCACAGTATATGTATGTAGTTTGAGAAACTAGGTCGTAATCCTGACTGAAGCGTTGTAATGACCAATTATGTATGTATATATTACATATTACTTCTGCCTTGTACCCGATTTTATCTATGGGGCCTCATTTGATTGTTGGTTATGGGTTGGCTGTGAGAGTGTGATTCATATGACACCTTATTATCTCGATTTCCAAAAGGCTCTGCCCACTCTTAAAAGAAGATGACGTAGAAATATTGGTTTCATCCCCAAACGAGTAAATAGAATTAGAATTCCTTTTTGAACCGATGTCCTTATGAAGTATTGTTTTTATAAGTTGCTTTACTTTGTTCCCCAGAGTGGTTTTCATTAGCGCTTGCTTTACTGGGGGGTGTTGACATAAACATAAGAAAAAAAAACTTTGAAGAAAGATAAAATTAAATCTCTGTTTAATACACTTCGTCTTAGTACTCTATTTTTATTACATCGCACACACATCCATATATACAGTGACCGTCGAAAGAAACCGTACACTATGGATAAAATTCTAACAATCACTAAACTCAACTTTTACCCGAAAAAATTTTACAATGCATACATATTTCGAAATTTGTTTTTTTTGTTTCAATTTTAAAAACTGGCAATGAAACAATTTTAAAATCAAAATAACGGTAATTTATTAATTTATATATATATTTCTTTAATGTATAGTTTTTTTTGGCTCCCACTGTATGTATATACTAAAGTACACTAAACGCACTCATTTTAGAAAATAATTTCCAAGTATGGTTTAAGAGAGAGAGAGAGAGAGTTGGTTTGGTGTCGAAAGTACTGTCACCTGGAACTAAACAAAATAATCTTTACACACGACCTGTATAACAATCAAGAGATACTCATACAAATCCATTGTTATTGTATCAGCAAGTATACATGAATGTGTGTACTGCCAATACATTTATTTTAATTTTATTTGTCTGAACAAAACTATTTAAATACTCTTATAAATGTATATATTAGTGTGGGTGAACTACTCATTTATGGTGCTAAAAACTTAAAGCTGCAGTGGTTATGTTTGCTTACTTATACACCTTTGTACATACATATGTGCATATGTTTATGCATAGAATGTGTGGTAGGTATGCAAAATTTAAATTGTTCTCCACATTTTATATACTCTCTACGCCATCTACTACGTGGAAGTACTTACTGTTATCTAACTAGTATGTGTGTGTGTGTGTATATAAATTTAATTTTCCTTTTTTCGCCCCTGTTGTCAGTTATTTCTGTGTGGTGCCACTACGGGCTTTTAACGAGATTTTCTCTTGTGTGGTTAAATTAAAATCCTTCTAATTTGTTTGTATTTAGTTGTTAAATATTGTATTGTTTTTAAATTTCTAATAATTTTTAATATGTTGCCGTGAAGGAACTATAGGAGAAGAGTGTATTTTTGTTTTTAATCTCCAATAAATCCTAGTAAAAGAAATTTAAGCAGCTTTCGACAAAACTACGATTGCAGTACAAAATAATACCGCCGTATTAAAAGTAGAATTTATAGATTAAAATTTTAATGCTACAAGGTTATTAATTCCTTTAATTTGTATCATTTTCTTTAAAACTATTTGCCTGCGTTCCAACTCATCATCCTTACAGGTTCTGTTCTCATACAATTTTTGTTATTTTTTTCATTTCCTGTTTCATTAGTTTTTGTAATTTTTTTTTTATTTCTAATCATTATCACATTTTACTATCTTTTGTTGTGTACGACAATGCTTGTTTGTCTGCTGGCATTGAGCTTTCAATTCAAAAGAGGCCTCCTTTATAATCACTATCATCATCACCATTATAAACGAACTGTTCAGTAATGTGTTTAGCAATCTCTACTGCAATAACTAAGCCAGCAGACATGGAGTCACTCAACGATTTCAGCAGTTATGTAAGCACAGTCAATTCTTTGTTACTTCCTTTATTAAGTCTACGAATTGTTTGTAGTGGCATGGCTGTAGTAAGTGCTGGTACTGGTTGCCTTAAAGAGAAATTGAAAAAGGCTGGATAGAAAATCATTTTTTTTTAATATTTTAACACTTACAGGCATAGGATATAACTGTTATTATCTTCAAAGATACAAGAAAACTAAGATGATGAGGAGAATGTATAGAAAAATATTTTATTTAATAACGGTAACCCAGATCAAACAAGATAACTGAATTTCGTATTGTTATTGCATTAGCAATTACAAGGAAAAGCTTTAATAATTAATTACTTTATAATTAAGAAAAATTATAACAATAATTAATTAAAATTACAACAACAACTACAAAAATATTAATACTTTCAGTAATATGTTAGTAAAAAAATACAACATATCTCAAAATTATGCTCTTTAAAACAGACTGTTGGTGAAGCCTGTTCTTACAATACATTTTTTTAATTTTTTAATTTTGTTTTCAAAAAAAAATTTTTTTATTTTATTTTTTATTTTTTTATTTTTAATTTAAAAAAATTTTGTTTGATTTTTTTTAATTATAAATTTAAAAAAAATTTTTTTTGGTAATTTTTATATTTTTCAAACTAAAAATAAAAATAAAACAGAAATAATAATACATATATTTCAACCAAATAATAATAATATTTCTACCAAATGCTTGGCAAGTGCTTCACCACTAAGGTGTATGATTGTTACAATATTGTGATGACAATCTAATTAAATATCACTCACATGTAGAAGATGCTGCTTAAGCAGAATAAACTGTAAAAAAGCAATTTAGAAAGAAATGCTCGTTTGCAGTAAAAGTATTCGAAGATCCCATATTAATAATAATCCCATTAATAATTTGTTTATGTTTTTACCACTTTGAACTGTTTTCCTCTCTTGCTTATATTGGTTGTGATGAACAATATAGAGTTTTTATGAAACAAAAATGTCTCAAGCTGTTGCTTAAATGAACATAAGAGTATTAAAAATATTGTTTACGAAACAATTTTTGTAATTTGAATATATTTTCATGCATTTTTGTGTACAGAAAATTAAATAAAATAGAATGAATAGCAAACAACTTTAGACGACATTAACTAAAAATATAAATAATGTACGTACACTTGAGTATAACTGAATAGAATTTCTTTAAAACACTTAAATAATACAATAATTTGTTGTTATATTTTTTAAATGAGAATTTTATTTTACCTCATGAATTTAAAACTCAACCACACATGAAAATAATTTTATAAACGAAAGTAAATTTATTCTTTAATATACAAAACAGTGTTTTGTGGCATCGTAACAGCACTCTCATATACATACATAAGTGTTCTCACTGTTTATTTACATTTACTTTGTGTTGTTCTTTTTAACTTTATTACTTTCTATGTATGTTTGCTTGCCTTCTGTTTCAATATAAAATTCTCTTTCATGCTTACGAGTACAAAACAAGAAAAAAATATGCATAAAACAACCAGCAACATGTGTACAAACATAAAAAATATTATTTAATCTTGTATAAGCAAACAAGAGAGAGAGTTAGAGAGAGTGGTAGTAAGTTAAGCTTTCACTCTTGTTATAAAAGTAAATGTAAACAAAATATATTGTGTTACTGTGTTGGTAACAAAATACTAAAGACACATGTATGGCAATATTAAACAAGCATGATCATGGTAAACTAATAAGAGAGATTGGTAGAGAGGTAGTAGGAGAGAGAGATCGAAAGTACAAAGAGTAGCAATAGTATAATAATACTTCAGAAAGCCAAACAAATATTTGAGAACTTCTTGGTTACAAAGCAGAGTAAATATTATTGAGTTCAGGAGTACCTAAAAATATAAAAAAATTTGTACTGAAATAAGTTGTTATTTATTGTAAGTACTTTTGAAGGTCAACGTGGAAAGTCAAGCATACAAGAACAATAAAATATGTGAAGGAAAAGCAATGCTCATCTGCTCACTTTAGAAAAGAGCATGAGTTAAAGGATAAATAATACATACATACATAAATACATACATAATTGGCCATTACAACCCTTCAATCAGGATTACGGCCTAGCTTCTCAACACCACTCATGTTGTGTGTGTTAATTTTATACATGAGTGACAGGACCTACAGTTTAACGTCGACTCCGAACGACAGATTTTTTTGAGAAGCTTTTTCATGGCAATTTTTTACTCTCAGAGTTTTTGCCAGAAATCTGCTGAGAGGAAGTCGCCGAAGAAATATTTTCGTTTTGATGTCTGACCTGGGATTCGATTCTACCTACGAGACCTCGGCGACTTCGGGTTAAATAATACTCCCACTTTTAATGCATTTTACGTAGAGAAGTAATGACTCTGTACGAGTATATGCAAATAACCATAAAAAATAAAATAAAATAGTTTAAAACGTTTAAGAAAGTAATAGCATTATTGAATAATATTAATTATATAATTTATTAATTTATATATAGCAATGCAATAATATTTGTAGATGACTTACATTTTTTACAGAAAATTCTGTCAATATGTAACTTGCATTTTCCGAAATTTTTTTTATAAAAATTTTTTCGATAACTTGCGCTTTCTATAGACAATTTCTCAATGACTTGTATTTTCTGTAGAAAATTTATCGATGACTTGCTTATTCTGTAGAAAATTGGTTGATGACTTGCATTTTCTATATCAAATTGATAACTTGCATTTTCTATAGAAAATGTATCGATAACTTGCATTTTCTACAGAAAATTTATCGATAACTTGCATTTTCTATAGAAAATTTGTCGATAACTTGCATTTTCTATAGAAAATTTATCGATACCTTGCATTTTCTATAGAAAATTTATCGATAACTTGCATTTTCTATAAAAAAATTATTGATCACTTGCATTTTCTATAGAAAATTAATCGGTAATACGCATTTTCTACAGAAAATTTATGAATAACTTGCATCATCTATATAAAATTTTTCAATGACTAGCATTTTCTATAGAAAATTTCCCGAAGATTTGCAAATTCTATAGACAATGAAAAAATTATGTCAACGACTTGCAACAGCACATTTAGCTGCCCAATTAAAGCATTTTCATTAAATTATTTCCAATAGATTGCATTCTCTTTCCGAGAAAATTCAACTAAAAGCCATTATTATTGGAATTTATTTTCGGGAACATTATAAATACATACATTGAATATTATTTTTCTTTTTTTTATTTAACAAAATATATCAACACAATAGATACCTAAGCTCATTAGTAAAACTGAATTTATTTCGCCAATTCTAGAGTTTCCAGTTTATTAAACAAAAAATTTATTACCGTTAAATAAAATTCGTTATTTATAACAGCGAATTATCGATTATTATGTTACCATGAATATGAATACTTTTTTAAAACAAATGGCCTAATTTTAGTGATGAGTGAGTTTTATTCTAAATTTAGGTGGCAACAATTTAAAGTGGAAATATTTTAAAAACAGGGAATTGTTTAACACACATTCTATTCTTCCATGAGAAGTTCCTGCAACACATATGTATGTCGTTCGTATTCGACATTAAACTGTAATTACTGATACTCATGAATTTTCTTTTTGCATTTGTTTTCAACCCACTTTAAGTTGTTTAAATATTGCCGTTGCTGCTACTGATACGGATTCGAGGATTTAATTAAGCAACATAAACAACATTGAAGGGGGTTCATTAAGTACTTTAGCAAGTGTTGTTAAACACACACTTCATGCTTAAAGTGCAAATTAATCAGCTACTCTAGCAGTACTACTATTACTACCCCCCACTTTTACGATATTTTGGCTATGGAATCGTCACCAAAGTTAATATTTTTTTTTCTTTCTTACTTACACTCTCATAATTTCATTCCTCCCGTTTCTTTTTTTAATGAAGGTGTGCTGCAATTCAGAAATAAATACGGATTACAGCCCATACTCACACATAGTCACACACTTGTAGGTAATAAATTTACTGTTATTGAAAGTGTGTAAAGAGTTGAAGCCAATAATAACTCAAGTTTCATTAGCATAAAGACGAGGAACAAATATTTTCAATTAAACCCACATTTATGCAGCACACTCGCAATTATACTTTAAGGATTGTGTAGGCAACAGTTTGATTTGCTTTATACGGCCTGCTTATGTTCAGCGTAATCACAGTACATTTTCAATTAAATGTTGTCGAGTTGTAAGAAAACTTTTGTTTGTTCAGTTGTAAGAAAAGTTTATTCGGAGAGGTAATTAAAGAGGAAGTCCAAGTTCATCTAGGTCAAAATTCTTATTCACTTTAAATGTCAAACAGCTAGCGTCTGATTCATATTAATTCGCTTGTTTGGTGCACTGATATTAATCATAAATACCCAGAAATTTTAAATTTTATCTTTCGACTTGTAGTTTTTAAATTTAAATTTTAAAAGCTCTTCACATTCTGCTTTATTAATCACTGACTTTAAGTTTTTAAATATGAAAAACGATAAAATATCGTATCATGCTTAAGGCCATTGTTCTCTTTTAAGACGCTTAAAATATGCTTCAAAAGGAGTAAAAGTCAATATACTCCTGGGTATTATTATGAATTTTTATTTTTATAATTTTTATAGCTTCCCTTATAAGCCGTTAATATATTTTAAGTATGAACTGGCTATGAAATGCACCACGGAATTCCTTACAATAATGACTTGATAAAATGTTTCTCATTTTGATGTTGAAGCACTTTTCTTTAATAAATTCATAATAAATCAATCATTTTTGGTTTAAAAGAGCAGAAAGCAAAATCATTAAAAGAATGACTCTAAGAATAGTTTTTAAAAGCGGCACAACGAAAAAACTTGAGCATAAGTTAGCTCTCATTGTCTATCATGGCGATATTAAGAACAATGAAATATTTAAACAACCTCTTAAAAAAGATTAACCAAAAATAAAGGCATACAAATGAAAGCAAGAAGATAATGAAAAGAAAGAAAGTATATTCTGCTTACAATATTCAGACTAAAAAATTAATTATTTTTAGGATTTCTATAAGCCAAGCATTCTCCATCGTATATAAATGTTGTACATAGAAAGGATATCAAATGAAGTGAAATATTACTGGCACCGTCTTAAGAAACTAAGACACCTGAATACTTCCTTCGACACTTGAAATTTGTGCTGGTTGCAGTGTAGATTACACTGGATATTCATGCCCTTAGTATATCGATATAATCACACACAACATGGTAGCCTAAGAAATCCTGTCTGTTGTGTTGTAATAACCAATTAAGCATGAGAAATCGAGACCGAGAGTTCGATGAAAGAATAGAATTCATGTAACCCTAAATACGTAGTCGTTTAAATACAAACAGGTTTTAAGCTTCATATTAAATTTATTTAAACGGTTTGTTTTCAACAAAGAGGATGATTTTAAATTTGTTATGCAAATAAACAGGGTGTTATGCTTTAAATAACATGAGGTTTGAACAAAAATTCAAAAAAAAAAAAGGATGTGAGCAGACATCGTCAGTAGACTTTTATGTTTTATAACTGGTCTGGAGATTTATCTCCTTGAATTGGAATATTTTTTAATGAAATCATTGGCTTTCTCTCTCTCTCTGTCCGTATTGTAAATTGAGAACAAAAATTATGAGAAATTTTTAAAGTCACAAGAAAGACGTCTCTGCATAAATTATATACATTTTCATAAGGAAATTAAATTTGTATTGCAGGACATAAAATGTAAAGAAAAAGGACTTTAAAAATGGAAGACAATTCTGGCAGCTGCATAGAATAGAACAGAATATAAATGAAAAGTGAAATTCAAGAGTTTTGTCTTTAAAACTAAAGCTTAAGGATTTAATAGAATCGAAATTCTATTCTATTTTTAGATTCATAAAAACCAATCAACAAATGCCAATCATTTCTTATATTGAATTGACAGTTCATCATTCCCCATTAATCTCTCTCTTTAGTTTGATTGCAGTGCTATTAAATGAATATCTTTTATTTAAAACCCTGCTTTAAGGCTATTATAAGTAAAGCTACGATACTACATACAGTGGTGGCCACGAATTTAAGACACGACATATGATGGACTTATTTGTGATAATTTTGTGATAATTGAGAAATCTCAAGAAACCCCTGACATTTTGGAAAAATATACTTTGGAGTTTTGCCGCTTCGGCTCTGATGGAAAGCAGTACGTCTGGCGCCCTCCAAACCTAGAGCATCATCCAAAGTACACCCTAAAAACAACATGGTGGTGGAAATGCGACGGGGTAGGCAGCATTTTCCTGGCATGGTGTAGGTCCCATTTACAATATAAATTCTAAAATGGACCACCATGTTTACAAAAATATTATAGCAGACACAATGATACCACTCGCTGAAGACAACATGCCTCCAATATAGAAATTTATCCATGATAATGACCCTAAGCACATTTCACGTCTAGTGAAGAGTTGCTTAGAAGAAAACGATATCATTGTTCTTAAATGGCCAGCTCAATCCCCGGACCTCAATTCAATTGAGAACTTGTGGAATGATGTTGAGGAATATGTACGAACAGTTAAACCAAAGAATTCAAGCGATTTGTGGGAAGAAATCCAAAGGGTTTGGTATGCAATTCCAAAGCAACGTTATGTGGCATTAGTCGAAAGTTTACCCGGGAGATGTGCTGCTGTGATGAAAAATAAAGGATTTCCCACTAAATATTAGAATTTTTTTCATGAAGCTGAGCTTAATTTAGAGAATAATGTTATATTATGCCAACGTCTTAAATTCATGACCAGGATAAAATTTGTGTTTATGTATATAATATGTAAATACAAATTCTTAACCGAATATAGGTAAGAAAATACTATTAATTTTTCTTCATAACATTACTAAAATCCTAAAAAAATATCATGGACCCAAAATTTTTTCGATAAAATGTAAAAATTATATCAAATAACTCAGTCATATGTCGTGTCTTAAATTCGTGGCCACCACTGTATATATACTACATATAATATTGAAAATAATTGTGAATGTTTATTGATTTGTTTGACAATAATTAAATGATATTATGACACCAATCCAGTGGAAAAAATAACGAGAATAAATTAAAAATAATCCATGATTTTATGCACACATGCATGCATACGTTTTATGACTGACAGCAATTATTTAATAATCTTGAATAAGATTGAACGAATTTAATCAATGCATTACACAATTTTTTACAATTTTGAAAATATTTTGAATGAAATCCGTTTTCATATTTTGCTTCTGTTGGTGTTATTTCAAATTAAAAACTCCACAACAGTCAAGAATTAAAACCCAAGTAAATCCAATCTTAAGAATTCATTTGAAAGACCTATTGATGGCATTATTTGTGGAATATAAAGTCGTTCAAATGTCCGGCTACAGCTTCTCTAGATTGAGCACAACCAAAATATTAAATTTTTCATAGCTCTGGTGTATAAATCAGGCTGTATTTCACAGATGAAACACGTTATGTTGGTCTTGAGGATCGCTGCGGTTTATGGCATATTCCTATATACCTGCAACTTAAAGAAGCCCCACACGAAAAATGGGAAACGTGATCAAATTGCACGATCTTTGTGGCCAGTTCAAATCGCTTTCCAGTAATAAAAATCGCTCGTGCAGAATATCCCAGGTAACATCAACTGCTTAGCACGTAGCGCCATCCTGTTGATACCACATGTCGTTAGTCGTTCAAGTCAAAGGAAATTCATAATAATCGAGCTAAAACGATTGCTGTTGACAGTCTCAAAGCAAAATCCACACGAAACATTGATTTTTTCGGGATGCACTGATATTGTATTGACGTTTATATTGGAAGTGCTAGGTCCAGGATATCAGAAAGTGAGGAATGTAAAAAGTTCACTCTATTTATGACAAAAGAAAATCACTGATACATGATATGGAAGATTCACTCTGCTCCTCCTCAGTTCACAGTCGGTGCAGAAGTCATTTGGCGCAATGTCAAGTGTTTCAGCACGCTTAGCAAAAGCACACTGGCCCCAGAGAATCGTTATTGCGCTATGGATGGCCATGCCACTTAAAGATATAAGATATGTACTCAGCAGAGTCTAGTAATATTGCACGTACCTTCTTACTGTATGCAATAAAACTTCTGCACAGAATTTTTATGCAAACAACGACCCTGTGCAATGCAAAGGATATGAACAAGTTTTTGTTTTTAAAAACTAAAAACAAAACGTACTTTTTTTATTACTTTTTAAGTTAAAAACTGAACACAATAAGTAAAAGAGCATTTTAAGCAATTCGTTGCAACTTCTTAAGCTTTAAATGCAACATCAATGAGGACGTTGCATCAGCAGGACAATAAAACTTTAACATAAAATACAAAACATATGTTGTTTACATGGAACGAAAGCAATACAAGTAACTGCTGGCTTATTGCAAACAATCTTCAGGTCTTTTCTTATGCCATTGTTTACTTCAAAGTTTTGTTTTAAATACAATAAGTTTTCCAAGAAGAAATTATCGAAATGGAATTGTAAGCAAACAAAAATAAACAAAACAAATATCATATGGAGAAGCATGAATTAAAATGCAATTTTTAAACAATCACATGCTTAGGGAGATAAAATGAAGGCAACATCCTACACCTTCAATGTGGCTACTGGACAAGCGTCTCAGAAAATTGTTTTCTTGTCTCAAATTCTTAAATTATTAACCGAAAGTGTGCTTTAAATTGATACACAATTTATTTTATTTATTAACAGCAAGCAGTTTTTTTTTTTATTTCAACCAATGTTGATGCAACAACTGCTATTCTTTAACCACAGCAGGCATTATTTAGTTGTCAGTGAATGTCAAACACTATGAAAACTAGAAACCACCTGGTATTATATTGTCTGTCAACACACATGTATTATATGTGTGCAGGAATATACGTTATGCCCTTACATATACAGAAGGATGTATTATCCTTTAGAAATAGAAAATGTTAGGTTTCCTTGCTGATATACACACATTAGTTACTTTAAACTCATGTGGCTTTTAAAGCATTTTTTAGAATAGAGAAAAGGAAAATCAATTTTTATCAACTACTGCTCTACAATACAAGCATAAATACCTCTCCTCTACCCTTTTGATTGTAACATTTAAGGTGTATTCCACTTTAGTTGTTTTGCTATGACTAGACTTAACTGGTCTTTGTGCAACATGGTTGAATTGAATTGTAATATAATGCTGAAGTCTTTAAAAGAAATTGATTTTCTGTCTGCTTCTTCAGGGATTTTAGTGGATTATGCTTTCATCAGACTATATAGTGGCATTATATTTCTCTGGCATGTCCATAACATCATGATTTCTTAGAGAATTTTTCGCTTCATTTAAGAAATATTTTTTATGGTTAATGGCGCATCAAGACGCTGAGGGTCATGATGACTTAGTTTTAAGCAAATTTGTGGCAGTAATTATTAAAGCAGTTATAATAATTGAAAGCCTTATTAATGTCATTATGTGTGTGTAATACAATATCCTTCAAAGGTCCCTCACAACTTCTTTGCAGGCAGACCATACGAAATGTTAAATTTTCCATGACTTTGGCCCAAAAATCAGGCTGCATGTGATCGGTGGTATGGGAAATATTGGCTTTCAGGACCGCTGTATCTTGTGGCCTATTCGCTTATAGCAGTGACTCAAAAAAGTCTGAGTCAAATTGCACGATTTTGGTGGCCATTTCACATTTTACCTAGAAGTGATCGAAACATGCCCTCAAATCGCTTGTGCATGTGCGGCACTCTTTGTAATTTTTACATTTTTGAATCTTTCATAAGAAAATGTCAAGGTTAAAAGGGTTTTTACAATTACAATATCGATACCTTTTCATATAACAATACGAATCAATTTCCTTTAACGATTCCAAGGACATCATATGCAAATAAAATGCAATATTTTATACAGAATAGATAGAGGTAATGCTGCCTACTCTACATCATCTACAACATCAATATTCATCAATTCTATTGTGTTCATAAAAGAAAATAAAGAATAACAGAGAAGAAAAAAGAAGTGTAAAAATTATTTGCAAGGATTGTCTCTTGTATAAATAATGATGAATATGAACATGAGAACAAGAGAATTGCAGGAATTGTGGTTTTTGTGATGATGCTGATGATAAAAAATAAAGAAATGAAAACAAAAAGTGATACATTGAAGGTACAACAACGAATTTAAGGTTGCGCTTCCTGACTACATACATAGATATACGACCTAGTTTCTCATTAGCTTCTAATTACTGGTACCAAAAGTAAAGGGTTCGGATTTAAAGAGTGGGTAACCCAGAAATCACTATAGCCTAGTAGGTAGTGTGTTGGCGTATTAGACAATGGTTCATACCCCAGCTCAGTTATTGCGAACAAAAACGAAAGATTAAAATTATCAGAGACTTTCTCACGGCAATCTTCCTCTAAAACACTCAGTGAGTAAATCAAATTGTCATGAAAAGTTTCGCATAGTTTTCATTCGAAGTCAATGTTAGACTGTCAGTCTCGCCACTCATGGATAAAAGTTAGCACACGCAGTATGAGTGGTGTGAGAAGGTAGATTGTAGTACTGGCTAAAAGGTTGTAATGGCCTAATAAGTAGGTCAGTAAGCACGCAAGAAATAAGGCCTTAAATGGCAAGTGACAAAGCCGTATATTTTGTAGCTTATTTACCACTGAATCTGTTTATAATTCTTCTCGTCTAAATAGCCCGTAGCATGTATAAAGGAGATGGTAGTTATTAAATATTTTTTTTTTTGACGTAGAATCTTTAAACGACTTTTTAAAATTCTTTATCAAGAAAAACTTCATTAAAGTTCTTTAACTTTTGGCTCAAAACATTTGAGAAACCTAAAGAAATAGAATCCACAAAAACACGTCGAAATAAAAATCTCTCTCTTAAATACCATACTCTTGTAGATTTCATTATTGCGCATGCTTTCTACCAATCCACGGCATTTATTTTTAAACCAGTAAATAAAGAATACATCTCCCAAATTATATCCACAAGGTCGTTTGAAGTCCTTATAATTCCACACAGCAGTTTAACATATTCGCTGATAGTATTGCAAGCAAATGGAATAAAGAGAACACATTACCTTCTCTCACGAAATTTCATAAAAGAGAGCGAATAAAACAAAACGAAAAAACATTTGGCATACACCATTTTGTAGTTAGTTTTGAAATGAATGTCGAACATGATTCACTTGTAAGTGATAAGGACTAGACAACATTCGTATATTATTTATGAAATACGTATAAATAAAATAAATTAATTTATAAACAAGTATTAAATTGAATGCAAAAGTTTTTATTTTATAATGTGCATACAATTAGAAAAAAAGGACATTCGGTGAAGTTGTGAAATATTTGAAGAATAGAAAAAAGTTTATACAATTTAAATAAAGAATCAAGGACTACTTTCGTTTTGATAATTGGACATTCATTGCTAAAGCAGATCACAAAAAAAATGAAGAAGAAAACATTTTTTTTTTAATTTAAAGCTAATTTTACTATTAACGGAACAAAACAAATGCAATCAAGGAAACTAAACACAAGAATTGTTTTCAAAAAAAAGGAATATAGGCTGCAATGTATACTTAAAACCTGAATATTAAAGAAACATGAAAAATTGAATAAAAAACTTAAAATTTTTTCAAAGCAATGTGGTGAGGCATGAGTATATGTAAAGTACTTTGAATATATAAATAAATTCAGTGTAGTTGCACCTAATTACGTTGAAAATAAATGCAGAAAGTCTTTTAAAACAAATTCAAGACTCAAATATCACTCAAGCTTCAAAAATTCCAAATATTTTCACTACCAACGGATATAAAGGATGTACTTATGTTGACCAAATGAAATATTCGGAAACCTGTTAACGCTACAATAAAATAACACCAAACTGTCATTACGAAAGGATATATAGAAGTCAAGCATTGTCTTCTGAAAGGTAAGTTCTAGACTTAATTGAATAAAGCGCAATGAAAACACTTGTAAAGAGAAAACAATAATTTTAGGTTAGGTTTAATAGGCAGTTGCCTCAATGCAAATACCTTACTCGTGGTCCTATGAGGTCCCAATATTGTTTGGTTGCGAGTTCCCTGGTCCAACGTTATCCCTATGTCTCGGAATCCATATAAGAGTTGAATGAAATGAAAATTTTCTTGAGAAAACTATGGAATTCATGCATAAGGAAGCACGTTAAAGATACGTTCGTTGGAAACCTAATGGCAGTCTGGCTATTCAAGTAAATGTGAAGATTTTCAAGGGAAATAATGCTACCCAACAAACATTGCGACGCTTTTAAATTGATGTATGTCACGAATCCTTATAGATTTTTTTGTTGTTTTTTTCAAGTTCATATAACATCGCCCTTAAAAGTCGTAAATATTTATTGCTTAAGCCCTATTGAATTATTATTCCTTTAAAGTCTGCTCATAAGGACAATTACAAAGAAAAAATGCTTTGCGAGTTCTGTTATGACACGCAACAGGTCAGTGATTCCCCTCATTCCCATACTATTTGTTTGGGAAGATTTTTAAAAACAGTTTGTACCTTTTCTACAATGGTCATCTGGGTCCTTTTTCTTTTAACTTGTTTTGTTTGTGTCATTCCACATGTTTATTTGGCAGCCTGTAGTACAAGTGATATGATTGAAGATGTTCTGAACAGTAAACAAAAATATCCTTTCTTTTGCGACCTTTTTTTTCAGTTGTAATCTGATTTAATGTGACACCAGGTGTAGACTTCATATATTTTCCTTTTGTCCTTTTAACAATATTCCTATTAAAATTTATTAAATCAACCATTTCTTATAAGTTTTTTGTTTTAAATCTTTGATTGGCATAAATTAACACTTTGTTAACAAAAGGACGTTGCTATTGGCATTCTGTCACCAAACCTTGTCTTCTCTGTCTTCGTTAATGTCTATCGAAGAGAATTTTCTAATTGATTGTATTTTTGATTGCTTTTTAATTTGTTATCCTTTATCCAAAATGCTTTGTATATAATTTTGAAATCACAACTGATGACTTCTATTGATTATCCTTTTATCACAGCCTGTGCAATAATTTAATTTGCATAAATGAGGCATAAATTAACACTTGTGTTGCTAAATTAAAATTCAATTAAAGAGGCCTTATTTTAATAAAATTCTCATAAGAAATATTGGTGTATTAGAGCAGCTCAAATTTATTTATAAATGAAACGTTCAAAAGAAACCAACCTGGGAAGCAATTTTGTTCGCTGCATAGAGAATAGCCGCTGTAAAGAAAAGGAATGCTACGATAATAAAATAAAGCAAATCAAGAGAATAGAAAGTAGCAAAAGAAAATCGTTGTAATTTTATCAATAATTTAGACAAAATAAGAATAAGATTTGCCTTCTCCCATACAACAAAACTTAACTACAAGGGATTACTTTACTTAATTATTCACCCTGCAGAGAACAATCTTACTAATGAGACAATGAAAATCAAGAAAAATATGTCCCTTGGGCAGGAAACTCAGTAAATAATTTATTTTTCTGTTTGTCTACAAGACAGTGGTCATTTGTAATACCATCGCCTAGAGGTGATTTAGGAGAGTGTGGTTAAAGTGTCATTGCAAATGTCTCAAACGACATGACACATGTAAATGTAAGGAAGTCTTATTGTATATGTACGTCTGGATATTTAGAAGAATTCATAGATTGTTGCCATATTATCGTCTTTTTGAACCAAAACAAGAAGGAATTACTGACAATGTTTGCTAAAGGCAATGGACATAATTTCATGAACATGTATACATGCCATGTCCTTATCATTAATAGTATTTATTTGTACATGTAAGTGTGAATACCCAAGTTAGTTTCCTTAACTCAATAAAAGTTAGGCATTGGCTGAATGAATGAATAAAGTACACTGGAAGCTGTATACTTCTTTAAAAGAGAGGTGTGGTATACAAATAGGTCAAGAACGGTTCTTGTTTCAGTGGCAGGAGTTTTTGGTCTCAACATTAAATATTCGGAGATAACAGGAAAACTCGAGGATATATTTCAAGCGAAAGACGTGTTCAACTAGGATAGGAAGTATAAAAGACAGGATATAGCAGTACTATCTGATAGCCAGGTTGCTATTCGAGCATTCCATAGCCAAAAGATTAAATCGGTGATAGTGTAGGACTGTCTGAAGAAGCTGAACCAGATAGGTAGGGAAAATAAGATTACCCTCTATGGGAATTCTCGGCAATGTGCAAGCAGAGCTGCTCGAGAGGATGGCAGCATATACATCGCTGAAGGGACCAGAATCCTTCTGTGGAGTGGGAACTAATTTTTTCAAAAATATGCGAACTAAAAGGGAAGGCAAAGATATGAAAGGCTTCTCTCAAACTTAATGGATTAGTGGCAAACAAAACATTTGAGGTTTTTAAGATTGATAAACTATCTTTTGACAGGACACTGTAGACTCAGAGTATACTTCTTTGGAATGGGGATTGATTCTTGCTCAACATGTAAATTCTGCTTCGATGACAATGAGTCAGCGGAATCCATTCTTGCAGTCTGTGGAGCATTAATACAATCCAGAAGGGGTTGCTTATCAAAGACTAAACAGGGAATTGTCCTTCCTGACGCTGTACAGCATTCTGAATTTTGTGAAGGCAAAAGGCGTGGAGGGGATATTAAAGAGATTTCCTATATAGTTGAAGAGGAGAACAATAGATGGAATGTCCTGAGGCACCTCCAAACGGTAATAATTATAATCCCCCAAGTTGTTTGATGTAAAAGGACTACAATTACGTTAAACTATCGAAAAGTATAGAAGTCGGATCGCATAATAATAAGAAATCGGTCGGTAGGACAGAAGTCAATAGCGTGTAATCGAAGACTCTTCAGTTGATTATCCATTACGTAATGATTGATGAGAATAAATCCAAGAAAATAGATGTTCCTACGTTGTAATTGATTAATAAACTTTCCAATTTAATCATCTCGACTGTGAAAGCGAAAGAGGATTCCTCTTAATCACTTGCCTGCAATATATTGTAGTTTGACGAAGCCCATATCGCATTCGATTCTATTTTTGGCACATAATATTTTGAAGTATTTTCTGTTACGCAATTAATTATTTTTAAAATTCGTTGAAGACTTCACCTTAACATATAATTAATATTAAAATCTCATTGACAAACACAAACAATTATAGCTTCTATGGCACTACCCACTCTCTAATTCTTCTTTTTTCTCATTTTTAAGTTCTCAAATATTTGCAGCAACCTCAGAGGAAAGGAAACAACAACTTTCTGTAGTGGAAAGCAATCTAAAGCAGTTATAACAGACTCACTAATTAAATTTTTTCAATATTTGTTTGTGTAAATAATTTAAAAATTTAATTCATAAGTACACTAGACAAAATCATATTTAAGCAATAAATAATTGAATAAAAATTCAATAAAAAATTCTAAACAAGTATCAGATGTTTTATTTGCAATAAAAACCAAAGTAAGTAAAAAAGAAAAGAGATATTCTGGATATTAAACAAGCGTACCAGATTAGAATCTCGTCTAATAAGTCAACACACTATCTACTAGACTTGGACGACTTCAACGACTGCGACACCAATTATATTCGATCGAGAATGGAATACAATGTTAATGTATGGGCCGTTCACTCGAAGTCTAGTTTGAGGCATTTATACAGCTTAGAACTGAGGAAGAAGGTGCTCATAATTGACGGTGGAGCATACAACTCTATTCATTCATTGGAACACGGTCACAATGTGGTTCGTGTCTCACTGTTCTATCGCTAGTACAACGGATTTTGCTGGACATGCCTTACACTTATCTCTCCTACAGAGCGCATTCGCTTGAGATTGACTGACCAGTGGATCGCATACTGCATTACAGACATACATACATATATAATTGGCCATTACAACCCTTCAGTCAGAATTACGGCTCATATATTACACTACATGACAGACAGAATTAGTTTTTTGGTAGCACCCTCTGTATGTGTAATTACCTTCTTGGAGAGGTCTTTCCTATCTCTTATAATATAAAAATCAATTCAAATCTAATATCCACAAACACTACTTTCTCTATTATCCTTCCTTATAACATATTTTTCTAGTTCCAGCACAATACAGTGCTTGAATAGTGGTCATCCCCTGAATGCTGATCGTAATAAAAAAAGAAACAAACTTTCTCTATGATGCTCGTTAACTCACAAAGTGTACATACATACTACATAATTGGCCATTACAACCCATCAGTCAGGATTACGGCTTAGTTTCTCTGTAGTCGCCGTAGTGTAGCAGGTAGGGTGTTCGCTTATTAGACATAAAGCCCTAGTTCGAGCCCCAGCATAGTTATCAAAACGAAAATATGAAAACTCGCAAAGTGTGCTATTTTTAAACTCATTGATGTAAAGGTTATAGCTGATAACTGTTAGGACATGTTATTTGTTTTGGACGTATTCTTCAGTATAAAAATAAGACATTCGTGGCGTGTGCCATTGCAAAGAAAAAATAAATACTCAGTACAGCTTGACGTCTCTCCAAAAAAAAAAAAAAAATGGAGAACGCTGGCCTATCATTGAATTTTATTAACAAATTTCTCGCTGTGAGAGAAATGTGTTTCTAAAAATTATATACAGCATCGAATATCATTTATGACTCAAGTAATATGTTAAAAAATCAACAGTAAGAGGCAGTTACAATTGCTACAATTGCTGTGAGAGATGTACTGATATTAGTACATACAATGAAGCTACTTTTGTTGGCTATAATTTAACCAAAATGAAACAGTGGAACTTGGTTAACATGCGGTCTTAACAAACTTTATCAGAAAATCTGTCATCAATTAAAGTGAATGATTTTTAAAATTTGAATACATACATCATTATTACACCAAATACATCCAAGGATGTGTAGTATCCATACATGTTTTATTTTCTCTTATAATATCGCGATCATATTTTGTAATTAAAATCCGTTCAATAGATTTAAATCATAAGCCCTTTATTATTAACTGTGGTACTACATTCAGTTGATTTGTTTTATAATTTCTGATTTTTGTTTGTTACAATCATGCCCACCTTTTGACCTCAATTGCACACAATTTATTTAATTAGTACTCTTACTGTTTGTTAATCTCTTTTTGAAATCATTATTATTAAAATCGATATATTTTTTATTTTTTATCCAATAAATTTTAAATTTCAATGCAAACAAATGCATGATTATGTGATAAACTTAACCGCACTTTAATAAATAAATCATATTTATTAACTTTTCATTGATTTATTATCTGCTTTTGATTTTAATTTTTTTTTTATTTTTTATTAACAAATCGGATGAATTATTTAATTTAAATTTTCATTAAAATACGATACATTACACTAGATGAAAATATAGTGAGCGTCAAAAGAAACAGTACACTATAGATAAAATTCTAACAATCACGAAATTCAACTTTTACCGCTTAAGGAGTGTGCCCGAAAAAATTTTACAATATTTTGTAATTTTTGCTTTTTGTTTGAATTTTAAAAAGTGGCAATGAAACAATTTTAAAAATAAAAATAACGGTACCTTATTAAGGTAAATTTTTTTATGTACAATTTCTTTTGACGCTCACTGTACGTACCACCATACGAATGTATGTATGTGTGTATACAATATAATTAAATATTTTTAAAGTTGACTTTTAAATAATTTAAAACAAAATAAATAAATATTTGTTGGAAACAATGAAAACGAAGCAAACAGTAGAATATTGTACGAAATCTAGTAGATAAAGTGCTCCTTTGTCAGTTTGCAGATTCAATAACTAAATTACTCAGCACTTTGACATGTAGGTAGGTATGTTTACCAAAAACAAGACACACTTAGACCACCTGAGGCCCGTTGTGAAACCACTGCTTATACGTACAAAAATAGAAATTATGTTGAGCATTTTCTGTTTGCTTAGTTTTCTGTATTCTCTCTCTATCCATTCCATCATAGTCCCATAATCCTTCATTGTTATGCTCTTGTTAACAAACTGCTTAAGTATGTGAACTCAGGTGCAAGAATATAAGCGATTTCGAGTGATGATTACACTGTGATGTGTGTGTTTACTCATGTGTGATGTTTTTTATTTTCTTTTATTCCTTAAATAGAAACGTGTGTTTATATAGATGAGATATTAAGTGTGAAAATAAAGTGCGTTCTTGTGTTCATGTTTCTTAGAAAACATAAAAAGGCGTGCACTCAGGTTTATATTTTTCTTCTAAAACAATACATTGTACTTCACATTCTACACACACATTCTATTATGTTTTGATAACTTTTCGTGTATAAAAATTATTGTGGTTGAAAAATTTGTACGAAATTATCAAGAAATGGGTTTTTTAATGAAAGAAAATCTCTTTCATTTAATGAGATATCACTGGTAAAAAATACCTTAATATAGGACAATTAAATACATTTCAAAGCATCTGAAAGCAAACAGTACTGATGAAATATTTTACGTGTTATTAGTGTCAATAGCTCGATCTTAAAAATTATCGCTGAAATAATTTTTTTGTGGGGCTATATCAAAGACGTGTAAGACTTTAACGTGAACATTACTCAAGTTATTGTGTGGTCGAAATCTATCTCGCAAGTAATACAGTTGAGTCAAGAATGGATTTTGGAACAGAAGCAGAAGTTCCTGAACCCATAATGATATATTCCAAGCCACAGATATCTTGCAAGCGAACCCACGTGTTGGGCTCGAAGCAGCTCCCATTTTGAATATGTGTACTCTGAGTCTGCAGTACCCTTTCAAAAGACTTGTTATAAATCTCATATCATTCCTGGACAGTCCATCAAAAGATGAGCACGATACAACTTGGATAGGAGGTATAGAAAATAGCAATACTATACAATAGTCACGATGCCATTCGAGGACTAGGCTCTAATAAGATTAAATCGACGATTGTATGGAAAGCTAAATCAGCTCAGTAGGAAAAACAAAATTACCCTCTACAGGGCCCTCGATCATATACAAATTCTCGTCATTGAGCAAGCATACGAGCATTTTAAGTTGGGAGCATTTGTGTCATTGATGGGACCATAGTTTCTCTCTGTAGTAGGGGCGTATGTTTAGAAAAGTATGCTGAACAAAAGGAAAAATTAAGAAAAGCAAACACTTCTCTCTAATCAATTGGGTTTGAGGCATTCAAAACCGCTGATGGAAAATTTCAATAAGAGGAGTTCTGAGTTTTGTATCAAACTATCCAAGAGTGTCATGAGGGTGGTCGCATGCCCTTTGAAAGGCTATTGTAGTCACCGTAGTCTAGTAGGTAGTGTGTTAGTTTATTAGATGTGAGGCCACGTTTCAAACCCAATCTCAGATCATCTCGAATTAAACGAAGTATAAAAAATAGTTCTTCGGCCACTGCCTCTCAGCAGATTTCTGACAAAAACTCTGAGGGTGAAATAAAATTGAAATGAAAAAGTTTCTCAAAATCTGTTGTTCGGAAACGACTTCAAACTGTAGGTCTCGCCACTTATGTATAAAATTAACACACATAACACAAGTGGTGTGAGAATATAGATGGTAATCCTGAATAAAAGGTTGTAATTAGCAATGATGTATATATGTATGTACATATGTATGTATGCATTATAGCCTCAGGGTACACTTATTCAGAATGGAAGTTGTTTCCAGCACAGCATGTAGATTCTGTGCCAATGAAAGTGAACTATTGGAGCACATTCTTGAAATCTGTGAGGTAATAATGCATTCCAAAAAGAAATACCAGGGAGTATAAGAGGTGCTAGGCTTTGAATCGTTGACACTGATCAAAATCCCGAAATTTGTTAGGCAATAGGCTTGAAAGAAATAGCAATAGATCGTGTGGTCGCAGTACTAAGGCACCGCTTCATGACAGTAATAATATCGCATAAAGATGGACTACTGCAACCAAGCCAGAAGCGGTGTCATTTAAATCGCCATATTTCGTGCATAATGAGGACGGCTATTAATGCATTCTTAAAGAAAATGTCTGGGTGCATGTCATATGCTAGACAGGGCATTCTGATTGTTGACATCGAAAGCATTCAGAAAGTTTGTCAGTCAATAGGCTTTAAGAATGCATTATAGGGATATTCTATAAAGTTGAAGTGGAGTACAAAATATCATATGGTGGCGGTACTAAGACATTTCTGCACTGTTACTGCACCAGAGGCGTTCATTTAAATCACTTTCTTTCCTACAAAATGAGCATAATGGGGGTCATGGTATGCATAAAGTTAAGTGTGTTTTATTCAATTTTACTTTTGAAGCATATAAACGAATTACTCTATACTTCTGTTTTTGAATTAAGTTGTTTAATATTTATTAATAAATTATTAACTGCCATACATTACTACATGTGCATAACGCCATATTTTACCACAGGTCGTATACTTGTTGGGCATATAAAAATATTACGCATACGTTTAGGTGGCTCCATAACTTGGCCATATTTACTTATGGCTGAATATATAAAATTTTGTTGTAAATGTCGTAGGTACTTACAACACATACAACATTGCAACATAAATGATTAACTTTGTTAGCACATACATAGAAGAACTCAATTTGCGAAGTCATAAATAAATTCAAAACATTGTTTATAATTTAAATTAAAAAAAAAAAACAATTTAAATTTATGACAAATAAAAAAGATTTTCACATTCGTTAAAGAAAAAATGAAAGTAATTCAAATGAAATATGATTTCTTTAATGATCTCGACTCCTTCTTAACATCAGGTGTTTCGAAATATTTATTGCTTTTTTAAAAAAAACATATAAAACACATGTAAAGAATTCAACATCTTCCAGGAAGAGATTATTTTTAGAAGAATTTATTTATTTTTACTTCTCTTTTTATTATTCATATTACAACACATTAACAGTTTTATATTAGGTTTTTAAAACTTTATTTCCTTTTTTTTAGTACGTTCTTAGGCTTACAGCCAAAACATCATTCAGTGTTGTCAGCCAAAAAATACACACACAATAAAAGGAAAGAAAAATTAGAAGAAAGACAAATAATTACATTCTAAACGAGTCACGTTTTTTCTTATAAAGATAGGGCTGTTTTCTGAGGTTATAGCACATGCATTCGAGGGAATGAATAGGAATACATACATAATTTGGTCATTACAACTCTTCAGTCAGGATTACAACCTACTTTCTCAGGCATGAGTGGTGGGATCTACAGTTTAAAGTCAACTCCGAACGGCAGATTTTTGTTTGACAAACTTTTCATGGCAATTTTATTTCACACTCAGAATTTTCCTCAGAAATCTGCTGAGAGTAAGTCGCTAAAGAAATAAATTTTTCATAGTTCGAGTTGTCTGATCTGCGGTTTGAACCGTGGTCTCACGTTTAGCAAGCCAACATTATCTAGTACTGTAGTATAATAAGACAACTTCAACAATTTCAATATAAAGTCAAGTTTATTAGTTCAAATGCCTAAATTTAAGTTTAGAAAGAAAATAAAGTTACAAAAACAATACAAACAGCACAAATGTGTCCATATTTTGCCCAGTATAGCAGCATATCCACCATCAAGGATCTATCTCCATACAAATCTTACTGTCATCTCTCTGTACTCTAATTTAATAGAAATTCACAGAAGATCCAATTAAGTTTAAGGAATAATTCTTTGATTGGAGTGGAACAAAGTGAACTGGTTATCAGGACATCTGATGGCCGAATGCGTCAGTCGGCCATAAAGCAAGTTTGCGTCCCAGATCGTGCCTACGTGCCTTGTACAGAAGTGAAGCACTATTAGCGCTTCTTGACTGCTCTCAAATATGTTGTCTTTACACGAGAGCTTACGTTCAGGGATGATATTTAAACCTGTTGTTTAAAGGAAATTGAATCATATTAAAGATCGGTGAGTTAAAAATTTGATATCGCCTGGTAATAGAGTTCAATTCCGTCTTGCAGATATTGACACTTAAACAGCACGATGAGCACCGTTCGGTTGTAAGCTTTATGTTATGGTAGCATCTCCAAGAAAGCCTGTGCAGATGAACACCTGATACCACAATGGCTAGATCATCCTTAAGAATGTGGCTGCAATTCTTCCAACAGGCCTTCTACAACGATATTCCCCAGCAGGAGAGGGAACACCACCATTTTGTTCCATGTCATGTTAATTGGCAAATAATGACGAGGCGAATCATCGTCAAAACTCACAAAATCTTGTGCAATTTTTGAACATATTTTACACAAATTACTCGCATGTTCAGTATATGTTGGCTACAGTTTTAATTCTCCAAATTTTTAAAATCTTGTTTCTTTAAAATTTAATAAGTCTACGGCATGTTTTTTGTTTGCCAGCGTTTAGTTGAATAAATTGTCTTTTAGAATATTGGCCTTGAGCTGTTACACGTTTTGTTATGCTAATGGATAGGTTGTAAATATTTCGTTGAAACAAATCCTTGTAAATCTTATTTAAATTTTCGTTTTGCTTTTCGTGTCATTGTGGCTTTGAAGTTCAGTGTGAGGGTACTGTAATTAATACGTTAACCTTGAACCTTAAAAGCAAACATGCCTTGAATTTCTATGTGAAATTATGCAAACGTCAATATTTCTGTTGTTTCATATCTGCTTTAATAGGTTTCCAGAAGCTTTAGACACTAATAAGTCTGTATTATAAGGTACTGAGAGCATGAGAGCATATTTTTAGAAAATTTTCAAAGAAACGAAGCAAAAACATTTGTCTTTCGGGTGTTAGTTTATTTATTAATTCATTATCATGGCCCTCTATTTCCGGGCTTTAGTTTAATTAAAATGAAGCAGAACGTTCGTATAATTCTATTTATGATTTCATTTCCATTCCATTTTTATACTCCATTAGTGTCTTGCTATTTCTGTTCCTTTTGCTTGCTGTCCCGCTAATGTAATTTACCTCCTCCATAAGTTGTTGGCAACATGTTGTTTTTATTTCCTTTTAATTCGGTAACAGAATTGTCCTCCTCTTTTATTTAACAAAGATTTCAAAGAAAAATTTTTTTCTGCGGAAATAGTTACAACAGAGCTCTAGTACTGCAAACATTTGCGAAAACCTTTAATTGCTAAGCAATGTTGCAACCGAATTAAGGAAGAAGGAAGAAAAATATTTTGAAAAATGTTTAGTAATTGTTTGATGCTGCCACCCTTAAAAGGAAAAAATGTATACAAGTAAACAACCGCCAGTAAACAAGATAACACCAGTAAAAGAGACATAAATTACGTTTACATTCCATTCTTAAATTCCATTTAGTGTAGCAAATCTTTCTCTTACACCTAATACCTCGTATATACATATATTTTAAACGCTAAAATAGTATTTACAAAACACTTATCCTTGTAAAGACTTCTGCTGTTAAGAGTGTAATGCTATGGTGGAGTAAGACTGGTAGTTGTTTATTTATTTTCATTTATTTTTCGTATTTTTCTTTCCGACTTTCTTAAGTACAATATTTTGCTAGAATTTTTATTTTTTTCAACATTCTGTTCATAAATATGATAAGAACTTAACATAAACAACAAAAAATATTTAGAAAAACACAGAAAACAAACAAAAGTCAAAATATTATAAAATAAAACAAAATCAATCAAAAAGAATTTTTAAATTTGAAAGCCACATGCATGAGAAATATCAGAAACAGCTGTCTTATCCTTTATTCCTGCAAATCAGTAGGTGCAAGCTAGTATTACTGCTCATGGATATCTACTGCAGGCCCTGTCCCCTTCTTGCACTTATTTATTCACTTTCGGATCAGTAAGAGATCAGGCTGAGAGCATTTGGATTTTGAAGCGATTCTCTAATCACTCATGGGAGCATTTTGAGCCATTTTACTTCATCCTTAGTGGAATGGAGCCTTGTCAGAGTTGTCTGCTCTGGAAGAGAAGAATGGAAAAATAGTCGTCTTTCTACTGATTCAACTTCTGTTCTCTTCAAAGGCTGATCCATGAAGGTATTCTGTTTGAAGCTCCCAACTTTTTAGAATTACTTAGAGTTTTTCAAACGAAAGTCTTTAAAATTTTGCATACGTTTAAAATGGTGAGTGAACAGAGTTCTCGTCCTAAGATTTGATTTTTTTCTAATACCAAGGCTGTCATCCGGGCTCTTGTGTTGCTTCATTTTTAGAAATAGGTTAGTTCTCACATAAATGGAAAATTGAAGTATTTTTTTGAGGGAGATCAAAGACCAGATGAAGTTCCGACAACTGCTGTGCTATCTCAAAGGCATTCTGGCCTCTATATGACAGGGAACCTCTAGAAGTATCGCGGCAGTTTTTTTTTTGGAAACAAAGCTGTAAATGGCCACGCATGACTAAATTATGTACTTTACTGCAATAGCTGTAGGGTTATACATGAGGGTTATGACTCTCATTGGAAGACAAGTCCGGCATGCAATTCATTAAAGGATTTCAGAATTAGAGGCATTGGTTGGCTGAGAGGTTTCTCGTTAACTGTTAAGTGCTTCGCAAAGGGACTCAAATCGTGGACTATTTTGTGGTATACGAATTAATCAAAAACGGATTTTGGAACACTAAGGAGTTTTTTTTTGCCAGAATGAAATATTCCGAGCTTATGGGGAAAATCAAGATACCCATGAAGAGGAAGTGTATGCAATTGAAGCATGTCTCAATTCTACTTGGATTGGAAGTATAAAAGACAGGACAATACTACTGGACAGGGAATTGGTCTTGTAGACACCATGCAGTATCCTGAGGTTTGTCAGAGCAATAGACTGTGGGGAGTCATTAAAAGGACAATGCCTTGCGAGGAGCCCTGTATCTGAAATGAAGGCAGATTGTTTTGAAGACATAAGTCTGGAAAATTTCAATTATAATACTCAATAAATTTTGGTGAGGATCACTACATTCATTTATCGATATAGAGACCTTATCATCTTCTAAAGCGATGAATAAGTAACATATATGTGATACTTAATATTACAACAAAAAAATGTTGGCTACAGCGAATGTACACAGTTTTTGTGTTTTTATTCCAAATATTTTTATTTTCGATTTACAACACACATACATATGAAATGCATACGACATCCTTTAATACTTTTTATAAATCAAAGAAAGAGAAACAATATTTCAATGCTTCCCTAAGGAATTCATTGAAATCATACACGTTCTCTTGAATTTTTATTGAAAATAAAATAAAGAAAAGAATTTCAAAAAGAACGTAAAGATTATAAAGTAGAAACGAGCATATAAAGTATTTAAGTCCTTAGAGTATGTGAATGAATTTTCTTTTGCAATTCTCTTTTTGAATTTTCTTTATTTTATAAAGATTGAAAAAGACAAAAGAAAGCCTACAAAAACACCCATATTTCTTTAATTGGTTGTGTGAATGTAAGAAAATCTATTGAATGCAATAAAGAGAAGAAAAAATCTCCAACAAAATACTATTGACTGAAGGCTTACTACTTAAACTTGTCTCTGTCTCTCTTTATTAAATGCCTATAATACTCCCCAACAGCATTGCTCTGTTCTTGTACATTTTCTTTTACAACGTATTTTAGGTCAGTACCCATGCTTGTAGAGTAAAATCAATGGCCAGCAAAGATGTTGGATGTTGATGTCTTATATTGCAGTTTGATAGAAGGATTGTTTGTATTGAACAAACTTTATTTAATTGCTGAGGTTTGTTTTTGTGGCACTTTTGGTGATTATTTTTTGTAACAATTTAAGCCTGTGGAAAATTAAAATTTAAACAATTGTAAGTCAAGGCTTCTAATGTTCTTTTAGTTTTGAAAAGTCTTACGAAAAACAAAATAAATAAAGTTAGAAATTCGTTAAAAAACAATACTTACGTAATTGATTGTGCTAGAGTCTGTAAAAGAAGTTCTTAAAAAAATTCTGAAAATGGAAATAAAAAATGCTCCATTCCCCAATCAAGTGAATTAAACAAAAAAAACATCAATTCTTATATAAAACTATTGTGTTAATTTCATTAAACACATGAAACAAATTGTAGGTGGATGTCTGTACAAAAATGTTATAACTGCCACCCACACTAAACCATGTGAGTGCCAGCAATTATAGTCACAGTTTTATTGAATATAAGCACTCATATGAGGACTGATACATTAAGGCATACAAACATGTATTGAATTGTATCACAAACAAAATTTAATAAAAGTTTATGAAAATTGCAGAAAACTGTGTAGCTTTTAAGCATATGTATTAACCAACACTGAAGCGTATGAGTGATATTTAATTGAACATCAAATAAAAAGTCATCATACGCTCTAGGGGCCACACAAATAAAATGTTTTTAATTGAAGGAGGATTTTAAATGCGTTTTTCTTATAATTTTTGAATTTAAAACCTCCACTAAATTAAAGAAAAGTTTTTTAAAAATTGATTTATCTGTTGTAGAAATAACTTCGTTAAATCAAGTTTGAAAGAATCAAAATTGAAAGAGAAGAGTTAGCCTTGGCTCTGATATCACTTCATATTGTTCCATATTCCTGCTTCAGTCCTCTTCATTTCTCTTCCTTTTTTCCTCTTCTTTTCGTTGTTGTTCTGTGTGGTATTCGTCACTCATTTATGTCAACAAGTTTTCTTGATGTTCATATTTTATTGTCCTTTTTCTGTTATTGTTTCCAATGCTCTCGGGCCACTACTTGTGGTTTTACAAAAGCGCGTGTCAGTTATGAGAGGCCATTTTTTTGTGTATTTTAACGGCCCTTTTTGTCTGAGTGTATGAGTCCAACAGTCTTTAAAATCTATATGGAGAAAAATATACTTTTGGTGGTAAAATTAAGCCGGGGAATATAAAACAAAAGCAATCAGCAGCATCTTATTTTAAGTGTTCAATTTAAAAAAAAAAATCTGTAATAAAATTATTATTCAGAAATAGGCCTTTTCACTAATTTAGGTTCAACAAATGGCTTCAGTCGTCGTGGTCTAGTAGGTAGTGTGTTGGCTTATTAGACGAAAGGCCCGATTTCGAATCCCAGGTCAGACATCAAAACGAAAATATGAAAATATTTCTTCGGCGACTTCCTCTCAGCAGATTTCTGGCAAAAACTCTGAGAGTAAAAATTGCCATGAAAAGCTTCTCAAAAAATCTGTCGTTCGGAGTCGACTTTAAACTGTAGGTCCCGCCACTCATGTATAAAATTAACGCACACAACATTAGTGGTGTTGAGAAGCTTGGCCGTAATCCTGACTGAAGGGTTGTAATGGCCAATTATGTATGTATGTAAATGGCTGCTTTCAACTATCAAAGTTCGGCATTGCCTATTGAAAAGCCTGTATTAAATTTTATTAATAAAATTTAAATACTTTTCTACACATTTTTATTCGATATAATGTTTTTCAAAATTTTCTCCTAAATGTAGACTATAAATTATAAATTTGTGTCCACCTAAAAATATGTTTTCAAAAATAATAATAAAAATCACTTGTATTTCATTTAACTGCTCATAAAATTAAGTTTTTCTATAAAATACGTGACTTATTGGTTAAATTTTGTTGTGAAACAAAATGTTGTTCAATTGTTTAAAACTATTTGAAAAATAAAATGCAAAAAAAGCAACAATACAAATGTGAAATAAATGTGAAAATAATTAAAAATATTTGAGTTCAATTGATTCAATAAAAATTATTTAAAAAAATATTTGCCGCAAAAAAGTTCTCTTGAAAGTAAGTGGAAATGTTGTTGTAAGGGCAGGAAGACACGTATTGTGTTTCAAACATGAGTATGAATAGAAGGATACAAATATTTAGAAAATAATTAAATTTATGAAATAATAATTTATCTGTAGCAATGAACAATTTATCGAAAAGTTTTTAAATGTTTCATTAAAAATTTCAACATTTTTTTAAGTTTTTATTGTTAACAACCACTTCTCAGGGCATGGCCTCTACTCAGGCAATGCATGAGAATTTTGGTGGGTCTCCTCATCTTTAACCACCTACAGTGAGCTTCAAAAGAAACTGTACACTACGGATAAAACTTTTAACACTTAAGGAGTGTGCCCGAAAAAATTTTACAATATTTCGAAATTGTTTGTAACTTTTTTTGTTGCAATTTTGGAAACTGCCAATGAAACAATTTTAAAATAAAAATAAAGGCAATTATTTAATGTATATTTTTTTTTAATGTACAGTTTCTTTTCTGGCCGCTCCTACGCTCCTAGTTTCACGTACAATTCCTTAAGAAATTATTTTTTTAATTTATTCATTCGCAAACATAAAACAAAATCAATATGTTTTTCAAGCCACAATCATTTCCACTGACAGAAAACACAAAAATGATTAATGAATAGGAATAAAGAAGCTTCTTATAACAGTTTGAGAAATACCATAGGCTTCCTACATTAATATCTTGAAAATTTCTAGCCTATGTTTCCTCCTTTCTCCTGAGAGTAACATGAGCTTTCAGTGACTGCTATGAAACAATTACAAGCTCCAACAATTCCTAGGATTTTATGTAAGCAAATGCTGTCAGAAAATGTCTCTTAATCTATAATTATTATTGGCTTAAAACCAAGAAGGAATATTTATTTCAAAATTGTTTTACAATTTGTCATTGAAATTCGAAAATAATTCCACATTTAATATGTCTGCCATGTTATAAAATTCATTACGTTATGCTGTTGACTTAAATGTGGCATGAATGTCCGTTTGGCAATATTCTCCGAAAACTATTAAGCATTAGCACATATGCATAGGCAATATTATTGCTTCGGACTAATTAAATAGTCTAATCTATGAACCTTAAGTCTCATTGGCTTATTGTGGTCATGCCTATATCACTCAAGGACTTGTCTTCCGGTTCTACAGTGTCAATAACAATATTGCTTGTCATACAACAGCTGCTACACATATCCTTTTGGCTTTTCGGCCATTGAAATCATAAAGTTTATTAGAAATTCAAACACTAATGACAGTCTACTGACTTATTATTTGTATAATTTGTGTTTAAGTCCTGCAAGGACAATATCTTTAAATCCTTTACTACTGGCCTTAATATGATTTTTTTCTTCTTTCTTTCCTTCTCTCTTCTTTAAAGGCAATTAATTTGAATTTGAATTGGTAGTCATATTTCATTTAAATCTCAACTAATTGCATGAAAATAAATATTTATTAAGAAATTTTATTTATAAATCCGACGTGTTGTATTCATAAGCAGAAGATAAATAGCCAGCAGAGATTTTGTCAAAGAAAAACCATACAATTTGAAAAACAAGACATTTTGAAAAGGATTTAAAGAGAAGATGAAGGATTTAATAGGCAAAAAATTAAAGCCTATTTTGTTGTGGTAAATATTTTTAAATAAATGAAGAAATTAAAGAAAAGGACATCTCATCGTATGTAATAAATCTTGCAGAAATGGTCATGTCAACCCTTCAGTCAGGATCTAGCTTCATGCAGCACTTATTCGCATATCGGGGATAATGTAACCAAGATTTGATAGAGAATTGATTGAAAATATTATCGAAATAAAAGCAGGAAAAGTCGCCGTAGGTATTAAGTGTATCAAGAGCTAAGACTACTGGCCCAAGCATGAACATTCTTGAAAGTGAAAGAGAATGGTATTTGAATTTGAGATTAAAGAAGTCCTTGATACCATTAGGAACACACGAGCCAGGATAGATAGAACGACGAACAACGAAAAATACGTATAACATTTTGCATTGCTTTTTTATTTTTTTAGGCTGTTATGAATTATACTTCCATCCTTTCCAATACTTTTTTGCTTTCGTCTTGTTTTAGTCATTAAATGTTTCTATCTAAGTAGGTAACTGGTCTTCCAATGAAAAATATAGGATATAGGCTTACATATACAGTGAACGTCGAAAGAAACTGTACAGATAAAATTCTAACAATCACCAAACTAAACTTTTACCACTTAAGGAGAGTGCCCGAAAAAATTTGAAAATATTTCAAAATTTTTTGTAATTTTTTTTCATTGTTGCACTTTTGAAAACTACCAATGAAGCAATTTTAAAATAAAAATAACGGTAAGTTATTAATGTATATTCTTTGTAATGTACCATTTCTTTTGACGCTCACTGTATGTACATTATAATTCTATTTATATTTCTTTTATTTGATTATTTTTCTCGCTTTTATTTCAATACAAAATTTTTGACTTCAACAAACAAAACTTATTTGTTCATGACAACTACAGTTTGGTTTGATTTTGTAAAAGAAATTCTTATTTGCACAGCCATGATTCTATTTTGCTTTACTCAGAGCTCTTGCCATTGACATAAGTTGTCAAATGGACTTTGAAAAATTTACAACCGAATTTAATGCTGGAGAAACCACGACGACTTTGATATGTAGTTGTGTTATTGCAAGAGAGAAATCCAAAATGCTTGAAATCTAAAATCTTTTACCAAAAGTTACCAGCATCTTAAAGAGAAAGAAAAGGAAAAAAATAAAACAAAGAAAAATAAAAAACTTAAGAAAGATGTCAGCAAAAGATTGTAGTTTTTCAGAATCATACAAAGAAAACTTTTTAGTAAAATATGGCAAAAAAAAAAAAAAGATTTCACTTGACAAGGTCTTTTAAAAATCTAGTTTCTAAACACTGTGTAAGAGAAAGACGCAAAGAAAAAAGGGACAAGAAAATATTAAATGAAGGCATATGGAGCGTGTATACGTATTATTTGGTTTTTATTGTTAACTATACGTCATGGGAACTCCTTTAATTTAAATTGTTTCTTTCATTTCATAAGTATAGTTTCTATACCACAAATATCAATCAATTCTAATCGTCAATCAGAGGCATACAATGCCTTTGACTAATGTAAACCTGTCAATATGTCATGTTCCAAAACGTAAGTAAATCAAAAGTAAAAAGAACACAACCGTAAAAAAGGAAATTTAATGTACTTTCGATAACAAACAATCAAACGAGGTTACATGGAGAACCAACCTTAAAGGGTATCAAATTGAGGTCCTGTAGGAAACCATCTCAATTACTGCTACTGCAGTAATCCCTATTCTACATACCTCAGTTAAATATAACCGAAATCGAAATGTCATATACCTTTGCTTCTACATTACACGTAATGGACGCTTATGGATTTGCTGACAGATGTCCTTATTGTCCTCAGCTAATGCAGAAACTGTCCGATATTCTCTGTTATAGAATCTACAACTCAATTACATACATACATAATTGGCCATTACAACCCTTCAGTCAGGATTACGGCCTAGCTTCTCACACAACTCATGTTGTGTGCCTTAATTTTATACTTGAGTGGCGGGACCTACAGTTTAACGTCGACTCCGAACGACAGATTTTGAGAAACTTTTTCATGGCAGGTTTATTTACCTCACAGTTTTTGCCAGAAATCTGCTGAGAGGAAGTCACCGAAGAAATATCTTTTTTTTCATATTTCGTTTTGATGTATGTCCTGGGGCTAGAACCCATGCTTTTACGTTAAATAAGCGAACACACTATACACTACGGCGACTTGGCTTCGCTGACAGATGCCCTTATTATCCTATGATCCCGAGCTCATGCAGAAACTGTTCGATATTCCCTCATATAGAATTTACAACAGAATTACTTTGCAGTTATCTGAAATCTACTTGAGTCATACCCAACAGTCATGGATAAGCTCATTCATTATGCCCTGATTTCACTTCAAGGAAAAAATATGCCGATTAATACTTGATACCTTAGCGACCAGATCTCCGCATAACTAAAGAGCTTAAAATCATATCGCTGAAGGACTTCTAATAGTTACTCCACAATACTCCAAAGCAGGAGTACCTCTATCCACTTCTTTTTGCCAAAATAAACCTCTTCAATGGAGATAACATTTGGTATTCTGGTCATAAGTTCCGCCTGAAATTCCACAATACAGTCACTGGTATTGAGTGTACCAAGAACTCTGACAACTGGCCATAACCAGGCACCTATCAAAGCCCATATCACAACCCATGTCCATATCATGTGAGTACCAGGTCTTAGTGCCCCACTGCCCCAAAGAATTCTTTGCTTTGGATAACTCTTTAAAGACCTGGGAACTTATAATTGACAATGAAGTCATTGATTCCTTCAACGTTAAAGAAACGTCCGAAAAATCAAAGAAGCATGCTCAGTATGGTTGTTGAAGTCGTTATGGACACTTATGTGAGGTTCGAATGATTTTTGCAGGAGCTGTAGAGATGAAGAAGAGGAGGAAACTATCGTCACCTATTGGGCATATGTCGACCACTACTTTGAACGATACTATACATACATACATAATTGGTCATTACAACCCTTCAGTCAGGATTACGACCTAGTTTCTCACACCACTAATGTTGTGTGTGTTAATTTTGAGAAACTCATCATGGCAATTTTATTTACTCTCAGAGATTTCAGATCTGCTGAGAGGAAGTCGTCGAAGAAATACTTTTTGTATTTTGTTTTGATGTCTCGCCTGGGGCTCGAACCCTGGCTTTTCGTCTAATAAGCCAACACACTACCTGCTAGACTACGGCGACTTGAACGATACCATGGAATAATAATTTAAACGAACAAACGAGACATTGGTATTCTAACCCACTTCATCAAAAGCTGCCAATGGTTCTAAAATTCGATGAACATGAAAAACAATGGGTAGCATGTGACCGAAGTGTGTCTCTTCTACCTCGATTTTATTTAGAAGGAAGTGGAAAATACGACATAATGAGCTCTGGGGTGGAATCAAGTAATTCGGAATATGAAACACTCTTCCGCTAAGAGATGAAAAGTTATGGACAATACGTGTGAACATTCCGGTGATGCTTAAGCCTGAACACATCTGTATTAAAGTATGTTAAAATTGCTTAACATTCATGCTAATTCGTTGCGCAGTAGGTCTGTCATGACATGACATTAGTATTCTTATCACCTTGGAGATGTTTTGCAGGATACTGTATTGTATACATTAATAATTTGTATATGAATTCAAGTACATATTTGAAGCATAATGTTAATTTCTTTTTGGTTAATATGCCTTTAACAACATTTTCTTTTTTAAATTCAAGTATGTCTGTGCTTCAAATTTTAAATTTAAATCTCTTTTTGATCTGTTTCGAGTAAGTCTTTATGATGTTATCTGGCAAGTAGAAGCAAATACATCTCACATCTCAATTTATAAACATCACAACAGCAATAGAAACAAGAGCCCACCACGCGTTTAAAAATGCTAAAAAAAAAAGTATCTGCAAGGCAAATCAACTTTTCACATCACAATTGTCAACGAGGGACTTAGTACACAAACAAATTTAGATTTTCAAACAAAAGCAATAACAAAAAAGCCATAGAATAACCAGGGAGGGAGAGAGAGAGGGCAAGGGAATGTATTAACGCGACAAGTAAAACCCCAACTAAAGAAAAAGCCATAATAAGTGTGGTTTAGCTAAAGAGACAGAGAGGGATATTCAAAAGAACTGTTGACATTCGCTTTTTATTTATTTCTATGGAGGCTGGCTTGTATGTATTTTCTACAAAAAAAAAAGATTTAAAAAGGGATTTTTAAATGTTTAGAATAAAAAAATGTGCAAGGACACATTAAAAGAGCACTTTAAAGGTGCACATTTTTATTTTAAAGGTGAAATAAAAAAATAAATTCAACGCAACAAAGAGGAATCATTATTAAGGCTTTAATTATAGCCATATTGGAGGGTTTCCAACAAATCCAATTAAATTTTTGTGGCTTTATGAAATCCATCTATGAACGTAAAGACTTTTTCGCCGTTTTATTTATTATTAACAGTCGTCGTTCCGATTGTGATTGTAATTGTAATTTATTTTATTTTTAATTTGCATTATTGTCGTCGGAATGAAATATTCTGATTGTAATTATAATTTGATTTTAAATTTGAAATTAAATTAAATTTTATATTTGATATGATGGTTGGATAAGACCAGAAATTGCATTCCAAAATTATAATTTTTTTATTTCATAAATTGGCGGCGCAAAACTGATAAGAACCCATTTAAAAATTTTAAATATTAAAAATATTACAGGAAAAAGATGTATTTAAGTCTATTAGGTAGCATGTTGGCTTATTAGATTAGATTAGAACCATGGGTTCGCATCTGAAATCAAAAAAAAGATATTCCTTCGGCAACTTCATTTCACCAGACTTCAGACAAAATCCATGAATAATTTCTGAAGTCTGTTGTTCGGGGTGGAAATTTTATTTTATTCGCAGAATTTCTGCCACAAGACTGCTGAGAGGACATTTCGTCCTAAACCAGGAACTGTTTAGGTAATGTTTGCTTAAGCCATATTATATTTAAAAAATTAATGCGAAACTAGATGCTGAACTGATTTCTTGGTGATAAGTTTAGTGGTCCTTATGCATCCAAACGTTTTTCTAAGGAATTCCACTCGAATAAAAAAATTCCTTTTTCTCAAAAGCTTTTGTAAAATAATGAAGAAAATACGTTGTTTTCTTGCGGTAGCATTGCAAAACATTGGTTGAATAAATTATTCTTCTACTTAAACATACGAAAATGATTTACTTTACCAAACATAAACCTCAATTCACATTTAATTTCTAACTTTATTATGATCATGAGCTGCTTCCAAATAACTGTTGCCCCTTAAAGCGGATTTCAAAGGAGTTCTAATGAATATTTCATATAAATTTTCCAATTTCTCTCCGACGATTGAAATTCTGCACTTAATGAGCATTAGTAATACAGGAATTCTATTGCACACAAGACTACATACACACATTGTTATCATTATCAGGTATTTTGAAATTATTAGAATTTAATTTCACTTAAATGCTGTACATAAACATAAATGCCTATAAAGGAAGGCATTTATACTATACATATCGCTACCTTAATATGGAAAGGCCATCATTTTGAAATATTATTTACAGAGAAAAATGTGAGGTAATTCAGTAGAATGCAGTAGAATTTGAAAGCATGTATTTCATTTTGGTTTTATTTTATTATTTTCAAATTAAACCCTTTAAACATTAAGGGTACGATACGATAATTATGCAAGTATTTACTAAATGTTTATGGCATTAGAGATTATGTATAACGATAATCATAATCAAATGCTAACATTTGTTATAAAATTACAGTGAAAGCTAATAGAGAGAGTAAAAGCAATTAACGACAAACACTTTTAAGACAGAGTGTACCATTTTGTTTAATATTGCTGCTGTGCTTCAAATATATCCTTATAGAAAAATTTATTTTATGACCAATACCAAGTACGTCATCATCGTACGACAACCTAGCTATAATCGTTCTCAAAGAAATATGGATCGATGATGCCGCCAGCACTAAAACCATACCAAACAGTGACCTTTTCGGAGTTCATTGGACTTTATTGGACGTCATGTGGGCGGAAATAGATTTCTGGATTCATCTCGAAATATGGATCGATGATGCCGCCAGCACTAAAACCATACCAAACAGTGACCTTTCCGGAATGCATTGGATGTTATTGGCTCTCATGTGAACGGAAATATGTCTCTGGATTCATCTAGAAATATGCCTCATCGTTGAAGATGATTTTTCAATGGAAATTAGTGTTACATGCCAATAACTCCAGATACCAATCAGCGAGCAAACGTTGTTTTTGCTCTACCTGGTGCTTTGGTAAAAAAAATTGGAACAAAAGACAATTAATTTGACAGATTTAGCTTCAACAAAATGGCTGTTGGAAGTCATGAGCCAAACAAATATTCTTAAATTTTTACTGCACGAATTCGATTGTATGTGTATATACATACATACATATGTAAGGGGAGTGAACAAGAAAATTAGTTTCCGGCTATAAGAAGTGCACAGTATTCTCCACAGTCAAGATTACTCCATTTGTACCAAACGAACACTAAATCCCTAATAATAATAATAGCCATAAGAATCTTGACTTTTAAAAAAGCGCTATAAAAAGTACAACAAAAAATTAATAGAAAATCTTTTTAAGGGATACAAAAAAGTACCAGAAGTGCATTTAAAAATCTACAGCAATTACTTTAGTACTTACAAAAATACGAAAAAGTTCTAGAAGAAGTACCAAAGTACTTTTCTAATTGTAGTAAATTATCACTTACTTTCCGAATAAAAAAGTACCAAAGAATATTTTTTTTGCTTTAATATTATTTTTGTTTATTTTCTAGACGCCGTAGCCTAGTATGTAGTATGTTGGCTTATTAGATGTGAGGCCTTTGTTCAAATCCCAGTCCAGTTATTGGACAAACGGAAATATGAAAAATATTTTTTCGGCGGCTTCCTCTCAGCAGATTTTTGGCAAAATTGCAATGAATAGTTTCTCAAAAATTTGTCGTCCGAAATTGACTTTAAACTATAGCTCCCGCCATTCATGTATAAAATTAACACACAAAACATAAGTGGTGTGAGACACTAGGTCATAAAGAGTTGTGATGACCAATTATATATTTATGTATCCATGTTTCTTGCAAATTTCCTTTTACTCTCAGGCTGTTTTGTTAGAAAACTGCTGAGAGGAAAGCGCGATCTTCTAATAAGCCATCATAATAAGCCATCTACCTCCTGGACTACGGCGACTTCAGGGAACCGGTTTTTAATTCAAATTTACCTTTTTACTTTGTTTAAAACATCAACAGATTGTTTGATTTCTAGCAGAATACATTTTTTTATAATCTCTTTGAAATCCTTTAACTTTAATCTTAACTGCTACTTATGCTATAATGGCTTCATAGTGAATTTCGCTTTTATTGAAAACCGCATTAAAATCTTATTGAACTACTGCTGTAGTCTGGTCTGAAGACAAGAGTATGTATGTTGGTTTTGCAGTAAATGTTAAGGAATTTTAAAGTTTTATAAGAGGTTTTGGCTTAAAGAGGGGGAATAAAATTTGTTGTATATCGCCACAACTAAAAGCAGTAAAAAACAATTCACTGCATTTTGCTGTTAAAAGCAATAATTATAAGAACTCAGTGCAGATCGAAATAAATATTCTGAAGAATAGTTTGGTTTAGGTTTGTAGGCTGTAAGCGTCCATTAAACGGAAGTCGCCGTGGTCTAGTAGGTAGGGTGTTGGCTTATTAGACGAAAGGCCCGAGTTTGAATCCCAGGTCAGACATCAAAACGAAAATATGAAAATATTTCTTCGGCGACTTCCTCTCAGCAGATTTCTGGCAAAAACTCTGAGAGTAAAAATTGCCATGAAAAGCTTCTCAAAAAATCTGTCGTTCTTAGTCGACTTTAAACTGTAGGTCCCGCCACTTATGTATAAAATTAACGCACACAACATGAGTGGTGTTGAGAAGCTAGGCCGTAATCCTGACTGAAGGGTTGTAATGGCCAATTATGTATGTATGTAACCCTCCATTACAATTTCAAATTGTTTGTATTTTTTCTCTTCATTTTGGGTTTTCATCTGAATTCCATTTAACACAAGCTGTCGCACTTTATATTTTTTTTTTCTTTCTTTTTAATTTAAAAAGTTATTGCCTTAACCTCCTTTATTGCCTTACTTTACCGAAGACATTGATAATGAAGTTTCTGCTTTCCTTTGAAGAGTTTTAATTATAAAGTTTTCAATTGTTGAGACAAGTTTTATTAAAATTCATAATCGATTATTTTATTTACGAAGAAAAAAAAAGAGAAAATTCCCTTTAAATGCATTGTAAATAATTGCCTGAAGCTTACAGTCAATGCCGCATGCCTTCGTAATTACTTTCACTGAGCCTTTCTGTCTGCCAAATGAATTCATCTGCTGTTGCATTCAATTTAAAGTTGATGTTATTCTGCGTTTTAATTACACAACAAAATACATATTCCCAAAAGGATCAACTTTTTCCCTTACGTTGTTGTTGTTGTTTACCTTCTTTCTTCTCTGACTTACTTAAGTCTTACAAAGAGGCTTAAATAATGTCGTTTAAATACAGGACGACTTTATTAACTTATAACCGCATATACTCACATATATGTACACACACATACACATATACAATATTAAAAAAACTCAACATACTTTAAGGCTAAGCCCAAGAGAAAATATTTGTTAAAGAAAGTACACACAGAGCACTCACACATACTTAAAATGAAAGTTTACTTGCACGCACTTAATTGTACTGAGAGTTCTGCTTATGCTTACTTACTCTGTCTACATTCTAAAGAGAGATAGAAATTAAAAAAAGAATTGTGGAAGTATTTGGAAAAGGAAAGTCAAGACAGAAAATTAGTAGGTTAGAGGAAAGCTATCCTATGTCCAACTGTATATAACTAGACCAACTCGCCAGTCTGTTTGTTACGCACAAGTTGAGACTACAATCTAGCTTCGTACAACACCCATGTTGTGTGTATTAATTTTGTCCAGAAGTGGCGGAACCTATGGCTTTAGGTCGAGTCTGAACGATAGTTTTGAAAAGCTTTTCATTGCAATTTTCTTTACTCTCAGAACTGTTGCCAGGGGACTGCTGAGGAAAGGTTACAGAAACCAAATTTCGTTTTGTACGAGGTTTCTGAGCTTTGGATTGAACTACGAGCTCTCGTTTAATAAGCCAACACATGACATATTGGACTACAGTGATAGACTCTTAGTGAGTAAGTAATTCACTTGTTTATAGCAAAGCATTTAACAAACGTTAAACCCTTCCATTCAGATTTATGCTATGAAATCTTAGAATTCTGATTTTCGCAAATAAAATTGACCAGACAAACTTAAACTAAGCTTCAATACCAAAAATTTCCACTGAAGGCTCTTCTTTTTTTATTTTTTTGCTTTTTGTTGTGTGTGTGTTTAAAGTTTGGCAGTAAATTTATCCTGTTGCAACTGCCATATCCATCAGAGGCATTTTACAGTTTTATGGCTTGTCTTCCTTCGTTTTCCCTCCATCCATCTTTTGGATGCTGCATTACTGCTCAATTACTGAAATGTTACAACATTTTTAGCACATTATCAGGACAGTAAATTTTTGTAACAATATGACCTTTAACAATGTCATTATTGTCATACATACATACATATGTACATACATACATGTATACATGCAACGAACAAACATTTGTGCTGAAAGAAAAACACTTCCTAACGTAATTTCTTATACGAAGAAAGGAAGGCGTTTATAAAATTAGGAGGATATTTAGGAGGACTTTTGTATTTGAACTTACTCTTCGAAATGGAAAGCATTTTTTGTGGTAATTTATGGATTGAATACTGAATACGAAAAAACTGCACTGAAATCTTTAAATTATTAACACTAGAAACAGCGAAACTTGCAAAGTTATTATGACGGTAGTTGCCTCTGTTTTCTGTTCATGATACAGTCATCAAATGTGATGTAAGTTTTTGTACAGCTTTAAAGACCAATTTAAAAATCACATGAAGAGCAAAAGAGATAGGGAGCGAGTTGTTTCTTTTTCACAATAACTTCAATTTATATTCTCATATAAGCTAGGGTGTATGGATAACAAATTTAAATTCAAATTTTAATTTTCCTTTGCTTTTATTTCATGTCATTCAATCGGAAAACTTTAACACTCCTTAAGGAATTTGAGGAACATTTTGTTTTTGTATGTGTTTCTCTACACAACGTTGTAGAATTATTTCATTCGTGGTTTATTTTTCTTCAGGATTCCTTCCTTCCTGTATGTGTTTAAAGATGTGCAAGAAAATTTTTATTTTCTTGCCTCAGATAATTCAAAAAGGCGTATAAATTTAATGAAATCTTCTGGGAACCATATACAGTGAGCGTTAAAAGAAACTGTATACTAAGGATACAATGCTAATAATCACCAAACTTAACCTTTACCACTTAAGGAGAGTGCACGAAAAAATTTCACAATATTTCATAATATTTTTCAATTTTTTTTTGTGTTTCAAGTTTAAATTAATTTACAGTTTCTTTTGACGCTCACTGTATACTAAACTCTGTTGGCTATTGGTTTGGCTTCTTGACTTTCGAGTGCTTAAAATAGAAAGGGATTAAAATCGAAATTCTCTCTTAAAAATATCGCTGAGAATATTTTTTCTTTAAGAGAGTGATTAGTTTGTTTTTCTTTCATGTTTTACTTACTATGTATTGTTTGAAAATTAGGCTTACTGGATGTTAGCCCACGCGTTAATCCCAACATAAAACGAAATATATATAAAAACCCGGCGACAACAGATTTCTGGCAAAAAGTCTGAGCGTGAAATAAAATTGCCATGAAAAATTTCTCAAAAATCTGTCGTTCTTAGTTGACTTTAAATTTTAGGTCCCTATACTCATGTGTAAAATTAACACTCCCAATATAGGTAATATGATAAGCTAGGTCGTAATCCTGCCTGAAGGATTGTAGTGATCAATTATGTATGCATGTGTATGTTCTTTATATACATACATATTCTCTCTTGTTACTGATTATCTTCCACACTTCATAGTTTTTATTTCTTTTGTTTAAAGAAAAGAGGCAAAGAAATTCCCTTACTTTGGTAAATATTTGCAGCAATTTCACTGAACTAATAGCAACAAAATGCAGCATTAAATGCTTTGCATATCTAACCTTTTCTTGCTTAACTATGGCGATTAAAAAATAAAATTTTTTTTAGCCATCTTCTCCTACTTCCTTACTGCTTATTAGTTGCAACAAAGCTCCAAAGTTTTTTAGCTGCTCTAAATGAAAAACTATTTTAAATACAGTGTGCTGACTGCAACTTTAACTATAAATTATATTTTCATTAATACTTCTAAGGAAAAAAATACTTTTTCCAACAAGTAGAGAGAAAAAAACTATTCCTTTAGAATTTATCAAGACAAAAGCCAAAAAGGATAAAGGAATCTACAAAAATTCTTTCAGCACCTTATTAAACGTTTAAATATTTTAACTGAAATTCGAAAAGGAATTTAAAAAAAGATACGTAAAATATTTGCAAACATTTTATTTGAAAACATTGTTGCAAGAATAGAGCAGTTTGAACTCAGTATGATGTTATGCTTAATACTGGCGGCATTATAACGAAAAAACAAGTCAAAAGATAACAACACATGCATAACGAAACTAAAAATACACAAACACAACGAAAACTACATTCAAACGCAGACATAAAGCCAAAGCACTGCAACTGCAGGACTCGTTGTATGTTTGTGTATCCTTTTATTTTCTATACAATTGCAAATTTCTGTAGGCGAAACCGCTGATTGGAAATCATGCAATTGTTTAGCGTTCTGTGCATAAACATTTGACGATATTTTCTGCAGTCCATGCATTGCAATGAGTTTGATAGTTATACACAAATTTTTAAACAAAATTCTCACAAATACTTGCAGAAATCAAAATCGATTTAAAAAAAATAATTTTTAAATAGAAATGGTAGGCTGCAGTTAGCAGGTTTGCCTGGTAATAAGCATCAATTCGCGGAAAACGAAATGGAGAAAGGCACACGATGAGCACCATTCAGTTGAAAGATTTTAGGACCTGGTTGCATCTCAAACAGAAAGAGAGAGGGAGAGAGTATGCGAATCCAAATAATGGTCAGATTATTCGCTCAAACATACACCTTAAAAATGCATCTTTGTAGCTCTTACAACAGGCTCTCTAAAATGGTATTACACAGCAAAGCCCAAGTAACAATACCATGTGATTATAAAGTTCAATCATTTAAAAGATTTTTCATTTCATTTCTTTTAGTTTTTCTTAGGTTTTCATTTTATTCAAATTCTTCTTCGTTCATTTGTACTTTTATTTTATTTTTATTGAATAGCATTGTAGCATCGTCCTTTAAATTCCGTTATTTCATAAATCATAATAAAATGCTTTTAGCGAAAGTGTTTTTCAATTTATGCTTTCTCGTTGTGTAATGCATTTTTCTTATTTTATTCTTTACTTTCTTTACTTATTTATTTCGTTTTATTTTCATTCCAGTATTTCCTGTGACTGTATAACAGTTTGCATATTTGTCATGCCATTTCCGCTAAACGGTAGTCGACACCATTAAACGTCACGACAATACTTATATAACATTTCAGGTTTTTCGCTCTCTGTCCCCTGTCTCGCTCTCTTTCTCTCCTAAAAATAATTTTTATTGCAACGCAAATAAATTTTGAAAGAATTATGCTTAAGCAAGGGTTACGTACCTATTTCGGTATGGTACACGCCCCTTAATTCTAAATTTAACTATGTTTTCTAAGAGTATTTCTCGTCTTTTTTTTCATTAGATTTTATAGTTTTCGAACGTGGGGTAGTAAAATCCGATGGTTTAGTTTCAATTTGCTTTTAAGTTTATTCATGGATTTTAACTTTATTACCTGTAGTTTTATAATTGAAATGTGCTCGAGCTCCTGTTCCTGTACCTGTTCCTGCTCATTCATACCTACATATGTATGTACGTACGCAGTAATAAAAACACACAAAAAACTTCAAAATGCTAATATTAATGTAAACGTATACATGAACGTGAGAAAAAACTCTTCACGAAAGTGTTGAAAGACATTAAAAGTTTGGTTCTGGTTTTATTGTGTAATGCAAGTGTGATAAAATGTGAAATGTGTGATATATGTATGTGTGTGCGAACTTTAAATCATTCTTACTTCTGTCTCTGTGTGTTAGTACTTTAAGAACACACACACACACACTTACTCTTATGCGTTCTGTAAAAAACGTTATTACTTGTATCATACCTGCACTTTTATGTCTTAACGTTAATGCTTAACTCTTTAAGTAGCACATCCATTAAAGAAACTTTTTTTACTCGTCTTCCTTACACAGACATGAACCTGTAAAACTTTCGTTTGAAATTTAATGCAGGTGGTAGAATGTCTTCATACGCAATTTAACAATTCGAGACAACTTTATAACACATATTTTGTGTCACAAAATAAATATGTACGTATTCACACGCGTGTGAAACTTTTTTAAACAGAAAATTTTATCACAAATTTTGAATTCAAATTTTCCTATAAAATTTCGCAAATACGTTAAGCCTGAGGCAGATCTCGATCGAATATTGTGCGCCTGCTATACAGTATCCGAAGAGGCAATTGCTTTAATATCTAGGAAGCTACCGTTATATATTTACCAGAGAGAGCTGAGCCAGTGTTATGATATTTTGAATGTGTAGTACTGTCGCAGTAAGGGAAATCAGAGAGGCACTCACAATCTCTTGAAGAATAAAATAACAAAGCTAGGAGATACATAGGCCTCTCATATTAATGAGTCCAAATGCAGGTCACAAAACTACACGATGAATTGGTTTATTGTCTCACATTGATCTTCTCCGGCCATGGTTTTTTCCAACAATACCTGTGTTTATTTAAGCTACTAGTGTTCGATATAAGCTGAGAACAGCACAACAGAACTTCGAGTGGAACAAACCGAAAGCATAGTACATTGGAAAGATATTTGGCAGCAGACCAACTGTTGAGAATCTCTTACTGGGATCTGTCAATCAAGTGTCAGATGAAATGGCCACCTACTGTTGAATATAGAAGAAATACAAAGTGCTATAGCAACTGCAGCTACAACGATATTGACACTGGGCTAGTTTTTAGAAAGTCCATAAGGCTACTGAGCTTTCTCGAAGAAATATCACCGCCAGGAATATAGATGATTTAATTTTAATTGATAGCCTTCGACTGCTTTACACATCGTCATATACTTAAGAAAACCCCACAAGAAAAATATAACGGCGTAAAGCCTTCAACAGTTCACATCTCCTCCACATGAGATCACCATCTCCTCGAATCATACATACATACATAATTGGCCATTACAACCCTTCGTCAGGATTACGGCCTAGCTTCTCAACACCACTCATGTTGTGTGCGTTAATTTTATACATGAGTGGCGGGACCTACAGTTTAAAGTCGACTCCGAACGACAGATTTTTTGGGAAGCTTTTCATGGCAATTTTTACTCTCAGAGTTTTTGCCAGAAATCTGCTGAGAGGAAGTCGCCGAAGAAATACTTTTTGTATTTTGTTTTTGCTGTCTGGCCTGGGATTCGAACTCGGGCCTTTCGTCTAATAAGCCAACACACTACCTACTAGACCACGGCGACTTCGATCTCCTCGAATCTCTCGTGCGAAATTCCCCATGTGGAATGAGCTGTTGAAATTACATGTCGTTGGTGTCCATATCATGCAATTCAGACCAGAAGAAGTTGGAAGTTATCAATATCTATTGCTTGCAGTTGACAGTTGTCCTTAGCGATAAGTGGATGCCAACGCCAGCATAAAATCCTCACCAAACAGTAATTTTAGTACGTTAGGCGCTTTTGGTTCACATGTGTATTAGTATCGTCCCAAATTAAAAAATTTGATATACTCACTCACCAATTTATATAGAAATGGGTCTCATCGCTTCAAAATATTTTTTCGATGTAAATTTGGATGAGTTGCCACCTGCTCTACGGGCCATGTCTAAGCGCTAGTTTTGGATTTAATAAATGACAACGTATTGGACAGATGTAGCTACAATCAGATGACATTTATCAACTGTCCCAGTTAGAAGACCCTTTATAAAGTGGATTAAAGGATTTCTCTGTTTTAAACAGTCACTTGGTAAGGATTTTATCAAAAATGGCCATGAAATGTCTAAAACTTAAGGAAGAACATTTAAATGAAAAGAAAAATTAAAGAAAAAAACAGTTACAGTTAGTAAACCAAATTACATTTGCCATTGTTAAGTAGAAAACTGTAAACAAAATTTACTTAAGAAGGGTCCTTCCTTAGGGGCATATTTCCTGTTTAGATTAGCTTTCCAAAAACTCACAATTCAATCATTTTGTCAATAGGTCTCTAAGGCATGTTGACTTTTATTTACCATAACTTTTTATGATTTTGGTCCTTCAATGATTACTAAAGAAACAAAAGCATACAAAAAAAAGAAGGCAAGGAAGTGGTATTAAAAGAAAACTAAAAATAAAAACTTTGCCATTATTTCTGTGTGTGTTTTTTTTTCTTCTCATACTTCTGAGCCTAATGGCCTTAATAACGACAACATAATGATATTAAGGATATGGAGTATATGCAGTATATGGGCTACAGTTGTAATCGGTTTTATTGCCAAACCATAACATGTTCTGACAATTAAATTTTAACAAAGCCACAGTAAATGTACTTTAGATTAAAGTACAGTACTTGGAGAAACAACAACAACAACAACAACAAAAACAATGTTAAGATATCAAATGTTAGAAAAATATGTGGTTTATGAGGCAAAAGGATTTAATGCTGTAATCATAAAAAATATTATTTTTATTACATTGTTTCTAGCGCAAATGGCAAGAAGATCTTCAAATGCCATATATTTTTGTGGTTGATGCCAAAACAACAATTTTTTATGGATAATTCTTAATAAAATTTATTAAAGGGAGTGAAATTTAAAAGCAAATGTTACAAATAAGTAAAGTAAAATCAGTAAACAAGACAAATTGACAACAACAAAATATACACATTGTACGGTACACAGAATTATTTAAATAAATACGTAGAAAATTACAAGAAGGGAACAAACCAAAGATCAAAAGCCCAACAGCAACAATTCCGTTCAAAGATCGTGAACTTGCAGGACGTGAAATAAGGCAGAAGTAGACAGATAAACAGATCGAAAATCAATGTTACCAATCAGTGAAGAAAATCAAAAACATCGAATTATTTAACTTTATTCTCCATTATAAATCAAGAAACCAGATTAAGCAAGCTTTTAGAAGAAACTTCTGCCTGTTTCTAGTTGCCTTGAACAATTTCAAAGAATTTCAAAACAAAGGCTTTAAATCTGATTTATAACACAAGCACTTGGTCATACAATTTGCCTAGAAATATATTATAAAAGTTAAGGCAGTCATCCATAAATTCTAAGCCCTTTGGAAGCAGAGAATATGAAATAAATAAAACTGAGGAAATGCAAGATTTCAGCATACATTTTTAGTGTTGATGATGCAGTAGGAGCCTACTACTTTGTTACGACAAGAGTTGGGGTTGTTTAAGTGAACTCTTTATAGTTTGCTTTGCAATATGTTTCCCAAATTTTTAGCGTTGTTTAATAAAGTTGTACTTATAAATATGCAAACTTGCTACTATTTTTTATGTCAGTTCGCTTAATTTGTCTTTGATTTCATTGTTTAATGACTTTATTTGTTGTTGATTTTAACTTGCCATTTTGTTCTTGTGCTGGCAACAATAACCAGACATTTAAGTCCTAGAGTAGACATTAAATTTAAGTGCTCAAATAATTAATTTTTTTATTGGCGCTTTGTTTTCAATGGCCATGAAAAACGTAATTTAAAGTACTTCATTATATATATTTTTCTTTTTGAAGCAAATCTAGACATATTTTTATGTCCTCGTAATGTATTTTAAAATACGCGTAAAAAACAAAAATACGTGACACTGAAGGTAATTTAATAGGTTTAACAGTAAGTTTCTGATTCAAAGTTTTTCACTTTTTCCAAATCAATTAATCCCTTGAGTTTCTTAATTTTCAGAAAAACGTGTCGCATCTTTTTTAAATTGCAACAAACTAAATCCCTTAACTTCAACACAATGATTGATGTTGTTTTATTAAACCCTGAAAGTATGCAGAAAAAAAGAAAAGTTGTCTTAATTTGTTTCTTCTTTTTTTTACTTTTCGTAAGAAATATTGCCTCTCAAATATGCCTTGCCAGGGAAATACTTCAAAAAGGTGATAAAATGAATTGCTGTGTTAATCCTTAAAGACCTTTCTCTCACATTTTTTACAGCTTTCTTTCTGTCAACAATTTTGAATGGCCTACTCCGCCCTGGCATATGTTAAACTTAATTCACTTTTTTAATGTTGTTATTAATTTCGTTTATATTTTTTTTATTTATTGCGTTTATTTATATTTTTAATGGCCTTTTTAAAAATGCATGCGTTACCAAAAATTTTGTAAAATATTGTCGCGCGAAAATATTTCATATTTCAAAGCATACTTCTAGGTGTAAATACATATGTCACAAAAATTTTTAAAGCCCATTAAAATTCCATAATTTATTGCGTAAATTTTTTATTAAAATATCAAAAGGGAAAGAAAAATGGTAGGGAAAATATTTATTTTCAATCGTTATTTTTTTATAAATAAAATATATCAGTATACTTTAAGGCGCATACAAGATATATGCATGTCCTATGATTCGGAAATATGTTCTTTAAATGGGATTTTTTTTTTGTATGTACAAGGATTTTTATTTAAGATAAGAATCTTGTATAGTTTACCAATAAAGTTAAGTTTTAACAAAGTTGCCAAAAATCCTTCTTATTTTGTCCTAAATATATGCTTTAAATTTTCAATTTTGATAATTGGCTTCTATTGCTAAAGTAGTTTGTGGTGAAAAATTTAAAAAAAATTTAAAAATAAAAGTATTTCCCACTGGTTTTCTTTTTGTGGGATTTGCAGTATTGTAATGAAGCTGCAAATGTCATGCAGGTGCTGTTTAGTGTTGTTTATAAAATTGCTTCAGATTATTAACAAAATAATCTTAAAAGAAAATATTTTTAAAAGACGGCATAAATTTTAAAAACGTTTTTCAGTAAAATGTGCAGCATATCTCACTGTTTTTGCTTTATTATATAATTTTTTCTATTAATTCTAATTCTATGCAAATATTTATATAAAGCAATAATAAATACACCAATAAATACGATGACTGCAAGTCATCGTCCAAAAACATACAAGTCATCAACCAAAAGAATTCAAGAAAAGTGCAAGTCATCTACCAAAGAAATGTAACTGGCACAAATACGACATATTAGGTATATATTGCATAAATGCATATGAACTCAATGAGAATTATTAAAATTTTTAAGTTCATTTAACAGCAATTTCATTTTTTATCCTATTATTATATAAAAAGTTAACTTCGTCTTCTATATCTCCGGTCCGGTCCAAGCAACGTCCGAGAGTACGGAATCCTATTTTGGAATCCTTGAGGGCATGGCTATGCAGACCACTAGATCAATTTCCTCACTAGATAAATTCTCTTCGATTTTGCACGAATAAAATAGAGGTTTTTATTTTTGCTAATTTAGCTACGTCGCTCATATCTGCAGTTTTAAGTAGCATCAGGACGTAAGGAAACCTGTTTCGGAATTCTTAGACATTTATTTAGAAATTTACATTTAATTTCAGCTTTCATATAGCCAACAAAATACAATTTCGTATTTGTATTTTGTATTTATTCATTAAATTTGAATTTCTGATACAACAAGACATAATATCTTATAATTTAAAGTATCAGAATCTGGCAAGTTATATCATCAGTTATGTTTTATTGCTTTTAATGAAAAATAAAAACAATTTCTGTCTTCTTTTATTTCTATAATAATCCCAAAATGATTGATTTATTAAGACTTTAACTAAAAATCCTTAAACAAAAAAGCTCACCGTAATCTTTTATGCAAATTTTCATAAGATACGAGTGAACAAATGAAAAAAAAAACCGAAATAATTGGCCAAGGATATCAAGATAATGGCAATGAATAACAAAAACGCCATGTTTGAGCTAAAAGTCATTCATTCAGTCATTTATTCATTAATTTGTTCTCTGTAATGATTTAATGTTCTTTAAGAGGATGGTGGTACTTGAAGTGAAATTACGGCGATTCCAGTATGGTTGCCCATAGAAATGGGAGAAACTATTTGAATTTCAATTGGGATTTAAATTACCAAAGTTAAGTGTTTTAAAGTAAAAACAATGATACAATAATTACAAGGTATTGTAGCTCTATAAAGGCGTATAATTTATGACAGTAAAATCCAATAAATATTGCTCATACGCAAGCTATTCAAATCGAAAATTTAAAAACTTTTTTACAAGGTGTTTGGTTCTTATTTTTCCTTTTTTATGTAAAATTATAATTTTTAAAATAGATTTTATATATATAAGGTGATAAACACCATAATTCTCTCTAAATTACTCAATAAATGAAAAATTAATTCCCATATTCGGGTGTGAATTTAAGAGAGACAATTCAAATATTTTTAATGTCAATAAAAATTGTTCAAAACATATTTAAATTTTAGAAAACAAGAAAATTCATTCATTTTATCATAATTTTATAGTATTTTTGTTGCTTTTCATTTCATGCCATAATTGTTGAAACGGATGCAAGTGGTGATTGCAAGAGGAAATAAAACCGCACAGCATTTTGTGCGATTATTTGTATGTGAGAGGCATAAAGTCAAATATTTGGTTTTTGTTTTGGACTTCCATAAGAGGCGGAGGAAGGGAATATTATGTATTATTATCTGCAGCATAAATTAAAATTATTATCATTCGTATGTAGAAAAGTTGTAGGCGTTTTCTACAGCTTTACTTCTGTAGCTGATTGGAATACTAATTTAAAATTTAAATTAGAAAAAAAACACAAAAATTATACGATTTTGTTTAAAAATTAAACAAATTTTCAATTGACCTAAAATACTTACATATATATATACAGTGAGCGCCAAAATTGAGTAAACAGCACTGAAATAATTCATTTTCTTAGGATAGCGAGAAAAGTAAATGAGAATAGTCGAATAAATTTCCAAAAATAAAAACGTTTATATATTACTTATAATATGTTAAAACAAAAACAACAATTCATGATAAAGGAACTTTTTTTATACTTAAGAACATAATAGAAAATTTAAAATTATAGTGGGTGTTGACTCACTTATGGCGCTCACTGTATATATATAGAATTACTTTAAGTTTATCCACAAGTGGCAGGATTCACATTTTAAGATCGACTCCGAATAACGGATTTGAAAAACTGTGTATTTATTTTCACGATTTTTGGCCAGCAGACCCCTCCCTAGGTTAGGTTAGGTTAGAGGACGTGTACTTGTCAACTGCGACAAGTCGAATTGACCCATTGTACAACGTTCTAGCTTCTTACACCACTCGTGTTGTGTGCGTAAATTTTATACATGAGTAGCGGGATCTACAGTTTAAAGTCGACTCCGAACGACAGATTTTTGAGAAGCTTTTCATGGCAATTTTTATTCTCAGAGTTTTTGACAGAAACCTGACCTGGGATTTGAACTAGGGCCTTTCGTCTAATAAGCCCACACACTACCTACTAGACCACGGCGACTTCAGACCCCGCCCTAAGAGGGAAGCGATTGCAAATGAAATATGGTCGCTCTAGTTTTTATATCACTAATATAAAATACTGGTGATTTGATAGATTGTATCTCTAAAAGAAATTACAAAGAATTTTATTTATGTTTACATACAATTTTTATTAACATCTAGTTGCTAAAGCCAAACTCAAATTAATTAAGCTTGTAATCAACATCTTACATCAACACATGACGATATCCTGTGGTTATACGATAAAGGAACCATTCAACCCTCTGTATAGATTATAATTTCATTAGTTTTTATTATTAATAGACTACTTACCGTATTTGTTATAAAACAGCTCTTTAAACTTTTCAAATAATAACACAATCCAATAAAACCGAATATAATAAAAAAAAGTTCAAATGGCCACTTTATTGTCTGCCGCCAATAATAATTAAACTTTTCCTTTATTTTTCTTTCCATTTACGAAAACAACAATATTTCTATGTGCGTCTAGATTTGATTACTTTGTACTGCTCCTAGTAATTATTTATTATATTTTATTTGATTGATTTATTACAAAACATTTGTTTCACAACTATTTTGTAATTCATAAGAAAAAGTTTTCCGCTCAAAGTAACTTGAATAACTAAATGATTGCGTTCTACTCCACGATTCCATTGATTCATTGTTATGAATTAGAGTGAAAGCAGGGAAAGAGCGGTAAACTAGTATTAATTTACGTAATCGTAATGGAAAAACTCATAAAAGAATTTTAGGGAAAATAAAAAATAAGAAAATAAAACTTGCTCTACATTAAACCTGAACTACAAAGCAGCATAGTTCTAACCATATTGGATATTCTGCATGGGCAGCATGGTCAGCTCAAATCGTCGACAAAAAATTGCAAGTAATCGACAAAGAAATGTAAGTAATCGCCAAAAATGCAAGTGATCTACAAAAAGTGCAAGTCATCGACAAGAAAATGCAAGTCATCTACAAAAAAAGCTAGTCATCGACAAAAAATTAAAAGCCATCTAAAAAACGGCAAGTAATGGACAAAAATTGACAGTCATCGACAAAATAATGCAAGTTATCGCCAATAAAATGAAAGTCATTAAGAAAAAAATGTAAGATATCGGCAAAAATTGCAAGTCATCGCCAGAAAAAAAAAATGCAGGTGATCTATAAAATAACTGCAAGTCATCGCCAAAAATTGTAAGTAATCCAAAAAACCGCAAGTCATCGCTAAAAACTGCATGTTATCGACATAAATGCAAGTCATTGTAAAAATGGAAGTCAAGAGCCCTATACAGGCAGTAAAACTTGTCTACGATATGGATGCTAAAAGCACAACCCACTTCAAATGCAGTAAAAGTCATTCCAAACTCTTTTATACCTTACAAATATGTTTGCTGGGTTATATGTAATTTATTTGTCTCTCATTCAAACTAAACAGTTTATATTTTGTTGTTTGTTTATTGTATGTATTTGTAGTTGCCACCATTTTGTTTGGTATATTGTGGCATTTGTTTTATTATTATGTTTACATAAATTTACATAAAAAGTGTTACCGTTATAAGCCCTCTCGTAGTTACTTTCATATTCACTACTACCACCACTGTTTACGTTACTACTGTTATATTTGCATTCTCTCTGTTGTTACATCCGTTTGCCATTTTTTATTATTTAGAAGAGTCCTTAAATTTTTCGTTTCCTTTTTTAATATTTCATTGTCCGTCGCATGTTGTTTGAGGAGAGGGTGTATACGACTATGCTTTATGTATGTATCTTTCGTTGTATTTGTTGTTAATTGTCTTTCCCGTGCATTTATGCAGTGAATTTTAAGTCCTTTGTCCTGCTGACTGCTATTTATTACAATTTCAGTGGCAGTTTTTTATGTTTGTTTTTTTTTTTTTTTTTTTTTACTTGAAAAATGATTTTAATCTCTGTTGTTGTTTTTTTGGTTTATTGTTCATTTTCTTAATAGACAACAAAATTTTTAATTGACTTACAGATATATTAGATTGTATACAGTGTCGAGCAAAAACTGTGAGTAAATTTTTAAATTGAATGATACACCAAACCCTTTTGTGATACACTATCGTGCGATAGTCAGCGATTAGTTAAGACTAACTCCTGGCTTCATACAAAATAAATATAGTGTGCGTTACTTTCATACATTATCATAGAATCCGAACAAAATATCTGGGATTTTAGACTTTCTGGACACTAGTTCATTTTAAAGCTTGTATCAGAAGACTGCTGGGAAGATAATATCCGAAAAAATATTGTTTAATCCCAAACATCTGCCCGTACTCCAAAGAAGTCTTCCAGTGCCATAAACGTCATCTTTGTCAGTTGGTCTGTTTGCTCATTATTGAGAACCCTCAGTAAGAGATGACCGTCTTTTCCCTATCTAGTCGATTTAGCTTCCCCCATACTACTTTTTGATTTAACCTCATAAGAACAGAGTGCACGAATATCGGCTTGGCAGTCTGATAATACAGCACCTACCAAGTTGAATTGGGCACATCTTTCAATGGCACAGCCTTTTCGCTTGGAGAATACCCACAAGATAACCCATTTGTTCGGAAATTTGTATTCTAATACCAAATACTCCTACTCCTTTCCCAACTTCTGCTATTAAAGCATCTGTATACCACAAGATTACCCATTTGTCCGGAAATTTTTATTCCTGCTCCTTTCCCAACTTCTTTATACCACAAAATAATTTCTTCTCTTAGGGGACCATTAAAGAGGGACCTGTTAGCATTTCGATTCCTTAGGTACCCCAAGACTTCTCTCGCATCAACCTAACCATAGTTTTCTAGGTTTTTTTCTTCACCACCATGTGCTGTGGACTTAAATCCATCACAGCTTTAAGCGACGGTGTAGAATAGGTTATCTTAGTCGCTGTTATTCCAACAGGCTCTAGACTCTGCATCCTATACAAATCCAAATGATCTGTTTTCAGATTCGATCTATCTGCCTAGACAAATGCCCCATTTGTCCCTATTCGTCTGACCATCATGGTATATATCCAGTGTATAATTCCTGGATTGTTTTCACACGATTTCACTGCAAGCACTTTTCATATTATAATGTCATGTTTGGCTTTTTCTGAGGTGCTCTCTATATGAGCCTTCCATGTAAATTTTCCAGTATTATTCTCCAATATTTTACCTCCATTTTCTATGATATTATCATAGCTGAAGTCGGGTATTCTTCCATTTTGAAAGTTTTCTTCCTCTTCTTTTAAATGATACTAATGCGGTCTTGCCCGTGTTCACTGTCTGAGAGTGTCTTCAAATTTTTCTTTAGTCATCAGGACTCTATTATCTGCATATCCTTGGCAATCGATTCTCGCCTCTGATAGTTTGATATACAGTATAGAGCCCTACTTAATTCATGCTTTTTTAGATATGTTTTCAAATTTGTTTCGTATAATCTATAAATCAACTTAACGCCTGCAAAATATGTTTCCTGTTGTAATTTTCGTTTAATAAAAATGTATTCTTACCAATTTCGAAGGATATTCAGGACATTTTTAATATTTTGTTATTAGAATACATAGTTTATGGTTTATTTTTCACAATCGAATGGAAAGTTTCCTGGTAATGAAGTTTTTTGAAGAAATAAAACTGGTTGTTCAAAAAGAATTTCAATGTAAAAGTTCTAAAATCATTTACATTTTCATAAATTAGCATATGAATTACGAATTATGAATAGTTTATATGCAAAGTTCAACAAATACTGCGTGTATGTATATTCATGTGCTAATGGCCTGCTGACAGCGAGGAAGAAGCTTTAAAAATTTATGGCCCTGAACCTTATGTCACTTTTTATTAAAACTGGGATCGTTTTTTTAGAAGTTTTTTCTTTTCAAATGTTTCCAATAACTCTCAAGTACTTTTCTTTTCTTCTTTATAAATTGTTTGGCCACAAGCAATACAATAAATATTTTGTAATAAAACATAAAAGCAAAGATATTTTATTGCTTTGTGCAACAAGTACCACTTTTAACGCAAATAATCGTAAAATACACATTCTGCATGGAAAGGAATATTTTTCACTTACTGCTGTTGACAGCAATATTATGTAATTTTTTTAATTCAAGAAAAAAAATGTTAATTTCCTTTGGGACTTCTTTCCACGAGATTACAAATTGCTTTTCATTTCGGTTTATTAAAATCTCATTTCACCTTCTTTTCATTTTCTCTAACCTCAATTGAAGTGCTCATTTATTTTCATCTCGAAATTACTTTCGATTACAGAATTTTTGCTCCCTTATCTCGAAACATATTTATAAACGTTCTTAATGACAAACATTTTCTATTGTTGCAATCGTTATCGTTATGCAAAATTGTTGTCGTCATGGTCAGTTTTATTTGCCTGGCCCAGTTACCTTTTGCACTGGATTCCTATTGTTCATGTTAATTTGGCCCAAAACTAAGAAACAGAAATGTTTGCAAAATACTTCATCATTATGAATGAATATGAGCCAAAGCCAAGCTAAACAAGTGAGCAAAGGGACACAACTTTCGATTTCAATTGCAAATAAATATTCTAAAGGGAATATGTACGAAGGAATGAGGGATTTCATTCAACAATAAAGTAAAAATTGATTTTAAGAGCATGACAACAAGGAAGAGGCCAAGAAACAAAATAAAAAAAAAATGGAATTAAAGAAGAGTTGGGTGGAAAAAAGGAATATCTAAGTAGGCAGATAGTTGGAAATAAAACTGAATACAGTTCTCTGTAGAAACTGCCACTCATAGAGCTAGGTAGTAATCCTGCCTGAAGGGTTGTATTGCGTGTTAAGTTAGCTACGAATGTTAGGTTAGGTTAGGTTAGAGGACGTGTACTTGTCAACTGTGACAAGTACAGTACCCGGAGGTATTTTCTACATGAGTAGCGTGACCTACAGTTTAAAGTCGACTCCGAACGACAGGTTTTTGAGAAGCTTTTCATGGCAATTTTTACTCTCAGAGTTTTTGCCAGAAATCTGCTGAGAGGAAGTCGCCGAAGAAATATTTTCATATTTTCGTTTTGATGTCTGACCTGGGATTCAAACTCGGGCCTTTCGTCTAATAAGCCAACACACTACCTACTAGGCCACGGCGACTTGTCAGCTACGAATGTTAATTAGTCTACAAATTTGCTCATTGACGATAATAAAGTTGAAAAATCTAGCATTTTTACCAAATATGCCTTCCATATACCGGACACAATTTGATCAAATTTTAAAAGGATGTGGTTTTCGAACTTATTTGGGTATAGAGCTATTGTAGCAAGGATTCTGAAACAGGTTTCATTACGACCAAACGTTACTTAAAACCGCAGATACAGACCACGAAGTTAACTCAAATTATAAAAAAACTAAAACATCTCTATTTAAGTCGTTCAAAATCGAAAAAAATCGACCTAGAGGGGAGATGGACCTAGTGGATTACATAGCCATGACCTCAAGGATTCCAAAACAAGCCTCCTTACTGTCAGGCATTACCTGGGACCGGAGATATAGACGACTTTTCATACAATAATAATAGGGTGAAAAATGAAATTGTGGGTTCATTAAGTTCAGAATTAAAAAATTTTAATAATTCTCATTTAGTTCATATAATTTTATTTAAATATTATTAACAAAATGTCGTATCTTTTGCAAGTTGCATTTTCTGGTAGATGACTGGTATTATTTTTGGTAGATGACTTGCATTTTTGGGAGCAATGACTTGCATATTTTTTGGGCTAATTTAATTTTTTTGCGATGACTTGCATTTTCTGGGCTGATGACTTGCATTTTTTGCATCATGACTTGCATTTTTTGGTTGATGACTTGCATTTTCTGCATCATGACTTGCATTTCTTGGTCAATAATTTGATTTTTTGGCGATGACTTGCATTTTTTAATCTATGACTTGCACTTTTTGGATCATGACTTGTATTTTTCGGTTGATGACTTGCATATTTTTTGGGCTGGTGATATGCATTTTTTGCAGCATGACTTGTATTTTTTGGTTGATGACCAGCGTTGCCAGAATTTTTTTGAAAAAAAACTTTTTATTTCTGGGGAAAAAACTTTTTTTTACCAAAAAAAACTTGTTTTCTACAAAAGTTCCAAAATGTTTAAAGGAAACCGGTACCCTCTATTGGTGCTTTTTGCTACTTTTGCCCGGGACTAATAAAATACATAACATTTCCTTTAAAAATGTAATTATTGCGTGTTATTATCATTAAATTTATTGAAAAAAAATTTTAAATTCATTTTGTCGAAAAAACTTGTTTTGTTGGAAAACAAATTTAATGAAAACTTTTTCGCATTCTAAAAAACTTGGAAAAAAAGGGAAAACTTGGCAAATGGCAACGCTGTTGATGACTTGAATTTTTTATATCATGACTTGTATTTTTCGGTTGATGACTTGCATATTTTTTGGGCTGATGACTTGCATTTTTTGCATCATGACTTGCATTTCTTGGTCAATAATTTGATTTTTTTGGCGATGACTTGCATTTTTGGATCGATGACTTGCACTTTTGAGCTACTAATTTTGTTTTTCTCGCCCATTTGATAGAAATTTTGAAATCCTTAATGATATCTTCGTGTATTATTTTAGACTCCTGAATTTCACTTCACAACAACCATATTACGACTAGTCTCTTGGAGTTTCAGAGACTTTTCTTGCACTCTCTATCCAGCCTTGACGTTTATGAGTTGTTTACTTAGATATCATCTGAAAACATTGAGTTGAATGATATTTTTTACTGAGGAATACAAGAATACTTTAAAGATTTTTAAAATAGTTTTGAAAACTTTATGTAACTACTTTTACTTACTATTTCCGATTTTTAAATTTTTATATAGATTTTTTATATAACATTCTATGTTCTACGTTCTATTCTATAAATTTTCGTTTAAAATTTGTTTATCTGCTGCATAATATTTGCAAAAATATTTACAAAAATATTTACTTTGTATTTCCAGCATTTTTTTTTGCCTGTAATGCAACACTACTTCTTTGGATATCCTTCAGTATTTGCATAATACTAGGTATGTATGTATATATTACTTATATTGTGTGTACATTTTACGAATATGTACAAATATTTTGCAAGTAATCATTTGACTTGAAGTCAACCCTGAAATGAGAAAATATTGAGAGAAAAAAAATAAATAAAAATAAAATAAAAAAGAATGAAAAATAAATGAAGAAGTAAAGAAAAAAATTTAAGCAACTAAAAGAAAGGGGAGAACTGTATCATCATGGAAAAAATATGAATAAAAATGTCATACTTGAATTAGGATCCTAATCTCAGATGATTTCAATATTTTCTTAAATACAGGGTTATTTTCCCCGAAGGCTTAATACAATAAAATTTTTATCAGTAGGGAGTATAAGTAACAATTTATTTAAAATTATTCATAATATTTTGATTTAAAAAAAGAAGAGAAACAAAGTTATCATACATGAAATATATCAGCAAGTCGTATGAGTAATATTAATTCAATAATAATCATACGTTGTGGTGCTGCCCACCCCCCAAAGAAGAATTTCAATTTCAAGCTTTAAACTAAATGCAATAATTTTGATGGTTTTCATGTTTTTAAATCGTTTTACAGATTAAACACGTACATTTAGCCTTAAGGCGGCCACATTATACATACTCCATAGGGTTAAGCAGCAGTAGATGGCGGTCCTCGTTTATACTGTGTGACTTTGTTTTAAAATATTACATTTAAATTTCATTTCTTTTTCTCTTTTTTTGTGTGAGTCATACATCACAAGTAAAATATGCGTGCTTTTCATTGTCTAAAACCATTTTTAAGCAACTTTCTAGCGAACATACTGAGTGCATCGTGTCAAACTGAGTTAGAGTTAAGGTTAGTGAGTAAGGCCTGAAAGAACGCTGGGCATACAAAAACACAAAATTTTCGAGAGAAAAAATAAAATAAAATAAAATAAATAAATAATAAAGAACAATAAAACCAGCATGTTTGTTAGACGCATTTAATGTTTCCTGTTGGTTGCTATAAATCATTTCACAGAAATGTTTGTGAAAAGAAAAATAAAAAGATTGCACAATGATTACCTTAAAACGAACTGAAAATGTTGAGTCATAGTAGGAGATTTGTGAAAGATTTATGATGGAAAAGGAACAACATATGAAAACAAAATATCAGAACGATTTAAAACTCATACATAGCCACTCTGATCCATTTCAACTAAGGCATTATTTGTCAATCTTAATTTGCTACCCAGTGACCATTTGTATACTATATTCGATTGACTCCCCTCTAATCTTGTTAAGTTGCGCAATTTTCCCGAAAATTCTTTTGCTTTACTCGAACAGCCAGACTACGATTAGCCTCTAAGCAAATGTATATTCAACGACCGACCTTGTCAGTAAATTTCGAGAATTTCTCAGCGAAATTTGGAGTCACTCATTTATAGACTCCGGTACCCACAGAGATATCGTTGGTACAGAGCTAGCATCTCGGTCATGTTACAGGGCCACTGACCATTTGTTTGCTGTATTCGATTGACTCTCCTCTGATATGACAGCCAGGTTCCAAAGAAGGCCCCGATTAGGCACCTAGCGAACGTATTTTTTAGTGAAATTACGGATTAACCGAAGGCCACTTCTATATAGGTGCTGCAACATATGGATATCGTTGGAAATTGCACTACTGATGAGCTGGACAGAGCCGGTATAGAGCTCGCAATATCCGATATCTTACAGAAAATAGGTATTCCGATTTACTGTTAGATGGGATATTCACTCGTTGCTTAATCTCGTTGGCAGCAAGAAGGTACATGCAATATTGCTAGACAATAAGAAGAAGACCGACTCACTTCTGTCCTTAAAGCGCATGGTTATCCATCGCGTAATAGTGATTCTTACGGGCCAATGTCCTTTTAGAATAATTATTTCTGTAGGAGCTGTAGATATGAGGAGTAAGTAGAGACTGCCTTTTAACGCATATGTCAGTGCCTTGATCTTGTTATAAAAAATGTGGGTTTCTGATTGGACATTCTAGATCAAGTTATAAAAAATGCTGCAATAACAAGATTTAATATGGATTGGGGTTGTTTTCCTCTAGAAAATGTTTGATTTACAGGTGGAATATTTATTCATCTCAATCACGGTGGACATGCTTACAGGTCACTGTGTTATGGGTAGACACTCGGAAAGGATGCGGCTCCCATTTGACGACTTCTGCCGTGGTTGCAGATCCGCTGAGGAAGAGGAGACTGTTATCCACTTTCTTTGTCAGTGCCAATCTCTTGCAAGGTACAGATGTAAGTTGTTTGGCTCTCCATTTCTTGTCAGCTTGACGGAGCTATCATCTATTGATGATAAGGATATAGCTTCGTTTATCAAACTTTCTGGCTGGTTTTCCAGTGAGGGGTAGTCGTGCTTTGATGTGCAGCCCTTGCGCTGACCAACTTCTTTCTCTTCCCTGATTTTTGTGGAACTTGGTCCACACCTTGGTTGGCGTTCATCCGTGGCATTACAACGGCCTCTATGCATGCTCAAGTGAGCCCTAACCTAATATCATAAACGCCTAAAAGGCAACTAAATGGAACGTCTTTGAAACAAAATTTTAAATTTTTTGTGATCTTCTCTATATTAACAAAGTTATATCTTTAATAAAGAGAAGACTTATAATATTTCAATAACCTCTGCCATCTCATATCTAAACACGTGTACGAGTATATGCTTAGATTTGTTATGACACTGTATGATTGTGGTTGGCAATTTAACTTGTTTTTTACATTTTTTTTATTTTGCTCTTCTTTATTCAAAAACTATTGCACGTGTGATAGCAAAGCATATCTACAATAAGTCTTCAAATATTTTTCGTTCAAACACGTTTCATTTTCATATTACAGACACGTTATGTTACTTCATATTCGTGCTGCATTTATAATTTCAAGTTAAATGATATCCTGTCAATGCATGCTTATGGAAGGCTTTGAAGTGATAAGAGTCACCTCCATTAATAACATTTTGTAATCATTTAAAGCCCTTGAAGGGCTTAGAGGAACATTGAATGCACTAGCAATCAAACGTTATTTGTATACAATGCATTCTTATAGGTTGGATAAGCCATTACAGATAAACAATCAAGAAACAGTTCTAATGAAATTTAATTTCAAGCAAATTAGTACAAATTAATGCCAATATTTTCAACATACTATTTTTAAGACTGAGATTAATTTTAATATCAATTGACTGCAACAACTGCAATCATCTGCACACTAATTTTACTTTGAATTCTCAATAAATATTGGGTCTTTAATTAAGCTGTGGCTTGTGATTTATACTACATACAACAGCAATTTAAGTAAACCCCTTATGAAAAAGTCTAAAGTGGTGATCATGATCTTGATCTCAGTTCTCTCCACATCCACGTTCATGCTCTCAAATTGTTTGCGTAGAATATCCAACGTAGCATGAGATGTGTGCCTTGTAACACTGTCCTGTTAAAACTACGATGCATCGATGGTGTCCGGATCATTCAATGCGGACCAAAAGGAGATGGTAATTATCGTCGTTTAGTTCTCGCCGTTGACAGTAACGGCCTGACTAATTTCGTTTTCAAAGTAATATGGAACGATTCAGTGACACCAAACAGTGACTTATACGAGATGCATTTGCCTCTTTTAGATGTAATATGGATGGGCACCGTCCCAAATTCTTTAATTTCGTTTGTTCACATATCCATTCATCCAGAAAAGGTCCTCACCCTTGAAGATGGGTTTCCAATGAAAATTACAATCAGTTGCCAACTGCTCTAGTAGTCATTTAGCAAAACAAGCCAGAATTTTCTTCCACAGGATACCCATTATGTACTGTCCAAGTTCACAAAGTCCTGTGGAAGTCCTCATATTTTTCTTTCAACGACCAACTGAAAATAAAAGAAACCAATCGCTCCTCCTTTTGTTCATATAGCCTATCTAATGAAATACCAGGTAAATTGTAATATAAAGACATATGATCTGTTGTGACTCATTATTCGTACTTTATTTGATATTCCAGACATTTTTATTTAACTGAACAAATATTTTCAATTATTCTCATTTACATTGAAAAACAATGATTAAAAAAGAAATCAATAACAAGGTAATGACATTTAAATTGAAGGCTGCTTAAAGCAGTTCAAAAAAGTAATGAAAAACACTGAGAACAATTTAATAAAAGCCACTCTCACACTTTCACACAATACACTTTCATACAATACACTTTTGTTACAATACTGTCAAATTTTATTTTCTACAATGAAGGAAAGGATTTTTCTCAGTGTAGTCTTTTAATACAAAAACGTTTTACACAGTCTTTGAGCTTTTTCAAACTGTTATTGCGATTTCAAATATTCTCTTTAATTTGAAGCCCATACAAATGCACGGCCCCCTCCCCCCCTAACTTAAATTGTTTAATACGAGACGTTATTACGCATACACATGCTTGTCTAATTCATTCACATGTTTATGTTTCAAAACATCAACACAATTGACAGTCTGTGAGCAAACAATTGAAAATACGTATGCACGTTACAAAGGCAAACAGAATGTACAGTCTGGGGAAAAATTTTACGAAAAAAAATGGTTCTCTTTTTGAAAGGACGTATTAAAATTAGTTTTCTTACAGACAATTTGGGATTATTGGGAGTTGAAGGATGGACAAAGGTACAGCATAGTACGACGATTTCAATATTTAATATATGATATAATAAAAACCTGTACTTTTGCCTTTCACTGTACCTATAATTGCCACACGCATCATCGTTTATTTAGCAAATATTTGCGTAGGTGAGGTTTATTTTTTTTTGTACTGTCTGTGTGTGTTTTTAAAATGTTTATTTTATTATTAAATTTCTCGTTCCATTTTCCTTCTTTTTTTTATAAATTTCATAATAATGAGTGCAAATATTTTAAAGAAAAAGGCAAATAAATGAAGGAAAAATGTGTGATTCAATTGTGTAAATAGACTGAGGAAAATATGTATTAAATGCGTATTAAAGTGACAATAAATGTAGAAACTGGTATGAAAAACCTAAGCCTTTAAGCATATTACATATTTACAATACAGAATAATTTGATTGAATATTGAAAGAGATTACCAAGCAAGTCAATAATTGTATTTTGTAAGCGTGCTCAGATACTTAAAAATATTTCCTTCGACGACTTCTTGTCAGCAGTCTTCTGGCAAATGGTCTGAAAGGTTAGAGGACTTGCACTTGTCAATTAATGGTGTTTTCTTTTCTACAAAGAAAATGTCACCCTCTTACAAGGTGCATTAAAAAAATTGCTGACCAACCCTGTTATAAAGTAATTTTTATTTGAGATGAACATAACACAAATATGAAACCAGGGTATGCCCCGTACCCTTAAAAATATGTTGTATTTTTTGATTTGTTTTCAATAAAATATGTAAACATAAAAAAGGTGTTGTCAGATCGCTAATTTTTCGATTTCATTTTTTTAGGGCTTTTTTTATAACAAAATTACATTTTTTTAACACAGTTCTAACACTGAATGCAATTTTTCATATTACTGACCATGTAGCTTTAATAATGTAATGTTCCCTTAAGGTTACCCCACAAAACCATGAAAAAATTAACTTCAAAATTGGATAACAATACTAGGCGACTTTTTTTAAATTTCATCTGGTAGCCCTATAAATAAACAAAAGTCATTTGCTTTACAGGGCATTATCAGCACTCTCGATTTATACAGGGCGTAAAATGCAATGCCCTCCACCATTTTCAAGTGCGAATTATTTAGAATAAAACATACCACCCTTTTAGAGGGAGAAACATTTTTAAGAAACAAACACAAAATTGCATTTTTTAAAATAAAGTGCACATTTTTTGGTAGAAAAGAAAACACCATAAGGCAAGTACAGTACTCGGAGGTCGAATTAACCCATTGTACAAAAAAGTTCCTCAATAAACTGTCGTTAGTAGTCGACTTTGAACAGTAGGTTTTGCCGTTCGATTGTAATAGTACACACAACATGAGTGATGTAAGGAAATTGGTTGTAAGGTTGGTTGTAATCTTGACTAGAGGGTTACTTGCTCAAGTAACGCCTGTAATTTCTATAGTTTTTGAGCTGAGATTAGGTTAGGTCTGTTTCGATTAGCAAGTAGCTTGCCGTTCACAGACAAGTTCACACGGTGGCTATATGGTCTATTGTGTTGTCCAGTGTGACATAAGCCCCCTTATTATGAGCCGCTAGTGCTTGGTTTAAGCCACCCCTAGCTTCGAATGAAATCGATCAGTTCTCTCAGTGGCACGTTCGCCACCATGTCCAGATCTTCAAACATTTTTAAGGCTTATGCCTTAAATATTGCATTTCATTCTATCAATCATAAGAATTCATTTTACTTCAATTTTTTTCTCTTTTTTTGTTTGAGGTTTGTTTCCTCTGCTCTTGGCAAAATACCACACAAATTTTCATCGGCTATCTGACGGAAAACACCCCCCCCCCCCCCCCTTTTTTTCAAAAAGGAAATAAAAAACGTCACCATTAATCTCTGTGACATATCACTGTTGTTTGTCAAGTTGATAACAATTTGCAAGCACGAGTACTTGTTGCGTGACACAACGAACAGACGTAATAACAGACAGAGTGGACAAAAGGACATACGAATGGACTTCAAAAAAAAAAAGCCTAAAGGATCTGTTCTTTTGAAAAAATGAACAAGAAAAGAAAATGTTTGAATGGAGATAACAGAGAACGATTTCAATATGTAGTAACGTGAAAAAAACACTAAGAGGTGCATACAAGAATCAATTCGAATTCTGTTAAAGAACAAAACGAGCTAAAAAAGAAAGGAATCGTTTAAGAAATTTTAAAAAAATGTACAAAATTCATGTGAAATCATTTTATGTAAACCATAATTATTTTAAAAATTAATATAAAATTTTGCTTTTCATTTAATTCGCAAAAAATTCACGAGATTTTTCTGTAACCAGAAGTAAATTTTACGACAGACGTACACACACATAAAAAAACTAAATAAAGTTTGAAATATAATGCAATGAAAAGAATTCTGTGGAACAGCATGGCTTTTACAGTTTTCTATGACGTTCTCAGTTTGCATATGTAACCAATGCTGCCTTAAGAAAGGCGAATCGTTTTAAATTTTTCTGCAAGATGACCAAAAAAAAAAGAACTGAAATGCCATCATAAACTTTCTTGTATGCGTTGCTCATGTCCTAAGCATATTTTATAATGGCCTTGTAGTATAGTTTTCTTTTTTCTCTCTCTCTCTCTCTCTCTCTTTTAGTCTGGAGTTGCATAGTCGTGTACTTTTCCTTGCCTTTTTTTTTCTTGACTTTTGTTCCAATTTTCTTTTCAAAAAATTCTGCAAAAAGCTGACTGTAGCTTAAATGAAATATATTACCACCAGTAAGTTGTGAAACGAAGGATGTATTATGATTTATGGAAGTTTTCATTTCATTTGCCATTCCTTCAAAGATTTAAACATTTTATTCTTCTAAAAAATATTTTTTTCTGTGACACTGTGTGTCCTCTTTCCCTTAAAAGAAGTGGTTTCAATTAAAAAAGCTGTGCTGACAAGATTTTTCGTATATTAGGTTAGAGGACGTGTACTTCTCAACTGTGGCAAGTACAGTACCCGGAGGTCGAATTGACCCATTGTACAACGTTCTGGCTTCTCAACACCACTCATGTTGTGTGCTCTAATTTTATACATGAGTGGCGGGACCTATAGTTTAAAGTCGACTCCGAACTTTCATGGCACTTTTTACTCTCAGAGCTTTTGCCACAAATCTGCTGAGAGGAAGTCGCCGAAGAAATATTTTCATATTTTCGTTTTGATGTCTGACCTGGGATTCGAACTCGGGCCTTTCGTCTAATAAGCCAACACACTACCTTCTAGACCACAGCGGCTTCTTTTCAAGCATTAAATTTGATTTAAGCTTGAATCTCAACAGAAAATACCTCTTTCGACGACCCTCCATCAACAGCCTTCCACGAAGATTGGATTATGTACAGTGGCAAACCCTCTTTGAAGGAATAGGTTCCAATTAGGCCAGCATTTAGGTCCATACCATTTAGGCATAATACCATAATTTATAATCAAAGCGGGCTTCCAACATTCACTAGCAGAAACCAATTCGATTCCACACTAAATCTGGCTATTGCACTATTACAAAAGTCCTGATATTCGTGAGTTCGACCACGGATGTCAGAAACGGAGATGTCAGAAACAGAGAGGTCAGAAACCTCCGTCTCTTTATCACAAGAGCAAAGCACTGATTCAAGAGGTGAAAGCCAGTTGCTCTTCCAATTCCTGCAGAATATTTCTATACAATGTTAAACATCTCTTTTATATGGAAATTTATTTTTGAAAAATTTATTTCTTAACATTCTTTAGTCCTTTAGAAATGATTTTTTTATTATCCTTTAAAATCCTTTTTATTTAATTTGTTTAACAGTTTCAGACATCTGTTGCCGCACGAATAGTATTTAAATCAATTATGCCCACATGCAAGAGTTGCACACAATATTCCAACCGCTTCCTGGTATTGTAATTAAAATTTAAGCAGGTCAGCTATACCACATAGAGAGTTCTTCCGCAGAAATGCAGACATAAAAACCATATGGATGAAGGACTTGTGGTTATAACGGCTACCGAGTTAATCAGTGAATCACAGCGTACACTCTGCCAATGGTATTTATTTAATGTGGAACAGAGTTTTTGTAAAATTAATAATTAAAAGGCAACAGTTAATAAAAGCAAGTAAACTGTGGCTGTGGCAGCTGATGAAATGGGTTATTGGAGGAAATAAGAATTAAAAAATTTTTTAACATTTTTAAATTTAAAAAAACATTTCTAAAGGCTAAACAAAGATTATAAGCAGAAAAAAGGCCATTCTTTTCATAACATTCAATTCAATATCAGAATTCCTTTGGGTTCAACGACTAAGCACTGGTGACATATGTCATGAAAACAATATTTTAATTAAAAAAGAATGGTTTATTAAATCAAAGTATCCCATCCTTGTATTTAAGGTGGCAACATGGCTTACAGGCTTGCATGATTATATTTAAATTATTATCATTTCGACAATGCCAATTCCATGCCTATTACCAGATGGTTACTTCTGGGATATATTAGAGCCGCACATGTTCAAAGAACATACTCCTGTGATTCATTCTCATTCATCCATATTAGACTCTTAACGAGTTTCATCCTGAATAAGCATACACTGAGTCTAAAGTCCCCTATCAAAAGACCCAGACATACGTATGTACATAATGGTCATTACAACCCTTTTGTCAGGATAACGACCTAGTTTCTCCCATCACTTATGTTGTGTGGGTTAATTTTATACACGAGTGGTGGGACCTACAGTTTAAAGTCGACTCCGAACGACAGTTTTTGAGAAACTACCAAAAGACCCAGACCCATCAGTTATTACTTTATACTGCTTGCTTGTTAATAACAATGATTTATTTTAACAAACTAGGTGGCGCTAATGGCATTTGATAGAAAGTATAGGTAAAAACTTGTCTAATTGTTTGATTCGCTTCAATTGTCGCAATATGTGTGTAATGATCTTAATTAAATACCTTTCCTTAGATAAAAAATTTTTGAATAATAAACTTAGAGAGCGTATGATTAATATTAATTAAAATAAAATCACTCATACGCCCCTATTATTTAAGTTTTAATAGTAAACTTTTCGTTTTAATTTTCAATTGTATGTGTTACACACACAGAATTTTATTTCCATTTTGTGTTATCCTGCTTCCTTTTAACATTTAAGAGATCATTTGTTCTGTTCTTTAATGCCACATAACCTTTACCCCCTCATTCATATTCATTACCTGGCAAAAAAAAAAAGTTTTCGGAGTTCTCTTATTATTTTCACTTTTCTTTCCATAACAGTTAACACACACATTAATTTTTATGGTCTCGCCCACATATGTATTGAAGTTTACTGCTTGGAGTCTGGCAGAAGTGTTTTCATCCCCAATTATGGATTTTTGGTGTATCGTGAGATTAAAGAAAAATGTTTCAATTGTTATGCTGTTTATGCAGCAACGTTGGAGAAAAATGTAAAATTGAAACTAAAGACTGAATAATGCCTACAGCAGATTTAAAAACATAATTGTAATAAGAGGTTGTTGGACCGAAATGAAGCGAATAAACCTGACTTCTTAAACTTCCGAAATATTTAAAATACAGTGGGCAGGGCACGACCTTAATAGCACTTTTACAAGAACAATCAGACTTCCTAAGTTCTTCAGTTTCCGTTTGGAATTCCTCTTAAAATAAAACATATATTTTCTTCTTCTATTTTCCAACATTGTTCCCCAATAATTTATTTTAAAATACTTTCTTTAATTAAATTATTCTTGCAACACATTTACCTGCACCTTACAAATCCTTTCATCAACTTCAGTTCTTAATATCCTCTCCCATCCACCAAAATGCTGCTGATGCTCAAAATAATAAAATTTATTGCTCTCTGTGGCAACATCAGTTGCAAGTATTAAAACTCATACAAATACTCAGGTAATTTTGAAGATAAGATAGGGGAGAAATCGTAATATGAAGGGTTTTAATTACAAAAGAAATTACGTACGGGTGGCAAATAAAAAGTTTCTTTGAAATGTATACACACCTACGCAGATGTTGCATGCAATTAAGGAACACATTTTTGAAAATATGTGAACGTCCTCGAAGAGCATTATTTCAAAAATTTAGTTTAAGGATAATAAATCGTCAGCGTATGTGCAAAATTTATGTATCAAATCCTTATCCACTCTTGTCGAAACAGCTTTTTAACGCCTTTATGTGGTGGAGGAAAGCTGGAAAGGTATGCGTAACGAAAGAGAGGTAAAGACTCTCCACAAAGCGAGTGGGCTTAAGGCAGTCGAAACTTTTGATAGGAAATTGTAATAAGTGAAAATCGCAGTCATGCATTAGATTATCCTGAAGTTGGTAAACGGTCTTTTTGCAGGGCATTGTAGAAACAGTGTACACTCTATTCGGAATGTGCATTACCTCGAGATATGCAGATTCTTTAACGATGAGAATGTATCAGCGGAACACATTCTTGGAACCCATGAAGCATTTATTCAATTCATTCGAGAAGAGAACATCTAGTTATATACCAGGAGCGAGCATGTATGTGCATACCAGGTGTTGAGCAGGGATTTAACATTTTTGGCATTGAACAGCCTCCTTGGTGGAGCCTTTATATGTGGATGCAGTATAAAGTACGACGGCAGTATAATATGTAGTATTTCCGCAGTGCAGAGGCACCTCTTCATCACAATACAATACACCCTCGTACCAGTTATTTTTTGATCTCAAATGTTGCTTATTGACACAAAACCGCAGCGATAATATTGTCCTGAAAATCTAATGTAATGAACGCTGGAAGCAGCACATTTTTCAAGTGGCGAAAGAAGCATTCAAGTGACTCCTTTTCTGATAAGTATTCAAGAAAACACTTCACTCTATCTGGTCTCCATGCTATTTACACGGATATAAATGGTGTATATCCAACCGAAAATACAACTCTTTTGTATGGAGCGATACCTCACAGGCTATTTTGCGACGAACGCGTGCAGATAAGGTAGGTGGGGTATCCAAATTTATTGATACATTGGAGCAGAACTGCAATGTGCGGATTCAGTTAAAGAGATATTAAGAGAAAGTTCTATATTCTTACGTACTACTCATCTCTTTCCCAGAACACATAATTTAGTACTCAATTGGCCAATGGATCGCATAGTGTTTTACAGACAGAATTTATTTTTCAGTCGAAATATTCGTATGTGGAACTTTCTTCCTTCAGAGGCTTTTCTTGTCGCTTATACTATAAAGAGATTCAAATTTAATATCCACAAACACTACTCCCTCTTTTCTCTTTCCTTAAACCATTTTCCAAGTTGCAATACAATGCACGGCATGATTAGGAACCATTCCCTTGAGTGTTTGTTGTAAAAACGATACTTAGTTATTAAATACAACACAATGTCCACATATGTAGAAATATAAATATTATTGAAACGTATCAATTAGAATTTCAAATTGAAATCATTTTCTTAGGAAATGGACGATAAAAATTTTTAAATAAAATCATTGCAAAATATTTTATGTTTCTCATAACCAACAACAATAATAATGCAATATTTGTGTTTATTTAATTGTGTGTGTGTGTGTTTTTTGTTAAACTATTTTATTTATTTTAAATTTATTTATTTTTTGTCATTCGATTTTATTTTTTTATTATTTTATTCTGCTTAATTAATAATAAAATTATATCAAAATGGTAAATATATTACGGGGGAGGGACGATATTTAATATATTATTCTAAAAATTAAAACAACAAAATTGTATGAAAAATAAAAATATTTAAATATTTATCGTTGCTGTCTCTACATATGTTAACTAGCAAAACGAGTTATAATTTAAAATACACGCCGTACGTGTAACGTAATTAGCGTTTCTATAAAAACACATTTTCACTACGCGATACGGCATATTTTTTTTTCTTAATGACTAATGCGCTTAGACATGCAATTAATGACTGCGTTAACAATTGAACTTAATTAGTTAATTTAGTTTATCGTGTAGTTTTCTAATTTATGCACATTAAAATTCAGACTAATTATTCAGCATAAAATTGGGAGAAAAAAACTTCCATAACTAAGCATGAAATAGGCGGCATTAAAATTAAAATAATGAATGTTACAGAAAGAAAAAAAGAGAAAAATTAAATTTTATTTCATAATTTGGAATAAAAAATTAATTTAAAATTTATTTAAAAACATTGAGTATTTATTTTTTGTCTGGACAGTGGCGTAGATCACTAAAATGGGGAAAAGGAGGAATTTGTAATCTTCTAAAAACATTACAATACTTTACACTCTGCATGTAAGGAATGGAAAAATTGCATAACACCCCTAGCCAGGGAATCTAAGCAGACCTTTACGCATCACTTTTAAGTGATTTAAGCTTTGAGCGGAACTATCTTATTAAAATTGATGAGTATTGCTTACTTGACATGACTTTCTGATCATTGTAGCATCCACCGCCTAGACATAGACATAAACAGATACTGCATACTCGTTCGAAACGAAGGCAATGTCTTCTGGAGAAGTTGCGCTGAACATCTAGGAGAAGAGTATATCATCGAAGAGAAGAGCAACCAACCTGATATTAAAAAACTCGGGGCGGCTTTATCATGAGCTAAAAACAATTGCAGAATTAAAGAGAAAATCCATTGTAATACCTAAATGCACCACTCTAGACTATGTAAGCCTTTTCTTGGTCAACAGTCGCTGTCACCTATCGGTCTACATTTTAGTTTTCCTATACATCTCTAGTAGTTATTATATTGGTATCTTATACGAGAGCCCATGGTTCAAACTTAGCTTAGATATCTCGAAATATTTCTTTCCTTTTTCAAACTTTTTCAAAAACTCTGAGAATGATTAATATTGCCATGAAAAGAGTTGTATGACACCCGTGGCTAAAATTAACATACACAACATTGGTGGTGGGAGAAGCTAGGTCTTAATCCTGGCTAAACGGTTGTAATGACTGTTTCTGTTATATTTTTAGGGTTTTTCCTTAACACGTTGACTGCCAACTGCGTTCCCTTCTAGGGTGCCAGCTGCGAGTAATCTCGTACTCACTAAACCTGCCATTTTTGTTTAGCTACGAAAAAAAAAGTTATTATATCAGTGCTAGTATCGATAAATTGCTTCTGAGAAAGCATGCGTGGCCAGTTTTCTGAAAATTACCGCGGCAGTCAACGTATCAATATAGAAAACTGTATAGAATCATAAAGAAAATATAACTTCCATAAGTACTCCATACAAATTCTGAATTCATTAACGTAATACCGTAACATTTTCCTTTTTCAATACATTTTTTGTACAAATGCCTCTAATGAAGCAGGTTGTCAGTGCCTCACTTACATTCTCTTTCTGTTTCTATTTTGTGCATTAAGCAGAGACAATGGAGGCTATTCAAAAGGCTCGTTAAGATCTGTAATTGAAACACTTCATGTGACCGTGTGACCACACATTAACAATGGCCAGCAAAAAACAACAAGAAAAGAGAAGACAATTATTTGAAAAGGATTCGAATTATTTGCTTTGTTTTCTTTTTTCGTGTACATTTTCAAGGATTGCAGCAAAAATTGGGCTGTGGTAGGAGGATAATATTTATAGAGTAAGTAGTAATGGTAGTGGTCAATGGTATTTGTGTGGCTTTCTTTTGCTTTCTTTCTTATGCTTTTAAAATAACGAATCTTATAAAGATGTCTCACAAATATTTCGGAGTATCTACTACCCCATTACTTTATTGTTTGCTTTTTTTAAGAGAGAATAGAAATATTTGTTTTGTTAATTACTTTAACAGCACAACAACACGAAATAAAAGTATAAGCAATATATCACAGCACAGTTTCATGCCACCTACTCTTCTTGTTGCATTCCAAACACCTGAAACGAACACCCAAGCAAAATAAAATTGAAGTAAACTGTAGCTTTACACTTATATGGTAAATAAACAAGGTTTTGTGGTTGACATAAATAATTTATCAGTCTTTTAATCACAAAAGCCATGTGAGTTGTAGGTTGCATGTCATTTTCATCAGCTGACTCTCAACTCGTATGAATGTGAAGAGATGAACGTGCTGCAACGTAATTGTGTTTTCGATAATTTGCACAACAAATTAATTGTTAAAGTGTTTGATGGAAGCACATTTACAAATTAAGCAAGAATTTAATTATTTTTGGGGGGCGTATGATTAATAGTAAATATTTTGAAAAATATCACGTATACGTTTAGGTGTCTTAGAATGAAAATGAATCTAAAAACGTTGTATTAATCTTTCCATGTGTGGATACATTTAACAAATCGATTTATAGCACAGAATAATTCATTTCTTTGAAATTCGAAGAAAAAAATCCCACAATTGATGTCACAAATACTCATCACAACAACATAACAGATTACAATTATAGTCTCACATTAAAACAGCTTGACAAAGATACACATTTTACCCCTTTTTGCTTAACCGATAATCAAATGAACAGCACAGCAGTCATAAGGCATCGGGATACCAAAAATGGAAAAGAATGACATTATTACTCCGGAAAAAGAAAGAAACGCAACTACAACTGGGGAATGATAGTTTCCGTTCCACAGTCATAATCGAAAAGGATAAAGAGATGAAAAAGAGAGAAGTTCTTTCTGCACATGACTGCTCTTAAAAGTAGGATGTTGAAGATAAGAAGACTTTGTTGGCATTTTATAGCTACAAAATGGCGGAGAATAATTGTTTAACACGTTCACGCCGGCGCTTTAATTCATGCTTATCTCCTACAGGCGCCTGTTATAATTGAAATAATTGTTATTGAAAATAAATGCTCTTAAGAGAACGTGACTCTCAGGTATTTTTTTCAACATCCGAAGTGTTAAAGATCTAAATATTTGGGACTACGTATCGTCTAATAACTTCATCAATTGCAGCTTAGTGCGGGCCACCGGTAGTACGCGCCGGCGTGAACGCGTTAAAAAAAATATGGAAAATTCAACAGATAATGTATGAACTTTTGGCCTATTTGGAGATTAACTGTAGGTCGGATGCAAGCTGTTGCACCTCGGTCTACTACTAAAAGAATCAGAACGAGCCTATAAACACAGTAAAGGCAAGGCAGCAGACAGCTGTTGCTGTTGCTGCGTTGATGAAAATAATCATTTCCATATATACTCATGTATTCCATATCGGGGAGATTGCTATACTTGCTGTCTTGCCCTTATTGTGTTTATAGCATGACACGTATTTTTGTCACCTGCAAAACGGTAGATAGGATTAGAAGTTAGCGAAAGAACAGATGGTAAATGAAACTAAGAAAGAGAGTTGGAGATAGGACACAACATTGCAGTGCTGCTGAGTTTAAACTGAACTCATTTGATGGGATCCCATCCTCAAATAACCCGTAATGTGCGATCTGTGAGAAAACTGGATATGAAACGAGAAGACTGAGAACCAATGCCAACACCAAAGCAATAAGTTTCTGTAGAAGTTTAGTGTGCCAGTCACAGACTTGCTATCACCTACCTTGCAGTAATATAATTGTTTTCCTTGTACATCCAAAATTGTCTCCTTTTTTATTTATTTTTGGAATTTTTAACAAATTTTAAAGAATTTTTTTTGTTTTTATTTCGCAATTGCAATTTATGGTTTCGTTTTCTTAAGTGTTTTTCTACCTTCTTGCGGTTAATTTATATTTTTCTTTATAATGTCTACAGATCTCAATTTATTGGCTGTATAAGAACCATTTAAGCGGGTGTGTACATTATTAAATAAAGAAATAAATCTTAAGGATTTTAATCGTAATTGAATTTCGGTTTTATTCTTCTTCTCTTCCCTTGCTTCCCTTTATAAATGTCTTTTAAGCTTTGAATTGATTTAAACGCATAGGCTCTATTGAGTTTCAATTAGAAGAGAGATGTGACATTAGCAATCATTAGAGCATTTGAAATAGCACTTCATATACAATATATTTTGTAAAGGAATACTAGAGGGGGGGGGTACTGTAATGCAATTTGGTTTTCAAATGTTGATTTAAACGATAGAATACAATCAATTTGTTGAAAGTAATATACGCGAGTAAAAGGCATATAAAGAATGATTAAAGATGATAAGGAAATAGACAGCAGAGAAAGCTGCAAGAGAGGAGTACGCAATGCTTTTGATTGCTGGAAATAGAGAAAAACAGTAGGAGGTAGGAGTTGAAAATTTTAATAGAAATCTAAGACAGACGGCCTGAGAGATTAAAGGTGGAAGTAATTGAAATTGAAATTCTAAAACAGACCTGAAAAATTAAAAGAAACATGTAAGTGGTGTTGCTTTCTCAATTTCTATTAATTTTTGATAAATAATTTTTGAAATTTTATATTCTCTTACTTTTCCCTCTTTTTCTGGAGATAAAAATAAAATTAAACGGAATTCACAATGAAACCATAAATTCGAAAATTCTGTTTTCATTTTTCTAAATATACAAGCCTGTCTCACATGCTTGTTCTGTCTAATGTCACACATCAAATTGTTTAACAAATTTTTACCACCAATACTAAAAAATGTCACTCTATGTTCACTATGAACAACAAAAATTTTATAGTTTTAGACTGTCCACAGAATGATTGATGAATGTTGTGTGTCATGTATTCTGCCCAAAAGGGCAAACACACATAAATTTAATCAAAAACAACAAAAAAAACTTTTTTTTTGGGTTAATCATCAACATGAGACCATGTTTCTAGTGTCCTACTCTTGGTTAAGCAGTTTGATGGCAACACTTTTTAAACAATATTATATAAGAGGGAAACGTTTAAACTAGACTTTTGTGTTTGACATGAAAAATGTCTAAATGTAGCAACAATTTTATTTGGCCGACCATTTTAAATCTTAATTATATCTATGAAAAGATTTACTTCTTAGCCATTGATCTTGTGCGAGAAGCACAGGAAGTTTATAAGCATGCATCAAAAAGTGAAATATTTTATTGCAGACAAATGATTTTTTTTTAACTATTCGGGATCTTTTCCGGTATGCAAAGCTTCTTATTGTGGTGAAGACATGCCTTAGTAATGGAACCATATGGTTTATTGTATTCCATTCGTCCTTTATACAGTACTCCTGCAATACCCTTTGAAAGCCTATTTCCTATACATACTTAAGCATGCTGCTCGGCGTTAACAATGAAAATTTCCTGTGCAAACATCTTATATGCATGCCGACGTTTCCCTCTGAGATGTATTACAGCTCTACAGACTTTAAGAATGTGCTGTTATGATTCATTCTCATTGTTACAGAATCGAAATTTTTAGTTCGAGACAACCCCCGTTCTATACAAAAGTACTCTAAGCCCATATAGCCCTGTCAAAAGATCGATTACCAACCTGAGGTTATTCTTGGATACTTTGATGCATGACTCAGATCTCCCCTCATTGTTGTTTCCCAATAAAAATATTGATTGCCTCAAACCCACTTGGTTTGAGAGGAGTTTTTGCCTACTTTTGTTCGTGATCCCTTTCAAACATCCTCCCCCCACCAATTCACAGAAGAGTACTGGCTTCGTCAACGGCATTTTAGTTCCCCTCGCAAGCTCATCTGTTTGCTCCTTTTCGAAAATTCTCAGCAGTGGTAACCTTATTTTCCCTACCTAGCAGATTTAGCTTCACCAGAGGTGCCCGGTACTATTTTTGATTTAATCTCATAAGAGTCGAGTGCTCGCAAAGCGGCCCCTGATTGTTATATAGCGTGGTTGTGCACCTAACTATTCAAGTTATACATCCTTCGAAATATAGACTCGAGATTCCTTACGCAGTTGGAATATTTCACTTTGGGAACAAAAAATTCTGCTCATTTTCTTGACCCAGCCGTATACCACAAAATAGAGCATCCATATTACTTTATTCACTCATTTTTGTTCTGTCCAGAGAGCAGTTAAGGAGGGACGGTATTACCATGTTTAGACTTCACTGTAGCGGACTTTAATTTAAAAGAGTCTGCAGCGCTAATGTAGTGCAGCTTTTCGTTGCGTCTGTATCTTATCCAACTCTATTTGTGCTGTTTCAAATAACTTCACTCTGACCAGACAAGTATTTTCCACTGATTAAAATTAAATAAATTTATTGCTTTGATAACATCATATAACATTACTTTAATAACATCTGCATATTGCCTCTTCAGCTTAAATTGACAATTAAAACTGCTGCTCAAACACGCAACCACATACTTTAAAGGTGTTAGGGATTGAAAATAAAACAAAAATGTTATCAAAGGAATGGAAACAAACTTACAACATCAAATAGAAAAGAGAAGAAGGAACAAGAGTAAGAATTTTAAGCACGATTTATTACCCTTAAATCCACACGTAGCAACCGCATGGACACTACAAACATACGAGCTACTACGTTACTAACGACTCCATAAAGCTAAATAACTTCTGCAGAAAACCCAATGCACTTGCACCATGCAGCATTATTAAGTGTGTCAAACCACTAAAGCAGGTGGTTTTCTCTAAGTGTACATATTCCATGAATTGGCTGACACTTGCTCACCATCAAATGTGTAGTCAGGACCGCGAAATAAAAATTTTACTTGTCCAAGTGCTTGTACAAATAGTTGCTGAAATAAAGTTAAATTTGAAATGAAATTAAAATTCCTGCAGTTGCAAAATAAAAAAAAAAGTTCCTTGTTTTTTTCTTCTCTTTTCTGTTTTTTCTTTGCTGGATGCTAAATTAATTTTTGTTCATTACTTTTATCTCTTATTTTTAGATTTTAATTTGTCTTTATTTGCTTTGAATCTTCAATAGTTTCGCTTTTTCGCGTGCATAATTAAAGAATGTCTCATTAACTTTTGACCGCTTTGTCAGTTTGTTTTTTTTTTTTTTTCTAGCGATGTACAGCAACTTTGTCGTCTCTAGGAAATTATATTTTTTTTTTTTGTGGATGAAAAAATGTGAAAAAATTGCTAAATACGCTAATGGTTCCTGTCGAAAAGGGAAAACTACTGAAAAAAACTAGTGAAAATAAAATTAAATTGTAAATCAGCAGTTTTGGTCAACAAGCTATAAATGTAAGTGATTTAAGAAGAGAAATGATATAGAGAAAGTGAGGTTAAAAATGATGAATCACACTCATTGAACATTCACGGCAAGTTGATCGTGGCATATAAAATATATCATTCCTTCGAGTTTTTTCTCAAGTGAAATCATTTGGATCTTGAGGAGAAGCTTTTTCCATATGGATCCGAAAAGCAAGGGTTTTGAATTTTTGCCAAGAATTTGGAGAGAGCAAATCATAGAGGCATTCAGACCATTTCACCATTTATGAATCAGAAATCTTTGTCATCAAGGATGCAATAGACTGTCGAATACAAAATTAATGTCAATGAATAGATCATTCAGTCGTTGTTTTCTTTCATTCATTAGGAAAAAAAACTTCTTTTATCTCTTAATGCGATATCTGAACAGTTTTTCAATTAGATCATACGAATACCAACTCATAAGGTCATACAGAGAATTTAAATGCAGATGACATCAGCCGAGTTATCACTACCTTAGAGGTTCCACCAGACTTAGAATATGAATGCAACTCTAGACTCAAAATTTGGATGGACGTTATAGAAGCTTCCAATAGTAGTTTTGCGACGAAGAAGAGCTGTCCTATTGCTAGGCAATTATTTACTTAATTAGCCAGGATTGCGGTCTAACTTCTTGCAACACCCATGTTGTGTGCGTTAATTTTGCCCATGAGTGGCGGCACCTAAAGTTTAAAGTCGTCAGAGTCGACATATATTTGAGAAACTTTTTGTGATCATTTTATTTTACTCTCAAAGTTTTTACCAGAAGACTGCAGAAAGTAAGTCACCGTTTGAGTTATCTGAACCATGGAAGGACCATGAGCTCTCCTCTAATAAGTCAATACACCTGCTAGACTACAGCAACTTCAGGCAATTGTGATTCCGTATCAGAGAATGAATAGAAGTGGCTGCAGCCATTCTTATGCCTGTGATTACTGGATATTTCCGCATTGGAAAACATACACAGCCGTTAGCTGCAGGCTTCCACGTATGAAACGATAGAGCCTTATGAATATGTGTGGTTACGGGGGATTTTCTCTCACGTGCTTATAACTGACGGACACGCTTCTACGGCTACTGCCGCTCTTGTAGAGTTCAAAATGAAGAGATGGATGTGAAAAAATATACATATCACAGTGGTGCTGCCACTAGAAAATTTTGGATTCCCACCTGATGTATCGCTGTATCGATACCGACTGTAGATATATACAGTGGTGGTCACGAATTTAAGACATAGGCATAATATAACACTATTCTCTAAATTAAGCTCAGCTTCATAAAAAAAATTCTAATATTTAGTGGGAAATCCTTTATTTTTGATCACAGCAGCACATCTCCTGGGTAAACTTTCAACTAATGCCACACAACGTTGCTTTGGAATTGCATACCAAACCCTTTGGATTTCTTCCCACAAATCGCTTGAATTTTTTGGTTTAACTGTTCGTACATATTCCTCAACATCATTCCACAAGTTCTCAATTGGATTGAGGTCCGGGGATTGAGCTGGCCACTTAAGAACAATAATATCGTTTGACTCCAAGCAACTCTTGACTAGACGTGAAATGTGCTTAGGGTCATTATCATGCATAAATTTCTATATTGGAGGCATGTTGTCTTCAGCGAATGGTATCATTGTGTCAGTTATAATATTGTTGTAAACATGGTGATCCATTTTAGAATTTATATTGTAAATGGACCTACACTATGCCAGGAAAATGCTGCCCACACCGTCACATTTCCACCACCATGTTGTTTTTAGGGTGTACTTTGGATGATGCTCTAGGTTTGGAGGGCGCGAGACGTACTGCTTTCCATCAGAGCCGAAGCGGCAAAACTCCAAAGTATATTTTTCCAAAATATCATGGGTTTCTTGAGATTTCTCAATTATCACAAAATCATCACAAATAAGTCCATCATATGTCGTGTCTTAAATTCGTGGCCACCACTGTATGTCGTATCTAGTTTTTTCAGGAAGAAGATCTGTAGTTTTTGCACGTTACATCGGATCTTATCGTTAGCAATATCTGCAATAGCCAAGACTAATGTAATCTCTCAATCATTTAATTATCGTTAAGCAGATAATTATCAACAATACATTTTAAATCCTTTTTTTTCCATAGTGTTGGAATGAACGAAATGTAGAAAACTTCTACATTTCTTCTTAGTCCACAATTGAATGTATTTTCCATTTTCCATTTTTTTAATGTGACCTCATCCGTTATAATATTTGATGTCATTTTGATGATGATGCATAACGCAGAAAATAGAGACTAACTTTCAGACTCTTTCCTATATTAACTCGATCTAAAGCCAGCAGCAGCAGCAGTAGAAGTAATTGGTGGTAGTAACAAATTTCTTTCTCGCGCTTTTCTTTTTGTCTTTAAAATATTTTTAATTTTTCTATTAAAAAAAAAAAGGAAAACTTTTAACTTTAACTTCCTGTTCTTATTATTTTTCCTCTAAACTTCATGTAAAGAATAATATGATTAATGATGTTCGATGAACTATATTTTACTACAGCCATTAAAATGAAAAGAGGAAAAAAAGAAGACGTATATAGAGGATATCAAGGGGGAATAAAATTAAAACAATAAAAGTTTCAAATGTCAATTTAAATGGGAAAATATTACAGAGAAAAACCAAAAAAAAAAAGAGAAAAAGAAACGGAGATAAATTTTATAGAAGCTTTTATATCATTCTATAACTGTGGCGTATACGTGATATTAATTTAAAACAATTAATATCAATCATACGCTAAGGTAAACACATATAAATTTCATAATTTAATATTTAAAGCTTGCTGTTCATAAAACTATTGATACATTGCTTACAATGAAGTACTTTTTGCTTTTATTATCGTTATTTTTTTAAAATTGAAAAGCTCGACTCACAAAATTAGCACAACTATCCCACTACCACGGTTGGAAAGTGCACCCTCTGGACTATCATTTGTGAGTCGAGATTTTAAATTTTTGGCTTAAAAAATATATGAAAATTCTCTAAAAGATCAGTGGCCATTTGCAAACATATAAGAAATAGTACACCATTCAGACTATATGCAAATAGTAGTCCAGAGGGTGCTCTTTCCAACCGTAGTAGCTGTACTAATTTTGTGAGTCGAGATTTTCAATTTAAAAAAAAAATCGATTTTTAGCCCAAAAAATTTATATAAGAATTCTCCTTTACTTCCATAATTATGTGATTGTGTAGTTATTTTTGGTTTTTAATTTTTACGAGTGCCATTTAATAAGATTTTACTGCCTTGCCCTGTCTTTGCCCTTCTATTCTCCATTTATGTTGAAGAGAAATTTAATGATTGTTGCTTCGAAATGATTCACAGTTAAATGATCAACTTAATGTACAATAAGTGAACACAACATTAATGAATTAATGAATTCATGTTTTACTTACTTACCCCAACTAATGTTTGGTTTTGTAATTTGTTTTGTTGTCTGGGCAGTAGAATAGTGGTGTAGGAAATATGGGAAATTATTTTCTTTACAGTTGAATGATTAATTTCGAAATAAACGGGAGCATTGGAGACAAAGGAAGTATTTCTGGGGCAGATAGACAAGGAAAGGAATTCAATATTTTGTTTAAATAGAAACATAAAAATAATGAAGGAATTAATTAGGAAAGTACAGCAATCACTGTATATTGGCGAAAGAGTAAAGTAAAGAAAGAGTAAGTTTCGTAATTCATAAATAATTATGTAAATTGCTGTAAATGACAAACAAAACAAAAGCCATTTATTACCGGCCTAAGGAAGAATGAAATAAATTTAAGTCCTGGAAAAATATTAAGTTTTAAAGTAACAAATTAAGAACGATTAACACAAGGAGCACTAGAGTTTAAGTACCCAAAATTTTGTAACAAAATGTATCTGTTCCAAGACAATTTCACGTTGACTATTAGGTAGCGTTTTGGTATATTAGACATGAGGCCGTGGTTCAAACCTCAAGCCAGACATCTCAAAAAATACGAGGTATGACAAAAATGACAGGGGTCTTCTGGCAAAAGCAGAGGATAAATAAAATTGCTATGAAAAGAAATCTATCATTCATAGTCGACATTAAACTGTAGGCTCCATCACTTATAGATAAAATTGAAACATTCAACATGGGTGGTGTTGGAAGCTAAGTTATAAACCTGGTTAAAAGGGTTGTACTAAGCTATTAAGTAAGGAGGCACATAAGTATCGTACGCAGATAAATCTACTCTTCTTCGTAATATGCCGCGTAATTTGCAAACATTTGTAAATCAATGTCTTTGCAAGATAACACGTGTATTCTGACAGAAAGCCATATCGAATTACATGCTCTGTACAAAAAAACAGACCCAAAATCCTATATAAGGGCATAAAGAGAAGAAAATGTCTTTGGATTGGTCATACTCTCAGAAGACAAACTAGGGACAACTGCAAAAAATTTGAACATAGAAGAAAAGAACGCCCAGCTCATACAAGAAGAACACGAACAGATTGAGGCCGAAGAAAACAGCAGCGCCTAGAATGGTTGAAGGTTGAAGAGAGAAGATGTGTGCACAATAGAGAGAAATGTTCAAAAATGTTCTCTGAATCACTTTCCTATGATTTTTTCTCAATCGCCTTTGGCTGTACGCGTTTTATCACTAAATTCTGGGTATCCAAGAATTCCACTTCACAGGTTTTCAAGCGCCGCACAGTGGCAGAGAAAATGTTCTGTAATCTCCTCAACTTCCTCGTTGTTGGCAGTTTTTGCAGAAGTCATTATGAGGTACTCGCAGTATGCTGGCGTGAATACTTAGAAGTCAGTGTTTTGTTACCACTACTATAAGCTTCCTTAGATGAAATCCTTATTGGTTCAAATACAAATTTTATTCTGCATACATTCAAGTTTTTCTTAATAGGCACCCCATGTATGTACATATATACTATAATTTTACCGATTATTGTAAACCATTAACTCATTTAATTAATGACCCAATAAGTAATGCTGTTGTCAGGCTATAATTGTATAATTAAGTGTTAATCGAATGTAATTACCTTTACGCACGAGTTATTGAGAAGCAACATGAGACTATTGAGGAAAAGAAAACGGGCAATAAATTTTTGTACAATTGGATTTAAAGGGGGAGAAAAATGCTGGCACTTCTATAAACATTACAGCCAATCCCTTAATATAGTAGACTAGAAAGGCAAAAAATTTAACTGAAAACACTCTTATATAACGAGCGAAAAGACCTAAAAAAAGAAAAACTATATGAGAAAAATATCCTTGGAACAGTATGAGAGATGCAAACTTGGAACCAAATCAAAGAAAAAAATGTTCCTAGAATGAGGTCCACATTATCTGGTGAGTAGTGAAGTAATTTCCTAAACGGGAGTTAGAGAGATCATACCTTGGTCCTGTCATCTTGAAAAAAAAGAAATACGAAGCAACAATCCTGACTGCTGTACCCCTACCAGCAGACTTCCTGCAAAAGCTTGAACAGAATGAATCAAACTGTCTTGAGAAAGTTGCTCCAAAAATCAGTCGTTCAGCGATAACCATAAAGATGGTTGATGTAAAAAGCTAATTTGTTCTTCTGGAGAATGGGTTGTAGTTGAGAAAGGGTTGAAGTCGCCGTAGTCTAGTAAGTAGTGTGTTGGCTTATTAGTCGTGAGGCAGCGATTCTAACCCCATGTCAGACATCTCCAACGAAACGAAATATGAAAAAATATTTCAACAGTGACTTCCTCTCAGCAGATTTCTGGCAAAAACTCTGAGCGTGAAATAAAATTGCCATGAAAAAGTTTCTCAAAAATCTGAGCTGACTTTAAACTGAAGATCCCGCCACTCATGTATAAAATTAACACACACAATATAAATGGTGCATGAAGCTAGATTGTAAACCATGACTGAAGGTTTGTAATGACCAATTATGTATGTATGTATGTATGTATTGAAATATAAATATTATTAACTTTCATTATTGTTTTATAAAATTTTGTTTGTTTTTGTATCGTTTTAATGTTATTTACATACTCGTACTCATTAAATTTCATCAAAGCCAAAAAACATATTTGCGGTTGAAATGTTTAATTGAAATGTTAAAGGTTTTTTTCAGCCGAAATCATTATCATAAATTATTAAATTGACCATAATTGACTTTGTGGCATATAATGTTATTAAAATAAATACCATGGATACCATAAGAGATAAAAATTTATATAAAAAGCCAAGCAAAAGTGATGGAAAAAAAATAGAAATAAAAAAAATAAACATTATTGTTGTAGAATTTTAATTATTATTGCTTATTAAACAATGGCAGTTGTGCCATCTAACACATACAGTGAGCGTCAAGAGAAATTGTACAGTAAGGATAAAATTCTAACAATCGCCAAACTTAACTTTTACCACCTAAGGAGAGTGCCTGAAAAAAAATTTGACAATATTTTGAAGTTTTTTTGTAATTTTTTTTGGCAATGAAACAATTTTAAAATAAAAATAACGGTAATTTATGAATGTATTTTTTTTTTTTTTTTTTAATGTACAGTTTCTTTTGGCGCTTACTGTATGGCCGGTTTTTAAATTATGCTACCAATACATTGTTATACGATTATAAAATGTGACCTGTTTATTGTGCCTTATGAAGAGCTATTTTCGTTAGCTAACCCTGGCTATTCTGAGATGTTCTTCAATCCTAACATTTTCGACCTGCCAGTAAAGCGATTTTATTCTTATATAGCTTTTAATAGATTTTTATTTAATTTATTTTCATTGTCAATATTTATTACGTTGTTGATATGGCAATAAAAAAAGGAATAGACATGACCTACTGGCCTTATAAACTCGTCATCTACTTGTATTTGCGTTTGTATTTGCATTGAATTTTTTATTCTCTTTAATACAATCATATATACGTACACAACCGTAAAACAGTTAACAGCATGCACTTATACACAGACAATTGAGTATTCAGACAACATGGCATGTTCATGGACATTCATTCATTCATTCCTACATTCAGTTGCAATGCCAGGTCAGTGTTGTTGCTGTTGCTGTTACTGCCAACAGACTTACAATGACAGATCTGTATGTACGTCAAAGTATTAAATATTTAAGTAGACTTATGGGATGTAGAATGGTAATAGAAATGTATGGGAAAATATTGATAAGTGATGGTAGATTTACTTGATTATTTATTTACTTCTTTTTTTTCGAAATTAAAATTAAACATTTAAGAAAGCAATATTACTGAGTTCTTGGGAAATTTTTGTTCACGATTAGCGAGATCATGCAGTCGTTATTGACAGATATGTCCTCAAGGACTCATAATAAATGTTTGGGGATGGAGAATAGACGGCTAGACTCACTAAGAGATATAAGAAAATCGGCTTTAGAAAGAAGACAGTTCTTAATAGAGTGCCGTTAACACATCCAGATAGGGCATAATACTTAGGAAATATACTTACCTTCAAGTAGCCATGACTACTGCATGTCCAAGAGAATATTAGAAAAGTTTTCAATGCACAGAAGTAGGAGCTGTGACCTAGGTGCGAGTATGATAAACTGAAATTACTTCACGGTTGTTAGGAATGTTCTTACCTAATGTTGCATGGTACGGTGGAATGCATTGAAAACAAGGAACGATAGGAATATTCGTCCTAAACTACAGAGATATGCCTCTTTTGGCGTTACTAGTGCCAGTAGAAGCCTTCTGAGTTACGCGGCATTACTCGGCATAATTGAAGTGGCGGGATAAAATTATTTTTCTATTTGATCGGCTTTTTCTTTTTTACATTTCAAAAACATTTATATTCTAAAAGTCAATCGAACTGTCTTAATTAATGCAAAAAAAATTATTTTCTTAACTCTTCCTTATTTTTATTTTTTTTTACTTCTTCTTCAACTAGAACTATTTTAAATAAGAAAAGTTCTTAATTTATCTCGCATAATTTGAAATCATTTACTGACATACAGTGAGCGTCAAAAGAAACTGTACATTAAAAAAATATACATTAATAAATTGCCTTCATTTTTGTTTTAAAATTGCTTCATTGCCAGTTTTTAAAATTGAAACAAAAAAAATTCGAAATATTGTCAAATTTTTTTCGGGCACTCTCTTTAAGTAGTAAAAGTTGAGTGTACAGTTTCTTTTGACGCTCCCTGTAAGTTTAGTTTGTTTCCTTAAAAAATAAAAAAAAGTTCGCTTTGCATAAGAAACAGATTGTTATGGCATATTGTTCCGAAATAAGGAAAAAATACTTGAAAAAAATATAAAAAAAAATTCCAACAAATATATTAGAATGTAAAGTTTATTTAAATTTTCTAAGAAAACTATTACTTTTCTTAACTTTTTTATTTTTCTATTGATTTGGGTACACTTTCACACACGCACTTGTTAAGTTTTGAAAGGAAAAAGAAAAACTTCTTATATAACAACGACGTACGCACATATTTAAGGCATGAATAACATTGGCTTGCAAACATAAATGAACTTGAAAAAGAATTTAAAAAGTTTTTCTTTTTCCAAAGACTTTCGCAATACACTCGACACATATATTTCAATACCATAAAATGAAAATAAAAGTAAATGTTTCCCATGAAATTCCTTAGAATTCTAGAATGTAATTTGCTTGACATGTATAAAGCTCTAAGCATTGAAAACTTTTCCGGGCAATCAAAATTGATTGGATATTTGCCAGTAACTCGTAAGATAAACAGCCAAATTACCTGAGTACATACATAGTTTTCTAAATCATTGTGTGTTTGTTGCATCTGAAGTTATGAACAATTTTTAAAGTTTAAATTGATTTCCAATCCAATTAAGAATAACAAGGCAATGTTATAATCACCAGAAATACATAATACAAACCTAGATACATACATACATATTTACACACATTTGATTTTGTTTTTCCGACTAGGCGTATGAGTATTATTATTATGAAAGGGAAGCCATAAAAAGTCATATAACGTTGGAAGTTAAAGAGATTCTGCTGTAGAATAAACATATAATCGTAGCTAATTCTTAAGGCTGTTTAGTCCTTAAAGAAAGTTAAAATAGTTTGCTAGTATCATCAGTTTCTGCTGGATCCTAAGTCATATCAGAATTATCGGAAATAAGCAGGCAGGCGAGTTGCGAGGGTTTGATTCTATAGAACCAAAACCATTTTGTGGGCGGATGTTTGTAAAAATATGTTCAAAAAGGGAAGAGTAGGTTTAATTCACTCGAAACTTTTGTTGGGAAATTACGATACATACATACATCGGACTATCAAAAAATAACGTGAGACTAGTATACGGTCTTTTAACAGGACACTGTAGACTCACAGTACACTTGTGCAGAATGGGGGTTGTCTCGAGCCAAACATATGGCTTCTGTGATGAAGAGAATGAATCTTTGAAACACAATCTTGTAACCTGACAGAAAGACATGCCTGGGTGCATGTCAGGTGCTGGGTAGGAAATTGTCATTGTGGATAGAGTACCATACCCTTAAAGCTATGGGGGGAGTATAATAGATCGTCTAGTCGTAGTGTTAAGGCAGCTCGTCACGATATAAAAGCATTTGCGGGGATATCTTATTGAGTTATTTTTTACGCAAAATAGTGCACGTGCGAATCATTATTTGCTTGTGGAATGTATTGCTTAGTTTACGCGTTTTCAAAACCAAAAATGGTCATTTCCGCATCAAATATAAAGACAACACTACCAAAAAAAAGTTCGAAGGCCATAAGTTCAAAACTTTACTGGAGCCGAGGCATAACTCTAGTAGTCATTTCAAAGCATAATTTATTCAAAAGCAAAAACGATTTTGCGTGTCTGAAATGCTATTTGAGAACTCAAAAGAGAAACCTTTATTACATCGCTTTATCACTGGCGTTGAAACAAGGACTCATTCACATCGTACAAAATCTATGTGCCTAGAAAACGTTCTGCATTTGAAGAACACAGGAGGTTGCAATCCGTTACGACGTTCTACAACCAGAGGACCAGCAGAGAACATTTGCCGAAAAATGCCCTAAATATGCAATCAGGCCTCGTACCTATCCATCAAGACAGCGCTCGGCCAGTCAAATATTTAAAAAGCAGTGAATGGGAAGTTTTGCCACGCCCACCACATTACCTAGACCTTAACCATTCAGGGAACCATTTGTTTCGATCGATGCAAATCGCTCTCACTGGAATATGCTTTACTTAATAGCAGGTTGCAGGTTACAGAAATTGCTTCGATTGTTTTTTAAGCATAAAAGGCGGTTTTGTAGGATGGAATCCATAAATTGCCAAAAATGTGAGAACAAGTTGTATCAGCTGATAGACAATACTTTAAATGGCATATATTCGTATTAAAAAAAAGCATTTCTTTCGCATTTAAATGATCGATATTAAGGTTAGACTACCAGTAACATGCCATATTTTTATTTTACAGAAATAGTTTTCAATAATTATAAAATTCTTTTTATAATTTTATTAAAGAATGTTAAACATTTTTAAGTTAATAATTTCCCTTTTAATTTAATACACAAAAAAAAGATTGTAATAAAATAATAAAAATTAATTAAAATTGTTGTAATTTTTGTTCAACATAATAATGATATACTCATGTGAATAAGCACAAGCACATGCAATCGCATGGCAAATATCTCTATGTATCTGTGTGTGTGTGTGTTAACAATAGGCTTAAAACATTTAACGTGTCAAGGATTAACACATTTGTTCGACAAAAAGACTTTCATACACTCATTACTATCGGCATTATTGTACTCCCGTCTCTAGTGTACTTGTATTGTACTGTATTTCAAACAAGAGCATTATATGCATAACCACAGTTATTGTTTAAAAAACGGCTCTCATTTGAATACATATGCAATAAAATTTAATTCACAGTAACACAATACGATTATCCTCGAATGTGCAATAAGTGGTTACAAATAAAGGATATTAAAAAAAATGTTCAAAATATTTGCAAATACAATTTCGATTAATAATAAATTTTGAAATGTTATGTATTCATTATAAATATGTTTTAAAATATCATTTTATTTCATATTTATTCTAAGGCCTTACAAGGTATGAAACCTTCTTCAAAAAAATTAGATTAGATAGAGTGACGTCACTTATCACTTCATGTAATAACATCAGTTTTTCACTTATCACAATTAATTCGCCTCATTCATATGTTAATAAGTTTGAAGGCAGTTAGGAGCTGATACTTGCTAACAAGGGAGTCGTTTGATCTCTAGATTACTTTTTTTTTGCGACCAACACTTAAAGGATGGCCCCTACCCATGCAATGTAATTGTTTTGGAGCTATGGGATGGAGCATACCATGTATAGCTCAATGTTCTTCACGCCAGTTCCGTTGGCGATGCTGCCAGTAGTCTTATATGCTATGGGCATTAAACACATTAGACACAGCATGGGATGCATATGTAGCTTGAAACCCATTCTGATCAATTCGTTAGCAACATCTTTTCCATGAGTGTCTTTATACGAAAGTAGCCATATACTGCAGTCCTACGAAAAAATTTTCATTTTCCCGGAGAAATCCAAGGCAATATAGACAATTGCAGTCTGGCTACACAAGTCGATCTAGGCTGTTACTAAACAGCCATTTAATAGCCTTCAGTATAGACAAGCTTGGGCATTGTTTTGTCGTTCGCAAAGAACTTTATTGCAGTCTGGCTACTCAAGCCGATCAAGGCTGGTACTGTTAATCGCCTTAATATATACGCCATAGTCTGCAATTCAATTTATTTTTGAGCCATAGCGTATGTTTGGAGAGTTGTGAGAATTTGGACGAGCACCAGGCTTCCAGTAGTGTATTCTTAAGTTAGCGATGTATAACCAACTGCTCATATAGTTACAGAGCACAATCCAATAAATTAGTACAGAATAGATACTTATACTGGCTTTCTGGAAAGCTGGCTACATAGATAGCTGGAAATCTAGTTAGCATAGCTGAATAGGCTATATGCTGGCTACATTGGTAGCTGGCTACCTATGTTAAATTAAATCCCAGGGGCTAAATTCACGCCCTACTGCCACGTCCTCTTTATATTTTAAATGCAATTGTAAAGAACTGATTTTTACGGTTTACTACAATGAAAATAATTTTAAAAAAAACTTTTTATTTATTTATTTTTTTTACTGACTATTTTTTTAGGATTTCAATAAACTACTTTGACGATTTTCCTTAAATATTTGACGATTTGCCTACCCACCAACGCACAATGTTTTTTTTTCCTGTGGCTTGCGATAAAAATCAATTCAGTATCTAATCTACACCAATTACCAGGCAAACAGAAATTTCAGGATGCCACTGTAAAAAATTAAAATCATAAAGAAATATGTAATATTGGGATCACCCTGTTACAAACTTAAATCAATAATAAGAATAGAAACGATCAAAGAAAAACAATTAGCTTAACAAGAACAACTACGAGAGAAAGCTAACCTCACTTTTTGCCACATGGACAAACAGTATAACGACGCGAGTATTGAACACACAAAAAGTAAAGGAAAAAAAGAAAATCTGAGTAATAGAACACAAAAAAGAAAAGACTGTTTTAAGTGAAAACATTTTGTTGAAATGGGATCAATCCATTAAAAGTAAAAAGACGCAGACCTCTAATTTGGTCAGTTTGTTTAGAAAACTTGCAAATATATCGTCCAAACGAAAGCAAAGTTTTTCAGCACATTAGAATGAATGTAAAGGATTCAAAAGTTACGACAGAGCAAGCTGAGGAAGAAATTGTAGTTGCTGGTCGTGGCGTAGACGATAAAGTGCTCGAAATCGATCGAAAATTAAACTCGATAAAGAAGAGCCTCTCGGCGATACCTTTCAAACTGGTGGTGTCGGGTTCCGACGACGAAAAGGATGAAGGTGATGATTTTAACAAAGCGGCCATACGAGGTAAGTTGTTATCGACGCGTTTAGAAGAAATTGAGGAGGATGGCAGTAAAAAGAAAACGTTAAGAGGTGCGTCGCACAGGTTCCGAAGAGTGCTTATTAGGATTTGATGCGGCGAGGCGTGGTAAAGGCTGACGTGGCTAACAATTCTACAGATGAACATGTGGCCGTAGAAGACGAAGCTATTGAAGATGTAGGAGAGCCCTCTAAAAGTCTTGAAGAGACTAAGGAGTTCTCCGATAGGCCTCTCAGTTCTCCCAAAATATCTTAAAAGGTAGTATTTCAAAAACAAATATTGTTTGAAATAACTTTTCCAAAAATTCTTACCTATTTTAGTCTTCTCCAACAACAAAAATTACATCATTTGATTTACAAGCGCAAGATCCACTTCAAAATCATCGAAAGCCTTGAAACCTAAAACGCCTCCTTTAGAAAAAAATCCGCTTTCAAAATCTGCTCTGAAGTCTCCTCCTAAACTACATAGTGGCAGATGGTGGTCAGTAAAGTCAAATATTCAATATTTACAAACACCAGGTAAGAAACCTATATCTCCAAAGGATGACTTTTACAGGAAAACCGTTGAATATGGTTGAAGGCGTGTTAATTTGGAACAGAGTAAAGACAACGTTGATATCTATTTTATATCGCCGGCCGAACAAAAGGAGCGCGGAATGAAATCAAACCTATGCTGGAAGGCGATTTGACCATTGAGCATTTTTGTTTTACCCGAGAACTTCGGTTACAGCTGCGACATTAGCTGCCGCACCTAATTCTCCCAAACTTGGCAAACTTGTTTCAATACCCAAGCAAAGCGTCAACAATGCCGCTTTACTAAGCAGTACGGGTGCAGCTGCTTGCTGCCTTAGACCCCGCCAAATAGTCGCAAGCACGATAATGATTTCCATGCCAACACTACTCATTCCGCCGAGAATTCGAAAATGAAAAAGTAAGTTTAAAACGTTGCAATTACTTGTATATTTAAGTTTTAAAATCGTAGCTCGCTCTCTTTAAATTTGTTTGTCCAACACAAATTGTTATCATTTTTGTTTAACACATATTTTTTCGTTCGTAGATATCCTGGAGCTAAATCTGATGGTGCTGCAGCTATTCAAAAAATTCTGATGAATCATGCTACAAAAGATCCTTGCACTATAAACTGTTTAAAAGCCCAAGGCCAAGTACGTCAGGAATAGTGCTCCAAATGTTTATGTCTTCACCACCATGAATGTTTGGGACTCACTCAGTACAGCTCAGAATATCGCACAGTAAGCAATAATCGAGGGAAGCAGTTTAACGTGAGGTGTTTAGTAGAAAATTTCGAAAAGAATACAATTTTTAAATTAAAACCTTTTTTTCTCTTTAATTTTAAGGCTTGTGTACCAAAATCAGTACAAAAGTCTGCATCAGTTTCTAACATGTCATCAACATCATCATCAATCTTGAAAAAATCCACATTACATGTAGGCGACAACAAGAGTCCAGAAAATAAATTCCTTCAAATCATTGCTGTGGTGACAGGAAAGAACTACATAATGGTGCCTAACCCCTCTAGCACTGTCAAACGGGTGAGTTTTGTAAAGTATTGAGCAAAATCTTTAATCACAAATCATTTGTTAAGGGAGCGAGCTTAACTGTCCTGGTTCTAATTTTGTATTTTATTGTATATTTCCAGACACGTCATTGATATTGAAAATGATTTGAAACAGATTAACGAGAGTCTACGCTAAAATCGGAAACAGTCAAATAATTCATTACATGACTCGCATCCGGCACAAACAATTCCCAAGCGGTGGAAGATTCGAATACGTTATTTGCCACAAATTTCTTTGCCAATGTTTCATATGCCTGCGATTCGTTGTTGTGTATTTTAAAGTATTTAAAAATGCATGTAAGTATCCAAAATCAACGAAATATTATTGAAACGATGTTAAATTTATTTGTTTTGTTAAAAAAAAGGAACGTCCTCGTGCTGCTGCTGTTTGTAAATTATGAAATCTGGCTGCTAAGGACACATCACTTTGAAAAATTCCAATGTCTGCCGTTGGTCTGGTTTTGCAGGCGCTTTACGTCGTGGATTTACGTAAAATGCTGCTGTTTCCTGGTCGCAGCGAAGTCATGTGGAGTGATTTCTCGCTGCCAGCTTCCCAGCTATATTAGCCCGCTCCTTGCTTGCCAGCTTCCCAGCTATACTAATCAGCTACCGAGCTTCCCAGATACCAATGTAGCCAGCTTCTCAGCAAGCCAGCTGTACTAACCAGCTACCCAGCTTTAAATACCTGCTGCCCAGCTAGCCAGATAGCCTGCTACCAATGTAGCTAGCTTCCCAGCAAGCCAGCTATACTAGTATGCTATCCAGATACTCATATATTACTAACCAGCTACCCAGCTGTACTAACCGGCTAGCCAGCTCCCAGCTATTGTTAATTAATTGTATATTTATTAAATAAAAATAACATTTTTTTATTTGTTCTAAACAATGCAATTAAAATTCTAACGTTTTATTGGGGTTTTTTAATGCACTTTGATGATTTTCGCATGCTCGTGCTTGCATCATAATCGTTTTGTATGTGTGTGTGCGTGTTGGTTTTTCAATAAAAATTTAGAGTTTCTGGCTGTCACCAAAATACCAGGCGAACAGAAATACACGTAGGGTCAGAAAAAAATTATAAAAATTCAAAACAGGGTGCGTCATGCCATCATTTCTGCTGTAATTTGCAATTTTTAAAGCATACGTCAGGGAGTATCTGAATATTAAACTGACTACTCGATTAATAAGGAGTGCGTGTGTATGTCGGTTATACTATGCATCCTTAACATATGCCTTCATTTTCAAAATCAGTGAATAACAGGATCACCCAGTTGTGTCTAATATTTCTCAGTTATAAATTTTTCAAGTATACTTTAGGGCATATCGTAAAATTAAACTGAATGGCCGGTCACTGAAGAGTGCGTGTGTATGTTGGATATATTGTTCATCCTAAAAGTAGACCTAAATGTTCAAAAACCGCCTATTAACAGGGTGACTCCGATATTCATTAAATTTTATTTATTTTATAGCGACCTGCTGAAATTTCTGTTCGCCTGGTATTTTTCCAGATTTGAGAAAACTGAATCGCGAGCCACAGGAGAAAAAAAAACATTGTGCGTTGTTGGATAGGTACTGAAAATTACATTTTCTCTTATTTATTAAAAAATGAAATAAAATCGTATTTTTTAGAATTTTTTATATTTTATTTATCTAATGCTTCTTACTATTCTTATAATGCTATATGTTTAATTACTTTATTCTACATTTATAATGCAATATAAAGCAAATAAAATTTAAAAGTAATAAATACAAAAGGATAATTTTAAAAATTGACATTATAAGGTAAAGAATTCTACAATAATAACACATTTTTTACACATAAGTCTAAATATATGTATGTACATGTATATTCTCAAATATACTTTGATGGTGGTGAAGACATAAACATTTGGAGCACTACAACTGGCGTACTTGACCCTGGTCTTTTAAACAGTTTATACTGCAAGGATCTTTTGTATCATATTTCATCGGAATTTCTTGAATAGCTGCAGCACCATCCGATTTAGCCCCAGAAGATCTATGAATGAAAAAATATGTGTCAAAAAGTAATATACAAGTAATTTCAACGTTTTAAACTTACTTTTTAGTTTTCGAATTCTTGTCGGAGTAGTTTTATGTGTAGTGTTGACATGGAAATTATTATCGTGCTTACGACCACTTGGCGGTGTCCCAAGCAGCAAGCAGCCGCATCCGCGCTGCTAAGTAAAGCGGCATTATTGACTTTTAAAGCCTTGCTTGTAGTCCACCCTCGGGGCGGCGGACTAGCACCTTTAGGACCTTTGGATTTTCCAATATTGGGAGTATTTGTGATTAAAGATTTTGCTCAATACTTTACAAAACTCACCCGTTGGACAGTGCTAGAGGTTTAGCCACCATTACGTAGTTCTTTCCTGTCACCATCGCAATGGTTTGAGGGAATTTATTTTCTGGATTCCTGTTGTCGCCTACATGTAATGTGGATTTTTTTAAGATTGATGATGATATTGATTACATGTCAAAAACTGATGCAAACTTTTGTAGTGATTTTGGTACCGCACATTCATGGTGGTGAAGACATAAACATTTGGATCACTGTAACTGAAGTACTTGGCCCTGGGCTTTTAAACAGGTTATAGTGCAAGGATCTTTTGTAGCATGATTCATCAGAATTTTTTGAATAGCTGCAGCACCATCAGATTTAGCTCCAGGATATCTACGAACGAAAAAATATGTGTTAAACAAAAATGACAACAACTACGATTTTAAAACTTAAAATTCTAAATGGACTACTAATTAATCTACATTTTAATACAACCAAAGTAATATACAAGTAATTTCAACGTTTTAAACTTACTTTTTCATTCTCGAATTCTTGGCGGAATTAGTAGTGTTGACATGGAGATTATTATCGTGCTTGCGACTTCGCGGTGTCCCAAGCAGCAAGCAGCTGCACCCGTACTGCTAAGTAAAGCGGCATTATTGACTTTTAAAGCCTTGCTTGGAGTCCACCCCCGGGGCGGAGAACCGGCACTTTTAGGACCTTTGGGTTTTGAAACACGTTTGTCTATTGGCTAGTAGGATTAGGTGGACGACGAAGGCGCTGCACTTCTCACTGTCTCTAGTTCCGGACCCACTTCCAACTCTCCAGCAAAGGTATGATTTTATTCCGCTCTTAACTTTTTATTGGCCGGCGATGTAAAATAGACATCAGCCTTGTCTTTACTCTGTTCCAAATTAACGAGCCATACCAGTTCACGCCTCCAACCATATTCAAAGGTTTCTTGTAAAAGTCATCTTTTGGAGATATAGATACTGAAGATACTGCCACGCCATTTGTATCCTCGCCATCTGCCACTGTATCTGTATCTTTCGGTGATTTTGAAGCAGATCTTGCTGCTTGGAAAGCAAATGATGTAATTTTTGTTGTTGGAGAAGACTAAAATTGGTGAGAATTTTTGGAAAAGTTATTTCAAACAATATTTGTTCTTGAAATACTACCTTTTTAGATATTTTAGGAGAACTGAGAGGCCTTACGGAGAACTCCTTAGACTCTTCAAAACTTTTAAAGGGCTCTCCTACATTATTAATAGCTTCGTCTTCTACAGCCACATGTTGATCTGTAGCATCGTTAGCCAAGTCAGTCTTTACCACGCCTCGCCGCCTCAAATCCTAATAAGCACTCTTCGGAACCTGTGCGACGCACCTCTTAACGTTTTCTTTTTACTGCCATCCTACTCAATTTCTTCTAAAGGCGTCGATAACAACTTCTCTCGTATGGCCGCCTTAGTAAAACCATCATCTTCATACTCCTCATCCTTTTCGTATTCGGAGCCCTACACCACCAGTTTGAAAAGTATCGCCGAGAGGCTCTTCTTTATCGAGTTTAATTTTCGATCGATTTCGAGCACTTTATCGTCTACGCCATGGTCAGCAACTACATTTTCTTCCTCAGCTGGCTCTGTCGTAACTTTTGAATCCTTTACTTTCATTCTAATGTGCTGATAAACTTTGCTTTCGTTTGGCCGAAATTCTTGCAAGTTTTCTAAACAAACTGACCAAATTAGAGGTCACCGTCTTTTTACTTTTAATGGATTGACACGTTTTAAACAAAATGTTTTCACTTAAAACAGTCTTTTCCTTTTGGAAACACTTGTTAATGATGGCTTTGTGTCACAATACTCTGCATAGACTGAATTTCTTTTTTTCCTTCACTTTTTGTGCGTTCAATACTCGCGTCGGTATACTGTTTGTCCATGTGGCAAAAAGTGAGGTTAGCTTTCTCTTACACTTATTGTTGTTCTTGTTCGGCCAATTGTTTTTCTTTGATCGTTTCTATTCTTATTGTTGATTTAACAGGGTGATTCCAATATTTATTAAGTTTTATTTTTTTACAGCAACCTGCTGAAATTTCTGTTCGCCTGGTATTTCTACAGGAGAAAAACAAAAAATATTGTGCGTTGTTGGGTAGGTACTAAAAAAGTAGTGTAATTTGACATTTTCCCTTATTTAGTAAAAAATTAAATAAAATCGTATTTTTTATATTTTATTTATCTAATGCTTCATACTATTGTTATAATATTATATATTTAATTAATTTATTCTATCATTTATAATATAAATAAAACAAATAAAGTTTAAAAGTAATAAATACAAAAGGATATTTTTTTAAAAATTGACATTATAAGGTAAACAATTCTACAATAATAACAAATTTTTTTACACATAAGTCTAATTATATGTACATGTATGTATTATCGATCGTTTAAAAACAGAAATAGGAGGAAACTCGGGGTATATATTGGGCCAAAGCGTGTTCGACTCTATGATAAAGATGGGCTGAGGTTCACCAATGTCGATTTAGATCTAAAGCTTTAAAAATCCTTCTGCTTGTCGTTAAATATAATGCTTTTGATGATCAGTTTATGTCAATAATTCATGTTTACAATAAATCTAATGTTTCGGAAATGGCGCAACGAGTGTATTGATTACTGAAATTGTATATATTCCTCGTATATTGATTGTATCGCGTAGTCAGACATAAATTTAAAAGCTTCCTGTTGTGCATCGCGATTCATCGCCAAACGGATGGTATTGTGTTTTGGCATATATAACCAGCTAGCTACCCAGTTACCCAGCTAATACTACTACAGCTACTACTGAATTGAATTTGTTGGCTCAACTTTCGGTATAACATAGCCATGATCGTGAATAAAGCTTATGGCATATTTGGATATATGAAACGCTGGTCTAAGGAATTTGTTGATCCTTATTTAACAAAATTTGTTATTTATATTTCTCATCCGTCCTATCCTGGAGTATGGTTCTATCATATGGAACCCTTGTTATGCAGTTCATATCAATAGCATTGAGTGAGTGCAAAAACAATTTTTAATTTTTTGTTTACTAGGTCTGGGTAGGAACTCTATGAATTACCGCCATATCGAAGACTAGCTCTGATTAAACTACAAACTCTTAAAAGTCGTCGTTTCTTGATGAGTACTCTTTTTATTCTGGGATTAATACAAGGCGATGTTGAATTAGAGTTCATGCTCAGTCGATTGAAATTCAATGTTCCTTTGCGACCTACACGTAATTTTAAAATGCTATCACTAAAATACTACAGATCAGACTATGAAAATAATGATTCCTTTAGCAGAGCCTGTAAAACCTTTAATGAATGCCACCAAGTAATTGATTTCTCGGAGGGTAAAGTTGTTTTAAAGAAACCCTAACCATATTTTAAAATTTTTAACTAAAATTTTGTTGCATTGTTATAAAAATGTTATTGTATATATTGCATGTAGTCAGTAAGGATATTATCTATTGTCATTAAATAAATAAATAAATACTATTACTGCTATACTACAACTACTGTTGCTACTACTACAGCTACTACTGATAGTACTGCTACTACTACCACGACTGCCACTACTACTATTACTACAGCTACTGCTGCTAATACTACTACTGCTATACTACAACTACTGTTGCTACTATTACAGCTACTACTGATAGTACTGCTACTACTACCACGACTGCCACTACTACTATTACTACAGCTACTGCTGCTAATACTACTACTGCTATACTACAACTACTGCTGCTACTACTATAGCTACTACTGATACTACTGCTGCTACCACTACGACTGTTACTACTACTATTACTACTACAGCTACTGCTGCTAATACTACTTATACTATTACTTCTATACTACAACTACTACTGCTATACTACAACTACTGCTGCTACCACTACGACTGTTACTACTACTATTGGTACTGGTGGTAGTAATATAGTCAGCAGATACTACAGATCACGCCACTCATGAGGAAAATTAACACACACAACATTGGTGGTGTTATAAACTAAGCCGTAATCCCGACTGATGGGTTGTAATGGTCAATTAAGTAAGTAGGTAGATCTGTATCGATGTGTAGAAAGGCTATTTATTTCTGGTCACTACTACATGAAGATTATTACACATTGAAAAGTCACAGTGATTCTAAAAAGGATGGTGATAGTACTTCCCCCTCTATCATTGCTCTGTATAGGCAAAAAATATTTTAAAATTACTATGTAGAAATTTATTAAAACTTAAAGAGTGTAGTAACTTGCACATTCAAGAGAGAGTACTTATTTTTATTTCCAACTTTAATTCATTTAAGAAATGTAAATGGAATATAAAAAAAAGAAATTTAAGACTTTATTTTCATATCAAATTGACCTAATTTTCGTGGTTTATTACCCATTCATGTCATACTTTCTTAAATTCTTTCCTCTATTTTGCTTTGTTTTAATGAGCTCTTGACGCAGCTGATAGGGGTTGAAGGACTTAATTAAGTACAAACAACATTGGAAGGCCAATTCGTTCATTCATTAAGTTCTTTAGCTAGTGTGTTGTTAAACATACACTTTATGTTTAAAGTGCAAATTAATCAGCAACTCTACTCTACTGCCTACTACTACTACCACTACCACTAGCACTACAACTCCCACTTGTACTATATTTTGTTTATGATACTCGTCGCTAAAGTTTATTAAATTTTTTTCTCTTGCTTCCACTCCTACCATAATTAAACTTTTTTCCGTTGTAAAGAAGGTGTGCTGCTATGCGCAAATAAATAAGAACTCAAATAGAGAGAGAGAGAGGGAGATAGAGTGTATGTATGAATGATGTCAATAATAACTGTTAACTCAAGTTTCATTAGCATAAAGGAGAATGAACATTTTCAATTAAAATCATATTTTGTACTGGAGCAAGCCATAAGCTGTTGTTGTTGTTAGTATTTGTTGCTATCAACACAACACAACACAACACAACTCACACAAGAGCATACTTTAAGGACTCAGTGTATGCAACAGTTTGAGTTGCTTTATACACAGTCCTACATTGTGTTCCATGTAATCATAACATTTCAATTAAAAGTTGTATTGATTGCATGCGAATAAATTTTTTGTACAGGTGTTGAGTTGTAAGAGAACTTTATTTTGAGAAGTGAAAAGTGAATGTAAATAGAAGTCTAAGAAAAATGGAATGAAATTGAAAATCAATATTTCTTAAAATGTCGAATACAATTAATTCTGTCTGTTATTGAAAGGTTTTTATAGCTAAGAAGTTATCGTACGTTTCTAAATAGATGGCATAAGTACAAGTGTTCGAAGTACTTGCTTACAGGAGAAAAAAAACAAATTTATTGTTGATTTTTACTACTCAAAGAGAGGTAGAGGTTAACAAAGGATATTCAAGGAATGCCAGATTGCTTTACTATTTTAAAAAAATGAGAGTCAATTAATAATGAGGATTACAGTCATATCATTACATGTTCACATGTTTGGCATTTCCCGAGATGCTTTCTATATAAGCCCTCAATGTTTATCTACTTTCCAATGTTATTTTTAAATATTGTTACGAAAATGGAAACATCGTTTAACATTAACATGATTAACAAAAGCTACACTAATAAATACAACGAACTTGTTACAAGTGAACCAACAACATCGGTATGAAAGAAAAGGGGACAGACAAGTAAGCGAGAATGCAATAACAAGCAAAGTGAACAAAATACAGAAAGAACAATAAAAGTCGCGATAGAGTTCGCTAGAAGGCGAAACCCCGAACGTTTTACTTCAAGAACCTTCATCAGACTGATTACGTGGGCATATAAAAAGATAAGACAAAGCTGGCAACGAGCATTAGGAATTCAGTCAGTATTGTGTGAAGACGCGTTGCGTGTGAAGAAAACAGTCGTGGTTTGAAGACCTCCGCTATAAAGATCTGCGCTGTAAGCAACGAAAAGAAAAGAAAGAAAAGTTCTATACGTCAAGTTGTAAACTGTGCCTCACAAAAGTAGTGACAGCAATAAAGAATTTAACTGAAACTAAATACCAATTTTTTTTTATTTTGTTTGCAATCAATAAACTCATATTTTAAACGTTTTTAAAAAGGTAAAAACGTAACAATATTTTACTTCGATTTCATATGCTATATTATTAGGAAGAATATCCCTTTTAAATCTTGTTTCTAATCTGTGCACTACATACACATATGTATGCTTTTCAACGATAAAACTGCTTAAAATATGAAATTCATTCAACCATTAACAGTAAAACTGATGGCTGAAGCAATAATTGTGATGTGATGCTGGAAAATAGTTTTTGATGTTGAAAATCGAAAAAATAAAATTTTGCTGCACATACAAATTCTTTCACAGAATTAGCACATCTATGTGGGTGGGGCTAACAGGACTGCAAATTGCAAAATAATGAAATATGTTGGGAGAACATATTTTTCGCGCCCGGCATTGTTTTGAACAGAAACAATTGTTTTACACCATACATGCTGTTTTATTTCTAAATAAAGGAGTTTCGTTTTTATTTCTTTTACTAAAAATGCACTGGTAATACAACTGAAATAACAATAATCAATTGTTAAGCAATGCAGAGAAATATCAAGATGGAATGAAAAATATTTATTAATAAAGGAACATATGAAATTATTCATAAGCTCTTGTATAAATGTATATAATAATATGAACTGATTTATATTTTATCATTTAGATTGAAATATTTATGCTTATTGAGGCAAAAGGCTGAGTTGGTGGCTATAAGACTCAATGCAATCAAATCCTGGCCCAAGCTGGACTATGGACATGCCACTATTCTGGGAAGACGTAGACTCACTAGGGTCGATGTCTGAATAGAACATTCGATTTTTGAATTTTCACATGGGACTTCTTTATAAAGATCTGAAGGTTTCCAATGGCACGCTTGAAATTTACACTAATGGCTCAAATATTAGTGAAGGTGTGGACTGTGCTATTTTTATTAAGGGTTCTGTTAAACTTTCTTATAGTCTGCCTGACCACAGTAGTGTAGTGCCAGAAGTCAAGGCAATTTGAAAAGCCACACAATGATTGTTGCATTGGGGCGGGATATTCTCTGAAAATCTGTTGATTTACTAGGACCGCCAAGCTGCGATTAAGTCCCTAAAAAACGTAGTTTCAATGTTCGTCCTTGTCCATGAATTTCTCAGAAAAATTTTGTATCATTCAAAGATAACTCTTATATGGATTACGCCTCAATGTTGCCATTAGTGCGACCTATTTCTTCAAGAATGTCCGCCACCTAACGTAATCCAATCTATACTTGCAATATTTGATGTGATTTTCTTTAATTCCATTAAATTTGGAGAACTATAATCAATAATGCTTAAGGCCATTATGCTTTTAAGCCTTGATTACAATATGCACCAGAAGGAGTACAAGTAAGTAATACCTCAGAGATATTAGCATGAATTTTTGTACATTTTTCAAACCTTCTTTATAAATATTTATTGTTCATAAAGTTTTTAATGAAACAAAAGAATGACTTGATAAAATGTTGCTCATTTTGATGTTGAAGCACTTTTTTTTATCAACGAACTCATAATAAATCAATCATTTTTGGCTTAAAAGGAAATCCAGGAAAAGCATAAGAAAAAAGCATGAAATGAATGACTTGTAAAAATCATGGTTTGAAAGGGTAAAAGGACAAAAACTCATATCTAGTGATATTAAGGACAATGAATTGTTTCAAAAACCTATTGATAAAGATTAAGTAAGAATATAGGGAAAGAGAATGAATGGATATCATTGGAAGTAAAAATGAAGTATTCTTATGTGTTTTTTACACATGTAGTCTGTCTAGTCTTTTATTGTAATACATATAAAAAGCATTCTAGTTCAATGGAAAATATTTAATTTTTGAAACTTAAAAATTAAGGTGATGCAGCAATGCTTCTTACACACCTTGTTTCTATTTTTTTTAATTCGTTACTTCTAGTCGAGCCTTTACTTACTTACTTAATTGGTCATTACAACCCTTTAGTCAGGATTGGAACAATGGTGGTGTTCTCACACCACCCATGTTGTGTGAATGTTAATTTTATGCATGAGTGGTAGGACCTAAACTGTAGGACAGATTTTTGAGAAACAATTATATTTCACTCTCAGAATTTTTGTCAGACGACCGCTAAGAGAAGTCGCCTAAAGAAATATTTTTCATATTTTGTTTCGTTTGACACGCCTGAGCTGAGGTATGCCCCAGGGACTTTCGTCTAATACTAGATAACGGCGACTTTTGTCTCTCTCTCTCTATTTTTTTTTATTCCATGTTCCCAGTAGAGCCTTACGTGTCTCTAATTATTGTGTCTCTCTCAACAAAATATGATTTCAGCTGCCATACAAAAAGGCAATTTTCTTTTTGTTTGCCTCTCTGAGTTCTAATTTCAATTTAATAACAGTAATATTAATATCGTTATCCCTATAATCGTGTGAATGTTTATTTAGTTGAATAAATTATTTGATTTGTAAGCCTGTATCCACAAAGACAAGGTGCTAAAGAAGCGGTTTCGTGTTATACAAACAATCAAACTTACTATGACAATACTGGCCATGTATATAATGAATGGATTGCTTATGTTTGCAGAAATTAATCAAATTTTGACTGCAGTAGACAAAGTAGAGGGGGCGAGACAGTAGGTAAACAATAAACAAAGAAGCTATCAAGTCACGAGTCAACAAAATGGTCAAGAACAAATAGAAGTAATTTTCAATAAACTCTTCATAAGCAAGATTTAGCTTTACTTTACACGAGTATGCATAAGAAGGCAATCAATATTAATCATACGCCACAGTTTATTGGGCAATATTAATTGGTTTTCAATTGAGAAACATATATCGCGCTAAATAAGCTTAAATTAAACGAAAGACATTCCATTTTTCTATCATTTTTAAATAATACTTAGTACTCTTACAGAGAATACCCTGCCCACTACTGTTCATAGTCCTTTAAGGGTTTTAAACGATAAAGGACTTGAGCCAGTATGCTGCGCAACCGATGAGTTAATACTCTGAGGGGTAATACCCCAAGTCATCTATGCGGGAAGTCAGAACACACCGTGAACAAAGCATACTATTGGGCACGACCAAGGGGCCAGTGTGTGAACCTCTATAGACTGAAATATGCTTAGAGAAAAGGAAAATGAAGATCGTTTTAGTACTAGTCCTCGCTTTCTTGACAAAGGGATTCAAATATCCTGCCAAATGGAATAGTTGGCTGTTATACTGTATAGGAAATCGAAATGGATAAAATATTTGGAAAAAAGGATAGCAAAGGCTTACAGATACATACATAATTGGCCATTACAACCTTTCAGTCAGGATTACGGCCTAGCTTCTCAACATAGCAAAGGCTTATTTCGGAGAGACTTGGGTTCCAAATGAAGCCTAAGTCTAAGGCTCTAGAATAGCATAGTTAGATCCATACTAACTTATGCTTCAGTTGTGTAGTGGACATAAATGGATAGGAAATGTTGCATTAGAATAATTCAGAAGGACGTGTAGTTTAAAGATAAATTGTGAGGTGAAAACATCATCTAAAAGGGCACTGAAAATAATAATCTTTAGTCAACTGATAGACATACAATCTTCATAAGAGGCATCACTTACGGCTTTTCGTTTCCAGGCTATGGGGAAAGGGATTAACCAGAGCCTAACATTTCCACTACAATCAATTGCATTACTCTGATGCCAGATCGACATTATTGGTCAAATAGATCCTTGAAAAAGTGTGCAGAAAGTTGAATTGACTGCAGTAGGAAGAATTGCAAAGATCCTCTGTGGCAATCTCAACGGGAGGGAAATCTTAAGTAATATTAAGACTGAATTAAAGCGACTTGCATACACTTAAAAACGTACTGATGAGATACCCAGCCTTAGTCGTATGCTTGAAATGTGTTGGCATGGTGGAAGGTGATGAATACAGGGTATGGGGAGAACACGGTGAATACGAATGCCCAGATTTCGCAAGCACGATATCTCAAGAAGAAATATAGTAAGGACAGAGATTCTTAAATTAATAAGAGATAAACCTGTATCTCCTTTTACAGAAGAGTCTAGGATCCTGGATTGCTCAATTATTTTATTTCAGCTGAAGCTCCCTTCAGCTTGCTTTTAGAAAAATGTAATTTCTTATTAAAAATTATCTTTTGTTGATAATTTTTCTTATTTTTTTTAATAGTCTTGCAATCTTTCACGGTATATTTCTACATTAATTTGCTAAAATAGAAGAAACAAAATGTCATTTCTTCTAATTATATTCTTGCCTCAAGGAATGTAGAGACAGGAAGGAGAATTTGTATTTTAATTTTTTTTTCTCTCTATTCCTGGAGTTTTTCTTCATTCGCTTTGGTCAAACAATAGATAAGAAAGCCTTGTCCGTAAAAAGAAAAGGCTAACGAGGAAACTAATTTAAAATAAAACAGGCATTTGATTGTGTCTTAGATAAAGGACACAAAGGATACAAAATAAAAGTGGAAATATAGCAAGAGAGTAAAGAATGAATATCAACTTTAAAGATATTAAAATGCCAGAATACTTAGCATTTAAAACACTTAAAAAAATTGTGACAATGACTGTCAAATTCGTTTGATTTGAAACCCGTGTGTATTTGTATAATATTTTTAAGTAAATATTCTGTTCTTTGACTTTTTAAATCTGCAGTGACAACCCATCTACAAGTTTAGCTGGGCCATAAGACTATTCTTTCCTTCAGCAGCTCTTTAAACAACGTTTAACTAATTATGCGGCAATTAATGTCATCGTTAACAACAAAATCTAACGCAATGCAAAATGAAATCAACAAATATTAGCAACAATTAAAATGCAAATAAACTTTACAAACAACACAAGACGACTACTATCTACTACAGAATTACTTGATAACAATGGCAACCAATTCAGCTACGTCAGCAGTAAATGTCAGATACGCTAACGCATAGAAAACAGGAAATGAAATACTGGCAGCAACAGTAAAGAAAAAAAATAATTACATTGTCTGGCATACAACAATTATCAGTTCTTACCTGGGGTTCAACAACAGTTGTATGAGCATTCTTGCATTCTTTGTTTTGTTTTCCATTTTCCACGTTTACTCATCATTGTGTTTGCTGATGTCCTTTTCGGCCATCATGGCAATTCTGTTGTGAAATGTGAAACGAAAAGTGGTGGTCGCCTCTTTGCTGGTAGCATAACAAACAATGACTGGCTGGCTGTTGAGTTTTAATAGCAATTGCTGCGGTAATCGAGGGAGTCTTTGTATAGATGATGATGATGGCATGTTGATGAGATGATAATGTGATGCAGACAATACGATAATGAAAGAAAGACTTTCTTGAACATCAGACGGAGATTGTTTATCTGTTTAACATAATGGGGAGCCTTAAATGAAGAATGTTTGCCGTGAAACTGTAATAAAAACGAGAGCGTAGGTTGAGTATTCTAATTAATGGTTTAAGATAAATGGAATACAAATCTCTTTACATAGAATTATTTTTAAAATATTTCCTTAAAATGTACTTTTCTAAATCGAAATTATCACGGAAAACACATTAAATTGGGAAAAAGTTACTATTTTTTTCTCTAAGAAAAACAAGAAAAAATTTTTGTTTCAAATAAATACTTTCGAGTTTTGTAATTCAATTCAACGCCTCATTACTTTACCTTCTCTGTTACAAATGTTTGAATAAAATAAAGTTTTTTTTTTTTAATGCGGAAGTAGAACTGCCATTTACAACCGCAATTTATTTTTCAAATACAATCTCAACTTTTGAAATAATTTCATTTCATTTCATTTTTTTGTTTGTTGCTATTTTTGTTGTTTAAAATTAATTTAAAACTTTATACAGTGTGCCTACCTTTAAAGGGGAGGACCCTCTATTCACGTCAAATAAATGTTTGCTTAGGTAGATTTTTATGTTTTACGTTTTGTTTTTTCGTTTTTTGTTTTTCTTTAAATTTATTACGGGCATTCAAATAAGGATTTGTTTTGCAAACTGTTTGTCAAAATTTGTCACGTCTTTGCCGGTATGAAGACAAACTTCTGCAGTGTTGCGAAATTTATTTCATTATTATGGCACGTTTGTTGATTTCCAACTTGTTTGGTTCTATTAAAAACAAAAAATTTCAATTTGGAAATTTGGGTTTAGAATTTGTGTGTGTATGTGTGTCTGTTTGTAGGCTAATATATTGTCCAAATGTTTATTTATTATTATCCTTAATTTCTAACCAAAGAAAAAAAAACAGAAAATAAATATGCAAGGTAGCGGAAAAAGTCAAAGAACCAAACGTATGTCAATTTCCTAAGTTAGAGGACGTGTACTTGTCAACTGTGACAAGTACAGTACCCGGAGGTCGAATTGACCCATTGTACAAATGTCAATTTCCTAGGGGGGAAGAGTCTTTGTGGTCCACAATGAACTGGAAAAACACGAACGCATTTATTTTTTCGACTTTAAAAGATATTGTGAGGCTTAGATGGACCTGGAACATCTATATTATCTGAAATATCTCGGCTGTAGATGAAGATGATGAAATTGATGACCCCGAAGTATTGATTAGATGACTTTAAACGCAGCATTGGGCATCAATCGACGGTCTTCAACAAAAACTTGAAAATGATCCCGAATAAGTCTCATAATTGCAGCATGTCCACAGTTTACGTTGGACTCCAATTTAACCGCGCTGAGCATAACATCGTAGTAGTTGCCGTAGTCTAGTATGTATTATTATTAGACGTAAAGCCCGGGTTCGAGCCCCAAGCCAACAATGAAAGCGAAATATGCAAAAACAAATATTTCTTCCGCGACTTCCTCTGAGAGTAAATAAACTTGCCATGAGAAGCTTTCTCAAAATCTGTCATTCGGAGTCGACGTTAAACGTGAAGGTCCCGCCACTCAATTATAAAATTGAGGCACACAACAGGAGTGGTGTGAGAAGCTAGGCCGTAATCCTAGCTAATCCTGAAGGGTTGTAATGGCCAATTATGTTTGTATGTATGTATATATATGTATGTATATGTATGTATATGTATGTATGTATGTATGTATGAGCCTAACAGCCACTAGCACAACTCTCTGCTTTTATAGAAGATTAAATGGAAACCAACTGGTAAGGTTAGGTTAGGTCGAAGTCATAGCTTTGATTACCAAAGCAAACTTAAGCACTCATAGCAGCACGTTGTGAAGCCACAGCAAGCGCCGTCCCTGTACTGACCGAATTCCACCCAAACTTATCAAGGAAGATGGCCAGCGCAGGGACTGCACAAAACAAAGAAACTAAGAATGACAAAGAACTTGGAGTGAACAGCTGATGAAGACAGCTGATTGATTTTACACTCATCAATCAGTCTGCAGTGTGATTGACATTTGCATGCTATCCCCAAACGCGAATATCATGAAGCAAGGCTGGCTTGATTAAGCTAGGATATGATGTAGTATCCTGAAAGATATTTAAAGTATCAACCTGTCTTATCTATCTTATCTAAATCGTATTCTTCTTCTTATCAGACATAAAAACATGTTGAAATTATTTTGCCCCTCTTATGTTAATCAAATTTTCCTTTAGCCTTTGATATCCTTACAATATTTTTATGGTAAAATTTATTGCTTAACTTTGCAAAATCTATTTGCAATCCTAATGCTGCTTTTATTTTGTTTTTTTCATTTACTGCGCTCAGCGATAATTTTATGAAAAATGATGCACAAGCGAGAATTTGTAAAAATTTCATTACATTTGACTGCATATTGTGGCTGCTAAAATGAGGACGTCATAGAGAATAAAGGAATATTTGCTGTTAACTGCTGTAGCCTGCACAACTGGGTGGGGGTAGGATGTAACCCTTTGGTGCTCTTTTATTCTCGTATTCATTTGTAATATTTTTAATTGACAGTTTCATTTTGTAGTTTTGGTTCGTCTTTAAAACACTTGCCAGTAATGCTTGTAAAACACAAATCATTACAAATTAAATTAACTTTACTTCACTGTACTAACAAACTTAACTTTACTTCACTGAAAAAGAAGAAGAAAAAAAATATGAACAAAAAATTGAAACCTCAGTAATGAAATCCTTCATGGACTCGCTTGTTTATTCTTTTATCTCTTTTAACTCTCTCTCTTTCTCTCACTGCTAGGTTTTCATATTATATTTTAGCAGAATCTCTTTTTTCTATTCATTCTTTTTGTTTTTCATTCGATTATTTTATACTGTATTTAAAATTACGTTGTGAGTTTCCGCTTCCTTTTCGGTGGCTAGAATTTTTCATTTACTTATCCTCCTCTCTTATTTTGCTATCTCTTTTGGCTGTGTAGTAACCAGCACAGAAGTTTGCAACTAAATTGAGTTTTAATTGCTTTAGACGACAGCAATCTCTGCAAGTGCAGCTCAGCGGCTTAATCGCGTACTATTTGGTTGATAGAGTAGGAGTTAGAAAATTTCTATATAGACAGGATACAATTAAGACACACACACACACAATGATAAAATAAAACATTCTCAGCTTTTGACACATTCATTTAAAAATATTCCAAAAGTAAAACAAAAAAAATTAATTTCAGTACAAAAAAAAAACAGAGAGAAAAACATTCCAAATGATTAGAGGGAATTTGCCAGCTTTTCAGCGACTATGATTCGCTTAAAAAGAAATGATTTTGTTAATACAAAATGCAATGCAAAGGAGTTCTACCAATTCCAGCGTTTTTAAATTATACCGCGTAATTTAGATTTCAGACATCCTAGCAAAGAAAATTTTCATTTACTTTTGATTTCCAATGAAACATTGATTTCATTACAATGACTGGACCCCTTGCCTTTATAAACGAATTACATACAAATACATAATTGGTAGCCTTTAGTTAGGATTACGACCTAGTTTCTCACACCACTTATGTTGTGTGTGTGTTAATTTTATACATGAGTGGCAGGACCTATAGTTTAACGTCTATTTCGGACGATAAATTTTTGAGAAACTCTTCATGGCTATTATAAAGGGTCCGCCAAATAATTTTTTTTTGAAAATGCTTTAAAAAAAAAACTACTGAATATTTTCTCAAATTTCTTTTTTTATTTGAAAGTACAATCCTTCCGATTAATAATGGAAAATAATTTCATTCAAATGGCTGCCTCATCTGGCCATGCAGTAGCCTACACGACCGGTCCAATTTTTAAGCGCATTATCGATTGTGCACATTATCGAGCTGCATTTCACCAATGGCTTCACGAATATTGTCCTTTAAAACGTAAATTGTCTCTGGCTTGTCGGCGTAACACTTATCTTTGACGGCATCCCACAAATAATAGTCCAACGGTGTCAAATCGCAGCTCCGAGGTGGCCAAACGACATCAGCTCTGCGGCTGATAATGCGATCTTCAAAAACAGGGCGCAAAACATCGAGTGTAGCTTCGGCTGTGTGGCACGTAGCGCCGTCCTGTTGAAGCAAATGTTGCCAATATCCTCCTCTTCAATTTCTGTGAACAAAAATTCGTTCAACATGGCCCGATAACGATCGTCATTGACTGTAACGGCCACTCCTTGCTCATTTTTGAAGAAAAATGGCCCAATTATGCCTCTGGACCAAAATCCGCACAAACAGTGACTCGTTTTGGGTGCGTCGGCTTTTCAATGTATGCGTGCGAGTTTTCTGTGCCCCAAGTGCGACAATTTTGCTTGTTTACATACCCGCCAAGATCAAAATGAGCTTGAGTATGAAAAGATAATTTTTTTTGCCAAAATCGGCATCTTCTGTAAGTCGATCGCAGGCCCACTTAGCGAAGCGAAAACGCATTGGATGGTCAATATTCGTTCAGCGGAAGGATAAAACTAATTATCTGTAAAATCAGACATGAGCTAAGTGTTACCATTCACGAAATAAGCACTAGTTGAAAAAAAACGTTAGATGGCGGACCCTTTATTTACTTACAGAGACTTTGCCAGAAATCTGCTGAGAGGAAGTCTTTGAAGACATCTTTTTTCATGTTTGGAGATGTCTGACCTGGGGTATGAACCGTGGCCTCATGTCTTATAAGTCAACACTAGACTATGGCGACTACGAAATACAGTTTCATATAACATACCGCCTAGGAATTGGCTGTAGCTGCCGATTTTTTTTTTAAGATTATCTACAAGCCGTGAAACCCAGGCTCGAATCCCAGTGGAAAAAATTTGTTCATCATGGTTTTCGAATTTTAAAATTAAGTGGCTTCACCGCCACTTTAAATACAAAACCCTCACCCTCCGGAATTGGAAAAAGAATAACATCACTGGAAGGTCAGATAGTACCGCCACCTAGTGGGGAAAAAAAGCTAGGTACTACATTTTTCTTCTTCTTCTTCATGTCGCTATATAACCTTCTTAAAGTGTGGCTAATATACTGCCATTTATTTCTTTTTTGGGTTCTGCAAGCATGGGCTTTTCACTGGATTGTTTACGAAGCCTGCTGTGAGACACAAACCTTAGTCAGAATATTCGAAAGATCCTGTGAAGACCTTTATTTACCAACAATTGGACCTGCAGTTTAGGAAAAAATGGACTTGATATTAACATTGCATGTGAAACTTTGTATGCAAAGAAATCGTAAACCAATGCCAAGTTTCTATATGCGGCTGTCAATCTCTTCTAACAGCCTGGAATATCTTGCTAAACGCCTCTGATTAGGCCAAGCTGTCTAGGAAAAACTATGGCTATTTATAGGAAAATTTCTTTCGTTTCAATTAAGTTTTCCAAATCCAATAAATTTTAGTCTGATTAACTATTTTTAAGCTGCTACTCCACTTTGCTCTTAATACCACGGTAATTGAATTAAATTGTCTTTCCAGCAGAAGAGAAATAAAACAAGACGACGTATAAGTACAAGAAAGAAAAGAAAACTAAAATAAAACTAATGAAAATGGAGTATCAACAAATTGAAAACAAAACAAACAAAAAAAGAAAAGAACAATAAAATGGAAACACAAAGTGAAGAAAAACAAAGGCAATGCTGATGTCATTTATAGCTTTGCGACTCACTGACATTGAGTAGATAAAGACTCGCAAAACTTCTTTTCCTAACATTTATCGTTGATGTCAATGTAAAGGTAGTTGTATTAGGGGTAAATGACAAACTATGAAGCCAAGATTTAATGAAGATTTGATGAAACCATAAGAAAATTTCGCAGAAACTGATTTTAAAAAGATATTATAACAGAATAGGAGGCAAATCTACATACATTCCGGAAGATGTGTTTCTATTCAAAGCAATTTTCTTTTTTCAACACCCAATATTTTTTGTCTTACTTTATTTCGTAACTATTTCTACTCTACGGAATTTACTGCGATTATCTGTTCCTCTTAAAACCTGTGAAGGAATTCGTTTGTCTTTATTCTCTTGTTTGTAACACAACAACAACAACAAAATGGAAAAGAATTTGATAAGAATATCCCCGTTTTGGATAGAAAAAAAAAAGAGTTCCAATATTGTTTACACAGTCTCTTCATCACTTACATTAAAACAACTGCGGGTGGGTGTCATTAACACAAACAAATAATAAAAACACTTACACTAACCCATATACAATTACAAATACAAATACTTCTTTATATACGCATGGATCCCGTTATTCAATAAAATATACTGGAGTAGTAGTATACAGTATTTAATCACCATTCAAAGCAACACTTTTTAAGAGGAGGAGAGTGTTAAATAAAGAATACAAATCGTTCAGTCAAATGAACAAAACTAAAGTACAATACGAAGGATACATATAAATAAATTAATGAATGAATGACTAAATAAAAGAGAAAATAAACACACAAAAAAGGAAAAACAGAAATAAAATCGAGCAAAAACAAATATCGTATCGTTACCAAGGTGACAAGAAGATTGATTGAAGTAATGATGGATTGTGTGAAAAAGAGGATGAGATAGATGGGATGGACAATATTCTTAGCATTTCAAGATAAATAGAGTTTTTCTGTTTTTAACGCCAAGTAGATACCACCTTCAGGCTTATAATAAAAGAAAAAAAGAGGAATTAAAATGAAAAAAAAAGAGAAATTAAAGGCTGGTTTACGCCAATAGAGTCGAGTTAATAAAAATGAAAGACCTTTTCCTTAAGGAAGGCTCAATTCGTTTTGATGTCTCACACATAAAAGCTCCTTTTTTGATCACAGTTCGTAATGGTTTCGGTGGTAAATACGACTAAAAAATTATTAAATTGATGATGCAAAAGTACACATTCGCTTTACTACAATACCTCAAGGAAAAAATAAATGCAACCAGAACTCGCAGAACTGTGGCAGCTAATGCAGTAGTGAGACTAAGCGCCATAAAGCATGGAAATACAGTAGCTTTGGGCATGCCAAAATCCTGGGTATGGTTGGCCTGACTGATTTACACCTCCCAAGAAACGTCATTCGGGTTTCACAACTGGATTCTAATCACGCAAAAAATTCGGTTGTGGAATGTTTTCAGAACAACTGAATATTAGATAGTCGTCTCTTGCACTAGCAGATTATTATAAAACTTTATCATGCGATTTTGCTATCAGAGTATATCGTATGGTGATATACTAATATTTACCGGCAAATAAGCGGCCATTAAACCCCACATCTGATATTGTTCAAGTATGCCGGGTTTCTCTGGAAAAGAAAGCGAGACATTCGATGGTTATCCTTACTTGGGTTCCTGAATACGGGTAAATCGAATGCACTTGCTTAAGCAGGCACCATGGAAAATTCAATTGACTCCCGGCATGAGATCAGCACTCTTTTGCAGGGAGGCAAACAGATGGTCCCACAAAAACTCCATTCATTGGCAACGGTAAGATGGTAATGATCTCAATTGTAGAGACACCAAACAAATCTGGCTCGATATAGATATACTTTGCAGAACAGAATTTACATTAAACCTATCAAGATTCCATCTAAGGAGCCCCATAGCAGTGATAACAGAACACGGGCCACAGTCACGTCAAGAGCATTAAACAGAAGGTGCAACTACGAAGCAAAAGAGGATACCACAGAATATCTTCTCTGTCATTGTCCGACACTTGGGAAACTAAGAAGAACAATTCTTGGACATCCAGAATTCAGTGATAAAACCTGTCAAGCCAAAGAAGATTTGAGGAAAATCCACACTTTCATAAGACAAACCAGGGGCCATAATTACATCGCGGAAAAGGAAATATTAGTGTTACAATGGGACCTTACAGTCCCATTGTGAGACTGTTTGATAATATTTGAGTGAAAATTCCATCTAGAACTAGTCAGGGCCGGATGTGAATTATAATTATGTTCTAATCGGCAATGCCGAACTTTTCGAAAAGTTTGAAGGAGAGGAAATAGTCTTGGGAATACAATGGCTAAGATTAGTTGAGTATGAAATATGATCTTAAACTATGCCCCGGTGTTAATCAGATTAAGTAAAAGATACATTCAAGTATTCAAACCTAAATTGTGTCATCACTTTTCCCTTCAGGTGTCCAAAAGAAACGTGTGTTATGCAACGGCTATTTATGTATCCTCTTCTTCAATTTAGTTCCAATTGCCTAATTTAATTTCAATTTTCCTTACAAGTTTGTTTCCTGGTATAAAAAGTTTTTTTCCGTTTTTTCTCTGCCACATTCTAGTCTTGTCCGGCTAGGCTACTTGTTACGTTATTTATATTCTTCCGTTTACCGCCTTTAAATATTTAATGTTCAAAGTGTTTACATTTGTATGTGTGTGTATGTATGTATGTAAGTAAATATGAGTGCAACTATTTGTTTACCACTTACCACATCAAGAAATCTCATTAAATATCCCATAGGTGGTGAAGGATTTTGTCGGTTTCAAAACTACAACTAAGTTTTGATTTCGGTTTCCTGCACAACATGGAACACATGGAAACACCACCAAAACAACTACAACAATTGCATCAAAACGAAGGCAGCAATTGTTACTATTGCCAACAACAACAATAACAACAACAATAACAACAACAATAACAACAACATCAGCAACTTACTTATGCAATCATGCAAGTTTTACTAGGTTTTTCTTTCTTCCCTTGCTCTCTCTCTCTCTCTCTCTATCTTTTGTGTTCTCTAGAAATGCAACAAAGCTAGCTAGCAGGAGTAAAATGAAAACTATAACAAGAATCTAATGAATGTTTACAATACAATACACTGTGAAGAGAGAACACACGCCATTGTTGTGCTTATTGTTGTTTTTGTTTGGTGCAAAAGGGAATTCCTTTAGTAATGTGGTGCAGTGAGAGAGAGGAGCATAAAAAGAAAACAAATAAATGAGCAACAATTGTAAATTAACTGCACTTTAACATGCAATTGTATACTCATACATATATGCACACACATACATTATCCAACTTTACTCTCGGTCTCTCTCGTTTATAGTAATCAGAGGAAAAGGAAAATTTCTGTTGTTTTGTTTGGTAACAGGAAATGGAATTTTTCAAAATTAGTTTCGGGTAAAATATAAACAAATTGCAGCACAACAAAAACATATTAAGATATAGAAAGAGAGAGGGAAAGGAGAGAGAATTACAGAGTAGAAGGACAGAATAACCAACCCAGCATGGGTAATACGTACTGAGATTTTATAAACCCAGTTCGGAACGTAACACATGAAACTTTAAACACACACGTGAAAACTTTTTGCCTGTTAAATGAATAAAAAGTGGCTGCATGAAGTAAGAAGTGAGTATAGCGTGAGAATAGATTGTTACAAATTGATTACGATACAATACAATACAAAATTTGTTTTCTTTTTCGTTCTTTCTTTTAATTAACACATACGGCTTGCAATTGAAAAGGTAAACAAAAAGTTTTTCTTTCAAATTATAGAAAAACAGAAGGAACAACTTTGAAAAAATAAAATAAAATGTCAATCTGATAAATAAGCAGGTTACAGGTGCCTGGTTACAGAAAAAAGAAATATCAGAGCAACTGAAAACTTTTAAATCTACTCTTTAAGGCAGATTAAGAAGTGTTTTAAGTATGAAAGAGAAACAGGATTAAAAAAACTTTTTGAAAAGTCGATTAAACAAATAAAATACATGTGAAGCTAATGTTAATGCATTTGCCAGGCACATTGAATCTGTTTTTATTACACTCGATAATACATCCACCATCCCAACCACATTTACGCTCACAATAGCATACGTCGTAGAGTCAATTTAAATTTTAAAAATATCGGGAGGCTTCAGTCAAGTAAACTTTGGACAATTCTGGCCCGATATGTGTTTAGCAAGCCAGTAATTCTATACCAAAGCTGCAATACAGTTCCTCTTGTCTGACTTGGAAGCTGTTTTGCGCTAACTGAGTTTGCGGCAAACTCATTAGATTGATCGTTCAGGACTCGATACAGAGTATAGTTGGCAATTGTGCTTCCAAAGGAAATTTGAATTTGTAGCGTTCGGCGTTAGGTATTGAAATTGTGATTGAAGTGGAGTGTTCTCGATCTTGGTTGCCGAATAAGAAGCTTTAGATATCTTTGTGATGTTATTGAGAGAGATTATCCCATAAGATGTAATTTTTGAGATGGTGAGCATGAAGGCATGCCATTAAAATTGTATGAAAAACAGTGCATTATCTAGAGTCAAAAACCCTGCATTTTGTGGTGTAAATAACTTCTATGAAGGTACTTCCATAATTTACGGCTGATCTTACCATAGAGTCATAAGTGAGTCATCTTGTCCCCAGACTTCACCTTTCCCTGATCAGAGGTTGCATGTTTGGAAAAGTACGAAATGCTATTAGAGGTAAAACCCTTGAAATCAAGGAATACCGGACGTTGGCATAGCCCTATCTGCGATAACAATGTCGAAATTCAATTGTACCTTTTTTGTCAAGGAAATGAATAGAATCACTTGAGACTAAGACGATGAGAGTTTAAGGTTATGATCATCTATGAAGTTTGCCAGGTGGTTAAAGTAACGTTAGAAGTTAAACAGTATTGGACACGGAATTCTATCCTGTGGAACGCCTATCTTAAGTTTTCTAAGCCTCGGTTTCTGACCTCTAAATTCCACTGCCTACTAGCTAACCGTATAAAATTAACGCATACAACATGAGCGGTGTGAGAAGCTAGGCCGTAATCCTGACTGAAGAGTTGTAATGGCCAATTATGTATGTATGTATGTACTACCTAACCGTAGTTATTTATCATTAGCCAGGATTGAATTTATAATTTCTCGTATTAACACTGCATCGTCAGCTATTGACAGTTCCGTGCTCTTGGTGTCCATTTGTTCAACCCCAAGCGACGTGTCTGATAATTTCCATTAGCGCTGATGTGCACGTAAGTTAAAATTTGTCTTCAGGGATGGAGAAGTCGCCGTGGTCTAGTAGGTAGTGTGTTGGCTTATTAGACGAAAGGCCCGAGTTTGAATCCCAGGTCAGACATCAAAACGAAAATATGAAAATATTTCTTCGGCGACTTCCTCTCAGCAGATTTCTGCAAAATCTCCGACAGTAAATATATCTGCCATGAAAAAGTTTCTCAAAATCTGTAGTTCAGAGTCGACATTAAACGGTTGGTCCCGCCACTCAAGTATAAAATTGAGGCACACAATTGTGAGTGGTGTTGAGAAGCTAGGCCGTAATCCTGACTGAAGGGTTGTAATGGCCAATTATGTATGTATGTATGATGGAAGAAGAAGAGATCTCAAAATCTTCGTCACTGTAAACAAAAGGGCTTTTTAGCAAGCAAAGCTTTTTGTGGCCCCTGCCTATTTAACCTAACCTTCCTGCAATATTCCCGTAAGTCGCAAAGCCGATAAAATAAAAATTAAAGTCCTTATGTTTTGTTTTTAAAATAATCTGTGTTGCTAGAACAGTCTTTATCGCTACAACGCTTAAGCCGAATTATTTTATTTTTATTTTCTCTTTGTTTCACTTTCTAGCAGCATTAATGGAATTTTCATTCTCATTTAACTTTGTTTCTCCGCTTTTATCCTGAAACCTCACATCACACACAAACAACATTTTCTACTTAAGCACATAAAACATCATGTTTTTCTAAAAACGCAAATAAAAACATTTCATCCAAAATCCAAATTCTAAATTCAAATTCTAAATCTCTCGGACCACAATTGCAATGGCACGCTTAGTGGGGGGAGGTGAAGGTGTTGAATGGCTTTTGAAAATTCTGTCAAAATTTTTTTATTGATTTAATTGTTGAAAATGTCATTGAAACACAATCATCAACCGAAGAGGATGATGCGGAATCATCACACACCCACACAACATTTTGTGGTCAGACAAACTATTCGCGGTTAATGGTGGAGGGCCATTAGATGTACAGACATCATAAGCGTATGTATGAAGAGCTTTGGATGAATTGACCAACTAGAATGAGGACTAATGGATTTATTTTCAAATAAAAATTAAAAAAAAAAAGAAAGAGAGATAGAAACACAAGTGACTGCTGAGGACTCTGACAACATGACAGGCTATAAAATGGTTTTTCCGTTTCTGTGGGCAAATGGATTAGAAATGGAAAAGAAAAAAAAGAAAATTAGATTAAAAACAACAATTGTTTTAATTTCAAATTGAATTCAAATGTTTTATTTTAACAAACTTTGCCTGTTCCTTAACTAAAGCCGTTAAAATTGCTTGCTGTGGCATACTTAAGCCAACAAAAGGTGTCTTATTTATATTAATCGGGTCAAGAGGTCTTTTGTTTGAAGACTTTCTATAGAAACTTGACTAAATTAAGGACATTATTTGTGGCAGGAACACAACAAGAAATGTTTAACAAAAAAAAGCGCAAGAAAAAATTTTATAGAAAACAAAAGAAATGAGAAAAAAATCAGGATACCTTTAGAAAATTGTAATGAAAACTGTAGTTAAATACCCTGAACATTTAAGTTTTTTTCAAAGAACGTTTCATAAAATCTATCCAGCAATACAAATGATCCAGCGTCCTTGCAGCAGAAGTTCCCCAGACTTCTGTTCTGTAATTGAAGTTGTAGAAAATCATGTCCCTTAATTCTAAAACTATCACCTGAGGCAACAATGTGGTATTTTCCAATGAAATCGTGATAGTTATCAAACTAAAACACATGAAAAGTATGCATTTTAAAGCGAAGTTAAAGTTAAGATTACAACCTAGCTTCTCACACCATTCATGTTGTGTGTGTTAACTTTACCTATAAGTAGCGAGGCCTACTTGAGAACATTTTCATGGCAATTTTATTTTATTCTTAGAGTTTTTTCCAGAAGACTGCTGAGAGAAAGTCGCCGCCCTTTAGTCAGGATTACAACCTATCTTCCCACACCAGCCATGTTGTGTGAATTAATTTTATCGAAGAGTGGCGGGACCTACAGTTTAAACGTCGATTCCGAACTACAGATATTTGAGGAACTTTCCATGACATTTTTATTTACTTTCAGATTTTTTGCCAGAAGACTGCTGAGAGGAAGTCGCAATCCTTTAGTCAATATTACAACCTAGCTTCTCACACCACCAAAGCTGTGTGTGTTAATTTTATCCAAGAGTAGCGGGACTCTTAGGACCTCACCTTTTTGAGAAACTTTTCATGGTAATTTCATTTACTTTCAGATTTTTTGCAAGAAGACTGATGACAGAAATTCCCCAGCCTTTAGTTAGGATTACAACCTAGCTTCTCACACCAGCCGTGTTGTGTGTATTAATTTTATCCATGAGTAGCCTATAGTTTAAAAGTTGCCTCCAAACGACATAATTTTCAATACTTTGAAAGAAATTTTTTGAGTGGAAATTGATGCAGAATTATTTTCCAGATTCCGTTACGTTCGTAATAAGCCAACACCCTACGTATCAGACAGACTACGGCACTTTTTCTTTTCTTGAATTATTCTATCATAACAATTAAAAGAAAATATCTGAAACTTTAAAATAAATTTTTTATTTTGTTATTCTTTTTTTAACAATTGCATGAAATATTCATAACGCTTGTTGCCTTCATTCTCCAATTGAATGGAAAATCCTAAGAGAATATCACCTACAGATTGCTGTTCATTTTATCAAAACTACTGGCACTCAAAACATTCTGATGAACGTATAAAAAAAATAAGTAAAAAAAAAACAAACAATCAAACAAATATTCGCACAGAAATATTGAACAAATAAAAGAAATTTTTGTAACAAATAAATTCGTTATGGGATATGGAAATAGTAACAATAATGCTCAATGGATACGATACTCTCCATTCACACATTCGAAAATAAAGAAAACATGTGCAGAAAATAAAAAACAAAACAAATGAAAATATTTCATTAAACAGAGATGAAAAAAAATCCAGTCAAAGGCATTGGAGTACCAAAAACTGAAATTTCGGATTATATAAGGGAAAACGGGCAAGCAATACGCACAGATCGAGTAGTAAGCAAGCAAATCCCGCTATATGATTGTAGAGAAAACATTTTAATCATATAATTACAGCCAGGCTACACTCGCAGTTTTCCCCAACGCCCGGGTCTTATGAACAGGAATAGGATGTAATTGTTTGGCCTCGCTACGTGGGCACTGATTCTACAGAGGAAAATGGACAAAAATCATTACTGGACGCAATAATTCCCTGTAAAACCCATCAGTACTCATTCAACCATACATCAATCCGAAAAGCATTCCTTACTTAGGCCCAACAAGGTCTTTTTGTAGCAAGGTCCATAGTACCTATTCCATCAATCGACTTTAACTTTTGGCTTACATCTTTACTAAAATGTCCTCTCATTATCCTAGAATCCTTTGTCTCAAAGTCATAAGTGCCGGAGAATGACAAGAAAAATGTCCTACAATGTCGCTAGTACAGCTCCTGCAGCACTCGTTGTGAGACATTTTCCGCCTCCAGACATGTGGACCCATGCAACAGTCGACTGTAACTTAACTTTTGGCAGGAATATGTCCTGCGATGTCGCCATTATAGCTCCTGCAGCAGTCGTTGTGAGACATTTTCCGCCTCCAGACATGTGTACCCATGCAACAGTGCACCGTTCTGAATGCTATGAGGTTCCTGAGATGGAATCTGATTAGAATTTAAGCAAATTGTATTCTACTTATACCAATAGAGAGCAGATGCGTCTAGCCGTTACGCAGAGAAATGTTTATCTCATATGAATTCGATTAAGTAATCTGTATACCAGACTTTGCAAGTGCCTCAGCTATATTGTTACCTTTAACGTCTAGGTATTCAAAAATCCATACGAGTGCAAGCATCTCGATTTTTACTGGATTTCCAAAAGAAAGTCGAGATGTTCAAATTATATTCGATAAGCCAGTATCTCCAGTTGTCTTAGGGCTTTGACTAGCTTGTAAGCTGTTCAATCTAAAAGCAAATGAGATTGAACGTAAACATATTCTGAATATTATTGAAAGCCATGACATGATCTAAATGATCGCGTCATAAATATAAGTTTTTCATTGTCCATCCAATGCATTGTTCTAAGATCAGTATATTTAGTATATCATATGCAATTCGGTTTGGGACCCTATGGACCGATGAGATAAGTTCTAGGTAGATCAAGAAGTGCTTCTGACCAAATTTATTATTTGTACCTCTACTAACAACATGATCCATTCGATTTTTAAATGTAAGATGGCATTGCAGCAATTGTCGATGAAATCCTGTCTGGGAAGAACATCCCACATTGGAACAGCAATCATTACAGGATTATCCTTTTGTCTTCATGAATAATTTTTTAATCAATTTTATGACGATCCAGTTTTATGTAAGGCTTCAACAAGTTTTACTAAGTTTGCTACAAAGCTTTTCCATTTAAAAAATTTGTTTCAAATGGATGCGACGTTATCCATATAGTCGGAGTACAATTTAAAAAAAATGTACCTTTTTGCCATCACTAGCGTGGTGTATGTAGTATGTCGGTCTGTCTGTCCATTGGTTAAATTTACATCTGTATGAATAAAGATTTATTTTACTTTTACAAATGTATCTGTTGGTGTTACTCTATTTGTTGTTGTTATTATTGTTATTGTTTAACAATTCTCTCTCTCCTTTTCTATTTTTTTTTTATTTATTTCTCATCTGTTGTTTTTTTAATAATTTTTTTGGTATATTTTATCCACACTGTGTCAGCAGTTGACTGTCACCACACTGATAACACAGCCAGTCAGATAAAAATTTATTAAAAATTAAAAACAACAAAAACAAAGAGAAAAAAAATAGAAAAAGAACTTGAAACTATAAATTCATTCTCTACCAAAAGTACACACACACACACTCCCGTGCTATACATTTATTGGCTGTGAATGTTTTAATTGAAGCAAGAGAGAGAGACAAAAACCAAACACGCTCTCCCTAAGTAAAGATGAATTTGATTGAATGATTCGAAAGAAACAAAATTACAGAAAATAAACAAATGCATAGAGCAATGCGATTAACTATAACTGACAAATAGACAGAGAGAGAGAGAGAGAGAGTTTATTATGATGATTTTACATAATTTAGGTTAATAATGATTAGAACAGCAGAATAGTTTTCGTACTTCGGGAAAAAGAAACTGAATTGTTTTGTACTTGCTTAGGCTTACTATGGAGGTCGATTATATTTTCCTTCAGTTGTGTAATAAACTCATACTGAGTAACGAAATTAGCCATATGGCCACCGAGTTAACTTGCCTGTGAACGCAAGGCTACCCGCTAACCTAATCTAGAAGAATGGCCGTGCAGGTTTACAATTACTTACTTCAAAAAAATTCCAATTCCAAAATTTCTAATACAAACTTATATACTTAGCATCTGATCTCCTAAGGACCTAATCAGGAATTTAGTGTCGAATTTCCGATAGAATCTGGTCTGTGAATATTATTAGCACCGAGAGGCTATCGTTTACCACAAAGCCAGACATTCAACCAGAAGTGATGTAAAGCTTCTCTTCACACAGAAAGTGTAGCAACGATTCTCTTCTTTAGCACCCGAAACTGTCAATCAGACAAGTAGAAATACTTTTCGTAAGATGGTTTTCATAATTCGCAGCATCTCTGACAGCTTAAGACATCTAAAACGTTATAGCAGGTATAAGCCAGAGTTACTTAACTATGCCTTATCCTGTAAAGCAACTCAAAAGTCACATACTCTGTTATGAAAGGATGTTCGGTTCCAGATGGAAATATTCTGAAGTCATGAGGAAATTCGTGACTATCTTCCAAGCTGAAGTCTACACAGTCAGTAAATTTGGTCAATTTCAGCTGGGACAGGAAATACAAAAGACGGAACATAGTAATGCTATCTGACAGCCGTTAGAACACTCGAAAATATTATGAAACTGCCTGGTTAGACTGTATCATCTAGACAGGACAAATAGGGTCTTCTCTTCCTGTTGTAGCCCAGATCATGTGGAATTAAACCTAGACAACCCTGAGCATAGGGGAGCTTTTACGGCACTGATAAGGCGAGAACCACTTAGAGGAATGGAAAGTACTGTTTGAACGGGTATACTCTTCGAATGGAAACACGGAGAGGCCAATGCACTTCCAAAACCAAAAGGGTTTGAGGCAATCTAAACTTTTGCTGTGTTATTACAATAAGAAGAGATTGGAGCCATGTATTACACTAAAAGCAATGTAAAGATATTTATTGGCTTTATGACAAGGCACTGTAGACTCGAAGAACATTTGTACAAAATAGGGATCTTGTCGAGCCCAATATGGATATTCTGAGAGATGATGTATGAATCAATAGAACACATAATTGGAGCATATGCAACGTTAAGGCACCATGAAAGCAAACACCAGGGTGTGTATTACATACTAGGCAACGACTTATCCTTACAGAAACCGATCGAAATCCTGAAGTTTTTTAGGGTAATAGGAATGAGAAAACATAATGGGAGCACCACAGTGATGAGGCAAGACAACACATCGTGTACTCCAAACCATGACACTTCTACACAACAATAACAAAATTATCTGTACAATGGGTTAATTCGACCTCCGGGTACTGTACTTGTCTTAATTGACGTCCTCTAACCTAACAAAATTATTGGCATTAGATCTGCTCAAACCACAAGCATCCTATCCTTGGGCCATGCTTTAGAAAAATGTGATCTTTTGGCTAAACCCGGTGAAGGTGATATAATTCTGTTATCAAGGCCTAATATAGCAGAGCAAAATCGCAACCAATCGCACTCCAAGAAATAAATGCTACATGACCAACATAAGCCACATCTTAAAGAATCTTAAAGAGCTGAGGCAGTTAACACCACATCGAGAGAGCTAGGGGCCACTAATTGATGACGGTTGATGACAGTACTTTGGTTTTAATATTTTTTAATTAAAAAACAATTTTTTTTATAAGAAAACAATTATAATTGAAATGGTAAAGCAGTTTTTATTCTTATTTTACAAGCATAATCTAAAATTTACAATCTAAGCCGCCTTCCTGAGACCAGCAGTTTTACAACAAAATTGAATCTATGATTACATTACGATTATATTTTTAAATACAATTTTCCTACAATATTAACTTAAATTGAAAATGTTTCCATTTAGAGAGTCACAATTGATTTTTCCTTTTCCTACCGGGCCTTACAGTCAGCACTGAATCTGGTAGTTCACCATTTACTAAAGTTTTGCCAGCTCTACTGACAGCCAATAAACGCCGTTCATGGACCTTACGATGTTTCGTTAAATGATCGGAACGAGCAAAACATTTACTACAGTAATCACATTTGTATGGCTTGATACCCGAATGGGAACGTCTATGGCGGGCCAATTCATCTGAACGTGAGAATCGCCAAGAACAATTTGGCCAATTACACGCATAGGGCTTCTCACCCAAATGGCGTCTGAGGTGGGCTTTTAAATGTGCAGGCTTGGCATATATTTTACGGCATTCACCAAACGTGCAAAGATATGATTTTTCTGTTTGCAAAGGAGAATTTGGAGGGGAAGGCAGTAATTTAAGTTTTTCAGCACTTTCTTGTAGGAAATGATTACAGTTGTCGGTGCATAAAGGGGTTTTCTCCGGCAGAAAGTCTACCAGTTCAGGTATTTCAATGTAATTGTCCAGGAATTTATATTCCCAATCGGATAATTCTTGATTTATACTAGAGGTGAAGGTTAAATCGTTGTCTTCCATAGAATCCGAGCTGTTGGTTAGTAAGTAATCCAAACTGTTTTGCAATTGTTTCTCATTTAAATCCATTATTTGAGGGCTGTACGGCAGTTGTTGATGTTCAGTTGGATTGGTGTTGTACATTTCCTGTTCCTGGCCATAGGCGAGAGAATTTTCATTGATGTTATGATATGAACAAGAATGATAATCCTGTTCGATTTGCTCATTTAAATCACAAAATAATTGTTGAAAACCACCGCCCGCAAAGAAATCCATCACACGATGTGTGTATAGCACTGAGAGTGTGCACTTGAAATAAACACTTGTTGCCTGAAGTTGAGGGTATTTATTAAGGCTTAAACTTTAATTCTGTGTGTGTTCTTTTTTTTCTTTTTGTTTTAAATTTATCAATTTTCTCCGAATTTATTTAAAAAACCCGAATTTTTGTTTTTTGTTTTCCGTTTTCTAAGATGAATGATATTTTTAGTCACTGAAGTGTAACACTTTCCATCAAAACTGTTAAAATTCAACTGAATTTTGTTATTTGATCTTGTCGTGTTTTTTAAATATTTTTTAAATACAATTATTTGATAAAAAAAAAAATATATAAAAACAAAAACGAAATAATTATCAATCAATAATACAGCATGAAACAAGAACAAGAAGAAGAAGGAGAAAAAACCAAATCCCAATGACTATTTTAATTTAAAAACCCAATTAAGTATAACAGAATATATGCGCTGTGCGATGTCCTCCCTGGGGATTAATTTTTGTGTTTCAGTGGAAAGATTCACACCAAATCAAACAAACAAACAAACAATCAACCACAGCCATCATCATTATCACCATCACACGCTCGCTGTTCAATTCATTTCCATATTTTAAGTAAAGAACTGCACACTCAATTTGTAAATCATGGCACAACACACGTCATTTAAAAATATTGATCATGAGAAGATTTAATGTTTTTCTCTATTTGTAGCATATTGCCCTGCCCGGCCGCCTATGCTTTTGTTGTGAATTTGTTGCCAGATGTCCCATCTTTTTTTTTTTTTTTTTGTTTTCTATCAACTCATGAAGGTACCAACCAGTAACAGGCGCTCAGCTCATGTCGTTATTAGTCTACACTTTATTGGACTGTCGCCACAAGCAATTAATTATTGAGTATTTAATTTTAAATTGCCCTCATGTGGTTCATTTATTTACAAGTCAAGTAAACAAAAATAATGCATTACAACCGTATTAATAATGCATAATTGCAAACTAATACAGAATACCTTGAACAAGCATTAGAAATTAGAAAAAGGCATTGGAAAACAGGAAGGCCTTGTGTTATTTATCAGACACTGCGAATGCCAGATAACTAGGAAGTCTAGCTGAGGATAAAGAGAGAAATTGCCAAAACACATTGTAGTTTATAGGCAAACAGAGAAAGAGACAGAAAACCGTGCAATAGATAAACGGCAAGTGGTTGCAAAATCTATAATAAGCACATGCGTTAAAAACTACACACAAACAATACACAGATATCGCAACGAGAAGACATACAAGACCACAAAAGCACAGATCAATATCGTAGTAAAGCAAACCGCGATAAGACATACAAGAGTATGAGTTAGCAAAACAGAGACTTAATGAGACAACAGACTGTGACTGGAGTACAATGGTTGAGACTGCAAAATGACCACTTGCATGAAATTGCATAGATTTTGCTAATAAAACCACATGTTTTTCATATTTTGGCATGGTTGTTGCTTTTACGGCAATAACGTTCCAAACTGCGGCAATCGATGCCATATTTTATCGTATGTTTGGAATATCGCATTTATTCTCGTACTACATCAGAAACTCATATTGTTCAAATAGAATCTGCATTGTTGTCTATACTTTGTTAAGGATCCATCATTTATTGAGAAAGCTGGCGGTTTCACTCACATTGAATTGTTAGGCTTGGTGTAGCTTTTGAGTCACCCAAACCGTTGGCAAACCAGATTTTGCCGAAGGGATTTCATACAGTGTTGTCTAACCATGTCACATCTCAGGGTTTCATTAGGAACTAATGTCGTTTTGATATCCTCTTTATTGTTTCAAATGGTAAAGTTTTGAAGTAAATGCCCAAAAACAAAGTGAAGAATTTCCATCTCTTCAAAACCTACATTTATGGCAGTTTTTACTACCCAGTGTTATACTAAAATTCTTTCTGAATCAATCGCAGGCAATTGAAATTTAAAAAATAATTCTACAAATTCTTATAAGATAAGTTTTTCAAAAGTTTGATTGCTTTATTAAAAATTAAGCCAGAAATATATTAAATTTTTATATTTACACCTCATAATATAGGAAAGATTACCAAAATACATAATATTTTACCACAATTCCCACAAATGCCAAGAATTCAGCCTCTAATTTATATTAAACACACCCTATTCACCGCAAATCCTGTATTCCAACACTGTTTACACAACACAGAGTGTGTTAAATTTAAAGGCAACTATTCCTACTCTTTTAATAAACAGCAAAAGAGAGAGAGAGAGAGAGAATATAATCCTTAAAACGTTCACTCAACCAGTAATAGTGTGAAGCAGTAACAGTAGTCTGTTATTATTGTACACAATAAGAAAATTCGCTCATTAATATGTAATGTTAAGAAGAAATATAAGAAATTTACACTATAAATGTACTGTAAACACTTGCTAAAATTGTACAAGTGTGTAAGTAAATCAAACAACACTCGCCTAATAGTCCAACACAGCACTGCGAGCTGTTATTCAACCACACAAAAACATACACATGTATTGTTTCTCTAAGACGAATAGTATCAAACGAAAGTCTGTTTGTGGGGAAAACACAAATAAAACCACTCGTCTAAAACCATTCGTCTTACAGAAACTGCACAACTAATTCAGTCATTTGTTTGCAAAGTAAACAATGAGGTGGAGATAGACATTGTAAACACTTTGAATAGTAATTAAGAAGTGTGAGTAAATTAAAAATAAACAAATAGTAGCTACAAATAATAATAGTATTCGGTTTCATAAAAATAGTATTTTTTACTTACTCTGTACATATTATTCTTCATTCAGTATAGTCCTATAATAGTTAGAAAGGACAACAGCAGTCTGTTATTATACAACACAACACAATAACGAAGTCCATTATATAGCCTGTAATGTAAAAAAGAAACATGTCGAATTTATACTCCACATATATGCATACTTATTCAAGTTTTAGGAGTAAGTTTAGTATTGCTTAAAAGGGTTTTATATTTACTAACAAACTATATCTACTCATTAATCAAACAGTTTAAAAGGAAGAGAAATCACTTTGTACAAATGACTCTTTATACAGGTTACCCATGTAATAAACCGAAATAGTAACAGCAGTCTGTTATTTTGTACACAAAAAACAAAATGTACACATTATTAGGAAGCAAAAAAAAATATGTTAGATTTATAGCGAAGGGACTCTCTAAATACAATGAAGAAATCGCTCACATAATACATGTACCAAAACACATGTGTGTTTTACGAAACGAGTACTTCACTCACAACTATTCCTACTCCTGTAATAGACAGTACATGAGAGAGAAAGTACTCGAAGCAAATTATTCTCTATACAGTTTGCTGCCGTAAAAACACACAAAACAACAACAGACTGCTGACAGACAACAGGAGTCTCTTATTGTTCTACAGAAAAATGAAACACTTATTTCTTTACAGTGTAAACAAAGGAAGAATATTTACACCCGCAATACCCTATAATTAGTCTGTAAGTGTTTACTTTATATGTGTGAGTAAGCATGTTAAACAATACTCCTATAAGAAACCAAAAAAACAACGGTATTCTGTTATTATAAAAACAAGAATTCACTCACTTCATTGCAATGTATTATTTCTTTACAGTGTAAACAAAGGAAGAATATTTACACCCACAATACCCTAGTCTGTAAGTATTTACTTTATATGTGTGAGTAAGCATGATAAACAATACTCCTATAAGAAACCAAAACAACAACGGTATTCTGTCTGTTATTATAAAAACAAAATTCACTCACTTCATTGCAATGTAAACAAACAAGGCAAATACTATGAATATTAGTAAAGGAGTACGAGTAAGTAATTCAACCAATACAATACAAAAACAAAACCAATGTTTTGTTAACTTTTCAAATATTTTTTATTTTTTCTCCATTTTTTTTAAACATTCTTTGGAGCACTAGACGGAATAAAAAACATTTTTAATTGCAATTTCTTTACATAACGTGATATGACAACATTCGAATTGAAAAATAACACACACCAAATTCACCATAATACCCGGCATTAAAGCACTGTTCAGAAAATAGTCCATAGGACTTGAATACAAGTGTTCTTACCCTTGTGTCTAACAGTGAATGAGAGATAAATCTCTCAACAGTTTTGCTTTCACATACAAAGGCAAAAATTCATTCTGTTAACCAACAATAAAAATTTTCTCCTCTTAGAGTAGGTTGACAAATCCTATAAATACTCATAGTCCTGACATAAGCACACTCTAGCCAAAATAAACAGGGGTAAGTAATGTTTTATTAACATTTTGAGTATCAAAGGAAAATAGAAAATTCTAAGGTTTAAGTAATGCTATTGGTTTTTACAGTAATGCTATTGTAGTGATTTTTTAAGGATATTTTTATGAATGAAAGAAGATTTTTCTTCTTTAGCAAATGTTTCCTTAATTTTATCACACACTTATTGCTTGTGTAAAGTCAAACGAATTAAAAAAAATTATACCACGCTCTTCCACTACGGATACCAGAACCTAGCCAGAAAATAGAACTGCACTCGATTGCACATTATTCTCCCAATCTTATGTTTTGCTCTGTCCACCCCTTAGTTTCAGTTGTGAAGTCTTGCATTCAGAATTATGCTTAACGATGCTTAAACTGGGTAATGTCGAAGAGAAATAATGCTCAACACTGTATAAAAATCCTTTACGATTCTGTTTTTATTATATTGCGATCAAGCATTGCATCCACCTTTCTCATTACCAAATTTTAGGTCAACCTGTAACCGCTTGAAATACCTATCACTTCATATACCTCTATATATTAGGTTTTAAGCGATTTCGTTTTGAATATTTGTTCTTTGTGTCGACAGTGCCTGGTCGGCAGCAAGTTCCTATCCTCAGGCTACTCCACAGTCCAATCCACTCAAATCTCTTATTTTTTTTAATTATTGAACAAAGGTTTAGATTGTTTCAAAAACATTTGGCTTGAGAAGAGTCTGTGATTTTGAGTCTGTTAGTTTGAAGCTCTTCTCATCGCAAGCTCAGTTCACTGCTCATTGCAGTGAATTTCCAAATCACATAGGATACATTGGGGAATGACGCTATTGCCTTTGTTCAGCTGATTTAGCTTGTTTCCACATGTATTTCGAATATTTCTCTCTGCGACTAGACACAACGGCTCCGGTTCCATTATCTGTTCTTGACCTATCTGTTGTCACAGAATGGTCCTTCTTCTAAGAGGGTACAAATGTAGCTGCCAAATTGCTCTGATTTGTTCTTTTTAATCAGAACAGATGAGAAGGTAGTGCGGTCAGCTACTTGATTTGTCAGATAAGCACGCCCCTGGATAAATCTAGTGAAAACTTGTGTTCCATTATTCTAACCATTGTCTCTATAGATCTGGTCCTCACTACTATGTCTTTAACAGAGTTGCTAGCGTCGCTGGGATTAGTTTATTATAGCCTGGATTATAATCTAATCTCACCTGTTTTCAAACACTTTCTGCCAGCGCAGACCATGACCCCATGGGTCAAAATTAGCCTGACACACGCCTATAAGCCCTCATTTGAATTCCTTTCCCCACCAAACAAACTAATAAAATTTGATTTAAAGCATTCGTTGCATTAGTGAAGTACAATAGGATACTGGTTGCCATATGATATCCACAACACTATTATTTTCTTTAATAAATTCATTGTTTTAGCCTACATTGTAACAATTTCTTGAAATATTTCATGGAATAATTTCATTTCAAATGAAACCTTTGTTTTCATCTTTCCTTTGTGAGAAACTTTTCTATATGTTTTCTTTGGATATTCCAAGAAAACTATTCCTTTTGAGAAGACAATCTTTTAACAAGACAATCCCTGTTTGCATGTCATTGTTTAAAAACTATTATCGGCTTTAATAAATCTTAAAAAGTTTTCCAAAAACACACACAATATGTGTCACACATTAACAGAAAACTTTTCCACTTTAGTTCGCCCTTAGTTTGGTGGTCCAGAAATGCTGGTGAATCACACGAGTGTGGTAAATGGTATGACAATAGCTTTTCGCCATATTTCTTATTGTGAAATGAATCGGCCTATTATTATTGAAAAGGCATAAAAACATAGTTTTTTTCTTTTTAGCGAAAAGTTTGTTATTGTCTAAGTGGAATTTATTGTGTAAGGGAAGGTATGCTAACAGCATTAGATAAGGCAAAAAAAAAAAAGTTGATGCGGAGGAAACAAATTTTAGTAGAAAAAGTGGCTTAAAATATGAACTTCCAAATTTCGCATGTGTAATGTAATGCAGATAGGGCCAGATGGCCTTTGTATTGCGATCTAAGCTGCATGTCTGTATATCCAATACTTCAGAATTACCAAGTTGGTGTCCCTGTGCTCCTTCTCTTTCTTACAATAGATCCTGCAGGTACTAGTCTAGCATTCCTGCATATTTTGCAGAAAGTTCTTCTAATAATGCCTTCAAGCTTTCACTGCTTAGTTACAGGGCAAAGTCCGAAGAAGTGAAAAACCTTTGGAATGGTTGAGAGCCATGAAGTCATTTCAATATTTCTTTATAATTGAAGTTAAGTTAGATTATGTAAAAAAGTAGATGAATCAACTCCACCCGAAGGTCAGAAATTGTTCAAATAAGGGAGGGTTGATCAAAAAGTGAAAGAGAAAGAAAAAATGAAGGCAAACAAAAGGAAAGAAACAAACTCATCTCACAAGGCACCTAATGCCAGATGGAACTCTTATTGCCAGGTATAACAATTTTCTAGGGCCATTGAGGAAACCTCCTTCACAAATCTTTAAGCTTCACCTCTACCCAGATCCCGGCTACCTCATATTAACATAAAATCAGGAAGGAAAGAAGTGGTACCCCAGTCCAACTTACTTGTCCTTGCCCTTAAGACGCAACGCTCCCGATATTGCCGTATTTATTGAATCATTCTTCAACGAACAAAAGCATCGTACAGCGTTCAAAGACTGATCAATACCCGTCTGTCTAACTTCCGCTAATCACCGCATCAAACACCCATCTTACTGGAACTTTCTGAATGTTAATGCGCTGCACATCGCCCACATCGTTGAAGAGGTCATACAGCTCATTATTGGATCAGATGTGAAAATCATTGCCAATTCGCTCTTAACCGAAGGTCATACATTGATCTTTTCTCGCAAATACTCTCAAGGCTGCTGAGAGTAGTTTCCATGCTGCTGCACCATAAAAAAAACACGGGGAGAATATGCTACTTGTAGAGTATAAGTGTCATTGTAGGAGAGAGGTCTCTGTTTGATCTCCAAACTGACATAATTGTTGCTGGTCAGGGCGGCTGTATTTAAGTTTTGAAAACTACAAGTACCAGATATAGGAATAAATCTATCAAATCTAGATCGAAAAGCTGCTGTAGATTCGATTTTGTGGCAGATTAATTCGATTTCTGGCAGTGTCTGTTAAATCTTAAAAAGTAGATCCATGTCTCAGGCTAATTGCATAATACTTGGATCTAAAATTTTGACTATAACCACAGACCCGATCTACCAGATTTAATTGCATTATATCATCAGTATTTGAGAAGAACTAGTTTTAAAATTTTATTAAAAATTTCATTCTAGAATTCCCTCCCTTAATTTCTACACATTTGCATACACAGACAAAAGGGTCAACCATAACTAATACTCGCAGTTTTATTACAACAATAACACAACTTTACAATCGCCGCAGGACTAGTAATTTACATTTTTATAGTTTTTCTCTGTATTTTATTTTTTTATTGTATTGTATTGTATTGTATTGTACTGTTGTTGTTTTTGTTGTTTTTATAATTTGTTATTGTTGCTGGGGTAATCAACTAAAGTCAAAGCGTGCTGTGCATTTGTTTAGACAATAATATTTTGCATAAACAATGTCCTGACATACAAACACACACATATGTATATACACACTCATGTAGTATATACACCCGCTTATATACTACACATATACAAATATTATCAAACTAATACATATAAACTAAATGACAAAGATACACACAAACATACACAATCATATTATTCACAATACTGTTGCATCGTTTTTTTTTGTTGTTGTTTTTTGGTGACAACTTCTAGTTGAATTTACAAAATTTTCGTTTTGTTTTGCTGCAAATGCGAATAACAATAATAATAAGAAAACAACAACAACTAAAATTTAAATAGATACTGTACAACATTTTGTTGCAAAATAAATTGGCTTAACGCAATTGCATCAAAACAACAAAAACAAACAAAAAATTTGAATTAAAAAATATTAGAATAATACTTGGTGCTGTACTATGTACATGTTTGTATGAATGGTTGCCACACTGAACGTGGCAATTTCAATGGACTTTAAATTACATGCCACATGAAAAATGGAAATTTTTAATTTCAAATAAAAAAAATTAGAAATTATAGGCAATAGGCGATAGATAGGCAGTAGGCAATTGAACAAACAAAAGAAACAAGTTTATCTGATGCAAATAAAAATTGTTGTTCAAAAATAATTACATTCTAGTGATAATAGAAGAGCATTAAAATATTAAACTAAAGAAATATTGTGTATGTGTGTGATATAGACAACGACATGTGTTCAATGAATGAGTGCTCCAAGAACTATCGTCAATGATGAGATCCATTTCTGGAGGAATGGGTACGTGAACAAATAAAATTGTTAATACGAATCCATATGAGATCCCCGAGCGTCCAATGAATACTGAAAAAGTCACCGTTTGAAAGACTCTTTAGTAAATAATATAAAAGAAAATCTCTGTAATCGATAATTTTCTCTAAAAAACACAGTTTGCTTACGTTAATTCTATAAAAAAAATTCACTTTGATCTTCAATTTTCTTAACGATTTTGCACTCGATAATTTTACAATCGATATTTTTTTTAACAATTGTTATCGATAACTTTTATAACAGAAATCTCTTTGGTATTACATAATAATTTTATAGAAAAATTCTCTTTTAATTATAATTTTCTATACGATAAATTCTCTATTATCAATGAAAACAATTCTCATTATCCAATATTTTATAGAAAAAAGTTTTGTGTTATCGATAACTTATAAGAACAAATTCTTTATTCATAGTTTGTTTTGTGCATCAGAACGTTTGTGAAATAATACGTTCATTAATAAATATTTTTAAAAGATTATCGTTTATCGATAATTGATTTTTAGCTTGATTTTATGGGGAAAAAAACGGTTTGTATAAATTATTATAAAGGATTTAATTCCATTAAAATTTAAATTTTTTTCTCTGAATTAATTTGAAACAAAAGATTTTTATGTTATCGATAAATAGCAATAAAACTGTCGTTTATTTTCTGTAATAAAAATTTTTAATTTTACTATCTCTTTACACTTCAAGTGGGTAAATATTTCATCTGTCATAGCTGTTCTACAGCTGATAGGAAGTCTTGCATTAAAACATCAAAACTGTGCGGCCTTCCCATGAATCTTTATGATTCCAATAAAATGTCAGTAAGAAACTATAAAAATGCAGCAGAAGTGATATGACATACTTAAAGTAAAAGATTTTAAAATAAAAGATTTTAATGGATGACAGCAGTACATATGTGAGAAAATAAAAATCTAGTAATTAAAAACTACTCATTTCAATCCAAATTAAATCCATTATTTTCAAATAATAAAAAAGAAATTAAACATTTTTATTTGTCGTCATAAAAAAGTTTTGTGAAAATCTTGGTATCGTCCTTGCTGTTACTGCATACGATGATATCATTGATTTTGCTGCAGTATATTTTTTTTTTATTATGTATGCGAGGATGTGTGGTTCACACTATAGGAATATAAGGACAGACGTATGGATTACTTAGTTCTGTGGTTTTTTTTTTGTTTCACTCCATATACTTCCCACTGATTATTTTTATTATCCTGGTAACCACAGTTTAGTATCTCAGCTGCTGTTTATTTCAATATTTTTTTAAAAAACTGTTAATTTGAGGAATTAGAATCAAACCGGGGACATAAAATACAATAAAATTATCAAAAAAATTTAAAATTTAAAAAAAGTAAACACAAAGCTCCTTAAAGATCCCTTGCAGTTTACCGCAAAAGAGAGTTTTGATTGAGAGTACTTTAATTTTATCCATAAGTTGCGGAACGTACAGAAATATTGCACGCGAAAGAATACAAACTTGTCGGATAATTGAAGTGATTGCGACTATTTTGCCACTATAAGTTGTAAAGATTTAATGTTTGTGATTTCATTCTTTTACCGTTTTTACCTCGTTAATCTGGCAATAATTCCGGAAAAGAAGCTCTATGAACGAACACTCTACGATGGGTACCAATAGTTTTAAATTAAAGTGTCTGGCTTGATTCGTTTGAGCTGTACGTTAGTGAATTATACAGCCTTGCAGTTAGTAACTCATTCCTATGGCATATACATACATATTAAATTTCTATAAAATATTGTTATAACCCCTGAAAATATGTTTCATATTTTTTATGATTTAATTTTGTCTATTGAAAATAACTTCATTTTTATTTCTTTTTTTCTTTTCTATTTTAATAATCTTTATTTAATAACAGCAACAATATGTCACAAAATTTTTACAACCAATCTTTTTAATTAAATTTAATTAAAATTTAATATTTATTCCATTATGCCTAAAAGTAGGCCAATATTGACATTACATATTTTCTTATATGCAGAAAACACTTTTAGCCCGTTCGCCACCCCTTTTCTGAATTGATATTACCCCGAATTATAATAAAAAGAAAGTTTTTTTTCGTAACTTTCATTTGAATGGCAATAAGCTGGCATTTCTTTATGAAATTTTATTCTAGGGCCACAACTGGCTGGAGTAAATAATTAAAAGTATTTGCATAATAATAAGCAAAAGTACATGGACAAGAGCAAGAGGAAGATGAATAAGGACGGAAAAGAAAAAGAACAATCTTAACTCATCACAGCTATAATAAGGGGAATAAAGATAATTGTTAAAGGATATAGCGGCGGCAGATTGTGGTTGAATTGAAAATTATTTCCTTATAATTGGGTTAAGAAAGAATAAAATTTTTATCTTTCTTAAGAGCCGAATTATGTAAAAGGAAATTGAAAAAGTTGTAAATATTTAACAAAGAATCTCAATTGAAATTGCTTTAAATAGCCCTAAGAATGTAGGCCACGAATGTTTTATTAACAGCCAAGAAATATTAACTTTGAAATTAAAACAATATCAGTGATAAGTAAAATTAATTTTTAAGCTGCTATAGACTTTAATACTTCTTGTCACAGAAAACGTTGAATTATTGACAAATAAATTTTTTTTAGGAAAATGATAGCCTATAACACATGTCACGAATCTATTTTAAATTAAACAAATTTTAACTCACTCGTCCAATGCTTAAGTTTACTTTGCTTAAATTTAAATTTCAGTCTCTTAATTTCTTTTCACCCTCTAAGTATGCTGCTAATGCTTGTTTATTGCTTTATCTCGGTTTTTGGCTCATTTTTAGGCTGTTAATACACCCTTTTGTTTTGGCTTTTAATATCAACAATTAAGTTGTTTAGCATACTTTTAGGGATACGAACGCTATTAGCAACAATTTGCACCCAACAAATATTGACACTAAAAACTTGAAAGTTTTCTGTGGTTTTGTGTTTATAAAACACATTAAACGGCCGCCTTTACCGGTCAGCAGCATACAGGGGTAGTGGTCCCTTTTGTTTTTTTTTAGAAATTTATCTCTTCAAGCAAATATCCAATATAAGGTATGAGGAGAGTAGAATATCATAAAAAGGATACGTTTGGTCCAAACCACAAAGTATTAAATATAGTGTGTGGTTTTGTTTTTAATTAAGGCAACAGTCAAAATATTCAAAATTTGTTTGTTAAATAAATGAAGGCAACATTTAGAAACTAAAATTGAAAATTTAGATGCATACTTTTAGGTGGTAAGTAGATTAATTGCTGTTTTCCATTTATGATATTATTTTAGCCTCAAATAAAAGGCTCTTCATATCCGTACCAAATTAAATATATTTGTTGTTTGTTTGTTACTTTTATGGCCATAAGTTTTTAGTTTGAAAAAACGTAAAAATGGAGGGAAAAAAGTGAAAATATTTTTATTACTCTTTAATAAATGTATTGCATAGCATTTGGGGGTTTTTGTTGCAATAAAAAAAAACTTTTTCACTCAATCTAAAAATTTATTGAGTTTGTCCAATTTTTTTCTGTTTTTGTTCTGTTCTGTTAACAAAAAAAAAAACTATTTATTTTAGTAGCTGCTGGTCCATATACGATATATTTTTATGAACTAAAAATGATAAAAATAGAAGCAAAAGAGAGAGAGTGAGAGAAAGGGAAGAAATTGTTACAAACAAATCGAGAAAAATGTGAAAAAAGGCAACAAATTTTTATATATGAGCGAAACATGTCAATCTTTCTTTTGCAGTGTCCATAAATTCAGTAACATTTTTATAAATTACCACAACCATTTATTATTCCACAGAGTTTGTAAAACTTAATAAAAAAAAAATATTGACCCCAAAAAAAGTATTAAAATGAAATAAAACGCAGAACGAGTGAAGGAAATGGAATATAAAAAGTTGAGTGTTAATGATCTAAAGAAACGCACTACTTTTTAGAAAGTTAAAGCATATATTAAGGGGCTATTAAGGAGTTATTAAGAGGTTATTGTCAAAATGTGATATCATGGTTGTACAAGGTAATAGTTTAGGCAATTCTTTATTGGATTCTCACCAAAGCTTCTCTTAGATCAACTGATAACTCTTGAAGAAATCATGTTGAACTTGGTCAACTGCTCATACTGTATGTATTGCATTCCTTATTGGATTCTCACCAAAGCTTCTCTTAGATCAACTGATAACTCTTGAGGAAATCATGTTGAACTCGGTCAACTGCTCATACTGCTTCATACTGAATTTGTAGACACTTATTCTTTAGTACCAGTTGCTTATATGGTCCCCTACAACAAGCTAAATATGTGCCTAGATATCGTCATCCCAAATAGAGAACAACTCCAAATGCTTTGGAAATATACACAGACGATTTAAATTTGGATGGGAATATGAGATGTGTTGTGTAGAGGACTTGGATATGAGAAACTCATACAGACAGTGGATCATCACTGCTGTATTATTTATGAGAAAGCCATGGTCATACTCATGGCGATTAAATGGCAGATCTGTTCTGAGACACTGCCTGTGAATATTCTGATATACTCAGATATCCAGTCAATGTGTTCTTTGAATTGTTTGTGATCGGACTGAAACCACAGACTCTCGTATAATAAGTCTATTACTACTACTACCCACTACAATAAAGTGAAGTTCCAAACATTTCACTGTGTGTAGTTATAGCTTGAGCAATCAATTTTTTTCTAATGAAAGTTACCTTTTCTGCCTCAAACTTAAATATTCATTTTCGCTTGTGTAGCGCAGTTTATTTAACCACATTTTTTAATACTCTATCAGTACAAAAATATAAAAAAAGAACAACCATCAACCACTAGTAAATTAAATTTTTCTTATTTCAAATTTAATATTTAACTTTACAATACAATAAAATTTTATCAAAGTTTAAATGACAGAAAAAAAATTTCAACGATTTTTTATTTAAATCTTCTGAAATTCGAAAGAAAACGAAAAAAAAAACAATTTAATTTGTAAAGTTTAAATTTATTATGGAAATAAAATTTGTGTTTAAAGCGTAACATGATTTTATAAACAAATATTCTGTCAGTGAAAAAAAAATATGTAATAGAAAATGAAAAAGAGAGCAGAAATCATGAGCATGATTTTTATGTCTGGTCTAGACATTTATCTCTCTCTCTCTGTGCCAGAATTTGCATATTTTTAGTTGTAAAACCATTGACTTTTCTTTCCTTCGTTTAACGCTAGTAACAATGTAGCATAAAACTAAAGTAAATAGAATAATGAAGCATACTTTAAGGCAAAAATACACAATATATTTAAACACAAAGACGTCTGCATAAATTACGGCAGTTACAGAAAGGAAATTGAATTTTTCGTCCAAGACATTAAATATGAAAGAAAAACTAAAGACTTTAAAGACGTTCGTTCACGTTCACGTTTGCATTGCCATGGAAAATTATGAATGAAAAGGAAATCTTGAAAAGATTTGTCTACGAAAATAATAATGTTTTTAAATTAATAGAGCTCATTAGGTTGGCTCTTTATGTTTAGAAAATTCGAGCACAATTTACTTTAAAAAGCTTATGAAATTTTAATAAATTGTCGTACTCAAGGGCGTATGTTGAATATTAATTGGAAATTATTAAAAATCAAAATTAAAAATTCAATAACAATAAATTACTGCCGAAGGAAATTAACATTACTATGATAATAGTTGAATTCTTTTCGATTTAAATGTAGCATAATATTCCCTCTGGAGACTCTTCTATCCTGTATGGAGGTAGCACGCTTTAGCTCAGTGTTGATGAGAAATTTCATATAAGAATGCAAAGCATAAACTCTCCGTAGTCTAGTAGATAGTCTGTTGCCTTATTAAACAAGAGCTCGAGGCTTCAACCCCAGCTCAGATATATCGAACAGAACAAAATATGAAAGAAATATTTCTTTAAATAAAGTACCATCATAGGGATGCTACCTAGAACCTAGATCTAATGTAGTTTCTAAACTAAAGGTAGGCTAAGAAATTTTCTTTGAAGAGCTTAATTTTATGTTATATCTCCACATCCCTGGTTATTGTAGTGTCCTTCAGGCCACACAACTGATTCCAAGTCAGGGATTTCATTCTGCTAGTATTTTTAGCCACACAATAATTAAATCACTTTTGGTTATAACCATCAGATCTAAATTAGTTGACATAAGATAGCAATCCATTGATCGATCGCAGTAGCCTTTTGTCAGTATAATATGGGTTACTGGTCGCTTGGAGTATACCAGATAATCGTGTAGCTAATGAACTTGCAAAAGCAAACACTCTCTACTGAATAGCATTCTATATATGAACACTTCTACCCCCTGTTAGACTGTCTGTCTATTCGGCATTGGAATTGGCTACTGACAAATCATGGACAGAGCAAAAATCTAGCTTTATTGTCAGACTCTTACTTACATACTTAATTGGTTATTACCACCCTTTAGTCTGTATGCAAAGCCCTAGTGGTGATTACTAATACAGATTAACTTGATTTGTTTTAAAGGACATTAAGGCCTAATTGAACTAGAAATATTTAATTTAAATTCCTTTAATAAAAAGAATATAATTTTTAAAAGAATTTTTTACTCTTTTTACTTATCTTTTGAGTGCTTTTTTTTAACATTTAATGTGAACAAGTGTTGTTCATTTCAAGTGTTTGGTTTGATGAATTTTTTTTTTCGAAAATATTGTTGCTCTTCTATTAATTTCTTTTCAAAGATTTTTTTGTTCCTTTTCACTCACACTTGTATTCATTGTTTTTACTCAAAGTAGTTGTTTATGAAGTGTTTTTCGTTTTTGTTTTTATTGGTAGAAAGAAAATCTATAAGCAAAGTTTTCAAAAGAAAATTCTTTTTTATTTTTAATATTCTTTCCATCAATTTCTTTTTCATTTTTTCCTGTGTTCTTAAAGCTGTTTTAACAATAAATAACCTTCAGCTGCACATGCTATTTTATTTAAAAATTATTTTTTTATAAAATACTGGAGATGTATGGTTCATTTTATATACAAAAAGAAACCTGCAGTTTTTTTTTATGAAAAAAAAACAAGTCCGCATACAATTAATTCAACATGCACATGCTACCACCATACGTGTTGTATTAACAAGTTTTTTTTTTATAAATTTCTCACACACACACAGGAAAAAAATTAAATTAAAATTAAAAAAATAATAGAAAATTTAATTAAAATTATAATAAAAAGAATAAGAAGAGCATGCACGAGAAAATAGCATTTAAGAAAACTTCAAATGAAAAGATGCAATAAAGATTAGTAAGATGGAAAGATTATTTTAAGAGGTTAAGACAAGAAGTTTAATTTTATAAAAATATCTCAACTCTTAAGCTGAAAATCGTAAATATTTTGTGGCAATGAACTCTTCTTAGAATTTATACGTCAACAACCACAAAACTTCTAAGTTAGATGGTATAGACTCAGTAGGTATCAGTTTATTCTTTCATAACCTAAAAATTTTCGTTGTTCATAGAGAGTTTGAAATTTGGTTCATACTGGAAGGTATTTGTAATTTAACGCGCTTTGTCAAAAAGGGTAGCGATAATACTTCAACAACCACGCTAATCTGATGACAATAGAGTCGATCTAGTATGAAGCTTTAAATCGGATCGAATCTGCCCTTGTTAACTTTTGTGACACACCTAATCCTTTAATGTACTCATCGGGAGGTCTAGTCTCAATGGACTTATAGAGAAATAATTTAGAGAGAGGAACCGTAAACTTTGGAAAGATAGATAGTAATATTTCGTGACCAAGGTCATCTTTGGCCTCTATTTATAAACTATGGTAGAAGTGTAGTGCCATTAGAGAGGAAAACAACCAGTGATGATAGGGTTCCTTACGCGGCTTTATAAGATTAGGTCGCTGAAAAAGGTCTGGTATAAATCCCAGTCCTTCCTTATCTCTTTTTCAAAGGAAGTTCACAGTATAACCCAGGAAATAATTGATACTAGATCGCAATAATTGAAACAATGCTCAGGAGCAAAGGTGGCCTTTGGTGATTGTTGAGTCAGAAATTTAACAGACTCTTTAAAACATTTCATAATGCGTCCTCTGTATTATTGTTCTTTCGATACTTCCGAGGAAGGATATCCACTAAAATAAAAGGAATGATTTTCGAAAATTCAGTAGCTTTGTGTGGGCGTGCTGGTTTCTGCAGAAGACATGTATTTGGGGGTAAGTAGCCAGTGGATCAAACAAAATATTACGAAGAGAATACATATCCATAAAGTACTTGGATTATTAGACTTGAGGCTACGGTTCAAACCCCAGGTTAGACATCTCGAACGTAATGAAATATGATAAAATATTTCTTCGGCGACTTCTGCTGAGATTTCTGACAAAAACTCTGAAAGTAAATAACATTGCCATGAAAAGTTTCTCAAAAATCTGACGTTCGGAGTCGACTTTAAACTGTAGGTCCCGCCACCACTCATGTATAAAATTAACACACACAATATAAGAAACTAGGTTGTAAGCCTGACTGAAGAGTTGTAATGACCAATTATATATGTATCCTTTCTGTAGAGATTTCTTTTACAAATACAATCAAATCGAATACATGTACATAAACATTAAATCCTCTTCTCTCCTGTTACCAAATCTATTCCAAAACAAAATACAGGTAGTATTAAAAAAGCATTGAAAACGAAATAAATTCCAATGAATTTTGAAAATAAAATTTCCTTTAGTCTTCTAAAAAAAAATAATCCTTAATTAAGGCCTAATTCCTTATGCTTCCCAATTATTTTTAATGAAAGAAAATATTAAATTAAAGAAAATATTAAAATTTAATACTCAAATATTTTCATTCTTAGAATACTTCTCATTATTTTCATGTAAATTCGAATGCTTTTCTCTCGTTACCCTCCTCTCCACCCCTTACGTCATCAGTATTGCCAATAAGGATTTTGCAAAGGCACGTAATCTATTCGATGGATATTATAAAAGTTTCCTTTAAATAAATAACAAATATTCTCTATACATTCCTGCCAATAAAATATTTTCTCTGCATATGTTTTTCTTGCACATTTCTATTTTCCTTTTCCCTTTCTTTTGTTACTTATTTTTCTCTATTTTGTTTCGTAACAGTTTTCATATGAATTTAAACTGTTTTTGCCATTGCAGAACGTAGAACAATAATTGAAAAAAAGAAAAAACAAGAAAAAATATTCGAAAACAAATTCCTAAATAAGAGGAAAAATATTTGGAAAATATCCCAAGATGCACTTCAGAACAAAGAAAGTTTTAGTTTAGAAATTGTGGAAAAATATTTGAAAATAAATACAAAAAAAAACAGAAAAAAAATTGTTTTAAATATGGATATTGAATGCAAATAAAGACACATAAACAGTGGGACAAACAAAAGAAAAATATAGAAAGATTTCAAAGGTAAAAGTAAGAATAATTTTCTCACATACTCAACTTTAGTATCAAAAACTCCTCCGAATCAAGTGATGGAAATCTACAGTGGCGCCGTAGTCTAGTAGTGTTGACTCTTTAGACGAGAGTCTGTGGTTCAAGCCCCAGCTCAGACATCTCGAACAAAACAAAATATGAAAAAATATTTCTTTGGCGACTTCTTCTCAGCAGGAGATGATAGAGGGGATATATGTGCCTCTACAGGAATAATTTTCCAAATTGGAAAAAGGGGCATGGAATTCGACAAACCATATATGGTTGGGAATTTCAAAACGACTGTGTCCACCAGCAGACAGCAGGAAAACCAAGAAACTACTACAGTTCGACAGGAGAACGGGACACTGCGCTATTGGTAATTTCGCTGACAAACTCGATCTGTCCCAACCGGAATTACTGCAGAATTGTGCCATGATGTGGAGGAAATTGAATCGATACTGCAATGCCTTTTAGGCATGTGCCATGATGTGGAGGAAATTGAATCGATGCTGCAATGCCTTTTAGGCATGTGCCCTGATGAACAGATGTCATTGGTTTTTGGGTGACAGAACGTTTGAAGATCTGGGCATTGTAACGAACGTGTCACTAAGGAAGCTGTCAGGTAACATCCAAAACTCGTGGATTACCTCACACTGAGTAACACAATGGGCCTTATGGTCACCGAGGGAATTTGCCTGTGAACGGCAAGCTCCCAGCTAACTTAACCTAACCTCCTCTCAGCAATCTTCTCAGAAAAACTCTGATACTTAATCAAAAATCTGACATTCGGAATCGACTTGAAACTGTAAGCTCCGTCACTCATGGATAAAAATTAACACACATAATATAAGTGGTGTGAGAAGCTAGGTTTTAAAACTGTAATACTTTACTTAAACGCAAATTAGGAAAAAACTAAGTGTAATTCAAACACAAGAGAGCTGATGTGTTTACGACTTAGACACTACATAAATGACCAGTAATACACCACCAAAATATCATCTCAAAAGTGCTTCTTCCACTGTAGCACCTTTATATTTCTATATAAATAAAACTTATAATTAAAGCAGAAGGAAGGCAAACATCTTATATTTCTAAAATCATTCCAATACTGCTAATATCTCCCTCGGTTCCAGACGAATTCCATATTTTCTAAAATAACTTGGAATTAATATTAATCATACGCCACCGAACAATAAGATAAATTTAATTCTGAAAATATCCTTTCATGCTGATTAAAGTACGAATTTAAATCTCTTCAAAAAAAGGTAAATAAAATTCCTTAAGATAATAAAACAAATATTTAAATATCTATGCTTATCTGTATATAGTTTATGTCGCAATCCCTTTGTTTGCTAAATACCAAGGCATTGTTGTTAAGAAAATGTTTTATAGTTTAACAGTTGATCCTTTAAGTGCTTAGATATTTACATATTTAAACTGTCCTCTAACAAGAGAGATAATAGTGTATGTATGTATGTATGTATCTCTGTCTTTACACAAGACAACAAGACAGATTACAAGATTCTGTTCCCTTCTATCGTTTCTTTTCTTTTCGTTTTTTTTTTTTTCTTGTCCTTTAACTTGTTGTTGGAATATATATTTAAGATTTGCAAGTTGTTTTTAGATTACAGGCTTTACAAGCATAAAAACAAAGGCAAGCAACAAAGGAGTTGTAAAAATTTTTGAATAAGAAAGAAAGAACTTCACATAATCACTTTAAATTAAAGGAAAGTGTATTAGAAGCTCAGGCATTTATTCCAAAATAAAAAACAATAAAAAATTCAAAATATAATTTCATAAAGTGCTCTCATTTCTTAGCTTTTAAAACCTTTTTTTACATTAAAAAAATATCTGTTTTGGATCTTAAGTTATTAATTATTTTCCTAACATAACTCGAATTAATATTACTCATACGCCTCAGAAAAGAGACCAGTTCTCATGGCCCAACGTCTTAATTTCATTAAAACTGTTATTGTTACTATGTTTATGCTCTCTTATCTCTTTTGTAAGAATCTCTTTTTTTAAATAAAAATAAAGGCTAAACGAAAAACTTTCTTGAGAGCCACTGAACGAACACGAGTGTGTTTAATGAAGAAAATGATAATAAGGTATTAAGAAATAAACTTGCCTCAACCACTGCTGCTACTACAATAGCAATGGCAAGATAATTTAAAACTTAAAAAAGTTTAAGTAGCTTTAAAGGATTATTAAAATACTTGGAAAACAAAAAATTATTACTATACAGTGCCTTAAAGTATGCTTTAGAATATATTGCTTTTAAGCTTTCATTGCTTACCTATTTTCTTTGTTTTGTGCATACTTTTTGTTAGTTTTACATATTTGATAACTGTAGCCTACTTTTAGGTAATATGTTATCGTACTTAACATATTCAAGCATCCTTATGGTAACTGCAACCACATCCTAATAAATAGGCAACAGTTTTAACACTCTTGTTAACACAAAATGTAATAAAATATTTACAAAGCATACATTTAGGAGGTGACAAACAGCTCTTAATGGTAATTAATTAATTAATTCACTAAAAATAGATTTTTTTTTTATTAATTAATTAATTACTACCCTCCTTATGGGTGGGTACGGATACTATATGTGTACCCTCCTCTAGGCTACAAATAATAAATTCGCTGTAGTATTCGTAAAAGACAAAGAAAACTGACCACCCGTTAAAGGGAATGTTGAATAGTTTCATCATTGTTTAAGTATAATCAAAGTACAGCTCTTCAGAACAATAATTAGGTACTGAAAAGATGGCTGAATCCATAACCAAGTTCTGGAGATCTCTATAGTCTTAATTTGTGTTAGATTTTCCATTTCACAAAGCCAGAAGCACAAATTTGCACAAAAGGCAAATTCCATTACTTTATTATATCCACATAATATTGATACCATTTAATTTTGAATATGATCTCATAACATAAAACAGTCATAAAACAGATTTTAGAAACAAGATTTTGTATAGAAAATAGTAATAATTAATTTAAAGCCTATTTATAGGCATTTTAATTACACTATCAACAAGAACAAATTCAATTTACTACAACAGACATTTTATGTTCAATACTTATGTACATTTAATTGACATCTAAACTATAAGCCTTATTAAGCTCTTTTGTTTACTAATAATAGAAATAAAATCAAAGTTTTTTATGGCATAGTTTAAGGCCAATAAAGAGCTGAAAATATTCCTATGATACTGAAAATAATTTTGATTGTTTATTAATGTTTTTGACAATAATTAAATGTTTTATGACTCTAAAGATGTATAGAAAATTAAATGTAAAATATTTGTAGTAGGATTTTAGGCGTAAAGATTTATATTTCATTGGGAACAGTGCTTTATAAGTATATATCTTTCTATTGTCAATATTACGGAATAAAATTAAGTTAAAGTACTGATTAGATAAAAACAAAACCAAAATTTTTATCTTAAATTATAAAGCGGTATAGTTGGTCTTAAAATTTGGCTTTAAACTTCAAATACCTTTGTCTGTCAAAACGATTTGAAACTATTCTCGAAAATTTATTTCAAATTATACATGATCCCTATGATCCCTTTGCCACACAAACCACTGTTTTATGCAAATTAATTTCAAAACAAAAAACAATCCCTTGAATAGACTTTGTGGCAAATGCTGATGTTGTAATTCCGAAAATCAATTAATTTGCAACTCATTTTAATTTAGACATAAATACCCGTCTGTGCACACATATCCATACAGATGGACATAAACTAACACCGATAGCAACCACCATCATTATGACAATCAATGTACAATAGAGAGTGTCGAAATTGCCAGTCATTTGCAGTCATTTTAGTTGTAGTGGAAGCTGGTACTTGTCAATTTGTTTGTAGTTCGTCGGTGTTAAATAAACACCGCCATTACCACTACCAACAATCGTTCAGTTCTGGTCATTATTAACAACTACATTCATGGCTAATATGGTTGCTTTATGTTAGTCCATAAGTGTTATTTTATAAAACAGAGCATGTGAGTGTAAATGCTGTGTGTATGCTGTGTGTATGTGTGTGTGTGTGTGTCTAAATCCTATTGTTATTATTATTTATCCTGTCAATAATTTACATATCACAGCTTAAGGCTTTTAACGCCCATGTTTTTTTGTTCCTCTTCTATCTCTAAACTAATCAAATGATTGTTCAAATTACAATATTTTAAAATTCTATTGCGATAAAATATTACACAGGAATTGCAATTTTTTTTTGTTGCCTACATACAGGCGTTGAATACGATTTATTTTTGTTCACGTTTTAATTAATGGACTCGAAAATGAATTATTCAAACGAAATAAAAGTCATTACATTAGAAACAGTTGGTACTTATGCTAGAGTACAATAACCAGACAATTAAACTGTGATAAATGGAAGACTTTTTTGCTTGGTTTGAGTTTGTGTACCTACCATCACGACATATATAACACACACGGAGGTCATTGGACCAATTGCGCTTATATTAGAGACAAAAGTAAAGAAAAAATAAGGAATATAAAGTGCCTCGAGCACCATATAACCTGCGGTTCGATTGAGACGTTCGTTTTCCCCTATTGGTGAAGGATAGTTCAGAACACTAAAGTAACCGTTCAGGCGCTATTTGCAGTACTGAGATTAGTCTCCCAAATCAATCGAATAAATCTATTACTGGAGGTTTTATTTAAAAATTCAAAAAATCTTAATGCTATTAATTAACTTCACTTTTATTATCAACTGTTTTGGATCTATAATTCATTAATTACAAGCCTAATGGTATGCTAAAACTATTTTCTCTAGCTTATCTCAAACAAAAACACGCCCACATTAGCAATTCAAAATGATTGATTTTCCCTGTGCGTGTGCCAAACACAGTATAAATTACTGTATTTGCATAAAAGCCTGGCTAACTCAGTTAAAACTTGAAGAAGAAAGAAAAAACACCACAACGCCCAAAAATATGCAACGAAATACGAAAACGTGTAAAGCATAGACAACAACAACCAGAAAAAAAATGTTGTTGGGAGTGAACGAAAAACATCAACACAAATTGGTTAAAACGTCACGTCAAGAAACTCACTCATTTAGGAAAACGTTTCGGACAATAGCCGCCACTGAAAAGAAAGAATGCCATCACAGAAATACGTAGCGATAAACAGCGAAACAAAAAAAATAATAATGTCACAAGCGAAAAAAAACCAAAAATCATTTGTCAGCAAAAGGAACAACAACAGTCAATGCTGTCTGAAGCAGGCTAATGGGGTACCGGCCATCAAACAAAAACTGCGAATTAGATTTCACTGTCGTTTGAGTATTTTTTGCTTTTGGCAAACCAAATGTTTTTTTTCAAAGATTTTCTGCTTTTGTGGCAGGATATCTACGCGTATGTGTGTATGTATATGTGTATTAATGATGCGAAATAGAGTCAGGTCAACGAGAGCAAAATTTAAAAGAAAAATTATGATGTCTGTGGCCGTATTTGCAGTGTGGCTTTATCTACTGATTTGGAACGTTTTGTGCATAGTGGAACTAATGTGGATTCTTAGCCTTGCTAACAAACAGTTTTATTTCGATTTGAAAATTTCCATGGTTTGTTATTTCACTCACACAATTTTTAATTATTTTCTTGAAATCCTTTTATAGTCCTTTTTGGTTTCCAAAAACTCCTTGAAGTAATAACAACTCTCTTACCATAACACCTGGTGAAATCCTTAAGAACATAAATTTTAATACATTTTAACTAAACACACCCTCTTCTCTCGCTCTTTCTCTCTCCAAAAGAAAACATAGTTAATATGTAAGCACATAAACTATATGTATATATATTTTTAATTAAACATAAACATGCATTGGCCTGAACATTAATGTCAACCGAAAAAGGATTTTGTGGGCTCTCCCACAAAAAACATAAACTTTAAAATAAAAACATAATTTATGTCATACAACATTAACAGGAAATTATTTAATGTGTTAAAAAGCTTTTAGAAATTAAAATTTTTACAACAGAAAAGCATATACATATTAAGGCGTTGTTTTTATTTACAACATACAGTATGTCGAACTTAAGCCGTTGAATTAGGGGAAGATTTCTCTTAGAGGTTGAAATATTTCGTGAGAAAATGAAAATAACATTTTTAAATTAAATTAAAAAATTAAGTATACTTTTAGGCTTCATATAAATGTAAATTATTCAATTGCTTTTAGGGATATAATAAAAAGCGGGAAAGGGGCAAAAATAGTAAAAGTGGTTTATAATGAATAATTAATATAATTCATAAGGTTTTTGTAGAGCAAATATCTGCAACTAATTCTCATATCACCATTGAAAAGAACAATCACCAGCATCATTTGAGGGTTTTACTTAAATTCGATCGATTAAACATCGTAAATTCTCCTGGATCGCTTTTATCGTTTTTGAAGTGAAAAATTTTAATAAAATAGCCTGCGTCTGATGACTACATTAGGGATCTAAACAAACATTTCTTACTACAGTAAACCCTCCTATAGCGCGGTACTCTCAGAACGCGGGACTGAAATTGCGACAGCCCTCCTATAACGCGGTACTTTCAAAACGCGGTATCCATATAACGCGGAGCCCTCCTATAACGCGGTACTCTTACTGCACGGTTTCCGTTCAATAACATCCCATAAGTTCCTTGCAGTCTTTTCGTTTAGTTTTTATTTATTTTTTTTATCAATCCTTATATGAACTCTTGAATTCAATAAAAATAATTTATAATTAATCTTGCCTTTTGTATTTCTTGGTCTCCATATAACGCGGTACGAATGATGGAATTTGTACTAACTCTGAGTTTCTTATAGCGCGGTTTCCATATAACGCCGTACGCACTCACCGCGTTATAGGAGGGTTGACTGTACATGTAGGTCTATGGAGTTTATATCACTTACAACTTCTGCTTATGACCGGAGGAGATGGTCTTTCCAATGTCATGAGATTAAAAATTGAGGTATTAAAGGATATTTGAGTGTTTGATTCAGCAAAATGATGACATGTCACCACCAAAAGCTGTTTGCTTTACAAACTTCTAGGGGACATTTTCAGGGACACAAAAATATTGAAGAACCAACTTTATCGAGCTCACAGTTATGCTCACAGTCTTTAAGCAGATTTATGGAAGACCAAAAGCGCGAATAAATTGCCTCAGATTTAGGAAATCGATACCAATCAGCCTCTACCCTAAAATTCTTCAGGAAATAATGTAAGCTGTAGAATGGAGAACGAGATGACCATTACAACATTACATGTTGTGTGTCTCAATTTAATTTTTAAACTAGACTCTAAAACACAGATTTTTGAGAAACTTTTCATTGCAATTTTATTTTGCTCTCAGAGTTTTTGCCAAAAGGCAGGTGAGGGGAAGTCGATGAAAGAAATATTTTTTTTTTCGTATTTCGTTGTATGTGAGATGTCCGAGCCAGGAGTTGAACCGTAGGCTTTCTGCTAATAAGCTAACACACTACTTACTGGACTACAGCTATTTCCTTTTGCTTTATTTGTTCCTTTATTCAAAACTATCAACAATCTTTATAAATAAGAAATCGTTTAAATTAAAAGATTTGCTGTCTGTGATGTCTATGCTCCAAAAGCAATACGTGAAAATTGTTTCCATTTAAAATGTTTTCTACAGCATAGATTTAAATTTTTAATAAATTTTTTAAGTTTTCCAATATCGTTCGATACAGAATAAATCAATTTTGATTTCTTTATTCCACTTTATATTTCCTCAATTCATATCTCTTAAAAGCTTAAACGTTTTTTTATTTTTATTTTGATGTGTGTTTGTACGAATTTCACATTACTTTATGCATTTTATGCTCTCTTTCTCTGTCTCTTTTAGAGCATTATCCTGATAAATAAACTACAATTTGAAATCAAAATGCCATTAATAATAACATTATAGTATCGCATTTGGCACAGTTATTTGCTCTTGAATATTGTCGACTTCATGAAAAGGAAGAAGACGAAAATTGAAAATTTTTCCAAAATAATATACACATACACACACCCACACCCACACAGTTAATGTCAAAAATAATGCTTTTTATGTACACACTTATAGATAAAGTTATGACTTTTTCAAAATCAAATAAGGCAGGTTTCATAGCGAGAGAGAGAGAGAGAGGAAAAGAGGAGTATAAAAAATATAAGTTTTTTGAATTATAAAAATTTTACTATTCGAAGGTATGTAGACTCCATTCTTTCAAGAAACGAAAATTTATAATAAAAAAAACGTATGCAAGGTGCGAGCAAGAGAAGTATAAAAGTGTGTCATCATCACTTGCATTTAAATATTACTCGTAGAGGACGTAGAAATCACAACCAACTGTGTTGTATTTATTGATTCTTCGGAGAATGCAAGGATGGCTTGGTGCTTGTGGCACTATTCGTACCTACTTTTGGATTTCGTGGCCTCACGCAAACTTGAAGTAGCCGTAGTCTAATAGGTAATGTGCTGACTTATTAAGCGATGGCCCATGGTTCAAATCCCAGCTCAGCTCGAACAAAAAGGTTCTTTCGGCAACTTCCTCTTAGCAGTCGTCTGGCAAAAACTCTGAGTGAAATAAAATTGCCACGAAAAGTTTACTTTAGACTATAAGTCCCGGCATTCATGGATGAAGTTAACACACACAACAGGGGCGGTGTGAAAGACTAGGCAGAAATCCTGACTAAAGGGGTGTAATGAATCTATTGGGATTCCCTAGAAAGCCATAGTGTGGCATCAATCTGTATCTCTGAGAACTAAATTCCCAGGTCAAATGGGATGAGCTTGCGGGAAAGGGAGTTTCCACGAGCCTGATGAAAAAAAAAAACCTTTCTGTGGAGTGAGAGCGAATGTTGGGAAAGGTATGCCCAAGACAAAGGCTTTTCTCCACCCAAGTGGATTTAAGACAAACGAGACTCTTGCTGGAAAACTGCAATAAGAGAAGATCTGAGTCATGTTCCCAGTTGTTCAATCTTTTGACAGGACTCTGTAAACTTAGGGTATTTTGTATAGGTATTACTTCTGGCCTAATATGTAGATTCTGTGATGTGTAGGCAGGGAATTGTCATTGCTGACGTCAAATCTCATCCCGATATTAATCAGGGCAATAGTTTTGGAGGAGATATTATGATACCATATAAAGCTGGAGGAGGTAGTACAATTTATAATTTGGTTGCAGTATTAAGGTACCCCTTCATGACAATAGTAATAATAAGAGGTTCATGTCATAGCAAATATCAAGATAAGCTTGACAATTAGTGAGTAGATACAATTCTAATTTAATTATACCTGTGATGATACGAAAGCATAATAGTTTCGTAGCAACGGTAAGACTGTTGCCTTCGTGTCGTATTTCCAACACTGTCATTTAGTACCAAGACCTTTTTCAAGATATTTTCCTCAGTAGTCGTAACTCACAACTTCCTTTATAAGATTTTTAGTAGCTTCAACAATCTGTGGTCAAAAGTATTGAAGCAGATGATAACAGAAAGGCACCAATTTTGAAACGAAAATTCTTATTTAATGTGCATTAATTCATACTAGAAAAGTGCAGCTATACAATCGAAGGAACTAATTTCGATGGATTTGAAATGGAAAAGACATGGAAAACTTAATATTAATTTCTCAGAATACTCTTATGCTTCACAATCCCTTAAATTGTGAAAAAAAAAATTTATTTCTTTTACAGTTTTTTAAAGATTTTAAATTTTTGCATATGAGAGCGTATGATTAATATTAATTACGGACGAAAATTAGAAAATCGTTAATAACTCATAAACTGCCAAAGCTTTTGTAAAAATTTAAAAAGTTTGAGAGAGAAAGTTCTTTTGGGAATAATAAGTTAAAGAGTTTACAAAAGGAAATTAATTCTTGAGTATTGATAAATTGAATTGAGTTAAATTTTGCAATAAATAAATGTTTAAAGCATTTGAAAACATACAATATATATAAAGATTGTATTGAATTTTATTTGTAAACATTATAAAATGTATTAAAAAGAAAAGTAAACATAGAATAAAACATAAAAAAAAACGAGAAGGTAAAGTAGTTGCTTTCCTTAGCATAAAAGCAGTCATACTTTTTGCTTTTCTTACAAGGTGAATTGTTAAAATGGTATTTTGAAGTACCATCACCATTTCCATTATTTTCTAGAAACCCCAGTAAGATTGCATTTTGCCTGCACAAAGGAAATGCACTGACAAATATGCAAACAGTTACACAGTTTTTCCTTTTCAAGGGAAAGGAAACTCATATGTTAAGGAGAAAGCAAAGAAATATAAAGAAAAAACGAAATTGAAAAATATATATTCTAGAGTATACATATATGTATGCATGTATGTATGTATGATATTAAATTATAGTAATACTTGCATAAGTGGAAAATATATGACATACAATACATAAAGGGTAGAAGCAATACAACTCAGCTTGCCTTAGCTTGCCTTGCCTTGCCTTCAAGAGTAACAGTTTTTTTTTTTATGATGATTTATGGCAATACTTATGTTACAGCATTTCCTTAGTTAATGTTTAGAAAAATGCTTTAAAAATCTACATACACACGCATACAGAAACATGATTTCCATATACATACATACAGACAATGAAATTGAATTTCACAATTGAGTGAATTTGAAAATAAAATTATGTTCTGCTCTTAAATAAGTGTTAAAATGATAAATTATACGGTTTTTAAGGAATTTTTTTTACGAGAAATAAAATTTGATATAAAATTCGATACAATAGTACGTGTGTAATTGAAACTCTTGGAATTCTATTCCAATTCCAATTCATAAAAAATTGCAGACAATTATTTTACATATGAAGGCGTATGATTAATATTAAATTTTTGTTTAAATAATATGAAAATTTAATTATCCTTACATTTTCTAATATAATATTTATTTACTTTAAAATCAAACACAGACACTGGCATAGAAAACTCAAAGCTTCCATGATTTTTAAGAAAACTTACAGCCAAACCCCTATGTATTCGTATTCGTGAACATATGAGGACGTATGATTAATATGTATTTAGTTTTTATAACTAATACGCCTTCGTATGTTCTATATGTTCAACAAAATTTTAATTTTAAACGCCTTAGCATGAGTATAAGTTTCCCATTTTGAGCATCATAATAAATGATGTTGGAATTAAATGTGCATAAATTATGATGTCCTTTTTTTCATTCAACCACCTACCCAATGTATTTGCCACAAACTATTGCTTAAGCAAATAGTAGTATGTACACTAGCACTGTGTACCAAAGGTACTATTATAGAAACCTCATGTACAAATGCAAAAAAACTTAAAACCATAAGACCATAAGACTTTATAAAATAGAATATGTAACCACAAGTGTACAATACTTTCAAAAGAGTGGGGCGGGGGATGGAGATTTCTGTAAGAGAAAATGCAAAAGGCCAGCTAGCTTTATGAACGAAAAACTTAGAAAATTTATTGTTAATAATAACACTATTCAGGACTTAATGACTTAGAATACCAAGGGGGAATGGGGGGGTGGTTGGTTTTCAAATGTTACTCACTCTTCCTTTGCTTTATAAGAAATACAAACACACACACTTGCAAAATTGTAGGTAGTAGTTATGAAATCATAAAAGTCAATTATAATACATGGCATGGCACTTTAGCTTTTCTTCTCTTCCTTTTTTTAAGGAAAAATATTTTGGTTTTCTAACAGCACAAGAGAGAGCTGAAAGAGAAGAAGTAAAGCCAGCTACTTGGCCAAAATATTGTTTATGTTGGTTGCATGGCTTTCAGGTGGTTTGGGGTGGTGGTGGTGGTTGGCTTAAATAGTTGGTCTGTTTGTTGTGGCCTTTAAGTTAAATTAAGAAACTCATTATAAAAGCCTGAATGTCTATTATAAAGGAAATGCTTACCAAAATTCCTTTGCTTGCTTGCCAGTCAAGTCAACAAATGTCTTTAACACGTTTGTTCATAAGCCAGTTTAATGGCAAGGCATTTAAACCCAAGGCAAAAAGGAAAATTAAAGAAAGAAAAAAAAAACAACAACAACAATAGCTTATTTTAAGGACTACTACTACTACTACTGGAGGGCTTAGCAAACCATGGCAGGCAAAGGGTAAGCAAGAAATGTTTAAAATTTTTTTAGCCAATGATGTCAAACTACCAGTATTATTACAAGATTTATAGAACTTGTGCCATACATAACGTAATAAAATCCTGCATAGCCAAACGATCTATGTATGAGCCAAGCAAGTCACAAGGTTTTTTTTGTTTCTTAAACAAAATAAATAAAAAAAAACCGAAAATTAAAACAAAAACAACCAAAAAAAAAACAAAGAAAAAATTTCTTACAAACTTTTATTGCTTTTTAAGCTAAAAATGTGCTGTGAAGTATAAAAAGCATTCTAAACTTTTCCTCTTTTCTACTTCTGCCTCTACGTTAAGCTTTAAATGCAACATCAAAATGGGGGAGTTGTGTACACTTGCATTATGATGCAACAAACAAACAACAAAGGCAAGCAAAACTTAAGCATGAAATACGAAACATGTGTTGTTTCTTTCCAAGAAACTGCTGCTGCTGCTGCTGGTCTTAAGCAATCAATTTTTAGTTTTCATTTTTAGAGTTTTTTTTCTTTCCCCCTTATGCTTTGTTTATGCCAAAGTTTCTGGCATAAGAAACACAACAACAACAACAGCATCAAGTTTTTAAGACAGAGATTTTCGTTTTTTTCTTTTTTATTACCACAGGGTCTTATAATGCAACTTCAAGTAAGAAAAACAAAAAACAAAAACAACAACTTAAAACAAAACAACCAAACAATAAAAGAAAACTCAACAAACAAACAAACGAACGTATGAGTAACGAGGTAATTAGAAATTAATCATACGTTCAAAGAAAAATACAATAAAAATTGAAAAAGAATAAGAAAAAAACAGAAAAATCACTCATATTGCTACTGATTATATTAGCTTAGGAGAGTAACATAAGACTACTTCAAGAGATAAGAAACTTACGTCATATCTGTGTTATTATTTTTTATACAAGAGCCATACGACAGCTAAGAAGTCCTTAAAAGAAAGTACAAAAAAGGCGCGAAATATGAAGAATATTCAACGATCTCCAAAATATGTTATTTTAAGCTGACAGAAAGACTATGCATACAGTCAGCTGCCCAGATCACTGGCTATAAGGACTTTTCTGATTTCCATCCAAATTAGAATTATTCCAAATGAGAAATCATGCTAAAAGAAATCATGCCACGAATTCCATAGAAACATTCTGAAGTGTAGGATGAGAACATCACTCACCCCATATGCCCGTGCATGTGCACGATATTCACAGAAGCAGTCTGAGGAGTAACAAAAGACGATCACTCACCTCTCATCTTCTGTTTCCATTGACTGAATTCTCCAAACTAAAAAGAACGGCAGAGAAAGATTTACTCTGTAATCGGAATTTTTTACAAAAGGAGACCTTTTACAAAGGAGACGTTGGGCGGTATATTTTTACTCTCAAGATCTTGAGGAATGCTAATTCTAACTAGTTTTCCTGTATGCTCACTGGCAGTCTCAGATACAAGTTCGGATGCAGAACCTTCCTCTCTCCCCAAAACATCGACAAAACCACTACAGATGAGAATCATTCGATAGATTCGATGACGATCTTTTTACTCTATTTATACTGTTTGACAACTTCTAGAACCTTAATATTGTAATCGATTTTGCTGTACTATTTTCCTATCCAATGCTTTGCAAGCAAACTGATTATGGCATCCGCAGAAACCTGCTTCATAAACTACCCGGAAGACAACAGAGATTACAAATTGCAAAAAAGTTTAGATTTGTGACAATATATGGAACCTTGCCACAAAGAAAAAAACAACTCAATGAAACTCGAATCTTGACTCAGATAACAAATAAGGAAGAGCACAGTAAACATATACATATAAATGTGTACGATAAGGTCATACAAAGTGATTGCAAGGTTTAACGCGGTTGAGACGAATGTACAGTAGTACAAGGCCCATACAGATCTACTAAGAAACTGAACAGCAGCAACCTTCTTGTACGTTCACGCATTTTGTAGTACAAAATTAGCCTCAAAATATACTTTAAAATACAAAAAAAAAACTATTTTGACTACAGTACACCCCTTTAAAATTCCTTAAATTATGCTTTCGTTTCAAAAAATTTCCTAAAAATATGCTTTAAATTTTTCGTAAATTTTATATTAATTTTGTAGTACAAAATTAGCCTCAAAATATACTTTAAAAAACCAAAAAAGTTATTTTGACTACTGTACACCCCTTTAAAACTTCCTTAAATTATGCTTTCATTTCAAAAAATTTCCTAAAAATATGCTTTAAATTTTTTGTAAATTTTATATTAACCACCATAGATAAAGAGTTTGAATTTTTGGGAGTGCGAAGAAAAATATGATAATTTCATTATATTTATACCAGTATGAGCATAACAGCAGCTGTTCCTTAACCACAACTGGCATTATCTAGTTGTCAGTAAATGTCAAATTCTATGTACAAGAAAACCACCTGTATTATATTGTCTGTCAACACACATATACTATGTACTCGTATATGCTACAGCTAAGCGTGTGTACATGTGTGTAAAATCCACAGGATGTATTATTGTTCAAAGATGTATGAGAATAAGTATAGGTTAGGTTTTCATATTGTATAGCTTGTGTGAATTTTAAAGGTGTTGTTAGAAGAGTAAAGACATTTCAGGGAGTTTTTTTTTCTATTTTTCTTGCAATAGATTATTGTGCAATAGCTGTATAAAGTTTCATACCTTTATGGTTGTTAGCATTTAAAGTGTATTCAACTTTATTTTGTATTTTTACTATGCTAGACTTTTACCCGTACTTTATGCTGCTGCAACCTGGTGGCATTGCATTGTAATGTAATGCTTAAGACTTTAAAATAAATTGAAATTTTTTTCTTTTGAAACCTGCTTCTTCTTTTATGTTTTGTTAGTGAAGCTGGCATAATATTATGCTGTGGCATTATATTTCTTTAGGTTTTGCATGACATCATCATTTTTAAATGGATTTTTTCTTTTTTTTGCTGCTTTCTATAGAGTTTTCTGTGGTTATGATGAGTCAAAATGCTAGGGGTGGTTATGATAGTGTTGTTTAAAGATTTTTAAATATTTTAAAAAATATTTGCAGTACTTGCCATTGCAGTTATGTATATAGCCATAGGGATGGGGGATTTAGAAAGCGTTTTTCTTTTGCATGCATTTGCTTTAAATGGTTATTAAATTCCAATGAATGTGCATTTGAGGTAAAAGTTTATGATGTCATATAAAGATTTAAAGACAGAAAAAGGTATTTGTTACTGTTATTTTAAAATAATCTTTATTTAATTCAACTTGGTGTTTATCGTACAAAGGTTAAAAAAGGAATGAACAATATTAAAGTAATACAAAGTTCTAGAAACGAAACAATTAAAAGGAACAAAAAGGAATAGAGACATTCACGTTGTGTGGTTGCCATATTTTCAACACGCCCCCTCAACGTGGATGTATCTTTACATTAATTTATCTAATATTCATTTCATTAATGCAATAATTATGTTTAGCTCTAGACAGATTCTTCGTTAGAACATCAGCCACCATATAGTTCGTCGGACAATATTGTAAAACAATTTCATTTGCTCCAACAACTTCTCTTATATGATGGTATTTTATATCCACATGCTTACTCCTTCTGTGATATACGGGATTGGTTGCCAGTTTCTGTGCTCCCTGGTTATCAATGTGAAGAGTAACTGGTTCACCTTTGGAATAACCTAATTCCATTAGTAGTCGTCGCAAATATACCGCTTCCTTCGCTGCTTCAGATGCCGCCATATATTCAGCCTCAGTACTGCTTAACGCTACAGAATGTTGTTTCCTTGACTCCCACGACACCAAACAACTACCGACAAAAAATGAAAAACCAGTATATGACTTGCGATCAGAAATGTCGCCACCCCAGTCGGCATCTACGTAGCCGGACAACGAACAGCTTCCCGAAGTCGTATAATTTAATTTATAATCTGCTGTACCTGCCAAATATCTCAATATATGCCTTACCGCTTGTAAATGTTCATGATGAGGATCAGAATTTCTTTGGGCCAGTTTTGATACCGAATGTAAAATGTCTGGTCGGGTTGTGATGGCCAAATACATCAAAGCGCCAATCATTGATTGATATTGTTGCTGATCAACCTTCTGACAATTATCAGTACATTGTGGTTGATAACCTACTTCAAGTGGTGTTGAAACCCTTTTACACTCACTCATAACATATTTTTCCAACATATTATTTATATAATTCGTTTGTCCAAACTTTATTGCACCTGTTTCGCCACACCGATCAATTTCAAGACCCAAAAAATGGTGCAATGGTCCCTTGTCTGACACATCAAACTCACTACATATTTGCATTTTGACTTCTAATACTATTCGCTTATCTGTACATCCAATAATGATATCGTCCACGTATACGGCTATCAATACCAAACTACCATTAATTTTCTTCTTATACAGACAGGGGTCAGCTTCAGTCGGTTGAAATCCAAATTTTCTCAAAACTGTATCCAGCTTGGAATTCCACTCTCTTCCCGATTGTTTTAGGCCATATATAGCCTTATTAAGGCGTAGGACTTTATTAGGATATTTTTTATTTTCAAAATGCTGTGGCTGTTTTATATAAATTTCGTCGTGCAAATCACTATTTAAGTAGGCGGTACTTACGTCAATTTGATGAAGGTACATTTTGTATTCAACGGCCAAAGCCAATAAAATTCTTATTGTTGAGTGCCTGGCTACTGGGGAAAATGTTTCCATATAATTAATTCCGTATTGCTGGCTACACCCTTTTGCCACTAGACGAGCTTTATGACGTTCAATGTTACCCTCTTTGTCTCTCTTTAGGGCATATACCCATTTACATGAAATCGCTTTGTGACCATCTGGTAAATCGGATAATGTCCATGTCTTGTTTCTTTCAAGTGATGAAATTTCTGCCTTCATAGCAGCCAACCATAAGTCCTTTTCATTGCAAGTAATCGCCTCTTTTGTAGTCTGTGGAATTTTCATTTCAATCATACTATTCAATTCATTAAATTGTTTGCGCGGTCTGCCAGGTTTACCATCTCTAATAATTTTCGGTCTGCCCTTTCTAATCAATTTTGGTTTTTGTTCAGCCTCTTCTTCCTGCGACTCAGATTGACTATTCTCATCAGCTGTGCTAAATTTTTCTTCATCTTTCATTTCTGCAACATTTTCCTCACAATCGTTTACATGTTCAGTCTGTAGTGGCTCTGCAACATTTTCTACGACATTCATGTTTAGTGTACGATCATCAACACGTTCTGTCTGTTCCGCAACATTTTCTACGTCATCATTGTTCTCTGCACACAATGTTAAATAATCATTTTCTTTACATAACTGCTGCTGCCCATATGTATTGTTGTTGTTGCCAAAACTCTTTTCATCAAACAAAACATCCCTCTGTTCAACTATACGATGTGTTTTCTTGTCATACATTCTGTATGCTTTCGCCACTGCCGAATAGCCTACCATTATAAATTGTTCGCCCTTTGGCTCGAACTTCGATTTCTTCGTTTTGTCTAATGCAACCGCAAATGAACCAAACGTACGCAAATGCTTAACACTGGGTCGTCTACCAAACCAAACCTCATATGGTGTTTTGAATTCATTCGCGTTCGTTGGGCATCTGTTACGAATGTAAGCTGATGTATTAACAGCCTCTGCCCACAAATTCTGCGGTACGCCGGAATGGAACATCATTGAACGGCTCATCTCAACAAGTGTTCTGTTACAGCGCTCTGCCACGCCGTTTTGTTGTGGTGTATACGGTACCGTCAACTGACGTTGAATACCCTGTTGTTGCAGAAAGGTTTCGAAAGCACTGTTCACATACTCCTTACCATTATCTGTACGTAAAGTCACAATTCTATGACCCGTTTCTTTCTCCACTTGCAGTTTAAATTGTTTAAATTTCTCCAACGCTTCACTCTTTGCCTTCATAAAATACACGAATATTCTCCTCGACTTGTCGTCTATGAATGTAATGAAGTATCTAGCGCCACCGAGTGATTGGGTTCCGAATGGTCCACATACATCTGAGTGTACCAATTGCAATATGTTCGTTGATACATGATCACTTTCATTTGGGAACGGTAGAACATGTATTTTGCACATCATACATGTTCTACAAGGTCTGTTGTCATTGTTGATATGCATTCCTGTTATTATGCCTGCCTTACACAACTCCTTCAAACTCTTGTAGTTTAAATGACCAAACCTGTTGTGCCATAGTTCATTGGTATCAGACATAACAAACAGTGATTCTGTTGTTTTATACACAGCAAAAAGGTTGTCTTCCCTTCTAGCACGAAATACAATCGTGCCATCTTGCCTTCGAGCCGTTGCTGTGTTCGTGTCAAACTTGACTGTAAGACCTCTGTCGACGATTCTAGTTACAGAAATGAAGTTGCCCTGCAACTCGGAAGAATACAGTACATTTTCCAACGTAATATTCATATTGTTAAATTTCAAATATACATCACCTTTTCCAGTTGCTGTTATGAATTTGTCGCCTGCCAATGCTATCTGCTCATTATGCTGCTCAAACCTTTTGAACATATTTCTATCATTGCACATGTGTGCCGTTGCGCCGCTGTCGACATACCAAACACTTGGTTTCATTTTCAGGTTTGTTTCTGCAACTGTACCCAATGCTGTTGTTGTTGTTTTTGTCACCATAGACAATGCCTGTTGTTGTTGCCTTGGCTGTTTTCTCTTCTCTTTACATTGGCTAGCAAAATGTCCCGCTACATTGCAAATAAAACATTTTCCAGTGAAGGGCTTTTTGTTGTTGTATTGCTTTTTCTGTTTTTGTGTAGAGCGAACGTTAAAAGCTTGTTGTTGTTGACTGTTGGTTGCTTCTTCTTCCACCGTTTCTTTTCGCCTCTCTGCTTCTTCTAGAAGTTTCTGCTTGATGACACTTAGGCTGGGAAGATTGTCACGCGTTTCCATAGCGACCACAAAATGTTCAAAATCCTTTGGGAGGCTGCACAATAACATTATGCTCAAAAGCTCTTCCTGCATTTCTATGCCCGTTTCAGCCAATTTTTCCACCGTCTCAGAAAACTTTTTAACGTGGAGTATCACGTTGGTACCATCCTTCATTTGAAGACTGAGCAAACGTTTATACAAAGATACCTTTTGTATGGGACCTTTTGGCTGGTATGTTGTCTGTAAAGTCAACCATGCTTCATAGGATGTTTTGGCGTTCCTTATATAACCAAGTTGAGTTGGTTTTACACTTAAAATTATTGACGCCAATGCCTTTTCATCATCCGTATCCCATTTTGCCTTGTCTTTCTCCGTTGTACACGATTCCTTTCCAACCCTTCCAGATGCAATTTGCCAAAAACCACTATGTATTAGCACACTTTTCATTTGCACCGACCAGCTCTCATAGTTGGAGTCATCCAACTTTTCGATCTGCAAAATATTACTCATTTTCCTTTTTGACTTGTCCTTTAGCACAAAAATAATTTTCACTTTAAGGTTACGCCGTCTGGGCCCATAACCTGTTGTTATTTTAAAATAATCTTTATTTAATTCAACTTGGTGTTTATCGTACAAAGGTTAAAAAAGGAATGAACAATATTAAAGTAATACAAAGTTCTAGAAACGAAACAATTAAAAGGAACAAAAAGGAATAGAGACATTCACGTTGTGTGGTTGCCATATTTTCAACAGTTACTATGTGCATTTCATTATATTAAACTAGTCTGTGATCAGTTTTACAACGAGAAATTTTAAAAACATCAAAATTTTTAACATAAGGCAAAAAAGGATATATGGCAAGAATCTTTAAAATGCAGGATAATTGAAAAATGTTAATATATATTAATAGCAGATGATATTACACATCCTTTTATAACAGAAAATATTTAAATTTCAAAATAATTTGGAAAGAATATAAAAAAATATTTTCAGATCAGTACTATTAATCATCGTTAGTGGCAAAAAATACATACAATTTTGCAATTTCACAAACTCTACCATTATCCAGGTATTGCATGCGGATAAGAAAAACGAAGTTATTGAGCATGAAGACAGCGATCAAATCTCGCTAATTTTAATATATGGATATACAGTTTAGTAAAAATAAGTTGTGTGTGCACTAGGTTACACACAAACTAAACCTTTAATTAAAATTAAAAATAAACCAAAATTAATTTAAAAAGGTACTGAAATTATTAAAGAAAAGCAAAAAGTAAACAAATGTTTTTAATATACTCAAAATATTAAATATTTTATTACATTTTTTCTGTTTGTTTAAGTAATTAGTTGCAGTCTAGACTGTAGGGATTATACTCCTTGACATTTACGTTTTTCCATAGACTATTTTTAGGGTCTGGTAAAAATGTTCAACAGTGAATACCACTCATGCTTTTGAGTATTTCAATTATAAAGGACACATGCTTAAACCCTTTCTTTGTTTAGCACTTAAAGTTCTTTGGCTTTTTCTTTCCTATTAGAAACAACTACAGATTTGTTGTTGCTAGACAACATGTAGCATACTTATAGGGGTTTACGGAATATAATTGTTAAAGCCTGTTTTTAGGCAAGAGCATTGAATATTTTTTTGGAAACACTTGCTCAAAGAAATCGTCAATTGTAGACTAAAATACAAAAAGGAAACAGGAAGGTATAGAAGGGAAGATTAAAAAGGCACAGGATATTTGATATATGTATGTGGTGTAATGTGGTTGTAATAAAGTAAATGACTAAGTGTTTTTAATGTGAAGGTCATTTATTGTTAAGCCGTGTTACAGTATAATGTATTGTGTACGTAATTTATTATATGAAGCCCTTTTACTAGGGATAAGGAATTATAAAGGCTTTTGTCATAAAACTAAAGAATATTCATACCCAAACTGACACTTAAGGGACCACAATTATTAGAAAAATGGCACCAAACACTCTATCATAAAGACCCCAAAATTATAAAGACACAGAGAGTAGAACTACTTTATGGAATTAAATTTTATAAATTTAAGCTCCACTTCAAGTAGTGTTTAAATTAAAGATAAAATTGTTTCTGATTTTCCTTTTCCTATCCTTTATGGAAAATTTCTTTTCCTTTTTCTCTCTCTCTCTCTCTCTGTCTCTTCCTTTAATAAACAATAAAATTCTTTTAGTCCATATACAAATTCCTTTATTATGAATCCAAACTCGAAAGTCATTTTAACAATTTCTTTTTTGGAATGCCATGATTATTATTTTTTTCTTTTTTTTTCATTTTGTGTTATTGTTATGCTCGGCACAAATAGAATTTCCATCAGAATGTATTTCACACTTCGATAACAACGTGTGAGAATAAAAGCAAGTGGCGACCTTTTCAATCTGAGGACAACAATAAGAAAAATTTCAATTTTATTCACATGGTTAGCATTCGGACTGTATACAAGAAAAAAAAACAAAGCAGAGAAAAATACTATAACAACACAGCCTTCTATCAAAAAGGTGCTACAGAATGAATAAAATATATAAATTTCTTTATATATTTATTACAATTCTTTTACAGGACATATGCATGCGGAAACTGTTAAAATATTCTGGCTAATGAATAAAATAGTGAAAAAGCTACAGCCTAGGAGAATAAAAACCTGTTTTATATGGAAAATTTCCTTAAATAACGGGTTTAAAGCAAAAGAAAATTAAATTTTTGAAAATTTTAGAAAAAGGATATATGCCAGGACATAAAAAATTTAAGGATATTGTTAAAAACTTTTATGTCTCACAAAAATTTACACATAATCCCATGTTGTTGCCAACTTTAAATTATGTTTGAATACAAATTTAAAAAGTTTGGCTAAAATTATTAGTACATTACCTATTTTTCCAATCTTCCCTAATTTGTGTACTTGTACTTGCAATCCAATAAAAATTAACTGTTCTTAAATGATTTTTACCAAATTTAAAAAAAAGGATATACGGCAGGATATGACAAATTTAACGAAATTTATAAACATATTAATGTTTCACAAAAATTGACAGATTCTCATATGCTGTTATCAACTTTAAATATTGTTTTTATAATAGTTTAAAATATTGTGATTCTTCTTAAACGAAAAAAAAATCGGAATGAAAAACTTCACTTTAAAATATTTCATTAATAACATTTATTGTTATCAAACATGTCAAGGATAAAGGTTGTTGTAATTATAATTACATGTTTTTGCTACTGCAACAATACCAATTTTTTTGATGGTAACAAGGACACAGCATGTAAATATATGTATCTGTGATATATGTATATGAGTAGTATTGCTGCTATGACAAAATCAGACAATACATACTCTCCCCCTAAGTATTAATATTCATCAATTCCACACAATACAATACTACAAGAAGAGATGAAGAGAGAGAGAGAGAAAGTAAAACATACAAAATATTGCAGTAATTGTCTCTTGTATAAATAAGGATGCATGGCTTGAAACATGAAATATTCAAAAATTATTGTTGTTATGATGATGATGATGATGACGATGATGAATAATAAATGAATAAAAACTAAAAGTGATATTGTGAAAGGATAACAACGAAGTGAGGGTACGGTTTCTGTCTTTAAATTTAAATGATGAGAGCATTCAAAAGCAAATAAAAATTGTTCAGAGCTAAAGATCTATTTGTGTCATAATGCCGATCCTTTTGTAGCTCATTTCCCTTTTAAAATTTGTACATGTTTTCTCATGTAAACAACCACATGTTAAGACAAATAAATATTGTAGTGCAATCTTTATTTGCATATTGTAAAGGCTGTAATCGGAAAACAAGGCCTACAATATATTGAACAATATAGGGCATGCAAGCTACAGCAAAAAAAGGATGTTAAGTAGCAATATTTACTTTTCAATACTTTTCAAATTCTGTAGAAAACAAGAATCAACATTTTCAGACCTGCAGCTTAAATATGCTTTTAGAAATATTTATTTGAAATCCTTGGACACCAAATTAATAAAATTCCATTCCCTTCAGATTCCTCTAATTTAGAATGTAGGCTCTTTGCCTGGACACGGATTAAGTTTTTAAAAATTCAGCTCCCAACTTGCATTGACAAGGTCGTTTTAGCACTTCTGTTTCAACACATCCACATCAATAATAAATGCTCTCTTCTTGCTTTACAAAAATACAAGAGATTTCAAAAAGCAAAACAAAGCCGTTAAAGAGAGCATATTTTACTCTCATTGCCATATAAAAGAGAGTTGCTATAACACATTACCATAAACAAAACAGCGCCCTTATGCGTACAACGGCATGTTGTTAGTCTTGAAATGAACGTCGGACACGGTTCACTCGTGAATGCTCGCAACGGATAAAATTCATGGCATAAACGTGTGTACATAAAACGTATAAACAAAAAAGAATTAATAATTTATAAGCTAAACTAAATAAAAACGGCAAAAATAAGTTAAAAACATAGTTTAACAAAATATTACAAAAAAAGGACATTCGGCAAAGCTTTGAAATACTAGAAATTACATAAAAAATTTAAATAATTCCGATAAACAACAAAAAATTACATTCGTTTTGCCAAACTAAACTACACAAGCTATAAAAAGGATATATGGCTAGAAATGAAAACGATTTTTATAAAAATCATTGGGGATTAATTTAAAAAACCTAAAATATAGTTCTTTTAAAAAGAAAAAGGAAAAATTTTTCTGCAAAAGGATATACGGTGGAGTATGATTTCAAAAAAAATCCTTAGGGATTTGCATACGAAACGTGAATTATGATTCGTTTTATGAAACTGAAACCTAATTGTTTAGAAATCTCCTGAAAGAGGACATACAAAAGGAGTAAAAATTTGTCTTAAAATTCTTATTTAAACCACAAAACATAACAATTTTAATAAAATCAATGTTTATAAAATGTAATAGTAAAAAAGGATATATGGCCGTATGCTAAAATTAACTACATATTCAAAAACTGTTTGAATAATCTAATAAAGCCCAAAATACTACGTTCGTTTTGCAAAGTGAATGAAATTATTATTCTTACAAAAAAGAATATATGTACATATGTATATATGGTGAATGATAAAACTATATATTTATTATTAAGTAAAAATCTTTTAAAAACTTAACTAACTAACTTAAACGAATAAAAGAAAACTTAGTACGTTTTAAAGTGAATTTGACAACAAAAAAGGATATATAGCAAGCTCCTTAAATAAAACAAGTATTACAAAAAATGTTCAAAGATTCCAAAAAAGCACAAAACACTACATTCGTTTCGGAAAATAAATCCAAATAATATTCATTCTTAAGGAAGGATGTACGATGTAATATGAAATTCGAACAAAATAATCAGTTAATTAAATAAAGAAAACAAAATTATAAGCATACATATTTACTAACTTTAAAGGTAACTGCAAAAAAGGATTCATGGCCAAGTGGTAAAATAGGCCACATTTTGAGAAAATAATTGAAGATTTCAATAAAGCTTAAATTTTTATGTTCGTTTTATTTTTAAAATAATCACTTTCCGATATTTAAAAAATTCAGTCTTGAAAACGTTATCGCGTTACCAAAAATAAAACTAATTTACAATTTTACATGTGTAAATAACACAAACTAAAGAAGGATATATGACAGGGCGGTAAAATAGACACTGCTTTTGAGCAATGTTAAAAGATAAAAATTAAACGTCAGACAGTACATTCGCTTTACAAATTTCAAAAAAATTTAACCTACTTACAAAAAAGGATATTCTGCTTTGTGGTAAAATAATAAGAAAATTTAAAGAGTGCTCAACGATTTCACTTCAGTAATTAAAACTGCATTCGTTTTAACAATTTGAAACACAAACATGTCTTTTCTGAAAAAAGGATATATGCAGAAGTATGAAATTAAGCCCTAATTTTTTAAAAGGTGTGAAGAATTTCGTTAAATAATTCAAAATAACGATCGTTTAGTGAAGAAAAGATGAATTTGCTGTACATTCGAAAAATGTGATATATGGTCAATGCTAAATTATAGCAATAATTTACTAAAAGTTCTAATAAATTGGCTAAAACAATGAATATGCATATAAACAGTGTTCCTTCTTAACAATAAAAATTAAAAACTAAAAAAAAATATAAAAGATTGTAAATTTTTTAAATAAAATAGTCAAATATAAATTATTACTATAAATGTTCGTATAAAACCCCATAAATTGAAAAAAGGATATATAGCAAAGTCGTAAAGCATAACAGATATTGCGAAAAAAATTTCAGATTTCATTACACAACTTAAAACCACAAATCCTAAACTAAAAAAAGAATAAAAATCTCTTCATGGAAGCAAGGATATATGGTAAAACATAAAAAAAATAAAAAATATAAAATTTTAAATATAACCCAAATTTACACAAAATTAAATTCCTTTCAACAAGTTTTTATGAATTTTTTTCGTTTCTTGAAAAAAAAGGATATACGCTGGGAAGGCAATATAAAAACGGGATATTAAAGTTTAATGCTAAATTGAATAAAAGACATAAAACTACGTTCTTTTTGCTAGATATCCTATAAAAACTATTTGTTTTGAAAAAAATTATAAATTAAAAATTATGAAATAAAGAGCAGCGCTATCCAAAGAAATTTTTTAGCAATATTGAAATAAAATGGAAGTCTAAAAGAGTTTAAAAGTTATTAACAAACCAATGAAATATTTAAAAAAATCAAATTTTAAATAAAAACTTTACATATGTATATGTATGTACAAGGACCAGACCTTTACAAGTCATATAAACTAAATCAAGTTTTAGTTCCGGAAAACAAAACACCATTACTAAGTGCAATAAATTTCAACAGGATATTCAAAAACGCTCATTTATAGAGCAATATAAGGATAAATAAATAGAACACAAAAAACCAAAAGTAAGTAGTAATCCTGTATCATAGAAAAATTAAATATTTACTAAAAAAAAAAAATATGAAAATAATGATAACATGATAGCAAGTAACCCTCAAAATCAGATAAAACATAATATTACATGTAAAAGCCTTAGTAGTCGCAAAATTCTAAGCGTAGTTCAACAGAAAAGCAATAAAAAATTTGTAATCTGAAAAAAGGATATTTGGCCTACTATAACAAATCTTTAAAAAACAACAAAAATTTAACTTAAATATAATAAAACATAAGATTTTACAACCTTTTATGAAATAAAAAACAATACTTTCTTAGAAAAAGGTTACACAAATGCCTAAAAAGGATTAACAGTTTAAAATATCTAAAATGTTATAAAAATTCCAAAAAAACAAAATCATATGAAAACATTTGTTGGATTTAATATTAAACAATATTTGGATATTTTGCAAGTATAGTATATGGCAGGACCAAAGTTTACATAAAACGTAAAAAAATTCATTTTTAAATCGGACATAAGCTTAAAATACAAACTGTGTTTACCTTTAATTCCCTAAATTTTTGTTACTTTTTTTAATGCATTCTTTTTTTTTTTCTTTAGTTTTCGCCAAATAAAACGAACATTTTTGTTAACGAAATTTTTCATGTGTAAAACACGCCCATAGAATATGCCGTATGTTGTTATGTTTTTGGAAAATTTTTAATTGCTTTTCACCAACATTTTTGGTAACGGTTAAAAAACAAAATGTGAAAAATGGCTGAAAATTGTTATGCTTTCTAAAGGAATATATGGCAGGACTTTGAAAAATTGCCATGAATTTAATAAAATTTCAAATTAGTTTTGGTGAAAACGGGTAAATATTGACTTTCAGGATTAAGAGAATGAATGAAAAATTGTTGGATTTAAAAACCATTTGATGTAAAACGAGTTGAACGTTAAAATTCAATGAAAAATATGGAGGTTTTTGAAGCACATTCTATTTAATTATATTATTTATAATAAAATGTATATAATATATCAAAAAATCTGTCAAAATGTATGATTTTTAGAAAAAGGATATATAGAGCACATTAGAAATTTTTAAGTTACAATAAAAATTTCGACGTATTACTAAAGTTCATGTTCTTAGACGTCCTTTAAACCACACAAAGCCTAACCAATTTTTTTACAAATACCTAATTTCTCTAACGATTCTTCAAATATGTATAGAGAATTATACTTCCATTATGCTTTTAGGTAGGCTATACATACATACATACATACATACATACATAATTGGCCATTACAACCCTTCGTCAGGATTACGCCCTAGCTTCTCAACACCACTCATGTTGTGTGCGTTAATTTTATACATGAGTGGCGGGACCTACAGTTTAAAGTCGACTCCGAACGACAGATTTTTTGAGAAGCTTTTCATGGCAATTTTTACTCTCAGAGTTTTTGCCAAAAATCTGCTGAGAGGAAGTCGCCGAAGAAATACTTTTTGTATTTTGTTTTTGATGTCTGGCCTGGGATTCGAACTCGGGCCTTTCGTCTAATAAGTCAACACACTACCTACTAGACCACGGCGACTTCTTCTTAGGTAGGCTATACCCTCTTTAAATCTAAAAATATATTTCAGGAGTAAAAAAGGATATATGAAAAGAAGGATATATGAAGAGTTATTCTAATTTAAATAGCCTTGCTGGACATTTTAAAAGTAAATTTAAAAAAATTACTTACTGCAAGGTTTTAGGTAGTCTACAAATGTTACATAAATAAAAATATATTTTTTTCAAAAAAGGATATATGGGGAACTTCTTTAATTTAAAACATTTTTAAATTTTCTTAATAGTCTAATAAAAAATACTCAATTTTATGTCCTGTAAGCCATTCAGAAATAAAACAGAGCTTACATGCCCAAAACTGTTCCTAAGACTTATTGAGTTAAAAATTTCTTTCAAACAAAATTTTTTTTTATTTTTTTAACTCAATTTCATTACTGTTGCAGTAGTTGCTTACAGTACATAAAATCTTTAATTTGACTAATTTAAGCATTAAATTAATTCATTAAATTAAGTTTTAAAGAACTTAATTAAGTTTTTTAATTGTAAAGCAGAACGAGAGGAGAGTAGAAAAAAGTAGTATGTATATGCTAATGAAATACCAAACCAGGACAAATAAATTAAAAAAGTAGCAACAAGTGAATGCATAAATAAATTTAAATAAAATAAAAAGACCATTACTGTAAACCACTAAACCAAGGCGAAACCGCAAAAGTAAAATTTATTTATAAAAATGGGGCCAAGAGTATGAATATTTAAAATGCCTGTAAATGAATGAATAAACGGCATGAATGCACAAGAATTTAAACTTTTAATTTTAAAATTTAAATTACAAAATATTCTAAGCACAATATATAGTATGTATGTGCATACAGCTTATAGTCATCAACATTTAAAGCGTTAAAAGCAAGGATAATATACGATACTAGATGCCAGTATAATAGTCTACAATAATAATAATGATAACAAAAAAAAAGCCAACAAACAACATCGCACTCTAATGGCGGTATAATGTAAAAATAAACAACACTTTTATTTCATTTGTATTGCGAAATAAAATAAAAATGGCAAAAGGAACGTAAAAACAAACAAGAAAGAGATAGAGAGAGAGCAAAATTGTTTGTGAGAGTTTGTGTGAATGTGTTTATACAGCACAGTATAATGGCGTTTTAATATTTAATAGAGAAAAATGAAACAACTAATGGAAAAATAATGTTGCATTGTTTCTAAAAACAACAACAAAAATACAAATGAAAATAAAATACAAAAACAAAAAATTGTATTTCTTTTATAAACGAAAAAATTTTAAATTTAATCGTGCTCAATAATGGCTGTATAGCAAACAGAACAAATAAATTAAAAATAAACGGCAGAAAAAAAAATTCCTAAAAATGATATCAAATTGCATAGAATTTGTTTATAAAACAAATAAATTTTTTAAACAAAAACATGCTGCTGAACAAACAGGATTAAATACAGGAATTAAATTTAATCAGGCAAAAACTAAATTGCAAAAACGAAACTAAAAAAAAAAACTAACGAAATTAATTGAAAGAAAACAAATATGTAGAAAATTCTACAAAAAAAAAATAAATCTATTAAATTCGAATGCATATGTACGACGAATATCCTTAACCATCAAAATAATTTACTTTTTTAAACAAATAAAAAAAAGTACACACAGCATAATAGAAAATAATACAAAACCTGCTAAGGCTAACAAAAAACAAAAAAAATTGTTTTAAAAATAATTAATGCCTAGGGTAAGAGAAAAGCTAAAGGATACACTAGAAAATTGAAAGATATCCAGAGAATGTCAGAAAAAGAAGTATATTTAACAAATCAATACAAAAATACTATCGTAAAATCAATATATGAGACAGTAAATTCAAAATTTCTAAAAAATTACAACAAAAATTATTTTTTTGAAAAAAGGATATATGGCGGACTCCCAGAATATTATGTTTATGAATTTATTTTGAACATATTTATGCAATACACTAATTTGCACGTCCTTTAATACACTTAGTTTATTTTAAAATATTGTTATAAAATAAATTGAATGTAAAGAAAATTGTTGAGAATTGCCATTTAAAGGTTTTATCAAGACAAAATAATACTAAATTTGAAAAAAAAAATAGGGCAAAAATATGTTACTTTTGAAAAAAGGATATATGAAGGAGTCACAAAATTTGATATTTAAAAATTTTATTTTAATATATTACTGCACTGAACAGTTTTTTGCATCGTTTTGCATACTCAATCAATAAAAAAAGTTACTTTACTGAGAAAAAAAAAGCAAACAAAAATTGTGACAAATTAATATTAAAAACATAAGTTAAGGCAAACAAAAAACAAAATTAAGTTTGAAGTAATATTTGACCACATAAAAATTATATACATATGTATGAGGAACTTTTAGTATATAAAATTTAAAGAAGTTATTTTTCAATACTTTTAGTTTTTTGCATCCTTTTGCATGCTCAGGTCTTAAAATGTTATATTAAAGCAAACAAAAACTGTGACAAATTGCCGTTAAAATATTTAATTAAAGTACACAAACATTTTTAAATCACAATTTTATTTCTGAAAAAAACGATATATGGAGGTCCCTCACTGTTATATGTATATTTAAAAAGTTTAAAATATTTTTTCAGTAAGTATTGTGGTCTTTACCACATTCACTCTCTCTACAAACATTAATTATCAGAAAAAAATAAGAAAATGTTGAAACTCAGAAAAATTTAGAGAAATTCCACAGTTTTTTTGGTTCCTTTTTCATACTTCAGCAATGAAAAAAAAAATTGCATAAAAGAAATGTCATAACAAAGACAGAAGTGAAAAAAATATCAATTACGAATGTTAATAAGTAAAATACACAAAAATTTTCAATTTATAGCAAAAATCCTCTTAGAAAAATTAAAGAAAAGAAATGTTGGGAAAAAGGATATATGGAGTATTTAGTTAATAATATAACTAAAAGAAATATTTGAAAGTATTCTTATAAAACACACTTCTTCACATCCTTTTCATTACTTGACAACTAGAAAAGGAAAATTAATTTAACATGAATACAAAAGCAAAGAAATATTTGGAAATAATTTAATTCATGTTATAATTTCAGAAAATTTATGAATTATTTAATTTTAATTAGTAAAGTTTGGGTGCTAGTCCAAAACAAAAGGATATGTTATGAAAAAGGATATGTTAAGAACCTGGTAAATAAAACAAATTGTTGATAAAACACTATTTTTACATCCTTTTTGATACTTATACCCCCAAAGAACATTGCTTAACACAAATGTTGGAAAAATTGTCAACAAACAAATCAGTAATTATGAATCGCATGAAAGAAAATTCACTGAAAAATTTTAAAACAAAGAAAAAAAGGGCATATGACTGACTCAGTTATTTCTTAAGTTTTCTCAAAAATGTTTAAATATTCTAAAAAGCATGCTTATTCATGTTCTTTAACATGTATGAAAGTTTCAAAATTATATTTATTAAAAATTGCACATAAAAAACTTTAGTTTATGAGTTTAATTAAAAAAATATACACAAAATTTATGTGCACTACTAAAATTTTTTTTAGAAAAGAAATAATACCCTTAAAAAGGATATATGAGAGACTACAAAACTTTTAAAGTTATGTAAGAATATGAGAAACATTCTTTATATACAGTCTCTTCCACGACCGTTTAGATGTCTAAAGATAAAAAAGGAAAACTTGCTAAAGCAGCTCATAGAAGTAGAGTTTTTTTAAATCATGACTTTAATTAAATTATATTTCCAAAATTCTTAAATTTAATGAAACAAAAATTGCTAACAATAATTATGAAAATATGTGCCTACGTTGTTCAATGAAAGTGGTGATTAAAATTTCTTTATGTTTTATTCAAATTTTCACTTTCTCACATCCTATAGCATATTTGTACCCAAAAAAAATTAATGTCAAGCATATTTTCAACAGGAGAATTATATAGTGTAATGCAATTTATGCCATTAATGAGGGGAAAAATGCTAAGTATTTAAGTTTATAACCAAATAATTATTTGAAAATGAAAATTTATATTTTCGAAAAAAAAGGATATATGAAGAACTCTTAGAATTTAAAAGGAATTTAAATTGTGTTTAAGTATTTGCGTAACACAGGCCTTTGTACGTTCTTTAATGTACTCAAAGTTTTAAAAAGAGTTCTAAAAAAAATTTCCAGAAGCAGCAAAAAATTTGTAAACATTAAAACTTTTCTTGATTTCGAAAAAAATAAGCGTATAGCAGGAACCTTTCTAACCTTCAAGCTAACAAAGTATACATAATACTAAGGGTTTCATAACAAAAAAAATTTGATATTTCGTATCGCTTTTCTCACATTTCATCTTATAAATCAAATACCTTTTGAGTAAAATTAACACTAAATTTACTATAAATCTAATCCATTACAGAAATTTAAGAATCATAAAATACTTAAAACATCAAAAAGGATATTGTTAATATCCTTGAAATCCTTGTGTATCTTCAAATATTATTCTACATGAGAAAGTTTCTTAGGCTTTAAGATAAACATTTGCATTAATTAGTTGAACAAATCGTTATCGCATATGTACGTCCTTTAAAGACATTGCCATGTTTGTAAATTCTACATTTTGGCCTGACACTTTGAGTATAATACGTATAATCAAAAAGGACAGTAAGTTAATTAAATTAAAATGACACACACACACACAAAGCCTAACAACGCTCAGCATGTTTAACACACCACAGCAATTAAATTCAAAAGAGAATATTTACAAATTAAAATTTTCTAAAAATTAAACAATATTAAAAATTCATACAAACATCCATATGACAGCCAGGATATTGAGGTAAAAACTGTTTGTTGTAACGAAGTTGAAAAAAAAAACGAAATAAATTAAAATTTTAAAATTTTTACCACATGAAATGAGTGAAAAAACACCTTAAAAACATATTTTATATTCAGAAAAATTTGCATTTTTAACATATTTTATAAAATGTACACAATATTTTTAATGAATCAGCAGGATATATATTTGAAACTAAAATGTTTTTCATTGGTAATTAAGCCAGGAATTAAAAATAAACCGCACAGGAAATACATGTTTAAATTGATAAATAATAAAATGGAAAATAATTAAAGAAATTTTTTCAGAAACCATAAAAAGGATATATGGCAGGATGTTAGTAAACGTGGATTTATTTACTTAAAAATTTTTAAAAATTGCACCTAAGAGCGATTCTACGAATTTTTAACGCCTTTTATCGCGATAATGCTTTCTTTAATGCTTTCAAGAATATTAAAGTTTGTGTTCATTTTTAAAATATTTGTAAATTTATGAAATATTAACTCCATAATACATCTTCTTTACATATATTTAAACGAAAAAAGTGGAAATTTTAAATATTTTTCTAAATTTAATAAAATATGAAAAAAGGATATATTGCAGGACCTTGTTAAACATAAGTAGATCTTCGCTAAATATATAAAAACGAAAAGTTTGGAAAATTTCACGTACTTTTAGCACCTCTAATTGGAAAATTTAAGGGAATTTGCTATTTCTCTAGAAAAAAAATATTTAAATATTTCAAATTCGATTTTCTTTTATTTCTCTCAGTAGTTTTTTGTGAAATATTAAAAAATATGTGAAATAACTATAAAACAATGAAAGATGTACGAAAGGATATATGGCAGGACCCTGGTTAAAATAATTATAGGTTTGTAAAATTGTTTAAATATGAAAATTTAAACAATTCTACAAATTCTAATCACATTTCACATTTTAAAAAATTTCTCACTATTTAACAATTTTCAATAAGAACATATTTTGTTTTCCAATTAGATTATTATCTTTTAAAAGAATTACATTTTTTAAAATCTATTTTCCAAAATTTCTTTAAAATTGTGTGTTTATTTTAATAAAATTGAATTATTTTCCTTAAACTCAGACGATAAGTGTTAATTTATGCTATACTTATGCAAATGAAATCCCTTGAAAGTCTATTGATATAAAGGATAATCAAGTTACAACCAAAGTTTTGAGATTTCACCATAAACATACCCTAGACATTTAGATAAAGGATAACAAATTAAAAAGTAATCAAAAACATGGGCAATTAGAAAATTCCTTTAAAACTGAGAAGGGTTACGAACACAGTATGCCTGTCAGTAGCAAAATCAGCTGAACACAAGTGCTAATTTATGCCAATCAAAGCAGAATAAGAAAACAAAACAGAAAGAAGAGAAGAAAATAAATTTAATAAATTCTAACAAGGATATTGACCAAACGAAGGAAATGAAAACACAAGAAATGTACACCAGCTGTCGCAGTTAATCAGATTACAAGCGCGTAAAAAAGGACCAAAAGAGAAAAGGACATTTGAAATCTTAATACTTGTCGACTGACAAATACCCCATGTAGGATGACACAGAACAAACAACATAAGGCAGGAATTTAAGCAGACCATGTACAAGAAAGGACAATGAAGGAAAGTGTATAAAACAAAGAAAAAATGGACGAAACTATTCATTCTCTCCTTTTAGGTTAGTATTCTTTATTGGTTACTCCTGTCAAATGTCAAAAAGTATTTTTTGATTTCTTCTCCATTATTAATGCCTTGAAGTAGACAAGAAATTTTGTATTCTGTGATTCGCAACATGGTTTAAATCCTTATTATGTTTGTAATTTGAATCAGCCAGAACATTTAGATAAAATTCAATGTAACCATTCGAATTGAAAATATTTTTTAACAGGGAACAATTGCAATTCGCGACATGTGCTTATGCAGAATACTAAAGATTCTTTATGTAGGCTTTACGTGCAAAGTCTAATGCGAGAAGCATTGGTCTTAGTCACTTGACAAACGAGTTGTGCAGAAGTTGTAGAGATAAGAAAGAGGAGGAAACTATTCTCTATCTATTGAGAACATGTTCAGCTTTATGCCGGAGAAGGAAAAGGCGTAGTGGTGTCTACCACATAGGCGATCTAAACGATCTGTTAGGCATGGATATTGGCAAAGGTTTCATCAGAAGCGCCGAATGGTGCACGGACTAGGGGAAACGTAAAACTGTGATATCACAATGGGCCTCATGCGGCCTAAATATGTTTATTCGACTTTTTCTTGGGTGGACAGCTACCTCTATATACTTCCAAAGATAGGGTCAAATTCCTGGTGATCATAAAGATCACAACTGTTATTCTTAGGATTTCTAATCAACCAAGTTTATCCAACAGCCTATTATAAGAAAAGACTCTATTCCTGTGATTTGAGAAAAACTTCTCCTTGAAGATTGTGATATTGTAATAAATATTGCTCGCAATATTGTAATATTATACTTGTAATTAAGGGCCGTGACGTATATATACGTTTCACCCATAGTACACACTATATAAAATAAAATTAAAGGAAGACTCACCCCATTCATTGTTTAATTTGCTGCTCTTGACATTATGATGAGATTTTACTGGATCAGATGGGACGCAATTTACTTTTAGTCATGCGCCTTGTAGCTCGATGAAAGTCAATATTGAAGGCCGCAATATCTATTGTCATAGAACTCATGTCTTCACTGCTGAAAGATAGAAGTAAAATAAACGTTTTATAAATTAGATAATGCAGGCCTATTTATCAATATTAAAGCAATTGAAAAGAAATTTTAAAAAGAATTCTTCTAAGTTCCTAAAGTTAAAATTTGTTATTCTGTCAAAAATTCCTCTTGTGAATAATTGGTAATAGTTAGTCTATGTCAACAATATCTAGGGAAAAAAAAGGATATTCACTCAGAAAAAAATTCCAAATAAAAAGAAACAAAAACAGTGGGAAAGTTAGTCAAAATAAACGAAATTAATTGAAATAAGTTTTCTGCAATAAAATGTACAAACATCGACCTAGAAATTGCAAGTTATCGTCCAAAAAATGCAAGTCATCGTCCAAAAAACTGCAAATCATAGACCAAAATAATGGAAGTCATCGACCAAGAAATGCAAGTCACCGTCCTAAAAAAAAAAACAGGTCATCAACCAAAAAAATTCAAGTCATCGTTCAAAAAATGCAGGTCATCAGCCAAAAAGATTCAAGTCATCGGGGAAAAATATGAAAGTCATCAACCAAAAACTTGCAAGTCATCGACCATTATATGGAAATCATCGCCCAAAAAAATGCAAATCATCGCCCAAAAAAATGCAAATCATCGACCAAAAAATTCAAATCATCGTCCAAAAAATGCAAGTCATCAACCAAAAAGATGCAAGTCATCAACCAAAAAAATGCAAGTCATCGTTCAAGAAATATGCAAATCACCAACCAAAAAATATGCAAGTCACCTACTAAGGAATTCCAACTTAGGAAAAATACAACATTTTGTTGGGTCTATATATATGTATAAATGCATATTAACTCAATGAGAATTATTAAAATTTTTAAGTTGATTTCCTCCTTTTTTGCTCATATAAAAAGAGTTAGCCTATATCTCTGGTCTCAAGTAACAGACGACACTAAGGAAACCTGTTTTGGAATCCCTGAGGTCATGGCTATAAAGCCCACTAGGTCCATTTCCCCCACGAGTACATTTTTTATACGATTGCGCCTCATTTATGCAAAGTACTTCTTTGTGATCATTTGAAGAAAACAATTAGCTTCGGCTCCTATATCTCTTGTCCCAAGTTATGCCCTGCCGTTAAGACATCTATTTTGGAATCCTTATGTCAATTTCCACCACAAGTTTTCGTCTTTGCTAGTTAAATTCGAATTTATTTTCACACACATTATGATTTATGAATATTTGAAATTTATGAATAAAATTTTGCCTTCAAAACATATCCTTACTATTGTTTCTGTTTTTGAAAACCGTACCCAAAAAGAAAAACGAATGACAAATTGTATTCATTTGTTAAAAAGTAACAAATTTCCATGGCATTTGCATGCTATAAAGACCTTCGCATACAAATGAACAAATAAAGCAGAACCTTTTTTTCTCAAAGAAAGCCAAAATTCAAGGTCATAAGAGAGCACACAAACGTTATATTGATTTCCCCATTTATTATGTCCTGCGTTATTGAAATAGACGTAAACAAATTACAACGTATTATTAAAATATCTGGAAATGTCAGTCACTAAAAAAAAGAAAAACGAAATCTATTAACAATACCAGCCTCCTCTGAGAAAACAAACGAAAAAGGCCAACAAAAATCGACAATTAAGCCACAAACAAGGACACTTCAGGAAAAGACGTGTTAATGGTAGAATTGCTGGAATAAAAGGAGGGGAAAAAATTATAAAATAATTGAAATAATTATTGAATTGTATGGAGTGTTAGTGTTGTTGTTGTTGGTTGTAATATTGTTTAAAAAAAGGACATTTTTTCTTTATGATTTTTCGATTAAAAATGAAAAAGTGGATGGCATTTTAATTGAATTTGACTGTAATTATTGGAAAATAATAATGAATTCTTAGAATAAAAAACAAACAGAAAATACAAGAAAATAAAAAGTAATATAAAGGACTTTATAACTACAATAGAAAAAAATACACAGTAAGAGTAAATTCAAGGACACCAGTAGAATAAAATTCTTATTTATTACACTGAAAAAAATATCGTAGGTAATATTAACTAAAAAATTTAGTAAACCTTCAACGAAAAATATATTCAAATCTATAGATTTTTTACTCAAGTCTACACAAGTGTTCTTCAAATCTACATACATCTTATTAAAAACAAAGACTTTTCTTCAAATTAACGAAATTAGTTTTATTGTTAAAATTTATTTAAGTCGGACCTGTTGATTTGAATAACATTTTGTTAAAAATAATAAATGTTGTGTAAATTTAACTTAAATTTACCCAAAATTAAATAAACCTTTATAATAAAAATAACAAAAAAATTTAGTTATTTTTTAGTCATATTGAATAATTATTTTTTGTTAATTTAGATATAATTTTGTAGAATTGAAGAAAATTTGTTAAATGTACAATGGTACTGTAAAAGTAAGGAAATTTCTTCAATTTAACTCTTTTATTTTTGAAATTAAAAAAAGAACGAAGTAGGCGTTGGAAAAATTATTCTGAGAACGTTATTTATTTTTGAAATTTTAAAAAACCAAGTAGGCGCTGGAAGAATTATTGTCAGAATATTAGTTTCACATGTGATACGAAAGTGTCTACATTAAAAAATTGTGTTTTTAATTACAAAAAGTGTTTTTTTTTTTATTAATTAAAATAAATAATTAATTAATTAAAATAAATAAATAAATAATAAAAAAACAAAAATATGAAGTGTTATAAGTGTAAAAAATTAAGACATAATACATCTTGGTGATGCTGTTTATGACGATGTTAACACTGAAGTGATTTTGTTGCCTATTAATTCAAAAAATACTTCGAAAAAGACAATGTTTTATAAAATCTCGTGTTCTAGAAAATTCTATATGCAATCAAATAGTACCATTCCACGTGGTTGATAACTAGGCCGTTGATATGATGCATGACATGATCGATATGGATTTCATGCACATGTATCCAAAATCAGAGCCCATACGTAAATACTTTAAAACGTTTTCCTTAAAAATTTGCCCAGTGTTGGAGGATCGAATTAAAGACAAGACAAATACAATTTTATTTAATACTATGAAAGAAATGACAATTATAAGTGAAAGTAAGTTTACTATAAATTTTATACTCTGCGCATGGGTGTAGACATGCATTTGATGTGTATTTTTATTTTTTTCAGATGATGTTATGTTATTGACGGAAAGAAGTTATACGAGATATTTTATTCGCGACTCTCAGCTAATTTTCGCTGCCTGTGAAGAAGAAATACGAAACTGAAATACAAATACAGCCCTTAGTATTAGTAGCAAACAAAATTTTAGAACCAAAAAAAAATAGTTGTTTCCTTCGAAGGCATAAAATATTGTATGCACTCAGCATTAACCGCTTGAGATATATGTTTTGAACTGTTTTTTGTATTTAATTTAGAGTATTCAAAGGAATATATACTGGTTTAGTCCTTTATTCAAAAATATGTTTATAATATTACCACAAATACAGACAGATTAACACGTTAATTTTAAGTTTAAAAGTTTGTTAATTGTAAACATAGGGTTTTTTATTATATGTTTTAATGTTATTGAATTTACATGTTCTTTTTTCGAAAATATCTTTAAGTTTCTTTTTAACTGTTCACAAGACTTTTTTACTAAAAGCACATATGTATTATACATGTATGTATATATAATAATTATAAAACTTTTTATCGTTTAATTTACATTTTGTAATAATAATATTGTATGTATATGTATATATTAATACATATAATATATACAGTATACAAAAACACTGATTAATAATATGTATTTATTTTAAAATTAACAAAATTTATTAACGAAAAATATTAATACAATGAAATAAAAATTCTTTAATATAAATAAAAATTATTAGTAAATTCAAATAAAATTTTTTCAATATGAATAAAGTTTTTTATTAAATTCAATTAAATTTCGTCATATTTACATCCCTCAAAATAACGAAAGCATTTTATTCATATTGAAGAAATTTCTTTAATATGAATAAATGAAGAAATTTCTTCAATATGAAGAAATTTTTTCAATATGAATAATTTACAAAATTTCTAAATTTTTACTAAAAAAAGACGTAGATATGAATACACATTTTTGTTAGCTGATATATAACGAAATTTCTTCAGTTCTACACCCCTTTTTACAGTATTTACGGAAATTTTTGGTTCAGTGTAAGGTTTTTACATGACCTTCAAACATTAAAGAAAACTGTCATAAAATCTCACAACCAAGTTTCTATTTAAGTTGCGACCACTGTCATTATTCTGATGGTGGACACCTTCTCTACCAAGATGTTGGGCATATGCCAGCTTATACTGTAGATTTTTTAAATCCCTACTATGCTTGCTCTAACAGTGTTGTCTAGACAAACACTTGAATGCTGTGCGGTGTTAGTAAATATAAATCTTTGTCGTCTATTGAGAAGCACCCACCCACAAGAAGTTTCCATCTGAAATGCATTAAAACAGCATTGGTTTCTGGTGTCCTGATATGCTGATTGAACAAATGTTCCGAGTCTGAAGTAAGCCCACCTTCCAACATATATGTAGGAGGACTAGTGAATAAAATACAGATAGAGATCCCAATTTAGCAAAATTATAAGCCATCTCTTTTACAGGTGTCCCCTTATGCCCCATAACCCAACAGAAACAGTTGCGACCCAGCCCAACAAAGGCTCTTATAGAATCTTGAGAGTCACGATTAGTCAGACCGAATCTAGTATCTGGTCTGTGTCAACTAAAATCACGTAGAATCCGCTTTTAAATGAATTGAAGCCAGCTATGGCCTGAAGCGCTTTTAAAATAATAAATCACCCCTATTCTGCGTTTCGATTCTAATCGAAATTTTCTCCGTTTGGCAATTTTGGTATTCTGCGTTTCGATTCCGTTCAGTTTCTTTCGATTGTATGTATTCTACATTACGATCGGAGCTCCGTTTCTCTCAGTTGTTTTTTTGTTAACGGAGGTTTTTTCTACTTTTGTTTTTTAAGTGAAAAAATGAAACTACAAAATTAAAAAATTTAGAAACGATTTAAATAAAAATTATTATTATAATTTTTTTGTTTTAAATTGTTATTTTTTGTACTGGAATATGAGTGTTTTGTTATGTATCTATGCAGGTCAAAAACAAGAACACCGGAGCAGTACTAGAAAGTGGCAAATATAATGGCGGATAAAGCTGACATAGCTTGTGGTTATCACCAGCGTTCAAAGGAAGAAGTAACAGCATTCTTGGCGGAGGTTACAGAAGTCCTTAATGTGTTAGGCCTGGATTGCAGTTGTCTCTGATCCTACGCTTTTCAAGCCTTATATCTGTATTTCTGTCGTTGTTCTCCTCTTCCAACAATAATGCAGCTACAATAGACTCCATTTCTCCTTAAATTTTAAATAAAAATTCAACTCACTAAATTATTTCTTTAGAAACAGTTTTTATTAACGTTTTGTCTTTACATATTTAACCACAACACTTTTATTTTCTACTTTTTTTTAGTTAATTTCAGCTTCACTAGATTATACACACTTATATATTTATGCAAAACTTATTTTTACTCTTTTCTTTTTTATTTCTTTATTTCAATATTTTTCTTTTATTAAATTTATAAACAATTTACTTTATTATACATAGAACTTGTTTTATTAAATTTGACATTTGTTTATGAAAATGATTATTCTGCTGTTTCATTTCCACATTCCACATTGATACAAGTGATTTTGTAAACATTGTTATCTTGTTCTTATTCTTTCGATTCCGTTTTTCTGCAGAATTCCAATTTTCGATCGTAACGGAACTGAATGCGGAGACGTAATCGAAATGCAGAATAGGGGTGAATGTCTGCGCCTGAAAGACACCGCAATTGTCGTCGAATCTATAATGGACCTTCCTGAAATCCTTACAGAAGACTTTAGCTCCAGTGTCCCCATCGAGTTTAGAATCGTCGGAGAAGACGGTTGTATCAGCCTGCTTTGGGAGTTTTCCACCGCCTTATAGGACCTAAAATCAAAATTCTCAACCTAGAGCAGAACACCACCGTTTAGTCGGCTATTTGATGAATTAGAATCCTCAGTTCACAAAAGAATATCATCATTCTGTCGTTGGTTCGATCAAAAAGTCCTTTTCTCACTTTTGGAAAAAAGATGTTCTGAACATTTTCCTTAGCAGTCCGATTCCCTCAGGCATACAAGTGTCAGGCAGGGATTTGCTATCTCCATGACTTAATGACAAGCGATGCTATGTTGTCTTGATTTACAAGGTGATTCCAAGTCAGTTTTCTGTAATTGCTTAGGAGTTTGCTTTCCTCCATTCATCTTCTCATCTGTTCCTTTCTTTGACGTCCCTATTGGTTAGTTTAACATTGGCCTTTTATTTGTACGGTGCTATACTGTTCGGTGATATTTGATTCAACTGGAATTTATTTTTACCGTAACGTTTAGCTGGCCTTAAAGTAACGTAAGTTTTCTGTTTAATCCTTGGAGATTTTCAAGATGATTTGTGGTGCAAGAATATGCTGCCGATTATGAATAAGTCATGATTTGTCTGCTCTCACTGGTATGTCTTTTACAGAAACTGTTGTTTACAGGCATGTTTTCTGGATGATTTATGGTGAAAGGATATGTAATTTAGCCGTTAAAAAAATGTATTCCTTTAAAACGTCTTAACATATGCTTTTGTTTTCAATATCAGCTACAACTGCCGGTTGTTTATCTGAAGGATGAGTATAATTTTTTTCTTCTTCTCAGCAATAAAAATTAGCTAAAAACCTCACGTACATTGAGCTGTTATTAGAAATATAAATAATCATTTTGTGACACGTGTAATGGGGTATTTAAATGTATGCTTTTATACTCCATTTTAATATACAAGAGACGAATCAACGACACCAACAACACCCCAGTAATTTGCCTAAGGAAACACGCACTTGCTGTAAATCTACTAAATTGCGAAATACACCAAGGCCTTAAGAGAAACAACAAAAAATACAGAAACTCGTAAAAAAAATTTGGACTTTTTGAAAGCTTTAAGCACATACACGTACATACATACATACATATAACATAAGATATTAAGGATAAGGACAATGCTTATAAATACAAATAAAAATTGTACATGAAAATAATGTCCTTTTGCCTTAAGCTACTACTGCTACTACTACTGTCAGTCATTACATTTTCTTAAAGTAAAAAAGCAGAGGCATACACTTACGTATATGTACATAAACCAAAAGTGTTTGTATGTATTGGCCAAGTTTAAGACTTTCGTTAAGTGTGTTTGTGTGACATTTGCAATGACTTTTTTGTCACTCTTGTAAATAACCTTTAGGCGTTTCTATTACAAATGTCCATTGGCTTGTAGAAAAATAGAAAAAGAAATGCAAAGGATTTCTATTTTATTTGTGCTCGTAAATAATTTGTTTAGTTAAATCCTAAAGAGATTTTTTTATCCTTTTCCCCTCTATCTCTCTCACTCCTTTTTCCTTTCACACTTTCTCTGTCTGTCTTTGTAAGCATATTAGTACGATTCTTTTATTGAGAATAGACGAAGTGTATAATAATCCTTTGCTATGTGGTTATATGTATGTATGCATATCAACCTTACAAATCTTATTTTTGCTTAAATTATTGATGAAATTGTTTTGGATTTCTTTCTTGCCACCACTAGTTTATTATTGGGCTTTTGAAATGTCATTTTCTGTGACGAAAAATAAATACAATTGTTGACCATTCATCTGGCGTATCCTTTAAAAGATAATCACAAATAAAAGGCTTTCTTAACACAAATGGGATGATTGGCAAAAAAGAGAAAAAATTTAATTTAGGGAGAAAGCTAAAGCTGTCGAAAATCTTAAATTTGTATATCGCTACAATATTTTTAATTTCCGATATTTCGAAAGGATAATTTGACAATTGCTAGATGCTTTCTTAGTTTAGTTAGTTCGCAAATTTATTATGCATGAACAGCATCACGGCAAGGCTATTGAAGTGAAAGTGTCTGCGTTAGGCAACGAACTCAACATGATGATAACAATATGGTGTAGTATATCCTACAAGAAATTCAAGAGCTGATGATATTTAATAGTGTTATACAGATAGTATAATACAAATTCATCTTCACAACTTATGAAGTAAAAGGAGTCAGAATATGAATAAATATTCAAAACAAAAATAAAAATCTATTTGTCTGAACAAATAGAAATTAACAAGTCACTACTTTTTTTTATAAGATAAGTGATCAGACTTTATTAATATCGATGATAACAAACCAAACGTTCCAGTATCATCAACTGTGTCTAAGACTCTGTATTCCAACGAATTCCAATGCTTTTCCTCATACCGTATATCACAGATAACAAAACTTCCATAGCCCTATTAAGCTTGATTTATAGCCATTTTCCTGCTTTTTTGTGCCAGCCATTCTCATTCCTCATAAATAAACGCTTTATTCATATTGCCAAGCGCGCCAAAAAAGCAACACAAAAAAACATTCCAGCCAGACGTGGAAAGGATTCTACTTTTACATTCAATGTTATGGCAGTTGAACACAATAGCAATATTGTTTTTGTTTTTTTTTTCTTCTTATTTTTTTCTTTCTGATTTATTCCACATTTTTCTACAGAACCATACACTTGCATATACGCTTTCACGCTATCCCGCGTGAGAGAGAGTTGTTGGGTTGTTGGATGAAAAAAAAAAGATTTTTTTTTTAAATTTTATGCCTGAAACAGCATAACCTTAAACCTGGTTTCCTTTGTTATAGACTCGCAATTTACAGCCTTACTTGCTCTCAGTTGTCATAGCAATAAACCTCTTATGTTAACCTTAACATATGCTACAAAATAAATTCCTACAGGAACAAAAAGAAAGCGAAAAAATATTTTATTTTGTTCTTCACAATTGTCATGGTTGCTGCGAGTGAATTTTCTTCTTTTTTTATTATTATTATTATTATTTTGTCGTTTACAAACAATTTAATTCATTAAAGTCGGTTACAAATAAATACAAAAAAGAAAAAAACCTGAATAAAAAGCCAGAAACATTATTATTTTCTGTTGTTGTTGGTGTTACCGTATAATGTCTCAAAGAAGCCTAAAAAATACGCTTTTATAAGCTGGAGTAGCGATTCCTTATACTGTCATATTTTTTACAAATACTTTAACGCTTTAGTATTTAGAATTTTATTTTATTTACAAATTTGTAAGCCATAAAGTATGCTATCGTTTTTATGAAATATATGAGTTTTTTGAATAAATAAGAATGACCAAACACTGGCCCCTGAAATCAGAAATATTGGCTATAAAAAAAAAAGTTTAAATCATAAAAGCCTAAAAGTATGCAACGAAAAATAATTTTACTATTAAAGTGCTATCACAGAATAAAGCCCGATAGTAGGCAACATTATTGTTTTTTTTTTTTTTTTCAGAATAAAACTTTCGTTTTATATTTTTTAATACTCAGTAAATAATTAATTATGCCTACAAACAGGTAATATAATTTAAAATTTTTTTAAAATAATTTTCTTTCTTTAAAAAATTACCTCACGTATTAAATTTATTTTTAAATGAAGAGTAAATTAGATACGAACAAGAAAGAAATCACCAACACAGACACTAACATTATCCAATTAAATGGTGGAGAAGGTAAAATAGATTTATCCTTAGAAAATATTCACAAAAACTTCTTCATATTGCTAACATGTAACACGAGGTCAATTGAAATCACTGAACCATTTAGAAAGCCTATGGCTTTCACAATCCCTCAGAATATAAATCTTCGATTGACCAACACTTGCACCCTGTATTCATCATTCTTCTTACTAATTTATAAATTGTCCCGGCGACTATTTCTGCCTCTTCCAGTTTGAGTTTTTCGCGTTTGCTTGAGAGTCCTTGCATTGTTGAGATCGATAGGATGACACTTCCAGTAGCTAATGCACTGATCTCTGTAAGAAAATTGAACCTTCTACGCAAAATGTATTCGCCTAAGTTTAGGCAATATTTGCATATTTCAATAAAGACTACTAAAAGTATGCAACACTTAATTTATTTCTGTACAGTACCTCTTGAATTCAAACCAAGACAAAATTGGTTAAAAACCCATACATTTTTAATACTTAATAAAGCATAATTTTAGAGGCTTTTGTAATTCAATTTTATTGCCTTAAATTAGGCTGTAAAATACAAAATAAGAAGTTGTTGTTCTCTGGTTTTACACCATTTATCGTTATGTGTATATAAACACTTGCATATCAATGACATTTAACGAGCTACAAAATACAGTTATCAAATAAGAATATACAAACATATATTTATGCTTTCCTTTACAATTTCTCCGTCTCTGTTTCCCCTCTTCATTTTATTTTCGTTTTTGCTCAGTTAATAAATCACAATTTTATTTTCCAGCAAAAGGAAAAATGTTTTAAATTTTCAGCTTCAGGTTTTTTTATTTTGCTTTCAACAAACACCCGAAAGTATGCTAAGCAATGTAAATACAAAACAAAAATAAAAAGAAATAAAGCCTATTTAAAGGCTGTGAAGTAAAAAAATAAGAAAAATAAACAAACAAACAAACATAAATAAATAAATAACAGAATTTATAACCTTGTAACTTAAACGAAAGCAATTTGTTTGTATTTGTATTATAACATTTCTAGGCTTTCAACATGTTTTATTTACAAGTAGCCTAGAAGTATGCTACTAGGCTCAATGCCAGAAATAACAATTAAATTAAGTAGTCAAACGAGAAAAAAAGAAATGCAAAAGAAAAATGTTAAGGAAATAATAAAAACTGGAAAATAAAAATTGAAAGTTAAGGTTTCTGTTTGCAGCCGTATGTATATACAAGAAAGAAGGAAATTGTCGCGGACATTTTAAGAAACAAATTAAAATGAAAATTAAGAATAACTTTGGAGCATTGGAGGGAAAACTACAACTATTGTCGATGTGTTCAAGTTAAACACATAAAACTTTACAAAGATCTGTATGGTACTTACATATATTTTAATTAAAATTTCTTGTAAAAAAGATCGCGTTTTCCAGTTAGTTAGTAGTGTGGACCGTGGTCCAAATCCCATCTCAGAAATCTCTAACAACAACGAAATATAAAAATAAACATTTCTTTTGAAGATTTCCTCTCAGCAATCTTCTTTTAAAAACTCTGAGAGTTAAATAAAGTTGTCATGAGAAGTTTCTCAAAGCTGTGGCAAGAAGTCAACATTAAACTACAGGTCCCGCTGCTCATGCATAAAATTAACACGCACAACATGTGTGGTACGCGAAACTAGGTTGAAATCCTCACTAAAGGATTTTAATAATCAATGAAGTAAGTACAGGCCTGACTGCATATATATCACTTCTATTCTCTTCAAATTTCTTTATAATAATTCCTTTCCCAACAGATCGATCATAGCTACGATAATCTCACAGTAATACTCGAAGAGCGGTCACGTTCGAATCCCCAATGTTTTAGGAAATTTGTACTCATAACAATGCGTTCTTCAGTTGTTATACCATACCTATTCTAAATATCTAACAGCAGATAGCCTTGCCAAATCAAAATCAATAAATGGCTAACCGTATACTTTAAACCATGCTACGTATGAACTTTTCATATTATTTTCCTAATTTTTACTGGCATTAGAAGAGAATTTATTTGTTTTTTAACTTAATTTGTGACACTTTCATTGGCTGCGAGTGTCTATGCATAGAATTGGTATTACCGAGCAAAGTTATCGAAAATATCATAAATTTCATATGGTTTTCACTCTCACAAAAGTTAATTTCATACCACGAAGAGTTTTTTTCTGTTTTTTGTTTTTGTTTGAACGGAAATTTCACTCTGGCAAGCTACGAAACGAGCAAAAGTTATAAAACAAAAGAAACGAATTGGCTTTTGGCATGTCAGCCAAATATGTTAACCACACCGAGCAGAAGCAGAAAAAGTGGTAACAAAAACAACAAAAAAAAAACTAAAACTTTAAAATAAAAACAAACAAAAAAAATAAAATAAAAAATGTATAAAATTTGAACAATCGATGAGGAAAGGGAAACCAAATTTGCTACATACATATGAGGGGGAGTACGGATGGATGGTAAAATTTATTCGACAGTTTTAATGTTTAAATAATGTAAGTGAATATCAAGGTTTAAATGGAAAAGGATGGAAGTTTAGAAAGTGTGGAAAGAAGTATTTTTCATATACAAATCAAAGAAATTTTCCTGTTTTTCCCTTAAACTGTAATAGAAATTTTTATTTTAAATCCTTATTTAAAAATAGAATTCCATACAATTGATGATGATGGTGTGAAAGTGTTGGTGTTGGCATTGATATTATGTGTGGTGTGGTATGGTGTGGCAAAACGACAACAAATATGCTGCACAAATTGTAATTTCCTTAACAAACATTGATGTGGCACAAAGATTAATGGGCTTAAATTTTCCTTTTCAAACCAAATACATAAGACAGATACCAAAACTCCATCCATCTTATATTGGCAACAAACAAACCAAACCCAACAAATAGGAAAAGAAAGAAAAACAAAAAAACCAAAAAGAACAAAAACATTAAATAACAATGGAAATGAAATTGTATCTTGAAAAGGAGTCGTTGTAGAAAACTTGTCTTACTTCTCAGCCATGTTTCAATTGTGCCACACGAAAAAGAAAAAAATCTCTGCTCTTAACAGGCACTTTATTTAAAACTTTTCTAGAACATGTTACAAACACACTCTGAATTAAAATGCATTTTGAAAACAACAAAACATTTTAAAGTACAAAAAACTTTGCATATACCAGCATATAAGGCAGTCAAAGGACTTTATGCTTACAACCAGCATGTAAAACTTTTGTCACTGTCTTGTAAAGTTTGTTGGGGGAAATTATTTCTAACGGTTTTTTGTTTGGTCGTTTCTTTTTTTGGCTAAAACACTTGCCATTATTTACCTGGCAACACAAAAGGAAGATAACAATAAAAGTTTTTCCTCAAATTCAATATGTTACGAAATAACAGCAACAAAAATTAAGGCATATTTTTAGGTTAAATTCAAATGAAATTTTTAATGTTAAATCTTATATTTAAACAATTAAATTTATAAAAAAAATAGTAAAATAAATATTTAGAGAAACCGGAATTTAATCAAAATATTAAAGCATAAGTAAAGGGCATTAGGAAAAAGTATTGCATAACATTAGGGATAAGTATAAAATGCAAATAATTCCTTACTGAAATTAATTCCCAATTTCCTTTTATAATTTTCCACTCCAATTGTTCTTAAGGATGAAAAGTATAAGTGAGCATTCTCTGCAATCTTAAAATCTTTTCTTCAATTTTAATCTTCTTCACTTTATTAAAAAGAAGTGTGTTGAATAATGTAAGTCTACCATTAGGAGTCAATGCACAAAATTTCTAAAACAAACTTTTAAGGGTCATTTAAATTTGATTTTTTCTTTTCTTAAGGAGAATATAATGATGTTTCCCCTTTAAGTTGAAAGTGCAAAAAAGTGTGAAAATTATGAGGACGGAAAAAGTCATTGATGCCATTATTAAAGCATCATTTAACACGTTTATTAGCTTAGGTTTATAGCTACAGCAGTAAGATTGGTAGCTAGTTTAAGCATTTATTTATGTATTGAATTTAAAAAAGATTCCTTTAAAGACCTTTAATAAGGAGTTCAAAAATTTATTACAATTTCCTCTCTTTTCGTTTATTTTGCACTATAAATTCATTTATTTAATTAATAATCACATCTGTTTAATTGTACATTTATTTTCTTTCATTCTCTGTTGTTGGTTATTTCTGTTTTCTTTATTGCCTCTCTACTTCTCATGTCCTGTGGTACTTGGTTTATTCATACATAAGTATGTATGTATTTCTTGCTTTTCTTGTGCTCATTTGCCTCCTTTGAGGCCCGGGAATATGTTAATAAGCTGCGTTTAATATTCTTTATGGCTTTTGCACATAAATGATTTGCCACGCTGTATTCCAGCTCTCTACTCTACTCTACTCTACTTTACTCTACCATTTCTTGCACACAGCCGCTACAATCATATTATCCTCTGTTAACGTCTTCTTATAGCCACTTCTCTCATCTACGAATGTCCTTGGCTGCCAGCCATAAATAGGCTGTCAGAGTCTTTAAGTATTTAAAATGTAAGAACTTAAAGCAAATCTCACAATAACAAGGATTTTTTCAACCAATAAGTACAGTTTCTTAAAGAAAAAGGATGGCAAATAATGATTCTTTTAAATTTTCTTACAGCCTTAATGTATGCAATACATTTTGAAAATTTCATGATTTGTTGTTGCTTTGTAGATGATTTCTCAAAAGGAAGTTAGAGTTAGAGAGACAATACTTTTAAATAAAACACATCTGCTGATCCCTAATTGTAGACTCAGCAAAGAGGATATTGAATTAAAGCCAAAAAGTATGCTTTTATTTAATATGAAATAATTTAATGGAAATAATTTTATGTATTTCATAGGGTATTGAAAACAATTATTTCAAAACTCCTTAGAATACTAAAAAGGGACAAAAAACTTAAAAATGTTAAAGCATAAGTTAAGGGGCTTACACATTAGTATTCTAGAGTATATGTTTAGAGGCATATTTATACTACAGCCTGACATTTACTACTCTGTACTCTAAAAATAAATTTCTAGTTCAAATATAATTTAATAATCATAAATCTTTGGGTCCATCTGTTCTATTCCGCTTGGAATGATTATAGCATTATCACGTGAATATTTCCACAAAACTTTCTTGCTGTTGTTCGAAAAATACGAATCCTCTACGAATGTCCTTTTTATCACACACAATGAAAACTAAAGTTTTTGATGATATTTTGAAAGAAACCCCGATTTTCAGGTATACGTAATTATAATAACTTCAGTCTTGTTTATTTTACAACTAATTAAAGACTACGTGTAGACGTCCTATTTATGCCACTCATACATCTTTTAAATTATTTTAAATATTTTCGTTAAATAATGTACTGCAATTACTTAAAATGACATACGTTTGAATACAAACAAGATTTCGTACATTTGAAAATTGAAAAAAATTTTGTTCAATATTTTCTAATTGCCCTAAGGAATTGTAACGAAATTTGGTTAACGAATGTAGTATTGAACTGGTTATATCCTTACAAAATTTCGTTGCTTTTGTTTGAAAAATACAAAACCTCTACGAATGTCCTTTTTTTCACTTAGAGTAAAAAATTAACATTTTCGATGATATTTTGAAAGGAAAGCAAGTCGTAAGTGTGTTACATTATAATCTCATTATAATTGCTCTACTTTGTTATATTTTTAGCTTACACACGATAAGTTAGTTGTAATGAAATTTAATATCATTTAACTGTTTTCAATATCAGAACTTAAATGCTCTATTCTATGTAAAATTTGCTCTGATTTGTTCTACTTTATATTTAAAGACTCTATAAGTTACTACAGTTACGTATAAAGAATTTTAATATGATTTAACTCTCCTAAACTTTTAAACTAACTTGCTCTACTTTATTCAAAACTGAACTATTTAGTTCTATTTTCCATCTAAAAGTTACTATAATTACAGATTATAAATTTTAAAATGACTTAACTGTTCTAAACTTCTAAGATAAGCTGTTGTATGTCCAGTTTGTTCTACTTAAACAGTTACTGACACAAACGACTCAGCCAAGTTGCTATACTCAACGTAAAATTGCTCCAATAAATTTTAATGTCGTAATGTAATGTCGTAAAATTCTGAACTTAGTCACTTTCTTCATTTGAAAGTGATAAATTTTGGTCGACATTCTACTTAAATAATCTGTAAGTTTATACAATTACAGCAAAAGGGTTTTAGTATGATTTAACGGTCTGAAACTTATTTACTAAACCGTTCTACTTCTTTGAAAATTGTTCTATTTTCTTCAAAGTTTATATCATTACAGATAAAGAATTTTAGTATGATTTGAGAGCCCTAAGCTTCAGAACTAAACTGTTCTACTTTATTGAAAATTTATCTATTTCATTTAAAATTATACTTAAATGCTCCTTAAGTTTATATAATTACAGATAATGCGTTTTAAATAATTTTAGTGTCACAAAAACTCGGAACTAAACTGTTCTACTTCTTTGAAAAGTGATATATTTTGTTCTAATTTCTATCTAAATACTCTATAATTACAAACAATAATTTTACTCTCAATAGAACTGCTCTACAAAGACCTAAAATATCTGTAAATCAATGAATTCAATTTCAAATGAATTTTAAAATAATTTATGTTCTCTGGCCATGCTGCCAAAAGTTCTTTTTTTAACTTCACAGCACCTGCTCTATTTTGTTCTACATTAGTTTACCTTGATTTTATTTCGCTATTTGAACATGCATTACTTTAGTTTTCATTTAATCTGGCTGAAAATCGATAAATTTCTTTTTCTGAAAACCATTACAAATATCTCACTGCCCAGGAATTTAATTCTTCTGTTACCAAATTAAATATATTTTTTTATTTTTATTTCTGTTTCTGTTTCTTTTTTCTTTCTTTTTTTTTTTAATTTATTTGTTGGCGTAAAACACAACCAACCAACCAACTCAAACCCAACTGACGTATTCTTTAATATATAAGTGGTGTATACGTAGCCAAAAGCACGTTTTCTAAATAAATTAAACATTTTTTTTAAATAAATTCTTCTCGTTTTACGGTACGCCAACAAAGTCAGGCGAAAACAAAAAAAAACTGAAAAATTGCGAAAACAAAAATAAAACAGAAACAATAATAAAAACGTGAACGAGAATGAGAAAAATATACAAAAAAATAAAATAAATTAAAAAAAAAAGTGAGAACGAAAAAGGAAAAACTTTTAAACAATGTATACAATTTGTTTAAAAATTCACAAAACCATATGAGCAATGTTACCATCACCTACCACTCCTGCCCTCCCCCCTCACACTTTCTACTGCATGTTTAATAGGTTATAGTACGTCGTACAGCTTCCAAAACAGTAGAGTACAAAACAGTAAATAAGTAAAGTAATTAACATGCAGAACACATACGCAGTTCCTTATTTGACATCAAGTTAAAGTTATGGTGTGGGGCACTTCAATATGTATGTATGGAAATAAAATTCTGTGTTTGTTTTTGTGCCTTTGTGTCGATGTTAGTGAACAAAACTTAAACAAAAAAAACGTACAAATGGTAATGCGTAAGAAGAGAATTATTTATGACTTCAAATACATATAAATTTTCTGTATTAAAGCTTCTGTTAATCGCTTTTTTTCAGGTTGCAGGTTATAAAATTGAATTGAAATAATACGAGCATTACTCCCCAATAAATATAAAAAATTTTAATTAAATTTTATAATATTTCACAAAGTTAGATGACGTAGGAGAGGTATGGGGGACTAGTATCTTGCATCCTCAATTTGATTCAGATAAAGAGTGGAAACGTGGGAGATGAGATTCTATGAGATCATGAATATAGCAAAGAACTGATCAAACAGGAGACTATTTGTTGAGTCTCTATATACTCCTTGCAGAAGCAAAGACGATACATGTACAATACTTTTATTTCCCTCGAATTACAACGAACTTTACAAGTTTTGCAAGTGGAATTCCATGAGACGGGCGTACCTTTGTATGTTATTCCTGTCAAACTATTATGTTCTATAATAAAATGAGCCCCATTGAAAATGGTGTTTAAAGAAGAAATGGAAGCGGCACTTTCATGTGTGACATATCAGCAATCTTCGAGTAGCGTAATGCGATTAAGATGGATTTCAATCTTCGGAACACGTAATGTTGTGTATTGAATTACAAATAAAACATTGATGATATCGTGTCAGCGCTGGCTATGGGTGGATGGAATAAGTATTAAGGAATCAGAATGTATTCGAGATTTTTTTTTTTTCGTTTTTAAATGCCTTTATTTCTTACATAGATGGGCACTTTGCAGTACCAGTAAAATTTCAGTAAAAATTGATTTTTACTGATTACTGAAAAAAATTTCAGTATTCAGTAAAATTTTACTGTTAATGCAATCTAAATTTGAATGAAATTTAAATAAAATTTAAATGAAAAAAAGTAAAATTTTACTGTTAATGCAATCTAAATTTAAATGACATTTAAATGAAATTTAAATGAAATTTAGATTGCATTACCAGTAAAATTTTACTGAATACTGAAATTTTTTTCAGTAATCAGTAAAAATCAATTTTTACTGAAATTTTACTGGTACTGCAAAGTGCCCATCTATGATTTCTTACAATTTTGTTGAAAACTTAATGAAATTAAGCAAATGAATGTGGCATTATGTTGTTGTCATGCCCACCAAATTTCGTTCATTTTGTCCAAAAAATATTGGATCTCTATGAATGTCCTTTTTTGAAATAAAAATACAAAAAATGGACAGTGAGTATTAATAAATTTAATATCCAAAGGGCTATAGGTCTTACTTGCACGGAAAATAATTTTAAACCTCATTTTCTCTAACCCTAGAACATTTTTAATTATGCAGGAAATTCAATAAAAATATGCAAACTACTAAGGTATTGTTCCATTATAATTGCCACAACATTTAGTTAAAGTTTGTTAAAAAAAATTAATAATGAGTTGCCACGAGGTTCCTTTTCTGGGAAGAGAGGTATGTGTGAGTTACTAAAACTTATTTAAATTGTGTGTGATTTTAAAGGCGACCAAAGTAGGTTAATTGCATTCTATTATACTGTTACTGTACTTCTGTTTTAAGAATATACGTTAAGCTGTCATATGAATGACGTATTCTCGCTATGTTTGTTGTGTACATAAGACGGAAGGAAAACCTAACAAAAGGGAATATATCATATTGTTATTTATGTGACGTTCTTCCCGCCCTCTCACCCTCATATTTTTCTGGTGTTTTGTTTTAATTTTCTATACACTTCATGATATTCAGAGCATGTGTGTTGATTTGAATTTACAGCGAAAACCCAAAAAGTCAACAACCTGTCACAGCATTTACATGCTTATATTGTGGAAAAAAATTTTGTATTTTATACAACCCAACAAAAGAGAGAAAGAGAGGGGGAGGAAACAAAAGGAAAACAAAGCTTTTTTATGGATTTTTATATTTTTCCAAAAGGATATATTGTTTTTTGGCAGCCTGTATACAACAATCCTCCACATTGTCCCCTTTTGAAAGTATTTCTTTTTTGCTGTATGTGTGTGGAAACATTAAAATGTTGAAGCATGAAAAAAGGAGCTGACAAAAATACCATGAGTAAATTGTTTAAATATGCAATCAAATATGTAGAGTAGATAAAATGTTTGAAATGAATTATTTATTAAATAATATAATGGAAAAATAACATAAATGACAGGGAGAAGACAAGTAGAAAAGCAAACAGAAAAAAAAGCAAGCAAGCATTACATGCTTGTAGCTCCTAACAGTAGACTTTAAATATTAATTTCAAAAAAATTCATAAATTTTGTTTTAACAAAATGTCTTTTCAGTTTTAATTCTAAACAAATAAGATAAAATTAAATTATATTCGGTGCTACAAATTTGCTAAGGAAATTTATTGTAGTATAAGGGCATTATGTTCAGATCCTTGACTGTTTAAATAATTATTAGTTTGCATTGATACTGATAGCATGCTTTGTAATACCAAAACAAACGAAGTTGTTATTAATTTTTGCAAAAATTCTCAAAAATTTTTAAAAATTCTTTTAATTGGCTGTAACTTTTATAAAACTGTAAGAATCAAACCAATATTATCAAAATTAATGTAGAATTATGTTCTGAATGTACTCCGAAAATTTGAATAATTTTACTTAGAAAACGAAGTTAATTCCACGATTGTCCTTTTTTAAACAATATGAAAATATTCTGTATGTGGATGTTTCCTTTAAAAAATAAAAAAAAAATAAGCAATTGAAAAGAAATAAACTAAAACATAACTTAGGGACCATTTTTTAAACTAAAAATGTAGCATATTTTTAGGTGTTCTTCAACATAATTTATAAACCTTTTCACCAAGGTTGGCAACCGAAACGAATAACGGTATCGGTAACGGTATCGGTAATCAATTTATTATTATTTCGGTATCGGTAACGGTATTTAAATTATATCGGTTTCGGTATACCGGTATAAAAGTAATATATCGGTATTTATACCGGTATAACATTCTCCTTAAATCTAAAAATACACAAGCTTACAAATATTAAATATTTGTATTAGGAGATCATACAAAATTAAATTTTTGTAAAGAAAAAATAATTCAATTCATGAATAAATACTTTAGAATATAAAAACATTAGACTAACATTTTAGATTACATCCTCAAAAAGAAAAGTTAAATGTTAATTCAATTTAATTGAATGAATACACATAAACTTAAAATTTTAAAATAATTCCTCATTAGATCGAATGACTACAACTGCATTTAAAATGTCATCATCCAACCTATTCCGACTTGGGTTCATGATATACTTTACTCCTGAAAATAACCGTTCCACACTTAGTTGTGTGGCAGGTACAGCTAATATAACTTTAGAAATGGCATATAGCTCTGGTTTGGCTGTACTTTTTTCTTTTCACCAATTGAGAACATTCACATCTCTTTGTACTCGTTATTCATTTCTAAAAGCACTTAGCAATTCACGTATTTTATTGCTATTTGGTGTTGTATAGGAACTTTCTTTCTCCATATTTCTAAGAATAGCTTCTACGCTGTCAGAGGATGAACTCGAGCTACAACTCATATGTCCATTTTAACACTTACTTCTACCATAATTGATACCGGTATGATACCGGTATAAGGGTAAACGGTATATGAATACCGGTATTTGTAGCGAAAAACTTATTTCGGTATCGGTATAAATACCGGTACTTACTTTTAAACGGTATTTAATCGGTATCGGTATTATAACGATATCGGTTGCCAACCTTGCTTTTCACATACCTACAATAGAGTGCAAGCAATTGATGGATAATAAAAAAAAATTAACATATTATATGACCTATTTTTTCTTTTTAATTCCTACTTTTAAAAATATACGACATTCAGAAATGTTATCCTTCTTTATGTATCATACAATTTAATCTCTTTTTCATGGCCATAAAATGTATACACATATTGATTAATATGATATTTTTTCTGTATGATTTATTATTAATTTACCATACAATAATGGTAAATATTTGGTTTATTGTTTTCCATATTTATATAAATGATAGTGTGGTCGGTCATATACTATATATGTATGTAGTATATGCCTATCATATTTCGATTAATACACTATGGGAAACAGAAAAACAGAAAACAAAACAAAAAATTGAAAAACAATGTGTGCCATCAAGACTGTACTCGTTAATTTCCGTTTGTTTATTGATAATAATTTTCAGCATAAATTCATACACAATATATCTTATTTGTGCGCACAAATATATACTCATCAAAAATCATTTATGTCCATAATAAAATAAATACAGTTTATTTTAATGCAAGAGAATTATAAATGAACGTTATTTAATATTCTTAATCTTATAACAACATTTAATAGCTATGGATTGTAGTTAAGGGTTACCACTTGAATGTCCTTTTTATATGTATTCAATATAAAAACAAATTTTAAGGAACGTAAACAGATACCACACTGTCAAATTTGTGCAGCCTTGTAGAAAGATTGTCCAAAGACCAAAGACCACTATTTAGAAGACCATCTATTAAAACTGATTTGATTTGCAAACACACTACACCCCTGTATTCCTAATGATATTAACTTTTACTACCCTGCAGACGAAGTGTCCGTTCTATAAATCGATAGCTAGGGTTATCAAAGGTATCTGCGACGCACAGGAATATTCAAAAGGTTCCTTCCCCAGAATGCTCTAGCTGCATAGCAAGACATGGAAATGTCCTTTCCATGGATTTCTTCTTGCTGTTTGCAAACAGAAGTTTTCCTCATGTGTTTTTTCTTCTTTTTTTTCTAGAACTAAACAAAACAATTTTCAAAAAAAAAAATTAATTTATAAAATAAAAAACATTTTTTGTAATATGGCAACCCTTAGAAATTTTTAAAATACTTTATGATGAATTCGTATATGAATGTAGCACAGTAGTGGTCTTACGACGGCACATTTTTAAAGCTTTAAAGTCAAAATTAGCAAAAGTCTGCAAATGTCCTTTTATATGACTAAAAAAACAAAAAACATTTTTTGTAATATGGCAATCCTTAGAAATGTTTAAAATATATTATGATGAATTTATATATGAACGTAGCATAGTAGTGGTCTTACGATGGTACATTTTTAAAGCTTTAAAGTCAAAATTAGCATAAGTCTACAAATGTCCTTTTTTAGGACTAAAATTTAAAAGTAAAAAATATTAGTATTTATAAGTCTTATCAAATGTATGTAGGTGCTATTTAATTTTTTTAATACTTCAGGGTTTCAGTTTAAAGTTGTTGTTTTTTTCTTCCGTTCTTTAATTTAAATGTTTAATTGCTCTCCTTTGCGTTCTAATTCGTAATTAATATGCATTTAAAACAACGGTAATTGTATCGCCATGGCAAATATCACGTTCTCTTAAGATGCCTGGCATGCCTTTTGATTTATCTCAACTGAAACAAATGCCATTAAGACGGTGAATTATAATCGAGTTTTATGTTTTTTTTTTGCTTATTTTCTTCGTATTTTTCTCTGCAAACTTTTGATAAGTAAAGCATTAGTGATGCCAGTTATATTATATATAGAAGAATAATTTATCCTTGAAAAGGATATAAAAGTAAAGAGAACAAGTATTAATAACTCTTCAAAGTTCTTCACTTAATACAGGATATATATATATGTATATATAAAAACAGTAAAAGTAAAGTGCTTGGCAACTTAAATTAAAGGAAAAATTTTTAAGGAAATATTTGTAAAAGAAAGAGATTTCCTGTAATATTTTACAGAATATCCTTACGAAACGAAAGTTTTCATATTGCTTTGAGAGCCTTTTATTTTAATCTATGGAATGTAGTAAAATTTTTCATGCAAACGAAGAAAGATATCTTGGTACCCATAAAGAAGACTGCTTTAGAGAGAATGAAGAAGGGGCTCAATGCATACTATGCATACTCAATGAATACTATTCTTGCTAGGTCTTGCTAGGATAGGGCAGTTTGATTTTGCCAAGAATTTGGAGGATTGTCGACTTGGGTATACGAACAATGAGTTCGGTTTTTACCACGCAATGGCGTGGTGATTGTTTTGACGGTCATGCATTCTTTACGGATTAATCGGAGATGGAGGCTGATATTGGGGCAGTCTATTTCAAAGATTACTTTAAGCTGTCCTATTGGCTCTCTTATGAATGCAGGCAGCAGTAGGCATCTATGGTTATATAAGGATAGTCAAGCAATCTTGAGAACAGTGACTGGGCACTACAATTGTTTCATTCTGGTTTTAATCTGCAGGAAGACACTCCTAATACTTCTGGACATGTACACTAGTTCAGCTGTTTAGAGGATACTGGCTGGTAACTATGTTAGCTCGAGATTGATTTCAACCTGTAGGAAAATCCTTACCAAGCTTCTTGACAGTTTCAGGGCGGCACTGTGTTGGATTTCGGCGCATTGTGACGTGAAGTAAAGTTTGCAGATAAACTTAAAAGACAATGTACGGCGAAGAGGACGATTTTAGAAGCTGTTGCCCTCACCTAGGGCACTTCTTTTATTTGATCGTTCTAGTAATCAGACGAAAGCTAGGCCCTTTATGGGGGAACAGTTTAGATTACCCCGAGGTCGATTTCAGTCTGCATTTAATACTCCTTTTAATACTTTGGAGTGTTACAAGGCGGTACTGTTTGGGTACCGTAGGCATGGTGAAATGTGCCGTAATCAGGCTGTACATAAGCTTGTAGGATAAGATGTCGTGAACTGGATTAAGGCAATCTCTGAGAGACATCTTTGGATATATTGATCAAGTGATCACATTCAGAGTAGACTTTTCATGGCAAAACAGACATTCTATGACTAATTCTATTACGGAATGGATCTTGAAGCTTAAAAAGACTGTTTTAAGATTTTTTTGGTTTTCTTGACAGAACAATGCGTCTTGAGATCGAGGACTAGTAGGTGTAAAACGATGATCAGAGTCCGTTGACCACAATCTGCGTCTCTTCCAGGCATACAGAAATAAAGACACAGGATTCTTGCTTATGGTTTCATCAAAGGCCTTGCGGTGTTACACCCATTAGTTGGATGTAATATGATTGTATTTCTCTCTATCCTTCTTTTTCCTTCGTACTTAATTTTTAGATGACATAAGCTTAACAAGTTGCTACCCCATCTATATCGTCTACCCATTTTTCTTCTGCTTATTACTGTCATTATATTATCTCCATATTTGATGGCCTACTTTTCTGAAGGTCGTCACAATGGAAAATTACTACTCTCCGGATGGTGAAGTCCCACCTACCATCCACACATAAAATTTAATAGAAACTAAAATTAAATTTCCAATTCAATTGGAAAAAAACTAATTCAGTATTTTTCCTCAGTAAAACTGTGCTTCATATCCTTCACATACACATGTATGTATGTATATGGATAATAACAATATTTAATACCTTTTTAATTGTAATCAACAAATCTGCATCAATTTTCAAGTGGTGCCAATAAATAATTCTTCTATTGTCCCAAAAAAAATTTAAAAAAGAGAAAGGATAACAGGTGTAGCTTTTCAAATTAAAATTTTATTTTCACAATAAAAAAAAACGCACACAGAAAAAGAGAAAAAATGCAATAATTTATCCTGTGTCAGTTTGCTTGAATTTATGAGCAGTTTATATTTTCAATTTAATGGTTATTTTATGATCCTGTTTTTATATGTATGCTCATCCTATCAGGTTTTGTTTTTCATTTTTAATTTTTCTTTTCATGTTTTATTATTTAAATACGTGTTTACGATTTTTGTTTATTTATTTAGTACATGCTATTTTATCGTATACACAGGATAAAAAATATGATATTATAGATACAACAACAATAGAAGAAAAAAGAAAAAAAGAAAAAAGGTAATAAAGTTTATAAAATAAATTGATTTCTATGGTAAACACAAGCAAAAACCTTTCCGGTCTAAAGAGGAAAATAACACAGAGAGAGAAAGAAAAGTTTTGCAAAAAAAAAATTAATATTTTAGGTCACTAAGGATTAGAGAGTAAATACACATGTTTCCTATTAAATAAACAATGAATTATAATACCCAAAGATAAAACTAATAAATTAAATAAAAACGAAATTAAAAAATTTAAAAAGAACGATAGACAAACACTAAAAAAATATTAAAAAAAGTAAAACATTCGTTTAAATCTGAATTCTGGTAATTTTGTTTTCTTTTATTTGCCAGCATCATAAAAAAGTGGTTAGAAGATATAGTGCAGATAAATAAAACTGAACAGCTTTAAATGTAAAAAAAAAATATTTCAAAAAAATTGCATAAAAAACTTTTTCTAATTATTGTAGTTCCTACAAATCGTGAAGATTTTAGATGAAATTTAATAAATGAATGTAGCATTATATTGTTAATATTTCCACAAAATTTCGTTGCTTTTGTTTGAAAAATACGGAACCTCAACGAATGTCCTTTTTTCCACCACCTATAAAAAATAACATATTTGGCCATTTTCAGGTGTTCTAAAATAGCAATAACCTGTCTCGTTTATGTTACAAGTAATTAATGGCTATATTTAGATATTAAATTTATATTTAGAATTTAATTTATTCATAAACTTTTTTATAGCTTTAACATTTTTATTTAATAAAGTGTTCTAATTAAACGGACGCCCATTTAAATAAAAACAAGTTGTGTATTTAAAGTGAAAGACTTCAAAAAAAAATTGGAAGAAAAATATATTATCTAGTTACTGTAGTTTCTACAAACTCCAAGGAATTTTAATGAAACTTGGTTAACGAATGTAGTATTAAACTATTAATATCTCCACAAAATTTCATTGCATTAGTTCGAAAAATACACAACCTCTACGAATGTCCTTTTTTTACACAAAATAAAAATTAACATTTTTGATGATATTTTAAGAGGAAATCGACTTGAAAGTGTGTTATATTATAATTCCATTAGTATAGTTTGTATTACTAATTATTACAACCTATTTTCGGGTGTTAAATACTTAGCATTCATATATTTCATTCAATTTACTTAAAAATTTCTCTTTAATAAGGTTTAGCAATTATTTCGAGTTGATGTTTATTTAAATAAAAGCAATTCTTTTGTTTATTTCTGTATGTATTTTATCTTTAAAATTTATTTCTAATTTCCTTAATAAATTAAATCAAGCAGAAAACATAATAAAATTTCTCTAAAGAACAAAAAAAATTAAATTAAATTTTGTTTTTTTTCTTTTTTGTATAATTTTTATGGACAACAACAAACCAAGGAAAAAGACACAAAAAAATTTGAAATTTAATAAAATTCTAAATACAAAGAAATAAGTTCTTGAGAATATCTCAACAAAACAAAAACTGAGAATTTCTTTTTGTTTTTGTCGATGAGCTCAGGTGTCATTTCTTTATGCAAAAATTTTCCGTTTCGTTTAGTTGTACATACCCTCAGCTTATTTCATTTTAGTTATGGTTTAAAACCAACAACAGCAACATTCTTATGAATATTGTATCAAGTTTTTTGTTTTTCTGTTTCCTGACATTTTATGTCTTTTTTTATTCTCTTGTTGGTCATATTTAAAGAATATTATTGTCATTCTTTAATGGTTTTTTTTAAGAGGTGGTTTGCCAAACGTTGTTCTCTCTCGTTTGGCATTATTAGTTTGGTTTTTGTATTGTCTGCCAAAAAAAAAAAAACAAAATAAGAACTGAAGAGAAAAGTAATAATAATAACAAGTTTGTTTGTAAGGCTTTCAGTCTCTAAGCATTCATAAAACTAAGCAAGGACATTGGGGTGGAATTATGTATTCTTTGTAATGATTTTTATTTAAAACTTGAATAAAAATGATTAGAATTTGAAAGAATAAAAAAATAACAAATAAAGGAGAGGCCTACTAATCCCATATTACAGTTCTTAAAACAGTTTAAAAACAATTTTTTTTTTAATATGAAGGCGTATGAGTAATATTAATTAAAGATAAATTAAAATTTTAAACGCTGAATGATAGAAATTTAAATCTCTTGAAAAACAGAAAATATTTTTACCTAATTTTTCCTCAATATATTTAAACTTCTTGTCAAAATAACACTTGAAATGTTCTTTAAATACATATATTTTCAAATGTCGAACCTCTGCTTAAAATTTTAAATAGAAAAGTTGGTTGCCTTGTCTCGGCAATTAGACAAATGCCAGCACGTTTCAACATGCTGTTCTAAAAGAACATAATAAACGAAAATTAAATAAAAAGAAATGCAAACTAGAGGTGACTAAGAAGAAAACGATAAAGTTTCATTTCATGCTTAAAAAAGACAACAGAATTCAAAATCAATTGCCATTGAAAATTGCTGTCGAAAAGACAACACATAAGAAATTGCGTACAGTTTGGCAAAGCAGCTTAAATCCTCTATCTTTCTATCTCTATCTCTTCTTCAATAAAACTCTACAAATAACAGAAACTTCGCATTAAAAGAATGTTTAAAGAAATGTGTGCATATTTATTTCAATACAACTTGTCTATCTACACATCTGTGACAATTTTGTATTCAATATAGTATGTCCCTTGGATCAGAGTCAGTCTGGACAAAGCTGATTAAAATCTTTCATCCTCAGACCGTTGATTCTAGATACAAATCCTACTTTTCTTACAATAGTTAGTTTCTCCATCCTACTGTGATCTTATAGTCTATACTGTCATTACATTTCGCCAGCTTTTGAGCTAGTTTGAACAGCTCCTTTCATGTCTAGATATGTAGTAAAAAGTAACCGACAAGTATCTCACCGTCTTTTAAAATCAATTCATAAGACAACAGGACTTTATTAGCGTCTTTTTGCCAATAAGAAACAGATTACTTTTACAGTAGAATCTTAGCAGATTACTTTTACAGCAGAATCTTGGTAGATAATAAACACGGTAATTAAACGACACACTCAACAAGCATCAGTGGGCCTATTAAGCCTGAGCTCCACGCTCAGATGTAACGCAAAACACCTCCTACCACCTTCTGTTGCTGTAGGGCAGTTGCTACAGAACAGGACCTTCGTAGTGGTGTTTTCTTACAAAATTAATTCGATAGCCCCTATGGACACCTATTAATGCTATCTGAGAACACTCATAATCTGAGTAAAATAGACGATCCCATGAATCTTTTCAAATCCATAAAAGTTACAGCAGTCTAAGCCGGAAACAGTAATAATTGCTATCAATTACAATTCTCTCTCTTAAGAGAGAAGTAAAATTCTTTTTCAAAAAAAATCTCTTCAATTGTTTATAAATTTTTAACTAAACAATGTTTCTACAAGAATAACTTGCTTAACAAATACAGTTTCCCAATGGTATGCTTTACTTTTCTTATGTTTTAAATACAAACTCCTTTAAATCCTTCAGAATATACGAGTATGGAAGTTTAGAAAACAAAACTTTAAGAAAATTGTTTAAGTTTTTTAGTATCTCTACTATTAAAACGACGTGAGACAAAGTTGTGTTTCTGCAGGAGAGAAGAAAAAACACAACAGAACATTAACAAAGTCTTCCGGGTTTTCTTATGTTCCTAGGCGGTAAAACTTTTTGTTTCCCTAGTGCTTAAATTAGAAGAAACAAGAAATAAGCAGAAAGAAACAAAAAATTATGTGACAATTTTATTGTTGATTATGTGTTGGATGCTGTTGTGCTGTGCTGTGCGGTGCTGCGTTATATTGTGTTGTGTGGCAACAAACATAAATTCTTATCTCAATACAGAGTATGGAGAGAGAAAGAAAGGATACAAAAGTTATAACAACAACATCAAACAAGATATACACTGAGAAAGACTGTTTAAAAATAGCTTAAGAATCCTTTAAAATAACCCTGTTATTCGTGTTAGTTCTGCTTTAAAATTGATTTCTATTATATGCCATACAGGACGTATGATTGATATTAATTTGGAACAAATTTCTTTGAACCTCTGTATTGCTTATAATTTTCAATGGATTTTAAAAATTTAAAAGGCATTTTAAAGCTAAGAGTTAAGGCCATTAGTGCCTTAACTATCAAGCTAAGAAAAACCATTAAATAACTCAGAAATTTAAGAAATTTTCCCAATTTTAGTTGGGAATTCTTATCTTTCTTTAAAATTTTTTAGTTTCCATACAAATTTCTCTTTGTGTACATTTTCTTTTGTTATTAGTTCAAAAGTACTACGTGTCATTATATTTTTTGTTTCACATCCCATTGACACCATCATCCTTAGAAGATAATGATGGCAACAACTCCTATCATAACGATTATGTTAATGATGATCAAGTTGATGTGTAGAGTGGATTATTAAAAATACAAAAAAAGAAAGGAAGTGAAGTGAGAAAAAACAAAAGCAATTCCTTATAAAAAATTACGACACTTATTAGACTGTATCTATGTATGTATGTGTCTTTATTTATAAGGCTCATTAGTTATATAAACCCAAAGAATAAAACGCCTTCCTATTCTTTTAATTTCCCTTCAGCCTTCCCTTCAATTGTTTTCATACAAAGTTACCAATTACTGTAACATGCTTAATTCCAAAGGATGAACCCCGTCCTTACATGTCAGAAATGGTAGAAGAAAACAATTTCAAGTGTGAGAGAAAACTAAAATAAGTTCGAACATGATATCAAGTAACATGCTTAGCCTCTAGGGCATTTTCGCATAGAATATCTAACAAAAGATGCTTTTTTCAGTATCAATTTTTCTGTTACTTTTTCTCAAACAATTCCAATAATATTCAGTTCCCAGTACCTTTTACTGGTTCGCTTACAAGTTGGCTTGTATCAATTTAACACTCATTGGTATGACTTTTTCATGAGTAGAAAAATTATATTCAGTGGCACATGTATCTCTCTTAAAGGAAATCAATTTATCAATTATTGAGTGAATGACTTGCCATTTGCGTATATGCATCGTTTGAATTAGAACGAGCGCATTAAATTAGCTAAAGCAGGCCACAAAAGTGGTAATTCAAAATGGATTATGGTCGTTATTGTCACTATTATCCTAAAGAGATGCCCTTGTATCGCGACCATACGATCTAGGGGTACTTCCTACTTCCCTCAAGCTTTATAGGGTATCCCTACTAGTATATCTCCACCAACGCTATTACTTTGACAAAGTTTAGGATGCTGCTCGGCGGCAACAATGCCAATTACCTGCTTAGCACGCGACATGCGCACACGTTAAGGTCGTTATAACCCACTTTCTGTCCAAGGCATCACCAACTTTGTAAAGAAATTTAAAGGCACGTCTCAAGTTACGAACATCATGAGGCTTGTGCATTGCCTCTGTTAGAAAAACTATGGTAGATAAACCGGTTTTATCGATTACACGGTGTTCTCCGCAATTTTTCCTGGGTTTTGTTTTATTATTCATATATAGTCCAACACCTACTATAACATAAAGTCGGTGCCGCTATGGCGGCACGATAACTGACTTTTTTTGGCCTTCAATCAAAGATTATGAATAGGACATTACAGGATTTTAACTAAACGGAGAGACGAGCCACACAACAAGACGGATTTGGGCTATATTGCTAGATATAGGATAATCTATATTGCTTGATTATGCGATCTACTCGAATAGGCATCTAACCTTAGAGTATTTGAAAACTAACACTTATCAAGATATCTTATCTTATCGGAATCTTGCCGGCCGCAAGTTATTGAAAATTAACTCCGAAATATCCAAAGATGAACCTAATACAGAGCCAGCTGTTTAATTGATCATGTATTACGTACATAATGACAGGAACCACATATAACGATGATTGACATACAAAGCACTTTTGCTTGGAAACGAATTTAAAAGTTCATTACAGTGAATTGAAACCAAAGTTCAAGCTTCCATTAAATGAATATTTTTTTTTTTATTTTCCAATTATAATTCCTTTACAGAAAAAATCATGACAGAAATGTTTTTAACTTGTAATTATTTTATTTTTTCTTTGTATTTTTCTCTCATTTTTAATCAACCATAATTAAGTGTCAAACGTTTTAATATTTTTCAATGAATTACCGCATTCAAACAGCACGCCATCATCATAAATAAACAAATTTATTAATTACACTCCATTGTGGTCAATTTGTTGTCATAAAATATTATAATAAAATTACAAAAAATTGTAAAATCATAATCATTGCCATTACAAATTCAACAGCACAAACTTTTCATACAATACAAAGCGATTGTAAACCTCAATTTTATAAAATAATGGATGAACTTTTTTTTTGCCCCCCGTTCATTCGCTTATTAAAAATTTATTTTCAAATTTAATGTTTTGGGGATGGAGGAGAGATTTAAATGCTACTCTAACTTTAAGAGATTCATTCTCTCTCTCTCTCTCTCTCTCTCTCTCTCTCTCTCTCTCTCTCTCTCTCTCTCTCTCTGTTGTTATTCAGTTCTGTGTGTTCTCGTGTATAAATTCATCATTTTTAATTTATCTCTGCTGCTCCTCTGTCTACTTACACAATAACTTTCTTTATTTTTTGTACGCCTGAACAAAAGGGGTCGTAGAGTAAATCTGTGAAAACAGTGATTTTACCACGATATTGTATTGTTGTAGTTGTTGCTTCATGTTGATTGTAAAAACAGAGTATTTCAGTTTTTATGGAGTTAATATAATGCAGAGCTATAAATATGGACTGAAATGGCCAGGACTTAAGCCAAAATATACAACAACAACAACAGCAACAGAAATAAAAATAATAAAACTACCATTTCAACATTTGATAGCGATTCGCAAACAGTGTAACAATTTCCACAATAAATATGAACAAATATTTCAAGAGTTTTTTTTTTTAATTTTTTAAAAATACGGAGTCAGTCATTTGGGATCGAAAAAAATTTCATAGAAGGAGGCACTAATTGTGGAAGCCATAAGCATTTCAGACTTGTTTCCGTTTAGTTAATCTATAGCTATTTCAGCTAAGCAGTTGATTGCTCTGCTGTAGTACGTCCTAGGCTCTTGTCTAATTCGCCAACACACTACCTTTCAGATTACAGCGACTTCAGATGACTTTAGTCAATAATTATATGATAAGAGGCATATTTGATTTGGATATTCTAGGGTCTCTGCCTGTCCGAGATAGATTTTATCACTGGCTAACACCTCTCGCAAAGCCAAAGCTACTGCTCAGCTCATTATCGGATAATATTGGCAGAAATCCTTTTCAGCTCCTACAGTGTGTTCTGGCAATATTTACGATAAAACCTTATATAAACCACTAGGACTTTAGTTGGATAGTAGCAGGAGGTCCTTAATTCTTTGATTACGATCTTCAGTATTCCGGAAGCAGTATGAATGACACATTCGGCTGAGACTCTGTTTGCAGATATCCTGCCACTCTATATGAGTTGTATCTGTCATCTTCTGTATTCCGGAAGCAATATGAATGACACCGAATGACACAATCACCTCAGGCTCTGTTTGTAGATATCCTGCCACTCTATTTGAGTTGTATATGTATGTTCTTATATCAGTGAGTTAGAAAGCATTATGGCATGTAGAAAAATATAATGACAGGTACTTATGAAGTACAAAAGCAAAAACATAGCATTCTGCTCTCATGAGATTACATCGAAGATAGCGTGAGAGTGTTGGGGGATGCTGAATCGATAGGGAAAATAAGGTGACTCTCTGCTGGGTTGCAGTTCATGTTGGAAATTTCGGCATTGAACATGCAGACAAGTTTGCTTCTGTTGGGAACCCTTCTCTGGAGCAGGAGCGGATGTTTGGAAAGGTATGCCCAATATAATTAAAAATTATGAGAGGCAAAGATTATTTTCGAAACAGATGGATTTACGACAAACACAACTTTTCTTGGCAAATTACAATAAAAGAAGATCTGAGTCGCGTACCACACTTTCCAGAAATAAACTTAGGTTGGCAAACGGTCTACACGTATTCACAGGCAACTGTAAACTAAGGGTACACTTGTACACTTATTCAGAATGGTAGTCGTCGAGAGCCCAACATGTAGATTTTGTGACGAAAACATTTCTGGATTCTGTGTAACATTAAAGCATCCCAGGTAGAAACACCTGGGTGTATAGCAAGGCAGGCAGGGAATTGTCATTATTGGCATGGTAAAAGGCTTGGAGGAGGCATTAAAGGCATGCCCTATAAAATTTGAGGGAAGTATTAAAACACCTCTTCACGACAATAATATCACCGAAGTTTGGTTTTGGAAAAGCCTTATCGGATGAGTTTATTTTTTAATTCTTTTTATTTTAATTGAACATTTGATGCATTTAGTGTAACACTGTTATTTGGTAAGGCAAAAATGAAAATATTTTCGCAAATTTCTTTTTTTTTTCGTTGGCCAAATCATTGCCACTATAAATAAAAATAGATTATAGCCACCATATAATAAAACTTAAATAAAATGACGACATGAACCAGTAACAGGCAACAGCAGCACCAGTTGTAGTAGTTAAGGTTCTTCAGTGTTAAAAGCATAACCACTACCACTGACACTGGATTTATCAAACGATATGACAACGAACGTTGTATATACAAAAGGAAGTATCCGTATCAGTATCTGTTGTTTTGTTTCAGCAAATAATGTCCTGGTTTTTATATCGTTCAAGCGACACATAAAAACCCAAATAGAATAATAAAAAAAAAAAAGGAAATCTGTTTGATCTATTAGTTTTATTCAACACTCTCTCTTTTCAATTTTTTTGTTTTTGAATATAAAAAAAGAAATAATTTCACCAAAAAAAAGTTGCACGAAAGCAATTTAAAGGCGAAAAATAATCGTAAACTTAAGGGGAAACCAGCAAAAGGCCCATAAAAATCTCTAAAGTGGGGTTCTCTTATCAACATTTAAGAAGGAAATCCGTTTAGATAGGCCTTAAAATTGATAAATGAACACACACTTAAGCTTATTTCTGTTGTATGTGCGAATAACATACATACATATAAAAAGTGAGCTGTGAGCACAGTGGCCTTAAAATCAAAAATTCTCGTCATTTCCTTTAACTTTTTATATTCGCACTATTTTTCTTTTATCCTTCTTTTTTGATTTATAATAACTCTTCTATTCTATTCTATTCATCACTTTTACTTCAAGGTTCATCCTTTACAAATAAGTTTTCTTTAACAAAAATTTTTGTTTTTTTTTTTTGTTATTTTTCATATTAAAACTTATCAAAAATCCTTTGATTTATTTTGCTTTACAATACTAGCACAACGAGTATCGCTCTTTTAGCATTTAACCTTGGATGTATTTATTTCGTTTCTTATTTCCGTTTATCATTTATCATGATTCTTTACATTTCCTTTGTGGTCGTTGTAAGGTTGTAAGGACTTGTTCATTTTTTGAGTCGTCCTGCCTTGGCTTGCTTCGAGCCACTTAAGTGTTATGTATTGTTATTGTAGTGGTTGGATTCTCTCGTATTTTCTTTTTTGAAACTAAAAAGTAAAAGTACTGCTGGTAGTAGTACTCAAACAACTTTTACTTATTTTTCCTTTCTGACCATGAGTTAAATCAGTTAAGCAAAGTTTTTTAAAAGAAAATTCACTTTTTTTTACTCGTTTTTCTTTTCGTTTTATAAATGGATTTGTAAACAACAAGTTTAAAGCGGAAGTGGACTACAACAACAACAGAAAAAAATCGAGTCAAAAGATATAAAGAAAGTGTTGAAAACAAAGATTTTAAATTTATCTGAAATAGAAAGAAGAAGCATTAAGGACAGATAATTTAAAGGATTAAAAAGTTTCTCGAGGAACAATACAGCCAAGTATAGATAAAATTAAACATTGAAACACACATAAAGCAGCGATTTTGAAGAAAATTTTATTTCAATTGAATGCCTGAACCCTAGCTTTATGTACGAAATAGAACGCTAACTTGGTTCCAGCAGTCTTTTGGGGTAGTTTTCATCATCTTTTTGGCACTTTTCAGGCGATATCTTAGAGATGACTTGACGAATGTTGATTTACAAATGCTTGAACAACAAAGGCCTTTGTAGATAGATATGGCCTCTAGCCCTAAAGAGATCAAATCGAAAATTAAGACGTCGTAGTCTAGTAGGTTGTGTGTTGAATTTGTAAACGGGAGCTTGCGGTTTAAACCCCATCCCAACAACACGAAATATGAAAAAATCGATTTCTTTCAGCATTTTGCTGGTAAAGATTCTAAGAAAAAATGAAAATTCCCATGTCGTTCCTTACTACTTACTTACGCTCGGTTCAGCTCGACTGCCAACAAAACCGACCTGGATAAAAAACAGATTAATTCTCTATGTTCCTTATATCACATGACCTTCCACTGTACTATTTCAGTTTTCACAAGCCATTGCTGCATTGAGAGGCATGTTCATGGACTCAGTATTACCTCATAAAACTTCTACAAGAGCTACTGGTCTGTGTAAAGAAGGGCATTTAATTTACGTGTCAGCGATCAGCTTTGACAATCAAAAACCGAGGCCTCTCATTGCCAGTCATCTTTGACTGAAGTGTACAAAAGAGAAAAATATTAAGAAATGGCCTGTGGGGATTGAATTTCGGATTCGGTTTGTATCTTGGCTTATGGTATTACCTAGGCTAACGTATGTATATGGGTGGACAGTCCTTCTGAGAAGGTAAACTTGTGTCCTTTAAAAGTCTTTCTTTTGTTTACATTTTTTGATACTTTTTTCGTATTTGTTTCTTTCTTATCTGCTTAACGAATACATAAAAAATATTTCCATTATTCATTTATTCAAACCTAAAGTTATTTGGAAATATTTTGTAATAATCCTGTTTAGGATATCCTTGGGAAACTTTATTATGCCCGAACTGTACTCATTCCTTTCGCCTTTCGTACTTAACCTGGCTGCATAAATAATCACCTGAGCTTGTTATCACTCTCTGTGTGTGTATAATTTTGTATTTTCTGTTGAACTGTTGAACAAATAAATCAAAAATATTATAACATAAGATTTAAAGCTCAGTAAGGAGACAAAAGAGAGAGACAGAGACAGAGAGAGAGAGAGCAGAATTCGGGATTGAAAAGCCAAGCCAACAGCAAACAACTGTTTAAGATATGCTGCACAGACTAAAAACTAATGAATAATATAAAACAGACAGATGATACGAAATACATTCGTAACATATATACATACATATTTATGCACACACTTTCTTTCACTATCAAATTTATTTCTAACAAAATAAACCAATCCAGTTAAAGCCAAAGCTGAAACTGAAGATGAAGATGAAAATGAAAATGAAGATGAAACTGAAGCTGAAGTCGAAAGTTACAAAATCAAATCATGGCAAATGATTAGAAATAATTTATGCCATAAATTTAAGTATTACTTGGGGGCATATTTCAAATATCTGGAGTAAAATTAATTCTTTAGAAAAAAAACAACAACTACAATAACAATATCATCATCATCAACAACATGTTATAAAACCAATATAATATTTATAAATATACAATAGTTTTATAAAATATTCAAAAAATAATAAATCTTTAGCAAAAAAGAAAGAAAAACTAGGAAATGAACAGGCTTTCACAAAACCTTTTGTTGTATTTTAATGACTCTGACAATGTGTAAATTAAAGTGTTAAATTAACAACAGAAACAAATAAAATACCTAAGATTTATAATAGAATCAACACTTTATTAAAAAAAAACCATAAATAAAATGGGAAAACAACAAAAACAACGACAAAAAAAAGTAATCGAAAAAATGTCAATTTAAATTATGCCAATACAAGAGGCAATTCAGACAATTATTTATGTTCTTGGAACCGAAAAGAAAATTTATTTATTTATTGTCAATTAATTCAATAAAATATAACATTTCAGAGAACAAAATAAAATGCTATTTAAGTCAAGTGTTTTATAAAGAAAATTTATAGATGCATTCCCTACTTCTGCTTGTTGTAAAATTAATATACTGCCTAAAAGCCTACTACACTTTTTAAGTATCATATTAAGCATAATAAACTTGAAAAAACTTATTTCTTTGCGTATAATTTTTATAAATAAAAAAATTATATATAAAAAGTATAGGCATAATTAAAACACAACTGTTTAAACGCCTAAAAGTATACCACAATTTGCTTAAAATGACAGAAGCGCTATAAAAATCAACCTATCTCTCTTTATGATATTTTCCCAGGTTTAACACCTGAAAATATGTTTTAAAAATGTTATAATTTAATTAACTTAATATAGTAATTAAATACAAATTTTCCGAAATTTTCTCTTGTACGCTGTTTTGAATCACAAACGTTAGACGTCAAATTTCCCTAAGGCCTTAAAGTATGTTTTGATTTTTTGTAGTTATATTATAAATTTCTGTAGCATTATAAAGCGGAAGCCTAGCAAATATTAAATTTAATTAAACTAATAATCTAAATACACAAAATTATCACTTCTTTAATTGCTTAATATATGTATAGATTTTTGGAAAATTAGAACTTCTCTTTTTTTCAATTATTATGTCAGCAAACACTTTTAACACTTGAGGTATGCTACAATTGTTTCTATTTATTTTTCTAATTTCCCTAATTTAAAGACAGAGAACACATAAAATTTTTAATGGAAATTGTATAATCACTAAATGCCACACATACGTTATCATAACTGATAGGCGGAATGCCTAAAGCTAGGCTTTAATTTTTAACTTGATTAAATTACATGTAGCATTTGAAACACATACATTTTTACATGATGTGCCTAAATGTATACTATAATATTATAACAATAAAAAAGTAACACGAATAATGATGTCACTTACCTTATTTTTTTTTCTGCTGCAGACTGATCTTTGTTTGCTTGTTTTTATAAATTTGTTGTTTTTGTTTATTTTTCCGCTTTACATAGAAGAATATTGAAGTTTGAATGAGAGTGAAGTCATAGGTACATCAGACTATAGTTAGCCAGTGGCTAGTAAACGACAAAGAAGACATGTGCAAAAGGTGGAGCGTCTCGACCTCAATATGGCGATTCTGCAATAAAGAGAATAAGTCATCAGGAATTAAACTTTTAAGTACTAGAAGGATATTTATTCTTACTGACACTAAACAAATATGCCAAAGTTTGAAGGAATAGGATTGGAAGGGATACCTCGACACAATAACAATAATAAGAGCACGGTCTTCACTTCATGCGATATAATGCATGCTAAAGAAAACTCTTTTTGTATAATGAAATAACTTAAGTCTAAATTGATTTACCTAAAAGTATGCTTTTAATATCATTTCAGTTACAAAATATGTCTGGCAACCATGGTCTTGTGTGTTTAAGACAAAATATTCTTCAAAATTGTTATGAATTTTATCATGTGCATGATTTCTTACTTTTCTTTTCATTTATTTTACATATTTTGACTTGACTTATTTAATATGATAAAAGTCTGTACTTCTATACTATCTATAATACTCCAGTAATTTTATACAAATTTATAACATAGTAGAACTGGTAAAATGTCTAAAAGTAATTTAATATAATATACAGTAATATTTCTTATTCAGTTTCATTTTTCCTATCGTTTTCCTAATCCATTTTTTTCTTCTTCTTTTTCTTCGTTTGTTTTTAATAAATTCCATGTGCATACATATAAACTTGAGAGTAGATTTTGATAATATTTTTTGAATATAATTTTTCCCTTTCACCTGTGCATATTCAAGTGGATTTCATTATGCCATACAGGAAAAAATTTTATAAATTCATCAGTTAATATGTATTAATGTTTAAGAAAACCCCACACTTTTTTCTCGCCCATACTCCCAAACATACACATAGTGTGTGTACTTTTGCCAGGTTTGGATAACATAACTAATGAATAATTCATAACACATGTTTGAAACTAAAATCCTTAGCAATTGAGAGGAGAGGAGTGTTTGTGCCTGGGAGAGGAGTATGCATACTTCATTTTCTACTCATATGTACATTATAATTTAATTTATGATTAAGTTTTTATCAGTCTTTTTCTTTCTTCCTTTCGTGTGGTTAATAAAACAATCAGGCATTGCAACCACTACTTTAAAAGTCAACAAGGGAGTAATAAACGCTACATCCCCTTGAAGCTTATTCAACCGTCAGAACATTTGTACGTCCCCAGCATGAATTTAGATTTCTTTTATAATTAAATTTTGATTTTATACATTATTAATAGAAGAAAAATAGCCTTAAAGCCTAAAATTATAACATGATTCTTTACAAATTTGAATTTTATGCGTTAGCATAATATAAAATAAAATTAGTGCCTAAAAGTATGCAACAATTTTGTTTTACATTAGATATGTATGCTTTTTGAAAGGTGGTTGTTTAATTTAAAAAAATCTATTGCATACATTTAGACGAGAACTATACTATACTGTGTTGTATAAATATAAAATCATAAATATATGGATAAGTATGCTTTAAAAATTCAAAGTTATGCTGGGGTTTTAGTTAAGTGAAGCATTACAGATGGTTAATGACAATGGTAATAGCAAATGCCCAGGCAAAAAGCCCTGAAACGCTTTAGCTAGTACGCATTTTCATTTATTATTTTAAAATAAATTTTCATTTTGATTTATTTTTTACAAATTCAACAATCCGGGTAATCCCCTTATTTAATCAATGAAAAATAATGAAACTAGAAATATTTGACAGACATGATTTGGATGTTGTTGGCATTGTAAGAAATGGAATGGCTTTTTGTTACAAACCGATATAGTTATATGCAGCGTATAACATAGAATTCCATGCACTTCCGCCTCATAAGCATCTGCTCCAAATTCTTACATCATTACGCCAAGGCACTATGTACCTCAGACATTGCAAGTGAGATGGATGTCAAGGGGTCATGTTCTTAAGAACTTTTCTCTTCAAAAAGCTTGGCCTTTAGTACTAGAATCGCCTTGATTAAACCGTCAATTCCTATTAACTTTAATTGCTATATAGTGACCCACTTTTATCGATAATTTTTATTTATCGTTAATTGATTTTCGTTTTCGTTAAACGATTATTTTTTCTTAAAAGAATTGCATTATTTTTCCTGTGCAATTACCAACGAATTTTTATCGATTCCATTTGCCTTTCAAATGGTTTTTACACAATTCCCACGGCTAAAATCCTGTGTCATTTTATTGCTTTTACCATAAAATATTTAATGTTCTGCCCCTGCTGTGTGTTTCACTTTAGTTGTTGCTTTTTTCTTTGGCTTAAAAGCATGGGTATATAAATACAACAACAGCAAAAAATTGTTACAGTAAATATTGTTGGATTACTAAATGGAAAAATATTTTTCGCTTTTAACTTTTTGTTGTTGTTTTTTTTTTTTTTTTCTATAGAAAAATCACACGCACACCTCTATGGCAACAGAAAGAAAATGCTTTTGATTGCATATTTTTAGGTCACTCTTGTTTATGTAAATAAACCTATTGTTGTTGCTATATGTTGAGCATTTTAGATAGTGGTCTACTTCAGTAAGCCATTACAAAAACAACACAAACAAAAAAACTCTCGCCAGTTCAAATTGAAAAAGGGGTTGAAAACAATTTTGTTACTGTTGAAAAACAAAGAAGAAAACAAAGAAAAAACAATGAAAATGAAAATGAAAATATTTAGTTGGCGAATGAAAATGTCGCCCTAAAGTGTTATCATCACACATTTAAGTATCACAGCAGCAGAGCAGAGCAGAGCACCACTAGCAACTGTTCTGTTGTGCTCTTTAACACCACCACTGGGCTAAACTTTTTTCAACTACAACCAGGCTTTTGTTTCTGCAAGTAATGCTAGCTAGCATCAGTGTTAGGATGGTTGAGGCAATGGAAGCCTAAAAAATATTACCTTTCATCGACAGTACCATCATTCTTGCAACATGTTGTACACGATGTTTAGTTTTTAGTGCTCTTGTTGTTGTTGTTTTGTTGTTTTTATTGTTTTAAATAATTTGTAAAACCTAAATTGTTACAAATTTTGTTTTTGTTTTAAGCTGTAGGGTGTAAAAAAATGAAAGTTTTAAAAGTTAATAGAAAAAACACTGTGGCCTATTTTTTGGGTTTTCTTATTATCTAAACTTAAGGTATACATTTAGGTTTAATATTGTTAAATATTTAAAGCATAATTACAGGCTTAAAAGTGAAGGACAGAATAATAAATATTTTAAAAAGGAAAGCATAGCCTTTGGTGCCAATATTTTTAAATATTTAAAGCATAGTACAAGGCTTCCATTAAAGGAAATGAAATTCTACATCACAGCGATACTATCTGCCATACTAAATAATTTAAATCTTTCATTTCTACTTTCAGCTTTAATGATAGCGCCTGGTTTTCATATTTACCTGTGTATAAAGCTTTCTAAAAATAACGTGCATACTTTAAGGGTTTTAATAACTAAACTTCAAAGCAACTTTACCGCAAGCTTTTGTAAACTATATTTAAGCTTTGCTTTTATAAAGTATCCCAAACGCAACTTTTTAACAAAAAGGAATTCTATGGTCTACTTTAAGGCATGGGATTAAATTATTTATAATCTCCATTTCCTTTATATTTATTTTCCCCAACACATTTATTTTTACTTTTTTTATTTTCTATTTTTCCTAAAAACTTGTTTAAAATATAAAGTATACTTTCAGGTGTTAAAAAATTAAAATTTCATTATGGCTATTGTTTTTCCATTTAATTTAACTTTTTTAATAAATAATATCCTGTAGTCTATCTTAAGGCATTACGTTTAATTCCTTATATTATACATTTTTACCCTCTTTTTATTTTGTTTATGAAGGAAAACTTTTTTTCTGAAATATTAAGCATACTTTTAGGTGTTACAAAATTGAATTTTCATTATGGCTATTGTTTTAACGTTTAAATAAATTCTAAGGACTATTAAATACAAAAAGGGAACAATTGCTGAAGTATTTAAGCATAATTAAAGTCTACTTTGAGGCATACTCAAAATAAGCCTATTTTTATGCACATTTAATAAACTTTTGAGAATATTAAAAAGGAATTAATAAACGGAAAAAATTAAAACTTTGGATAGATAAACTTTTGTTATTTATACACAGATAAAGGTGTAGTAAATAGAAATCCATTATTTTATCTGAAATTAAAGGTTCTAAATGGTAGATTTTAAATGGTAATTTCGAAACTTTTGACTGAAGTCTATTGTAAGGTGGTCGTCACAATAAATACAAAAAAAATACCTTAAAAGCATTTGGCTAAGCAAAGAAGTAGAGAAGTCTAAACAGTATTTTAGGAAAAACTGTAGGCCCCTAGGAGAAGCAATTATTTTGAAGAGCACTCTATTTAGGACATCATACGTATAGCAGACGTGGCCATAATGCACTGGTAGATTCTATGATAGTCATGGCTTACTAGTATTAGAAGAGGTATCGCCTGTAGTCAACCTACTAGTGAGGAACTGCTTCAAAACAAAAGCTGCGTGTTAGCATCAAACATCGAGTTTACCCTTGTTCTGCAAATCTGGTAAATCAAACCTCTCTAGAATAACTGTAAAGTCCTGATGCCTGATGCCAAATTTTCTTAAAAAATTTGTTGTCCTGAGTCAACTTAAAACTGTATGTCCCGCCTCAAGAAGCTATGGGCGGTGTGAGAAGCTTTGTTGTAATCTTGACTAAAAGATTGTAATGACCAATTACAAATAATTATATTGACCTGAAATACACTGCAATAGTCAGGGACGCAGAGAGTAATCTAAGATTAAGTTCTTCGTAGAAAAATTCACTTCCTTCCTACTCCATGTCAAATGGCCAATTTTCCTTGTTTGGAATTCTAGTGTAGAATCGCCTATCAAGGCTAGGCTCAGACAAAAATGGAATTGATTATTCGTGGTCGGCAAAGGGAATAATGCGTTTGGTTATCGGGAGTCTGGCAAGTAATCTATGGAAGACAGTTAAGCATAACATACAGGGCCTTTATAGGGCAGTATGATTCTTTTTTCATAAAGAAGCTTTACATTATAGTTTTTAGTGGGTCCATTTCATCAGAGAACTATTCCATGAAGAAAATTATGGTCGATGACCAGGGAGGTTCGATAACTTGCAGAGTCATTAAATTTAAAGCCATAGAATTTCAATTTAATATTTATGCTTCCTGTATTACGTTTTTATTTGGAAGAGACAATCTTCTTTTAAGGGTTTTTCTTGTATGTATTTTGAATTATAATTTTTATGCAAATATTTTTGTAACAATAAAGAAATCAATTCGAATGTTGCTTTTTACAAAATTTTAACATGATAAAAAAATATTACGAAAACTAAAAATATCTCTTTGTATAACATTTACTACAACAGGAAATATTATTGTTTTGATTTTTTTTACTTTAGTTTTATAACAAATGAAAGCATACTTTGAGGTTTAATTTTTATTCAATTCTTTTTTTTTTGTGATGTAAAGGGTTCTTTGTATTGTAAAACAAGTTTTTTATGCAAAAATGGATTTGTTTTCTGCCATTGTTTACAACAAAAAAATCGGTATACATCGTTATGTTCCCTCACTTTATTTTTGCGCCTATTTTTATGCAATATTAGTTTCCTTTTTTTTTTGTAGATTGTTGTATATGGCTTTATACAAATGTAAATTCTTGTTAATAAATGTTTTCCAAATGTAATACATTATACTTCACCAAAAAAAAGAAAAAACGAGTGGCAAAAATCTATAGTATTTTAACCCATAATTTTCATTTTATTTTAGTTTTCTACAAACCATTGCTCTTTCCTGTTATTTTGGCTTAAAATTTTTTCGAAAAACAAAGTTTTTTTCCACCCAAAAAAAAATTAAATTCAAAACTTTATGTATAGGAAATAAAATACAAAAAAATATTGTATTTCAGCAGCAACTGCATATTATCAGGGGTGTTTACGCTTAAACGACGCTCTCTTACAGTCTCTAAAGCAAAAGTTTTCTACTTTTTTTTTGCCTTTTTTGTAGTCAAAAGGATATACTAACGCAAAAGTTTTGCTACATGATAAATAAAATAAAAATAAAAAATTATAAGACCAATACAAAGTTCTCAAGCAAAAAAGAATTGAAAGTCATTACATGATAATTATTGCATAGTTTTGGGAGTTTAAGCTAAAAAGTAACTAAACTAGAGCACCAAAACTTATACATACATACACAAAGAATATTGATAACTTTTCCCAAAAAAAATTGTCTCCCGTTAAAAGTGAAAACTTTTGCTAAACTTTTGCACTAGAAAGTTATTAAATTTCAAAAATATTAAAAACACAAGAAAGTGGAATAAATCAATAAACAGTTTATATATTAAAAAAGTTAAGCAAGTCAATTTATCAATAACAACCCAAAATGTATTGAAGACATATATATACATATATACATAAGTATAGAATAGTTTTAGGATTTGAAAAAATAAAAATTCCAAAAGTGAAGCATACTTTTACGATTTAAAAAATAATTTTCCAAGATAAAGCATACTTTCACTGTTAAAAAACGTTAAATAAAATGATGCATACTTTAAGCATTTAAGGAAATCAATTTTAAAAAGAATTGGAAAAAATTAAAGTATGCTTTTAGGATTTAAAACACTAATTTAAAAAATATAAATACAATAATATTTACTGAGAATATTTCCTTAAAAAAAATTAAATTAAAAATTTTGCATACTTTTCAACGATTTTCTCTTTTTAATTTTTCCCAGATTTGAAGGCCAAATACAGCATTATTGCAACAACAAAAAAAAGTAAGTATCACACGAAAAATACTGTCATGGTAATATATAAAAGATGCTATAAAAAGAATCTTTTCTATGTATCAAACACAGGTCGTATATCAGCCCCATCACTTTTTATTAAGCAGTATCTAGCCTAGAACATAAAATCATTCAATGGATAACCACATGCAATATATAACATAACAAAATATGTTGACTTAACTTCAGGCACGTAATTAAATTAGTAAATTGGTTTTTCATTAATTAATTATAAAATTCACTTAAAATTGCTATGAAATAAACCAGGCCATTGAAATGTGGCATACTTTTAGGCCTTTTACTATGTTTTTCATAAAAAAAACTTTATATTTATGAATTTTTTTATCAGCATTCAATGATAAATTTTAAGTGATTATCATATTAAAAAATTAAGCATACCTTCAGGGTCAAAAAAATATATACAAATTTCTTTGATGCAAAAAATATTGCATAAAATACAAAGTGTTTGTATTTTTTTGGGGTTTATCATTGTGAAGCATACTTTTAGATTTTATAACATATTTTTTGATTATAATATTCAATATTTATGAAACTTTTTAACATTTTTGATTGATTATGATATACGAATAGTATTAAGCATACCTTTAGGGGCAGTGAATATAATTCAATTACGTTTTGATAAAAAGTAAATAGAAAAACACGTTTTAGATCAAGGTTTTCAGCTAATTTTGATAAAGCAGAAAAAAGTTCTTTAAAGAATATTCGCCATATTTTATGAATTATTTATAAAATTATTAAAAAGTTTGCCAAGCTCTTAGCTATAGCAAATACACAGAATTTTCTTCTTTTTTGTTGCTAATAACAAATTCATTACGCAAACATAAATCATTATATAATATAAATATGAAATTATTATACAAAAAATAACGAACGAAAAAAATTAAAGAAATATAAGGGAGAATAAAAAAAATCTTTTCACCCTTAAGCCAATTTCATTGAAATTTTTGACGAACACATTTGTCTAAAATAAAAAGCAATAATTTGTAATGAAACGTCAAAATAAATAACATGTTAAAATATAATATGAAATTCAATGAAACCACCTCCGTCTCCTTTTCAGTATACACAATGCTATGTACATTCTGCCTTAGAGTAGGCTATAGATTTGTTAAGTAAATATATATTTTCCTCGTTTGTTATTCTTTTTTTTTTGACAATTTCATAATGTCAAGAGCTTGTTATGTCAACATTGGTTTATTAAGGGTATATTTTTTATTTTTTGGTGGAAAGAAAAATCAAATAAATCAATGAAAAATATATAATTTGAAATCAACATTCAATATTTCTTATTTTCCTGTCTTTCCCCATCATTTTCTTTTCATTTATTTCAAGTTTTTTCTTTCTTTTTTTTGTTGGGGCGCCTTCTGGTATGCTTTCAATTTGCAGCAATTTGTTGTCATAACATTATATGACAATTTTTCATATTAATGTTGAAATATCCAGGAAAAAAGAAATGAAAATGGAAACAGAAAATATGAAAATATGAAAAACTCATTCGTACAATCAAAGTTCATGAAAAATCTGAGCAGACAACTGTAGTCGAAGGGAATAAATTTCTGTCAGCCAGCCACCTACCAATACGAAAAATATGAATAAAATTCAATATGAAAGAGAACTTAATTTGGTTGTCACCTGAAAGTATGCAAACAATTTTTATGATAGCTTTACGGTTGCCATGGTAAAATAACTATTGTATTGCATACCAAAATATGAAATAAAAATAAAAAAGGAAAAATTTTATTGAGCATAACATAAGGCGTCAGGTATTTTTTGTATTTTTTTTTACATTTTCCACCATCACTATTCAATATAAACAGAATGGACGTTAGAGTTGTAGTGGTTGTAGCTTCTAACATAAAGGACTTCCAAGCAACAATAATAAAAATAATAACAACAAAAAATAAGCAGCATAAAGTCAAGGAGACAAAATTGTTATGCAAAAAAAAAACCATAAAAATTTTTTAAATGCAAAAACTTTATCAATAATAAATTGAAAATAAAAAGCAAAATCAGGAATAAAAAATTTCCTTTCAAATCCACTAAAAAGGATTTTATAATCCCTTTTGTTATAAAAGGAACTTATTTACATGCAAAAAAATGAAGCATACTTTAAGCACAAAAGCAATTCGAAGCATATTTTGAGGATTGAGTTGTTTTAAACGTAATTAAAAAATATTGCATACAGCAATAATAACAAGGGTTATTGAAAATATGAAGCATACTTTAAGGTTGTTAAATAAATTAATAAAAAAATAAAGCATACTTTTGGGGCATATACCAAACGATAGTACAACACAATTACGCCAACAAGCAATACGGCAGTTGATTCCAAACGTTGCCACCTACACCTCTATCTCGTTTCAACTCGCGTCCGACTCGTTGTTGACCTGAGTTAAGTATTGCTGACAGAGTTTACTCAAACTATACGCTACGTTCGAATAAGGTATCTATGGACAAAGACTTGAATTGTCCTGAGGTGTCACAAAGGACTGCATTCTGTGGCCACATACAATTACTCTATTCACCTGTCCTTCTGCAGTGAAATGCCATAACTTCATTTAAACACATTCTCTTTTCGAATGGTCTCTAAAACAATGATTTACAAAGCTTTCCTTTCCTGAAGCAGTGATAATAGAGATGTACATCATTCCATAGATTGCCTCGTTGTCGGAACAACGTGAAATAAGTGTGGATAATACAAGGTAAATATTGTATACTTTTAGGCTTTCATTAATAATGTTTTCTTCATGTTTTTCTAAGGAAAATAATCTCAGAAGCTTTCCAAAATATTGGATTACATTATGTACTTAGTGAAAACAAACTTTTATTTTTCTATTTTCCAAACTTTATTTTACCACAAATTAATAATGTTGACACATAACGTTGCCTACATTAAGGCTAATAGTTACATTGTGCTATATTACGAAAATTTGAAAACAAAAACCAGAGAAATTGCTATTTATTGCCATTAAAGTAAAACCATTAAAATATGGACAGAAAAGGCACAAACTTTATACGAAACTAAAGAAGGAAGGAAGACAAAAAACGATGGAAAAAAATGTCACCATAATGTTAAATCAATATAGGGCCCATAGAACATATGTATGTACATATAACTCAACTATAGCCATATGTACATGCCATATCCTCTGCATGCATATTATAGTATGGTATAGTATACATGTGAAGACTTTAAAGGCTTCATATAATGGCGATATGACCCCAGAGAAATTTCCTGTGATTTATTTATGCCATGGCTTACAAAAATATGAAATCCTGCCAATTCTTGCAAGCTTGACTAGTGTTGTTTAATGTTTGCTATGTACTTGTGTTGGGCTTAGGGTAAACATTAAGAAAATCTATTTAAATTTCAAATAAAAATTAAGGAAATTTCATTTTCTTAATAAGGGTCACCCTATTTTATATATTTTCTTTTGTTGTTTTGTTCCTTTCTTTTTTATTTTTTTGATATTTTCTTGGTGTTAAAAAGGTTAGTCCTATAAGTCAGTGAACTAACCGTAGCCAGCAATGGGTAAACATTGCCGCTTCATTCAGCCAAAAAGGTTAAATTGCCGCTGGCAAAACCAATTGTTTTATGGCTGAGTCTTAAGCCAATAATTGTAAAGAGTACTAGGCATAGCAGGCGACAAAATATGAACAGCAGGAACGTGCCAAATGGTTGCCTTTCAACAAACCAACCAACCAACCAGCATATGGTAAACGAAACTAAAGCTTACACCATTAGCCATTAAAGGGAAATTAGAAAAAATTATTATAAAGAAAAAGGCCAAGAAAGGAATGGTTACATGGTTAAAGGGTTTAAAGCAAATAAAAATGTTAATAAAACAGAGGGCTTCTATGCACAATTATTTCTTCAGAGTATACTTTGAAAAGGACTTTTAAAGAAAACCATTTTGAGTGAATAGAAATTTGTCAGTATGAGGCCTATTTATGAAATTATTTTGTCACGATATAAAATACTCTTTAAGGTAATGGAATAATAAAACCAATAAAGCACGACTATAGCTCACAAAGTATAGTGCAAATTATCCCGTAAGGGAAACGCTTTAGAGCGAGTGTTAGGCATCAGAACATTATGTGAAAAACAAGCTCTTCGTACTCACTCCCAAAACTCTTTCGTTTGCAGTGGACGTTAAGCTATAGGTCCCACCATTCATGAATAAAATTAGCACACACAACATGGGTGATGTGAGCAGCTGGATTGAGTTGTAATGAACGTTATGCAGTTAAGCAATTAAGTATGCCTCCCTAGTAGGCAGTGTATCGGAAGAAAGGAGACCAAGTGGTAAATCAGCGGGAGAAGAATATTTGAATTAAGATCCGGTGAGCTTCTCCTGTCGTTTGTGTAGGATCCTACTTCTGCCCTGGACTGGATGGAGTGAAATATATTCCCGATTTTAAGCTTCATTGTAGCCTAGATGATCCCTATGGCAGGGTCATAATTTAGCACCCGTTTACGCTATTTTCACCGTAACACAGTTACGGTTGCAGTTCATCTGCCTTTGCCCGGAAAGATATGCGACATTCATAGATAATTATTGAAGTTCACCAGGGGCTTTACGGCAGCTTGGTTGCCCAAAAAGATCAGTATATTCTCAAGCAATATTTTGCTATTAAGCAACAATCGGGATCCTAAAGAGTGTAATCGATATACACATCATACCCGATTTATCTTTTTATTTTGAGTCTTCGGTGTATATTCCTAGAAAACTTGGAAGAGGATCTGGTTCCTCGTTTCAGTAGTTCTGCTTGTGAAAAGGGTGTCTAAGCTCTCGTTCGAACGGTTATAGAGGAAAATATATACAATCGGTACCAAGGAATAGTGTTGTATAGACGCAGCAGTTCTAAAGGCAAGCAGCTTATCACGTCCATGCAGTTACCACAAGAGTTATGTGTTACTCCAGCAGAAGTTCAGCGAGAAACCAATTTTACAAGGCATAGATAAGAGTTTTTCAAACCTAAGCTAAAATAGGCGTACCTCATAAAATATTTCCAAAACAATTTTTTGTAACTTTTCTCTTCAATTTAATGTCATTATTCACTTAATTTTTTTCCAGGATATAAAATCGAAAGCATTTCGTCAGATGAAATTAATGAAATTGAAAAACTATTTGTTAAGAAAAGCAAAAAAAAAAAGGAAACAATTTTAAAAACTTTGCGAACTCTATTAGAATAATTTGAAAACCATTAGTAAAATTCAGTTTTCCTGTTTAGATAATGTCTCTACCCTACTTTCCACACTCCTTTCTCTTTTTTTTTTCTTGCTTTGCTAGACTAGAAAAATTCGTTACTCGTTAAAAAGAAATGGGTAAAAAACTGTATCTGCCAAAATAATCTTATTACCATAAGTGTATTTGGCTTAGAGAAATACATTTACATACACTAACACTCTCACACACACATTCGCATTTCCAGAAAACACATTTAGAAAACTGCCAGGATACGAGTATCTTAAAGTTAAAGAGAGAATATGTGGTCACACACTGGCGGCAAGAGTATGTAAAAGATGGTGAAAATAAGTGTGGATTAAGGGAAGAGTAAATTCAGTATAACAAAACGTTAGTGGGTGTAGGGTATGGAATGAATTTGAAATATTTTTTTTTTTTTTTTTTCATTTTATTTGTTAAAGAAAACGAATAAAATTGAATGCAAATGCATTTCAGTTTTCGATCTTCTTTAGAAAATCAATCAATACACTTATAAGATGGAGTCGTAAGCTAAAAGGAATTGAAGAATGACAAGACAATTACTGGAAATTTAATTTTTAAATAATTTTACTAAATAGAGGCAGTAAAAGAACTTCACGGACCCTGCCATCTCTATTCTATCTCCCGGACCCATTTATCTAAGAGTCCTTGGAGGATTATGACCAAGAACCATACCACTAATCGAGTGAGATCTTAATCTTCAAGTACGGTAGCAATTCTCCGTTTAGAACCGCTAATTGTCCGCATCTGCAATACAGATACTTCATCTACCACATTGTCCACCAACCGCAGTCAATGAACATGTCAAAAAGCATTCAACCATGTTTTCTCACAGCTCTCACAGTCCAAGACTACACTCAAGTATACTGTCCGATATTTAAAATTTTTGTTTTTATTTAGTATCCTAAATGCAGGCTACAGCTATTAAATGTTATAAATATTTTTCGAAAATATAACGTATTTGAGGATACAAAAAGAATAACATGTAAGGAAATATAATATTTATAAAGCCTACTTCTAGGGTACCTGTATTTTAAATGCCTTAAATTATATTATACTTTCCATTATTTCTCTTTTTGCTGTCTTTAGAAACTTTTGATGTGTAATATTTTAAATATTTCAAAAGAAGAATCAAGAAAAAAAAACAATATTTTGTTAAAGAATAAAACAACAACAAAATAAAGAAAAATATTACAAAAAAAAAAAATTGACAACAAAGAAAAGTAGGTGCAGACAGAAAGGCTCATAAAATATGCAAATCATTAAAAATGCTATAAAAACTTTTACCAGCTTCACTTTTTCTCACTTCCTCTCTCTCTCTCTTATTATTTAATAAAAAAAAAAAAAAGAAACAAAGGAGAAGAACAAAAAAGAAAAGGAAATTGTAGTTGCGTTATAAATAATATTTATTATGGCATGTGTAAGAAGTAAACAAAAATATTACAGTTCTTATAGTATACTTTAAGGAACTGTTAAAGGTAAATATAGACAGTTTCTTTAAGGGGGGCTTTAACTAAACAATTGAAAAGCAAGAATTTATTTTTAAAAATATTTAAAAGGCATTTATTTTAGCATTTTTAAGCTTAGGAAAAAGGCATAAAAGGAAACCATTGGTTTTATTTCATACTTTTGAAAATGAATGTAAAATTATTGTAAAGGAATTTATAGAAATAAAAATTGAAGAATTCAAAGGAGTTTATGTACCTCAACTAGGATTTTTAGATTTACTCTCACTGAGAACAATATCCAATGCGAAGTAAGTAATTTCTACTCTTCTAAATTGCAAAGTAATCTTTCCCACTGAACTACTGTACAAGAACCAGAGTCTTATTTAACTCGGCTTTAGTTTTATCTGTAAAATATTCATTGGTGCTCTATTTTCAGAGACTAAGTATACCGATACTATGAATGCAAAGAGCGAGAGAGACAACTAACGTATACATACAACAATTATAAACAAGTCTACAATAAGTAAAGTTCTATGTTTTAAAATTTTATACTACTCACCCTGATATCTCGAGTCCAACGAGAGACTACTGTCTACGGATCGAAAAAATGTATTTCTGTAGGCGACTTCCCCTCAGCAGTTTTTCGGTAAAACTTCTGAAAGTAAATAAAATTGTCATTATGAGTCGACGTTAAACTTTAGGTCCTATCACTGATGGCTAAAATTAACACAACACACAACCTAGGTGGCTTGAAAAACTATGTTGTAAGCTTGACTAAAGGATTGTAATGACAAATTAAACTAAATAGGTAAGTAGGTTAGTGAAAGTAAAGATTAGTAAAGCATCCAAAGCTCAAAGAACTTCAATATGAAATTTTCATAAAAAGACTTGATTCGACAATGAAAGGCTCACTGACTAAACCCCTTTAAAGTTGTTCTCAAAGATCATTTAACCTTTTAAATTCTTTCAAAGCCTAAAAAAAAGAAATTCTATAAAACATTTAAATATTCATTTAATTTTCAATCACTATTATTCTTAAATATTTTGTTCTTTACTGTTTGCTTAGGATCACATACAAAATAAATGGTTGCCAAAGCTGTTGTTGTTGTTTTTTTCTTCTTCTTACTATCGCTTCACTAAAAACACTTTAAATCTTTTTGTCATTGAGCCAAAAACATGAGCCAAAGCCATACAAGACATTAAAAAAAAGAGTATCACACATAGAGAAAATCAGAAAAACTTTTACAACATATCGGCGTATGGTAACATATACTGTAAGCCCCACCATCCCCTACACTCGGCCTTATAAGTTTGGAAAAAAAATTACAATAACAGAGTGATACAAAGAGAGAAAAAAAATCAAGCAAATCCCCAACACATTATAGTAAACAACACAAAACAAGCGGCATGTAGGAAAAAGGACATAAGAGACAATTTTTAAGATGTAAAAAAAAACAAAAAGGAAATAAATTTCCAAAAAAAAAATAGAAGACTGTTAAGGAATTTTCTTAATTCATTTTAAAAAATTTGATTTAAAAAATTTTCAATTTAAGGCCTTTTTCTTGTGAAAATTCCATTACAGTTCATATGTTTATGCAGAGAGTATGTAGCTGAACCCAGAATTAAAGGATATTTGTGTTCGCAGAACTTTATTTTTCACAATAAACGAAATAATCTTTAACAGAATAATCACAAACAAAACAGAAAACCTATAAACTAAACTACAGATAACAGTGGAACCCCTTAAAAAAGGACTATGAAAATATTAATTCACACGCATTACAAATTAGACTTTCGTTTTTCATAAGAAATTCTCTTTTGTTGCAATGGCGCTCACTGTCATTTACCCCCTTCTAATGGAAACCTAAAGCCCAGTTTATGTCGTGGTATTAGTTGCATGAGAAGAAATGATAAGTTTTATTTGAAGGATTATTGTAGCTTATGTTTAGGCGCTTAGCAGCACCAAAAAAAACCGGCAAAACAAACAAATACCACCACTATGGTAATAGTAAAATAGGCATTAAAATCTCAGTGTTTAGTTAATTTTCTAAACGCTACAATGATTACGAAAATGAAAACAATTCTTTACTCTCTAACCACTGTGTGTAAGGCTTTAAGTATTTACTATGCCTAATACTGTGATTGTAGTATGCCGTCACTTAATTCTGGCATGGCATATTTTTAGGGTTGAATAAATAGAAATTAATTGCAATGAGGCCATTTATTAAAGAAATACGATAAAAATGAGATAAAAATACATTTAAAAAGCTTTAAAACTGCATAAGGAACTTAATGTGAACCTAGTAACGAGCTGAAGTACTTACAAAATGGCTGACACTGTAACTGATTCGTCAACCCGCACAGGAAACGCGGAACTCTATGTTTAACTAATATGTTTTCAAGGGATAATTATGATGCATGCAGTCGATTGTGCTACAGCAGATATTTTGATTCAAAAGATCTTCTGTGTCCTACTTTGGTCGCAAATAATGAACCTCATGATCATACTTGCTTGATCATTACAAGCCTTTAGTCTGGACTACAACCTAGCTTCTTATACCACCCATGTTGTGTATGTTAATTTTAAACACGAGCGGCAGGACTTACAATTTCACGTCGTGTCCAAACGATAGATTTGAGAAAGTCGTCGTTATCTAGCAGGTGGTGTATTGGCTTATTATACGCTAATGCGGGGTCGAAATCCACTATTCAGACTTCTCAGACAAACCGAATTATGAAAAAAGTAGATCTTTAGCGACTTCCCTTCATCCGTCTTCTGGCAAAAGCTCTAAGAGTATACACTCATGGATAAAATTAACACACACAACATTGGTGATATGAGAAACAAGATTGTTCTCCTGACTCCTGAAGAATTGTAATAATCGATTAAGTAAGTTTCTTCAGGGTGTAAGAGTATTGATCCTTCCATAACAAAAACCTCGGTCGTTCAACTGGCTTTCGTTACAAAAAACATTTAAGTTCTCAAGCGAACACTAAAATATAACAGAAGGTTTGCTGTACTCTAGTTTACAATTAAAAAAAATAATAACTATCCTTGTTTACCTACTAAATCGACATATTGTTCCTTATATCATTCATGCAACATACATATATGTAAGTATGCTGACGTCTACTTAACAAACATTCATAGAAATATGTATGTATGTACTATGAACTACTGAAATTAACCTTAAGGTTATTTGTTGAATTATTTGTTGAAACATTTGTGGCAAAAATGAAACACAAGTATGTACACATTTAATAGAGGCATGCACAACAAAAAATAGTTCTATTGTCTGAACACATAACGAAGAGAGAGCGAGAGAGACCCTATCCTATGTGTTTCACCACAAAGTGTTAGATATCGCATATAAAAGAAAAGCATTTTAATCTGCAGCATTTGAAAAGAAAAGAAAAGAAAAAGAAAAAAGAATTTTTTAAAAAGAAGAAAAAAAGTACAGAATCTGTATATGAAGTTGTAAACACTTTGGTATTGTTTGCACTTTTACTTCGTTGCTCAAAGTAAATATAACAACACTGTGAACAGCACTGGCAAAAGCAGCAATAGCAGCTTCCCACCAGTTCCAGCTGCTGTATATAGACGGAGTTAGAAAAAAAAGAAGTATTTTTCCAAACATCGCAAACATGTGTAAAAGTTCTGCTGCAGACTGTTGAAATAAAAAAACAAAGTACGAAGGAAGAAATAGAGGGTAAAGATGAAGCAGATTACTTAAGTTCGTACCCAAGTAAACACTTATATTTGGTTTTAAGGGATACAAGTCTACAACAGATACATGCATGCACTAAAGGCATACGGGGAAAATGGAATATAAAAACAAAAAATATGAAAAAAAAAATAAATATTTAACTTGAGAAGATACTTCTAAAGCATATAAACAAAAAAAAACTGAGAAGTTTTAAACTTTTTAAAGTTTTATTTGAAAAACAATAAAATATTTGCTTTTAAAAAGGGGTTCGAACATAAAGGATTTTTTCGGAATTCTCCGATAACACTTTTATAACATACAAGGTTATCTATTTAATGGTATCCTTTCAATCTCATTGATTTCATGTAATTTACGAACATACACCTTTAACAACTCAAGAACTGAAAGCGATGATCTCAACGTAAAGAGTGTTACGGTCGTTATAGTCGACTTATTTAGTCAGGATCGAAACCTAGTTTCTCTCGCCACCTATGTTGTGTGAGGCTAGACCTACAGTTTAAAGTCGACTCCGAATGACACATTTTTGAAAAACTTTTCAAAGCAATTTCATTTATTCTCAGAGTTTTTCCAGAAGACTGCTGCAGAAACTCGCCGAAAGAAAAGTTTTTAATTTTTCGTATTGTTCGAAATGTCTAAGTTCGGGTTTGAGCCACGGGTTCCCAGGCTAATAAGCCAATACCTCTTTCATGCTCTGTAAACCCCCCAGAGTTGTGTAGGAATTTTGTCTACCATTTTTTGTTCCACTCTAAGACCCTAGTTTTCAATGTTCTTAAAAACTTTTTGCTGTGGTTCTAGGTCATAGATGAAACGCAATTCATTAAACACTGAACAATTCGTAATACAGCATCTATTCAATGTTTGAGTTCATAATTACATCATAAGATTTTAATTAGAGTGGCCTATCAGCATAGAATTTGCATGGCAAGGCTATGCTTTCAATAAGAGTTGGTTTTTCTGTTAAATATCCACAGGCCTGTAGCAATTCCTTACTTTGCAAATGAATGGCAAAAAAAATTCTGTACACCTTAAACACCTGGCTAATAACGATTCTTTTTCAAATGAATTTCTGTATTATTTCTGCTTTATTTTGCCACATAAAATTTAAAATTTTCTCAAAAAAAAAAAGGAAAATAATTTTCACTGACAACTAATTTCCCCTAATAGCCTTTTATTTTAAAGCCACAATTATTAGACGTGCATTGTTAAAGCAAATCAATCATAAAATCGTATTAAAAACCGTTCAGCCATACGCTAAAATTGTCCCACAAATACAATAACAAAAAAAAAACAGAAATAAAGAAATTGGTCCCATAAAAGTGGCCATTAACACCACAAATATAACGAGTTGATGATGATGGTCATGGCCATGATGATGATGATAAATGGCCCAAAAAAGCATATTGTAGACGTGATTATGGCATTTAATAGACCAAAAATAAACACATACAAAAACAATAACAAACATACCATTTCAGCCAAAATAAATAACAAATTTATTAACTGAAATATTAAAAGGTATTAGAAAAGTAAATATGATAGCGGAAGGGAAGGGAAGGGGGGAAGGCACATGATTGATATGATGAACTAAAACTGAAAAGGCTTTAGGTTGTATTATGGTAGGTATAAGAGTATTATGTACTTATATATGTATAGTATAGGGGAGCGTATGATTGATTGCATTTTTTCTTTCTTTACAAATATAATAATCATGCGTCAAGGTGTACACAAAAGAATTTCAATGGATTTCTTTTTTTTTGTCCCTTTTTATTTAATTAACAGAAGCAACTTCGAGTGGCATAAATGTAGTAGAAGATAACGATAGAATTATGCAATAAAAAATTAACAAAAAAGCTGAATTTGTGGCCGCTTGAATGCTTCCATATGCGTCTACGGTTTCCAGTGTTTTGTTGTAACATACGAATGCCACAATAACTCTTCTCTTCGCAGTGTAAGGTCCATACCCACAGCAGATTGCATGCTTAATCAAAGTGGGGTTGGTATTTACAATAGATATGGGTCTATACGCCCTCTATTCATGAGGGAGTGCTATTAAAATGCTTTTTAATGGCTTTATAGCTGAACTGGTTACAAAACGCAATTGCTAGCTTGAAAGCCGGGCAATGATTGTTGAGTGGCGGAATTTTCACTGAAAATCCCTTGATTTATTCGGACAACCAAGCTGCGCTTAAGTCCCTAACAAACATAGTTTCAACGTCCATGAACTCGGATGATTTCTCAGAGAAATTTTGGAGCATGCAAATGTAACACTTATATGGCTTCCGGAGCGCAGGGATATCGTTGGAAATTGTATTTCTGATGAACTGGCCAGGTCCGGTGAGAAGCTAGCAATCTCCGATATGTTACGTGGCATAGGTTTTCCCATTGTTTCGGTTAATTTTGATATTTTCAACTCGTGTTACGAGGAGAGGTAGCAGGCAGATATGAGCAATATTTCTAGACTTTGCAGGACCACGTATGGACAAGAAAAGGATTCTTTTGTTTTTAAATTGCATACAATACATCAGCCAATGATTCTTATGTGTTTTTATACCCTTGATAAGCACACCAAAAGACTTGGCATTCCGGCTAGTGATTTCTGCAGGAGCTATGTGTACATCTTAGCGCCCTGCTCTTATCATAAAGATACGAAGGTTTCTGACCTCTTATTTTCTGATATCTTCGGCCATGTTATCTAATATAATGATTGCTGCATTAGCAAAATTAATTTGGACTTGGGATGATTTTCACTAAGGAAAGTTTGACCCCTCGGTTAGAATTAATTGTGGTATCATAATGCGCCTCAAGCAGGGTCTCTTTTTTTTAAGGAGGGACGCCACCTTTCTACCCTATCTTATCCAAACCTCACCTAATTTAACTGAACTAAACCTAAGGTAACCTAGCCTAACCTGAAAAAAAACATAACCTAACCCAACCTAACCTATAGCGATACACCACCAGAAATGTGCAAAAATGTGGCCGAAAACTGCTGCAATCAATCCAGAGGCGACCATTTAGATAACATTGTATTTCCAAGCACTATAATGAAATACGAATTGCATCGAAATCATAGCTTTTTGTGGGTTTTTTTTAATTTTACATTTGAAACCGAAAAGCAAATAAGCCTTTTTGAATTTAATGTTTTAAATCCTTTTTAAGGTCGTTTATTTTCCCAATGCATCTGCACATCTTAAATACAATTTTTAATTCCAATTTCTCTCGTTTTTTTTTTTAATGAAATTCTAAATCATAATTAAATAAAAACAAACCTGACTAGCACACACAAATATTATAATTATGCAAATTACATGTAAATTTTATTATATTTTTAACCTTGATTTCGGATTTTATTTTCCTTTTTTCTTATCCTTTTTTGTTTTTGCATAAATTTTTCTCTTGTGTATTTAACTTTCATTTTGAAAATTATTTTGTTGGCTTTGATCTCTTGATTTATATTTTAGCCAAAAAAAAAAAAAAACAAAACAAAACAAACAAAAGAAGGAGATAGACAGAGAGGGGCAGAGAGAGAGAGAGAGAGAGAGGAAATATTCAAAATATTACAATATTTTTTTTTTTCTCTTCTTTTTTATTGTATTTATTTTATGGTTAATTTTACAGTAAACACACATGAGGCCTTAATTAAAATTTATTACAAATACCTATACAAGCAGCCATACATGCATACTCTCTCTCTCTCTCTCTCCTACCTTCCTTTCATTAGTAAAATAAAACCAAATTAACCACAATATTCTATACAACATACATATGTGTGTATGTATATACGTGGGGATTTGTGTGCGTGTGTGAGGAGCATATGAGTTGTGTTATTTAAAACCTCACGTATGAGTGATTTTAATTAAAATATTATTTAATTACTCATACGTTATAGTGTCACTGTATTGTTATTACAATGTTTATGAAAACCAAAACTGAAACATCAACAGACACAGGCACAGAACGAGGAGAATGTAATTGAAAATTTCTGTATAAATATTTACAAAATTAATGAAATTACAAAATTAATGAATTAAAATTTTCAATTTCCACACACTAAAGTAAGTCTTTTGTATTTGGCAAAAAGTATGCTTTTGTAGAAGGCCATCAAATGTTTATTTTCAAAGGAGCTTTGATTTTAAGACTTTCTAAAACAGATTCTCTTTTGGCTTTACGCAAAACCATTGTGTTCTTTAAAGGTATTGTGGTGAATATGGTTTATTTACTATTTTTTTGCTTTGCTTAAATAATGCTATGTACTCTTAATATTTTCTTAGAAAAGAATTTAAAATTCAAGAAGGTATAGAGACGATAGTCTTAAATGATACAGTGGCAGTGTTGTTGAGATTAATATTCAACGATGTTAATGTACACCAAACGGCTTACAATCTCAAGATAAAGGATTTCTTCAAACTTGCCCATCTGTTTGATTCATAGCCTTGACAGTTAATTCTCAGACAATTTGATTAAGACTTTGTCAACACCGATGGACGGATATGCGAAGAATCTGATGTTGCAGACAATCGGAGATTCTGAGGAGAAAATCTCAGAGGATTTCCGAGCAACACAGGGTTTCTATCGAGTTCTGTAAACGTATAATATTTGGAATTGTGTGGTAGCAGGTAGGTCGAAGTGATAGCTTTGTTTACCAAAGCTCACTTAAGCCCGTTGTAACGCAACAGATAAGCGCAGTCACTGCACTGACCGAGTTACACCAAACTAAGGGAAGAAGTTTGTCAGCGCAGGGGTTGCACATAGTAGGTGTTAAAACGCTCTTTCAATACCCGCTTTCCAATGACAATGTCCTAATCATTCTAAATCAACGGATTAGAGAAGCTTCGAGAAATTAAAAACAATAATCAATTGAGACTCTATACTCCTACCAGAATCAAGAGGAACAAATGTCCATATTTTCAACAACATTAAGTGGGAGAGAATTTCTTTTCGTGAGGGGTCCTACTCTGACAAACGACTTTATAGTGCAAGACTGGTATTGCAGCCACTATCTGTGTCAGTGTGTAAAATGTTTGTTTGTATTGATTTCCGTTGAGTTTTTTTTTCATCTGTTTTATCAGCGCAAAGTTTTTTGATTGTTTTTAAAGCATTTGTGTTGTGTGATTATCGGAAAAAACAAATTTAAAAACGTAATCAATGAAAAAAAATGTACAGAATTCGGCCAAAGCTGTTGTTTAGCCACTGAAACAATTTCCAAATAAACTCAGCGAAAGAAATAGTTTCGCTAACCAAAACAAACCAAACCAATGCCAATGGGAGAACGTAGAGAAAAAGAATTACGACATGGCAAAAAGAGAAATTTTTATAAAATTTATACACGTGCACAAAGCAGTCAACGCTTATCCGGCGGAAATCGTTTTTAAATGCTAAACACGCACACGCACACACATACACATACACATATACACAAACAGTATTAAACGAATTGTTCAATTCAATAGCAATACCAACCAATACACTAAAAGCTGATGATGTTGATGATAATGACGATGATTTCTAAACTCTATTTACCAACACAGCCACATATACACACTCTCTTATAGCCAGTCGCACATAATGTATAATATTTACAGCAGTAAGCATACGGTAAATCTCTGATTGGAGTGAAGTGTATTGTATTGTATGAGAGTGAAAAGAGAGAGAAAATTGGTTTTTATATCGGATTGTATGCATGCTCATGAACATATGCATATGTGTGTGTATGTATGTGTGGTTTTGTGTATGACATGTATTTGAAATATCAATCATTTACTCCTCTGTGATAGTTTTAGTTGCTTTTCGATATTTATTTTTGCTCTCACTTGCTGTCCCTCTCTCTCTCTCTCTCTCCATATATGTTACTCTGTTTTGTTGTTATTATTGTTGTAAATAGTAATGCTCTCTATTGCCGTTTATTATTTTTCAGTTAAAGAGAACTTTAAATTACGTGCTTGCAACACTATTTCCTATTTTCGTTTTCCCAACCATTGTTACCGTAGTAATGGGCATGATCTGGTGCACAGTTATATACATTAACAGTCAGTCACACACTACACTAACACTAACACTAACACTTCTTCACTGATTCACTTCATAGTTCATTGGTTTTAGTTTTATTTCCGCTGCTTTATTTTCAGCATTTTTTTTTGTTTTTGTTTTTTCTGCTTCTGATACAATGTTCATGCTGTTATTTCGATTGTTTCGGCACCCTACACAAGTTAAAAGAGCATTTTGAAACAAATGTGCTTTTGTATAGAATAGTACTACAAAAAGGTACTAGAAAACCGTGAATGGTCTGTTCGAACGCAGAACAGAATATGAAGGAGACCAGTTCTGTTAAATAAAAAGTTCACTTGTAGGCGATGCTACATACCGCGGTACTTTTTTGCATACCATAGTAAATTTGGTACCATTTGGTTAAGTACTTTTTGTTACATTTTCCTTTTTTTAACATATTAATTTTGTTTACTTTTTTAGTATTTTTTGGTACCAAAAATTGGTACTTTCTTGTGAGTATGGCTCTAAAGATTGGTATTTTTTTTGTTGTCTTGAATGTTTCAAAAGTACAAAATCTTTAAATTTATAAAAAATAGTACCAATTGAATTTTTTTTTCTTATTTGGTACTTTTTTGTGTACCATAGTAAATGTTTAAAATTATTAGAAAATAGTTATGTTCGAACACATTAATTTTGGTATTTATTTTTTCCATAACCACAGCATGGTATATGGGAGTATAGAGATTGCCACAGAAAAAGTACTAAATTTTGTTATTTGCTGCTTAAATAAATTGTAATTCGCAGTAAAATAAAATGGAAGAAAAACCTCCATATACTATACGAAATTACGTAAAACAAACGAGTTGATTGTCTAGATAAATTGTAATTCACAGGATGTGTAAGTTGTAGCCACTCGTTTATTTTCAACTCTTTTTTTCTTTCATTTTTTCCCCGAGTTTTCACTCACTCCCTCTGTAATTTTTTGTTTTGTTTTTTCGAATTTTCAACGATTCCTTTAGAAGTTTAAAGTAACAAATGGCATTTGGTAATGGTGCGGGCATCAGCTGAAAAATTCGATTTGTCAAGTTTTATTGTCAATAAAAAAAAAAAGAGAGAAAGAGAGAACACATGCAGAAAAAACAAGAGAAACGGAAATGCACACACTATGGGCTATAGAGTGGAAAACAAACTCATTGAAGTGTTTTTTGTGGGTTAAATTTTCTCGAAAACGAAAAAAAATACAATTTTTTCTTTTAAATGTTGTTGGATTTTTTCTTAAATCTACGGCTCAATTTTTAAAGGGTTTGAGTTGATTGTATTGGGTTTACATTACAAATTTGTTTTCGAAAACGAATTTTATCCTACTGTTTGCACACAAACAGGATTACATACTTTTTTCTACTAGGCAAGCTGCTTAAAATCCTAGAATTTTAATTTTGTTTATGGTTTTCTACTTCTAATAACACTTTCCTTCATTACCTTCTCAATGTACATGCATCGATAATGTCTTGTGTATGTGTGTGTGTGTCTGTGGCTTTTACTTGTAATTAAATTAAATTGAACTTCTTTCTGTACTCTTTTCTGCACTTTTTTCTGTACTCTTTTCTTTTCGTTTTTTCCCTTGGAATAATAATTTCAGTCTGAGTCATGGTCAGCAGCAGAGAGTGTTTGAATAGTTTCAATTTCTCTTTTTTTGCCCCTGATTTCCATTTTGTAAATTAATGATGGTTTCCTTTGGCGGTTTAATTATTTGGAATTGATTTTCGAAGGCAATAGAAATGATAAAATATTACCAGCAATTATTTTAATGGATTTCTTTTCTATTGAAATCGAAATATTTTCTTTTTTTTACAACCAAAGCGTATGAGTGATATTTATTTGTTATAATGTAAGTAATAATATAATATTAATCATACGTCATGTATTACAGTAAATTTCAATCGTAAAATAGTAGAAAGATAAGTATGTTGTGCTATCACCACTACAGAATACAGGGTGTTCATATAAAATGTGGCCGCCCACGATAGAATCAATGAAAACACGTACACCAGCGTGTTCCGTTGTCATATGACAATGGATCTTGAGATTGTAAATCAGTGGTGCAGTCCCACTTCCGAGAAGAGAGAAATTTCCTAAACGTTTCCTGCCGTCGACATTGGACAGAGTCTCACCACGCACGGATAAAATTAACACACATAACATGGGTGATGTAAAAAGCTAGGTTGTAATCCAGACCTAAAGGATAGTAATGACCAATTAAATAAGTAAACCTAGCACGCGTGGCTATCAAGCACTATGCAGGGAGTTATTCTTATTGTCGCTGGACAACATGCAAAAGTTGTCTGGTGAAAAGAATTAGGGGAGTTAGATCTCCTGTTTGTAGTACTCTTGCTCTTCTACAGGAGATCTTGTACTAGGTAAAATATCATTGAATTTTCTTCTTTTGTCCTGTAACGAAAATCAATGTCTACATACTCAAGTGCCAAGGATCATCCAATGAGTCAACAATTAAACCCCTACATAGCCTTATTAAATTCCTTAAAAGTGTCATTGAAGCGCCTACACTTGCCAGAGTAGGATAGTTTGCAAAGTCTTGACAGCCAACCGGTACCACGTAAATTTTTCCTCATTCGGACTGTCACTTCCACAAACAACCATACAAGGCCTTTTAATTACGGCCGTTGGACGTCCAATCAACTCACTCACTTAATTGCTTCGAAATCCTACCTCCCAGTAGACCTCATCTATCAAGTACAACAACGCTGGTAAAGAGGGTTCTTTGTAAAATCCTCTGATGGTTTTACTAGGCTGTGTTTTTTAAAACACCATTACGTGTAAGCATTTTGGAAACTAATAACCGTTAACTAACAACAGTTCTAAAATCGAATTAAAAACCAAATAAGATTTCTAACCCTTTAATGATGCGTACAAAATTTCTGTATTCCATTTATTTTAAAAGTAAATACCACAGACAAAAACACCAAAGATATTTCCTCGAAATAATTTCAGGTATGTTAGCAGCATCATTTAGGAAAGAGAGAGAGACAGAGAGAAAGAGAGAGAGAGAGAAGAGAAAGGATGCTTTTTCACGTTTAATGCTATGGCAACTTTTGTTTTTAACAGCTTGTGTTGTGCCTGCCTGCAAACGTCCCTTCATTTTTGCTTTTAATAAAATGAAAATAATGCCACACATTAATGTCAACATTATGGCAAAACATAAAAATGTCACATACATTACAGGAGGGAAAAAATGTTTGGCATGTTTAGGTACAAATTATATACCAACACATAAACGTACACGTATTGCAGACAATGTACGTACATATAAGCAACAGTTACAAAATAAAATACAAAAAAAAGAATAAAATAAATAAAAAATAGGGGATAAGAAAATGAAAATGAAAATAAAAACAAAATGGGGAGAAAATTAAAAAAAAAGAAATAATTTTTTATTCACTTTCATTTCTTTGAAATTTTAAAATATTAAATTGTATTTGGTTTTGTTTCTTTTATTTTGTTTGCCACTGTATTACATGCATAACATACATTACATTACATTTGTTGATAAACATGTTATAATAACGCAAACATCCAAACCTATACAGTGTAGCCAGCCATATTATGAAGCTCTTAAATAACCTATACGGGGGGCAGGGGCAGAGAAATGCAGAGAGAGGAGGAGAGTAAAACATTTTACTCTTAAACATGTAGCCACATACCCCTAGAATATATGTCTGTATATGTAACCGCCATTATAATTGACAGGCAACTTTTAACATGAAAATTATAATAAAAACAAATATGAAAGGAAACAAACAAACACAGCAAGAAATAAAACCCCAACAACGAACACACATGCACACGTATTGTGTGTAAGTAACAACTACTTGTGCTATATAGTCTGTGAATAATAAAGTCAGGAGTAAGAGAAAGGGAAAGGGAAGAAGAGCATGGCGAGAGAAAAGAGAGAAGAGAGTTTGTGTAAGAGATACAAAATATGTTGATGACAATCATTATAATACTGATGTTGATGATAACGGTTGTGTTACATTGTGCTATTGTTGTATAATGGTGATTGTATAAAAGCAAAAACTACAACAACAACAACAACAACAACAACACTAGCAATAACAAATACACATTATTCGTGTATTATATTATATATGCCACCAACAAATTAAATGCACGTTAATATGGCATATTTGTAAACATTGTTTTTCGCTTTTTATTTACATTCTTTGGCTCACTTCCTCTCTTTCTCCCCTACGTACTTTGCCTGTCATACTCATTTATTTCAATTTTTATTTCTTATTCGCAACAATAATCTCTGAACAAATGTCTTTGTACAGTGTTTTCTGTGTTTTTTACAAATAACACTGTAATATTATACAGTAGCAGACAAAAATAATAGGGACTCATAGCAATTAAAATAATTTGAATAAAAATGGAAAGAAATACAAAGAAATTTAATAAAATTTAATTAATTTAAATGGAAAAATTTACGATCGTTACGTTTTTTAAACTTTTTTACTTTAGCTACCTTAAAATATGCTTTAATTTTTCTTCATCACTTTTTTCTTCAATCCCCCTTAAAGTATGCTTTCATGGGTGTCTATCAGTGTTGTTTACATTGCATTTTGTTTACAAAAATTTCATGTGTTTCAATATTTGTTAAACGAAATTGAAATTATTTTTAATTTTTTTCTGTTTTTTGCTTTTTTGTAATATTTAATGGAAAACCATATGGATTTAAAACTTGAGAAAAGCGGGTGTGTTAACTGAGTAAATGTTTTACAGCGTATTTGCTGCAGTGGATTAATGTTATATTTTGTTTTTTATTTACATTAAAACAGTGACAGTTGTTTCATTAATATTTGATATTTATTTTAAGCAACTTCTTTGGCATACTTTTAGGATTTTATTATATATGTACGTACGTACACTGTATTACATACTTTTATTTATCTTTACTCGTTTTTTCCTTTTAATACATCGTTTTAATTGACAATAATTTCAATTATCGCGTAAAGAAAAAGAGTAAATATTTATAAAAATAAGAAATTTTAAGGAGAGTTTTTTCATATACACACACACACACATAAAACCAATTAAAACGAGTATATGATGTGTGAGTATTATGGAATTTTTAAATAAATATGAAGTATACTTTCAGGCTTAAAAAGGGGTAAAGCATAACAGAAAACACGGATTTAATAAAGAAAAAGTACGATAAGTAAATTCCTTTGTAAAACAGGATAATTATATAAAAAGAAACATAAAAAGATATGGTAATTAACCTTAATTATCTTTACCAAAGGCTTTTAATGAAAATTTTAGAGACTAAAAATTTTGATTTACAAAAAATAGGATGAAGTATTAACCGAATAGACGAAACGAGGCTTGCAGCAGACATCTCTAGCTCCCAACTTCGACTTCGATAAAATGTATCCACAACAACACATGAACGCCAAAACTAAGTGAACTTTATTTGAAGATTCGAATAAAAAATATTTTTCTGGGCAAGACGAAGCCATAAACTCTGTTTAGACATGATCATATAAAATTAATCTTATCCTGTACACCAACATAGTATGTAGATCGCCTAATTAAACGTTTACTAAAGCGTTAAGACAAGTGCGTAACTGCCAATACAGAGCAGAGCAGAATTCGAAAACATCTTTTTGAACCATATTTCAGGAAGAGAGAACCCTTTTTAAATCAAACTACATATTTACTTTCCAGATATCTGTTTTTGAGATAAGTGGCTTGCTTTCTGTGCAAAAGCTAAGTTTTTCAAATTTTTTCTACTTTTACTTTGTCTTCTTTTAAAGAATTTTTCCATTTTAAGCATCTTTAACCATTTTTAAAACAAATTTCCTAACAAGTCTATCAGCTTAGTTTTTTTTTTTCTTTTTGTTGGTTTTGAACCACATTTCAACACCATCGACTGCAACACTACCGAGTCATGTTCATAATCATACACTTGGGCCACTGGCAGCCAAAAAAAAAAAAAAAAGAGAAATAGTAGGCCTTCACTAACCACAATATATCACTTCCTTCAAATAATCAACACATCATACAGCCAAGTAAGGATGTTAAGGCAACAAACGCAACTATAAATTTTGCTATTTTTCAAAGCATACATTTAGGAGCATAGAAAATAAATTTGAAAATTTCCCTGCAGTTTAGAAAGCCTGTGTGTGCTTGTAATGAATTTTTGATTTTTTTTTTCTTTCACTCAAAAAAATAACACACACACACAAACCGACAACAACTCCTACCTGTACTTGTGTGAAAACAAGTAAACAGGAAAAAAACAACAAGTACAACAACTGGTTTGTCTTTATTAGACAACAAACTACACTCTACTACTACAGCTAAGCAAAGCGGAGAGAAAAGTTTTTCAAACTCAATAAGCAACAATACAACAAACTAGTCGGAGAGAGGGAGAGAGAGAGAGAGAGCGAGAAATTTAGGCACTTAACTGTGCTTGCCTTACGGTAGTCAGGCAAATAAATCCCTCAGAAATTTACAAAATATGCCGTTTGAACGTACCCTACATGGCAGATAAGAGGCAATAAGTATTGTTTTTGCAGTAGTTTTCCCATAACTACTACTGTAGGGTATTTAGCAATTGCCTACTTCGCTTCAAAATTCGACTCATAGTCTGTGTGTTTTCTTTGTGTTTACATTCACCTTCAAATGAACACTAAATGGGGATTAGTATTAGGCTCTTGTCTATCTCTCTCTCTCTTTCGCCACTATTTTTCCTCCCCCTCAACTCAATAGTTCTGTAACGAACATGTTATGCTGCCTCAATGTTGTTTGGCCTACACAAATGCATGTGTGTAGTGTAGCAAGTGTAGATAAAATTGTGTGTGTGTGGAGATGTGTGTGCTTGATTTTCATTTTATCCCTGCATAATTTGAGATTTTTTCATTAGTTAAAAACATACTTGTTAGTATACTTTTAGGCTGTATACAAATGCTGTTTGTTTGTTTGTTTGTACATAGTTTTCGTAATGTTTTGTGAAAACACTAAAACAACCTTCAATTGATTTGTTAGTCATTGTCTGTAATATCCAGTAAGAGAATGAAAAAGGGAAATAATACCTCTTTATCTATTTTCAGTAATTTTCTATGGAATCTTTTATCCTTTTTTTTTCTCTTTACAAACGACTAATAAAGCTTTTATTGTTCAGGGTTTATTTGGCATTTTTTCTCAATTTTCCTTTTTTTACTTTCCTTTACAACAATTGTGCAGGAATATTGGAAAAAGTAAATTAAAACTGATTTGACAAAAAGCTTTTAAACAATCAGCAAAAGAAAAGACAAAAATTTATACAATAAAGTCTTATGCTGGAAACTAGAAAATGTTCTTTATAAAATTTAATTTTTCACTATGTTAACAGTTCAAACATGATCTTATAGTTGAAACCTAAAATTAGGCTTCAAAAATTATTTTTTTTTTTATAGTAAACCATTTCTTGGATGATGTAGTCTTACGATCACCTCATAATCCTTCTAAACCTTTTCTTCCTTCCTTTTCTATAAATCCTATCACCAAACCGTAGGCTACAAACTTTTTAAAAAAATTACACACGTTATAAGGACAGCCTAAAAGTAGAGTTTAAAAATATAATATTTGCTGCAAACTAACGGAACTGCTATAAATTTTATTAAACTTTAATTTGATTTAAATTAACATTTTGGAATATTTATTTAAAATATGATCCTTTAAGAGCCTAAAAGCAGGACATAAAATTCTATGTTTTAAATAAGCCATAACAAAGCTAACATCCATATTAGGACACTTAAATTTACATTTTAAAATATTTAATAAATTTAATTTCATTCAATAATAGCCTGATACTAGGCTATGAAAAATTACAACTTTTTTAACACAAAACAAAACTATTTAAAGCGTTGTTATACTAGCATCTCATTAAAAATATTCATTTTAAATATTACATAAATTTCCTAAAAGTAGGCAATGAAAAATAAGTCGAAAAATTTGAACACCCACAAAAGTATACTATAGAAATGTTCAATTTACTGTAAATATTTCCACAAATTTTTTTTTATTGTTTTTTAAGCACTTTATACCAGTAGCAATGCTTTTCTATAATTAATAATATGAAAAGAACAACAACAGATTGTTTTCAAATACAAAATCAAAATATAAATGCCTTAAAGCAGGCAACAAAAAGGGCTTTTCAATTTAAAACAAAAGTCACGTCAATACAATTTAATTGAAATTTATTATTTCTGTTAAAGTAGACTTGAATTATTGCGAAACTATAGCATTTAGAACAGTTTCATTTCTGTAATATCCTAAAAGTATACTACAAAATATTAAATTTACTGTAAGTTTTTATGTGATTTTTGTGTATAACTTTTTTAAACACATTACTACCAAATGGCAATTTCATTGCATTATATTTTACTGCAAACGTTTCGTTTAAATTTTTTTTTTTTGCCTTTTTCAAGTAATAATAAATTATAAATTTTTGTAGCCTACTTTTGTGCTTAACAAGCAGCTGGAGGCAAATTTTATGGAGTACATTTTAGTTTATAATACATGCTGATTGGCATAAAACAAGCATTTTTAAATGAATAGGGTTTGTAGTACAACGGAAAAAGGTCTGAAGAAAATGCGAAAATAAATAAAATATGGTATTTAAAGCCATATTTTAAAGCCGTTTTATTGGCTTTTGCTTACATTAAAATATGCATAAAAAATGGAAATATTAACGAAAAACATTTATAATTTCTTTCCAAATCTATACATTTGAACTTTGAAAGCATAATTTAAAATTTTAGTTGCATACTTTTAGGCCTTTATATTATAATTTTTAATTAAGTCTTCGCGTTTTTATGGTCATATGAATATAATATTTTATAATTTTTAATGTTTTTAATACTCATAAGCATTTTTAAAGCAAACATTACAACACTGCAGGGTTTATTAGTTAGCCGCCTCAAATTAGAAGACTATGTTGGGCACATTTTCTGGGTAATTGTGAATGCAGTTGCTAGCCCTATCAACTGTGCGACAGATCTCTCAAGCGGTGTAAATCGCCAATTACTAAAAGTATTATAACTGCTGAATTACAGCAGACCTCTACTAGGATGATTACTCCACTGCGGAGAATCTAGTTTGCCTAAGTATTAGAGACTCTTATATCGCTGTTAAATGGAGAGCATGGAATGTTGTTTTAACATCTAAGGCTAGAAAACTTAACTCTATACATCTGACCACATTTATTATAAAAACTTTGAACTGAGTATATAATTTTACAGAACTAAGGTCAATTTTTATTAAATTTTTCTAAACTTTACTGGAATTTTCACAAAATTTAAGTGAAGTGACCTTTACAACAATTTTGAAAAATTTGAGCATAAAAAATCACTCAATTTCCACCCTTTCATGGCTTAGCAACTGGATTAGTTAACAGCAGCATATTCTATCATGATTTGTTTTCTTTTCTCTCATACCTTTTTTTCGTATAATAATGTTGGCGATGAATGTTTCAAGTGCACAGAGTATACTTGATTATATAAAAAAAAGCGACAAGTTGAGTTGTTCCAGCAACAGCAAACGTTTATTATTTTGCCGTTTTTACCTTCACTTTTACTGCCCCAGAGTGACAAACATTGTAAAGTAAAAAGTTTTCAAAACAAAAACTAAAATTAACACTCCAAAAAAAATTGAGAAAACCAGAGGGAAAAAACTACAGAACCATGCAAATGTAGCACAAACCAAAGGTTTTTTTTTTTAACATTTTTTGTTTTTTTACACATGCTTTCGTTTATTTTTGCATAATAAATTATAAAATATAAGCCAACATGTCTAGTTTAGAATTTTGCTGTTAGCGAAACTGAAGTTTCAAAAGCATACCTTAGAGGGTTCTATGTTAAGTTAAAGGGCAAGTAAAAAAGTAAAAAAAAAATATTTTATTAAAGCTCACATATATCCGACCAAATAAAATAAGTTTTTCTTTAGCCGTTAGAAAAAAAAATAAGCCTATTTGTATGCAAACGAAATATAAAGCTCCTAAAAGTATGCAACATTTTTTACAATTATATTGTAGACTATAATTTTCATTCAACTCCTGAAGTTAAGCAATACTATTTCGCAAAATTTACTTTCAAACTTTAATTTACAAACTCACATCTAAAAGTATACTTTAAATTTCGTTTGTAATATTTAAAATCACCAATAATGTGCTACTATCCTAACAATATAAACTAATTAAGATTTTTTCTCTGCTTTCTCTCTTTCCAATACATTTCGCAGTGTCGTCCACTTTACATGGCATTGAATGGAGAAATCCTACTTTACAATCGAAACGAGTAGCTGAGTAAATGACACAAGGAAATATTAGCAAATCCTACACAAATGACAACAATTACTTATAGTTTGGCAACATGAATATGGACACGCAAGATCCACACGAACAGTATTCGATAGTGCCGCCACCACCATCGTCAACATGCCTGACGGCGGCCATGGCTTCATCATTAAACTCTAGCGGCGAGTATGTTAATGTGCCCACATCATATGTGACTATAGGCATGATGCCGCCACAACCACCGCCACCATCATCGTCAACGCTAACAATGGCAGCGGCTAATGCGATGGCATCACAAAACATATCAACAACACCTGGTTCAACCACCTCCACGTTTAAGACACCTCTACTGCCCATGCCCTCGTTGGAGGACATAGAAGTGGGACTTGCTACATCGTCACAGGCTACAAACATGCCCACAGGTATATTAAAATATCCCATGACCTCTAGTAGCACTTTAAATATGGGTGGCATGGGACCAGGCCCACCATCGAACACCGGCTGCCAGTCACCATTACCACCCTCACATCTCTCACTGTCTGTGGCAACATCCTCAACATCTTTGCCACCACCGCCAAATAACTTATCCTTGGGCTCTTCTACAGCTTCCTCTGGCACGGTGGTAATGGGTGATGTTTCCTCCACGTGTGGTACTTTGAAAAGTTCTGCCAAGTTACAACAGCCTGCCACTTTAGCTGTAACAACAGCTCAAGTCTCTAACAGCACAGCAGCTAATATTGTGTCGGCCATAACAAATAATTGCAACAATCCAACGGCAACAGCAATAGCAACGACAACTTTAACATCAAATAGCAGCAGTACAGTGCCTTTAAACCTCCACAGCACAACTGCCAATTCCAGCAAAACGAGCAGTAGAAATAATTTGCATAACCGACCCGCCTCTCCAAAATGTTGTGCTTGTTTTGGTGGCGGTGGTGGCAGCAATAACAATCGGGGGCGCAACTCCTCAAACAACAAATCATCATCATCGCTATCAACGAAATCCCATGGGGGCTATACGCAAACTAAAGGACGACGCCATAGTCGTCACAACAGTCAAACATTTTGGTCGGCTGTGCTTACCAATCTGGGTATATGTGCTCTACTCCTGGCCTACACATTATTGGGTAAGTTCTTTCCCCCTCCCCCCCCCCCTCTCTATCTGTCTCTCTTTCATCTTCCTTTTAGCTAAACATTGACTACGATATAGCCTTAAAGCTCAATATTTTCAATTTTCTTACTATGTAAACAATGGCTAGTAAAAGCAATTGGTCATGGGCAATTTATGGTGAAATTAAATTAAAAAGTTTTTGCCAAAATATTTGGCAAGGAAATTGTTGCCCCAGGCATTTTCAATGCAGCAAATATTTACACTTGACATTAACGACAAAAGAATTATTAATTAAAAATCGTTATTGACCACCCCCAACGCCAAAGGCAATGTGAAAAGAGATAAATTTACTGAAAATATTGCTTCACCAACTATTGTTTACATCATAATATGTAGCTGTGTAAACAATTAATGGAATGCGTTTTAACGCATGAAATCCAGGAAAATTTTAATTACTTCTTAAAATTAATAACATATTGAATTGTTTACCCCAAGAAAAGAATGTAAACAATACGTACTTATTAAAAACAATGACTTTGAAATTAAGCTGTAGAAGAAAACATTCAAGCGTTTACAAATTTCTTAGTCGGTTGATTATTTACATGCAGTCAATAAGGTAGACAGTCGTGGAATAACCATTTAGAATACGGTTTAAAACAAATTGTTTTATTATTGTCGAGAATAAAGAACTTATTTAGTTATTTACGTCATGTAAACAATGTAAACAATAAATAATTTCACAATATATTTCATTCTCAACCTAAAATTTTGGTAACGAATGAATTGTTTACATGTACCCAACAATGTAAACAATAGTGAAGAAAGTTTTAGAAACAGAATTTCTAAGAATTTTTTATTATTTCGGAATACAAATGCGTAACTCAAATGTTTACCTTAGGTATAGAATGTAAACACTGTATAAATACAAAAAATATTGATATTTGAAGCGATTTGAATTTGTGAAATTGTTTAGCTAAAAATCAATATGTAAACAATAGTCAAACAGCTTCCAGAAACCGAATGCTATTATCTAATACAAATGAGGTATTTAATGATTTAATCTTAAAACAGACGTATCGAATGAAATTTATGTTTCATTTGAAAATTGCGTAAAAAATGAATTCTTTACGTTTTGGAAATGGGGAATCTTTTATATGCAATTGTTTACATTACGTAGACAATGTAGATTACGTAAAAAAGCAGTTGATAACGTAAATATTATTTTATTTTACTAACTAACTGAATAGCTTAATTGCGTTAAATATTGTTTATTTTAATAGTTTACTTCGAGTAAACAATGTAATAAATACTTATTATTTTAACTTCCATTTTAATTTCTGTCAATTTATTATTTAAAAACAAGGTTTGCTGTAGAAACATGTTCCTCAAATAGTTTATCTAAAGTCAACAATGTAAACAATAGTTTTTTTATATAAAATCTAAATTTTTTAACATTTTTTAAATATTTTTCATTACATTTTATAACTTTTTACCACAAGAACTGCTCAATTATCCTGACAACAAAGTTGAATATAAAGAATTTATTTAATAATCCTTAAAAATACAATCCCTACCCCATTTATCCTCTTTATGTTGTCTACCTCTTAAAATGAAAAAAGTTTTTTGTGGACAGAAAAAAGAAAGAAAAAAATGCTTTAGGAGATGACCCCACAAAACAAAAATACTTGCACTATTGTACTCATTTTGTATAACAGAGTATTTAAATAAACATTTATTAGTAGAATTATTTCTTAAAATATGGTACATACAATATATGTAATGTGTATGTGTACAAAATAGTACAAAATTATACAAACAATACAACTAATATAACAAATAAAATACACATATAAACAACAAGTATTTACACCCCTAAACATTTTACTGTGCATAATAAATACACACTTGCATAAGTTTACACACTGATATACATACATATTCACTCTCTCTCTCTTTCTCTCTTTTGTCCAATTACAAGCTATTGTATTGGTTTTGTATTAAGGAAAACTTTAGTAGAAACAAATATTTGTTTAAGTTTGTTACCAACACATGTATAACAGTGATAATACTTACATATATCAGAACATATAGATAAGTACTACTCCTTTACTGAATACAGTCAAATGTTTAATGAAATACTCTTTAGCTTGTATTGTTAGGCTCTCTTCAAAGAGTTTCTTCTAAGGAATTTTCACTGCTATTTAGAAGAAGAAAAAAATTTTTCTGAAAATCATGGTAAACAATGATAAACACTTTGGTTGTGGGTACTACGCACACATGTGTATGTATGTATGGATTTTTATATGAATGCATATATGAGTTTATATACAGTAAAAGAGAAAATAAGATCACACTTTGTCTTTTTAACATCCTAAGAAATGTTATTCTTTTATACTTGTTATTTACATGTGTTTCAATATCATTGCTACTAAGTTTATTGTCTGTTTCCTCTACCTCTCTCCCACTCTCTTTCTCTAGCTCTTTATCGATTACACTTATTTGCATGCATGCTGTTTTGCAATGAGTTTGAGATGTTTTCTGTTTTATTATGATTATCAGAATGCGCAGTATTCTCTTTATTATTCTGATTTTTAAAGGCTCTTCTGATAATTAAAGATTTTAAGGTTTCACATTTTTTTCTTTTGCTTTTGAGTATTAAATATTTCAATACCATTTATTAAGGCTCTTAGTTTAACCACTTCCAAAGACTTTTGTTCAATTAAATACTGGCTTTTCGTACTTTACTATACTGTTTTGCTCTTGTTTTTTAAAACCTAACGACTTCAGTGTTTATCGTTAAAAGATTTTAGCGATTTTTCTACCTAGTTTTATTCCGTTTTTATTTCAACTATAAAAAGGTTCTGATTATGTTTTTTATCGTTTTTTTTTAGTTAAGAAGACTTGTTTATGTCTTGTATTAAATTCTGTTTTGCTTGTCAGCAACAGCTGTTGATTTACTAGTTTTTTTTAATCGTTTTAAAAATTGCTATTAAATAGTTTAAAAATGTCAAACAGATATGTACATATGTGTGGCACTCCCAAAAGTATTCTGTGTTCTCTAATACAATTTTAAATAAATAAATTTCGTTTTTAATAAATTTGAAAAATTTCTGTTTGAATAACAGTTGAAATATTTTTATTAATCGCTTTATTATTATAAACAGAAATAAACTCAATTTAGAAATTTAAATTCCAAGAAAATAAATGTCTGTTTCAATTAAATTTATTTAATTACTATTTGTTTATCCCTCCTCTTTCATACTTTTTTTTAATTTCTTCCTTTTTCTCAATTATACGAAACTTACATGCACAACTGTCAAAACCAATAGCAAAACATAATACATATATTTCTCTAATTGCATTTAATACAATCAAAATAATCAATTTTGTTCAAACTTTGAAAAAAGGATATATGAACTGCTAACCACAAATTTAAATATTTTTAAAAAAGTTTTTTACTTCTAAAATATACATAAAATTTGGCATCCTGTAAGTCAAAAAAGGGAAAAAAATTTTCTCAGTAAAAAATTATAAAAAAATATTTTTATCTTTTTTATCCTTAAAGGACATTAAATTGTGTATAGTATCTAAAAATAAAAGACTTCTTCAAAAAATTGTATAATTTCGTTTAGTTGTTTGCATGTCCTTTTTTAAATTAAAGTAAAATTTAAAAATGTTCAAGTTTCATTTAAAATTAATTAAACGTTTCAAACAATTTATACAAATTCATAAAATATTTATAGTAAAAAAACTTGTGTTATGTAGAATTTACAAGTTTGCTCGTCCTTTCATGATTTTACGGGTTGTCATTCCTACGGGTTGTCAAGTATGTTAGAAATCTCGCAATTTCTTTTTGGATTTTTAAAAGTATAATTTTTTGACATGATTTCTATTCTAAAACTATAAATTTCCTTTCCTTATACTTTACTTTAAAATTTTTTTTAATATACATATTTTCTGGCTTACAAGATGTCAAATTAAATGCAGATCATGAAAGTATTTGTATTTTCTCAATATTATAATTTATTGGTATAGTGGCCTATATATTCCTATGTTTCTTTTGTTTTGACCTTAGATTGGTTAATTATCTTTAAATAATGAATCAAGGTTTTTTAAATATGTTTTTAGCTAGCATAATGTCAAATTAAATGCAAATTTTGAGAACATTTTTGTTTTTTCAAAATTAGAAATTTTTAGTATTGTAACCTATATATCCTTTTTTTGAGACTATTCAAAATAATTATTATTTTCATAAATTTTAAAGCTTTTTGTTCTGAAACCACTTAATTTCGTTTAATTTTCATTTTAACTTTCTTTAAATGTTAAATATAGTAGTTTTTTATTGTTGTATTCTTTTTTATCCTATAACACATTGAAGTTGTTAGGGACATTAAAAATGCTTTAAATTCGCAAATATTTAAATTTTTTCATATGGCGGTTTAAATATTCTTTTTTATATACAAATTGTGTTGTTTTGTTGTCTGTATATAATTGTTTTAATCTGTTACTTCTTATTATTGTATGTGTTCTTTTTGTTTAATAACTTTTATGTCTTCTAACATGTTTAAGTTGATAAGCGAATATCCTGTTTGTATTTAATACCAATTAGTTGAGTATTTTTGTTACAATAATAACATCAATCTTAAATAAATACATAGAAATGTAATTAATTATAAATACATACACAAACACACATAGTTATTACACACACACACACACACACGCATAGTTAAATAGTAAAATAAATACTGAAGCATAGGCAAACATAAACACATTTACATACTTTTCAATAAATACTTGCTATAACTCTTAATGTGTGTGTATGTGTGTACTCCGTAATAACATGGTGTATAGGAATTTGTTTTTGTATGTTTTTATGGGCTCTTATAAATATTTAAGAGCATTTACATTAACACAGTTATAAATAGAGAAAGAGAAAACGAGTGAGAGCAGGAGAGAGCGGGCGTTTAAGAATGTAAACAATAAATTAAAAACATAAACAAACAACAACAAGAAATAAAAAAAAAACATCATTAGCACTATTATTGTAAGAAAAACAAGTTTCAAAGTTTGTTCCACAGTTTAATGTGCATAAATGTGTGTGTACCACAAGCAGAAAGATAGAAAGAGCATTATAAAGACAGCCTTTGTATGTGATTTGTTGTTTTTTTTATGAAAAAATGTGTGAAAGATCACATCCATTATCGACAAACATGGATGTACAATTATTTATAGCTTTGTGTATATGTGCGAGCACATGTGTTTGTTGTGTGTGTTACAAGGGTTTTGGTCTGCTTTTGTAACGGCATGTGTAAATGTTGTTTGGTTTTTACAAATTATTAAAGTTTGTCGCCTTTTTTGTTTTTGGTTTTTTGCAACTGTCGTTATCATTATAATAATCATCAACATTAGTCACATTACCAGCATGTGTATGTGTGAACAACACAGTACTGTTATTTAGTAGCTGCAGTCAACTAATTAGTAAACATTTGTAACTTTTTTAGTAATTTCAATTAAAATTTAAATTTTTTATGAAATTTTCAAATGAAAAACTTTAAATAATTATTTTATAACAAAATATTAACACTTAATTAAAGGATTAAATATTTTAAATCATTTCTATTTAATATTAAAAGGCTGTTACAGTGCAACATACTGCGAATCACTATATTTCCAATTTAAATATGATAAAATATTACCAAACATCAGGAAAATATGGCAATTTTTCATGTTAATTTGTATGAAAATACACAACATTTGATAGGGAAGTGGAAATAAGAGGAATAAAAATATTTAAAATAATTTTTAAATTGTTCTGAATTTTATGGCTAATTAATATGAAATATTTGTAAAGTTTTCGAAAGTATAAAGTTCACAAGAAGTAGTAGCAAGGATTAACGTTTTAAAACAGTTTTATAAACTTAAAAGCTAAACAAACGGTTATTTAAACTAATAAAATTAAGATTTTTGCACTTACCAAAAAAGGATATATGGTGAGGTGTCCAAAAAATTCAGTATTTTGAAAAAGTTTTATATATTTGAAAACTGCTTTAAAAATCTCGTTCCGTAGTTAAGAAAGTGTTTATAAAATGTGTCACTAGAAAAATAAAATAGAAAAAAATATCAAGAAGATTATCATTTAACCAAAAGTATTAATTATTTAAAGAATTAGTCTGCCTAGTTTTTTTTTACAAACTTTAAACAACTATGAATTATATATATTGAAAAAAAGGATATATGGCTGACTGGTGGAAAGAACAACATTTTTTAAAACCCTTTTTTATATATGAAATCTACGCAAAATATGCCATCCTTTAAGCATAAATTTTATAGAAAATTTATAACTTAATAGCCTAAAATTGTAAATGAAAAGTGGTTTGTAAGAAAATTTTTTTTAAACTTAAATTTACACGTTTAAAGATATATGTATCTGTACGCTTACTTTACTAGGTAATGTCAAATTTTTCTTTCCCATAATACACAAAATGACAGCAAACGTCATAAGCAAATAATAATTCTAGCCTAAGGTTATAACCAAAACAGCATATATACGTAAGTACAGCTGTACCATGAATACACAAATATGTACACATGTTGACGTAAAAACAAATTTCATACTTTTTCCCACAAAGTTTACGCCTAAAAGTATGCCAAGAAAATGTATTTTATAGCCTTTAGCTCAATACAGGATAATGTAATTGAATTTTTCATCTCCTGGTTTTTTTTCTTGAAATTTTACCACACCTAAACCCACAACGTTTAGGAAAAAGGAGTATGTTTTCAGGTTGATACATGACACACACACACACAGCCTTACGTTTTATGTAAATAATCTATGAGTTTAAATAAATTATGCTTCTTTCAAGGCAACAACACATTTGTTTAGACATCAACAAGAAACAAGAAAGATCAATATTGTTTCTGAAAGACAGGTCTTAGGTTTCAGGACCTTACATACACAGTTTGTCTGTCTTCTTATGCCACTACCACTTACACTTTTTGTTTTGTTTTGTTTTCTTTTGTTTGTTGAGGAGAAAAATTGTTCGAAATTTAATAAGATTAAAAATGGTCATGCAAATTTTATTACTTCTACCCACATATGCACACTCTCTGAGTGTTTTCAGTGAAACTATTATTGTATGTATGTGCATTCGCTTCAGGATTTTGTGGCCTTTTGGGTTTGATACTTTTCCAAGGATTAAAAGGTTGTGTTACCTTTACTTTTTTAAGCAGTTTTGTTAAGTACAATATTTGCAAAATGCTTTTCATTATTTACAATCTTTCGATAAAAACTTGGATTTGTTCTTATTTCTTCCTTTCGTTTTTTTGTTTTTGCTTTATTTTGTGGGTTTCCATTTAAGTAGCTTAACTTGTAAATTGATTGGTTTTTAGGGTAATGAAACAATTAGTTTTTATACTCTTTTTGAAATGCAATACATATTTTCTCCATTTTTTAAAGCAGTTCAACTAGAATTTAATCTTATAAAAGAACAAATTTGAAAGGAGATATATTATTAAATAAAAGGCAAACATCACTTTCAAGCAATGAAAACTTAAAAACATTAAATTTGTCAAATTCCAAAAAATAGGATATACAGGCAACTTCAAGAAAACTCATATAATTTAAGGAATTCTCTAAATTTTAAAAAATACTGCAAATTATACGTCCTGTAGGCCAAAAAAAGTTTTTAAAAAATTTAATCCTTTTCAAACACAAATACAAATATTTTTTAATTTAAGAAAGTATTCTCTACAGAAAATTTGTCCACGACTTGTATTGTTTACAGAAAATTTGTTGTTGTTGTTGTTTCTATAGTAATAATACAGCTATAGAAGGACTTGTCTAAAAGGCGATTTTAGAAAAATTATTGGGAATTTAAAATAATTTTTTCTTATTCAATTACAACTCAAAACCAATACTTTCCCTTGGATTGCTAAAAAAGAAATTTAAAAATCCCTTTTAAAAAGTATTTATTCATAGATTCCTAATGCCTTTCATTAGCCGTACATACTTGTAACATTTTAATTAAAAACAGCAGAATATTCACGTATAATAAATTCCCAAAAACATTTATAAAAATTTCCTTTCAAATTAATATGAATTTCTTTTAATCTAGAAAAATTATTATTTTTCCTGAAAATTAATTTCTACTGCCATTAAGTAGAGAGGATTTTGTGGTCTTAATGGCTTGTTAATGAATTTAAAGCCCCCTTTAAATTTCAAATTACATTTTAAAGTCGTGTCCTTAAAATCCTTTTGTAACAAAAACCAGTAAAGGCTTTAGATTAAAACATCAACTTCAGTTTTGTAATGGCCTTGAAATAAAGAAAACTCGTGCATATAAATTGAAATCCTTTACATCCTTCCGCACAAATATTTTTTTGTTTGTTTTTTTTGGTTTTTTCGTTACTAAATAGAAATATATGGGCTTTCAGTGTTCTTTTTTTTTTTTTTTTTTTTTTTTTGAAAAATCCAACAATTTTTTTGAGGTTGAAAAAAAAATGGAAAAAAAACTGGGGAATATAAAAAGGATTTTTAATTAGTTGTAGCAATAAAAAATAAGTTTTGTGGAAAGAAATCAACAATATAAACAACTTTGTGGGCTCTCCGAGCGCTTGCAGGAAAATAAAGCAAAATACGGCTCTTTTTATTACACAGTAAGTGAGAGGCACTGGGAAAGGGAAAAGGGAGAGAGAGAGAAATAGTAAGAGAGAGAAAGTCAACTGTAGGAAACAGCATACGAAAGAGTAATACTGGCTTGGCTATGCTTGTGTGGTAGTAATCACAAAGGATTTCTCATTTTAATTGGCTAGAAACCCTTAGTGTCAGAGAGTTAAATAAAAATAAAAGAAGACAAAGGAGAGATAAAAAGTGAGGGGGGGAAGTGGTTAAAAACTGAAATTGAGTCTTTTAGACTGTAAGCTGTGGCATAAGACCGAAACAAACATCCTTTTTAAGCCTGTAACCACAAATTATTTTCATTAGATTTCAAATCATATTAAATGAGAATGAAGTGAAACAGCTACAATAACAAGAACATGATGAAAAATAAAATGCAAAAAAATGGCAAAAAAAAGTACAAAACCATTATTATTGTAACAAATAAAATTACTCTGCCCAAACCCAAACCCCAATTCAGTAAAACGAAACGTAGAAAAACAAAACAGGGATATGAAATCAAAATAATTTCAAACCACTTGCAATGAAAGGAAATATGAAAAACACTGGAATTTTGTATAACTTACATACATTGTACATACTGTTTAAACTGAAAGAAATTTTTGTTAGCAATAGAAGAATTTTAAGAAAAATTTGTCCATACAATTTGAAATAATTCAAAGATTTTTGAAAACATATTTAACTACTTAAAGTGAACAACTGTCTAAACACATTCAAAACTTTAAAATTTAAAGTTTTCATTAAAATGGGAAAAAAGGATATATGGCCAGCTACATGAATTATTAAAAGTTTTTTAAAAATTTTATATTTGCAAACTCTATACAAAATTTCACATTCTGTACGCACGAAAAATTAACATAAAATTATTATTTTAACAAATAATTATTCAACAAATTTACACAATTTGAAGAATGTTTCGAAAAGTTGTTAAACAATTTGAAATTATGTAGATTTTAAGATGTAGTTAAAAAAAGATGTAGTTTTAAAAAAGGATATAAGGCCAACTATACGAAACAACAGGTAATTAAAAAAACCTTTATAGTTTCGAAAACTGCATTCAATTGGACGTCCTGTGGTTATAAAGATGTAATAAAAATGTCTAAATTCAACATAAAAATCTTCATCAAATTTGCCTTATTTCATGATTTATTGAAAACATGTTTAACTATTTAAAATTTTTAATTTTTAAAGCTATTTAACACTTTAAAATTTCAAGATTTAATTAAAATCCGAAAAAAGGATATATGACCAACAACATTAAATTTGCAAAATTTTTAAATAACTTTTGTGGCAACAAAAACTACACTAAATTTTACACCCTGTAAGCTTGAAAAAGTTATGAAAAACTTTTCATTTCAGGGAAAAATTTTGTTTGAAAAAAAAAATTGTTTTTTTTTTAAATTTTGTATTGTTTTACTGGTAAAAACAAATGTAACTCATATAGAAATTTATATTTTGTTAGTATTTACTATTGCAAAACGTCATGTATTTCACAGCAAAACCATTTGTCTGAATAAAGAAAAACAGCCAACAACTTTTGTTTATTATTGTAAAACAAAAGTAGATTTAAAAAAAGTTAATGAATACTTGGTAATTATGCTCTAGGGGTAAAAAGAAAACAAAAAAAAAAAACAAGGATACGTTTGGTGGAAAAAGCTTAACAATCTACAAATAACTGAACACAGAAAACCTCATAAATACAGAAAGTCATGTCATGAAGCAATAGAACGAAACGAAAAAAAAGCATTCGAAGAAAAGTAAAACTCATTTGACTTTATGGTGTGGTGTTTCAAGGAAAGAAAAACAAACCAACCACGAACCAAGAAATAAATAAAACTAAAGAAATTCAAGAGAAACTGAGCAGCAAAACAAAATACACAATAAAAACCAAGAACTAAAAATTGTAGGTCAGTTACTCGTAACTATAAGAAGGAATGCGAAATAAGCATAGATGTTCAGCCATAGATAACCAAACTAGTTGTGGAAATGTGTATGTACTCTGCAACAACAATCACACCATTAGTATACTCATCATCATAGTGGTCATCATCACATTTTCAAATAAACGAAGCAACCAACAGCATCTTCAATAATAAGTTACAAAAAGAGAAGAAAAACGACGTTTGTTGTTGTACTAAAAATAGAAGAAAAAAGGAACCCTAAAATAGAATGCTTTTCATATCTTGCTTTAGATTTGCTTTCAAAGAAAGTCAGCAGGATGTACTTGCACAAATTACAAATGAAAAACTCATTTGTAAAATATGTTCCATTTCTTACTACAAAAATTTGTCTAAAAAATTGTTAAAGAATTTTTAAAGCCATGCTAAATTTTATTAAATAAAACTTTTCAGAGATTTTTTAGCTTACGGAACGTATAATTTTGAGTAATTTTCAGAAATATAATAGATTTCTTAAAATACACAATTTTTGGACTACCTGGCCATATATCCTTTTTCCACAGTTCTACAAAAATTTCATAATTTTAAATTCTAAATAATTTAAAGGGTTTTCAAGCATAAAAACCAGTGAAATTTATTCAAGAAACCTAAAAATATTTGTTTGCTTAAAGAATTTCTTTGAAAAGGACAAACTTTCAAAATGATTTTCAGCTTACAATACGTGAAATTTTGTTTTATTGTCATATAATATAAAATTTTTTAAAAAATTTTATTAGTTCTCTGAGCTGTCAATATATCCTTTTTTCACAGTTTTACATAATTTAAGAATTTTGATTTTTTAAATAATTTAAAGCGGTAATTCTGTCCAAAAAGCTACAAAGAGCTAAAAGTTAATTGTATAGAAATACAAACTTTCGTTTTGAATAATGGCTTACAGGACGCCAAATTATGTGCGCTTTCCGAAAATATAAAGAAATTTGAAATACTTACAATTTTTAACTTAGTTGTTCATATATCCTTTTTTAAGATTTATATATTTTTGTAAATTTTGGATTTAGAATTCTTCTCAAATTTTAATAAATGCAAAATATAAACAAACTTTTTACGAAATAGACATTTGCTTTAAAAAGTTATGGAAAAATGATTTTTTTTTCTTTTGAAATTAACGATGAAGCTTAACAAATTGTGTAATTTTAGTAATAGAAAAGCTTTTTTAATTCGTATTATTATTTTATAAGCAAGTCATATATATCCTTTTTTAAACTTTACTATAAAAATCAAGTAGCAATCCATATAAATTAAGGCTTTGTAGTGTTTGGTATACATCTTTCTCCTGCTATGTATGTATGTAACCATACAACAAATGAATTATTTCTAATCTTGTGTGTTGTGTGACACATGATTAATCTTCCATTAGCCTCCTAGGACTCCTCTTGGACGTATGATTAATATTAACGCTTCGTATAGAATAATAAATATACATAACTGATGCCACTTGGTGGTTTATTTGCTCTACATTTACTAGACATTTCAAAGAATAAATACAGATTCATCAAGGGTTATTTCGTTTATTTATGTTTTTCAGGCTCCTTTATATTTCTAACAATCGAAGGTGAAGATTCCGCCTATTTGCAACAACAACGAACATTAGCCTCTACCAAACGTAATGTACAAACGCACAAACAGCATACGGGGAGCACAGGGACAACAGGATTACAAAACAACATGAATAACAATATTTATCATACACAACAGCAGCAGCAGCAACAACAACAACTACAATCACTACAACAGCAACAACAACAACAACAACATTATGATAATGCCACAATAAATGCACCGGCTTCATCAGGCACATCATCAGACTCGTCATCCTCCTCATCGTCAGCCTCCGCATCATCATCATCCGCATCATCATCGTCTTCAGCGTCTTCGCCACAAATGTTAGAGGGCATGATATCATTGCAAAACAATGATTTCGGTTATGGTGATGATTTTACGCCACAATATGCCTTGTCACCGGATACATTTGATGTACGACAAAGGACTATAGAGAATATATGGGATATTACAGTATCCTTAAATATTTTATACAAAGAAAATTGGACAAAGTAAGTGTCCTTTCGAGACTTTCATGCCATTAATAATTTTTCTCCATTTTCCATTTTATTTTTCTTCTTCTTTTTTTTATGCCTTCAGATTGGCTGCTTTAGAAATTTCAAAATTTCAAGACCAATTAATTAAGAGACTGAATGAAGATGCTGTACTACAATTGCCCCATGATACGGATGTTAATGGCCAGACACCAGCAACGGAAGCTGTTTTATTATTTCATCAGCATGGCCTAACGCCACACCATACGCATCATCATCATCACGAATGGAATTTTGCCAGAGCTTTTCTCTATTCCTTAACCGTCTTAACCACAATTGGTGAGTGTATACAACGAAGTTCTAAGCATTAGTCTCTTTTGGTGCGAAATCCAATTATAATTCCTTAATGGATTTTGCAAAACCAGAATTGATAGGCAATGTAAATCAAAAAGAACAGGTTAAAAAATACCACTCAGTGTAATCATGAGGAAAAATAAGAGAGCAATTCAAAAGGGAATTGTTAAGGAAATTGAAAGGAATGTTAATTAAAAAATACAACCAGCAATAGCCTTAAGCTAGAGATTAATTAAAAGCCTGTTATACAACCTACACTAAGAGGTTATTTAAAAAAAAAAGAGACTAAAAAAAGTGTTGAAAATCATGAAGTATTTGTGTTTTTCATTTCTTTTTTTCCTTTCGTTTTATACTTATTACAACATTTTGTCATTTTTTTTTTATTAATTTTTACAACCATTTCGTGTATTTCATTTGAATTCAATCATTTGTCGCTTGAAGCTGCCATTCTGTTTGTTATTTACGCAATTTATGCTTCGTTTTTTAATAACACTCTCACAAAAATGTGTCAATATTATGCTCTTTTTTTTTATTAGCATCAAATTGACACAAATAACTACCAAATACTTCTACTCTTCTCCACTTCACTCACAAATTGTTTCCCTGTTCCCCTATAAACAAACAAACAAACAACAATAGCAAAGATCCCCCACCAATAACATAAACAAAAAGAGAACAATACACGCAAGCAAGCAACAACAAAGCCGTAGAAAACAAGAGTAGAGAGAGTATTTGTCGTATTTATTTGCTACTCAATCAAAAAGGAAACAACAATGAAACTGAAACTGAAACAGGCAAAACAATAGGGATACAAAACAAAGAAAACAAAACAAAAAACAAAAAGATGTCAATACAAATACTTAAAAGTTAAGGATAAGAAAAAGGAACAACAATAACAACAACAACAATGCCAACACCAATACATAGCGAAGAGTAAAGGAATTTAGTCATATTGAAAGACATTTAAATGAAACGAATGCCTTTTTTCTTTGCAAGCCGAAAAAAGTAAAAAAAAATAACAATAAAGGATAGATAGGGAATGAGCAGCAGTGAAAAGAAAAAAAATGTGAGAATTGTGCGTATGAAAAGAGGAAAAAAAAAATACGAAGAAAAGCGCCAAATTAAACTGTGTTACAAATTTAGCAAAAAAAAGAAGGCCTTAAGAATATTAAAAAAAAAGATTTTTTATACATAAAATGTTGTGTATAATAATTGGGCAATTCACACAACTTTGTATCGTGTATGTTGTATTGAATACATTTGTTTGTTTGTGAACGCTCAATGCTATGCTGTATTGTGTATTTCCTGGCATTCAAACAATTTGATAGCCCGAAACCAATACAACTTTTAAAAACATATGGAAAAAATGTGTATAAGTGTATCGGATTTTTATATGAAAATTATCAACAACAATCATACACTGTTGTATGTTCTTCCAACAATACAATGAATACAACGATACAACGGTTTGTGTGAATTGACCAAATGAAAATAGTGTTAATGATTGTTATGCTGCTAGTGTTACTGACAATGATGCTTTCAATAATGATTTCATTTTAATATCAATATATTATTTACATTTAAAAGTATGGTTGTAAAGCGTGCAAAATTGGCTTCATCAATAATTGCTTTGACAGCAATTTTTTTTTTATAAAAGAATACATAAAAGCGAATCAATATTATATATACATATGTATATATATTAGGGGTATATAATATAATATGGGAAAATAAAAGTGCACTCACAGCTCCTGGAGAAGTCATTTGAAGGAATTCCAAGTCATTCGGCATGCCTTCAAACAGAGCATTGACCCATGAGAACTACAATTGTATGATGGATGGTTGTGGAATTTAAGGACAGAAGACAGGGTGGATTGTCTTTATATATATCAACTCCTGAAGAGCCCAGCAATATTGCAAGTACCCCTATGCAATCCTAAGCCTTCAACTAAATTGAACGAAGAATACCCAGTTTAACTGAGACAATCAAACCAACTACGCCTTGTAACATGCCAAAGAATGTGAGCTCTGTACCAACTCTGGCCATTTCATCAGTAACGCAATTTTTCGACAATATTCCTATGTCCTGAAATCTATATAAGAGCTACCTTTGATTGATCCGAAAGTTGCAGATATCTCCTGGAGATTTATACACAAGACTGCGAACGTCAGCAGGTGACTCAATCGTAACCTGGCTGTCCGAGTACAGCAGAGGGTTTTCAGAGAAAATACTGTCACCCAGCAAGAATTGCAAAATCTTCAGTGCGGCCATGATTTTAGCCTTAACTATGTTGATGTAGGCATGCAGTCTATACGAAATCCGAATGTTGGAACCATTTATTTAGATACCACAACCTACTTTGTCCAGCATTTTGTAGTCATCAAAACAGATCTCAAAATCTTTGAGGGGGTTAGCAAAGTGCACTGAACAGCTAACTGCCTGAGCACTCTGTTTATCAGATTACAATGACACTTATATTTACACAACGCCTATAAAACATGAACACCATAAGCCACGACCCAATAATCCTAATAGAGGTAACGCTAAGCTCTCAAATATTACCAAATATACCCTGATGATTAAGTTCGCCCTCTAGGAAAAGAACAAAATAAGCCTTAGATGCTTTACCATTATGGATAAATGACGTCAAAGGCCATGTAGGCTCGGGATGTATCCATCTTATATCATACATATGTACATACATACATACATACATAATTGGCCATTACAACCCTCCAGTCAGGATTAATTTTATACTTGAGTGGCGGGACCTAAACGTTTAACGTCGACTCCGAACGACAGATTTTGAGAGACTTTTTTCATTGCAGGTTTTTTACTCTCAGAGTTTTTGCCAGAAATCTGCTGAGAGGAAATCGCCGAAGAAATATTTTTTTCCATATTTCGTTTTGATGTCTGGCCTGGGGCTCGAACCCGGGCTTTACATCTAATAAGCGAACACACTACCTACGACTGCATCTTATATCATCTGGTGAAAAGCATCAGTTCTGTTTTGCAAGGATGGATGATGAAAACTTAATGATTCACCTAATAAAGGAGCTTCAAACTACATAATTGCCGACCCCGCAACCGTCCATCCACAAGCATGTTACACGGTAAGGGCAAAAGGACTGTGCACTCTGAGAGGTGGCTCTATTCACTTCCCTAGTCATATGAACCTACGCAATGGAGAAAATAACAATCATTCTGGTCAAAAGTTCCTACTTTATGTTTCCCACCAATGAACTCCGTACAGTCTTAGTGGACCGATCCTACAATAAGTAGGCATATCCCGTTACCCAGAAACTTTTCAGAATTCTAGTCATGAGATCTTTTAGCCTTAGGTATAAAAACAAACTTACCTTTTTTCACTTAACGGGAACATGAAACTACTTAAGACAGGCGTAACAGATGCTCTGCAGCCAAGGAAACACGATATCAAATATTTCCTGTAGGCCAGCAAATGCGATGAAATCAGTATGAGGCTATTTAAAGAATTGGAGAGCTAAAAGTAAAAGAAAAAAAATTACTATTAAAACTTTTCAAACATCTCAACAATAAGTAAATTATAAAATAAAATCCATTCGAAACTTATTTTTACCCCCAATATCGTTTCTTTACAAAACATTTGCTTACCAAGTACCTACTCTCTATTTGCTAATTTTCCAAACCAAATAGCAGAAAAGAAGAAATACCCACCACACTTATTTGCTCTACTACTTGCCCATATTGCCACTAACATACATATAGTATAATGCTTAGGACATGGAAATAGTGAAAAAAACAAAGAAAAGAAAAAACTGCTTTGTAAGACAATTTTTTTTCAATTTCTTCGAACAATTCATTGATATTCCTCCCTATTTGTTTTGAAGATTATGAGCCAATGCGAAGATACTTAAGTTCAGATGCTGGCTTTCGACAATATTTCGTCCAGTGTTTGCATAATAAAACAAGAAATAGAGAGAGAGAAAATTTGCATATTTTATTGGACTCATATATATAATGTGTGTAGATAGTAAGTAAGAAAGTCAATGATTGAAGGCAAATAGAGAAATAAGAAAATATCGAAAATAAATAAAAATCATTGTAAACAATAATACTTCAATGCAAAAAAGAAGAAATGTTGACAAGATGATAATAAATAAAGAAAATTTCTTAAATTCAAAGCATTTGGTTATTTTGCTTTTTTTTTAATAAATTTCTTCGAAATATTTACAATTAATTTTAAAACTATAAATAACTATTAATCAGAGGCCTGTATAGATTTTCAATTGTTTTCTCTCCATACATACATACATACTTTTAAGCCTTAACCTTTTAAAGTAATTTTGAATAAAACAATTTAATTTTCTTCTCAAATAAAAATTGATTAAAAATCGTCCGTAACATTATCCAGGCAATTGTAAAGGATTAAGAAAATACAAAAAAAAAACAGAGTGCTTTATGCAAACGCCTATAAAAAAAGCAAAATTTCTTAACTTCAATAGCAAGCATACATACATACATATGTATGTACATTGTCAAGAGAGATGAGGCAAAGAAAAAGGACATGCTATCATCATCATTATTGTTATCATGACTTTATTGTTAAAGCTCTTCTTCCATTAAATAAACTCATATAATATGCAAGTCTGTAAGTGTTATCTGTATGTGTACATACATATGCACACATTGTATATACGATATTGGCTGTTTAAAGTTGAAATCGTAGAAGAGAGCAATGCTTAACGAAATGTAAATTTGACTTCATTTTCTGTTTGGGTCGTCCTCTAGAATTGCTGATGATAGCAAGTATCCAATACATATATACATACATATACATATTATATTTTGTAAGCTTATTTGCTTTCTTTGAAACCATCCTCTTGCCTGCCTTCCCTTCCCGCCCTGCTTCCCACTTTCAGTACTAGTGTGTGTTCTTTTAGCTCAAATCATGCATAAAATTTTCGTATTTTATTAACAACAGCCGCATAAGCAGCAAAATCTTTTACAAAAACAAACAAACAAAAATAACAACAAATAAATAAAAATCAAGGAAGAGGAGCACAGATTTCATTTCGGTTTTATTTTCCGTCTTTTTATTATCATTTCATTCAACAAATTTTATAGGTTGTTATACCGGGGCCAGCTGTGGCTCAAATGTGTTAAAAAATCTAGATTATTTACATACATATGTACATATGTTTGAGAGAGTGGAACAAATTTCAAGCAGCTGGACAAGTAATAAACGCAATAAAAAAAAAGTTTAAAAAGGAAAATCGTTAAATTAAACTTTTTAAGGTTTTTAGGCTTTAAGTTCTATTCTAAGGTTTCAAAGCCGCCTTATTCCCGAAGTTAGGTTTACCATTTCCGACTATGCAGCGTAAAATAAACGAAAAATATTGCAAAATTATTTAAAACGGGATATAAAAGTAATGATTCAAATGGGGTCGCATTACAGCTTCAATCGACCTACTTTAGAAGAAAGGTAGACAATATTATATAGAAATTTGAAGAACCTGGAAATGGAACTAACCAAAAAATTTCGCTTCTGATAGTGAAAGTATAGCGAATAGTCCGAATATGTAAATTTGAAGGCGTTCTTACCACTTGAACCTGCCTAACGGCTCATTATGGCATATTTTGTATTTAGATATCAAACTCCATTCATATAAAGCCAAATTCCTACAACAATTGCATTCAGCTACCCGTAGATATGCTGATTGTGTGCTGGAGCAGCACATGCTTTTAATGTTTATTTTTAAAACAAAGTTTTCTTAGGCGATAAAGCTCGATGGTTACGTCAATAAGTAAAATTATCGCATATGGGGCTCTGTGAACCCAGAAGAGATTTAAAAAAAATTGTTCCGTCCTATCTGGGTAGTTAATAAAGACGTAGTTTCTCCAAAAATGTTTCTGGAAAGACCCGTAACATCAATTTGAAGCAAATTTTGGCCTACTTATATAAAACACCTTTTTTTCGTTAATTTGCGGCTATTTCTCCAGTCCCAAAGGTTACTCGACCGTAAGGAAATCTGTTTTGGAATCCTTGGTCCAATAGCCTAATAGGCCTGAAAAACTTCCTTTTTAAATTTTATCGAATTTTAACCGATTTATGGAGGTCATATTTGCTAAAAAGTACTTGATTTTTCAGCTTTATTACCTCCAATAAGCAAATTAGTTTTGTCTTCCCTTCACTTTTTCTCCAATTCATATCGACTTTCGTGATTATTTAAAATTTTCTTTCTTCAGTTTTCCAAAGTTTTGCATTTTGTTAACTTAACAGTACATAACTAACTTCATTCACACATATGATTTGAAGATTTTTTTCTTAGTATATTGATGATTTTCCATTTTGCAACAATCTTTTATGCTCAACAAACCTGGCAAGAGCGGTTGCACTTTCTTATTATGTTTACGTTTCAGATAATTGTGCTTGTATTTGTGTATGGTATGTTTAGATCATGTCCATTGTGTTCGATATGCATAGTGTGCTCCTTTTTGAATTTAATTTCATACAATTTCCTTTTAGAACTCTCTGAGTGCGTGTTTCAATGCATGAATATGCATACATATGTTTGTTATCATTATAGGTCGTCATTATACAATCGTATTTATGTATGTTTATGTACCGATTATTTATTATTGCAGTATCAAATGCTTAGCAACATGTAAGTGTTTGTGTGTGTGTGTATGTAGGGAAATAAAGCTCTTGAAGAAGAAAAAATGCTCTTTAAATATGTAACACAGAGAGAACACAACAACAGAGAATGCCATAACATTCCACTTATAAAAGATAATGAAAAAAGTGAGTGAAGGAGGTTTAAAACTTTTTTTTATAGGAAATAGATGATAGGCTTAAGGTTTAAAATATTTAAAAGCAATAATTTGCTTTAAACAAAATTTTTTAAAAATATTTTTCCTTTTTTTACTTTTTAGGTTACGGCAACATAGCACCACGTACTACCTTAGGTCGCTTGGTAACTTTGGCTTATGCGTTTTTTGGCATACCCTTAACTTTGGTTTACCTATCCAGCACTGGCGGCATACTGGCCAAAGTGGCCAGAGAAGTTTTTTCCAAAGCTTTATGCTGTTGCCTGTGTTCGAATTGTGGCTATTGCTGTTACGATGAGAAACGCATGGCTGAGAAAGAAAGACGCATGAAACGCAAGAGACAACAGGAGGAAATGCGTAAACAACAGCAAGCCATGCAGGAACCCTATTATGTACGATCTGGCTCCATGCCGGATAACTTTCAAACCCCCGAAAAACAATCATTGGGCAATAATAGCATACAAATACCCGATTTGGATTCGCTAAGTAATAGTGAGTCCAGAGGCAGCATGCATGGTTTAGCCATATTGGCTCCTATACTACTTTGTTTTTGCATGATGATTATTTACATACTTTTCGGTGCGGTGGTATTATATAGACTCGAAGATTGGCCACTTTTAGATGGCGTTTACTTTTGTTTTATGAGTCTATCCACGATTGGTTTTGGTGATATGATGCCCGGTTTTCGAAGAGACTCAAATACCACAATATGGTTTTGTTCGATTTATATAATGTCTGGTATGGCATTGACCGCCATGTGTTTTAATGTCATACACGAGGAGATTGTTAATCGTATTAAGATTGTGGTGGAATTTAAAAAATCTAGCGGTTTGGATACAACGAATGAGGATAATGGTTATTATGTAACACCTTGACAATATGAAAAGAAACAAAATTTATATCAAAGAAATCCCACCGAAGAAACTTTGGTAACGGGTAAGGTTTGAAACAAATGCGATATTTGAGTTTGAAAGGAAAAGAAATTTTTGTTATTTTTTAGGCACTCCTACATCCTTAATATTTGGCACACATAACGATACGGATTTGAGTAATATACACAGTCTTAAAGATTATGTCAATCATGAGTTAGTGCCTATATTAACAATGGATCCAAATTCAGCAGCTACAACAAGCACAAATCTTTTAAAGTCTAGTGTAAATTTACCCCTAACAAACTTGGCCACATCGCCACCACCACAACAACCAGCTGGTGGCAATACAACGTGTAGTGTTTTAAATTCCTTAAATAGTCCATTAATGGATAACTTGACACCGACAACACAATCCTCTTTGGATTCGGCAAGTAATCATGCTTTAAAAGGTGTCTATACATTGGCCGAAGAACCAGAACTGGAGGCTCAAGAAACACAAATAGATCGTATATAATTCTAAGCCCAATAATAATAATAATAAATTATTTAACATTACTTAATTTAAATACATAGTTAAAATTAGAAGTTAGTTTAGTTTAATTTAAAATAATTTGTATATAAAGAAAAGAAAAACAATAAAATTAATTATTCTAACTATAATTTATTATAAAATAAATTAAAAATAAAAAAAAAAAAACTAAAATAATGTGACTGATACTTGCAACCTAACATATAAAATTTCTTATAAACTATTAAAGCAAAACAAAAAATAAATGAAATAAAAAAAAATAAAGAAAAAAACATTTTCCAAAAAATCTTAAAAAGAACAAAAAATTTATAAATTTTTTTTAGTGTTTTTATACTAATTTATTATTTTAGTTAATCTAGTTAATAAAATAAAATATGAATAATAATAATTACACCTAAAAGAAATTAAAACAAATAAGTTAACTAAACCTAAATTATCTGGTAGTTTTTAAATAAAAACAATTAAAAATTATTTCTAAAATAAACCCAAAAAAAAAAAACAAAAATTGTTAAATGAAAACAAACAAAAAATATTCCATAAATTTAAGTAATAAAAAATAAAGATTTCATAGAACACAAAATAAATAAAAACAAATTGTGTAAATGTATAATACGATAAACAAATAAAAAGAAAGGAAAATATTATAAAAACAACAAACAAAACATTTTCAAAAATCAATAAAAAAAATTAATAAAAAAAAAAATAAACACTGCAGACTTGTTTATTTTTACACAATGGGAGGCCTATTTACCACGTATTTTGTTTGTCGGTGTACCAACTGGAATGTGGTTACTATCCTGGTACAGGTCTTATTCAAACAAGGGTTTTGGCAAAGGTCTTGGTTATACAAGTAAACTTTTCCTATAAAGCTGGTATTACTGGAGAGAAATATGTTAAATGTTACAAAAGGTAATTTGCTTTCCTCTGTTACAAGAAAACTACCTTAAATTTGTTCGCTTTAGAATATCTTCTCTCGTATTTGATCTATATAAACCTAAAGTGGTGGTATTGCAATGTGGAGCTGACGCAATAGTAGGTGATCCTTTAGGAGGCTCCAATTTAATACCTGAAGATTTAATCGATTGCATAAATTTCGTATTAAATTATCGATTGCCTTGTCTATTGCTTGGTGGCGGTGGCTATCATTTCACCAACAGTAGTCGTTATTGGTGCGCTGTAAAAGCAAGCAGCTGTCAGCAAACACTTAGGGAAGATATACATATTTACCACGTAGCAGAACAACAACGTCGCCTGCATACACAACAGGCTCCATTACCAGATTATGAATAGCCATATTCATTGTCGTTACTGGTTATACCTAAGGTATATGTTATCGCTACTATAACTCAATAGTTTTTCTGTAAATCCATAACCCTGTGCCTCATTGAAACCACAACCTTATACTCTAATGGTTTCAATGCGTAGCACTAGAGATTGATAGCTATCGCATCCCTACGGTCTAATACCCGAAAATATTGGGTGTGTTCTTCGACAGCCTTATGCTTTTCTTCCAATTGGAATATAACAAAGTTCTCAAGGATATCATAGCGTCTATATACAATGCAATTAGTCTCCTACCACATAGTCCCTGCGTGGACTACATTTCTAAGCGAACGAACCACACCGAACAATGTTCTTAGCATTGCTACAAGCTCTGTCAAAAGGACTTGTAGTATTGATCATCTCCACGACAAAACCAAAATACTTTTTGTCAAACAACACAAACACTAATGACCAAGTAATTTCTGGCCTTTCAAGACCCTAACTACATGAAGCACTTGTGCCAGATAAATGTAGATCGGTATCTAACACCGCTAGAAGTTGCACAAGATCTGCTACTACAGACAACGCCTACCAACTTTATTAGAATGAAACTTTTGACAGCAGCAGCACAGCTGTTACAACAACAAGCAAGACATATTGCTATAGATTGCAAAGAGTCTTCAGAACTATCCTCTAAGAATACCAGTTGGTTTCTCATCTACATTGTAAGCTTTTACTATAAAAAAAAACCCCTCACCTTTATATCTTAGCAGCGCCGCATAGTGTTTAAAACGAAATCTTAATTCTATTACGCAATACCAGACGAGTTCTGATTTTGTTGACTAAACTTAAGTTAATTTAACAATGAAGTCAAAAATGGACTCACCTCATGAGTTTATATCTGATATTACCAGCAAGGGGTGGTGATACTGAGTTGAGACTTGTTTCAACTCAGCGTTGGGCGTTGGCTTGTTTTATTTGCAAGAAGTCAGAGAGCGCTGCCTTCGCTGTGGTGGTTTTATCTTAACCACTGATATCAGAAAAGATAATGAAAGATCTGTGCAAGATCTGATGTACTTATCGTACAAAACTGTACAATCATGACTGGGCAGCTGCCGGACCAGTTCCAACGCTCTTCCATATATGACGCAAAACAGTGGATGCTGTTAAGGAATAGATTTATTTAACTCTTAATCCAAATTTATTAAAGTAATTATTGTCTAAACCATATATTAAGTATCACTATTAAGAAATTATTACTTTTTTAATTTTTTGCTACTCACCTTCATGATTTTTAAATTTTTCAACAAGTTACTCGTGAAAAACCGCGTTTACACTAAAAAAAAAGTTTTTGGCAGCAAAGCCAAATAACCGCCATTAAACACACACACACACAAACAAAAACAGTCAGGCAACACTAAAATAGACATAAATCTGCTATTAAAATTCTCAATAAAAATAAAATAATTAAATAAAAGCACAAACACTGAATTTAAAAGAGTTTTTTAATTTATAATTCGTAAAATAATTTATTTTACAAAGCTTATTGATATAAAAAACGATTATTTATACTTTAGGCAAATCAAACGTTTGGCATCTCTTGATCGCTGTTTTAAAGCTCCGGCAACACTTTTTAAATAAGAAACCATGGCTGCAGCCTATAAGAAAAAGCCGCCAAAGGCAGCAAACTGTCAAAACGTTAAAATATTGTTTAAAAATAAAATTGTTAAATATTGTTCATTAATAAAATGTCTAGAAACGTTAAATACATTTATAGTGATAATTTAATACAGGAGGCCGATAAAAATCCCGCAGTCAAAGGCCGGGTAAGGGTTAATGAAGTAAACATAACGTACAAACACACCTTCGTTCAAATTGTAAATATTCCAGGCCTCTTTAACCCACAACCTTATTAAATCCTATGGTCTTTTAATGCATATGGAGAGAATACGGCCTTTGGTGTGTAGTTCAGCTGATTTGAAAAACTTTCACAAATCGGACTACGTCAAGCAATTGGAAATGTATGATAAACAATTAAAATTGAAGGAAGACAGTGTAGAGGAGGAGCAGGAAGAGCAAGACATCGATAGTATGTTTTTATCTGATTGCCATGGCCTAGCCTATGATTGTCCCCCTTGGCCGGGTATAAAGCAATATGTATGCTCTATAGCAGGTGCCACCATGACTGCCTGTGCATGTTTGTGCAAGTCCCAGGATACTAGGGATGTGTTTATAAATTGGTGTGGTGGCTGGCATCATGGCCTAAGAGACAAGGCAGCTGGTTTCTGCTACATAAATGACATCGTTTTGGGCATTTTAGTTTTAACTAAGAAATTTAAAAGAATTTTGTACATAGATCTGGACAACCATCATGGTGATGGTGTAGAGAAAGCCTTTGCCTCCAGTCCAAGGGTATTTTGTTTGTCGGTTCACCAACTGGAATGTGGTTACTATCCTGGTACAGGTCTTATACAAGACAAGGGTTTTGGCAAAGGTCTTGGTTATACCGTAAACTTTCCCTATAAAGCTGGTATTACTGGAGAGAAATATGTTAAATGTTTCAAAAGGTAATTTGCTTTTCTCTGTTACAAGAAAACCAGCTTAACTTTGTTCCCTTTAGAATATCCTCTCTCGTATTTGATCTATATAAACCTGAAGTGGTGGTATTGCAATGTGGTGCTGATGCAATAGTAGGTGATCCTTTAGGAGGCTCCAATTTAATACCTGAAGACTTAATCGATTGCATAAATTTCGTATTAAATTATCAATTGCCTTGTCTATTGCTTGGTGGCGGTGGCTATCATTTCACCAACAGTAGTCGTTATTGGTGTGCTGTAACAGCAAGCATCTGTCAGCAAACACTTAGTGAAGATATACCTGCGGACAATGAAGATTTCTTGCAATATGGTCCGGACTATAGTAAAACTATAAGAAAGAAGAAATTTTTAAAAGATCTTAACACAGAGGAGAATTTGGATAAACAATGTCGAATAATAGAAGGTAATGGTCTTGCAGCATTGAACATTAATATGTATGTTAAACAATCAGATTTACTTTTTCCAGATAATCTAAAATATTGTAAAGTACAAGCTACGTAAATAAACATGATCGTTTCTATAAAGCAATTAGAAAAAATTGTTCTTAATTAATTATAATTTAAATGAAGAAATACACCAATAAGCTTGAATATTGGTCCTGTGGTCCATGCATTTACCATTTAAAGCTTACGAGGAGGTTCGGCAACTTGCACATTTTATTTTACACTTTGTTTTATTTATAAATTTAATTTAAATGTATTTTTAAAGTACAATGGTTAGTAGATATACATAATATATATATGTAATTGAATTTCTGAACATTCTAACATTTCTGTTTTTCGTAATAACTTATAAAGTTTTCATATGTAAGTATGCTTTTAAATTAATGACAAAAAAATAGTAAAATTATGTACCCCCTCCTTTTCTCAACGTCCAACACCGGCAGCCGTTTTAAATCTTTTACTAGGCGAGGCTCCTGTTAACTCGGGTTTAACTCTTGTGGGCGACAGTAAACTATTGGCTGCCAGGCCAGCTGTATTTGCGGAATTTTGTACGGGATCTTGCAACCACCTGACCTGTGTAGCTGGACCATAGCCTTTTTCATTTCGAGCTGCAATACGAAAAATAATAGCCGGTTTGTTCGAACAATCAACATGAGCAGCCGATAAAGAATTATGTGATACGGTACACTGATTGGCTGCCCCAACATAAACACGCACAAAAGCCAATTGGGCAGGTGCTCGTTGACCAGCTTTTGTTTCTTTTTCTTTACCCGGTTTAACAGCCAAATACACGGAATACTCAACAATTTCATTTGAACTAACGCAGCTTGGTGGTGGTTCCCAAGTTAGATGAGCTCCTTCCGAAGATTTCGAGATTTTAATAGCTGAAGGTGCTCCCGGAAAGCCAGGCAAACAGGTTTTGAAACTAGAAATTTCACTCCAATCACTGGCACCCACCGAATTCAAAGCTCTTATGCGAAAGCGATAAGCAGTACCTGGTTCTAAATTAATGCGGGAATGTTGGCTCAAGTCAGGTATATCCTCGGCATTTAAATTAAGGCCTGAAGAAGACCATACCGTATTGTCTACATAACTAGTAACGGTGGTAGAAAGACCCGAAAATATGCCTACTGTATGCCATTTAGCATCCTCTTCATCTATGGGAGGATTCGTTTGCAATGCTGAGGTGGTATTGTTGTTATTATTATTATTGTTATTAGCATTAGTAAGGCCAGCAGTATGTTTATTTATTTCGTCTGATGTCGAGGGATTAACTGTGGCAGTTGATTCCATAGCTGTATTAGGATTTGCATTTAGTTCTGCGCCTCCTGCAACCGAAACAGCTGCTGCTAAGGTTGCCAAATTCTCATGAGCAGCATCCAAATGCTCGGATTGTGCAGGATTAACAGAAGACATGGCGGACGATTCTGCAGAGTGTAAGCGGTTACTAGAATCTTGTAGAGAGCCGGCTAAAGCCAAACTATCCAGATTTTGACCGTCATTGTTGGCATTATCCGTATCCATTGAGTGGTCTTGGGCACCTAAAAAGCACAGAAGGAGTACAAAAGTTTTACAAAAATTCGAACTTTAAAACCTTACCCGAATTTTCTGCCATATTATCGCCACTTGGATTCATATTATCATCCGTATCCATAGGTGTACCTTCATTATGGCCAGCTCCGATATTATCCACCAAAGCGTTACCTGGTGGCTCAGGCTCCATGCTAAATTACTAACGCTGTCTCGCCGATCGTAGGGTAAAAGCAAAAATTATAACAAACTAAAAGAGAATTGACTGAAAATACATTTTTTATTAAAAAAAATTTTATTATTTAGGAATATTTAATTTAGAAATGTTCATTATTTACCTGTCTATAACAAAATTGGGCCAAATATCTTAAAAACTTCCGCAAATAATTGAAAAATTGTTTACTAGTCAAAATGTCATTAAGAATTCATTGTTTATACGAATCTGTGTCCAACAGAAACAATAGTGAATGGAACACAAGGTACAGGTCTATTAAAGAGCATCGGATAGGATGTTTTTTAAGATGATGAAAGTGTTAAAGATGTTATTCCAAAAATATTAATTACATTGTTAATACGTATTTAATAAATTAAATAATTTTTTTGTGTAATTTTATAAAGGGAAGTCTGTTTTATCTTCTTAAGGGAGTTGCCACTGTTGCTTATATATTATATACAACACCCTGTTATTGGCAACCTTTTCAGTAATGTTGCCAGATGACGAAAAATTAGTAACCAGCTTCACAATGGCTCCACTAATGGAGGTCGATGTTACTTATTCTAGTATTCCACCGTTTATTCACCACTTGCAGAACATTAAGCTATGGTATTTTGGGAACTTCAATTATATCCATCACACCTGACAAATTCACCACACTTTGCAAAACTCACCACACTTCACAAATATTCACCATGTTATGAACACACTTTATTTATTTTCGTTGTTCGGTCAAATCCAATCAAATTCCAACTACACCCGAAAGAACTACGAATATTTAGAACCACACCAGTGTTGCCAGAAGGAAAGAAAAAATAATCGCTGAAATAGAAAATATTTATAAATAGTTTACATTCATTAGTTTTTCTATCTTGTCGAAATTAAATCGATTTACAATAAAAAATATTAATTAAATTATATTTTTTAATGGAAAATTCTAACAAAATTGAGTGTTTATACTATCAACAAAAAGAATAACCGAATCCAGAAAAATTTGCACATCTCTATACATTGAAAAAAAATAACCAATATTCGTTAGAAATAACCAAATACGGCAACGACGCATTTCAATATTTCTCTTTTTCTTTGTTTTCTTAATAGTGGTGTAAAAAATTCAATGAGCGGTGGTTGGTTGTCGTAACATTCTTTTTAACAATAAAGAGATAATATATAATAAAAACATAAATTAGCCAGAAAATTAATTAAATAAGTTATGATTTTAATTTAAAATAATAGTTTAGCAAAAATTGTTAATAAGTTTTTAGTGTAAAATAAAAATACAAGAAACATCAACTACATTTTTTATATAAAAAAAGCAAAAAACTACAACAAAAAGGTAATGATGAAAAAAATGTCATGCCACAAATCATTTGTTTAGAATATTGTAATTTAATAATTTATTATTGTGAAAACAAAAGAACAATTAAACAAAGCAAAGAGTATTTGCAATATATTCTTGAAATTTATTGGTGTCAGTGTTAAATTGATTATTTGGCTACTTTTTTGTCAGACTTTTTGTTTTCGGTATATTTATTGCTGTTTTTATTGCCCTCCTCCCTTTGCTCTGTGTTCTCCTCTTGCTTACTATGGAATTTTCATACGCTGGTTTATTTTTACTTATTGTTGTTGTTTGGTAGAGAGAGTAACAAAGAGAAAAAATGCGTGGAGGCAAGAAAAACTACCCCATATCTCTGTTTACTTTTTTTTTAACAAACAACACCCTCTGCATTTATTTGAGAATATAATACAACAACAAACAATGCAAAAAGAACTTCGAAATAAAGAAAAACACGTTTTTGCAAAGCAAATAAAGATACCAGATTGTTTACTAAGAAAATAAGCGCTTTTTAAAGTAATTTACATAATGTACAGTATTTATATTATTTAACAACATAAAATATTTGAATTTTATTTGTTTAAATTTTTAGTTTATTTTTGCTATTTTTATCTTAAGGGTATCTTTTTTGTTATTGTTTGATTGTTTCTTTGAATTACCGCTCTCTTTGTATTAAGTGCGGTGAAATACAATTTCAGTCATCACCATTGTACGTATGTACCAACAAATACAACAACAATGAAAACACAATTTATTGTGTGGTTTCTTGCCATTGGTGCGTTTTATTTATTATTTTGTTGTTGTATCGTATGTTATATTTCCCGTAATATATTTCATTTATTTTTAACTTGATATGCATATATTTTATTACACGTAATATATAATTAACAAAATCATTACTAATTAAATAACATGCTAAATGATGCATCATAGCCAAAGTCCAAATATAGAAAAAAAAAACTATTTTTCTGTAAAACAAAATGTCACACAGTCTGCCAATTTACCTTCATTTAATAACAATAAAAAAAGATAAATTGTTTATTTCCTGACGCAGTATTTGTTAGTGCGTACAACATTTTGTACTCTAGTGCTTTTATTTATTGTTAAGCTTCTGTACTATAATAATTTATACACATTGAAAGATAATATTCTAATCTGTAGAAGTACCTATTAAAAACTATTTTATCATTATGTGAGTATATAAAATAGTATTATCTCTCTCTTTCTTTCTTTCCCTCTCTCTTATAGTGTTCTACATTATTTACTTATTTTGTACTTCAATCCCCTGTGTTTGTTTATATGTGTATATGCCATATACATATGTATGTACATAAGTTCGTACTTGTGTTGAAATTTAGGTCATTAACCGTTTTAGTATAATAAATTGAATTAATCTTTTCATTTATCATCTCTCTTGTTTCTAACAGGCCACTCTATTAACTTTAATACTATATCTCTTTCCCTTTATGCTGCTACATATAATAACCACTAATATGTGGTTCACATAGAAACCTAACAAACAAGAGCAAATATTCATGTTAATGTTATGTTTCTGTTGGTAGCAGGAAGAAGGGAGAGAGTAAGAGCTCTATTTGCAAACAAATTTATAACACTGTAATAAAGACCTTCTCTACATATCTGTGGAATGGGGATTGAGAGCTCTCCAAAACCGTCGTATCGAAACCTAATAAAGACACTGATCTAGAATGTTTTTTGTAAGTGTCTCGGACTGAAGCTTCATTGTAAACAGGATAACAACTGTAGTCTAGTGTTTTTCAAGCCGAGATATTCGATGTTTTGAACACTTTTCAGGTCATGTCGTCTGACCTTGATTCCAATTAAGGTCGTTAGGTGATTTTCCCTGACAGATAGGCTACACTGAGGACACTACGATTCAACTGGGCTAAGGTTCCATAGTAGTTTTCGGAAGAACTTTGGACTCGAGTTAATCTCTGTTGGTTATAGTTGCATAATTGTATTCTTGGGAACGAAAGATTTGACTCAGTTATGAGTTTGAATTCTCACTCAATTGGTGATATGATTGTGGGTCTTAATCATTCAATTGGAAGTTGGAGCAGAGCCGCTAGAAGCATTTAGCCTTCTATCGACGGTATTAGAATTGGTTCACCGTTTTGCCTCAGTAAGCCAAAAGGGAGACTGGTGACTGGATTACTATCAGGACGTTGTGATGTCCTGATCGATGATGTCGATTAATAAAACTTAATGGAGAACATTTGTTGCGGCCCTATGCAAGATCTCAGATATTGTTCAGCACAACTATAAGATACTACTGATACGTGCGTGCTTTCCAGTTTTTATAGAGCTGTTAAGATACTTAACAACAATTTTTGTAGGTTGTTAGTGAATTCTGCCAGGAAACCCATTTAAAGATTCTTTAAATTGTGAAAAGCGGCTTATTTGCAAAGCAGAGCGCCATGCTATTAACAAAATTACAAAGATTAAGCATTCCTTTGTGCCAATTTTTCTTCATATGGCAGTTATTATTGTTTGCCATTAAACACTGAGTGTTACTTCGTAAAGCAGGTCTTTGTTAAGTTTTCCTTTAAAACACTTTGAGAATGCCGCTTAAGGGTCCTTATGGTAGCCTCTATACTGCTGCTACTAATTTATCTCTTTCTAATTTCTGTTTCTGTTTTAATTTAGTTTGCCTACCAATTTATAGAAATTAATTCAATTTGTTGTCAATAAAGTTTTAACATTAAATTCCTTAACGAATTTCCTGTACTGAATGTTGGAGGTCTTTTAACTTTAATCCTCTTCTTTTTATTTCTTTTACAGCTCATCAGCAAAACACCAAATAAAGCAAAAGAAGAAACAAAAAAACTAGAAATCTTTCAGCTCTACACCACCACTATCACTTAAGGCGGCACACTCTCCTCTTTACAAGTTTTTCTATAGCGAACAGAAAAAGCAGAGAGTAGAAAATCAATTGCACGTTTTAGAAGCAGAAGCAACGTACGTTAATCAAGTTAAGAAACTAAAGCGTAAAACACCTTTTCATCAAACTTATTTTTCTTAAATGTCACAACAACATAAAAAAGACAAAGACACTCGACAACGTAAAAATGTAGATAAAGAGAATTCCAATTCTAATAACAACAAAAATAAAAACAACTCAACAAAGACAAACTCAGCGAAGACATCAGGAACAACAAATTCATCTTTGAATTCGGCATCAGCATTAGCAGCAGGAGGAGGAGCTGGAGCAGATAAAGTTAAGAAAACGGCTAATAACGGTGCATTGTCAACAATGAATCAAACAAACAACAAACAAATGAAGCCATTAAGTAAACAGCAAAAGGAAAAACTAAAAGCCGAACGCGAGGCTATAGTAATATGGAGGCAACCCATAAAAACATTGTCATACTGTAGTTTAGAATTAATTGAACTTGTTAAGACTTTAGCAGGAAAGTAAGTACACGACATACATACATTGTATGTATGCCTAAAAACGTTAAACGAAAATTGAATTAATTCATCGCCTTCTCTGTTTTGTGTTTTCAGATTAATGCAAAGGAAGCCTTGGCTGTTAACATTTTTAATTTTAGCTAGTTTTATAGCTATTTTATATCAGATACCAGGTCCTCATCAAATATTAGTAGAATTTTTAAAAAATAATACCTGGTTTGTGGTGTACTGGACTGGTTTGGGCATTTTATCCTCTGTGGGCTTGGGCACCGGTCTGCATACATTTTTATTGTATTTAGGTCCTCATATAGCGAGTGTTACATTAGCAGCCTACGAATGTAATTCTTTGAATTTTCCTACGCCACCATATCCAGATGAGTAAGTAAAGAAATTTTGTTTAATTTTCTTTGTTGTCTAAATGATCTGTTTGTGTATGTGTTTGCTCTTCATTACAGTATCATTTGTCCCGAGGAACCCTATGTTCAGAAAATACCCAATATTTGGTCGATTATGTCTAAGGTACGATTTGAGGCATTCCTTTGGGGTGCTGGTACCGCTTTAGGTGAATTGCCACCCTATTTTATGGCTAAAGCCGCCCGCCTCTCAGGCTATGATCCCGATGATGCCGAAGAATTGGCTGAATTTGAAGCATTAAAGGCTAAAAAGAATCAAAAGAATTTGGGTTTAGTCGACAGAGGCAAATTGTTTATGGAGCGCGTTGTCGAACGTATCGGTTTCTTTGGTATTTTAGCTTGTGCCAGTGTAAGTACTATGAAATGATTTTATTATTTACCTTTTTTGTATTGAAATCGCTCTTAATGCAGGCATTAGGTTTCTAGTTCCATAATACATCTGTATTTTGTCTGAAATTAATGAAACAGTTATAATTGTAAAATTATTTTGAATAAGAAGAGTTTGTCTTACGCTCTTACTAAAATTCTTATGATGATTTCAGACTTGTTACTTAAGCCTTGGCTGCTTTAAGGCTGAATATCACTGAGATATGTGCTAGTTGAGCATCTCTATTTCCTAAAATCTGAAAAAAATGAAAAATATCTTAATTGACATGTTTTCAAGAGGACTACTTTTATTTATTTTTATCTTTTCTTAACTTTTTCATTCTGTCTCATATTTTGGCTTCCTTATCTTCCGATTTCTCCTTCTCTAGATTCCTAATCCCCTATTCGATTTGGCTGGCATTACCTGTGGTCATTTTCTGGTGCCCTTTTGGACTTTTTTCGGTGCCACCTTAATTGGCAAGGCCATAGTTAAAATGCATATACAAAAAGTATTCGTTATTATTGCGTTCAACGAGTCGCTAATAGAAAAGGCTGTGGACACTTTGGCCGCTATACCGGTGATAGGAAAAAAGTTGCAAGAACCCTTTAAGGGTTTCCTTAAGAATCAAAAACAGCGTTTGCATCGTCAACGTAATGCTGTACCAGCTGAATCGGGTAATTTATTATCGAAAATCTTTGAAACGTTTGTCATAGGCATGGTGTGCTATTTTGTGGTCTCCATAGTTAATTCGTTGGCACAAAGTTATCACAAACGTTTACACAAACATAAACATAGTGCAGCCAATACGCCTACCACCACCACAACAAACATCACAAATATCACATCGATATCATTGGCAAATGCTGGACAGACAGCCACAACAACAACAACAACTAACAAAAGATCTAAAAAAGCTACAAGAGAATGAATAATTTATATGGGTGAACTGCTTTACATTATTTTTTTTTTTTCTTTTTTGTTGTTGTTTCTATGGCGTTATTTAGCCCTGGTCTTTTGTAAATTGTATTTTTTTTTTAATTTCTTAAAGAGTTGCAACAACAGCAATATAAGCGCATATGTATTAAATTATGAAAAATAATTTACATATTTCTAAATAATTTCCTTTAGCCAAATATATAATTCATTTTCCTAATTTAATTTAAAGAGTAATAAATGTAAAATTATTTTAAAAACAAATTCATATTTTGTGAAACGAACAGAACCGAGAGAAAGAATTTGAGGAAGAAGAGCTAAATGTAATTAATTTATAAAAAAGAAAAGAAAGACTAGTCTTAATAAAAAAAAATAATAAAACATAAATAAATTAAATTAATTGTGTGTAAAAATAAACAATAACAAAAGAATATTATATGTATGGGTATAATAATTATAAAATACTTTAAAACAAACAAAATGAGGTCTAAATATAATAATTACAAAATAAAAAACAAAAAACAAAAAAACAAATTTCATTAATAAAAAAACAAAATATTATATAGAAAAAAATTTAAAACAAAGATTTCTTTATTTGCAAACTTTGCTTTTCAGAAGACTTGTTGTTTTTTTATTTGTAAATAGTTTTTATTATTATTATTATTTAAGTATTGAGAGCTTTTCTTAATAATGAATAAGGAAATTCATTTCTTTTCTTTTTGTTTCTTATTGTTAAAAAAAATAAACTAAAGCCTTTTAATAAGGACACTTAAAAAAATATATTAAGAAAAATATATATACTTTATGTTGTTATATTTAATTATTATGTTTCTTTTGTTTTTCTTTTTGTTTTTTTTGTTTTCTTTTTTGTTTTTTTTTTTATCAAAATTAATAAGTTTTTAAAGAAGAAAAGAAGAAATGTTTCTTGTTTGTTGGTATTTAAGTTAAGATTGCTAAATGCTTTAAATAAAATTGGCTTGTTTCTGTTAATAACGTTCAACCATCTCTAATGCAAAGGATTATCAGCTGCCAGGCAATGCCATTTCTCATGAAAATGATCTGGTAAACGTATGCAATCCAGCCACTGTTGCAAACGTTCTCCTTTACTATTATAGCCGATTATCAAACTGCCTAGAAAATCATTACTTTTGCCCAAATCCTTATCCCATACGGTTAAAATCAACGATTGTTTATTCAAATCATGGGGACTGGCCTCAAAGTGAAATTCTTCATTATAAATGGGATTCAGTGTCCTCCACTTAACACTGGTCTTGTATTTTTTATTGCGATGAGAATCGGGTTTCATTTGCCTACGGAATAACAAAAATCATTCATTTAGTCTTTTTTTTTAATCATTTTTAAAGCACAAATCTTACAATTTAACAAATGGATCTGAACTGCCATTATTGTCCATGGGTATTAAATTAATGCATTGCTTAACATTAACCGTTAAAGCTCTTCGTTTGGTGTTATAGCATAAGGATATTAAAACTTTACCATGTGGCCATTCCTGTGACATTTCAGCAGCATTGCTGTATTGATCTTCAGGACCCAAAGGTACCGAAATGCGATACTGATTGGTATTATGCACCTGAAAGTAAATTAATGTAAGACAATTATTTAGTCTTGGAATTTTTTGAGTTTCCGATTGTTTTTTCTTTTTTTTTTTTTTTTATTAATTATGGACTATGTTCGAAATTTTCGAACTTAAGACCGAATTTTCGAAATTGCATCTAAACTAATAAATCACAACTTTTCTGCGAAAGAGCAAAGAAATTTAAAATATTTAAGATATCTTTCGGTACAATATCCATTCTGCACCGCCTCATACTTACTGTCGACAGTCCTATCTTGGCAGCACCCAAAAAATCATGACCATATTTATCCTCATCAAAAATGGCCACATACAGCAAGGCATTGCCTAATTCTTCCGGTTCCACACCCACAAATTGCAGAGTTTCATTAAATTCAGGATTTCTAGTTTTGTGTACACAACGTGTCTTCTGCCATCTGGTATATTTGGCTGTCGCTTCAGCGGTAATGATGTTTAGTTTACAATAGGGATCTGTAAGGCCAGCTGAATCCATTGGTGGTAAATCTCTGGCTCTGACCACAGTGGCATCTAAGGTGTGATAGTTTTCCCGATAGGTAATGGCCACTTCTAGCCAGCCCAATAAAGGATCACGACAATGAGGATTGGTTTGATTAGCGGTGGTAATAGAGGCGGTGGTAGCCGAATTACCCGACGAACTGTCACTAATTGACCAAGAAGATGACACAGAACTACGTCTTTGACTTGAGCAATAATTGGAACTTTCACGGCGATTTGTGCTGTTGCCCATGGAAGTTGTGGTATAGACTGTGGATGCTGTGGATATGGTATCATATTCTGGTTGTGTTAATGCCTCTGATCTTGAATTGGAACGATTGTTAAAGAAGAAAGCATTCGATAGTTTTCGTTCGCCTGTAGAGCCGTCAATAAAACTGCGTATGGAACCAAAGGTACGCATGCGAAAGCTATCCTCTCTCTGCAATTTGGCTTCACTAATGGTGGGACTAACTTTGGAAGCATTTTTGGCTCTAGCCTTGTCTGTTTCATTCATATTATTGCAGGCATTATCTACTACATCCGTGGCAAGCCTTTTGCCATTGTCCTCGTCTTCTGAACTGCTGGAATCACATACTCTTATAGTCAATTTCTTAACACGTACATTTCGTGTTGGTGTGCTTTGGCAACTTTGAGCTTTACGTTGGGCTATCATGGCCTCATTGGCCTCCTTAGCAAGGGCAGTACAACGGGTAGGCGTTGATGTGGTAGACGTTGGCACTTCATATTTAGGAAGACCTTTAAAAAACCAAGCTCCCGTTTTCTTCCACATTTCACGCGTCTCGGAACAAATGCGACATAACCATATTTCTCGGGTCTTTTCCATGGTGTGATAGCGTATGCTGATGTCCAAGCTACATTTTGAACATACTGCTTGGCGGCAATCTTCGCAGATTATACGTTGGGCTCTTAGTATACCAAATGTATCGCCACATAAACGGCAACAATTTGGGCCCCGTTCTACGGCACGAGATTTTATCTTTTCCACACGTTCCACTAAACGTCCTACGCGCTGTCTTTCGGCGGTTTCCAATTCTTCATTACGGCGTATAACCGAAATAATGGCAGCCTGTTCATCCGGCCTTAAAGGTTCATGGACCTGTGAACTATTCCAGCCGGTTCTAAGTCTGTAAAGGAAATTAAAGAAATCAAAATAGTGAGTGGGAATATATTTTAAATAAATTATTTTCATTTTCGAACATATGTTCGAATTTTCGAAACTGTAAAAATTTTATTATAAACTCTAAAACTAGGCGAAGAAGAAATATATATCGGAGTTAAATTTTTGTTAATTTTTTAATTATTACATATTACATATGATTGTATATAAAATATTTTAATAATTAAAGAAATTTAATCTCTATAGTAATACATATTTTAATTTGTTTTTTTGTTTTTGCCTTCCGGTTACCAATTAAATTGCTTCCTTAAACGTTTTTACCATGAAATTATATATTATTGCTCAAGTACTTGTTGATAACAAGTGTTTAATTAACACTTTACAAGCACAAATAACATGATACTCTGAACACCTTAACCCCTGTTTAACAAGTGTAAACAGTATAAAGTGTATTCATTTGACCCTCAACCTTAACAGTCATTAACCGTTCCATGTTGCTTTAACGTGAATAACGCACATAAATTATTACAATATGGGGGTGAAATTAAATCAAAATGTTCAAATTGAATGGCTTTCTATCAGACTGGCAAAAAGTTTTTCTAAGATTTTCAAGTTCAACATTAATTAATTCAGTTAATAAATGATAACCTGGCTTCATTGTTATTTCTTTTTTGTTGGCTCAAATGAAAGATAAATAAACTTAAAAAAGAAAAAAAGAAAAAAAATTGACAATAACACAAATAGAATTGTATTGTAAACAATGAAAGCCACCCACTAAACAACCTAATAGCTAAAATAAAAAGAAGAAAATAACAACAATAATAATGAAACTACGTAGAGGTATGTGTTCTGGCAACTCACCTATAAGTCATTTAGTACATGTAATCGCAATGAGCATATATTTTGTATTTAAAAAGAAAAACAAAATACTCGCTTTTACATTTACATACACACTCACATACATTCATATAAACGCGTTTTACAAATGCTAAAGGTATGTTTTTAGAAGAGAGTCCTTCAAAAAATGTTAGTACGTGGCCATTAAATTCAATATTTTTACTTGTTGTTTTTATGCTCTCTCTCTTTTTTGTTTACTTTTCTATTAAACAAGAAAAAGTTGAATAACAACAAAACTACTACTATAACAAAACAAACAGAAGACATTAACAGACATGAGTGCACCATTACGTATGAGTAATGCAGACTATGTATTTGTAAGTGTTGCCATAATGTTATAATTCCTAAGCAGACCAAATAACTTTCAATGAAAATTTCGAAAACGTATGCAGTGGGTAGCTGAAATGAGTACATATTATGTATTAAGTACGTCTAAGTATACAAATAATATGAAAGCACTGATTTTACTATTACATATTATGATTTTGAGATAAAACTAATCAAAAATAAATAAGTACACTGTACTCAGTTTAGCAATTTTTTTTTAAATAAACTACATAATAATGTTGTATTTAGTTATTGATTGAAATAACATTGATTTTTAAAACACTATTGACAGGCTTTCAATATGTATGACCAACTGGCGAAAGCACACAGATCGAAATTTAAGCAAACGCCTTGAAAAAATAAAGTAAATTTTGGCAGGCTTTCTACTGAATTCTGTACTGATTTCACTTGACCCTTTCTGCCTAAAAAAATCGTATATATGTAGTTTTATATTTATTCTTATTGAAATTTGGAAAATAGAAAAATATCCTTAAAATTTAATAAAAGTATGTACTCGTCTACACACTTTAAAATATCAACAACGGCAACACCGTTAAAAATATCAAGAAAACAAGAGAGAAAGGGATATGTTGGTTTTATTTTGTGGCAAACACTGCGTATGAGTAATGTGTGTGAAAATCTTAATTAAAATATGGGATTACAAAAGTAATAAAAAATAATGAATAGAAGAAAAAACGTTTTTTACTTTGGGACCATAAAAAACTGCTGACCTTTTATAGTTTTTGGATTGTAGTTGGTCACTTTAATTACCTTTTAAAAGTTGTGTTTGATTGTAAACAAACCGAAAGTAAACAAACCAAAGACCCAACGCTACTTTTTACATAAACATGTACTAGCATTTTGCAAGAGAGAGAAAGAGAGTAATTTTGTATAGAATATTGTGGTTTCTTGTTTAAAAGCATAAATATGTACATACATGAATTAAAAATGTACACACACATATGTATGTGTATTTATGTATACGTGTGAGCATATAACTGAGGTTATTGGCTTTTGATACAAACAGAGTGAGTAAGGAAGTGAAGTGAAAGAGTGAAAATATAGAATTTAGACAGAAAAATATATGTATAAAGAGAACAGATAGATGATTGAATATACATAAATGAAGGATATTTTAAAAAGTGAATTCACATCTGATAATTGAGCTGCCATATAAAGGAAATTGAAAACGTGGTAACAGTTTAAAAATAAAAGGCAGGGAGTGTTAAGCCTTTTTTAATATTAAAAAACATATGTATTTTATTATAATAGCAGCATACAATGTTAGAAATTGTATTTATTGCTGAAAATACTTCCTCAAAAAATCTTATCATCTGCCATGTTTGTTATTTAAAATGTCTTTAGGCTATCCTAACTGTATATTTCTATGTTACTCTATCTAAGTATGTAGAAGAAAGTATGTGATAGTAATTTAAGTTTAAAAGTTTGTATGTATTTGTTGTACACTTGACATAAAAGTCATCTTTGATATGGAACTGTTTTTTTTTGTACCGTTATTATAGCTGTAGATGATATTAAAATCTACATACTATTTACTACATGTAAATTACATTAGTCATATAGCGCTCTTCCGCAATTGTCGTTGTTGCTGTTGTTGTTGTAAGGAAATAAGAAGCCAAGTAAGTAATTTAAATTTCAAATAAGGAAATGAAAAAACTTTCTCTTGACTCTTATTGCGCTCTTAAAGAGAAATGATTTTTTTCTTATAAGAAAGGTCTATACATTCTACTTACTTTTAATAAGTTATAAAGAAAAGGGAAAATGGAAAAGTTTTAAGTTTAAAGTCATAAAAAATGCAAATTAAATGCTTTAAAAAAAGGTTCAGATTTTTAAAGTTACATAAGATAGTATTTATGCAAGATTTATCTGCCACATTTGCTTTGTTTAAAACGCAAGTTTTCGTAGTACTAAGCCTCTAAATATAGGCTACAAAAATGTAAATACTCCCACCTAAAAAAGTAACTGTGGTTGAGTATTTTTTTATTTTTCTTTTGTTTTAATTTTTTTCCATTATATGATACAGTGGCGACATCTCAAATAGCACGTTTCATAAATGGAGAAATTAATGACAATTTTTCTTTAATTGCTGAGATAAAGTTATAAACTTGTATTATATTTAAACCACCTATATTGTTGTTAATTAATTAATAGTGATTCTATTTTTATTTTTTTGTTCATATATTTTTTTACATAATTTCTAAATGGGCCTTGTCAAAATTAACTCGGTTTATTCGCTTTTTTTTGACACATGTGGTTTACGCCTGGCAATGCGCCCAAACAATTTATTTTCTCGTAATCTGTTTTTTATTGTACTTGTGGATATGTTTAGTCCCAACTGTTCTTGAATTTTTTCCCGTATTCTTGGTACAGTTAAAAAAGGATCACTTTTGCTCATTTTAACTATTAATTTATGTGTCCTTTGAGACGTTATTTTGGATCTTTTTCGTGTGATGCTTTCAAAAGATTGAGTTTTTTCATAATGTTTGATTGCGTTATACACTTTTTTTCTCGAACAATCCACTTTCTGTGGTATTTCGGTAAACGTCAGGCCGTCCTTGCAGTATTGACGGACAAATCTTCGAAAGCTTGGATTAGCGTGTTGGCCACGCCCCATTCTATGAGAATAGTAATACTTTATATTTTAAATAATAAATTAGATAATAATTATCAACTTTATACCTTTCTTTCTTAATCGCAGTGTTTATTTTAATCAAAATATAATTTTTTTTAAATATCTTAAGACGTGTGCTATTTAAAATATCTGCGAATATAGCGAGAAAGAAACAATAACTTTCAGTTTCTAAAAATACACTTCTTTTTTTGACTAAGCTTACATTACAAATTAATAACAACATGTTATTAAACAAATAACTGTAAAAAGAATTTAAATAATTTAAGAAATAAAAGAGAAAAAATGTGTATGAAAATTTTTACACTAACCGTGCTATTTGAAATGTCGCCACTGTATATCCGTTACTTCATTGTTGCTGTTAAATGTGTATTTAAATATAAAAAGACCAAAAAAATTTTTTTTATATAAAATGTCAGTAAATTGTCAGGTTTTTTCTTGACAGCCAATGTCAGTTTCATACTCTTGTTTTTTTTTATATTTTATCTGTATGGCTTTGAAGAAATTGTAAAGTATAAAGGAAATAAAAATAAAATACCAGGTTATATGCTATAGACAATATTGTATAAATAGCTTATAATGTCTTAGGGATTCTATTGTATTCATAACAACTTCTCTATAAAAGATAATCAAATTTCAGATTTCAATTTCTTTGTTTTGTGCTTTTTGTAATATAAATCAAGTGTTAAACGTCTTACAGTTGATTTAAGTTGATGGAAATAAATCAAAGCTAATATTACACAAACATACATACATACATACATGTATGCAATACAATATGGCTTGTATTGAACTTGAAATTTGAGTTTCCTCCTTATTTTTAAAACAATTCAAGGCTTTAGACAGACCAGGAACATCATATGAAGGTTTAATATCAACTTGGTTTACGTCTTAGTGTATGAAAAAGTGATTTATTTTTAGATTTTTGTAACTTTAAAAATTGGGTAATATATAACCAATCAGGCAAAATAATGGTCGTTTCTCCATAATTTATGTATGTATTATTGACAGTATATGTATATAGCTTTCGTTATAGTGTAGTTTAACAAAAACATTTAAATTAAAAAAAATTTTCCTCTGCCTCATAAACATACATAGTATATATAGAGAGACTATTTCCTCTATCCAATATTTCTTAATATATGATGCCATGTGTAATTGTTAAAAACAATAATAAAATAATGCACATTTGCGACTAATTAACTGTAAATAAGAGCTTAACAGCAAGAAATGTAACACCAAAGAGAGGGAGAGAGAGAGAGAGGAAGATGTTGTGAGAGAGCAACAATAAAACTGGTTTAATATAATGAGCAACTTATTAACGCAAGGATCCTCAATAGGCACATACACACACTCGTATACACACATACATAAATGTAAATAAAAACAACATGAAGCCAACGTTATTATATTAAAAGACGCCATTATCATTTCTTTAATTTTTTATATGTACGTACATATGTATGTATGTATCATATAGTATATTACATTGTTGTTGTTGTTATTATTGGTCATAGTAGTATACATAGTACTAATAATGTAGATAGTAAAGAGGACCACTCTTTTTACAATTGTTTTGGCGTCTTTATGCTTAATAGTTGGCGTTAAAGAGCCTCTTCTCTCTCTCTCTCTCTCTTCTTCTTTGTTTGTATAGGTTTTTTCACAACTATTGTAGTGTACCGTTATTGGTTTGTTATCATAATTTTTAATTGTGAATCATACATTTTACAATCATGTTTGTAGTGCTAATTAGCCAATTAATTACAATTTAATTACCAACACAATTAAGCCACAGTCTCTGTATTCGTCATCATTTCTAGGACATTTTTTCTTTTTGTCATTTCAAAATTAATTATTTTCCTTTAAAAAAGAAGGAAATTAGATTTCCGTATAAAAATTTTCTAATTTTCTTTATAATTTGTTAGAAACTAAAACAACAACAAACGACATAAAATATATAACCCTTTTGCCAATTCCAGTGTTCTTTTCTTCCCTAATAAAAAAGAAAATTATTTTGTGTGGGCGATAAATTTTAATACAACAAGCCTAAGGGCGGGTTATTTTTGTTGCTAACAATTGATTGTCTTAAAGAAAATAAGAAAACATAACTATTTATAACAAAAAAGTAACTATTTTGTTGATTTAACACAAATCAATCAAAAATCATGACAAAACTTCTTACGAAATTTTGTAAAAATAAAACAAAACAAAAAATTAAATGGAAAATTAAATCAAAACTCTGAAATAATGTATTTTTTTCTTATTTAAAATGCATTTAAATGATTTTATATTGCTAATTTGTTTACACATAATCGATTACATACATACATAATTGGCCATTACAACCCTTCGTCAGGATTACGGCCTAGCTTCTCAACACCACTCATGTTGTGTGCGTTAATTTTATACATGAGTGGCGGGACCTACAGTTTAAAGTCGACTCCGAACGACAGATTTTTTGAGAAGCTTTTCAATTACAATTTTTACTCTCAGAGTTTTTGCCAGAAATCTGCTGAGAGGAAGTCGAAGAAGAAATACTTTTCGTATTTTGTTTTTGATGTCTGGCCTGGGATTCGAACTCGGGCCTTTCGTCTAATAAGCCAACACACTACCTACTAGACCACACATAATCGATTATTAAGCTGAAATCCGCTCAAATGCATTGGATTATTGGTCCTAATTTAACACTAGACCTTGAATACAAGGTTCTTCTATACAAATGCATTATAAAGCCAATATGGACCCTTAGCATTCAGCTTTGGGGCAGTGCTTGCGCGTCTAACTTTTTGAAATTGTCAAGAAGACAGTCCAAGATTTTACGACAAATTGTCTGCGCTTCATGGTATATTCGTGACGACAATATCCACAGCGATCTCAATATTCCTACAATTCAGGAAGAAATTAAAAAATTTGCCATAAAATACGTCGGTAAACTAACGATTCACCCCAACGCATTGGCAAGGGACCTGCTTCAATTCGACGGCCACGCTGTTGTTAACTATTAACCTTCAAAACTAGTTGTAAGATTTGAAAACTATTGTAAATTTCATTAAGAAAGATTCAATAACAATAAAAAAAAGGAAAAAACCATAATCGGTTAGGTTAGGTTAAATTGACAGTCACCTCAAAAAGCATGGCTTACTTTGGTCTTCTAAGATAAGATTCCCTTGTAACATCTATATTACCTTTTCCATCATACAACTGCAATGCCTGACTAACATTCCTACTTTTATGAAGGATTCTTAGCTTCGAAAGTAATTTATTGCTATGGAAAATGAAATTCTTCTTTTCCAAATACAGAACATAGCAAATATTATTAAACTGACTGGCAGGGTCTCAAATACAGCTTATTACACTTCACGTTGTGTCGTCAATGAACCTATTTTTCATCGCCAGTTGTGATTTTATGCAAAGATGCCTAGCTTATGTAACGTTTAAGCAACATTTCGAATATATGTATGTATAAAAGCGTCTGCTTCTACTTCAGTCCATATGTGCATACTGACTGGCGTACATCAATAGGAGCTTGGTTTATAGTCTACCTGTTTACATAGAGAGTTCATATCGATCAAAGCCGTAAACATTTAGACTGAATGGGATCCTTATAATTATTCTAAATATTATTTTTCCTTTGGGTACTTTTCGAAGGATAACATTATCACAGGGCATTTCCGTGTCCTTACACACTTCTCCTTTGTGTATTATAAATAAATCCTTCTAGCTGGACCAAAGTATGCGTTTTATTTGTCTGCTTTAAGAGTTTGTCAACGTTTTGTAAACGAATTTTTTACGAGACGTATGATTAATATTTATAAAACAGTACTTATACATCACCTCCTACCAAAGTTATTTGGACGATTTTTAAAATTTTTATTTCTTTAATAAGAAGGAATTTTTAAAATAATAAAATTGTGAAAATTGTTTTTGCTCCTAAAAAATAATGTTATACTTATCTTTACTAACAAAATGCATTCTTATTAATTGTTTATTTAATTATTTTATATCAAACTTATTTAATTAATTCGAGTTATTATTCAATTTCAAAAATGATTTTCTGTAATTTACCTGAAAAATACTTTTTAAACAGAATTTACTTTTGCCTTTGACTAACATTTTTTATGTTTATTTAACTAAGCATATGTTAGTTAAAGTTAACAAGTTACCTACACTCTCTCTTTTATGCACACACTCACTCTTGTGGAACATTGAAAAAGTGTACGTGAGCCATAATATTGTACATGTGTAAAGGCGAAAGTGCGTGTGTGTATTTGTTTTTGTTTTTTTATTATAATTTTTCAACAACAAACGTCAGCAGATAAAAAAATATTAATGAAATTATCTTGTATCAACAGCTACTAAAGCAAAGAGAAAAAACGAAAAACAAATACAAAATCATGCATGCATGTACAAAATGAGTACCCCAAACAAGAACAATAATAATCATAATAGAAATAACGGTAACGGTAAGGGAGCCAAAGTATATGCAGAAAAAACAAAACAAAGCATACCAAAAACTGACGACCATAAATATAAATTGTTGGAATGTAAAATATGGAGAGTGTGAAATAAAACTGTAAATCTATGACTATATTTGAATGTACGAACAGAATAACTGTGGTTAGAAAAAAATAAAAAATTGAAGTTCAAGTATGTGTGCTAATATTTGTAACACAGAGTCGAGTCTAGTTAACTATAAGCATGTATTAGTAAAAAAAAAGGGTTCTTCCTTTAAGTGTAAATATATGTACATACATATGTATGTAAGTGTAAACGTATATACATACATATGTATGTTGTATTAAAGATTTTTTTTTTTGTATATTTACTTAGCTCTCAATGCCAATTGCCTGTCGCTGGGACAGACATATTTATTACCGCTAGCGCCATTGTTAAGGTTTCGAAAATCCATTCCGAACAGATTTTATTTCTTGTTTTTTATTGAAATTTAACACTATTTGTTAATAATTTACATTTAATAAATTATAATTTATTTTTGTTTAAGTTTTACGCATATTTCAAGCAGATTTTTATTTATTTTTGTTTCTAATGAAAATTATTTATTTTTTTATTACTTTTACATTTTTCAACACTTTTTCAATTCCTTTTTATTACTAAACATTTCAAATTGTTTTATTTTTTTACAATTAAAAATTTATCTCAGACATTTATTTCACGCTTTCCTGCGCTCCTTGTTACGCCCTGTTTAATGGTTGAATTTAGACTAAAATTTACCATATTCTGCCTGTTGCTTAGTAGTCTTGATAAAAATGACTGTTTTTGCAAATATATATGTGTGCGTACAACCCCCTTATACAACTCCACTATATTCCTATTATTTCCTTATATTTTTTATAAGTTCTTATTCTCTTTTTCAATACTCTCTTTTTTAACATACACTCTCTCTCCCTCTGCTTTTAGTTCTCCAATTGTTTGGCTATGCAATAACTGTATATCATTGTCTGGCTTGTTTTTTTTAATACAAACACTTCACAAACCTACTCACACTACATAACATACAAGTGCAAAACTGCGTGACATTCCAGACATTCGTTTGTGTATATTTTTCAATTTTTTTGGTTTCGTTTGGTTTGCTTTTATTCCCTTACCCCACGTGTTACATTGTTATCAGTTATGGGGAAGAGTATGTGCAAATGTGTGTTTTTAAATTTACGTACGTGTATTGAATGTTCTTTGTTTTTTCTCTTTTCCTTTTTATACACAAACACTCATACACATTTATAGAATTATAATGAGAGGCATTGTGGGGTCTATATATTTCTGTGGAATTTTTAACATTGCATTTTGGGCCAGTAATTTCTTCTCGTCCCTATTTGTGTAATTGTTTGGTATTCATTATGCTAGGGTTTGAATATTAATAAAGTCTATACAGTGGTACCCAAACAAATAAATTCGAAATTCATTTTTAAAAAGTGTAGCATATTTTTAAGAGTAAGAGTTAATTAATTTTTTAAAATGAAAATATTTTTAAATTAAATTTAAAATGCGATGATTTATTCTTTCAAATAAAAACCCTTAATATCCATATATGTACGCAGTTTCAGAAGTATTTTTAAAACAAAATTGATTACCTCCAACTTATTGAAACACAACATTTCTTATTAACTAAACTTTTATTTTCCAACTCATTACAACTATTCCTCTTGTAATCTCAGACGATGTTGCGTCAAAAATGCCACATCGAATATAGCTTCCTGTTGCAACAACTCATGGACTTCATATTTCATAGATTCCTCATAGGCATACAAAATACTTGTATCGTACAGCATCATTTTACAATGAGCCAAAGCCAAAATGCAATTCCTTAAACGGGCAATAACTTCACGATCAGAACGCGGTATAACTTCAGAAAGATTTTGTGAGAAACCACCATCACCACCATCTTGTTCTAGATTCACCAAAGGCGAGATCCATATAAAACCATTATTGCCCAATATAATGCTAGCACCACAAGGCAAATTATGGAAATGAGTTTTACGCCTCTTCACCAGGGAAGGAAATACTTTGACTAATACCCCTTGGGATAGTTTACCATATTTCAAGGAACGGGTATATAAAGACAAAGTGCCTTCATCGTATATGTTCTGTACCTCAGCAGATATAAGATCACCTTCTTGCAGATATTTACGCATAGCTTGTTCATCTTCAGCCACACGTCGTCTCAACTCACCACCTGGCAAATTAACAGAGGACAACAACAATATAGAATCCAAACGGGAATTGGTATCAACTTTCCATCTTTTCTGTTGGACTTCTGTTATGCGAGCCACCACTACATCGCCTATTTCACCGACATAACGACTTTTTAATGGTTTTATGGATACTAATTTATTAACCTGTTCTATGACACCAGCCACCGAAGCTTTAATATCGTCTCCCTCTACGTAAGTGCCATGGCCTTTCATAAAACCTTGTTGGGCAGTAACAACTTCGCCAGGTGTATACAGACGTGGGGCATTGGTTTGATTCTGAGCCAATAGACCCATATTGACCCGATCCAAAGCTAGTTTTATGTTAACACTTGTAGACATTTTAATTTAACTTTTCTTTTTATCGAAAATTAGAAAGAAAATAATTTTATTTATTTACACGCGGTACTTAAATAACAAAACAAAAAGTAAATAGAAGTATTGCCAGAGGATTTTAATAAAAAGTGGCCGGTCTGGTGTTTGTTTACACCAGCTGTTGCTTAGTAATGATACCATATCGTTATGATATGCGCTGCCAACTATATATAGGCATTTATGCGTCATATGTTTTGGTCGGTTGGTAAAATTCAATCTTTACGAAAAAAAAACAAACAAAAAAGTGAAAATTATTATTAAAAACAATTGGGGAGGCAAAGAGGTAAACTGGTTATTAAATTAGTACGGTAGTGAATTATTTATTAAATTCCCCTTTCAGTCACAAGCACGCCATAAATACATTGTAAACGTTAATTTTATTTTATTTTTGCCAAACATTTCAGTTCTCTGTTTTAGTTCAACGAGTCAACAAAGTACGAGTCGTAAATAAAAATTTTTTTTTGATGCACATATATAGTATTATTGAATAATAATACAAGTTCCAGAACAAGGTGTACAGAAGTGTTTATATAAATTCGTGAAGATGTCATTGGCACCACGTAAATTTGTGGTTGCTTTAACAATAAGTGTGTTGTTGATTATTGGACCCGTATGTGAAGCCAAGAGAGCTGTAGGTGGCAGTAGTAAAACGGGTGGCGGAGGTTACAGCACTCGTCGGCAGCCAAGTACTAGTGTTACTAAACCTACCTATAATACGAACAGTGGTAGTAGCAGCGGCAATTCCCATATAGATGCTGCCAAACTAAGCTACCCGAATTACAATTCTCAACCCAATCGTCCGGCTAGTGCCCCGTCTTCGAGTAACCAACAACCTATAGGATGGAATGTACCCAATCAAAACCAAGCTGGTCCACCACCAGCCTACTCTGCCTCTAATGTAGCTGGAGGTGCTAAAACTAATATGCATGAACCTCCACCAGTTTACCAGAAACCTAATTATGCTGCTCCCCCGCCCAGTTACAACCAGGCCACCGGTACCAACTACGGAGCAGCACCACCATATCATGGTGGTCAGTCGATGCCAGCTGGAGCCACCTACCATAGTCCTAATAATCTACCACCAGGCGCTACATATTACAACAATCCTGCTCAAGTTCCTGGCGGTTATTCTGGAGGAGCATCATATCCAGCAGGCGGTTATGGTGGTTACGGTGGAGCCGGTGGTTATCATGCACCTCCTGCTGGTATGCCTGCTGGTGCTAGTTACTATCCTTCATCTCAAAGCTTGCCACAAGGAGCCACTTACTTGCCAGCCGGTAATGCTTTACCACCCGGTGCCGTTCTATATTCATCACCACCTCAGCAGACCTCATCAGGCTTAGGATTCGGTAAGTGATATCTATTGTTTCAAATAGTTATTACATACATTCACACATACATTATTGACCAACGGCTCATTAGCAAGGGTCTTGCTACTCACATCACCTATGTTTGAATTACGACTTCTTTTGAAATTATTAAAGCCAAGTTATAAGAATAAAATTTGAAATGCTCTTAATTATAGACTTCTTAGTACAATATCTGCATTTTAAAACTTTAAAACGAGATTTAAAAACGAAAAATGAAAGCAATTTCTCCCCAAAGTCTCAATTCAAGAGAAATGTCAGCATTTTGGAAGTTTCGAAATTACTTTTGATGTTATTGACGTCAGTTAAAAGAAAACAAATTGAAATGCTTTTAGTGGGTTTAATTATATAACTCGCAGTGCATTGTTTGTAATTTAATGTAAAGTCTTAAAAGGAGAAAAACAACTTTAGCGTATGAAAAACAAAACAGCGACGTTTTTTGCGGCTTTTGTAAATAAATCGCCATTCATCATAATGAAGGCTTTACAGTACGGTACTTGAATTTAGCATTTGAAGAAAAAAATTTGGCTCAAAGCCAAACAAATATATAGAAAGTTAACACTTAACACATGCATGCAATCAAATATCTGCATAAATGTTTACAAATTGGTTAAAGAATAATAGACATTTGATGAACAAAACGCTTTAAATTTGGAGTTTGTATTTCAATCAATGTGGGAGAATAACAATTTTTGTAGATTTATTTATTTGTTTGATTTTTTAGTGGTCTACATTGCTAAATGTTTTGCTAGATGATGAATAAAGTGTGATTATTGCTTTCATTACTAACCGCTTTCTAGAGAAATCTTCTTTTTGGAATTATTATTAATTTTGCGTTTACGTTCAAAGGTGTTAAAATTTTTATCATGTTTTGAGACTTCTTCAAAAGAAAAAAACACTCAATTATTATTGAAATGTTTACGGTTTTGAGTGTCAACCCTTGAGGTGTTAATTAATTAAATTGTAATAACACGAAAATATTCCATTAAGATGTTTGTTTATCGTTTACTTTAATGTTTAGGTTCTGGTTTGGCAGCCGGTGCCATAGGCGGTGCTATTTTGGGCCATGTTCTGACACCCACACAAACTAAGGTGGTTGAACAAGCACCCGCTGCTGCCAGTGGCGGCTCCGATGGACCTCATGTTATTATCATCAATAATGGACAACCTGTTAATGCTACTGATGGTGTTACCGTTGTAAATAACGGAGCTGCAGCTGCAGCCGCACCAGCTGTTGCTGGCGCTGCTGGTGACAGTGCAACTCCTGCTCCTTTGGCTCCCATGGCTCCTGCTACTAATGCTGAAACTCCAGCTGTAGCAGCACCACCTCCAGTGGCTGCTGCCGATGGCAACGCCACAGCCACTAATCCTGAACAACCAGCCCCAGCGCCAGGTGGCATAATTTGTGTGCCTGTGCGTGTTAATGAAACCGATCCCAATGATGCTACCAAAATGGTGGAGGTAGAAAAAATTGCCTGTTATCCAGCACCACCACCACCACATCCACAACCCCAAAATGATATGGCCATGGCCAATAATGGCACAGCTCCACTTGCTCCCATGAATGAAACACCTGCAGCTGCAGCAGGTTCTGCTCCCTTGGCTCCCTTGCAACCCATAACACCTGGCACTTCGTCACAACAATTGCAACAAGAGTCTACCATGATTGGCGATCAATCAATGAAATCCGCGGATAATGCAGCCATTAAAGAAACTGGTTCATTATCTGTAGTTTTGTGCTTTGTCGTAAGCTATCTAATGGCTTTTAATTAAATCAACAAATGATTATTATTATTAGCAAGCTAAGCCCTTAAAGAACAAAAAACTTTATAAAAACATATATTTTGTATTATTTTTTTATTTTTTTTCAAAAATCTCAATGTGAATTAATTAATCTGGTCATAAGAATGGTAAACAACTAGCTCAGCTTTTCTTTGTAAATAAAAGCAAATAATACTTGATATTAACGAACGACAACAGTAGTTAGAAGTGCAGCATTACTAATGTATGCATGTATTGAATAATTTAAAACACGTTTAACCTTGAATAATGTATTAAATATAAAAAAAACCCCTCTACAAAACAAACAAAAACAAAAAACGAAAAAAAGGAAACGAAAATGTTTAAACATAATTGTGTAGTATAGCCACGTTTATCTAAAGCTTTAATATTTTATCCAATTTGTTGTATTTAATATATTGAATGTGAACTCTTTTTAAAGACATAAATGAAATGATGTCTTGGAATACGCATAAGTATGTATTGTATTCCCTAAAATTTTGTTATAAAACAATATCATTGTAAAACGTTGTTAGTTTATTTTTTAAATGTTTGTTAAACTTTACATATTATTCCCCTTTTAAATGTTATATCTCTCTTCAGAAAAATTTAAGAAATCATAAAAAAACGAACAAAAACTAATTAAAGAAAATAATAATTGTAATCTAAAGGCCTTATACTGTGTACGCGAACAGCTTTAGGGAATTTTTTACAACAACTCATTATTATTATTACTTGGCATCTATTATAAATTAATATTGTAATTACATATAATGTTATTATAAATTTTATTGTTACGTTGGCAGCTTTAGTTTATAATGCAAATTTGTTTTTTTTTTCTCTTATTTTTTTTAATTAAAATTAAAATATCAAATGATTTCTATCGAAATAATCAATGAAATCTTTTCAATAAATATAAATTTGCACTTTAAATCAATAAACTAAAAAGCACCATACAACACGCATCTTTAAAGTGTTTTATTGTAAACTTAAAATGGAATTACTAGTAGGCAAACAAACTTAAATAAATTAACCACCAGGTATTAAAATATTAATACAAATATTGAAGCATATTAAATTGTCTACAGTAAAAGAAAAAAAAAACTCAACAAAAACTAAACAATTACGTCAGTAGAATATTAATTACAAAAATCGTGTGTGTTATTAACTCAAAAAATAAAAAGAATCCCTAAATAAACTTAAATTTTTAAAGATAACATCAATCAACAAACAATATAATAATTATCATAGAGGGTAACTTTTTAAGGCATATCACAGATTACGAGTAAAAGTACTTTTTATTTAATAAATGATACAAAACAAAATAGAAACTAAAAGATCAAATCGAAAGAAAAAGTGTTCGAATAAGAAACAAAAATTTGAATACTTTACTTTTCGAATTTAAATACAAAGTTATGGGATTTGGATTTAAAGAAGAAAGCCATTACATTCAACCTAGAAGAAGGAAAGTGATAATTAATAGGAAAACTGAACGAAGATAGACACATATCCTTCAGCCATCATAATCTTACAATGGAACTGTGAATTCTGGATCTCGACAGAAAGTTGACGTCTTCAAAGAGCTTTAAGTTTTTTTCTTCCTGACGATATATTTATTTAATGGTAAGTATTTGTTAATAATGTTTGATATGCTTTAAATAATTGCAACAATTTTAATTTTTATAGATTAGACAGGCTTATGGACAAGAAAAAACAAATTGAAGCAAGAATTTTATTTTGAAGCTACTGATTTCTAAATAGCATTTCACACCATCTAGAGTGTAAAAGTATTCCGAAAAAGTTGATCAAACAAGTGACAAAATGAATATTCTTGCTGAAGTATGGCATTCTTAGTTTAACTCAAGATAGAAGAAACTGCAGATATTCTATTCAAATGCTAAGTACGTTACTGTTTATGGTTTTAAGATATTGTGCTGAGATAAACACACTACAGGTCTTCATAAATTGCTTTCTGCGTAAAAAATGAGGATATACTGGTCTAATGTAATACCAAATCCAGTGTTATTGAGGGTAATTGAACCAGAAACCAGTAACACAAGAACTCAGTGAATGTAAGTAGAATTGGATAGAACCAGTGGTGTTGTCGAGCCGGAACGCTCCGGAACGTCGTTCCGGTACTTCCTTTTTGGACAGGAACGCGTTCCGGAACTAGAGATGATTTCTGGTAACGAAAGTTGGCTGACGTTTTGAAGAAAAAAAAATAAAAAGAATTGCTGATTTTTTTTCTAATTTTTGACGAATTTTTATATGTATTTTTATAAACAAGGGTTTGAACCGAACCCGAACCGGAACAAACACCGGAGCGAACCGGCTTGTTTTTCCGAACCGTGAACCGGAGTCCGGAACGCGTTCCGGTAAAAAAAAATTAGCACAACACCACTGGATAGAACATATTATGAAAAGGTCAACATACGATTTTGCGCACCAGGCACTGAAAGCAGAGATTAGCCTGCAAATACCTGTAGGCATCACTAAAATAAAGTACTCGGCAATAAATAGATCTGACAATAATTTGAAAAATTAAAAGAAAAATAATTTTTTTCATTCGTTTTACAATTTTATTCAATTTTTTAAAAATGAATACTGCGTTACCAGCTCTGAAACCTATTGCCTTTCGTTGTAAAATTTAAACTTGAATTGACTGTATAAATTATATTTTACTTGTATTTGTTAAAAACCCAATTGCAAATACGAATTCCAATGAATTTTAAATAAACGTTGTTAACTCAACGTTGAAGGGTTAAATTCCGAAATGCTAAACATAATTACAAATACATACTAACAACAAAAATAAATATAAATTTATTTTATTATATAAATATGCCTGTCTGTGTATACAGATGAATAGAGTGAGTAATCAACATGAATATAAACAATAAAACTAAATGGCATGCAAAATATTTTTTTAAGCCGATGAAAATTTGCTCCAAAATACCCTATTTAAAGAATTAACTCACATGCCTAAGCTCTCATTCTCTCTCACACACGCTCTTTTGGCTGTGGTTAAATTAAATTATGTATTTTTATTTTTAAGAGCATTCATATTTGAATGAGTAATAATAATAATAATAATAAATAACGTATTTGTTTAGTTAGCTACTCTTTTGTTAGTTGGCTGAAGTGAAAAGAAATGAAATGATAAGAATGCATGCATTGAAATTTTATACGTTTTATTATGCTATACATTTTAGGGAAGCGATAAGATACAATGGGAATCAATTTTCAATAGTCTCCCACAAACTATTGAAACGCTAATAACAGTTTGTTTGTCATAGCGTGTCTTTTAAAGGTTTAAAACAGAACAGAACAGAATAGAAAAAAAATAAATGAATTAAGAATTGTTATAAAGAAAGAAAAATTATTTTTAAAAATGTTCAGCCTGAGTGATTAGCAGACTAAACTAAAAGTGCTTTTAGAACTAAAACAATAGCATGGACTGGCTATGAAGGTACATGAATGATAAAAAAATAGAATAAAAATACAACTTAAAACTGACCGCAAATTAACTCTCCCGTCTCTTGTTAACACTTTTGAGGCTTTAGAATAAAAATAAATAAATAAAAATGCAAGAACAACAACAACATCAACAGAAACAACCATATTTTTATAACTCATCTCAGCATTTGCCACAAACACCAGATTCTGCGGGCATTCTTATCGCCACTGCAGCTTCAGCAGCCAACGAACGTAGAGCCCAGAAAAATATTATGAATTGTTTTCGCGATCGCACACCCAGTAGTTATACGCGCTCCAACAATCAACACACACGTGCTAATATAATACCCGTTGCAAAGAAGTTGCCTTCCAGCCAACAAATACCGGAAGGTGGAGTTGTAATCTTAAAAGAGCCACGACCTCGTCCCATAAAACTGACCTTGCTTAAAAGCTCCAGTAGCAAAGACTTAACAAGGCTTTATGATTTCGACTCCTATTGTACAAAACCTCAAACACAGCCTTTGACACCTTTATCCTCTAGCTCTTCTACTGACTTAAATAAAATGACTTCTTCCTCGAATTCGACCACCTCATCATCTTGCTCTGCAAACTGTAGCAGGAGAATGCAGCAAATGGAACAAAAATTAGAGCATTCGGAGAAACAATTGGATGAACAAAGTAAAGAAACAAAAGCCTTGGTTAATTTAGTCAACGAAATGCAAAAGAAAATGGATTTATATTTAAAAGAACAACAGGAAAAACAAAACAAACCTAAAAAGTATAGCAGTATGAGGATAGTAAGAAAGGAATCCTCGTCAAGTAGTATACAAACTGGAGTACAACCTTCAAAACTGGTAGCTTGGATGAAATTAAGCAATTTTTGGAAACAACGGCCCAGTTTACAAACGCTTAAGGATCAGGAAATTTATAAAGGTAAAGAAATTTAATTAATTTCATTTCAAAATTTCCTCTCATTATTTTTTTCTATGCTTTAGATGAGCCTTGTTTTGATACCGAAATCGAATTGGTGCTTAAGGATGAAGTTTTCAAAACTGTGCCTAAAATTGTTGTGGATTGCTGCCAATTAATAGAGGAAAAGTTTCGTAAATCACCAGAACCCATAGAGGGCATATACCGCCAGTGTGGTGACTACAATAAAATGCAAGCACTTCGCTTTAGTATTGATAACAATGATTATATGGCTTTAAGGCAAGCAAATGTGGATATACATACATTGGCTGGTGTATTAAAATTATTTTTAAGGGAAATTAAAAGTCCCCTGATATCTGTTAATGAGGCCAAAACATTTATAGGCAAACCCGTGCAATGGTGTAAGTTGAAACACGCCCTTCTATCTATGCCACTGTAGCAATTGAATAATAATTATTGAATTTTCTTTTTAGGGGTAACTGATTTGCCACATAAATTGGAAATTTTAAAAAGACTGATACGTTCTCTGCCTGAAATAAATCGTGATACTATGGAGTATTTATTTAATCATTTCAATAAGTAAGCATTACATTTTATAAACCAGCAACCAAAAATAATCTTATCTTTACAATGTTTTGTTCAAATGTATTCCAGATTAACCAAAGTACCTTTACAACATATAAGTGCCGAAACTCTAGCACTATCAGTTACACCTTCCATATTTCATGCAGTACAAACTGGGGCGCGTACACAAGATATACATGAGCTTTTAAAAGAAAATGAAATTTTATCGGACTGTGTTAAGATAATGATTGAATATCATCAGAAACTTTTTGAGTAAGTCTAACTTAAACAAAAAATAGTTTTATTTCTTAATTGGCTTTAAAATTTAAACTAATTGCCTTTTATATCTACTTTCCTCAATATTGTAGCTTTACTGTAAACAATAATACCAGTACAACACCCTAATTTTGTTAGACTTTTTAACCTTTCATTTCATTTTCTAACTTTCGAAACTCATCTAATTGTCCCATTTAATTTAATTCATGTTTTAGTTACTCGGCGGAACGGAAACAACAGAAAAATCGCATCAGTGTTAGAAATTTGAAGAAGACTTTATCACATCCTGATTTATTATTTCAAAATCTATTTTAATATATGCATTAATGAACAAAGAAAGTATTATCTTTAAGCAGTAATTGTTTTTAATTTAATATTAAGGCCATACTCAAATGTTTTCTAAAGGAATGTAAATAACATTTTTAATAATTAATAATAGAATAATAAAACATTAAAAAGAATTAAAACTCTGTAGTAAACATCTTAACAACATTTGGAAGTCAGCTGTGCTTTCTCACAAGTTTAAACTAAAAGAATTTATATTCTAACGTCAAATCAATTATGCTTTATGATTGTGAGTCAAGGAATACAACTACTCCATGTGCAAGTCTTTGTAAACAAAAATTTAATGACTAACGACAGGTTATGGTCGATCAACAAATCTCAATCCAACAGGAGAAAATCAAATTGGAGTAGTCGTACACACAGAAAGGGTCTGTTGGCATAACAAGAAGGCGTGCTGCCGTTACACGCACCCAACAAGTCCGAAAGGAAATGCGGAGCAAAATAATCCATAAACTAGGAAAACCACACTAGGAGCAAATTGTGTCTGATGAAGAATTTACTCTTCAGCCTATGAAAAATTTCTTTTTTACCGCCTTGTTCGTTTCAAAATGAAACATTATTCCTACCTATTTCACAATTCTATTTGGAATTAATAAGTCTACACATTGAATCTTTTCTGGGCATCAAGCTGATATCAGGTGCCGTTGTCACATACCATCAACTTGGTTGTAACCTTACTTAAAAATGTATGTAACCTTTTCTTAACCTTGAAAACTTTTGAGGCAGAAAAAAAACACCCGAAGATATGTTTGATAGGGTGGGAGACAATATTTACAACATAGCAATAAAACAGGTGTAATATTTCTAAAGTGGTACTTACTGTTCCACATATCCTTCCGGAATTCATCAACTTCAGAATCGATTTGCCTCTTGAAGATATTTTTAACGGCCCGGCAGGAAAATCACTTTTGAATCACTCACTTTATGATACCACTTTTGTAATTTATTAATTTTATATATTATCTTTTTTTATCACTGCACTTATTAAGAAAATTTTAATTTTCTGTTAATTCGTTATAAGTTTTAAGCTCACGTTCACAAAAGGAAGCGTTAACTGGCGCCTTTTTAATGAGATTTACCAATACTTTTCAAACTGTTTAATAACACTACATTTTTGAAGTGGCATCACTATTCAAATGCCACCTTGCTTGAGAGAGCAAAGAAAAATAGAAAGTTTTCTCTTTTTGATTTGACATTTGTCATCGTTTTTTTCTGCTTTGTTTTCATATATGGAATAATAAAACAACGAAATTCAATAAATTTATCAGAAAATTTATTAAAATTTAAAAAAATATATATAGAAAATCGAACAACGACATTAGAAATTATCAAAAGCAAGTAAGTAGTAAAGGAATGCTGTGAAAAAAAAGAAAACTACGCAAAAAAACAAATTACCTCATCGTTACAAACGTAAAGCAGTATTCAAGGCAGCAAAAGCAACAACGGCAAGGGGATTTATAGAAAAAAAAAATATAGAATTTATCATACAATAAAAAAAAAGTTAAATAAATTATGCAAAAATTTAAAACTGATTAAAACCAAATAAAAGTAGTAAATCTTCTTGCAAGAAACAAGCCATGCGCTTTTCTAAGAAGGAAAAATCGTTATTAAAATAATAAAGTGAAGCGATTTATTCTAATCTTATCTAGAACAGGCGATTATTAAATTCATTAAACATTAATTGTTACATTGTTTTCTATAAAGCGATAAAGAATGTTTGCATGTTATTAACCTTATAATTTGATTTATGATTTAGAATTTTAGCTCCCCCATTGGGTTATAGGACAATATGTTGAAAATAGCAGCTGAAGGTGTTATGCCACGTCTGGTGTCTTCTATACAGGCCTCTGCAAGTGCTCAAAATGCCTGTCAACGTTTAGCTCCCTTGGCTGTGACGGCCACACAAAAATGTTTATCACAATCTCAAACGGCCCTCAAGAAATATGTCGTCAAAGATCATTATGAATTTGATAGAAAAGTAAGTAACAATATTTATTTTGTTTTCTGCTGACTCATCGCTTATATTGTGATCCACATAACAACTGTTTTATTAGTTTTCTTTGTATCGTTTAATTACAATTCCAAATCAGTGTAAATTGTTATTTTTAATTTACTTGAAAATTTTAATCTTTCATTAAAAACTTTTTTCTAAACCGTTATTTAACATCTTGATATTTTTCATTAAACGCTTTCATCTTTTATTTTCTCTTTGTTTGTATCCCTTTTACGGTTTCTTATTTTAATTTCCTTAGAGTGCTTGCTCTGTGTTTCACATATTTTTTTATACATATTTTGAATTTTGTGAATATTCTCACATCTGATTCAATGTTCATAACTTATTCCTTTAAGTTTTTCTGTTTTTATTTCCATTATTTTACTCCTTAGAGTAATTGCTTTGGTTTCTATCATAGCCGTTATTTTCATACATACATTTTGATTTTGTAATAATACAGTGTCACAGTTTTGTTGTACTTTCCCTAAGTTTACACTTGTGATGATCCTTTTACAACTGCTTCTGTAATAGTGAACCATTAGAGAGAGCAATCCGCCTCTCTCTTTTTCTTACCTATTAATTTGTTTATTTAGGCAGCTGTTTATTTGTATTTGCTTAAATTACTATAATGTAAACAAAATTATGCAATCAATACAAAATTTACCTTAAACAGAAAGAAACACAACAAAATATGAGCAGAATGTTAATGTCAATAAATTAAATAAAATCTATGATTTCGAGCACGTTCTCTGTTTTTTTTTTTACCAAGACTGACCTTTGCCTATTCATTTATTCCTTTTTCTCTATCTCTCTTTCTTCCTCTCCAGGTGATCAATAGTGATATACCCGTTATAGTTAATTTCCATGCTGAATGGTGTGATCCCTGCAAAATTTTAACCCCTAAAATGGAAGAACTTTTAAAGGATTCAACGGAAATCGATTTGGCCATTATCGACGTGGAGAACAATACCGATTTGGTACAAACTTTTGAAGTAAAAGCTGTTCCAGCCGTTTTGGCCTTCCGCAATGGCGTAGTAGTGGACAAATTTATTGGTTTAGTCGATGCCAATAGTATAGAGTCCATTATAGATAAATTAAAACGTAAAAATCGTACTCCTGAAGAAGAGCAAAATTGATGCAAAAACATATTCTAGTTAAAGTTTCAACAATTTAAGAAATTTTCCTTGTTTCCACTGTGCAAATGAAATAATTATTTACAATTTTGTGTATTAGTGTCTTTATTCCCTCTAACCGTTTAATAGTTAGTCTAAGTTTAAAACAAACAAAAAATAAAATATTTAAAGTATAAAACCTTTTTCAAAAATTACGTTAAAGAATTATTATTGCTTTTTAATTATATTTAATCATATAGTTGAAGAAGAGAAAAATACCCTCCCTACGGTATTCAACTAGTTCACTAGTGCTGTCACCTCATAATCATTTCTTGAACCTAATTCGATCCGATTCAAAGACCCATACAGAGTTCTTGCATCCTTACACCATTCACAACTTGCATCAAACCGATTCAATTGGCCTGAGAGTCTCTTGACTATCATCGAAAATTTCTTAAGAACCTGCACAAGTGGTGGAGAGGTGGATACAGCAAGTATGAAAAATGTTACAGTTGCCATCCAAGGTAAATTTGAGCTACAACCCCAGTTTCAATCCATCCATGATAATGGTTGCACCAATCTATCTTGCAAAGCCCTTCTCTGAATAAGAATTTTTGAACTAGGGATAAATGTGGCTTTGGTAAGTGATGTATTCTAAAAGTTCTGTCCTTGCCAAAGACGATAAGCCTTAGAATATCGAAGTGACCGTCGGGACGTTTTTTCCAGCAGCCTGAATGCTTCAGGCAAATATCACTGGACAAAGTACTAAAACAATAACTCCCTTCAATTTTCTAGGAAGTACTATTTAGATGTGGACTGCCAGATAACTGTCCAAGTAGTCATTTAGCTCCGGTTCTTCTGATTCTTCTGAAACCCAACTTAAGCGAATGGCTAACGTCTCAAGTAAGTAGGTAAACTCTTGGGAATATCTGCTGTATGGCCGGATTATAGCATATTTGGATGCTCAAAGAACTTGCCTATCATCAAATTGAGGCTAGTAAGCTGTGCGATCCAAGTCTCAATTGCTAACGAATTACTCGCTTACGATTGTGATTGGTTTCTGGAACATACGAACTTTCAGGGAACCCTACAGCATTAATCAACATAAGTATTCAAGGCGCACTATGCTATAATGAATATAATTAAAAACTTCTTTTTTGGTTTTTTTAATACTTTCTATAACTTTATTAACAAAAGAATAAATGTGTACTTAAAACTAATACAAAAAAAAATATAATAATTATTCCGACCAAACTAATAAACAAAATAATAATAATTCATAGATCTACTATTTGAATAATAGTTATTTAAAATACCACATTAGCAATTATTTTAAAAAAAGTTTTCTTATAAACCATTCGGTGATTTTAAGCCATAACAATTAATAAAAGAAAAAAAAAAGAAATAAAACAAAAACAATAGAAGAACAACAATAATAAAAAAGAAGGAGACAATTTACGGAAGGAGGCAAAGCCAAGCTTTTCTTAATTATTTTTTATTTCAACTTTTTAGAATATAATAAACTGAGTTTAATTAATATCCACAAAGTTTACTGCAGGCATGTAAGCGATTTGATCGCTTTGTTTTTAATTTCGAGGAATTGGATTAAAAAAGAACTCGATTTTTAAATACAACACACCTGTTAATTTATTTTTTTTTCGTTTTTTTTATAAAGAAAATAATTTTAAGCCTTTATATGTAGTTTTTTAAAATTAATTTATAAATTTGTTAGTATTTGATAAGACCTACGGAACAATATATTGCCATTTAAAACGTTTAGAGCTGTACCTAGAAGAAGCTAAATTGCAAAGCAAAATTAATCACAAAATATATTCTTGAAATTTTTAATTGCCTAGCAAAAGTACTTACTCAAAGTTCAATTTTTATAAAACTTCGAAATATATTAGTACCAGCCTTAAACGTTTTAGCCAACAATATATTCCATTTATGATTTTTTTTAAAGATTTTAAAAATATTTATCTTTTGAATTCATGTTTTCTTTTTCTATCTCTCTTTCTATATTAACTTTTAAAGAGTTATTATTTAACATTTCTGTTGTTGTTGTGTTGATTAAATATAGCCCATAAATAAATACAATTTTTTCTTACTATTTATAAAACCTCTATACATGGGATATATGGTATATTTATAAAGAATTTTTTGTTTACTTAAAAAAGGTGTTAATTAACGTGCCAATTGTATGATTAAAGCAGCACACATTTCGAAGAATTCCATAGTATGGTGCCCGGTGGGCTGTGGCGGCATAATGCCGCTATTACTCAAGGGTGGTGGTGTTAGACTTTCCAAAATAACATCATCGCCTTGCTCGACCTCTTCATTGGTTAAAGATTTAAAATCTAAGAGATAACTCTTAGCATCGACCTGATACAGTTGCAAAGACATTTTAGAATATTTGCCATTTTTGGCATTCTGACGGCGCACACGTACATGGTAGGGATTAATGATTTTCCATTCGTAATCCAAGGCTTTCATGGCACGATATACTTCCAGCATAATATCATTGGGCTTGCTTTGCGAACGTATGCCCAAATGCCATTTGGCTCTTTTGATGGGTGTGCCTCGGGCAGTTTTTTCAGGAAAGGCAGCTCCACCTTGCGATTGCACCATAGACATGGCCATTTGTCGTTCTCTCATCGGTGCTATGCGCTCAGGATGTGGTTTCATAGAAGGCGTCAAAGAAGTTCTACCAGGAGTAGAAGTACCAGATGAAGAGCCCCCTGCAGTTATTTCAGGGCTTTCATTAGGCGAATGGGCAGCTGGCGGTGGTGAGCCAGCTACAAAGAAATTGTTGATTTCTGTTTTGGCTGCCTCATCAGCAAAACGTTTGTTGTCTATTATCAAATGGTAGGCAATAGCCAATTGGTCATGGGGATCGCCACTTAGTAAGGCATTATGTACCTCCTGTTCCTTTACACCGAACTTGGAACACACTTCGGCCACAGCATAGGTATCAATAACGTTGGAATCTTGTTCTATGGAAGAAGGAAACAAATACGATGGCAAATCTTTCTGGAACCACTCATGTTTCTTAATCTCTTCTATGGTGGCACGCTTCAAAGGATCTACTTGCAACATTTGACAAACCAAATTGACCACCTGCTTATTTAAATATTCCGGTATAGGGAAAATGCCCGATTTTATCTTGCGGAATAGAGTAGGCACATGTTCATCATCAAAAGGCAAAGTACCACACAATAAGGCATAAAGGATAACACCACAAGACCAGATATCTACCTCAGGGCCAGCGTATAATTTGCCCGATATAACCTCAGGAGCAGCATAATTTGGTGAACCACAGGAGGTTCTAAGAAACTCACCATCCAACATCATGTTGGACAATCCGAAATCGGCTATTTTGACATGACGATTGTGATCCAGCAGCAAGTTCTCTGGCTTTAAATCACGATGCACTATCATATGGCGATGGCAATAGTCTACACCCGATATAATCTGCTGGAAGAAACGTCTGGCCTCGTGTTCCTGCAATTTGCCATGCTTCACAATATAATCGAACAGTTCGCCACCACTGACATACTCCATAATCATGAAAATATCAGTGGGTGTAGAGATGACCTGGTACAGCTTGATAATATGGGGATGCCTAAAGAGCTTTAGATTTTGTATTTCTCTGCGTATTTTACCCACAACATCCAACGATTTGATCTTTTGCCGATTCAAAATCTTCACGGCCACCTTGTGTTTGGTCATTTGATGTTCGCCTATCTTGACCTTGCCAAAGGTGCCAGTGCCCAAAGTAGCGCCCAGCAAGTAATGGCCAATCTTAACCAAAGGTTGAGGTCCCGAGCCTGTATGGACCAGTTCGGCTGCAGCTGAGGATCTCGAAGTAGGCATTTTTTCTTCTTCTTTCTTCTAGATATTTAAATGGTATTTGCAAGGTTTTCTTTATGAAAAATTTTCTTCCGTATTTAAGCACTTATTTTAATATATTTATGGTGTGTCTCTACTGCTGCTTCTACCCGTTTTTGCTTTTTTTTTTTTTTGGTTTTTCAAATGTCGTCGTAAATTTCTTTATGTCGTCTTTGCTTTTTTTTTTCTTTTTGTTTCCTTAAAGATTTTTTACACAATTTTTATGTTAGGGCTCTTCAAATGAGCGTTAATTGGTAGATAATTCCTATCCACACACATTTAAATTCGTTTTGTTTATTGAATTTATTTAAAAAATGTTTAGATTACTTAAAAATCTTGAGTTTTTTTTCAGTTATTAATCACTTTTTGCAAAAAAATTGACAATATGATCTAAAATGAAAAGTTCTTTATTATTTGACAGCTGAAGTGGGAATTTTCCATATGGGAGAGTACATTTTTGACAAGCTTGCAAATACAATAGGAAATTCATTTGTTTATTCTCTTAACAGTTTGAGAAGCACTAAAAACAGATAAACAATAGCAAAGGGTGATGCCAGATGTTAGTAACCCAAGTAGCGTTCTAATAATCAAAATTAATACACGCATGATGTACAATTACTATGTATCGTGACCAGGAAGTTTTCTTATTGGAATAACAGAGTTGACCTCTTCAAGCCCGCTTTTAGAAATTTAAAAAGAATGTATTATTTAAATTTAATTAAAGAATATAAACATTTTTATTTCCTTCAGCGTTTTTAATAAAAGTCAACCATCTGGCAGCTTTAATCTTAAGAAACTTTAAGTTTCGTGTCAAAAGAAAGTAGTCAGCGTACTAATAAACAGCAAGAAAGAACGGTAGATTTGTGTCCAGTTAGTGTGCGTTTGCAAGAAGGAAGGAAAATTTATTTATTTTATATATTTCTTTAGCACAAAAAATATAATTTTAATAATATTATCTTATAACAAAAAGTGTCTTTTTTTTAATATACAACAAGTTATCTTAAATAGAAAAGTGTAAGAATAAGAAATACAAAGAAAGCCAATTGTCGTAAGCCAACAACAACAACGTCAGCAAAGTTAAAAAAGAAAAAATAAGAAATTCGCTTAAAAATTCATTAAAAGATATAAAAAATATAAAATATTTATAATAAATGTAAATAAAAAGTGCAAAAGTAAATCTCTTTATTAAAAAGTGTTATAAAAAGTTAAATTTTGTGGCAAAAAGTAAAAGTGAAAGAAGTTAAAAAATATGCGCGCAGATGCGCATTATATTAGAGGCTGCTTACGGCGGCCATATAAAAATGAGTCATTCAAATTTGTATTGCGGCCATCTTTGTTAGCATTGTGTTGTGTCGTGTTTTGTTTTGTCGCGCATGCCCAACAAATTGTAGAAGATGAATCGTTTATTAAACCACCTAAATATTTGGATAACGTCGAGATCGGTTCCTTATTCGCGGAGTTACAACGTCAGTATCCCCACATGGCGCGCGCGTACTCGATCGGTAAAACGTTACAAGACCGCGATATGAATGTGTTAGCCGTAAGCGCTCCGGGTGATGTTTTAGAGGGTGATCTTTTAAAACCAATCATTAAAGTTTCGGCCAATATATACGGTGATGAGACGGTAGGCCGCCAAATGGTTTTGTATATGTCTCAGTATTTGGTCGTGAATTATGCCAAAGTACCGGAAGTACAAGAACTTTTGAACACTACAGAGATTCACTTTTTGCCCAGCTGTAATCCAGATGGTTTTGCGGCAGCTAAGGTGAGTGGAACATTTATTTTTATTTAGAATGTTAGTAGCAGTAATATTACTTTAATTTAAATAAGAAATATAGGAATATACAAAAGCAGTCCTTCCTCCTGAGGTGGATTGATTAGAATTTTAAGCCAAAGATAACGATGGTCTTTACGAGATTCAATAAGGTGTAACCCAAGGTGACTTGCTATCGTTTTTCAGTAATTTATAATTTACACACGATACTGATGGTAGTGGGAGCGATGCTTGCTATTATGATAGATCCTCGTCTCTCATTTAATGATCATTGTAAGGATATTAAGTATCTGCGTTTTGCCGAATTACAACAGCATAGCTTAGGCTATGATTTGGTGCACATTGAGCTCGTATTCTTTGAAATAATCTATAATAAAAAGGGCAACTGATTTAAAATGTCCTTCATTATTTTTTCTTCATGGCATAAGAGAAATTTTGCCTGTATTGTTTAATTCCATTAGGAAATCCTTTTTTAAAACTTGATTTGGAATCTAGTATTCTAGTTGAAGGCTTCGTTGATTTTTAATAGGTTAGATTAGGTTAGAGGACGTGTACTTGTAAATTAAGACAAGTACAGTACCCGGAGGTCGAATTGACCCATTGTACAACGTCCTTAAAGAGAGACGGATAATAGAGGGAATAGGATAAAAGGAGAGGATGTAGGAAAGAGGGAGAATGGGAATCGGAGGAATTACCCAACACACAACAAAAAGGGAGAGCGCGACTACACTGATGAAGCCCTAGCACCTCCCAACCAGCCTAAGCCACTAATGACTCTGTGGAGAGCCTTGATGTCGGCTCTATACACAGAATTCAAACTCTCAAAGAAGGCCCTGCCAAGGTTCCTCGACCTCAACCTACCAAGGGCTTGGCAGTTACAGAGGAGATGTTCGATAGTCTCCAACTCCTCCTCATCGCAACATTGAGCTCGTATTCTTTGAAATAATCCATAATAAAAAGGGCAACTGATTGAAAATGTCCTTCATTATTTTTTCCTCATGGCATAAGAGAAATTTTGCCTGAATTCTTTAATTCCATTAGGAAATCCTTTTTTAAAACTTGATTTGGAATCTAGTATTCTAGTTGAAGGCTTCGTTGATTTTTAATAGGTTAGGTTAGAGGACGTGTACTTGTAAATTAAGACAAGTACAGTACCCGGATGTCGAATTGACCCATTGTGCAACGTCCTTAAAGAGAGACGGATAATAGAGGGAATAGGATAAAAGGAGAGGATGTAGGAAAGAGAGAGAATGGGAAGCGGAGGAATTACCCAACACACAACCAAAAGGGAGAGCGCGACTACACTGATGAAGCCCTAGCACCTCCCAACCAGCCTAAGCCACTAATGACTCTGTGGAGAGCCTTGATGTCGGCTCTAGACACAGAATTCAAACTCTCAAAGAAGGCCCTGCCAAGGTTCCTCGACCTCAACCTACCAAGGGCTGGGCAGTTACAGAGGAGATGTTCGATAGTCTCCAACTCCTCCTCATCGCAACATGCCCTGCAATAGTCCGGCTGGGATCTGTTCCAGATCCCCGTCAGCGACCGTGATAAAACCGACAACCAACCTTAAGCTGGCCTTATCCAAGCCCAGCAGCCAACCTGTTCTTTTGCCATAGACGTCTAGAAACAGAACAACCCGATCCGTTCCCCCAACGCTTCTGCTCTTCCTCCAGAGATGAGACCCATCCATTGATGAGGCCGTAGATGTGGCAGACTGGGGGGTCAGGACCAACTATTAAATCGCCCCCAGAAAGCGAACTTAACCTAGCGAGGGCATCCGCCGTCTCCCTACGACGCAATGGCGCTTAGGGTAGCCTGACTGTTAACGAAGATCACGTAAGATTCCGAATCCGAAGCTGGGTCACTAGCTATGGCCTCAATATTGCGAAAATCTTCGCCTGAAAAACGCTGCAGTCTCATTCAACCTGAAGTGGAGTTCAAGACCGAGTCCCCTACAGAAAACCCCAGCACCTGTACATCCACCTAACTTAGACCCACCATTCCATTGTGCACAATACAGTCGGTGGCTTTTTCCGAAAGTCCATACCTCCCGTCAAGAAAGACGACATTCAGAACTCTGGAGTGACCTATCGAGCGCTGTTTCTAGCAGCCCGATTCCCTCAGACGTATGGCACTGCGCGCTGCACACCGCTTGACATACAAATCAAGCGGAGTCAGGCAGAGCATAGTGTCAAGAGCAGCCTGAGGCCTACTCTTCCTCACTCCAAGAACACTACCAAACAACGCAACCATAAGTAATAATCGCCAGCGAATATCCAGCGAATGGCCCTAGGCGGAAGACCCCAGCTCTTACCTATGGAGTTCCTACTCTCCATAGATTTTTAATAAGTATTGTTGATTTTTGTGCAACTGCTACTGAATTTTCAACTTTAATATAACACGGTACAGTTCCAACTATAAAGATGAAGTATAAGTTGAAAAACAATCTTTAATTTTAATTTTATTTAAATGAAATCGTTGCCATTTTTAGTGGGTTACTAAAATGAACGCTTCTTTTATTTTTGTTTCATTTTTTGACCGGTTTGTTTAACAAAAGTTCAATCAAATTTATTCAAATTAATGATTTTGTTTAGAAATCTATTCATTGTTTAAAATTTTTAACAAACCCACATAGTTTTTGTCTCAGTATAGTATAATGTGATCTTTTTTTTCTACTTTTATAGCGTTTCAAGTAGATATTTAAATAAGAGAAAGTAATTAAAATATTTTTCAATCAAGTTTTTGAACGATAAAAGCATAATTAGATCACTCCACTGGAATTTTTTTTTTTGTTTTGATACATGTACTCCATCAAACAAATACTATTTAAAAGAGAAATAGCAAAAATGAAAGGTGCGTTAAATTTATTTAAACCTTCCGGCGTTGTTAACTATATCAAACCCAATTACCTTTTATCTCTCTTAACTTTTAAACTTTTATTTCTGGTTTTTTTTTCTTTTTAATGCTGTTTACTATGACTCAGTACAGAAATATATACTTATTAGCAATATAATTTCATATAAAAATAAGAATTGAATCACATGTATGTATACTTACTAGCATTATTATAGACTTTCTTTAATCTCTGTACTTATTTTATTTAATAAAATAAAATGAATAAGAAAAAAATATTTAAAATTTATTTATAAATTTCAAGTATTCATAAATCGTAATGTGTGTAAAGATAAATTCGAATTTAATTGGCAAAGACGAAAACTTGCCAAAGAATTGGACCTAAATCCGATAGCCATGGTATCAAGGATTCCAAAACAGGTATCCCTACGCTCGGTCGTTAGTTAAGAGATATAGGCGCCGGCGCTAATTGTTTTCACAAAAAAGTGCTTTGTATAAATGGGGCTTTTTTTTGGTTGATGGCTTGTATGTTTTGCTCGATGACTTGCATGTTTTCCTCGATGACTTGCATTTTTTTTGGTTGATGATTTGCATGTTTTGCTCGATGACTTGCATTTTCTTGGTTGATGATTGGCATTTCTTGGTTGGTGACTTGCGTTTTCTTGGACAATGACTTGAATGTATTTTTTGGTGGATGACTTGCAGTTTTTGGTCGATGACTTGCATTTTTTTGATTGATGAGTTGCAGTTTTTGGTCGATAAGTTTAATTTTTTTTTTTGTTGATGATTTGCATTTTGTTTGGGCGACGTTTTGCAATTATTTGTGTCGATGACTTGCATTTTTTTGATTGATGAGTTGCAGTTTTTGGTCGATAAGTTTAATTTTTTTTTGGTCGTTGACTTGTATATTTTTTTTCGATGGCTTGTAGTTTTGAAGTGCAGTTGAAAGTCTGCTAGGCTCAATAGGAGCACAAACGGCGACGTTGTTAAGGTTATTACCGTTTCTGCAGTTGCGAGGAAGAGAATAAAACGATATTTAATTCAGTGGATACATGCTCAGCGTTATTTCGAAGGAGTTTCTCATCGACCTGCCAAAGACCAGAGCATTTATAAAGGAAATTAATAAAAAAAATGCATTTTTTGTAGGAGATTTCAACATTTTTGTTCTCTCTGGCATCATTTCTTTCTACAACTTTTCACAGTTCAATGACTCTGCTACTCTCTGGTCGCTTTTTGTTTATTTTTTATAGATTTTTTATTTTATTTTGTTGCAACAACTTCCGTTTCTTTATTGAGACCATTATGTGCGTGAATATGTTCATCACACATGTATTATTCACTTAAATCGCACAGATTTTGAGTTAATTTTCTATAAAAAAAAAAGAAAACAGACAGACATAGCAGACATGATATCACATTATATTGGTCAAGTCCAAGTTTTCTTAGACTTGAAAACATTCATGTGCACGCCTTTTATTTGCTGTTGTTTTTGTTTTGTTTTTTGGTGAGGTATGCTGACGTCGTTTCGCCCCTCCACTTGAAGTGTATATTATACTTAGAAAACGATATATTCTCTTGAACATACACTTGACTAAGTAGGTAGACTTTTAATTATTGAAGGCAAATTTGTGGTGGCTGTTCGTTCGTTTGTTTATACATGTACCTACTGATTGGTGGTTTGTTTGTATTGATTGTGGTAATACTCTTCTTAACAAATTTGTTTTTTTTTTTTTTTTCTTAAATTACAAATGCAATGACAATCTTGATTCAAGTACACCGTATTTTAAATCGATAAACAATATTGTTTTCGTGACACAAGTGTTGTTTTTCTTATTATTTCTTGTTCTTTTCTTCTTGGTCTTTTGGTCTTTAAGTGGTTTTACTGAAGATGCTTTACTGCATTGGAATTCAAAAATTTACAAATTTTTTTTAAAATTCATAACAGCAGCAGGTTTTCAAAACAATCCGAAACAATTCCAACCTTTAAATACATGGCCAAGGCACATGTCTACACATGTCACACATATCTTCATGTGATATTACAACTACCCGATATGTGCACTTAGTGAGTTTTAATTTGGCAAAGCTGGTAGGAGGTTGCTATCCTAAGAGCCTTCAGGACAGATTGAAAGTATTTTTATTCTTACCCTCATAGGTTCTCTTCCGAATAAGATTTTCTTTGGTCATCAACACCATCCTAAAATAAATGAACGTAGAAACTTTTTATATCGGCCAATAAACTTAAATTGGAGCTTTTAATTCCCTAAGTGTTTAGCATTTTAATTCTAATTACGCCTCCATTGCTTTTATTCTTTTTTTGTTAGGTTTCTTTAAACGGATCCACGTCTTTAAAACTGACATTAACATTCAAGGTTGTCGTCTATTTGCATTTGTTACGTCTACTAGAAACCACACGTTTGTTTTTAACTTTTTTTTTGCACATTTTCAAATACTATGAATATTAACAAGCTGTGTTCTCGCTTTCTAGGAAATCCTAAAATAGAAAAACTGTGGAAAACAATTTAACAAACACAAATGTTTGTAAAAATGAAAATCCTTTTTGAACGTCACTTGTCGTTGTTATTATCATTGTTTTTATGACATAATAAATTATAAATAAACATATTACAATAACAATAAACAATGATAATAATTTCGCTGTTTTAACGTCACCAAAATATCAACTCATCACATGTATAAATATTGAAATAAACGTATAATCCGCCCCCTCATCCCCTCATTGATTCATTAAATTATTCATGCGGTTACTTATTGTCAAAAAGGATAAGATAATTTCATATTACAAACGGCGTGGGTGTTATTTTTTTTTTGTAATTTTTCATCATATTGTACATAAATTAAGTTGTAGATTTGGTGTATAAATCTATAAGAGTAATGAAAAGGTAACTCTGTTGGCTGCTAAATTATTTCAATAAATTAAATACACGCGCATTTGAAATGAAAGTCTTATTTCAAGAAGAAAGTGATCAGAGAACTTTTCTGCACTACCCTGACACCACAATGTCTCGTAAAGGGCTTCGTTTCGAAGCCTAATAGCAATCCGGCCTATTCTGCCAACATCTCTACCTGCCACTTCTCTTTGACCCATTTCTGCACTATATAGTCTGCGCCCTCAATTGCTCTCCATTTTGTAAAGATCATTATCTGAAAAACACTACAGTTGTCCTCCCAATTCGAAATGAGAATCGTTAACCTCGGAAAGGTTTTCGGCCCGTTCGAAAACTTTCAGACTACTGGTGTAACCGCCCGAGGACTGTTTCTCGATTCCATTAGGCGTATGGCACTAAAAGTTTGGAGAGAATAGTATCAAGAGTAGCTTGAAGACATCATCTCCAAACTCCTGCAATACTTAAGGCGACAATCCGAAGGATATACGCCTTTATCCTTTCTTTTTGTCAGGAATTTTGTCCATTTTTAATTGTCTTTATAAGACTTATACCTTCATCGATTACAGGGAGTATTTTTTAAATCTGTTGTTATTTCCGCAGGAACTTCAGCTCGCTATAGTTCAACCCAGGATTCCTTTATCAACTAGTTTGGAGGGTTCAAGAAATATAAAAAAATATTTTTGAGTTCTACTCAATAAAACTCACAACTTAAACTATGTCGTTGGCTGTGTGTATTTCATTTTTTTTATTTTGTCGTATAGAGTAATTAAATTAATTTTTTTTGTTTTGATTTCAATTGAATTGAATAAAATATTGTCAGTCGTTAGTTATCACCATGATGGATGTATGAATTTGTGTATAATAATTCAATTAGAAAAAAATAGAAATAAAAAACCCAAGATGACAATAAAAAATATGCTTTTATCATCGCTTTTTCACAGATGAAAGGGGGATTTTTTGCTTTTTATTCAATTTGAGTATAATTAAACAAAAAGTATACTCAGTTAATCATCAATTTCGAAACACATTTTGGCTTTTGAGTTCTTCGAAATTGTAATTCTATTAAAAATAGGAAAGAAAAATTTATTTTCTATACATAGCGTACACTTACAATTCGCCTAAAGCCCCTATAAAGTGCGATTTGTTTACAAAATTGTTTACGGTACAGATAGAAGTAGTAGTACATGTGCTAACAGATAAACACTTCGGGTAAAAAAAAAACTATTGCAACAACAATGTATGTGGGTAATTGCCAACTGTTTTTGTAATAAATACATAAGCTCAAAGTAATTTAAAGCTTCTCTTATAAATAACATTTCACACAAAAAACAAAACTCATATAAAGCTTTAAACTATCGCTCTATTTTTAAAACTCCTCTCTTACTCTTTAAAGTTAATTGTTCGACATTTAACTACTCAATATTAACTTTCATACTCTGTTCTCTCTCTTCCTCCCTCTCTAATTTGTTAATATTATTATTTTATTCACATTTCCTTTAATTTATAAAAATATTTTCCAATATAATAATATTTATTTTACTGATAACAATAATACCCACTTTCTCAAACTATTTTTGTGAAAACTCTGCCCTTTCATTGATAACTTGTTGAGATAAGCCAAAGCAAAAAATAACAAAAAAAAAAACGACGTAATGTGATAAGCTTTCTGGGTACTATGTGTAGTTTTTTGTTTGCAATATTTAAAGTTGTAAACAAAGAGAGAGAGAGAGAGTGAAAAGAATGTTTATATTATGGTGCTCTCTTAAAACAAAAAAACAAATCAAAAGTTCAAAACTCGTTTGAGTAGTGTGTGCTATATTTGCGATATTGCAAAATGATAATAAAAACAACAAGAAAGAAGTAACGCTAAAACGGGAAAAATCAATTTATGGGAGAATGTAAACAGAGAGGCTTTTTTTTAATAGATTATTTCTCCCGTTAACAAGTACAACTACTAGTACAAAGCGACAAGTATTAAAGAGAATAAATTGAAGCCGTAAATACGTGTAGTGTTTTCAAAGTTTTGGTTTTTTTATAAACATGATGATGATTTTGCTGTAGCATGCTTTGGATATAAAAAGATGCAGGTGTACAGGCTTCTGAGCTACAAGGCATGAATCAAGTTGAATAATCGGCAGTTCTAGGCTAAAATGGTGAAGTGTTATATTTATTCTGGATTTGTCTATGATCAATAATTGGCGGCTGTCTAGAGGGTATCAAATATAAACTTATATAATATTGAATAATTCGTGTTTTTGGCTAAATATCATGCCAATTAATTTAATTTTTTCATTTATTAATTTGTAAACATTAGGCAAACAAAATGCTTTTATTTAATATTCAAAATCCGTATTCTTATTAACCCATTAGAGGTCAAATGAAAACCGGCTGTAAGTTTTTGATTTCAGATATATTTATTAATAAAAACAAGCATAAAAAAACACAAAATGAAAGAAAAATTAAAAAAAATTTTCTTGGAAACGAGTTTTAGGGGTGTACTCAAATGAGTACACTGACTTTTTAAGTATGAAATTTTTCGAAACATTCTTTTTGACACAAAGTGTTTTACAGCATTTTTTTGCACTGCTCGTACTCACAACGTACTCGGGCATGACAAATTACGCACCGTAACTGTTTTTCTATTTGTGCGGGATAGTGCCCAACTCCATTTTGAGGTAAACCTTCAACTATTGACCCAGACTGACGTGATTTATTTTGTCCACCTTGGCGTAAATAATAACGCGCAATGTTTCGGCGAAACTAAAGTTGATCCATGGGACTCTCACTGCTCATTACATGTGGCCTCCATCGTTGTCGACATTTTTGCGCTTTACAAAAACATCAATTGTTCCAGGAATATCTTGCGGTAGGGCTGACGAAGTCATATCATCCTCAACACCTTCCTCTTCGTTAGTTAGTTCACTCGAATTAGGTGGTATGATTGCCATACCAATTTCTTCATGTTCACTATCAGCTAAAATGCTATCAACGGCCTCTTAGAGCCCTTTGAAACTCTGCTGGCCCTGAAAACGTATACCATTCATATTTTAAATTTAACAATGGATGCTGTCATTGTACTCAAACGAGTACAGCCAACTTTATACCTTTCTATTTTATTTATTTTTTTATTTTTAAGTATTTTTTGAAGCCTGTATGTTTCGTTGTTATTATTTTTATAAAAATAATGCAATATTACTAACCAAATTTTAGTATTGTTTCAAATATTTTCAAAATAGTTTACTAAACCACATACTTTATTCGCGTCATAATTTAGGCTGATAATTCTGCATAAGCAACAGAAACTATATACAAATTCTTTTTCTGCAGCTCTTATTGTTGTGTTGTGAAACTAAATAATGGTACAACGATTGTTTTTTCTTTAGTTTTGCTTGGATACACGTAAAAATACAACTGTACTCAGTTGAGTACGGTGACTTCTAATGGGTTAATATAAGTATTAATATACTTTTGTAACAACCCTCGCTTTTTATTATCAAAAAAAAATTACCCTTAAAATAGACTAGCAAAAAATCCCCCAAATTGTTATTGTATTTTTAAACAACAACTTTACTCTCACTTCAACTCTCTGGGACTTTTTTTTCTCTCTATCGCTCTCTGTGTCTGTAATTCGCAATAAAAGGAGAAAATTTAACCCGAGGCAAAAATAAAAACAAAGAAAACAACTCACTTAACATGCGCTTGCACCACTTTTTTTTTTTGGAATTGTATAGCCAAGTTGCTACTCTGCTGCCGCTATTGACGGCTGTGTGAATTATTGAAACCGAGTGAAGACAAAAAAAAAAACAATATATCACGTATTTACAAAGCAGCAAATTGCTTCAGTTAGTCTTTTGTACTTATCGAAAAGAGAAGCAACACTGGATGAGCACGGATTAAAAACGAAACCTACACGTTAAAAGTAAAACGACAACAAAAATCAATACCTCAAAAATACTTGAACAAAAATCACAACCACACTCGGTGGGAAGAACTTCTGCTCCAACGTCGTCAACGTTGTCATCGTCAACATCATCATCAGCAAAAAGACAAGGGAGTTAAAAATGTTTAAGAAAAGAAATATTAAATGAACATTAATACTCTTTTTTTGCTGTTGTTGTTGTGTTTTTTCCGATTAATTAACATTAATTTTAACCAAAGTGTTAATTCAACATTGGAAAGGCAAAGAACACGATTTTGATTCTGTATTAAAAACCGAATAAAAATTGAGGAGAATCAGTGAAAAAAAAACAGAAACAGAAACAAAAAGTGGAGCAAAGTTTTGAAATTTGAACTTCCAACAACACATTTAAAGGCCAAATATAACTACGGTGGTTAACAGTATTTCTATACCAAAGATATCATTTTTGTTTGTTGAATTCACCAAGAACATTTGAAGCTAAAAATAGTTACAAAAATATCATAAACACCTACGCGTGTAACGGAACTCCAACGTCATTTCTAGTTAAATTTTAAAGAAAGCAAATAAAAGAATAAAAAAAAGCACAAAGAAAGCACAAAAAATCCTAAACTTTTAAAAGGAAAAGGGAAAGGCAACTACGTCAATTCATTACTACCTTCAAGAGAACAGCGCCACTTTCGCTTTAATTATAACTAATCCGACAGCAGCCAACCAGCCAGCACCCAACCATCCAGCCAGCCACTACGGCTCATTGCTCGTTGCCAATATGTTGACATTCAATACAAAGATGATGGCAAAATGCGCCCCAGCAGCTTCAAACCACCAACGCCATAAAACAACACAAAAACAGGATTCTTTAATATTTGCATTAAACAGCTTCATTATGATGATGTTGATAATGGTAGTCTATATACCAAGTTTATGTCAAGGTTATATTATCAAAGAAGATGAAAGTTTCTTGCAGCGTCCGCACTATGACTCACAATTTGATTTAGAAGATACATTTGCTCGTTTAGCCAAACAGTTTCCAGAGAATGTTCGTGTCGAGACCATTGGACGTTCCCTGGAGGGTAGACCCTTAATTGTTCTGCAAATAGGTCAAACTGTACGTCAAAGGCCGCTATTAACGCCCATGGTTAAGTATGTAGGCAACATGCATGGCGATGAGACCATTGGCCGCCAGCTGTTAGTTTATTTGGCCAAATATTTGCTGTATAACTATCACACAAATTTGGAAGTGGCACAATTAATCAACAGCACAGATATATACCTTATGCCCACCATGAATCCGGATGGTTTTGAACGTTCTCAGGTAAATATTGTATGTTAAATTGATAAAAAATTCTCTGATAAGTGTTATGGAATTACTGATAACAGCTGTTGTTAAACCAGTTTCCAGAAAAGTGATTCAAAAAAATTACAAACTTTATAAGGCAACAGGCCGACAAAGTGTGTGTGTATCTCCCCAAAAAAAAAAATTAAACAAACAAAAAATTAACACAGTAACCAAAAAAATATTGGGCATGAATAATAAATCAACAAGTTTACTGACTGCATAGTGTACACGTCATTTGACATTTAAAATAATCAAAGAAATTCGTTTTGGTAATTTGTAAGGGTTCTTATTTTTTGATAATTAACCATAGGCTTCTTTCGCCTTTTCCATACCTCAAAAATTATATCCAAATTATACGCAATTAAGGTTTATATTGGCCGCTTAAATTTGGAAAAACATGTTATGGGAGAAAGGAAAGAGAAAAGTTTATAAATATTAGGTTTGAATCGACTTACGTTACAAGTGACAGGATAAACTTTTACAAGAACATACTCCCACATGTGGATATGGCAGCTAAGAACAATTTCTGTCCATAATGCATTGTGGGATTCGCTGACTAGTCGACCACCAATTAATATACACTACATGACAGACATGACGACCACATGTCGAAAATCACTTTTAAAGGACGTAAGCCTGTATTGTCTTAAACTTTTTGTTCGACTAACAAGCTGTTAAGTGGTCATAAATATTCTGCGTTTTTTTTTAATTCTCAATCTCAGCAAGTGGTCTAGGTCTATTTTTACGCAAAGTATTTATAAGTTTCCACTTAGAGACGTTGTCAAAAAACTGTGTTTTTAAATTGAAATGTTAGCGTTTCATTATAATGGCAGAACATGATTATGGCTTTATAACTTTGACTTGATTTTATGCCTCCGTTTTTTTTAATACCACCAAGGCCATATTGTTTTTTAAACAGTTAGTGATGGTGGGTTTCACATTTAAGCAGGCAGCCGGTCAGGCATAACTAAACAGTTGATTTTAGGCTTTTAATTCTGGGTACTACACTACACTACGCGTATTTTATGTTAATAATTTATTTAATTTTTAAAATTTTTTTTTCTACTTTTTGGTATTTCTTGGCTTATGATTATTTTAAATAGTAACGTGACTTTCGATTCAAATTTCAGCTTTTTGTTGCGTCTTTAGGTTTAAAGGAATGATTTTGTTTTAACACACTTAAAATGCACTTAAAAAAATTAAAAAAAATTAAGACGACAATTTGGATTTTTTTCGTTATTTTTTTTTATTTATTTGGTAAGGCCATAAGTATTATTTAATGGCGAAATTGTTTATTATTATTTGTTGTTTCTTTTCTTTGGTTTTAAACCAAATTTTTTTATTTGTTTAGGTTTGGATGCGCTTAAATTTTATAGAGGAAAATATTTAAAATGCTAAAAACGTAACTTTTATTAAAAAAAAACTTTTTTGTTAAATAATATTGACAACTCAAGTGAAAAAAAAACATTGTATATAATATTGTATACTATAACATATGTATGTACGTACATACATACATACGTATGTATGTATTTTAAGTTGTATTTCTATTTGATCACATGTTTTGTTATTAGATGACATTGATTACTGTTTGGTGTACATTTTTAAAACCAGAACAGTTTTTATAAAAATAAATCAAGTATTTTAGGAAATCGTATCAAATAAAAATTCTTCAATGTATACCTGTCTCTTGCTCCCTCTCTCTTGCTCCCTCTCTCTTTCTCCCTCCCCTATTTCTTTCTCTCTTTTTCTCTTTCGTTTATTATAGCCATGCAGGGCTGTTAGAGTATTGGGACTGTACAATCAATTGCACTGCCCTCAATCTATATAGAGCGTCAGTATATAAATTAGAGGAGACTCTAATCCTGTTCAGAAACAAGATTAGGCCGGTTGACTTAGGTTTTAAGATAAATTTAAACCGGTTTAGCCAAGTTAGTATACTCCCATAGACCCCATACTCTGGGGAAAACCACAACCACAACTGTCATATTTCACACTGAATAATAAATGAAGACTGTTGACCTTCTCAGTGTTATTACAACGTTAAAAAAAATCGATCTACAAACGGGGTTAGTGTGCCAGTCAACTGATTTTGTAATTCCGCATATTATATTTAAATTTTTATAGGCTTAGAGTGAGACCCTACAAGCGCTATTGACCTATTCATCCATATTTCTGTGTATTTCCATTCATATTTTATTAACTCAAGTATTCATTCGATTTCTAGAAGATTAGAATGGAATTGAGTCAATAAGTATTACGTTTTTATGAAATGAGTACTGGTACTAAAAGTAAATTAATTTAAAAACAATACACAGTATTAAAACATTAACGAAAGCAATCAGATCTTTGAACTTTTTTTTTGTGTACAGAGACCTTTAAGTCCATAAATGGTTTAGTTTTGTCGTTTTGGAAATTTATTACCATAAATTATTTGAATTTTTTTGCTTGTTATTTAAACTATTTGAGATATGCTTCAGCTATTGTTTCAAAAAAAAAAAAAAAAACATTGTAAAACATGACAAACATTTTTAAAAACCAAATACTGGTTTCTGTTAAAATAATAAAAATCAAAACAAAAACAAATACAATTTGAGAGTTGAATGAACCTTTGAAAAATTTCAAAATAATTAATTAATCGCCCATCTTATTAATTATTTTAAAACAATTTAAAAACGTTTCTTTTTTAATTTGTTTTCATACAAACCAGTTTCTTGTTTTAATAAAACACTGCAATTATGTTTAATTTCATTCATAAATATGTACATACTTTAGAATGTGCAAAAAGAATGCCTGGCATGTAATGTTGTAAACAAAAAAATGCAATTCTTTATTATTTTTTTTATACATTTTTTGTTTTTGTTCCAACAAAAGCAAAAATAGAAAAAAGAATTAGAAAACAACCTCCGCGAAACTTATGGTAAATTAATCCATTGCTGCTCATTTATTTTCATGTTAATTTCATTTCAGTTCTGCATAAGAAAATATTGTTATTAAACTGAGTTATTAGGGCAGTTCATGCATTTGTAATTAAAAATAGAATTGAATTGTAAATGTTTCGCAATGATTTTTAAAGATTTTTTTTTGACTTTGAGAACAATATTAATGGCTGATCTGGACATAGTGAGGATAAATTCCAACCATTTTCTTCAAGTTTTACCATCTAAGTACAGTCAATTTTTCGGTTGCTTGACATTGCATAGAATCGAACACAAATGGAACATAATAGGGAACAGACAAGTTTCCAATCACAGCAACCACCCAGTAGAACTTTATTGCCAGCAATACTGGCTTTCACATATTTATGGAGTGCTATTGGTCTTTTTCGTTTAATATTCTCGAGTTTAACCGATCCATTGTTAGCAACTCTTTCGTGTTCGCTTTGTCGAAAGGTCCGAATTATGATGTTTAGAGATCGAAATTGACTGTTTCGTCCAATTCCATCAGCTCATATTGGATAATTTATTTTATTTAATCGGTAATCTTTGCAGTAATTTCTACAAAAATATAAATTATCATCACAATATATTGTTTTTTTTAAATGTATTTCTCTTATTTAAAATAAAACAATTATTTTGTTTTTAATGTAAATACTTTAACTAACTCTCCCCTAATTACTCTGTTTTTGCTGCTGTCATTGCTTTAATTTAGAATTTATTTTTTTGATCGTATATTTTAGGTTTAACACGGAAAACAAAAACAATAAAACGAGATTAAATTCATACAGCCGCGGTTTACGCCATAAAAGCTTTGAAACACGTTTGTTTTATTTGCGTTTTGTTTTTTTTTTTAAAGTTCAATTGAAAATGTTTTAATTTTTCAATTTTTATTTTAAACCATAATTAATGGTATGTGTTCACTTACAAAAATATGTACAAAAAGTATAGTAAATCGAAATTCTTTATTTTTTTTTAACAGACGATCCACAAATCGCGTAGTATAAGAGTGATTGGTTCACGCTAGTTAGTGTAGGAAATTTAAAATTTCGTTGTAAACAACTTTTCTTTGAAAATTTTGTGATTCAGAACATACGTCAATTTCCCGTTGGGTTTATGAATCCATTACTTTGATACTTGGTAACGCATTAATTAGGCTCTGGACATAAAGAGAATGACGGTGTATGGTGTTTTCCTAGTTAAAGCAAAAGAAAAAAGAGCTAGAAATAAAGTTCCGACTGGGAATCGATTAATTTTTTAAATTGAAGTTTAATTTTGAAACCATTTACGACACCGTTAAGTGAAAACGGCTGTATTGGAATCTGTAGCCAAGTTAGGATTGATGATAAGGAAATTTTTGTTTCAAGCAGATTTCATCAGCGTAGTCAAGGCGATATACATACATATAGTACATATGCATATTTAACCTGAATATAAACATTCCAATTACACTAAATAATTCCAACAATTTCATGTCTCTTTTTACTACGCCTTATGTTGTATGTTTTGTAATTTCTAATTGCCTCTGCCAATCAATTGACATTTTTTTATTGCCTTTTGTTTAGGTAAAAATACAATAGTTATTGATTTTTTTCCTACAAGAGGCACTTTAAAATTATTTGCAAAAAAAAACCTTATTTAAGTATGTAGTCATTACGAAAAACTGTATAATTATTGGCAGCTAAAATGAAAAAAAATGCCATTATGCTAATGTTATTTCCATGGGGGAGTAATTGAAATTTATAGAGTATTACTAAATATAACTGTAATTGTATTTAAATTAATATTTTCTTTCATTTTTTTTTTATTTCTTTCTAGGAGGGCAATTGTGAGTCTTTACCGCATTATGTTGGCCGTACAAATGCCGCCGGTGTAGATTTAAATCGCGATTTTCCAGATCGTTTGGAAACCCAACAGCAAATACAATTACGCGCCCAAACCAGACAGCCAGAAACTGCTGCCTTAATTGAATGGATTATAAATAAACCATTCGTTTTATCAGCTAATTTTCATGGTGGTGCTGTAGTCGCCAGTTATCCATATGACAATTCCTTGTAAGTTGTTAGCCTACTAAACTACATATTTAATTAATTAATTAAAAAGTAATTCATTTTTAATTTACTTTTAAAGCCTCGCTTGGGATTTCTGTTTAAAAATTAGTTTTTTAATTTTTTCTTTTCATTCTCTTTCTTTTCAGAGCCCATCATGAATGCTGTGAAGATAGCTTAACACCCGATGATCGTGTCTTTAAACTGATGGCTCATACATATGCCGACAATAATCCCATCATGCGTAACGGCAATAACTGCAATGACACCTTTCCCAATGGCATAACAAATGGTGCCCATTGGTATGAACTTAATGGTGGCATGCAAGATTTTAATTATGCTTTTAGCAATTGTTTTGAATTGACCATTGAACTGTCGTGTTGTAAATATCCACCAGCTAGTGCTTTGCCTGCGGAATGGCAACATAACAAGCGCAGTTTATTGAATCTTTTGAAACTGGCTCATTTGGGTGTTAAGGGCATTGTTAAAGATGTCAATGGTTATCCTATACATGATGCAACCATTGTGGTTTCCGGTTTGGAAGATAAGCCTATACGCACCACGCGTAGAGGCGAATATTGGCGTTTACTTACACCAGGCATCTATAATATACAGGCATTGGCATTCGGGTAAGATTTCCATTATTAACTTTTACTTTTTTTCGGTTTACTTTATATTTATTTTAAGTTTTTCTTAACTTATTTTGTAAAAAAAATTGTTGCAATGTTGTCTCTTGCATATTATGTAATAATTTTGCAACTTGTTTTTAACCATACCCCTCCACCATATATGTAAATGTGTCTTATGTGACTTTTTTCTTCTTTCTTTCTTTTTGTCTCGTTTTTTTTTTTTTTGTATCAACAAAATATGTTTACTCTGTTACAGCTACCAGGCCAGTGTACCACAACAAATCCATATTAAAAACGACAAGAATGTGGCTCAACGTTTGGACTTTACCTTGTCACCCATTGAGACCAATTATGATGGTATAAGCAGTTTTTATAGTCCTTACTTTTTTAGACATTAAATTATCCAAAGTGGTTTTAGTCTATTTATATTTTCTAAATTTTCTTTTAATTGTTGTTGATAGATTTTAGTGATAAAAAAACAAAACATTTCTTAAGCTAAAGAGAAAAACTTTGAGAAAAACTTAAGAAAACAAAACATATTTCCACTATTTAAAACAAAAACGAAACATACCTACACTTCCATTAACTTTAGTTGAAGAATTTAAGAGGATAACAAAAATTTTCCATTAAAAATATACGTTTTACATACAATATGTTGGTATTATAGTTTCTCTTTTTTGTATGATAAATATTTTGTCTAAAATAAATTCTTCGAAATCTTTTAAACAATGTTTCTTAAAAATAATAAAAATTTTTGTAAAAAATAGTTAATTTTTATTATTCTCTTAAACTTTTTTCAAAAACACATTTCCTTTAAAGTGCAAAAGAAATTCTCTTTAAATTGTATTTAAATTCAAATTATTGTTGGCACTTTTTTTCCATTATACGTTCTCACATAAAGAGTTTAATGTTGAATCCCACTACACCTGTTTATATTTGTTTATCACTCTCACATCCACTCGCTATATTTCACTCTTTCACTGTTAAAAGCTCGCATTATGATACTCTTTATTCACTCTATCCATATATTATACATTTTCAATTTTCACTTGCTATTATTAACTTGTTCATGTTTATTATCACACCTCCTTTTGTATTCGGCTTGATTTTACTGTGCATTGTTTTTATTTTATTATTATTATTACAGCTAACTATGTATTATTTCTTATTTGGGAATTCTTTCTCTGCTGTTTTATCTTTTTCATACACATCTCGTACATTTCCTTACACAATTTTTTAAAGGTATTTCCTAAAGGAAAATTTATTAATTTAAATTATTTTTATTTTTTATTTTTGTTAAAACTACATATTGTAAATGATTGTATATTGTTTTTATGTTTTTCATGTTTATTATTTATAACTATATGAACGTACATATAAAAAAAAATTTTTTTTGAACTAAATTTTATGCATAAAAAAAAACTTTTATTATAACTACTTTAAATATAATTATAATAAATAATGAAATAAATAAAATTAAAGAAAAATAAGATAAAACGCACATATAAAACAACAAAACATATTCATATAAATTTACTATCGTGTAAAAGAAAAAATTAATAATAAAAAACGAAAAAAATTACTACTTTATTATACATATACTATTTAAACATTAAAAGAGAAAAAAAAATTAAACGGTATACAATTCATCACTTTGTATTCCTTTTTTTTATTGCATTATTATGTTTTCGTCGTGAGTTTTTTTGTTGTGTTGTTTTTTTTTTTCTATTATTATTAATAATTTATTTTTCATGTTTTGCTTATTGAATTAAATTTTTTTTATGTGTTTATTTGAATTAAAATGCTATTTTTGTTCAACATTTTATTTCATTAGAATGCACTTTTATGTCTCTAGTCAAGCTTGGCTTAGAACTAAGCAGAATTTGGTTGTTTTTCAAATGGATTTCATATACCAAAACTAATATTTTAGAGTTAAAAAATGTTTTTCAGATACTTTTTAAAAGTTATGTTTTTCATATTTCAAAATAATAATATATATAAATGTAAAATTTTCGTAAAGATTTTTAAGCTTAAAATAATTATTAAACATTTTGGGACTTAGACTTTCCTTGTTGCCTCAAATTCAAATCATTACATGATTTGACACGATAGTTATGCAGCAACTGGCACTAACTGCACAGCCATATTGCAGCAAAATAAATGTAACATTGGCACTTTATGCACATTAAACGCAAATACAAAATAATTAATTTTTTTAAAAACGTATTTTTTTTCAAAATAAAGAAAAAATAATAAGTAAGCCAGATTAAGGGGTAGGTTAGGTTAGGCCCATTGTAATGCCCTTTGTAATGTCACAATATCCAACCCTTGGATCAGTATTCGTTATTGGAAACTATACCTATACTATAACTATACATATATATATATATGTAAATATTTCTTTTGTTGATCAAAGATGACAGATGCCTGTTCATAGCAAGTGTTGGCCACTAACATATGAGGTAAAAGATAGTCTTCTTCTTTTTCCTTAGATTCACAGCTCTTACAGAAATCATTTGAGGGGATGCCAAGCATATCCGCATGCCATCCAACAGGGCAGTGGCCTGAGAGAACCACAATAATGCTATATATAGATGTCCGTTAATGAGAGACGACAATCAGTTCTCATCTTATTCATATGAGACCCGCAGAGCCTAGCAATATTGCAGGACTAGTCAATACTAAAGCAAATTTTATTGCAAACTTTAAAATTTAAACGTGTAGCCGATATCGTTACCCTTATTTTAAACGACGGCATCATAAGTTACGAGATATTCAATCAATAACTCTAAGTAATCCTGAGAACTGTAGTCCCATGCGTTTGCTATAGAAATCTGTTTTTATTGTGCGACTTTTTAATACAGTTAAGAATTGGCAATTCAGCTGGCCTGCCGGAGAGTTAATTTTGATTTCCTGGAAATTGTCATGTTATATTCCAATCGATTCTTTCCCTATTTGGCGAATTGCTTCTATATTAGAGTATGGATAGCAGCTTCATAGCATTATTGAGCCTCCAGTATACTTACTGTGTATTTACCATACTCCTTAGCAAAATTTTAAAAATGTATGTTTAAATATTAGCATACTAGAGGAGACCTTGAGAGTTCATACCTCAGTTGTGACAACTATGCCGCTAATAGATAAAATTAACGCTTACAATCTGGATGGTGTGGGAAGCTGCGTGGTAACCCATAAGCATGAAAAAATGTTAAAAAGTTTCCATTGAAAAATAAATTTGAAACAACAAATAAGGGAAAGTTTATAAGTTATAACCTCTGCACTTTTAACGAAAAAAGTAAATCTTTTAAAATCTCTAACCGTTCAACAGAGTATTTATTTTGTTTATTTTTCAATTACAATACAATTACAAATTATATTCTAATTATTATATGCCATGTTACTAAGACTATTCCCTAGTTTTTGTAAGACAAACAATTTCAGAAATCTCTCTAACTCATACAATACTCATTCGAATTCTCTTAATTCTCAATTATAATTTTATTTATCTTTTTTTAATTTCCCGTATTGCTAAATACAAAACAATATTTCAAAAATGTCCCAATCATTTAAATGGTCAGATTATAAATCTTTTAGTTTTCAAACATGTCTTACAGTGGACAGTCATTATTTAACATGACGTTTAAACGTCCACATGATACTAATCTTTAACTGCTGCTGAAACTTTAAAAAGACAGACATTGCTCGTAATAGTAGTAACAATGCTGTACTTTTGAAGACATATTGGCATTTTAATATCACTTAGACGTGTTAAAAAATGTATATGTTATTACGAAATAATTTAACAATTTAAAATTTAATGATAGAAATTTGAAAACAAACTCAAACAATATTTTATTAACGACTTTAAATGTGTATTTAATATAAACAAAAAAACTAAAAAATAATTTAAATGGGTGCTTTTTTTTCGGAACATGTAACGAAAAAGTGTTTTTAGTTAAAAAGGCTGCTTTTTAAACATCAAGTTTTTGTATTGGTTTTATTATTTTTTTTTTTTTTTTGTATGAGAAGCAGGAAAAAAGTTTCTAAATGGCACTTAAATTCCCATTCTCTTCTGTAAATACAAGCAAACTTTTGAAATTGTTAAAATTGTTTTGGTATTGTTAAAACCATGTTCATAATCTTCAATTCTGGTCCAAAAAAGTCGGTTTTCATACGGCCATAGCACTTTATATTGACCATAATTAGTACCTAACCGTTCCATTTTTCGTATGCAAAGGCTTTTCTACGTCACTTCTCGGTCCTCTGGGCTCTACATGTGACGAATTTTGTTTGCTGAAGTAACTACCAAATGAGAAATGATTGGGGATCTGGGCCAACAGAAAATTTAAACCTAAATCGCCTTTTTACCAGTTTCAATCTTTTCCTTCTTACGGATTTGCTAATGACAATTCATAATTTCTAATTTGTTTTATTAAATTAAATACTTTGAACTTTATTGCCGTGATGAGTACTAAGGCAATACGATCTATCATATCCCCTTTCAATTTTGTAGGGTATCCTTATAATGCTTCCTCCAAGCCTATTGCCCTGACAAATTTTACCATGTTGCTAAGTGTAAACAGATAAACAAATTTAAAATGAAAATTTAATTTTGGTTAATTGAACATGGAAAAGTATGTTTGTATGTTATTTGAATTTTTAATTTATTTTTTTTAAATAAATTTTGATATTCAAATCCTTGAAATAAATTCCTACCAAGGGTAAAATATGGTTTTTAATTTAAATTATTGAGTTTTTAACGTAATATTCGTTTGAATAAATAATTTACTTTTGTTCTTTCTAAAATTATAAAATAATGGTGATGGGTTTTCCTTTATTATATTTTTTTATATTTATTTTAATATTTGTTACTTAACTTATACTAATTCAAATATATACACTAAAACATATGCATTTTAACTTTATACATATATTATATAAATTTTAAATATTTTATATATTATTAAAAATAAATAATAATTATAAAAGTCAGTCAGTCCTATTATCTAATAAATAAATTAATATCAATTATATTAATATATTAAAATTTTTTAAGAAATTATTGTTTAATAATAATAAAAATAAAATATCAATTTCTTTTCGGGTAATTGTCTTAAATTATAAACAAATAAAATGTATACCTTAAATGAAGAAATATAAATACAATAAACATCTCAAAATACTTATATAAATAAATAAATATAATATAAATGTATGGCAATTATAATTGTTAAAACAAAAATAAAGTAAAAATCTTATAATAATTCTTCTGTGTATGTAACGTGTAACGATTATTGCTAAATAAATAAAATTTATTAAGCAAAACAACCAGTAAAAAATGTAAACTGTTTTTGTAAAACTTAATACATATTTTCAAAATCATTTCATCTCATTTATAAAATTTCTATTTATTTATTATTGTCATATTATTATTGAAAGCATTTAATTTATACATTTTAAATTAATACAATATTAACAACATTATTAACATGGTTAAAAAATTGCACAAATTTTTGTAGTTTCTTTGGGAGTGGCTGTCATTTCTAATTCTAGTTAAAATTTCATTACATTGCATCCTTGTTATATTTAATTTAATTTAATTTTATTCATTCAAACATATGGCATATACATACATACATACTTCCATATTCATGTTTATTTGTTGTTTTTCTTTTTTTTTTTTGAAAATTTTTTTCATTTTATTTATTTTCTATCATTTTAGGTGATTTTCGTAAATTAAAAGTAGAACGTGCTGACACCACCGAGAACATTGAGAAGAATGGTGGCTTTTTAACGCCTACAAAATTTGAACATCACAATTTTACCGCCATGGAAAAGTTTGTATACTATTTTTAATTATATAATACATGTATAAAATATTAAAGGTTTAGTTTCTTTAACTGAAAATAGAAAATTAGTATCCAAGAAACTAAATGTTAGTATTAAATTAGGACTTCTTTTACGTTTAATTTCTTTAGAATTGGTACTTCTGAACGTAGAAATGTATTATTCTTGCTATTTTAAAATTTATTTTACAAAAGCAACAAAACGAATTAGTTTCAACTTTAATTAAAATCAATATAATGCTTTAATCTAATGAGTAGACTGTTATTAATTTCTCTGGAAATACAGTCACTGGAGAGGTACATATAATACCTGCTGGTTATGATAAAAAAATGTACTCCTAACAAAAGACGTTAGAAAAAACTACGCTTGAGACTCGCACTGCTTATATTGCCTGCCAATTAATTATAAAATTGTTTTATTTAAATTTGTCGCACTTTTCTTTCAGATTCCTACATGATATTGCTGATTCGTACCCGTCCATAACAAGACTGTATTCTATAGGAAAATCTGTACAAAATCGTGACTTATGGGTGATGGAAATATTTGCCACACCCGGCCAACATGTGCCCAGTGTACCCGAATTTAAATATGTGGCCAACATGCATGGCAATGAGGTGGTGGGCAAGGAAATGTTATTATTGCTCACCAAATACATATGTGAACGTTATATGTATGATGAACGCATAACGAAATTGGTTAATAACACGAGAATGCATTTTTTGTATTCCATGAACCCAGATGGTTATGAAATGTCTAGGGAAGGCGATAAAACTAGTGGATTGGGACGTGCTAATGCCAACAATGTAGACTTGAATCGTAATTTCCCCGATCAATATGGCACTGACAAATTCAACAAAGTTACGGAACCAGAAGTTTTAGCCTTAATGAACTGGACTTTATCCATACCGTTTGTGTTGTCGGCTAATTTACATGGCGGCTCTTTGGTAGCCAATTATCCATATGATGATAATGAAAATGATTTCAATGATCCCATGACACGTTTACGTATAGCCAATGTGGGCAGAAAATTAAATCCTACTGAAGATAATGAATTGTTCCAGCATTTGGCTAAGATTTACGCTAATGCCCATCCCACCATGCATTTGGGTGATCCTTGTCCTTTATTCAAAAACGAAATATTTCCCAATGGCATTACAAATGGTGCGCAATGGTATAGTGTTACTGGTGGAATGCAAGATTGGAATTATGTCAAGGCAGGAGTTATGGAATTGACTTTGGAATTGGGTTGTGATAAATTTCCCATGGCTAAAGAACTGCCCAAATATTGGAATGATAATAGAGAGCCCTTGCTGCTCTTTATAGAACAAGTACATAATGGCATACATGGTTTTGTGCGCAGTTCGATAGGTACCCCTGTGCCGGGAGCAGCAATTACTTTGGATGACGCCCAACATGCTATATATTCCGCCACTTACGGTGATTATTGGAAATTAGCTTTGCCCGGCCGGCATAATGTAACCATTTTAGCAGATGGGTATGCAATATACAAAACTTTTTCTTATTATATTTAAATTTTAATGCCTTTGTTTTTAGATATACACCTCAACGTGAAGAGGTGGAAATAGATCCTGTTAAACGTTCTATGCGTTTGGATATTACTTTGATGCGTGATGATCCTCAACATTGGGCTTCCGCCAATGATTATCGCATAATCGAGAATGTAGTGCGTACCCGCTATCACACCAATTCAGAATTAAGAACCGCGTTAGCTGAATTTGAAGCACGCAATGGTCAAATAGCCACATTTGGTTATGCCGAATCGGAATTTGGTTTCTATTACAATTCCATTAAGTTGACTTCAGACGTAAGTAATTCAGTTTGGAGGCTTATTGCCGTTAAATTTTCTAAATTTCTGTTTTCAATTAATTAAAGATTGGCGCCCCCGAGGAAAGTAAACATAAGATTTTAATTTTGAGTTCCTTTTTCGACACTGTATCACCATTGGGTCGTGAAATCTCTATGAATTTAGTACGACACATAATCGAAGGCTATAAGTTAAGAGAACCTTTGGTATTAAAACTATTGCAGAACAGTATTTTATACTTTTTGCCTGTAACTGAGAACTTTGAAACAGTTTTTAACATGTTTAACAATAAGTATGTTGTATGGCAGACATGAAAAGAATATTTTAAACATTTTTTTCTTTGTAGCAATTCTATATGTGATCCTGTCATTGGCAATGAACTAGGTGAGCGCATTTTGAGTCCCGAAACAGAAAAACGAAGAGATTTGTTAATACAATTCTTGGATAATCAAAGATTTGATTTAATGCTGACATTTACTGCAGGTTCATCGGAATTAAGGTAATAATTGAATAAATTTTTATTTATTTAGCTGTTGAGTTTGTTAATAATTTACTTTGCAGTTATCCCAAAGGTGAGCAGATATTGGAAAAGTTTGCCCATCATATAGAAAAAACCGAATTTAATTTCTCACCACTACAATGCCCTGCCAGTTCTACAAGTTCCCTGAGACAAGATATTACCGAACGTTTAACGAATTTATTTTATAAAATGTACAATATACCCATGTTTACTTTGGGTTTATCCTGTTGCAGTATGCCTCAACAAGCGGACATAGCTTCGGTATGGCGTAAGAATATAGAGAAATTGAAAAATTTCCTTCATTTAGTTGACACAGGTGCCAAAGGTTTTGTACACAACCAAAATGACCAGCCTATACGTGAGGCTTTTATTCGACTCATCGATCATGCTCAAGTGTATAATGTAACACGCAATGCGGCCCATTTCAAATTAATTTTGCCTGAAGGCTTATATGCTTTGGAAGTCAGTGCACCTAATTTTGATTCGACGGTCACAAAATTGGAAGTAAAACATGGTAAAATTACCGACTTGGGTGTTATTAAACTGGCGCCATTTACTTTAGTAACCGGCCGTAGTGAAATAAAAGCTTTGGGTCATGTAGGCAGTCTATTGCCTGAAAATACTGCCACCATAACTGGTTTCGTTTTGGATTGGTCCAATCATCCTATAAAACATGCAAAGGTTTCTGTAGTTAAACCCATTATTAAGCAATACATACGCAATTTCACCGATAGTTTGGGCTCTTATGTATTAAAAAACGTACCAGCAGGAGAAATTACCATTAAAGTCGAAGCTCCTAGATTTTTGGAAACCACACGTTTGGTTAATGTAGCCGAGTTGTCCAAAGATGTGAAGAATGTGGTGTTTCGCTTAAATCGTAATGAACATGTTATGGGCATGCCACGTTTTGTTTTCATTATATTGGCCAGTTTGGTTATTATCACCGGTGTTGTTATGTGCATATTATGTGCCCAATTCATAATGGCGCGTAGACATCGTGCGGCTAAACCATATTATAATTTCTCATTACTGCCGCAAAAGGGTAAAGAGCTGTTTGATGATGATGGCGATGATGGCGAAACGGAATTGTTCAGATCTCCTATTAAAAGTAAGTCTTCTTTTATTATTTTTTATATTATTTTTCTTTATCTCCATGCATATAAAACAAACGTTGATGGTTTCGTTGGAAACGGGAGAGATTTATTTATTTATTTTTTTTTTTTTTCAAACATTTTTCGTTTTTTTTTTTTTTTTTTTTTTTTTTTTTTTTTTTTGTAATACTTGACATTACAAATTTATTGCAACAGAGGGCATGACCATTAAACCCTATTTTGATGAGGACGATGACGAGGATGATTTAAAGCGTATCTTAAATTCGGATGATGAAGGCGAGGGTGGGATCGAGCATCATGATATGGACAATGATGATGAGGATGTGCTTTATCATGATGATAGTGGCGAAGAAATTGTCATGTTGGATAAAACGCATTAGAATGACACAACAAATAAAACAACTGTGATCTTGCTCAAAACGACAACAAAACTCAACACATATTTAAGAAAAAAAAAAAAAGACAGTAAAAAAATATATTTTTTAGCTTACACCTTTCAAAATCTAAATTATACTCAAAATAGTGTTGAGTTCGAAAATGTTGAAACAAAAACCAAATTCGGCTGTGTCGAATGAATTATATTCTAAACTTAAACATCAGATTGAAATTGATACAAATTTTAACTTGTGTTTTTCCAATAATACAATATAACAAAAAAGTAAATATTTATATGCAATATTAGAGAATTATTTATACTACCTATATACTTACATATATATAGATAAGTTAAGCCAAAAATTGAGAATAAAATATTAACGTTTTGTAATGTTTTTTAACGAAACAACAAAAAAAAAATGAATAGATTCTTAAGCAATATAAAGTTAAAAAACTCCAGTGAATATCTTATGAATCTCTTGAAAATCTTTGAGAATAAACAAACATTCCCTTTAAATTAAATTTATACGGTTCTAATACACAATATTTAGTAAGTTTCCAGAATGACAAAATTTTTAAATTAACCTTTCAATAATTCGGTTTTTTTTCTATTAAAACCTAAATTGCGTAACGATTTAATATTATTAACACTCTATTTATTAAAAAAATATATATAAATATTTTATTATTAAATTCCTTAAGCTTTTTAAAAAATGTACTAAAAGGGAACACATTCTTAATTGTCCTTAAACAAATTCATCCGCCCAAACAGGTTGTATTAAATAAAAATTTATTTTTTAGAAACCCTTTTTTTAGAAAACTTTTTTTATAATTACGATAAGCTCTGCTGCCTATATTGAAAATACTAAAAGCCTTATTCATAAAATATATTTAAAAAATTTATCAATAATCATTAAAGCAATCAAATCTCAGTCGTCTGGCAAGGATATAATCTCTCACCACTATTTTTAGTTTAGGCGATTTTCCCTACGTGTGCAGAGCATTGTGTTGGAAGTAGGGAAATAGATTATGGAAAGGAGGAAATATAATCCTTCTATAGTTCGTGATTTCTTCACGATTAGAGTAATGTATTGTTCGAGGATATATCAGTCTACCTACAACAGTAATAAAATTTAACAGAAGAGGCCGTTTTTTAGAGAAATTTAGGTGCGATAAACAACAGTGTGTTAAAAAGCAATTTATACAGCATTACGACCAGCAAATGTCATCTACTTGAGTCCCCCAGGAAACCTATTCATACTTTATGGACATCGGAACTGCAAATCAACACCGGAATAGCAAATATGAACAGAAATTCAGGGAAAATAACTCTATTTTGCATAAGTATGAACTTAATTTCGATTTTCCTTGATGTTGAATGCATCTAGGACTCGGTGCCAGTTTAATTGAGACAAGGTTTGGCTAGGAATTCATTGATATTTACTTAATGGCCCCTATTTTATTCGCCATAAATTTTCCCCCAAATAAATCCAAGGGAAAAACGGTTTACTTCGAATTTTTAAACGATGGATGACGCTGTTTTAGTCCCCTTTAAAACCTAGGTTTTCTCTTCTGTACTCTGTACTTACTATAAAATGCTAAGTAGTGTTTGAAGCCTTTTACAGTATATTGTTTTTAATTCGTTAATTATTTTCTAATCTACATACATTCCTTTACCTATATTATGAGTTGTTAAAATTATGTGAATAAGGCAGCAAAAAATTGTTTATTTTATAAAAGGCAATTATTTATATAATACGTACATAAATGTACTTTGAATACTTCCAAATCCTTTATATAAGAATAGGAAAACATGCTCAATAAAAAAAAAAAGAATTTAAAGCAATTATTTTGCAATATGAAACAAAGGCTACAACAGTTAAAAACAATCATATAGATCGTTTTGAAATATAATTTGCCATGATTTGATTTTTCATTTCTTAATTCTTTATTTGTAAGAAATATTAGAAATTATATGCAGAATACTGAAAATAAAATACCTTTTTGGTACACAAATATATGTAAAATAGAGAAAATTTTAAATAAAGAAAATATATAATTAAAAATTTAACTATTATACCGTTTTGATATTTAGTTTTTATTTATTTAGGACTTCATCATCTCTACATTTTCAATTGCAAGTTGTCTAATGCATTAATGGGTGAGTCTTCATTTTCATCACTAGCCACATAAGTACTCGGTTTGACTGTGTGAACAGTAACTTAGTTAGGATTGTCACAAAACTACTGCAAGATTCAAGTTCTTCAGCGAAAATTCACAGTCTTCATTGTCCTTATTGGACGACAGAAATCAATAAATTTGAAAAGTATGTACATATGTAGTATTTGTAATAATTAATATTATTTTCAGATGATTTAGAAATATAATATAGATTTAGATTAGAAGACTTTACACAAACTTTATCCGAACTTGCCAATTCGTTTTCATAATGAAACAAATAGACTTCACACGAATGACTAATAAATATAGTTCTAAAATATATTGTGAAACTAAAAACAAAATTTAAGTTGTTGCAAAATAAATTTATTTCTCATGTATGTACATATGTATGTATATGGAAAATAAATTTTGACTTTTGCACCCCAATATAATGCGTCACTCGTTTTAGTTGTAATGGAAAGACCAAAGAGCTTGGAAGTAAATTTAAAGCGTGTTTTCTTAAAAAAAAAGGAATAAAAGTTTGTAGTAAAGCCCAAAATTATAATGGAAATAGTCCCTAATCAAATCTATACTTATTGATAGTGTTGGTAATTTTTAAAAATTCATTCATTGTATACATTTCGACGCAACTTAATTGATAATAATTCTTTTTTTTCGCTTATCATAGAAAATATGGCAAAGAAGACTTAGGGGGCTCTCCGTCATATTGCTTTCTCTTAATGGCGTTTGCAAAATTTTCTTTAAAATTCAAAAACAATAATAACACAGCGAAGTGAAGAGCGTAAGCCTGCGTATTTCTACGTTAAAGGTTATCTCAAAAGTTTAACTTTATCACTGTCACTGCCTACGAAAGCAGCTGAAGGATAGAAATTTGAACATTTTATTATAAACACAAGCCTTAAGTGTTTTTCAACAGTTTTAGTTGTCTACTGACTAGAATACACAACGTTTTGTTTATTTATTAAAGGCTAATTGTAGTGAAAAGTGAAAGCATTTTCGTTTTTTTAATATTTTAAAATTCATTTAAAAATGTTGAAAACGTGCGCCAGCAAATTGAGGCATTTTTCCACACAAGCCTTAAAGAAGGATGTGAAACAAACAAAGTTGGGTTTACTAGGTGTACCCTTTTCCAAAGGCCAAACGAAAGGGGGCGTGGAAGATGCACCAGATCTATTAAGAGAACATGGTTTAATCGAAATTTTAGAGGAAACAGCCAGAGGTAACTATACATGCATACATACAAACAATACTTACTTGTTTACAAAAATGATTTTAAAAAATTCTTAAAGTCTTGCTGAGATAATGTTTTAATTTATTTATTTTTTCTTTTTATTTTTTATTTTATTTTTCGTATATTTTCAAAAAAAAGGCTCTTTAATTGTTAAAGATTATGGTAATTTAAAATACGATAATGGTAACGATCTGGAATCACCAACTTTTTATAAGAATATGAAAAACTATGGTTCCTTTATGAGTTGTAATAAGGCTTTAATCGAAAAAATACCACAAATACTACAAGAAAACCAGCAATTCTTATGTGTGGGTGGTGATCATGCCATAGGTTTTGGTAAGTTTTAAAATAAAAAGAAAAGAAAGAATTATTAATAAAGAAAATAATAAAAATTTAAATATAATAATACAGGTTCTGTGGCTGGTCATTTGAAACATACGCCAAATTTGTCATTAGTGTGGGTAGATGCTCATGCTGATATAAACTTACACACCACTACAGCCTCGGGTAATATCCATGGTATGCCCGTGTCTTTTCTATTGGAAGAATTAAGAGATTTTTGGAAACATGCTCAATTAGATGATTTTGCACCAAATTGGTAAGTCAATTTCATTTTTATTTCTTCTTTTTTATTATTAATAATATTTAAAAAAAAAAACTTTTTACTAAATAAATTCATAATTTTAACAATGTTTATATAATATATATATATGAATAATAGGTATATACGTTTAAATATAAAATTTTTAATAGTATAAATAATCATAAATATCACACATTTCATACTCTGATTTTTTTTTTTTCATTACTTAAATTGGTTTTTCTCTTTTTTTTTAATATAAATTTTCAGTCTTATAAATTTCTAAAATTCGTTTGGTTTTATGCATTTTTTGTTTCATTTAAAATAAAATTTTCTATTTTATTGTTTATTTTTAAATAATTTCAAAGCTTTGCTTTCTATAAAATCAAAAGCTTTAATTCAGTCTTTAAGAATTTTTTTATTTTTCTTTTTAAAATTAAATTCAAAATTAAATTCCTTTACAAAATCATAACTAAAAACAAAATTTTATTTCAACAAAATAGAAAAAATAAAAGAAAATTATTTATTTAAAAATAATAACAAAAAAACTATACAAATAATTATAAATGAAGTTTGAACAAATTTAACATTAAACTTAAAAAACAAGAGCTTAATTGAAAACGAAAATTATTAAGAAATGAATACGACTGCTTTAATTGTTTTTCTTTTTTTTTTAATTTTTAAAAATGTTTTCAATAATTAAAAAGGTTTTTTTTGTTGTTATTTAGCTAAAAATTATAAAACTGAAAATAGTACTTTTTTGATTATTTTTTTTTTTGTTGTTACTGGTGCTTTTTTATACATTACAAAGTATAATTTAACTATTAAATTATAAAATGAAATTTAAAATGTTTTATTTGTATGAATTTAATTAAGAAGACACAAAAAGAAAACTTAGAACTTAAATTAAACTCTATATAAAGCCTAAATATATTTTACACATAAGATACACTCTTAAAAAATCTGAAAAAATATATTAAACTCTTAAGGTGCGCTAAATCAAGTTCCTAAAGTAGCAAATAATATAACATACGTGAAAGGCGAGATCAACACTTTAATGTCGACTCAGAACGACAGATTTGAGAAACTATTCATATATTTTTTATTCTTTGAAAGCGGCTTGGCTTGTTCAATATTTTTCATACACCCCCTACTCAGTCTTCTTTTAAAAAATCTCTAAGTTGTAATAAAATATTTTAGTAAATTATCTTTGAAAACTATTTATTATCTTGATTTGACAAGATTTATTTACAAATGAGAAGGAGCATTGTGTCATTCCTGAAATTTTCTGTTTCTTTCTTAAAGTATAGCTGTTTCTGCTTCTTTCTTACTGTATACTAGCGATAATGTGAACTGAAATATATTCACCCACATTGTGTTCTTTTGTCGCTTGTCTTGGGAATGTATTCACATTACCATATTAACGCGAATTTAGTGTATATTGTTCCTATATGTTATATACATACTATTGGATTATTTTCGTATTCATTTATAAAGATAAAAGGTACAAGATCTATGGAGTTTGTGAATTTTTGAATAAAATGAAGGTATTTTGTTTTAAATATTTTTCTTGCTTAGAATTCTATAAAAGAATTGTTTCATCCAAACTTGAGTTATTCTTAACAGACTTTAATTCTACAAATTTTGTTTTATTATTTCATAAAGATGTTATCCTAATGAGTTGATTATTGAATGGCAACCGAATTTCGGTTTCGTTGCAATCTGGCTACTGAAAAGCTTAAGTTTTTTTGAGCTTCCATAATCTTGGCTGCCTATATGAAATTTAAAGATCGTTTAAGTAATGTACTTTCTGACATCAGTTGGAATTTTAATTCTAAGCTATTGTTGTAACTTAACAAACAAAAGGAAGCTAATCAGGTTCAATTTACTAAAAATAAGCATCCATACTACAAATCTAAAGAAATTTATCATGTTTCTTGCTTTATAATTTTCTAAAAGCGTTACCTATAAAATATGATCACCTTTTTTAAGGTTCTAGCCAATAGTCAACAAAATATTTAAGCCTGAAATTAACTTAAGACTAAATAACAATATGGAATAAATACAATTAAAAGTATTAAACAATAATTAAAAGAAAATTAATAATTTCTTTGTATATTAAACGAAAATTAAAGTTTTTCTTGATTGTTTTCCATATTATATTTTAAAACATTCAATTGCAAGTTCTTCGGCAATCTGCAAGGATGTTTCTAAACTAATGTTTGAAAATGTTTTTTTAAGAAAATATTATTGCTAGAGATTATGTGTATATAACCACACACCACATAGTAGGTTGCCATTATTCGTTGCCTAGAAACAACGTTTTCTGTTAACATATATTGTATGTAGTGTTGAAGAAGTTTTTGTACAATTGAGTCCTACCCTACCCCTTCTTACCTACTCCATCCACTAGTAACCAAAAAACAAAAAAAAAAGATATTCTCGGTGTTAAGAGTTTGATCCTATTGCCATAATCTGCAAGTCTTAACTTTGAGATTGTTTGAAACTCACTGCTCATTATATTTCGTGTATGAGCTGCCTTCATACTGGACATAGGTCATCAATCAATTGCTTTCATCTTTCTTATTGTGTCACTATCTGCTTCAGCTCTTAAATACTCTGAAAGAAATTACTTCTTGGGGTATACAATGTTTTGTCTTGGGCGTCCTCCCCTTTTTTTCATTGAATTATTTTTTAATATTAATTTCCTTCATGTTGTATTTGTAGCGATTAAAAGATTCTTAAGGTTCTTCCAATAATAATTTAAAATTAATTCTTTAATTTTTGTTTTTGATTTTTTAACTTTAATTTTCGTTTCTTTTTCGCTTAGACATTACAAATTAAAATAAAAATAAAGTATGTTTTTACACTATAAAGGTTTCTTTGTGTTTCGTTAATATTTTTGTTTGTTTTGTTTTTTTTTCTTTTAATTTATAACAAATTACATTGCTTTTAAAGTTTATAATATACATATTAAAAAATTAAACAAAAAAAATTATAAATTAAATTACAAAACAATAGTTTTAAAAAGAAAATTTAATTGTACATTGTTACACTTTTTTATTATAATTTATTATAAATTATAAAATGAAATATTAATCAAAAATGAAATTGAGCCTTAACACATTTAAATTAAACTTAAGAATAAAATTAAAAAAATAATTGGTTGCTGATGTTTAACACTAATTTCTGTTTTGTTTTCTTTTTATTATAAAATATTAAAGGAAAATGAAAATTTTATATACTTTTTAGTTTTAGCACTTATTTACTGAATCCGCTGAAATTAAAGAAATTAAAAAATATATTTTTTTTCGTTTTTGTTAAATTATAAAGAGTAACACATTTTGTTTGGTGGCTTAACAAAATTATGAAATTATACACTGAAAGAAAAAACAAGAGAGAAAGACAGTTGAAATGATAAATACAATATTATATTTTAAATTTTCAATTTATTTTTTGTATTAATCGAGCCGAATTGTTCACATTAAGGAAAGGAAATTAAGTGAAAAAGAAAATCTGTAAAGAATTTAAAAATTATTACTTACCAAAAACTTATAAATGTTAGACAACAACAAGAACAACAAATTACAATTAAATGTGTTTTTTATATACCAAACAAATAAAAACAAATATTGTTGATACAATTTTTGGCCTCGGTATTTCAAAACTAATTTTTTTTATAGTTACTTTGTTTTTTTTTATCCAGTAATTGAAAAAAAATTAGAACAAATTAACAACAACACTTTAAAAGAAAAATTGAATTTATTAAAACAAAACAATTTGAAATAAAAAATTTATTTGTACTAGATTTTATTTTTTAAACATTATGATGACAGAAAATATTGTCATATTAAATTAAGTTTTGTTAGAGAGAATAGGTTACTAGTCTTGATTTTTGGTGAATAAAAAAATGTTTTACACTGAGAGAAATCAACCAACCAACCAAAAAAACAAACCAAAGAAAAACGAAATACACGAGTTTTGTTTACAATAACTGGTGAGAGATAGTAACTCAAAAACAATAACAAACAGTAGGGAAAGGAGTACAAACAAAGCTTTTCTCAAAAAAAAAAACAGTTCCATGTTTTAATTTTCACAACCATTATTTGTTTTTCTTAAATTTTTAATTAATTTTTTTTTTTTTCAAAAAATTTTCCCATAGAACTGTAATTTTTTTCTTCTTTATTATTTGAAATCATAATTTTGTACACAATTTTTTTAAGCCAACAATAATTAACGACAGCCTAGACTTGTACAGAAAATTAACCGAAAATCAAAGACAATGTTGATTGAAATGTAATGATTTTTAATTAAACTTCAATACAATCCAACCGAAAAACCAAAATACAACCTGTAAAGGAAAAGTAGTGTAACCCCTAAGCAAATTAATTTTATTAAATAAAATCAAATAAACAAAGAAATAATAATTAAATAATATCAACACAAAAAGAAAAATTAAATACAACTAAAAAAAAGAGATTTACAAAAATGTATTGACATATTTCTAAAATTAATCTTGGAAAACTTTTCGGTAAATCTCTTTTTTAATTCTTAAATTAAATAAATAACAAATTTTTGTTAAATCATACAATTTGCAGTCATTAATAAAACAAAATCATAATAAAAATAAATTTAATAGAAAATATACTTTAAAAAAATTTGTCAAATTATAAAAATTAATTTAAAAATTTGGTTTAATTATAAAAAAATGTAAAAGAATATTCAAACCAAAGGGATAAAAAATTCAAATTATTTGCTGCTGGTTTCATAAAGATAAAATTATTACAAAAATTAAAATTTATTAATTTTAATTTAAAAATTCCAATAACCCTATCTTTTATTCGTCACAAGATATTTTCGCTTCGATTGTTAAGCTTCAGTAATGATCATGCAAACGTCAGATCAGTAAAGATCTGCTAACAGATTCATATTAATTGTCAGTAAAGATCTCCTCCTCTTGCAATTAGTCTAATCAATCTTTTTAATGAAGAAAATTTCTACAGGATTAGAGTATTTCGAACCAAAAAAACTGGTTGTCATATTCGTATTCATAATAACCAGTTTAACCGTCAATTTCGTGTCTAAAGACAAGCTTCCAAGTTTGTGTTATTCATCCAGTCGTCATGCAATCTATCTGGTCAATTTGCTTAATTTATAAATTTCTCTGCTTACTAATGTATGCTCACTATTTCGATTAAAAAGAATTCTTAATAGGCTTATTTAAGAATTTTAATATTTCCCTTGTCAAAAAAAAGAAACCAGCAAATAATTTTGAATTTTTAAAACTAAAACATGAGTTAATTGAAAATAAAATAAAAATAAACAAATTATAAATAAATAATAATATATAAAAAAAAAGAAAAGTAATCATTTTATAGCTCTTTACAATACCTATTGAATTAATATTAAAATTATTTCAAAAAGTCTTGCTATAAAGCAGTAATCTGAATACTTTTTTTTTCAAGGAAAGTAAACCTACACAAATTGCTTTAAAATGCTTTTGAAACTGTTTTATATTGAAACAAGTTATAATAATAAAAACTCATAAGTTGTTTTAAAATTTTTTAATACATTTATAATATTATTTGATTTCATTTTTTTTGTAGCCCAAAGTTACTAAAAAATTGCTGGGCTTATTTTTAAAGGTGACGCTTTTTTCTTTTTGTTTATGATAATAATAATAATAAATATAAGAATTAATAATAAATTATTTACTGGTAATAATATCTTTAAGAAAAATTAAGTAATATCTTTTTTGGTTTTTTTTTTTTTGTTTTTCTTTCTTTTTTTTTTTTTGTTTATAAATATAATTAATTAATAATAATAAGTAAATATAAATTGTATTACACTTATAAATTATAATAATACAAAAAGAAATATTTAAAGAAAAAAAAAATTAGGGCAAATTAGAAGAATCAATCAATCAATCAACCCTTGCTTTCTATATAATTTCTTTATATATTTATTTAAAATAAAATTTTAATGAGTATCCCCGTTCTAAAAGAGATTAAACAAAAATCAAGAATTTTGTTTGAAATCTTTTTTTTTTAATTTTCTTAACAAAAAAAAAAAAGAAAATAGTATATGAAGTAGACAAAAGTTTGTTAACAATATTTTCGATATAAATTTGTTATTTTGTTTTTGGTTTTTCATTTTTTTTTTAATAAATTAAAAGTATATAAAGAACTTACTGAGCTAAATATTTGAATTAATTATTGATGTTTTTTGTTTTTGTTTTTATATTATATACTATTTTATTAATAATAATTTTGACTAGCATATGTTTTATTTGTTTGGAAATGTTTTTAATTAAATGTGTTTCATTTAAACTTTTGTAAAAAAAAAAAGGAATGTGTAGGTCTTTTTAATTCTTTTTTGGTAATATTTTCTTCTTTTATTTATAATTGAGATCATTTCTTCTTTCTTAAATACTTTCAATGACAGCATGACTAGTATCATTAGGTAATGGTTTAATATTTTCTCTAAATTAGAAAACGAAATAAAATATATTTTTTTTTTATATTTTTTCTATAAAAATCCATACATGATAAGGAAAATTGGTGAAAGGAAAATGTTCAAATTTCTACATATATAAAATAAAAATAAATGAAATAAAAATTTCTTTGTTAACTAAGAACATAAGGAGGATATTGTTGTTAGCCTTTGAAGTAAATATAAAAAATAATAAAAAGAAAAACAAAATCAGGAAAAAAAAATAAAATGTTTTTTTATTTGTTTGCCAAAAACATAAAATAGTTTTTTGTTTTTATTAATTCAAAAAATTTGTATGCATTACATAATTATAAACAAAAATAAAAATTATAATATTAAAAGAAAACAAATTATAAGTTTATAAAAAAAAAAATAAAATACAAATGAAGAAATAATAATTTTAAAATTAAATTATAATTTAAATAATAATAATTCATTTCAAAACCAACACACACATAATAAAAATATTAATTCCTTTAAAAAATGATGAAGACAAAAACTAAAGTTACATATAAAATAATTACTTAAAAACATTGAATTAAAGAATTTAAAAGGGATTTTAATTAATGGAAAATTTTCTTTCTTTAAAAAAAAACCCAAAAAAATGTACAATATGTAATAGATGCTTTAAGCTTAATATTTTTTACGCATTATTAATTCTATTCATTAAAATTTGTACTCCAGCTAAAAAACATATTTTATATCCCAATTTTTAAAAAAAATGTGTATTTTTCTTTACACTTGCAAAGTTTAAAATTCAAGCTTTATTTCATTTTAATTATACCCAATTTAATAAGCCAGTTATGGATGTTAATCGTCGAACATGCCGAAGAGTTATTATGGCTATCAATCTCTAAATAAAGTAATAGTTGCCAAAACTTTTGTTTAAACTAAAGTTGGTTCGCTAACCATCCATATTATCGACTCATAATGTTGGAACATTTTTTAATATATTTTTTATATTAACTGGAAGTGATTAAATTTGAATTTTTCACTGGGAATTCTTTAAATATTATTTAATAAATCACAAGACCGTCAATAGCCTTTAATTTTTAAGTAGTTAACAACTTTAAACAAAGAATAAGAATTACATTTTTTTCTCTAAACCGATGAATATTAAATTTTTAAATCATTTACAATACATTCAAAACTGCTGGATCTGCTATTAATCCTAATCTTAGACGAAAAACAAGAAACACAATTGGAAAAATAATAATGAAACGACTTTTGAAAACTTTTTAAAATCTTAGTTAAAACTTAATAAGAACAATTGCAACTTGGCAACATGACACAAAAAATATATGTATTCAAGTAATTCTTGTCTTTAAATTACAATCCCTTTAAACAGCTGCTTTAATTAATGTTTTTATGCATTTTTGTTAATATTACAATGTTTTATATATAAAATGATTGAAATTTGTTTTTTTTTCTTTTTTTTGCACTACTGCCAAAAACTAAACTTTTGGTAGCGGTTTTTTACATTTATTCAAGAAATAAAATAATAAAAAATTATACAAAAATTAAAATAATAATTAAATGACAAAAACGAAAGTTAAAATTAAAAAGTTAAATAAAAAAAAAAATTAAAAATTATATAATTAAACTAAAACCCCAAGTTAATTTTAAGGATGACAATATAAATAATAATAATAAAAAATAGTAAGAATTTAAAAAAGGTTAAAAGGAAAAAGACAGCTTTTTCCCTTTGTCCTTTTGGGTTATTTGAAAATCATAAGAACATAATAAGAAAAGTTAAAATAAAATTAAAATAAAAATTATAATATTAATAAAATTATTTTTTTTTTATTACACATTATTTTTTTTTTTTTTTTGCTTAAACAACACGACACACAAGTTGGCCTATATAAAAATATTTTATGACAAAGAAAAAAAAAAAATACATTAAAAAAAAGATTTTAAAATTTCTAAGCCAAGTTAAAAAATTGATGCCAGATCAATTTGTTTATTTAGTGGTTTTTTCTCTTTTTGTTTGATTTTTTCATTCAATTTCTTGTGGTATTTCCCTTAAAAGTGAAAAATAAATAAATTTTTTATATATATAGTTATGTATATATAAATATAATTAAATTACACTTAAAATTAAAAGAAAAAAAATAAAAGTATTTAAAATGTAAAGAAATTGTATAAATGTATGCATATATGTATAAATGTATGCATATATGTATATATATTGTATAGTTAGAAAATATTTATAAAAAATGTTTAAATTTACAAGTTCTTTAAAAAAATTGCTAAATAAATATGTATTTATATATATATAAATAGTTATTGTATATATAAATATATATTTGTTTATTAATATGAGATACCTAATTTCATTTAATTTCCATTTCTTTACTTTCTTGCTTTCTTTCTTTTGTATATCAACTATTGCACAGAAGATTTTCCATTAAAAAGAAAAAGTTGAAAACACAAAAAAAAAAGATAAAACAAACAAAATATTACAAACTTTTACTATTATTAAAAAAAAAAAAAAAGAAAATTTTTATAGACATAATTCGTGTATTTTTTTTTATCGTTTTGTTTTAGAGAATTTTACTAGTGTTATATTTTTAAACAAAAAATCTTTGGGTATTTTCTTCTTGCTTTCTTCGAAATTACGTGTATAGTTAATAATTTTAGGAGTTCCTTTTTTGAATTTTTCTTCATTTTTTGTTTTCTTTTTTCTTTGAATTTCATACTCCTAGTTCATGTTTCAAGTTTTAATATTTAAGAGAAGTATTAAAAAAATTATTATTTTTAATTTCTTTAATTTTTATTTACTTACACACTATTTTTATAGTTTTCTTCTTTTTTTTTTTTTTGTTTCTTTATATATATATATATCGATAACTTTTATACTTAATTTATATATTTTAATATTTTCACTGACTAGATTTTTTTTGTTGCTTATGTGTGTTTTTGTAGGGTTTTGTTCTTTTCTGTTTTTTTTCTTTCTTTCTTAAGCTTCGTTTTGTTTAAACTACTAAAACTACTTTCATAATTTAAACTTTTTTTTGTTGTATCGCCTGTAAGGTTGTTTAAATTATTTTTGCTCCTTTTTGTCTCAGTTTCTCATAAAAGGTTTAAAACTGTTGCTTAAAAACTAAAAAAATTTTTAAGTTTTAAATTAAAAATTATGTGTATGTAAATATATGTGTGTACTATATTGTATGTATGTATGTAAAAATGTTTTTGTTTTTTGTATAATAAAAATAAATAAATAATTGCATACATAATATATTAAAAATATATATATAAATTTATAATAATTACAAATCAAATGAAAGCATATAGTATAATATTTAAAACTGAACCTTCTTTAGCGAGTTTTTCAAAAGGGACATAGAAAATCAGCAAGACAATTAAAAAATAATCAAAATGAAATGTTGTGGTATAAGAAATCATTTAAAATGTTGCAGTTATTGAAAGTTATTTGGAAAGCCCATAAATTTTTGGAATTAATTTCAATAATTATTTTAAGTTTAAGATCTTTTTAAAAAGATAATTAAAATTAGGACTTAGTTTTATAAAGCTTTTAACAATCTTTCAAACTTGAACAGTTTTTTTTTCTACATTTCATTCGGATTGTCAATACTAAGCTATAATTGTTTAATAACATCATCGTCCGAATAATAATTATTTTACATATAAATCATATGAAATTTCAAATTGATTTGCTCAATTATGGATGACAAGTGGACCTCAGTTGCATTGCCAAATGGTGTTACAACCAAAACTTTAAATTCTTATTGAAAGCTACAAATTTTTAGTTGTCAGCTGACAAAAGAAATTCAGTTGCTGTTCATAATAGACCCATAAACTAATATTAGTCAATTAAAATGTCAATATGATTTATACAGCTGAATAGCGGAGTATAATCCTGATTCTGTAAGACAAGCGATTGTCTTGTCTTGCAGATACAAGGAATTAATTTAAAATTAATTAAAATAACTCTTCCATGGCCGGTTTTAATTTACTATAACAGCTGAAATCAATTCTACTATGGCATACCTTTCTTAAAACCTCATTTTAATCTTTCTTTCTAAAATAGTATTCAATTTAGGCTTCATACCTCCATAATGATCTTCTTAAATCTTTTAGTTACTTCTTTACCGACATCTTAATTCCATTTGATTGTTTGAATTTGTAATGTACTGCCTTTTCTATGTCCCGTTTTTGCGATTGAATTAAACTATTACACTATTATTAATGTAAGGTTAGAAATAAAACTGAAAACCAATAATGCTGCCTTTTGAAAAAAGAAAAAAATGTTCAATGGTTTTAGGGAGGGTCGTTTTTGACAAAAAAAAAAGTATAAACTTAAAATATATATATGTGTACTGTTTTTATAGTATGGTCTGGTCTATGCTATACACGATAATATTGATAAATGTTAATTAAAATTGTGGTTTTTTATAATAAAACTTAAAGAAATCAACAAAAGAAATAAACAAACTTAAAATAGAAACGCAGAAATTGTTTGAAGATAAAAGAAAAAATTGTTTTTTAAATTAAATACTACTAATTATAATAACAACATGTTGTATATACGATATACGGTATTTGAATACACAATATAAACAGAAAAAAAAAGAAACAACAAATCAAGAATTATAATTACAACATAACTCAAAGTATAAAACTTGTTGTCAAGGGGGGTTTTAATTAAATCAAACAATTTAATTTACTATGTGAAAGAAAAGTTAAAAAAAAAAAAAATTAATTTGAAAAATAATTTCTTTTTATAAATTTAAAATGTGAGGTCGGTCTTGCATGATTACCTTTCTTTCTCCTTTAGAGTTTTTGTGCTTTTTTACGTTATTTTGTTTCTTTAAAACAATTTAAAACTAATTTTTATTTTTCGTCATGTAAAGCTTTTAAAACAATACCTTCGAAAACAAATTAATACTTTTCAATATGTGTTTAAATATTTAAAATTTAATTAATTTTTTTTTGTTTTGTTTTGTTTCAATGAGAGAAAAAATATTAAAATGTTATTGACCATATTTTTTTAAAAGCTTTTCAATTTTCTTCTAAGATGAGTGTGTTGTTATTGTGTGTAAAATATTTTGTTAAATTTTTTTACGCTTTAGTTACTTTTTTATAATATTGTTTTTTCTTTTTTTTTGTTTGGTTTTTAAGCATTTTGAAAAAAAAAAAATGTTTTTAATTTGCTACTTAACCATAAATAAGTCATTGTTTTTTTTTTGTGTTAATTAATTAATTATGATTACTTTGAGTTTTTTTTATGATTATTATTAAATTATTGTATTTTTTCCTTTACTTTTTATAAATATTTAAGGTAGGATTTTTTTAAGGGAACTTGGGGGGATTTAGGAGTAGTAGTTTAATTAAAACAATTACCAGTAAAAAATGTGTTTTTTTTTTTTTTGTTTTTGTCTAATAATGCTTAATACTGTTAAAAGCCTCCTTAGCTTTACGATGGCAACGTCATTTATATAAATGAATATGTTTTTATATATAAATAAGTTGCATCTTTCATTTGTGTACAAATAATATTAATAATTATTTTAATTAGTTACAGTTATTTTTTTTTTACTGGCAAGTGTTAATGAACATTATTAAAGGTTTTTTTTTTGTTATTTTTTAAAAATTTATGCGTTTTACTTGGAAGATTTTCTTTGCTTTTAGTTTGTTTATTTGTTTTTAATAGTATTTCTCTATTTAAACAAAATTCATTGAATTTTGTGATTTTTTTTTGTTTGCTTTTCTTTGCTTTAATGTTGTTTGCTTTAAAAATTTTAATAGCAAAAACATTATTGCAATACATATTAAAAATCATTCTTTTGTTGATTTCTTTAATATTAATTCTATATAGTTTTTATTTTTATTTTTTCATTGCCTAATGTGGAGTATAAGAAAAATTTGTATATAAATTTTAAACGTAAGCTTAATGAAGAATAACGAAATAAAGAGAGGAAAATTTTAATGGGAAAACTAAAAGCCATTCAATTCATAATAAATTTCTTTCAAATAAATTATGTTTAAGAGATTCGTTTCTAAAATTTTTAAATTTCGTTTCTAATTTTTTTTTTTTTTTTTTGTTTTTGATTTCAAAATCCCTTTTTTATTATTATTATCAAAAAAAAGGTGTTTCAAAGATATTATAGTATTTTAAAATTCAAAATCAAATTGATGATCAAAATGTTTAGTTATTTTCTTTTGAAGGCTTCCATTTAGAATTTTTAAATCCTAATAAGTCAAAAAAAAAATATCCTTTATTTTTCACTTATTGGCCGGCCAACATTTCCTCTCTGAATTTTCCAGAATTCTCATTTTTACTCCTTGTTTCATGTTTGTTTGTATGTTTTCGTTTTGGTTTTCTTTTTTAAAAAAGACATGCATTGATTGTGTTTTTCTTTCTTTCCTAGTTACAGAGAGCCGTTTTCGTTTGTTTAATTCATTTTTTCTTTTATGCCATACTCTAACCATCAAAAACCAAGTCTCTGCTGGCTGGCTTTTGCCACCCTTAAAACCCTGCTGCTGCTAACAAAATGCTTTAAATTCTCTTTTTCTTGCCCTCTCTGGCCTCGTCTCTTTTCATTCGCTTACTATTTAATATTTAATAACTAAATATTAAATGTCTGTCTGTACGTTCTCTATATATGCATATGTATGTGTACATTTTAAAGGGGTTTTTCTTCCTTCTACATGAAGTTCTATATAATATTTCTCTATATGTATGTATGTTTGTATGTAGGTTTTCGTAAAGTGTAGTTGCGTTGTTTTACAGAGCTGTATACTTATATTGGGTGGAGGGGGTAGTGGTTGTGTGTGTTTCTGTTTTGTTTTCTTCTGTTAATATTACGTTAAGAGTGAAAAAGATTTTCTTATAAAATTAGAAAAAAAAAATAAATAAAATTTTTTAAATTTACTTTTGTTTGTTGGTTTTAAAACTGACTTGTAAAACACGATTACCCAGTGTGTAGCCATTCAAAGCTCTGATAGCCATAGCTGCTTCATCGTAGTTGGTCATTGAGACGAAGCCGTAGCCTTTGCATTGATTTGTTGTGGTATCTTTGACGATTTTAACCGATTGCACAGCACCGAAGGGGCCAAATAGTTGCCACAGTGAAGATTCTTCCGTTTCTGGAGCCAAATTATAAATGAAAATAGGATAAGCACCGCCGGGACCATTGGCCAAAGTGGTGGCCGCTGCTGCAGCAGCTCCTAAGCCATTTGGTAGCATAACATCCAACATATCGCCAGCCATGGGTGAAAAGCGTGCCAAACCCTTATTGACAGGTGTATGCATGGCTCCACCAATACGCCGCACTAATTGAGGATTTAAGAAAGCCGGAATTTGCGGCTGTATAATCTTACTTGCGCTACCAGGAGTATTGGAGAATTTCACAACTATGGGATCGGTGCAGTTGGGTGGTGTAGTACCATTCAAAGCAATAATGGCACGAGTAGCCTCTTCGCGCTTATCGAAACGTATGAAACCCACACCCTTTGTTTGGATATCGTTGCCGGCATTTTGTAGGATGCGTGAGGTGATTATTTGACCGTACGGAGCAAATATTTGTTCCAAATCTTGTTGGGTCATGGATTTTGGCAAACCGGAGACGTACAAGTTGGCCCCCTTTATTGCGTCCGATGAGGGTCGTGCAAATGATACTTTAATGGTCTTGTTTTGTAAACGCAAACCGTTGAGCACATTAACGGCCTGTTCAGCATCTTGTGGGCGTACATAGTTCACAAAACCGTAACCCAAACTTTGCCCCTTGGAGGAGGCTTGTGGATTTAAGGGATCTATGAAGCCTTGTGATTTATCCCTGATTAATTTGACCGACTCAATTTCACCCACACTAGAGAAAAGGGAACGTATTTCGTCTTCAGTCATGGTCTGGGGTAAATAGTTGACAATTAGATTGGTGCGGGTCTCGGTGCTGCCATTGGTGGAGCCATTCGAGTTGCCATTAGCTTGATTCTGTTGCAGCTGTTGTGTAACAGCGGCAGCTGCTGCAGCCACAGCTTGTTGTGTCTGCTGTTGTTGCACTTGTAAAATGGCTTGCTGCACCTGCTGCTGCTGTTGCAATTGGGCAGCGGCTGCCGCTGCTGCAGCTGATTGTGCCGGTGAAGCAGCGGCCGCTGCGGCTGCCGCAGCAGCTGCAGCAGCGGCGGCGGCAGCAGCATTTGTTGCCGGCATGATAGGTGATTGATTATCAGCTCCGGGACTGGCCATAATAAAATCCACTGCAAATAAAAACAAAATAAAAACACAAATAAATAAATAAAAAAACAGAAGAAACACAAATAAAAGAAACGCAAAAAAATAAATCAATAACAACTGAAACACAAAATAAACAATTGAGAAATTGTGTACGCTATTCACAAACAAAGCCAACAAACAAACGAATAAAAATAATCAATATCTTAAGTCAAGAGAACAGAAAACATCCCTTATTTCATACCCTCTAACTCTCCCCCTTCTTCTATCATTTGTTTGCGTTTGTAATGTAGAGCTGCCAATTGCACAAAATATGTACATATGTAACTTAAGGGATGGTTACATAAATATGTACATATATAGGGTGTAAATGTTTGTTTACAAAACATAAAGTTCAATGCTTTCTCAAATGAAGTTGGACTGCAAAAAAAAAAAAAAAAACTAGAGAAAGGAAATAAAAAACTACCCTTTGAGAAAACAGCAATAATATATATTCTAATTGCAAAAAATACAACTAGAAAGATACACTGCTTTTTGGTTGTTCACAGAAGAAGTCGAATAGAAATGTGACATTTAGAAGATGATTCTTCCTCACCTCTAATTTCCACAAAATATAAAGCTTTCTGCGGGGGTGAACTAGTAAAAATAAATTGTATTTTAGGTAGTGTGTTCTTTTATTAAAAAAAAATATTTCTTCGGCGACTGCCTCTCAGCAGATTTCTGGCAAAAACTCTGAGTAAATAAAATTGCCATGAATAGTTTCTCAAAAGTCTGTCGTCCGAAATCGACGTTAAACTATAAGTCCTGCTACTCAAGTATAAAATTAACATGAGTGGTGTGAGAAGCTAGGCCGCAATCCTGACTGAAGGGTTGTAATGGCCTAATATGTTTGTTTAATACAAGTGTTAGAAAAAGTTTTTATGGATTATTTTCATTTTTTTTTTTCAAATGAGAACTAATGTACAATTTTTGTGTCTTTACTCAGAATTCCAAACAGATTTAAAATGCATAAAAATGTTAGTTCAGTTAAAGCAAACTAAGAGAGAAACCAAAACAGTAATATGTATTATAAAGCATTAAATTAATGAATACAGGATGAAAAATAATTAAACAAGATATCTTATGTTCTACAATAGAGTTTTTCGAATTCGAAATAATTCCGTGAATTTTGTTCAAATCCAAAATGTTCCCTTTGAATATATTATCTGAAATTATCTTATTGTGTTAAAAAAAATAGAAATTATTGACGATTTATAATAACCCTGCAGTTTTATATACATTTTTTTTAAATCTTTCCCACATCACTACAACAACAATTTTTTTCAACTAATTTAATCTTTTCAGTAGATACACTACTTTAAATGTACACTAAATTTTGTTTATCCTTCTTCGAAATGTGAAAAAAGTAGCTTGACTTTTAACATAAAGCTGTGTACACCATGTTTTTATACGATTTCAAATCCATTTCCAAATAATTGAACAGTAGAACCTACGAGCTGGCTTTATTCATATAAATCCCCTTAATTCACCATCATATCAAAGTCAAAGTCATATCCAGTCAAAAAAGAAACACTTTTTCGTAACCTTAATACAACACTATAAACTTTATTTAAGAACCAAACAATTTCAAATTGTGTGCAAAATAATATAATTCAGCTATTCTTTTTTTTAAATATACTTCAATAACTTTTTCAAAAACCACCCTTTATTAATATCTATTAACGCATATTTTTCAACTCTAATACAAATTACAATAAATAGCAGTCAGAAAATGTTTTTTTTTTCAATTCGTATTTTCTCACTCTCTTACAATTAGAAAAAGACGCTGAATGTGAGTGTAACAACAATAATTCACTATTGTGAATAAGCACACATGAGTTTGAGAACAGAACAAAAACAATATAAATGGCAACTAACAACCCTGTTTTACTATAGCATTCAATTGTACACAAGAGTTTTAATTAAGGGGTGGTGGTGCGTTAAACTTCTGTTTTCCATATACACTTACTTTTATTAATTTTGTTGTAGTTGTTGATTAAATGATCTTAAGCTTTTAATGTTTTTTTTTTTCGTTGGGATTTGTACTACACTCTCCCACTCTGCGGATATAAGCGTAAATATTTGTTGTTGCTCTTGCTTAGTTTTGTTTCGTGGAAAGGTGTTTGTTTGCGTGTGCTTATTGTATGTATATATGAGTGTATGAGTTTGCGTGTATTGTAAAAACAGCAGACGCAGACGTTGATTAGAGCTGCTTTAATAGATTTTTTATGTTGCTTTTGTTTTTCGATGTGGTTGCTCTGTTTTGCTATGAAATTTTTGTTGTTAGACAAAAATTATATGTGCTAGCACTGTTTTTGTTGTTGTATGTATGTAAACTATGATGGCGGACGTAGACGACGTTTGATGTACGTTTTGCTTCACTTCTATATTCTTTTTTGTAATTTTTCTTATTTTTTTTTTTGTTTTTCAATGATTGTTGTTGTTTTTCTTCACTTAAACCACGGGGAGTGTTCGTTCTCTTCTGCACTGTGTTCTCTGCTGCTTCCAGTTACGAAAAATCGATTTATTGATTTTTTTTCTTTCTTTTATTCAACAAAAATTTTCTTTTCTTTTTTTAACACTTTGAAAATATTTCACTAATTTGCTAATTTTTTGATATTCTCTTTTGTTTCTATTATTCTACTAATGAACAGCGTTTTTTTTTTCTTTCGGTGTTGCTTTTCTAATTATTATAGAATCTCCTCTTAATTTTATTCGCAGCTATTATAGACAATTGTTACACAATTATTGGTTCAAAACAGAAATTATATTTTTTAACTTTATATTTATTTGACTAAACAACAACAAAAAACAGAAAAAGTACCTTTAAATATTGAAATTAATTTCGTTTTTAAAGGTATGGTATGGAAGTGGTGTTCTAATTTTTTCTATTTAATTTCTGGTATTTTATAGATACAGATACACTTTTTTCCGTTTTGCTTTGCGTTTGTTTCTCTTTTCGGACTATATATTTTTTTCTAATACTTTTCTCTTCTGTATAGACTTTTATTTGTCGTTTGATGAGCCAATTTTTAAGCTGTAATTTTTGTCAGGTTAATTATTATAATAAAAACTTGTTAATTATTTTAATTTCTTTTTATTTTAGTATTTAATTTTTTCCACTAATTTTTATTCGTGCTTTACAACGTTTAATGCGTCTGCTGCCAACGAACGTTTATTGTAAAATGAATTCTCTACACAATTTTGTGTTCCTTCTATCCACTGCTTTCTTTGCTGTTTCTGGCAAAAAGAAAATTCCAAAATGGCTGCTCTGTGCAGACATACAGATATACAGTTGTCGCTTTTTCTCTTTGCATTGTTTACATATACGGTAATTGTAGGCACAAAAGGGACAGCTATATCGTAAGAAAAAATACATATTCTCACTGGAATTAAAGCTCTCACTTAACACAATAGAGTTTCCTGAGTTATTCAAATAATATTAACCAAAAAAAATTTAGGTGTTGGAAGTGTAAATAAAGGCAACGGTAATAAAAAGCTTATGTTAAAACATAAAAATAACCTTAAAAATTAAAAGTATTAAAAAAAATTTAAATAAAATAGAAACACATATACATTTGAAATATATTTTAAACAATATTAGGAAATTTAGTAAAATGTCTTAATTTTTTTTATAAAAATCTAAATCAATTTAAGGGTTTCCCATACTTTGTATTTCTCAAAAAAAAAGAAGAACTCCCGGTCCAAAAATTGCTAAGGATGAAAAAAATAGACTCGAATTCGACTAATGTTGGAAATGGCGGTTTTTGTAATAACGTTAAATATTCCACGCACATATCTTCGAGATGTAGGAGATGCCCTATAAAAACATGTGATTTTTCAATTTGAATTAAACATACATATGTTCGGAGCGATATATATATTATTCCTGCTGTGACATAGGTGATCCATAAGTGAGCTCCAATTTTGGCATACTTTTTCCAGCATTTAATTCTTCCAAGGCTTTAAATTATGTCAAGCTTGTACCTTTACACGCGAAGACTTCTTGTATGCCACAATAAATAGCCGGATTAAATGCTCATCTCTCAATAGATTTAACATATTACAATCTTCTTGAAATCACATGCCAATTAAATCAAATTCTGTCAGTTAAGTCACCTTTATTCAGTGACTACGTCCTTCCTAAAGAAATACAACCTAATGATGTCGTTGGCCCATAATGTACATTGCATCTAGTGAAGTGCACTGACAGCTATTGAACTGGCACATGTCATGAATATTTTTTATATTAAACAAATTTACATTGAAACACAGTATAGGGCCGAAACAAATTTTGGGTATTCTGATCTATCCGAGCAATAAAAAGTGATTACTTTCACTTAATGACTTGTTTTCCTATGGGAAATCTATCGATTACTTGCATTTTTGGACGATGGTGTACTTCTTATAAGATTCTGAATTCAAGACAAAAATGATCTTGTATAGTCTTATGAGTTATCTTAGAAATACTGGAATTTCTCATAAATGTTGTGTATTATGAATATTGAGAGTAGATTTTTCTTGAGAGCTAGTCCTGTCACCTAACATTTCATAGGGGATTGCATGAATGCTGTATTTTGTGTCAGAATACTGAGCATATCTTACACTGTAAAGAGAGTTAAAATATTTTAATATGTTTTTAATAGACAGCCTATATCCCTACATATATACATATGTAATCTACTATAATAGGTGGTATTTAATACAGGTTGTATTTCAAATTTTTCCTTACAGTTTTAATTAAGTTTTGACTTGACCCCCCTTCAAAACCCTAATTAAAGGCTACAAAATTTCTTTAAAACTTCCATTTTAGTTTTATTATAAACTTCCAAAGGACTTTGTTTACGTACTAACATTTGTATGAAACAGGTTTTTATCGTATATGATAGTACAGAGAGAGAGAGAGAGAGAGCTCTCTTAGAGGAAGAAAGAGAGAATAAAGATTTTCCAATAGCATATAGAACCAAAGAACCGCACCCTCGTTCCAAATGTCAATTCCAATATATGTATGCCGGTTATTGTTTTAATAATAAAAAGGTCATCAAACGTTTGCTGCTGTAAATCGCGTGCAAAACACTTCCAATAACAGATGCTGCAGGATTCATAGACAACTTTTTTAGCAGCACGTTCAGAGCCAGCCTTGTTTCTTTTTTGTCTCTCGTCTCGTCCTTGTTATTGCGCAAGTTATTCACTTTTTTGCTGTTCATCCTTTTCTTTGCTATTGTTGTTGTTGTTGTTGTAGTTTTTGGGTTCAAAGAAGCGTGAGCGTGGTTACAACTTCCGTTTATGGTTCAGTTTCAATATTTTTTTTAATTTTCTTTTTCCTTCTTTCGTTGTTATTAAAGGGATGTAAAATATTTACAACAGCTAAGAAAGCATAGACGTATCCTTATGAGTGTATGTACGTGTGTGTGTGTGTGTGCTGTAGCGAGAGTGTGTCTGGTTTTACAAGTTACCGAGTGAATTGAAACAAATCAAGGGAAATAAGGAAAACAAAACACAATAACAAACGGGTCGTCTCATATACGCGACACGTACCTGTTTTGCATAATAAAGAGGGGTTGGTTTGCCTTTTGTTTGTTTCGTAATATCCTGGATATTGAGCTACTGTAGGTGCAATAAAACTTTAGAATACAAAAGACAAATTTCAAAAACGTTAATTCCTGTTCTTTATTTCACTAGCGTAAGATAATAATGAGGTGTTGTAGTAAAAAGAAATTGAACATTTTCTTTAGACAAGAAATTAGAGGAAAAATTCCATTCCTTTTCTAAAGGTTCTAGAATCTAGATAAATAGATCAGGTCCTCTGATCGAATTTAAACACAGGAAAGACGAAAAAACTAATTTTTCAAATTTCGAATTATGTGGTTCTCATGAGACATTGCATATGGGAGTATGCCACCTTCACGTGATTTTTGCAGAAATTCCATTTCCGACCATTCAGACTCGCTTTTCGTCTGTGTCGTATCCTAGGCTAATAGCTCATTTTATTGTCGCATATTATTTTCTCTTTCACTTCTATTTTACTGCCCTTTACTGTTACTTTGTTTAATTTCCGGCGTTGTTACTTTTTTTTAGCTCGTGTGTGTTGGTTTTTGTAATTCCGCCATGGCTTGCATAATAATACGTGAAACCAACTTAAATTTACAAAAGTACTCTACGCTGGCGTTTGCCTGATTTTTATGCTTAATTTTGAATGTAAATTTATTTCAATTCTTTTTTAAAGTCCAGTTCAAATACGGTTTATTCTAAACACCCCTTATTTTAAAAATAAAACATTTTTTGTTTCTTTAAAAGAGAGGGTGAATAGAAGACAGTGAGAACGAACAACACGAGCATAAAAGTATTCGAGGAAACTTTGTTTTCATTAGTTTCGAAAACAGAAACATATCCGATAAGATCTCAGTTAAATACTGTAATTTGTTATGCATTTTTTTTTTAATTTAAAACACGAATAGAGTTCTCGTTAAAAATAATAAGTTTTGTAGCAAAAAGCAAAAATAAGGTTTTCGGACAAATCTTACGTTATTACGTACCTCTTCCTATTTCCTATTTTAATACAACAAATAATTTATCAACCCTTTATTCAAAATCATGCCAAAAAGATATCATAGACATATTATAGAGTTTAAAGAAAGGAGGGAGGTGTGAATTAATATCTAAAACAGTCTAACTTTGTGTTTTTCCATTTTCGCGGGGAATAACCCTGTTCAAATAAATTGTTCTTGTTGTTATTTAGCGATCAATGAACGTTAAAGTGTCTGTCTGTCTCGTATTTGTTGTGTATTTGTATTCTTTTTAGCACTCTCTTTCCTTCTCACCTCCTTGCCATAGTGCAACCCAATTGGCACAATTTGTTTATTCTGTCCGTCTGTCTTCCCCTTTTGTGTTTTTCGATATCAAAACAAAATCATTTTAACCACCAACTTGCGAATACGTACATACTGTATTGTCGCCGCTAACATCGTCCTCAACGTCAGACGTCTTTTTCAGACACTGTACAAAAACAAAAAAGAAATTATAAATCTGAAACAATAACTAGACAAGTTGGCGGCGGCATTGTTTGGCATGAACGTGAATTGGAACGTAAATCGCGCCGTGAATGAGAGAAGATGTCATTCACACAAAACATCCTCACGTACATAAATACAGAGAGAGAGAGATGGAGAGAGAGAGAGAGTATGTGATCTGGCAAATACACATGCAAGTTGCCTTTATGTATCACTGGATCTCCGCTATTGATAATAAATAGTGCAGATGTGCAATTGCACCAAAATACTCACATATACATACATACTTATGTATACCACATAGTCTCGGAACTAAGCTTGATTTATTGCACGTTGATTAATTAAATGACGACAACAGCTAATTGCCATGATTTGATTCCAGAAGGGAATCCCCACTAAGATTGACAAATGTTTGCAAATTAGAATAAAATTGTAGATGTAATCAAAATTGTTCTCTGTTCAAAACAAACCTTATTGTAGCTTAGATAACTAAAAATTTCGAAATCTTGTAATTCCTAAGTCGCCGTAGTCCAATAGGTATTAGTAGTAAGGCCGTGGTTCAAACCCCCAGCCCAGACATTTTGAACAAAACAAAATACATATATTTCTTCACTGACTTTCCTCTTTACAGTCTTCTAGCAAAAACTCTGAGATTAAATAAAATTGCCATGAAAAGTTTCTCGTAAAATCTGTCGTTCGGAGACGACATGCTACGCAGCTTTTCACGTGGCCAGCTACCAATGTAGCCAGCTTCCCATCTTCCCATCTACGCATATACCCAGCTTTACGAGCCAGCGACACAGCTTCCAAGCTATGTTATGTCAGCTACCCAGCTAGCTAGTAAGCTGGCTACATTGGTAGTTGGGAAGCTGGCTAGCTAGAAAGCTGGTTAGTATAGCTGGTAAGCTGGCTACCTTTATAGCTGCGTAGCTGGAAAACTGGCTATATTGGTAGCTGGGAAGATGTATAGCTGTGCAGCTGGCTACACTTGTAGTTGGCTAGTATAGCTATATAGCTACGAAGCTTCCCACCAATCCACCTACGCAGCTACCCAGCTATAATAACCAGTAACCCAGCTACCCACGTAACCAGCCATAATAATCAGCTATCCAGCTTCCCGTCTACCAAAGTAGCCAGCTTCCCAGCTATACTAGCCAGCCACGCAGCTACCCAGGTAGTCTACCAATGTAGCCAACTACCAGCTATATCAGCCAGCTTCCTAGCTAGCTAGATATGCAGGTAGCCAGATATCAACGAAGCCAGCTTTCCACCTATACTAGCCAGTTAGCAATGTAGCCAGCTTCCCAGGTAGCCAGCTACCACAGCTAGCCAGCTGCCTGGCTGCGATGCTGGCTACATTGGAAGCTGGGTTCATTTGTAGCTACCTAGCTGGGAAGCTGGCTACATTGGTAGCTACCTAGCTGGGATGCTGGCTACATTGGTATGAAGCCAGCTACCAATGTAGCCAGCTACCAATGAAGCAAGCTTCCCAGCTAGGTAGCGGCTGGCTACATTGGTAGCTGGCTTCATACCAATGTAGCCAGCATCCCAGCTAAGTAGCTACCAATGTAGCCAGCTTCTCAGCTAGGTAGCTACCAATGAATCCGGCTACCAATGTAGCCAGCATCCCAGCTAGGTAGCTACCAATGAAGCCAGCTACCAATGGAGCCAGCTACCAATGAAGTCAGCTTCCAATATAGCCGGCTTCCCGGCTTGGTACCTACCAATGTAGCCAGCTTCCCAGCTAGGTAGCTGGCTCCATTTTCAGCTGGCTACATTGGTAGCTAGCTTCATTGGTAGCTGGCTACATTGGTAGCCGGCTTCATTGGTAGCTGGCTACATTGGTAGCTGGCTACATTGGTAGCTGGCTACATTGGTAGCCGGCTTCATTGGTAGCTGGCTACATTGATAGCTGGCTTCATGCCAATGTAGCCAGCATCCCAGCTAGGTAGCCACCAATGAAGCCAGCTTCCAATATAGCCGGCTTCCCAGCTAGGTACCTACCAATGTAGCCAGCTTCCCAGCTAGGTAGCTGGCTCCATTGGCAGCTGGCTACATTGGTAGCTGGCTACATTAGAAGCTGGCTACATTGGTAGCTGGATTCATTGGAAGCTGGCTACATTGGTAGCTACCTAGCTGGGAAGCTGGCTACATTGGAAGCTGGCTTCATTGGTAGCTACCTAGCTGGGAAGCTGGCTACATTGTTAGCTAGCTGCATTGGTAGTCGGCTTCATTGGTAGCTACCTAGCTGGGAAGCCGGCTTCATTGGTAGCTGGCTTCATTGGTAGCTAGCTTCATTGGTAGCTGGCTTCATTGGTAGCTGGCTACATTGGTAGCTACCTAGCTGGGAAGCTGGCTACATTGGTAGCTGGCTACATTGGTAGCTGGCTTCATTGGTAGCTACCTAGCTGGGAAGCTGGCTACATTGTTAGCTAGCTGCATTGGTAGTCGGCTTCATTGGTAGCTGGCTACATTGGTAGCTGGCTTCATTGGTAGCTACCTAGCTGGGATGCTGGCGACATTGGTATGAAGCCAGCTACTAATGTAGCCAGCTACCAATGTAGGCAGCTACCAATGAAGCCGGCTACCAACGTAGCCAGCTACCAATGTAGCCAGCTACCAATGTAGCCAGCTACCAATGAAGCCGGCTACCAATGTAGCCAGCTATCGATAATGCCGGCTACCAATGTAGCCAGCTATCGATGATGCCGGCTACCGATGAAGCCGGCTACCAATGAAGCCAGCTTCTTATGTAGCCAGCTTCCCAGCTAGGTAGCTACCAATGTAGCCAGCTACCGATGAAGCCGGCTACCAATGAAGCCAGCTTCCAATATAGCCGGCTTCCCAGCTAGCTAGCTACCAATGCAGCCAGCTTCCCAGCTAGGTAGCTACCAAGCCAGCTTCCAATGTAGCCAGCTTCCCAGCTAGGTAGCTACCAATGTAGCCAGGGAAGTCAGCTACCAATGAAGCCTACATTGGTAGCTACCTAGCTGAGATGCTGGCTACATTGGTAGCTACCTAGCTGGGAAGCTGGCTTCATTTGTAGCTGGCTACATTGGTAGCTGGCTTCATTAGTAGCTGGCTTCATTGGTAGCTGGCTACATTGGAAGCTGGCTACATTGGTAGCTACCTAGCTGGGAAGCTGGCTACATTGGTAGCTGGCTTCATTGGTTACCTAGCTTTTTTTTTTTTTTTGGTAGCTACCTAGCTGAGATGCTGGCTACATTGGTAGTTACCTAGCTGGGAAGCTGGCTTCATTTGTAGCTGGCTATATTGGTAGCTGGCTACATTGGTAGCTGGCTACATTGGTAGCTACCTAGCTGGGAAGCTGGCTACATTGGTAGCTGGCTTCATTGGTAGCTAGCTTCATTGGTAGCCGGCTTCATTGGCAGCTGGCTTCATTGGTAGCTGGCTACATTGGTAGCTGGCTTCATTGGTAGCTACCTAGCTGGGAAGCTGGCTACATTGTTAGCTAGCTGCATTGGTAGTCGGCTTCATTGGTAGCTGGCTACATTGGTAGCTACCTAGCTGGGAAGCCGGCTTCATTGGTAGCTGGCTTCATTGGTAGCTGGCTTCATTGGTAGCTAGCTTCATTGGTAGCTGCCTTCATTGTCAGCTAGCTTCATTGGTAGCTGGCTTCATTGGTAGCTGGCTTCATTGGTAGCTGGCTACATTGGTAGCTGGCTTCATTGGTAGCTACCTAGCTGGGAAGCTGGCTACATTGGTAGCTAGCTTCATTGGTAGCTGGCTACATTGATAGCCGGCTTCATTGGTAGCTGGCTGCATTGGTAGCCGGCATCATCGATAGCTGGCTACATTGGTAGCCGGCTTCATTGGTAGCTGGCTACATTGGTAGCCGGCTTCATTGGTAGCTACCTAGCTGGGAAGCCGGCTTCATTGGTAGCTGGCTACATTGGTAGCTACCTAGCTGGGAAGCTGGCTACATTGGTAGCTGGCTTCATTGGTAGCTAGCTTCATTGGTAGCCGGCTTCATTGGCAGCTGGCTACATTGGTAGCTACCTAGCTGGGAAGCTGGCTACATTGGAAGCAGGCTTCATTGGTAGCCGGCATCATCGTTAACTGGCTACATTGGTAGCCGGCATCATGGGTAGCTGGCTACATTGGTAGCTACCTTGCTGGGAAGCTGGCTACATTGGAAGCTGGCTTCATTGGTAGCCGGCTTCATCGGTAGCCGGCATCATCGATAGCTGGCTACATTGGTAGGCGGCATCATGGGTAGCTGGCTACATTGGTAGCTGGCTTCATTGGCAGCTAGCTTCATTGGTAGCTGGCTACATTGGTAGCCGGCATCATCGATAGCTGGCTACATTGGTAGCCGGCATCATGGGTAGCTGGCTACATTGGTAGCCGGCTTCATTGGTAGCTACCTAGCTGGGAAGCTGGCTACATTGGAAGCTGGCTTCATTGGTAGCCGGCTTCATCGGTAGCTGGCTACATTGGTAGCCGGCTTCATTGGTAGCTACGTAGCTGGGAAGCCGGCTACATTGGTAGCTACCTAGCTGGGATGCTGGCTACATTGGTAGCTGGCTATATTGGAAGCTGGCTACATTGGTAGCTGGCTGCATTGGTAGCTACCTAGCTGGGAAGCCGGCTTCATTGGTAGCTGGCTTCATTAGTAGCTACCTAGCTCGGATGCCAGCTAGGTAGCTGGCTCCATTGGTAGCTAGCTTCATTGGTAGATACCTAGCTGGGAAGCTGGCTACATTGGTAGCTGGCTTCATTGGTAGCTACCTAGCTGGGATGCTGGCTACATTGGTAGCTGGCTACATCGGTAGCCGGCTTCATTGGTAGCTACCTAGCTGGGAAGCCGGCTTCATTGGTAGCTGGCTTCATTGGTAGCCGGCTACATTGGTAGCTGGCTTCATTGGTAGCTACCTAGCTGGGAAGCCGGCTTCATTGGTAGCTGGCTTCATTGGTAGCCGGCTACATTGGTAGCTGGCTTCATTGGTAGCTACCTAGCTGGGATGCTGGCTACATTGGTAGCTGGCTATATTGGAAGCTGGCTACATTGGTAGCTGGCTGCATTGGTAGCTACCTAGCTGGGAAGCCGGCTTCATTGGTAGCTGGCTTCATTAGTAGCTACCTAGCTCGGATGCCAGCTTCCCAGCTAGGTAGCTGGCTCCATTGGTAGCTAGCTTCATTGGTAGCTACCTAGCTGGGAAGCTGGCTACATTGGTAGCTGGCTTCATTGGTACCTACCTAGCTGGGAAGCTGGCTACATTGGAAGCTGGCTACAATGGAAGCTGGCTACATTGGTAGCTGGCTTCATTGGTAGCTGGCTTCATTGGTAGCTGGCTACATTGGTAGCTACCTTCATTGGTAGCTGGCTTCTTTGGTAGCTACCTAGCTGGGAAGCCGGCTTCATTGGTAGCTGGCTTCATTGGTAGCTACCTAGCTCGGATGCCAGCTTCCCAGCTAGGTGGCTAGCTTCATTGGTAGCTGGCTACATTGGTAGCTACGTAGCTGGGAAGCCGGCTTCATTGGTAGCTGGCTTCATCGGTAGCTTCCTAGCTGGGAAGCTGGCTACATTGGAAGCTGGCTACAATGGAAGCTGGCTACATTGGTAGCTGGCTTCATTGGTAGCTGGCTTCATTGGTAGCTGGCTACATTGGTAGCTACCTTCATTGGTAGCTGGCTTCTTTGGTAGCTACCTAGCTGGGAAGCCGGCTTCATCGGTAGCTGGCTTCATTGGTAGCTACCTAGCTCGGATGCCAGCTTCCCAGCTAGGTGGCTAGCTTCATTGGTAGCTGGCTACATTGGTAGCTACGTAGCTGGGAAGCCGGCTTCATTGGTAGCTGGCTTCATTGGTAGCTAGCTTCATTGGTAGCCGGCTTCACGGCATCATCGATAGCTGGCTACATTGGTAGCCGGCATCATGGGTAGCTGGCTACATTGGTAGCCGGCTTCATTGGTAGCTACCTAGCTGGGAAGCTGGCTACATTGGAAGCTGGCTTCATTGGTAGCCGGCTTCATCGGTAGCTGGCTACATTGGTAGCCGGCTTCATTGGTAGCTACGTAGCTGGGAAGCCGGCTACATTGGTAGCTACCTAGCTGGGATGCTGGCTACATTGGTAGCTGGCTATATTGGAAGCTGGCTACATTGGTAGCTGGCTGCATTGGTAGCTACCTAGCTGGGAAGCCGGCTTCATTGGTAGCTGGCTTCATTAGTAGCTACCTAGCTCGGATGCCAGCTAGGTAGCTGGCTCCATTGGTAGCTAGCTTCATTGGTAGATACCTAGCTGGGAAGCTGGCTACATTGGTAGCTGGCTTCATTGGTAGCTACCTAGCTGGGATGCTGGCTACATTGGTAGCTGGCTACATCGGTAGCCGGCTTCATTGGTAGCTACCTAGCTGGGAAGCCGGCTTCATTGGTAGCTGGCTTCATTGGTAGCCGGCTACATTGGTAGCTGGCTTCATTGGTAGCTACCTAGCTGGGAAGCCGGCTTCATTGGTAGCTGGCTTCATTGGTAGCCGGCTACATTGGTAGCTGGCTTCATTGGTAGCTACCTAGCTGGGATGCTGGCTACATTGGCAGCTGGCTATATTGGAAGCTGGCTACATTGGTAGCTGGCTGCATTGGTAGCTACCTAGCTGGGAAGCCGGCTTCATTGGTAGCTGGCTTCATTAGTAGCTACCTAGCTCGGATGCCAGCTTCCCAGCTAGGTAGCTGGCTCCATTGGTAGCTAGCTTCATTGGTAGCTACCTAGCTGGGAAGCTGGCTACATTGGTAGCTGGCTTCATTGGTACCTACCTAGCTGGGAAGCTGGCTACATTGGAAGCTGGCTACAATGGAAGCTGGCTACATTGGTAGCTGGCTTCATTGGTAGCTGGCTTCATTGGTAGCTGGCTACATTGGTAGCTACCTTCATTGGTAGCTGGCTTCTTTGGTAGCTACCTAGCTGGGAAGCCGGCTTCATTGGTAGCTGGCTTCATTGGTAGCTACCTAGCTCGGATGCCAGCTTCCCAGCTAGGTGGCTAGCTTCATTGGTAGCTGGCTACATTGGTAGCTACGTAGCTGGGAAGCCGGCTTCATTGGTAGCTGGCTTCATTGGTAGCTTCCTAGCTGGGAAGCTGGCTACATTGGAAGCTGGCTACAATGGAAGCTGGCTACATTGGTAGCTGGCTTCATTGGTAGCTGGCTTCATTGGTAGCTGGCTACATTGGTAGCTACCTTCATTGGTAGCTGGCTTCTTTGGTAGCTACCTAGCTGGGAAGCCGGCTTCATCGGTAGCTGGCTTCATTGGTAGCTACCTAGCTCGGATGCCAGCTTCCCAGCTAGGTGGCTAGCTTCATTGGTAGCTGGCTACATTGGTAGCTACGTAGCTGGGAAGCCGGCTTCATTGGTAGCTGGCTTCATTGGTAGCTAGCTTCATTGGTAGCCGGCTTCATTGGTAGCTGGCTACATTGGTAGCCGGCTTCATTGGTAGCTGGCTACATTGGTAGCTGGCTTCATTGGTAGCTACCTAGCTGGGAAGCTGGCTGCATTGGTAGCTACCTAGCTGGGAAGCCGTCTTCATTGGTAGCTGGCTTCATTGGTAGCTACCTAGCTGGGAAGCTAGCTTCATTGGTAGCTGGCTTCATTGGTAGCTACCTTGCTGGGAAGCTGGCTACATTGGTGGCTGGCTACATTGGGAGCTGGCTACATTGGTAGCTAGCTTCATTGGTAGCTGGCTACATTGGTAGCTGGCTTCATTGGTAGCTACCTAGTTGGGATGCTGGCTACATTGGTAGCCAGCTTCCATTGTAGCCAGCTTCCAATGGAGCCAGCTACCTAGCTGGGAAGCTGGCTACATTGGTAGCTACCTAGCTGGGAAGCCGGCTATATTGGAAGTTGGCTTCATTAGTAGCAGGCTTCGTTAGTAGCTGGCTACAGTGGTAGCTGGCTCCATTGGTACCTAGCTTCATTGGTAGCATCCCAGCTAGGTAGCTACCAATGAAGCCAGCTATCAATGTAGCCAGCTTCCCAGCTAGGTAGCTACCAATGAAGCTAGCTACCAATGAAGCTAGCTACCAATGGAGCCAGCTACCTAGCTGGGAAGCTGGCATCCGAGCTAGGTAGCTACCAATGAAGCCAGCTACCAATGAAGCCGGCTTCCCAGCTAGGTAGCTACCAATGCAGCCAGCTACCAATGTAGCCAGCTACCAATGTAGCCAGCTACCAATCAAGCCAGCTACCAATGGAGCCAGCTACCAATGTAGCCAGCTTCCAATATAGCCAGATACCAATGTAGCCAGCATCCCAGCTAGGTAGCTACCAATGAAGCCAGCTACCAATGAAGCCGGCTTCCCAGCTACGTAGCTACCAATGTAGCCAGCTACCAATGAAGCTAGCCACCTACCTGGGAAGCTGGCATCCGAGCTAGGTAGCTACCAATGAAGCCAGCTACCAATGAAGCCGGCTTCCCAGCTAGGTAGCTACCAAAGAAGCCAGCTACCAATGAAGGTAGCTACCCCAGCTACCTTCCCAGCTAGGTAGCTGGCTACATTGGTAGCTGGCTCCATTGGTAGCCAGCTTCATTGGTAGCTGGCTACATTGGTAGCTACCTAGCTGGGAAGCTGGCTACATTGGTAGGTGGCTTCATTGGTAGCTACCTAGCTGGGAAGCTGGCTACATTGGTAGCTGGCTTGATTGGTATCCGGCTTCATTGGTAGCTACCTAGCTGGGATGCTGGCTACATTGGTAGCTGGCTTCATTGGTAGGTACCTAGCTGGGAAGCTGGCTTCATTGGTAGGTACCTAGCTGGGAAGCTGGCTACATTGGTAGCTACCTAGCTGGGTAGCCGGCTTCATTGGTAGCTACGTAGCTGGGAAGCTGGCTACATTGGTAGCCGGCATCATCGATAGCTGGCTACATTGGTAGCCGGCTTCATCGGTAGCTGGCTACATTGGTAGCCGGCTTTATTGGTAGCTGGCTACATTGGTAGCCGGCATCATCGTTAGCTGGCTACATTGGTAGCTGGCTTCATTGGTAGCTAGCTTCATTGGTAGCTGGCTACGTTGGTAGCTGGCTTCATTGGTAGCTACCTAGCTGGGAAGCCGGCTTCATTGGTAGCTGGCTTCATTGGTAGCTACCTAGCTGGGAAGCTAGCTTCATTGGTAGCTACCTTGCTGGGAAGCTGGCTACATTGGTGGCTGGCTACATTGGTAGCTGGCTTCATTGGTAGCTACCTAGCTGGGATGCTGGCTACAGTGGTATGAAGCCAGCTTCCATTGTACCCAGCTTCCAATGGAGCCAGCTACCTAGCTGCGAAGCTGGCTACATTGGTAGCTACCTAGCTGGGAAGCGGGCTATATTGGAAGCTGGCTTCGTTGGTAGCTGGCTTCATTGGTAGCTACCTAGCTGGCTACAATGGAAGCTGGCTACATTGGTAGCTGGCTCCATACCAATGTAGCCAGCATCCCAGCTAGATAGCTACCAATGAAGCCAGCTACCAATGTAGCCAGCTTCCAATGTAGCCAGCTTCCAATGTAGCCAGCCACCAATGTAGCCAGCTTCCCAGCTAGGTAACTACCAATGAAGCCAGCTACCAATGTAGCCAGCTTCCCAGCTAGGTAGCAACCAATGAAGCCAGCTACCTATATAGCCAGCTTCCCAGCTAGGCAGCTACCAATGAAGCCAGCTACCAATGCAGCCAGCTTCCCAGCTAGGTAGCTGCCAATGTAGCCAGCTACCAATGAAGCTAGCTACCAATGAAGCCGGCTACCAATGTAGCCAGCTACCAATGAAGCCAGCTACCAATGTAGCCAGCTACCAATGTAGCCAGCTACCAATGTAGCCAGCTACCAATGTAGCCAGCTACCAATGTAGCCTGCTGCCAATGATGCCAGCGAACTATGGAGCCAGCTACCAATGTAGCCAGCTACCAATGAAGCCGGCTACCAATGTAGCCAGCTACCAATGTAGCCAGCTACCAATGTAGCCAGCATCCCAGCTAGGTATCTACCAATGCAGGCTTCATTGGTAGCTGGCTTCTTTGGTAGCCTACTTCCCTGGCTACATTGGTAGCTACCTAGCTGGGAAGCTGGCTGCATTGGTAACTAGCTAGCTGGGAAGCTGGGTACATTGGTAGCTGGCTCCAGTAGTAGCCAGCAATATAGCCAGCTCCCAATGGAGCCAGCTACCAATGGAGCCAGCTACCAATGAAGCCAGCTACCAATGTAGCCAGCTTCCCAGCTAGGCAGCTACCAATGAAGCCAGCTACCAATATAGCCAGCTTCCCAGCTAGGTAGCTACCAATGAAGCCAGCTACCAATGTAGCCAGATTCCCAGCTAGGTAGCTACCAATGAAGCTAGCTACCAATGCAGCCAGCTACCAATGAAGCCAGCTTCCAATGTAGCCAGCTTCCAATGTAGCCAGCATCCCAGCTAGGTAGCTACCAATGAAGCCAGCTACCAATGTAGCCAGATTCCCAGCTAGGTAGCTACCAATGAAGCTAGCTACCAATGTAGCCAGCTTCCAATGTAGCCAGCATCCCAGCTAGGTAGCTACCAATGCTGGGAAGCTAGCTATATAGGTAGCTGGCTTCATTGGTAGCTACCTAGCTGGGAAGCTGGCTACATTGGTAGCTGGCTTCATTGGTAGTTACCTAGCTGGGAAGCTGGCTACATTGGTGGCTGGCTACATTGGAAGCTGGCTACATTGGAAGCTGGCTACATTGGTAGCTGGCTTCATTGGTAGCTATCTAGCTGGGATGCTGGCTACATTGGTATGGAGCCAGCTACCAATGAAGCCGGCTACCAATGTAGCCAGCTACCAATGTAGCCAGCTACCAATGTAGCCAGCATCCCAGCTAGGTATCTACCAATGCAGGCTTCATTGGTAGCTGGCTTCTTTGGTAGCCTACTTCCCTGGCTACATTGGTAGCTACCTAGCTGGGAAGCTGGCTGCATTGGTAACTAGCTAGCTGGGAAGCTGGGTACATTGGTAGCTGGCTCCAGTAGTAGCCAGCTTCCAATATAGCCAGCTCCCAATGGAGCCAGCTACCAATGGAGCCAGCTACCAATGAAGCCAGCTACCAATGTAGCCAGCTTCCCAGCTAGGCAGCTACCAATGAAGCCAGCTACCAATATAGCCAGCTTCCCAGCTAGGTAGCTACCAATGAAGCCAGCTACCAATGTAGCCAGATTCCCAGCTAGGTAGCTACCAATGAAGCTAGCTACCAATGCAGCCAGCTACCAATGAAGCCAGCTTCCAATGTAGCCAGCTTCCAATGTAGCCAGCATCCCAGCTAGGTAGCTACCAATGAAGCCAGCTACCAATGTAGCCAGATTCCCAGCTAGGTAGCTACCAATGAAGCTAGCTACCAATGTAGCCAGCTTCCAATGTAGCCAGCATCCCAGCTAGGTAGCTACCAATGTAGCTAGCTTCCCAGCTAGGTAGCTGGCTCCATTGAGAGCTGGCTACATTGGTAGCTAGCTTCATTGGTAGATACCTAGCTGGGAAGCTGGCTACATTGGTAGCTGGCTTCATTGGTAGCTGGCTACATTGGTAGCTGGCTACATAGGTAGCTGGCTTCATAGTTCGCTGGCATCATTGGTAGCAGGCTACATTGGTAGCCGGCTTCATTGGTAGCTGGCTACATTAGTAGCTGGCTTCATTGGTAGCTGGCTACATTGGTAGCCGGCTTCATTGGTAGCTAGCTTCATTGGTAGCTGGCTTCTTTGGTAGCTACCTAGCTGGGATGCTGGCTACATTGGAAGCTGGCTACATTGGTAGCTGGCTATATTGGAAGCTGGCTTCATTGGTAGCTGGCTACATTGGTAGCTAGCTTCATTGGTAGCTGGCTACATTGGTAGCTACCTAGCTGGGAATTTGGCTACATTGGTAGCTGGCTTCATTGGTAGCTACCTAGCTGGGAAGCTGGCTATATTGGTAGCTGTCTTCATTGGTAGCTGGCTACATTGGTAGCTAGCTTCATTGGTAGCAGGCTACATTGGTAGCTACCTAGCTGGGAAGCTGGCTACATTGGTAGCTGGCTTCATTGGTAGCTGGCTCCATTGGGAGCTGGCTAGGCATCACTGGGAAGCTGGCTACATTGGTAGCTGGCTTCATTGGTAGTTACCTAGCTGGGAAGCTGGCTACATTGGTGGCTGGCTACATTGGAAGCTGGCTACAATGGAAGCTGGCTACATTGGAAGCTGGCTTCATTGGTAGCTACCTACCTGGGAAGCTGGCTACATTGGTAGCTGGCTCCATACCAATGTAGCCAGCATCCCAGCTAGGTAGCTACCAATGAAGCCAGCTACCAATGTAGCCAGCTTCCAATGTAGCCAGCTTCCCAGCTAGGTAGCTACCAATGTAGCCAGCTACCAATGGAGCCGGCTACCAATGAAGCCAGCTACCAATGTAGCCAGCTTCCCAGCTAGGTATCTACCAATGAAGCTAGCTACCAATGTAGCCAGCTCTCAATGGAGCCAGCTACCAATGTAGCCAGCTACCTAGCTGGGAAGGTAGCTGGGGTAGCTACCTTCATTGGTAGCTGGCTTCTTTGGTAGCCAGCTTCATTGGTAGCTGGCTACATTGGTAGCTACCTAGCTGGGAAGCTGGCTACATTGGTAGGTGGCTTCATTGGTAGCTACCTAGCTGGGAAGCTGGCTACATTGGTAGCTGGCTTGATTGGTATCCGGCTTCATTGGTAGCTACCTAGTTGGGATGCTGGCTACATTGGTAGCTGGCTTCATTGGTAGGTACCTAGCTGGGAAGCTGGCTTCATTGGTAGGTACCTAGCTGGGAAGCTGGCTACATTGGTAGCTACCTAGCTGGGTAGCCGGCTTCATTGGTAGCTACGTAGCTGGGAAGCTGGCTACATTGGTAGCCGGCATCATCGATAGCTGGCTACATTGGTAGCCGGCTTCATCGGTAGCTGGCTACATTGGTAGCCGGCTTTATTGGTAGCTGCCAACATTGGTAGCCGGCATCATCGTTAGCTGGCTACATTGGTAGCTGGCTTCATTGGTAGCTAGCTTCATTGGTAGCTGGCTACGTTGGTAGCTGGCTTCATTGGTAGCTACCTAGCTGGGAAGCCGGCTTCATTGGTAGCTGGCTTCATTGGTAGCTACCTAGCTGGGAAGCTAGCTTCATTGGTAGCTACCTTGCTGGGAAGCTGGCTACATTGGTGGCTGGCTACATTGGTAGCTGGCTTCATTGGTAGCTACCTAGCTGGGATGCTGGCTACATTGGTATGACGCCAGCTTCCATTGTACCCAGCTTCCAATGGAGCCAGCTACCTAGCTGCGAAGCTGGCTACATTGGTAGCTACCTAGCTGGGAAGCGGGCTATATTGGAAGCTGGCTTCATTAGTAGCTGGCTTCGTTGGTAGCTGGCTTCATTGGTAGCTACCTAGCTGGCTACACTGGAAGCTGGCTACATTGGTAGCTGGCTCCATACCAATGTAGCCAGCATCCCAGCTAGATAGCTACCAATGAAGCCAGCTACCAATGTAGCCAGCTTCCAATGTAGCCAGCTTCCAATGTAGCCAGCCACCAATGTAGCCAGCTTCCCAGCTAGGTAACTATCAATGAAGCCAGCTACCAATGTAGCCAGCTTCCCAGCTAGGTAGCTACCAATGAAGCCAGCTACCTATATAGCCAGCTTCCCAGCTAGGCAGCTACCAATGAAGCCAGCTACCAATGCAGCCAGCTTCCCAGCTAGGTAGCTGCCAATGTAGCCAGCTACCAATGAAGCTAGCTACCAATGAAGCCGGCTACCAATGTAGCCAGCTACCAATGAAGCCAGTTACCAATGTAGCCAGCTACCAATGTAGCCAGCTACCAATGTAGCCTGCTGCCAATGATGCCAGCGAACTATGAAGCCAGCTACCAATGTAGCCAGCTACCAATGAAGCCGGCTACCAATGTAGCCAGCTACCAATGAAGCCAGCTACCAATGTAGCCAGCATCCCAGCTAGGTATCTACCAATGCAGGCTTCATTGGTAGCTGGCTTCTTTGGTAGCCTACTTCCCTGGCTACATTGGTAGCTACCTAGCTGGGAAGCTGGCTGCATTGGTAGCTGGCTCCAGTAGTAGCCAGCTTCCAATATAGCCAGCTCCCAATGGAGCCAGCTACCAATGGAGCCAGCTACCAATGAAGCCAGCTACCAATGTAGCCAGCTTCCCAGCTAGGCAGCTACCAATGTAGCCAGCTACCAATGAAGCCAGCTACCAATATAGCCAGCTTCCCAGCTAGGTAGCTACCAATGAAGCCAGCTACCAATGTAGCCAGATTCCCAGCTAGGTAGCTACCAATGAAGCTAGCTACCAATGCAGCCAGCTACCAATGAAGCCAGCTTCCAATGTAGCCAGCTTCCAATGTAGCCAGCATCCCAGCTAGGTAGCTACCAATGAAGCCAGCTACCAATGTAGCCAGATTCCCAGCTAGGTAGCTACCAATGAAGCTAGCTACCAATGTAGCCAGCTTCCAATGTAGCCAGCATCCCAGCTAGGTAGCTACCAACGAAGCCAGCTACTAATGTAGCCAGCTTCCAATATAGCCGGCTTCCCAGCTAGGTAGCTACCAATGTAGCTAGCTTCCCAGCTAGGTAGCTGGCTCCATTGAGAGCTGGCTACATTGGTAGCTAGCTTCATTGGTAGCTACCTAGCTGGGAAGCTGGCTACATTGGTAGCTGGCTTCATTGGTAGCTGGCTACATTGGTAGCTGGCTACATAGGTAGCTGGCTTCGTTGGTAGCTACCTAGCTGGGATGCTGGCTACATTGGAAGCTGGCTACATTGATAGCCGGCTTCATTGGTAGCTGGCTACATTGGTAGCCGGCTTCATTGGTAGCTAGCTTCATTGGTAGCTACCTAGCTGGGATGCTGGCTATATTGGTAGCTGGCACCATTGGTAGATACCTAGCTGGGAAGCTGGCTACATTGGTAGCTGGCTCCATACCAATGTAGCCAGCTTCCCAGGTAGGTAGCTACCAATGAAGCCAGCTTCCAATGTAGCCAGCTTCCATTGTAGCCAGCTTCCAATGTAGCCAGCCACCTATGTAGCCAGCTTCCCAGCTAGGTAACTACCAATGCAGGCTTCATTGGTAGCTGGCTACATTGGTAGCTGGCTTCATTGGTAGCTGGCTTCATTGGTAGCTGGCTACATTGGTAGCCGGCTTCATTGGTAGCTAGCTTCATTGGTAGCTGGCTACATTGGCAGCTACCTAGCTGGGAAGCTGGCTGCATTGGTAGCTGGCTTCATTGGTAGCTACCTAGCTGGGAAGCTGGCTATATTGGTAGCTGGCATCATTGGTAGATACCTAGCTGGGATGCTGGCTACATTGGTAGCAGGCTACATTGGTAGCCGGCTTCATTGGTAGCTACCTAGCTGGGAATCTGGCTACATTGGTAGCTGGCTTCATTGGTAGCTACCTAGCTGGGAAGCTGGCTATATTGGTAGCTGTCTTCATTGGTAGCTGGCTACATTGGTAGCTAGCTTCATTGGTAGCTACCTAGCTGGGAAGCTGGCTGCATTGGTAACTAGCTAGCTGGGAAGCTGGGTACATTGGTAGCTGGCTCCAGTAGTAGCCAGCTTCCAATATAGCCAGCTCCCAACGGAGCCAGCTACCAATGAAGCCAGCTACCAATGTAGCCAGCTTCCCAGCTAGGTAGCTACCAATGTAGCCTGCTACCAATGAAGCTAGCTACCAATGTAGCCAGCTACAAATGAAGACAGCTACCAATATAGCCAGCTTCCCAGCTAGGTAGCTACCAATGAAGCCAGCTACCAATGTAGCCAGATTCCCAGCTAGGTAGCTACCAATGTAGCCAGCTACCAATGTAGCCAGCTACCAATGTAGCCAGCTACCAATGAAGCTAGCTACCAATGTAGCCAGCTACCAATGAAGCCAGCTTCCAATATAGCCAGCTACCAATGAAGCTAGCTACCAATGTAGCCAGCTTCCCAGGTAGGTAGCTACCAATGAAGCCAGCTACCAATGTAGCCAGGATCCCAGCTATGTTGCTACCAATGTAGGCTTCATTGGTAGCTGGCTTCATTGGTAACCTACTTCCCTGGCTACATTGGTAGCTACCTAGGTGGGAAGCTGGCTACATGCTGGCAAGATGAGAAGCTGGCTACCAAGCTGGTATAGCCAGCTCCCAGCTAGCCTGCTACCCAGCTACCAATGTAGCCAACTTCCCAGCTTTCTAGCCAGCCAACTACCAATGTAGCCAGCTTCCCAGCCACCCATGTAGCCAGTTACCAATGGAGACAGCTCGCAGCTAAGCAGATACTAGCCAGCTTCCTAGACTACTTCCCTGGCTACATTGGCAACTGGTTACCTGGGTAGCTGGCTAGGTAGGAAGCTTGCTAGTATATCTGGGTAGCTCCGTAGCGGGCTAGCTGGGAAGCTAGATAGCTGTGAAGCTGGCTAATATAGCTGGGTGTCTGGAAAGCTGTCTAACCAATGCTTGGCGTAAAACAAACTTGGAGAAATATAGTATTATAAAAATTAAAATAAATTATTATATAAATATTGTTTTAATTAAAATTCTTAAGAAATAATTATTTCATATTTTTTATGTGTTAGTGTTTTTTTTTCGTCAAATGTTTGCGTAGTTTGACAAGAGCTTAACAAATTTTCAAAACAATTTAAATCCTGTTGAAATTTAGATTTTTTGGTCAAAGAGCACTTGAAAGGCTTTTGAATGACAAATGAAACAACGGAAATCAACCCTTTTTAAGGAAACAAAATTTGAAAGAAATAATTTTTGAAATTAAACCATGTATGTATGTACATATGTACAGATTTTGAAATTTATTGATTATGACGGACAATGTCAAAGGCATTACATATTTACAAAAATATAAAAGAAATCAAAAGGACATGTGCATATAAAAACACATTTTCTAAACTTGTGTGTAGACTTTATTGCAAGCAACCCTTTGAAAATATTTTATAAAAAGAAACAAATTCTAAAAACTAAGTTCGATAATTAGAATACGAAAAACAATGAAATCTGTCAAAATAATGTCTGGTCATGAGCTAACTTTTAAAACTAACTCCGTATTAAATGAAAATGAAAATAAAAACAAATAAAACTTGCTTTTGAAATGTCTAACCTTTAATTAAGATTTTCTTTATAATTTTCTATATCCTGTTTCATTTAATTTCATGCGATCTTTTTCCCTTTCTTTTCGTTTTTCCTTTTTCAGCTTGCGTGCCGATCAATTGGTTTATATTGGTCTAAGGGACATTGACCCCTATGAAGCCTACATTTTAAATAAACTGGGCATACGTGCATATGCTATGGATGTAAGTAACTTAAAACATGAAACAAAATCTATAAATATGTATGTATGAGTGTATCAAGGATCAAATTTACTATTTTGATTCAGGTTATATAGTCACACGGTATTTTTTATGATCCTCAATACAGCCAAGTACATATCAAGGGTATGAAATAGTCGTAGCAGAGTAGAAGCCAACTAAAACCACCCTTAAAGTAAAAAAAGAGAGAAAACGATCACTATTTATGTATGTATGAATGAATGTTTTTACAACATCTGTAACATTTACAAAAAAAAAAATAATAATAAAAGGAAAATGAAAAGCTAAAGCAAAAACAACAATCTAAAAATAGAAATAAAAATAAATCCATATGCCCTATTCCGTATTTAAACGAGGGGGAGAGATTTTAGGGGTTGTTCTTATTTGACTTTGTCCCTGTAACCAAATATACATAAATATGTACATGTATGTATGCATACATACGTACACACGTTTTTAAATAAAAATATAAAATTAGGCTTTTATATGTCTGGTCTTGTTCCCAAATACGCAAACGTGCCATTAAAAAAGCCTTCAGGATATTGTGTGTACTTTTATAGCATTAGTTAGGGTAGGGTATGGTAAGTTAAGGTTCATTATTATTCCCTGTAATAATTCTCATAATTTATGTTTATGTACAAAGACTGTCACTTTTAAATACATTGTTGAAAAATTTCTTCAAAAAGGACTTTTATATACTGTGTATATGGTCCTATACGTTACGATATCTGTGTATATGGTAAAGGAATACGCATAAAACTCGCATAACGCAAATTAAATAAAAAATTGCTAAAGGAAAACAAAATGTAAATTTTTATTTTTACCTTTGAAAACTGTAAAATAAGGAAATCATGAATCTGGAATCTAAACTTGGTTTTGAATTCTACATCTGGAAACTTCCTAAATAGCGGCCGGTTTTCCTTTGTTCTTATAACTGTTACACTGAATGAAAGCTCGCTTAACGCGGACTTATCATTTAGAATTCTTAACAGGATACAACCAATTGCATCACTCTGATCACGAGATCTTCTTGATAAAAAATAAACCATGGCATAGATGCCCGAGCAAATTTCTTGCTACACAAACAAATAGATAGGTCGGGAGTAGGCCTCTATATAAAAGAAACACAAGCTCAACTATGCCTTTAACCACTGAATTATAATATTTTTTTCCCAGCGGAAATAAGAGCCACCAATGCTTATTTGGCAAACTTAACACAAAAATCATGTCACCTGTTTTGATTACCAGTGCACTCTGCTCAACTCCAACCTTCTATCAAAACGGAGAGCTGAGCTAGTGACTAGTGGCTAGGAAGCCTACAGGGTTCTTTATAATTGTCTCAATTTGATTTCAGTATTCTAACTAGAAGTTTCTGGTATGAAGATCCAGAGGCTTCAAAATAATGAACCGTATAGGTTATAGGATATGCTACAGGCTGTGTCGCCTCTGCAGCGGCTCAGTGCTTGTTGGGTGGTGGGATTATTCTTGAAAATCTTTTAGTGTACCTGGACACCCTGGCTGTGCTCAAGTCCCTCTCGCAAACTTCGAGCTCTAATCTATTCAAATTTTTAATTTTTTAATGAAAAATCTTTATTGCTGTTGAAAAACAGCAAAACCATTAGTATAATATACTGTTTTTTTAAATAAAGATTTTTTTCTATAATACTACTAATAATAATATATGTATGTAATTTCGACTTACCGTTTACTGTGTTGATTTATTAAACAGCTTCCGTTTTTCTTTTTCTTTTAAACAGTCCGTGGATAAATATGGCATTGCTAAGATCATGGAGATGACTCTGGATGCTTTGGATGTTAAAAATAAAATTCATGTGAGTTTTGACATCGACGCGTTGGATAGTAAAGTAGCTCCCAGTACTGGTACTGCAGTATATGGTGGTTTGTCTATGCGTGAGGGTATCTTTATAGTGGAAAGCTTAAGTGAAACCAAACGTGTACAAGGTGTCGACTTGGTAGAGCTTAATCCCAGTTTGGGTTCTAAGCAAGATGTACAGCATACTGTAACAGCTACAATGGAAATACTAAAAACTATATGTGGCGGCTATAGAAGAAAAGGAACTTTCGAAAATATCGACGAAAGCAGGGTGAATATTAAACGGAATGAATAATGAATGAACAACTTACAACACTTTAAATGAATTTTAATTATTTTAAAAAACAAACTGCCACATTTTACTTTTATAATTAAACTTTAATAATTCAAACAATTTTATTACTTTGTTTAATTTTATATGTATGTTGTAGAAAAGGTAAGAAACTTGATAAAAAAAAAAAAGACAAAAAAAAACAAACAAAAACGTCTAAAGGAGATTCTTAAAGAAAGTTTAAAGAGATTCTTTTAAGCCATTATTGGCAGAGTTAGTGATAGTTGTGGCGGGTAAAAGAGCGGACACTTGAGCGGACATTTTATTGGCATTAACTATCAAATCGTTGGTAACCACAACCGGCGGAGGCGTTAAGCTTTGAGTGGCTGTCGCCAACGCGCCATGCTCCGAAGTTTCCTTTAAACGTTTGTACAACAATTCCGGAGCTAATGTCTGTAATATACATTTTTGCATATTAACCAGTATAAAATTTAAAATGCCTTCAAAGAAATTAAAATAAAAAATTTACTAAACATGCCATTTGGTTATACAGTCTGAAAACGTACCTGATATTACAATTATACCCGCAATAATAGAGCATAAGCGTATAATAAATTGTATTAAATTATCGCGATCGGTGCGTACAATAATTTTCAAGGCTGACCAATCGTATTTAAAATAAATACCCGGATTACCATAAGAATTTTGGGCTGGATCTAAAATAAATACAATTTCAATAAAAAAATTTCAGGGTAGACAGGAGGAAAGTAAAGTCGTAACAACCTACCCAGAACCCTTTTGTTTTCAGTAACCGAATACTGATAAGTATTAATAGTTGAAAAGGTATTGTGTATTTCGGTGGGTACAATATTAAGGAAATATTGTATTGTGGTCTCTTCATCTGTTACAAATACTTCATCGCCCTCTAAAGGTTGCACTATGTGCTTGGAGTACTGGCCAAAACTTAAACGATTTATGCGATGTGTAAAATTGGCTGGCATTCTGCGAAAACCAATCATTAAATGGTCACCAAACAAATCTACCACAGGCATGGCACCGCCCACTAAATGTAAGGCACCAGAAACTTTATTTATACCCAAAGTGCCATGCAATCGACAGGCATCATATTGATCTTCAGGTACCGGTTTACCGTTTTCTCCCAACGGTTGTTCATGTACTTCACTGCTCTTGATCATATCTTTGAATAGAATATCGGCTATGGAATGATATTGTTCTCGACGATAATGATTCATGTATTGTTGCCTTTCGAATTCTATACGATCATCGGGTGTTAACTGCCACCATACTCCCTGACGCTGTAAAGTGCCGTAGGCAAAAACATCCTGTTGGGTTTCATCCATTAGATCGACACCCGACAGTGAACCGCAGGGCATGGCTACTGTAATATCCACATGCATATGAACCTTTTCCGTATCGGTATCAGCTTCAAATTGATATTTCAGTTTGGCATCCTTATAATACATGATTTCCTTATAGATAAGGAATATAATAAGTAGGCGACTTATCAAGGATACTGGTAAAGGGATGTAAAAATAAAATAAATTAATAAGCTTGTAAAAAAGCTCAAAAACTAGTAAACAGATTCTTCGGATGAGATTGTAGAGGAAAAGATGGCCTTTCTGATGCTATTCAGTTCCTCAATGAGTATTTAAGGTTTATACCCTAGTAAGTTGGATGAAAAAAACCTCTATTGCTTTCTAAGTTAGAAACAAAGTGTTGGATGGAATGTCAGGCCATAGACCTATGATATCAGTCAATCAATCTTTACATTTTATACGGACCAACACCCAACTAGGCTCCCCATCTAGGGATAATACTTTTTCATATTCTACGGACCTAACCTGGTACTATAGCTCAATAAATAAGTCTCTCAAAGCCTATAATCCGGGGATGCCTTTTTCATCAAACTTAACCCATCAACAAGCTTATTATTTTTTATAGCAAATAGGCTTTTTGCTGGACAAAATCATTTATTTGATAAGATTGAAAAATAAAAAAAGTTTTTCATACCCTGACTTTTAGCCGCTACATCTTTTGCAATGCGCATTAAATTGATGAAAAAATAACAACAACAACAAACTTACAAGTGCCACCAATTTCTGTGGTCTCTGTGTATTTTTCCGGCACTTTCTTGAAGGCATCTAGGTTTTTTGCCAATTCTATTAAATTATTTTTATCACCACGATAACGTAAAGTCGCGGACATTTTCACAAACACACAATATCACATTTAATTACACGAAAAATGCGAAATTATTGAAAAAACAAACCACTTACACGAAAAGCACAGAAAATAACACGTCTTGTCTTGTCTTGATTTGCTGCGGTTTACTACAAAGAAATCATTCACAATAGTCTATTTGAAAGATGACTATGAGCAGAGTTGTATTATATGGTACTGAACAAAAGTAAACAGAGAGAGTGAGTAGCAAACAAAAAACAAACTTGGATTTGTTATTGTTTTCTTTAAAGGATTTTATTTTTACCAGCACATCAAAAAGAAAAGGCAAATCATGAGCATTAATTGGATAAAAATAACAGATCGGTATGTAGGCCATTCATTTTTGTTTTAAAACATAAAATCATAGTAAAAATTCTGTAATTTCCTTTAAACAGAGCTCGTGAAGGCATTAAAATAATCAACTCCTTGCCTTATAACACCTTCAGTACGGTACTGCAGTATGTGCATCGACAAATGATAAATAGCGATTCGTCAGAGGAGGGCCTCAGCTCCTCTGCCGAGAATGAAAATGCCTTAGAGGAATTGGAACGTTTAGTGGGTGTACCCAGAGCCGATTTCCTATTATTGATTAAAACATTTTCCTATATTTTAAGACGCACCAGTACTTATATAATTAAACCCTCCCTACTGCAGGCCGAATTGCGTGACAAACTTCAGCTTAAAGATGAGGCCAAAATCGATGCCATTGTACGTCTCTGGGTACGCCAGACCACACCCATTATGAATAATTTGGCCAGCGATCGTTACGAATCGAATGAAATAGCCGATGTAGCCTGGAAGCTCAATGTGGAAATCTCTTCCCAGTGCCAGCAACGTGAAAAATCCGCTTTGGCCGTCTTGCAACTCAAGACCGGAGCTGGTGAGGACATAAATTTAGAAATGAATCATGAGGAATTACTGCAGTTATACCAACAATTTGAATGTATACAAAACGAATTGGATGCCATGAATGCTCAACCCAAACTAATGACTAAAAGTCAAAATTAATTTGTAGTTATTTATACATACGATAATTGTATTTTCCATTATAAAAAGGAAATTGGATTTGGAGGTTGTTGTCTATATATATATTTACACATTAATTACCATAAAAAAAAGAAAAAAGTATTGTTAAGGATATTATGTTGTTACTTTTGTTACATTAACGTATACATATGTATGAAGGGGAAAAATATAATTAGAAATTATATAAGATGTGCTTATACCGCTTTAAAGAACAGTTTTTAAATCTAAATAAACATGCATAATGGGTTAGTCCTTTGATTGGTTTTAATATCAGAGGAATAGATAAAGGAAAATGCTCAAGACTGACAAATAATTACATATTGAAGATTTTAGGTTGACCCCAACTTACCGGTCAGTCCCAAAGGTATTCACAAGAGAATATCTTCCATACTATGGCATTTGTAGGGACTGGGACATATAAGCGGATGAGAGCATTATTCACATTTTACTGCATCATATTGCATCCCTATTCTAAGTATATCAATAACTTTATCCATAGGGCAGTAAAAATGCCGAAATTATTACGAGTGGACGCAGGGATATTTAAATTCATAAGGATAGTGAGGAGACCTTAACGATCCATACATATAGCCAAGCAGCTTTAAAAGGCTTTATGCCAGAGCAATTGAGAAGAGAAAATCCTTGGTCTTATATATAGCTGCAGGGGCGCGCAATTGTCTTAAGGTTAGGATATGATGATTTACAACCAAGTATTTATTAATTTTTTTGTACAAAATCATACAACAATTTAGAGAAAGGCGTACGAGGGCAGTTGTATTGCTGTATGGGAATAGAGTTAAGAATTCCGAGCAAACGAAACAGTGCTTTCACAGCTGCAGGCCATAACAATTATAGAATTTCATGGAGTGTTTTTAATACTAAAGTTAGAATTCACAAGATTTCTATTTAGGTTTCAGCTGCATAGTTGGCTTTTGTGGTTTTAACAAAGAAAATTTGTAATACGTGAAATATTTTCTATCTGCAGGTAGTCTTTTCTGATGCGAGTTTAAAGAATATTTGCCTCCTTATCGTGGAAAAATATTTCCTTCGGAATTCGTTGCTTTTTCTTAAATTTTTGCACAGCTTTCAACAGGAAAATGAAAAATCCCTGGTGGTAAATTTTTCCCATTTTAATTCGTGTTAAAGAGAACTGAAGGCAAGACATTATAGAACAATTAAAAATGATTTTTCTTTGGATATCAAGGCTGGCTGATGATCATGACTTAAGAGTTACGATTCAATGCTAGTTACATTTGAGCCTTATTTTATTGTATGTATCTTTTAATTATAATATTCCATTTCGTATGTATGCATATATAGGATTATAGTAGCAAAGAATTTAAAACAATTGTAAGTGTTTCAATTAAGCATTATTTATCACTTTATTTTTTCATTTTAATTAAATTTTTCGTTTATTTCTTTGTTTTTGTTTGTATTGTTCTCTTTTTTTTTTATCAAAAATAAATTAAAATTTGTTTTTCATTTGAGTTTTTTTTTGTTTTGTTTTAGTAATTGGTGTTGTTGTTTCGTATTAGTAGCCATATTTACAGTATTTATTTTATGTTTAAATCTTAATAAATTTATTATGAATATTTTATTTAAAACAAATGTAATAAAATAATAATAAAAACATAAGAAAAAAGAAATAAAATACTAAGGAGAGATGTAAGGGGTCAACAGACAGGGGTAAAACCCATAAAAATCAAATCAAATCAAATTTTTAAGTTTCTTAGTTTCTAAAATTTTAAAATGAAAAAAAAAAAAATGCAAAAATCATAAAATTTTATTACAATTAAAACAAGAAATTGAAATTGAAATAAAATGAATAATGAATTAAATAATAATAAAAATAATAACATGTCATTACAATACAACACATACAGTATACATATTATAACGCGTAGTAGTAAATGTGTTAACAATTAAATAATGAGCATAACATACATTAAATTGTTAATAATTATATATTTTTTTGCTTTTAAGTTTAAAGTTTAGTATTTATCATTATTAAATAAAATTATTATTACGTAAAATATTATAGTATAGCATATTAATTATCATGTAAAAGCTAAACTAGTTTAAAATGAAAAAAAAAAAACTTAAGTTTCAAAATGTTTATAAATAGCAGTAACATACGACATCACTTGAGTCCAATCGGGACGTTCTATTTGACACATGTCATTAATGTTCTATTGAGAAAATATAGAAAATAATAAAATTAGGTTTTAATTTTATAAAAAAAAACGTCTAGGAATATATTACCAGAGTAGTTGGTATGCCGACCGATTCGGCGGCGGCAAAGGCCAATGAAAAATTGCGTCTTTTATTGCATTGGCTTAAAGTATCATAAGGAATGCGATCCGGTAAATAGGAATGTAAAATTGCACAAAATGCTAACCCATCATTCCAGGATGAACTGAAATTTGTAATGTCGATATTGCGATAGCCTACAGTCTTATTTTGACACCATTTCAATAAAGCATTCCGCTTTGAACCACCATTTTTGGCCAGCATATTTAAAGGATCCTTGCGTTCACCTTTAAACATTAAACAACGTACGTATTTCAAATTAAATTAATTGTTAAAAAAAGAAAACCTTAAATCACATCACATCACATCACCTCCTCGATCACTTACCACTTAATAAAGATTTGGAGACATTATTTAAACCGCTTATGTGTATATTTGTGGATTGCTGTTGCTGTTGTTCCCTTAAAGGACCTTTGGTTGTTGTATTGGCGTTGATGTTTGTGTTGGAGGTGGTGGTATTGTTTAATGATGATACCAACGCTGTAGTATGGGTGGTATTTTGAGTATTTGGTGTAGAAGCTGCCGTTGTTGTGGTATTTAAGCTGCCTATTAAAGGTGTTAGGCGTGAAACCTAAATGATGGAAAACATCACACACATGAAATTAATAATCATTTTTTAATTGTTAATGCTAAAAAAAACTTACATTCTCTGACCAATCGGGTGTATTGTTGGTATTTGTATTGCCCAAAGGCATAGCTGTAGAGTTTATTTCGTTTGCTGTATTACTATTTAAGCTAGAAGAAGAACTATATCGCGATTCAGGTTCTTCTGTTTTAGCAGTCTGTTAAATAAAGAAAGAAAACGGTTCAAGCAATACATTTAAATATGCTTTAATAACAATAATATTGTTTACCTGTTTATTATTTTCTATACTTTCGATTAAAGTTTTAACCGATAGCCTAGAGTCTTGTCTTGAAAAGCTGCCTATTTTAGTGCGCCTTGAGGCCATTTCCTGTTGTACAGTGGTTAATACCGATTGTTGGGTTTCCGTTTGTTGTTGTTCTATTTGTTTTTATATGTACATATATACATATATATATTTAATTAATTAATTACTAAAAGAAATACATTTATTCATACTTACGTTGTTTGGTTAATTTTTCTATTTGTTGCTCCAGCATTCTAATCTTCTCTTTTTGCGTTTTATTATCCAAAACTAATTGTTCTCTAGCGCTTAAAGCTTCAGTCTTAAAATCATTGGCTACACGTACCGTCATCAAGAGATCCGACTGGAATTGTTGCCATTCTTCTATTTCCTGTTTGCGTAACTGTTGCAAATCATCTAATTGTGTTTGAGTATCGTTAAGTTTACGTTCAAATTCGTTTAAATGATTTTGTGTTTCAGTCAATAGATTTTGCAGTTGGGTTTTATCTTCTAAATGACATTTACATTGCACTTGCAATTCGGCTGTTGTTTCGCTAAGTTGTTGATTTTCCAACGTAAGTTTGTCTTTTTCCTGTTGCAGCTGCTCAAAACGATATTCAAGATGTGAGAGAGCACATTTGGCATTATTTTTGGAGACCTTAAGCTCTTCGGAAACATCGTTTAATTGTTCTTTTAAACGTCTAGCCTCAGCTTGACTACGAGACCATTGATCTTGCAATTCGGCAACTTTCTCTTCCAAGACATCCTTTTCTTTGCGTGCCGTATCTAACAGTTCGCTAAGATCTGTCTTATCACCGCGTGCCAAGTCTTGTTCAAGTTCTTCTATTTTGGCTTTAGCATTCTCTAGTAAAGTGGTTAAACGATTGATTTCTATGAGACCATGGGATATTTCCTCTTTGGCTGACAAAAGCTGAGACTCCATTTGTTTACGTTGAGCATGCTCGGCGTCTATGGAGGATTCTAACAGACCTATACGTTCTTTTAGGCGAGCCTGTTCTAAATTTTGGGCTTCATACGTCTGACGCATTTCCTGTAGTTCACCATTTAGTTCTTCGTGTTTTACTAAAACCGCTTCGCGTTCATCTTGAGCCGTTTTAATTAAATCCATTAATTTCTTTTCACGTTCTGTGGAAGCCACCTCTTCGGCGGCTGTATTTTGTTTAGCATCTCTTAGCAATAGTTCTTGGAGATTATTAATTTGTGTACGGGATTCATTAAGTTTTTCAGTTTGTCTACACAACGATTGGAATAGAACGTCTTTTTCTTCGGCTAAACGTTCGTTTTCGGCATGAGCATCTGTTAATTGTACTTGTAGATCGGCTAATTCTTGTAGTGTGGCTTGTAACTCTTCATTTGTCGAGTAGTGAGTCTCTTCCATTTGTATGATTTTGTCCTGCAAACAAGCTACAGATATTTCACTGGAAGAGGAATGCTTATCCCAGTCGGGTGTAAGGCAATGTGTGCCACCATTATCATTATCAGTTGTCTATAAAAAAGAAGAAAAAAAAACGCAAAATTAATGAAATGCTTTTCACAATTTCTTGAAATTTAAAAAGCAATAGAGACTTACCGTAGGTAGTGCTATAGAAGCTGGTGCTGAACTATGTAAACGTTGAGAGTCTTGTATAATTTGATGCTTTTCCGCATCCGATAATGGCGAATTGACAACGTCTCTCAAACGATTTCTTAATGATTCATTTTCATATTTCAAATTGGCAATTTCCAATTGATTTTTCTCTTGGGCACTCTGTTGTTGGTTTGTTTGAGTATTTCAAACAATAATAATAATAAAATAAATGAATAAATAATGAAATATGACAATAAGAATGTACGAAAAAAAAAATAATTGAATATAAAATCAATGTAATTTAACACTTAAAAATTAAGAGAAGTCTCCCCTAAAGTGTAATAATTTGAATTAAACAAATCTAATTATTATATGAGGAATTGTGCTCATTCATACACATATTTTTTGCCTGTCGAGCTGAGCTATAATTCTAAATATTTTTTGTTTTTATTTTAAATTACCCTTCTCCTTACACTTGATTTGTGGATTTGTGGTTTTAAGTTTAGATTTGTTATTGAGCTTTTCTTGGCAGTTTTCGAATGAAATGTTTTCGAATTGTGGTTTTATGATTGACTAAGCAAAACAAATCTTTTGTTATTTTTCTTCTCCTTTCCTTTCCTCTACATACATATGTATGTAGAATAAATATCTCATTTTTCTAACATGAGAATTAAATATCAAACATTCTTTAAATCTGATCGTTTATGAAATTATTGCAACATTCTTTCGCAAGTACTGGAAATTGATTTAAATAGACTTTTAGTTTTAAATAGATCGTGCAAAGCGAAGCAGTCATAATTAAAATAATAAAAACACAACGTCATTTATTTAATACAGCCAAACAATTTGATTTTTAAATAATTTTTGTAATTCTTTAATCAATAAAAAATAAGGACATTTTTTGACAACTAAAAATTTGCATAAGATTTGAAAAATACCAGAGTTGGGCCGAAACCACTTTTGTTATTAATTAGGGACTGTGGAAAATATTGCTGAGAGTGTTAAAAAGATACACAGAAAATCCTTTTATATTTTTTTTTAATAATTTCTTCTCTTTTCAGCAAAAAACAAGAACCTTCAAAGGCAAATATTCTGCATCATACCTGTGGATTTTTTATATAATTAAATTTAAAAAAAAACGCCTTTTAGACATTTTAAATTTACTTTTGCATTGCAAGACGCATTGGCATGCAGGTATCGCAAATCATCCAGGATTAGAAAATACATTATATATTGAACCTAGCACTAACCGCGCTTAAAGTCGATGTTATCGGCTTAGAACAATAGCATAACAGAGCAAAATAGGTATAGGACAATGTGCAAGCTATGATATAAAGAATTTAGACCAATTGCGTTCTTATGAGATCTTTGCCACTGATTAGTATTCGGAGAAGACGGATTGCTGGTCATTGACTAATCGTTTATTCGGAAACAATTGCGATTGTTCAATTATCTTTAAAGTAATGCAACTACTATTGTTTTGCATCACACTATGAATGGAATTCTAAATGTATTCATTAGTCAAACAACATTCAAGTAAGAAATTCTGAACAACATTAAAGAGAAATTTTTAAAACGTTTACTCTAACAAAATGAGAATTAAAAAAAACTTCAATGAAATGTTAAAAGCAATCACTCTACTTCCTATTTGAAATGAAAAGTAATGCAAATATTTTAAAATATATGCCAGTAGAATACAAAGCAACTATTGATTTATAATAATTGGCAGCATGTTTCCCATAATACCTATAACTCACCTGCATTTTTATAAGTTCCTGTTTAAGTTTGCTAACTTCATTTTGATAGGGTAATAATTCATTGACACGTGATTCTGCCTGCAATTTTTCTCGACTCAAACGATCCAATTGAGATTGTAATTCTTGCATTTTGCTGTTGGTAGCCTTTATAAATAAATAAAAAAATTAAATGTTTTTAATACAACAAAATAAAAAGAACTATTATTAAAAATTTGTCTAAAACTTTACCTCTAATATTTGTTGCTGTTCGTTATTGATCAATTGATAACTGGCAGCAGCTGCAGCAGCCATAAATGCTGTATTTATGGCATACGAATCACTGGCCACATTATTTCCTGATGCGTTACCAGCATTGGCAGCAGATAAAGCAGGATTTGAATGCGATGATGTAATAGCCGAGGTGGTGGTGGCGGTGGTATTATAATTATTATTTTTATTAGTGCTCACCGAAGAACCACCTTGTTGTCCGGATACTACTGCAGCAGCAGCCATGGAAGTCATTACATTGCTTGGTTCAGCCGTATGTTGATGACTATGGTTAACTGTTGACGATTTTTTTGCTGTTGGTGTTGAGGGCAAAGGTTTTGGTTGTTTCTGGCCTTTTTTTGGTGTGGTACCCTTTTGTTTCTTATGCGGCAAAGTATTTGCGTGTAGACCACTTGAATTAGTATTGTTAGCAGCAGATTTGTGATTTTCCAAACTATGACTGGCATGTATCAATGGATCATCGCCCACATCTACGCCTCTTTCCGCTGACGAGTCTACAATATTTACCAAAGGATTTTGATCTGCTGGATAAAATTTCGTAGATGAATTGGCACCAGCAGCAGTAGCGGCTTTTTGTTTCTCTTCGTTGTCAATCGCTGTGTTCAGGGACTGGGTGGACTGCGATTTATTGCGATTATTGTTGCTGGAATGTTTGTTCGATGAAGAAGAGCTTTGAGAGGGTGTTTGGCCACCTCTACGAAACAATGACTTTAATTTAATCATTTTGTATAAATTTTTTCACTTTTTTTGTATTTCAAAAAAATATATATGTTTGTTTTCTTCTCCTTTGTAAATCTCCACACAACGAATGAATAAAATACTGAATTCCTTATAGTTTATATGTAATTTTAATTATTCTTTATAAAAAGAATTTAATTTACAGTCATTTTCGTTTAATTTTCATGAGTAAATTAAAAATTATTTTCTATTTGTAAAAGCGACACAACACAAGAAATAATTGAAAATTGTTTGTAATCTAATTACACTCTTATAACGTTGTTTTTATTGTAAAGAGAATGAGAGAGAGAGGATTGATTTGCAGAGCTTAGAGATTTTAGCACTTCCATATAAAACAGTTTTTGTCTTTTCACTAATAATTGTTTTTCGGCTAATAATTGTTTTCAATTTATTTATTTTTGTTTTACTATTTTGCTTATAAATTACGTACAGATTATTTAAACTAATTATTTATAAAAATCTTTTTGTTCATTCACAAATAGTTTATTGGAATTTCTAAGTGATAAACACATTGCATAGCAAAGGCAATAAGAAAGAGAAATCTATAAAAGGAAAACCAACAGAGACGTGTATTGCATTTCAAAATGCAATGGTTCCAAAATAAAGAAAAAAAAATCCAAAAGGGAAATGATCATTGAGTTAACGAGAACGAAAGAGAGCAACAAACCAACAGAAAATGAGAGAAGTAACAACTAAAAAGAACAAAAAGTAAAGGTAAACACTTTAACAGTAGTAGTAACAATAAATTGTTTAAAATCTTTGAATTAAAAACAATTTTGTATGAAAAAATATGTTCTTTTTTATCACTTTTATTGAAAAAATTTTTGTAAGACATTTTTTGTATTTGTTTATAATCTGTTAGTGCCTTACTGTTATCTAACATTTTGATTCTTAAAAAAAAAAATACTTTTTGGTCTATCTCTCTTCTTTCGTAATATGAGCTCGTATTTGGAATTCTATAAAAGAAAACAGCAACACCGAAGCAAAGCTAAACAAATCATTGAATCTATCGTTATCTTATTAATGTTTTGTTTACTTTTGATTAATAGAAACAAAAAAAGAAATCACATCAAAAACCGTTAAACCAAACCGCTTTTCTTGAACAAAAAAAGAAACGACATAAACGTGGTGTTTATTTTTATCCAACTTATTGCATGTTTAGGAGTAATTGATATGGTAAATCATTATTGTGCTCATTACTCACTCACTGGTTTAAAACTCCATATGGTTTCATTAAAACACACACACATGCATGCATATTTGTATGGGAGCAAATACATAGGGGAAAGCAGTTTTGTTGGAGAGCAAGAAAAAGGCAATTTTTAGAGAAAGGGAGCCTAAAAAATATGGCTGTCATCTGTTGAAATTTTCATTGAGTTGTTTTTGTTTGCTTGATATCATGCATTACTTTGTCTTTTATTGTTATTGTTTCTTTTTTATAATAATATGCTTAGCCTGCCTGTTTGGCTTAGCTTTTCATTTACTTTTTTTGTTTTATTTATGTTTTGTGGTTTGTTTTTGAGATATTTTTTATCTGTTTCAAGTATTTCTTAAGGGTTTCAGTGTACCAGTTTTTCAAGAGTGTATGTTGTAATAGACTCAAAAAATTGTGTTAGTTGCCGATGCCATATTTAGTAAATTGTAGGCGCCATTAATTCCAATAATATTTTTTCTCTTTATCATTATTATTATTAACCTACATTATTAATATTTAAGTATAATTATTTATTCATATTTATGCAAACAATTTAAAGGTCGTTCAGTTTTAAGTTTCAACAGATAAACAAACGTAAAAACTTGTTTTTTTTTAACGATAATTTGACGCGTCACAACTGAAACCCGCATTTGATACCACAAACGTACATAATTGTTCAAACAAATAAACACATTAAGCAGCTCTTGTAATAAGAAAGACTAGAAAAGCTTTGAATTAGCATTTACAGATCTGTCTGTATTTGTTATACACACACAAACACTCTCTCTTTCTCTACACTAATAAATAACAGCTTATTGTTGTTGTGATTGTAGTAATTAAGCAACATTAACAAAAAAACCATTTAATATGTTCAAATAAATGTTTTAAATCCACTCATTTTTTTCTTTGTATTGATTGGAACTATATTTTCACCAATTTTCTACAATTCATTTATTTTTAACACAATTCCAGTAATTGATGATTAATTATCACATAAAACACTGAACAAATTAACGAAAGATAAAAGAAAACCATTGCTTAACAATATCACCAACTGAACTAATCTTACAATAACGATCGTTGTTTGTAGTATTACTTGTAAAAACAAAATCTCAACAATTAAACACACACACACACTATTACTGCTCTTCGGTTGTAAGCAGAAATTAAGTAGCAACAAAAAACATTTACAAAAAACACAACACACACACACGCACAACACACGAAATTTTTGGAGTGTCAAGCAACTCCCCGTTAACAGACGACGATTTCCTACGAAATGTATGAACGAACTAACTTAACATCTACTGTAAACATTAAGTAGAGTTCAAGTAATATAAGAAAAATATAAAAATAATAACAACAACAGCAACTTTAGCAACAGCTAAAATACACACAATATACACAGCTCGGCTCTCTCACGTGAGCCCTCCAAAGGAAAGAAAAAAAAAAACAAGAAATTAAAAATAAAAGATAAACAAAAAACAAGTAAAACAACATGCAATCATATTGCATGTGGGTTGCCAAACTTCTTTGGAAATTGAGAAAGATTTTGGCAAATGTAGGTGACATGATGTAGAAAAAGATGGGGGAACAATTTGTTACTTTGGTTTTAATTAAAATCGTGTTACAATAGGTAGTGAAAAGAAATCCTTTATTTTATTTATTGTTCCTTGTGTCTCGCTTTGTTTAAGGGCCATTAAATTACTCTAGATTGAGTTGGGAAGATAATATTTAAACAAGACTATCAACTAATTTGCGAGTTCACTTCATGGATCTTGTAAAAATGTGCTATGGGCTCTCTGATAAACGTAGTATATTCTATACACTGTGCTTTATGGATGTGTGCTCTCTGGAGGTGTACTTATTCACGCCCGCTTTCGTAATCCAATATAAAACAGTTTGCTTAACGACTTGGTAACCTTGTTTCTTCCCATAAAGCAACATGACAAAAAACAAATTGTAAATACAGAGCCTACTCACACCCCCTGTCACACATGCCCAAAACAACACAATGTAATATGAGTACTAACATAAATTTAATATGTGTGCGTTTGAACATACGCAGTTAAATGAAAACCTATGATTCTGTCTCTCTATCGCTCTCTTTCACACATAATTAGAATGGAAAAATATAATTAAATATGACTAATATTGTTAACTAGAATTATAAAATTGTGGAAAATATTTATGCGAGACAGTAAAAAAGCAAGTTTTTTTTTCTTCTATCCAATATGACAATAAAGAATTATTGTTTTCTTTTATGAATACAATAAGTGCACGTACATACATACATACAAACACATACAATAAGAGACCGGTATATAATTTAATAATAAAAAACAAGTCACGTAATTGTTGTACCGTTTAAATTACTAGTATAAGAGTTTTCAAATAATTAAAAAAGAGAGCGAGAAGAAGCAGGGGGAGAGAGAGAGATAATAGAGATCACGCAATTAAAACAAAAACGTGTATAAGTAACGAAAACAGCAACACTGTATATGTTATACTAACAGTTTAAGATGCTTAGGTGTAAGCTTAACATAAAACTGTTAAAAATGTATACAAATGTTAAAGACTGAACAGTAACATTGTGTACATTTTAATACAACAACACAAATGTATTGCTTTTAACATAATAGCCTAATAACAGTGTAAAAGAAATGAGTAATGCCAGATTGTTAAAGATTTGAAAATAAAATCGTTAACAAAGTATACATTTTAAAAATGTTTTAATAACGAAATTCATTTACTTAAATTGACTATAGCTTTAAATATACCGATGGTAAGTAAATAAGGGGAATAAATAAAATGTATAACTAGAATTTCCTGTTTAATCAGTTAAATTTTATTTATTTGATCATTATTGGAAAAGTTTTAAAAGAAACTGGTGACGTTTTTATTTGCCAAACTGAAAACGTTAACGCGAAATTAATCATTATAACTTTTGGGTGGGTTATAATGATTAATGAAAAAGGGAATTCATACGATTTATTAACAAAAAATTTCGATGTGCTCATATAGTTGGCTTATCGTAAAATTGGCGTAGAATACCGAGCAATGTCTTCCCTTTTTCCCATTAAATTTTGCGATATCGGTGTAACCCTTCAATGCGTAATGTCATAACCAACAGTCTAACCAACCGCTCCACCCGGTCCACGCCCTTCGGTACGTCTTCCCTTGCCAGATCTTCTCTAGTCTTATTGTATCACACTTCAGAATGTTTCGGAATCCAACATAATACCATAGTGTACTTTCAGAGAATTTAAAGGGATATCTGGCTTCCCCTTGCAGCAATCTCTCTACTTAGCATTCAGTTTACTGAAGGTCATATAATCAATCAGTTCCGAGTGGTAAGGGTTTAAAACCTAAGCATATGGATGGAGCTGCTTCGTCAGCTGTTGCTCCAGTAAAGGCCCATTGGAAAGCCAATGAAATATGACGTAAAGTGTCTTGCTGAAGTGTCGTCCTCATAATAATGATGGGAGTTTGACAGTGTCAAAAAGTTTTCTTTTGAAAAAAAATTTCTTTTTCTATATTTTGGAGCAAATTAACCATTTTTAAAATGTTACAATCAATTTTCATCTCAAATTTCTAATAAGAACCTCTGCTTTAGCTTTGCCCGGAGCACTTTTTAAGTGATTAAAAATAATTTCTATTTAGAATTTCGTTTGCTTCGTATCTAATTAATCACAGGTTTCTGTTACCCATAATTAAGGCGGATAACGGTAAAGAAAAATACGTAGAAGTTATTTAAAAGAAAACCTAAAAACTATAAAATAAAATTATTTAATAATTCATTTAACAAATTCGGAGCAGAGCGGAGTGGAGTGAAGTGGAATGTACACGGTTAACATGGTGAAGACAAGTGAAATTTAAAACTTAATTTGAAATTAAAAAATTTTCACTTGTGCTTGTGATTTATTGTTGAGTTGAGCTTGTGAGCTGGTGTTAAGCTTCGTTGAACTTTAACAATTTAGCGGCTGGCGCGGTTTGCATAGGGTATAATCTTGTATTTTGTATTTTTTTTTTTTTTTTTGGTTTGTTTCTTTTTCAAGTTAATTAATATAATAAAAAATAAATATTTATTATTTAAAATACAATATAATACCATAATAAACCAAAAACTATGTAAGCACAGTGTTGAGTAAAATAATAGGGGAACGAAGATGCCCCTTTTTTATTTACAGAGAAAATTTCAACACATACGAAAGATCAGTCAGAATTCTTAATAGAATAGTCTATGATATATTGCATAGCCAACAGTTTGGAGCCAGATTATCTCGACCAGAAGGCTTGCTGCTGCGGACTAATAAGTCCAGCGTGAAATTGGTGACAGTGTTCATGACCTACCTAGAGTCTGGAAGAGATTCAAACCGTACTATTGCATGATATATAGGAACTTGGAACTGTTACACACTTTCTATTACGTTCTCACTTTAAAACAGGCCTTGGAAGGAGAATAATGAATACCCTGGAGAGAAAAGAATCAAAGAAAGAAAACCATACATAATGTCTCCCTATTATTTTCTCCGGCACTGTATTCATTGTATTAGTGGATCTATTATCATTATATTTTTTTTTAGTTTTTTTATGTATTTTTTTCCTTGTTACTGGTTTTTGGCTGCAAGCATTTGAAAAACTGTTTAAAAAGCACTTGAAAATACAAAAAAATGAAAAAAAGAAGAAAAAAATATGTGCACATGCGCAAAAGCGTTATGCACGATATGTGCCGTTAGCTAAGAAATGCCAGCAGCAAAAAAAAAAACAACAATAAAATATTTGTATTAAGAAAACTAACAACAGCAACAACAACAAATACTGTGAAATAAAACAACAACAAATAATAATAAAATATATTAACAATTGACGTCATACGTATAAGCCGGACGCTTTAAAAAAATATGTTTTAATAATAATAAAAGAACAAAAAAACTTAATTATTATTTTATCTTTATCTTAAAATTAAACGTCATAAATTTAATTAAAATTTATAATTTACAATTTATAAATTGTAATAAATAAATAAAAGAAGCCGCTGTGTTCTAAATTCTAACCTCATTTTTTAAATGTCGTGCCTTACTTTATTTTATTTATTTGGTATTTAATTCTCATTAAGAAAAGAATATTTTTGATCTTTTAGAATAAAAAAAAATAAAAAAAAACAACAACAAAAAAGTTAAATGTCATGCTACTGGTGCTTCTTCTTTCTATTTTTTTCCAGAAAAAAAAAACTGGAAACCTTGCCAAAGAATCTAAAAGATAAAGAAGAAGTAGAACTACGAATAGCAGTAACAATAAGGAAAGAAATAAAGCGTTATTATAGAGAGTGTTGTCCACCATCATCCAACAACAATAACAACAACAAAAGCAGAAGATAATTTGCTTTTGTTATGGCTTCAATAGCGATAACAACAGTATCGGGAAATATAAAATCATCAACAAACACTGCTGATGTCTGCCAGGCTACTAGCTTTTCTTTTCTAAGCACCCTACCAAAGGCAATGATAACAATATCAACAACAGATTATCATAAGATCGAAAGTCTGAACATTCTTACCATCGATGGAATCATTGAAACTTAAATGGCTTCTGGGAAATTCCAAAACATCAATATTGGCTTGCGTGGCCAGTTATCTGAAAATTGCTGCGCCAGTCAACGTGTTAAGGTTTAACGGTTTAAATTGATGGTCACATTCCTTCCAATATCAAATTACATATATGACCCAATGACACTTCTACCATACCTTGAGCTAATTTTTGTTTATTGATTTATTTGTCTTGTCTTGCTAATTAAGAAGAAGTAAGTTTGACACGCGACCTATTCCAATATAATATTTACTTTTATTATTATTATTCTACTCCTCTTACATCTCTTATCACTCTTCAACTCTTACTAGTTCTGTTAATGCAGAGTATTACAGATTTTTATAAAGTTCTAGTAGTTGTTGGTAATATTATTATATGAGTGTATGTATGTACTACAATACTTTGTTGTCGCGCCTATGCTTCTTGATATTTGTTGATAATTATAGAACAGCAACAACAACAATAATGTAAAAAAGAGAATAATAAGAACAACAAAGCAATAACAAAATACGTTGACATCAATAAAAAAAAGAAGAGAAAAAAAAACAGAAGATCAGTCAGTATAGTTGCTGTTGTTTTTTTTATTGGAACGTTTACTTTAGTATTGTTGTTGTTCTTGTTGTTACTGTTGATGGCTACTGTTTACGAGAGACATGAAATAATCATGTCGTTGTCTTACATTGAGTAAATAAATGGCAAAATACACTAAATATTGAGTAAAAGTGTCAGAAATAAATGAAAACTTAATTAAAATATTACAAAACCCATAAGCGACTTTGTTAAAACAATAACAAAAATTCTTATTTTACCTTTTCTTTCCTCTCAACCAATTATTATCTCAATTGCAATTTGAAGTGATGATTTATGTTTTATGTACAAACGTTTGCATTGATGTTTTTATTAGATAAACAACAACAACAACATAAAACTGTATTATTAAAAAATGCATATACCTAGATGCATAGCAGTAAGAAAAGACAATTGACGACAACTGTATGTAAGCATTTGTACGACAGCGACCACTAAAAAAGAAGACAAACCACAACAAAGCCTTACATGTTTTATTGTAATTGATAACGTTTATGTTTAACGACATGATTTCTATACATTTGTAAATACACACACACATGCGAATAATCTTTTTATTCATATGTTCCTCTCCAACCATTTGCAAAAACTGTACATTTTAAAAAGTCCACTATAGTTATAGAAAATAAAAAAGTGGCGTTTGTTATTATTATTGTTGCAGTTCTTCTCTTTTCTATATACATATTGCTGTTATTATTATTATTTTTGTTGGCATTGTAATTGATATGCGTGTATATGCCATAATAACTTTACAACTTGTTCTAACACGCAACAAAGACAAAACACAACACAACAAAAAAGTAAACAAACAACAACTGTGCACATTTCTAATTGTGTTGAAAAAACAAAATAGACAGGAGTAAAGAGAGAAAGAGAGAGTGCAGTGTTTACATCGGTTTATTATTATTCTTTGATCCGTTACGTTGCAAAGAAGAGAATAAACACAGGTATAGACAACATACTGTGTGTGAAGCTGGTATTGCAAGTCAATAAACCGATCAAACCGTTAAAATCGTATCAATCGTTTGTATTTTTTAATGTTTTGATTAGAAAAATAAGAATTGCTTGTTCAAATTGGAATCAAATATAAAAAATGCATTGAATCATTAAAAAAGAAAGGAATTCTATAAAAAAATTAAAACAACCACAGATACTGTACAATTATATAATTGTCCAGTCAGTGGACCTGTGATTAAAACTAGCCGAGGTAGCTAGCGCACAACAGATATCAGCCTGAAAAGAAAAAAAAGCAACATAACTGTTACAGTAACAACATCAAGGGATTTAAAGATTTTTTCTTGATCTAGTGTAAACAGAGTTTATAATTCAAACCTGAAATATATGGCTCGACTCTATACAGTTACATTTACTGTGTGTGCACTCTGGTAGTGTTGTTTGTAATAATTTTAAATAGACACGGGAACATTATAATCCTCAAATTTAGAAGATAAGTTACCACATGTGCACTACACACATACATAGATAGGCAAGCAAAGAACAAGAAAAAACAAAGAATTATTCTAATTTGATTTGGCCAGCCAGAGTCGAAACTATTGGAGAAACGCACACAACAAAAAAAAAAAAAAAAAAACATCCCAGCCAGTATGTGGTATTTTTCTACACTTTTCTTTACTTTATTTTTTTGGAAAATCTTATCTGTAATGCTGTTTGGTTGTTATAATGTTTAATAATAATAAAAAAAAAATAGAAAAGGAAAAAAATTCATAAATACCAAACGTTAATAGTAGAAAAAAGAAGTGTTTACAAAACCAACCACATATGTACGTATTTATGTACGTGTATAATTATTTTCATAAAAAATAATTGTGGTTCTTTAACAATCATAACAACAACAATAACAGCAGCAACAACTTTTATATATTTATATATTTTTTTTAACTTTTTTCTATTTGTTTGTATGTATGTATGTATATAACTAATTAAAATTCCAAACTAGTATTTAAAAATGTAAATACGAGAGGGGACATCAGAGACAAATTATAAAAATAAGGCACGACTTTTAGAGAGTAATTGATTGATTTGGATTTTCAATAATTTCTAATTAGACAAGTGCCTTGGGAATGTAAAAGAAATTTTAAATTGAAAAAAATCCATACAACAAAAATATGGTTATTTAGGCTGTTAATTTAAATTCAACAACAAAAAAACACGTTACTTTTTGAAAGCTCAAAAAAAAAACTCAAGTGTGGTTGTTGCTGTAAAAGTTCTGCTGCTGCTATCAAGAATTCCTTAGGAAAGTGTGTCAACTACTGTGTAGAAAGCAACTTACCGAACAATAGATAGGTAGATAGACAATAGATTTTAATCCAATCGTGCATAGGTATATGTAATATTTTGGAAAATATTTGTTTTATAAGGATATAACAAGTCCCTAAAAATAGCACTTAAAACAGCTTTTGTATAGAAATATGTACATACACATGTATGTAAGTGTGTGTTATTGTACAAATTTCTATCGCACTTAACACTCTGGCATCATTTTCCTTTTTTGCGTTTGTTTTCAAACACCCTCTTTTTTATTTATTTATTTTTGTTGTTGCTGGTGAAAAGTCCTTATAACAGTAGAATTTCAATATTTAATGATGCGTTTTATATTCTTTATAACACTCTCCTTGACATGCTACTCCCATTTGTTTTTGTTCCTGCAGTATTTAATGCAGTCTTTCTACAGTTATTTACTGTTTTTCCTCTCATCGTTTTCTTCTCTTTTTATGTTTGTTTTATATAATTGGCAAGGTTTTCTTTACATTTGTTTTGAGCCGAAAAAACACTCCTTCGCTCTCTCTCACTTAACACAACATTAGAAAGGGGAAAATGTGTAACAGAAAACAAGAAAAATAGAAAGAAATAAATACATAAAAAACTGTGTTTCAAATGTGCTTTACATAGGTCATATACACATACAACAAAACGGCTACAATAACAACAAATTACCCCCCAAAAAAAATTACGAAAAAAACAAAAATGTTATGAAAAAAAATAATAAACAGCCATTGACACAAAAATAACAACAAACATTGTTGTGGCAGATGAAAAAAATTTAAGAAAGAGTGAATTTTTTGTTTGTTTTCTTTTTCTTGTTTTAAAGCAGCAGCATTTGTTTGTATGCAATAACAGCAAACGAAAGCAACATAAAAAACGTTTATTAGAGGTGTCGGTAAAATATATAAGAGGCAGAGAGAGAAGAAAACAACAGTTTTGAGTAATGCTGTCAAGAGGAAAATACAAAAAACAGCTGGTTTGAAACTAAACAAAATAAAAAAAACGCTGGAAATTATAACCTTTTTTATTTCTTTTCCAAACTTAAGATTCGTTTTAATTTAAACTTAGGCTTAAATCGCACTTAAAAAGTGAACCTAACATAGCGTGAGCATACGCCATCTTGTTCCCGCTATATCCCGCAACCCAACAAAGACGGATTTGTTCTAGTCCAAAGGTTCTAATAGACTTCTTACAATCAGGAACCAGTCGTGATTTAAGCCTGACCTACGCATTGTCCCTTAGGACAGACTGACAGTCAACGAAGACCATTTAACATTTTTAATCCAAAATGATCGTGCTAGCTATGACCTTATGAGCCTTCCAGATAGTAAAAATTCCTGCCTGGAAGACGTTGCAGTCATCATTTAACCTAAAAGTGAAGTCATATACTCTTTGAAGATATTAATTGAAGATTTAGGTGAAAAATATTTTGTTTTAAATATTAAAACAAAATTTATGAAAATTAATAATTATCAGGAATCCTACTTTTATTTAGAAGATAGAGAAAAAAAAAAAACGCTAAATTGTCATTACTGCTAAGACGTTTATGTTGTTTTTTTATTTTGGTGCTGGTGCTGCTGTTTTGTATGCAAAACAATAGAAAATATTTCTCTTTTACCATGGGATCGTTTTTTTTTACATTTTTCTTCTTCTTTGTTTTTGGTTTCTTACAAATATTTGTTTAATTTTCAATAATTTAAATGCAAAATTATTCTATTTTATTCATTGTTTGAGGGAGATTTGTTTTTTTCTTCTTATTTCTCCTTTTATTTTTTTTCGTTTCAAAGAGAGAAATGTTAAGAAAAAAAAAATTTGAAATTTCTTTTCAAATGTAAAGAAATACAAAAAAAGTGAAATAAATAATGAAAACGAAAGTATTGAAAAATAGAAATTTTTAAACGAAAAATTAAAAAAAGAAAAAGGAAAAGAAAGACTTACCCAATCGATTTGTAATAAAGATGATTTGTTGTTTTTCCTTTTTTAATTGTATTTCTTTCGTTTTAAAACTTTTTGTATAACACGCTCATTATACAGCTAATGATGAACTTTAATTGTTAAAAAAATGCGTTTTTTTTTTGGTAATTATATTTTCTAAAAAAAAAAAAATAAATACAAAAACTTTAATTGACATTTAATTATTTAAAATTTAACTTCAATTCAAATTATTATTGCAAACACATTTCTTTGGGTGTTTTTATAGAGAGAGGCAGAGAGATCCCGTAATTATTGTTTGATATTCCTTTTAGGGTGTTTGTTATTGTATTGTATTAAATAACGGGTCACTGTTTTTGCCTTGTTGTTTGTTTCTTTTCCTTTTTATATTCACAAACACTCGCCTCTTTTTTCTAATTTAATAAACCGCAAGGCAAAGAAAATCTAATTACGTTAGAAACCGTTGCTTTTTTTTTTGTTGTTACCAATATGTTTTCTTTTTATATTTGTTGTTGTTATTGAACTTTTATAATTTTCAACATTTGTTGTTGTTGATGTCTGTCGCACACAAACGCACTTGGGTGCCGCAGACAGTTTGTTGTCTTTAATTTTAGTTTCGGTTTGCTTTCAACATAAAAAACCGCTAATAATTATTTTATTATTATAAAATTTTCATTTTTCTTTATTTCCCATGCATAAATTTAATTTTCACCTTTTGAACGCTTTATCTTTTGATTTCTTTATGGGAAGAAAACTCTTGTAACATTTTTCTAATGATTTTTCCACCAATTTTGTCTGTCGTTGAATTTTTCTCACTTTTTTTCCTTTACCGCAGCACACTCGGCCCTTTTGCAGCTGTTTTGTTTAGTCTTAAAACTAAAATATTTGCTGCATTTGTTTTATATTCTAAAGGCTTTAATTAATTTTAATTGTTTTTAATTAAAAATGTGTAAAATTTTCTTAGTTTTGTTGTATTTTTTTCTTTCACATATAAAAACTTGTCATTATACCGCCCGACCACGCAACGACATGTATTAAGTTTGACTGCAATTGGAGAACTGCAAAAATTGTTGTTTTGTTTTGACAAGAGCACCGCAGACATTTCTCTCTCTTTGTCGCTCTCTCTCTCTCTCTCTAGTTTATTGTTGTTGTGGTTTATGTTGTCAAAATCAGACATGTTTACTACCAGTCTTGCCGACGTGTTGATTATTTCTAACCAAATGTTAGTAATTAAATCGCTCATTTTTTTCCGTGTTTACGACACTGGTCATTAGAGAGTTTTTTAGTATATTTTTCGTTCCTGGCAACACTAATGCAGTTGATTTTTCTTCCTTTTTTCTTCGTTCAAAATAAATAAACGTTCTTTTCTAGTTCGCACATTCTTTTTCCGTTTCCGGTTTATATAAGTAAAAATTAAGCCCTGTTTGTTTTAATAGAATATTTTTATTTACGGCGGTTTAGCGTGTGGATGATGGATGTGTTTGTGGTTGGTGTGTGTATGGTGGTCCATAGATGGCAGTATTAGCAGAACGGGGGAAGGAGAAATGAGCAAAAGGGACAAGGAGGAGTCGTCGTAGTTGTTGTTGTGTGTACTGCTGCACCCGCTCTTCAATATAGGACAGACGTAGAGGGAAGTAAGTAATTAATTTAAATAATAGCTTTTCTAATTTTAGTTTTCAAGTGTGGTGAATTTTGTTGTTGTGGTGAGTTTTTAAATAGGGTGGTGAATTTATCCAATGGGGTGAATAAAATTGAAACTCACCAAAGTACCATTATTCGAAATGGTAATGTATTACCATTAGATCAGTGTACTGTATATTGTGAATTGGAGGGTGTGTCTAGAATAAGTAATTTTCACCTCTGTTAGCGGAGACATTCACCGACATATATAGGCTTTGCTTATAGTTTCAATTTTTCTGAAAAAATTTCTGAACAATATTTACTAAGTTAATCATTTCATTATAATATTATAACTATTATAGAATGTTACTTCTAAGTAATTTTTTTATTATTATTATTTATGTAATGAGTTTTAAATCGATAGTTTTGTAATAATTGAAATATCTCAGCAATTTCTTAAAATTCATCATGCATATTACAACTTTTTAATTTGTGATGTGGCAACTTTAATTTAAGTGCTGTCCAGTTGCTTAATGACAAGATTCCATAACTTTCAGTTTTCATACATGTAGCGGTGTACGAATTATGTATATTTGAGTGCTTAAATTGGCGTTTACTCTTCAATTTACATTGTGTTTATATATTTTTTAATGAACCTATTTAAAAATATTAACCAAACTAGTAAAATCTTGCAAATAAGCAACAAATTATTACAAAATAATACGCTTTGTCAGCGCCCTACTGCGGTCTGCACACGAACTAAACAGACGTCATCTCTATATTTGATTGGCTCTGCTCGTTTTGCCAGCAGAAAAAAAAATTATTTTGATTAGACGGTCGCATAAAAAAAGTTTCAAAGCATTATAATAAGAAAAAGCATAAACAATACAAAAAAAAGAAAAAAGTACATAAATTAGCCCAAACAAAATACAACAAAAAAAAGTAAAACAATTGCAAATAAAAGTTAAGTAAACATACAAAAAAAAAAGATAATAAAAGAAAAATCTTTACACATGAGGCGACAAGCCTAAAAAAGAATTAAAAAATCAAAAGAGATGAGAAAAAAGTGAAGAGATAGTGTGTGAGTGTGTGTGTGAATAAAAAATTATAAGAAAAAAAAAAGGTGCTCCGCTGGCCAAAAAGTGAAATAGTAAAAAAAGAAAAATAACCAACAAAAGAAAAAAAGTGGAAAATATTTTTTTTTGCTAAATTTTAAAACAAAAACAAAGGAAAAATAAAAAAAAAGTTTATTAAAGAAAATAAAAATAATGAAAAAATTATTTTAGCAAAGAAAGCAAAATAACAAAAAAAAAGAGTGTTTGTGTAATTTTTGTTGTAAAAAAAAAATAAAAAGAAAAACGAAAATAGAGGAAAATTGTAGCAACGTAAAAAAAGACCTCCCCCGGTGTTAATGAAATTTTAATGAACTACCGGGCTTTGGAGCAATCCTGCCTCTGCCTTTGCCTGTCGCCAGTGCTGCTGCTATTGTTGTTATTTTTGGGAGTGCAATTTTTGCATGTTTAAATATTTTTTACATAATTTTAGTTAAGCTGTCGTTGTTTCCAAGGACATGGAAAGCATATGTAGATTGTGTTTTCAACCTGCAGCGGTAAGTTATCAAACAAAAAAAAATTAAAGAATTATTATAAAATCATTAAATTTTTTCTGTATATGCATAGTTTTGCTAAAAAAATGTTATTTTTTCTATAATGCAATACGAAAAAAGTCATCTTCTTGGGTTAAAATAACAATTTGCGCGCGTCTTTTTATTGCTTTTGCAAAAATGTGTATTTTGTTGTTTTTATTGATTTTCTGGTTTTCTGTTGTTGGTCTTTTTTTCTTTGCTTCTCTTGCTCTTCATCTATTGGGTTTATTCGCTTCGTTTAGTTTTTTTTTTTGTAGAGTATGCGGCTTTTGTTTTGTTAGAGCAACGAAAAAAAAAATTGAAAAAAAACAGAAAACAGTTCATATTCCTGTTTAGTTGGTACACTGTACAAAACAACAGCAACGAAACGAACCAGCAGAGCAGCAAAACAACTACCACAGCAATAACAATATGAATGTTTTCTTTTTTTATTGTAAATTTTTTTATTTCGACTTCGTTTTTTAGTTGTGTTTGTTGTTACTGTTGAAAGAGGGCGGGTAGAAAAAAATACAACAACTTGCTTAGAAAAAAACACACACACTCTTGCGCTCACACACGCACACGATATGAAAACCTAAAAGGCTTAAAACGTTGTTCGGCAGTTTTTATAAAGTGATTTTGGTTGTGTTGCGTCCACTATTTATAGTAGTTTTTACGTATACTGCTAAAAATGCAACTCTGTTTATTTTTGAAACACTCTCTCACACACACAGCCATAAGTGCTTCCAATTGTGTATATTTTTTTGTAGTGCAATAACGTAAACATACAGTCACACACACTCCCTCAGGCATGCATGTGTATAAACATTGATAAGGAAAGCAACGAGAGATGGAGCGAATATTAGGCAGAGCGAGAATAAAAATATGTTTGTGTATGCTATTGTTGTTGTTGTTGCTTTTTTTTTTGTTTATAGGACAAAAACTTGACAAACTCGTAAAAAAGTAATGTCACCGCCTCGTTAGTGTTAAAGCGCTTTTGAACTCAGTCTAGCATATAGCATACAGGACAGTAAGACAGTCTTTTTGGTGTATTTTTTTTTTATTAGAATCTTTAAACAAATTATTGCTTATCGCAGTGTGAAGCTAATTACTGAGTTTCTTACGGCTCACTGCTAGGTTAGATCGCTGACAAGGATCTGATTACGTTCTCTGTAACTGTCAATCCCTAGATAAGATTGAGGGTAAATAGCGTTGATAGTCTGGATTCTCTGTTGAGAGCCGATTAGAGGGCTCTTCACAAATTTATACTAGGATGAAGCTGGTTGTCTATTCGGCACTCTCTTGTTTGTCGCGCATTTTTATATGAAGAAGGGAGAAACTTACTTATTTCTTGCAATATACTACAGTGGGTCAAGTACACGTCCTCTAGCCTAACCTAAATTAATTTCTGTAGATGTCCGGGAAACGAAGCTACAGTACTTTTTTTTACTCAGAAAACGCCAAAATTTCTACCCTGATGGAATAGTGGTTTTAAACTATAAATGGAAAATATTATCGATCAATTGATTAAATAAACTTCGTTTCAAATGTAAGAAAACAATGTTTCATTGTCGCGATCACTGTACGTACATATAATAAAGATTAGCGTTTAAAAAGAATCACTTCATATTGTGAAATACTAATCGTATTGACCACACTGTTGCTGTAGAGATGAAATGTCAAATCACTCTCAGTGAGTGTATTTTCCTTATTTCTTGGTTCGAATTTTTCTTTTTTTGTTTGCAAGGGGTAGTTCTCATCATATTGCTGTTGTTGTTGTCGTCCGTATTTTTTTTAAGGGTAGTTACACGCTCATTCAGTGTGTGTATGTGAAGGAAATTAAAAAGTTTTTTGTTTGACGAAAACTTTTCATAAAGCGACAAGTGTTTTGTGTTTGCAAATAAATCAAGAATATTTTTTGTCTTCTGAATAATATACCATAAAAAAAAGCACAGAATAAATAAAAGGAAAATATAAAAACACACACAAATAATAAATTTCAATAATCAAAACAAATAACCAAACAGGCATCATCAGTAGATAAAAAATACAAACACACAGCCCAGCATAAGAAATCCTTAATCATTATAATTTCTTAAGTAACGGTAATAGTTGTATTGTTTAAGAGAGAAAAAAGAAAAAAAAAATAAGCGAGTAAGTACCTACGTACATACATAATTAATCAATTGAAATTAATTAAATTCATCAGCTTGTGTGCTTATTATTTATTTAATTAATTCATATTTAAATAAGATTTTTTGAAATTTTCCGTTTAAATATTGTTTTAGTAGGTATACTTGGAAAAAAATTTCTTTTTTTTTCTTTCTTCATTTAATTCCTTTTTTTATTTTTTGTTTGGAATTCTATTTTATACAATATTTCTTTATTTTTTTTCTCTCCTTTTTATTTTATTTAAAGACTTTAATTTTCGAGTTTGTACGTACACCCTTATAAACCAACCGTCCATTTGCTTCAATGATTTTAACTTGAAAAAAAAAGAAAAAAACTGAAAAAAACTCAACACAAATAAAAGAAAATGAAAAAAAGAAAAGAAAAATCACATATAAAAGAACACAAGCAAAAAAAAAAAGTATAAGAAAACAACAAAATTACGTACCCTACAGGTGCGTTACTGTCAGTAGGCGTAGAGCGGGTAAATCTCTACGCTCTCTCGTCGTACAGTATGTGGTGCATTCATTCTTCACTCTTATGGCACTCATTAGGCATTGCTGTTGCTGCTTAGCACTGTGAGAGTGTTAATTGACGTCAAGCACTAGTTTGTTATTATTGAACAGGGTTGTCGTTCTACGATTATAAAAATATGGTTCAGTTGACATAAATGTAGTACAAAATCTTAATAGAACATATCGACGTCTCCGTTCTATAACATTCTAAGTCGAAAAAGTGTGTTTTGAGTTATGAGCTCTCAAAGTTTTCACGCGCCATAAGACTGTATGTGTATTCTAAGTAGATTTTTCCCTATAACTTCGGAACGGATCGGCACATCTTAACCAAATTTTGACAGTATTTAAGTTAGAGAACGTAGAATTTAAAAATGCAAGAACATTAAAAACGTTCTAAGTAGACTTAGAACGTTATAGAATGGAGGCGTCGATATAACATTTTAAAGAAAGAAAAAAAAGTTTATTTAATTGTTTAAACAACAAACGCAGCCTTTATACATATGTGTAATACTGGGGAAGAGCAGAAGTATTGTCATTTGTCTAGGGGCCTGTGGTCTTTAGTAGATAGTGATAGAAAAGATTTGCTCTTGGATTTGAATAACGCCAGAGTGAAATTGGTTAGCCCCCTTTTGCAGGTTCAAAGTTTAGTTTGCAAAGTCTTAAGCCTGTTGGAGAGAAGACAAAATCGAACAGGAGTGAGTACTCTCTTTGATGTACTCACAAAGTTACTTTGTCTTTCGTTCTTCGTTTTCTGATGGTTATATATGCATCAAAAAATATCAAGAGTTTGCCAAAGTAAACGAGGTTAGATCGCAGACAAGCATCTGGAACAGATCCCAGCCATTGCTGGGCATGTTGCGATGGGAGAGGATTGGGAATTATCAAACACATCCTCTGTAATCGTCCTTACTAGGTTAGGGGCTTCTAGGAGTATTTGGATTGGATTTTGATTTCGAGAACTGAGAGGGCTCTCCTGAGATAATGTGGTTGTCTCTTTTTCCCATCTTTAATCTTTTCCCAATTCTTTTATCCTTATCCTTTCTTCCTCCTTATTGCGGCTTATCTTTTTAGTAGTTCCGAAAGATTTGCCATTTGATTTAAAACTTCTACACAAATTTCGTGATTCAAACCACTAATTTTACGAGGTGATTTTGGTCCCCATAATCGATCTACTGTGAAAGGCATTGAAAGGTTATGAACAAATTTTAAGAAATTGAGAAAAAATATCACGAAAACATATTCTTGTGGGGGAACTGTAGTGAATTCCTTTCTAGGGCCATTTTTGCTGTAGTATATGTCGCCTTCTCCAATGTGTGCCCAATTTATGAGTGGCTGGCTGCATTCCCGGTAAAGCTTTGTGTTGAAAATCAAATTGCGGGACCGTTGTAAGAACAGAATATTTTTTTAGGCAACGGTTGATAATATCTTGCAGTTGTTTCTCGGTTTTTAACTGGCATGAGCCATGTTTCACATTCGCATCGAAGTATCGTATTCTGTTTATAGATGACAGTTGTTAAGGCATGGAGATTTGGTGGATCAAGGTAATTAAAACTTTGTACTTCTGCAACCGGCTTTTATCGCATGATCGTTGGTGTACCTTTGGTTTTTCTCTGCACATATTTGCAAATTTCTCAGTTTGTCCTGTTTCACTTTAGTCAGCTTTACAATCTGATGTAACACGTTAATTGGGTGCCAATTTGTGCCGCTGTTAGAAATGGTTTCGAAACACGTTCAAAGAAAATCGCCGATTACTATCACAAATATGAGTTCTTGTCTTTGTGGGGCACCTGAAGCGATATCGATAAAATCAGACAGGGCCACCTCATGCAACACTTTGCTTTGGAATGTCGAAAAGGGGGCCTGTGGGAAACGACTTTCTCAAAAGAACTCCATATGTAGTGGTGTTGTTGTTTTTTTTTATCTATGAGTGCCATTACGGCTAAAAGTTTTTCCCTTTTTGCCTTTCTATTTTTTCTTAGCCTTTCTCTTCTCTTATTGCTTTTCTCCCTTATTTCCTCAATACTTTTTTAATGAAGGGTCAAAATGTACCTATAGATCTCTGGTTGAAGACGTGAAAATGATGCGCCACCTTTCCAACCCAAGCTAACTTTTGTTTTTTTTTAAGAAAGTTTAACAATTTCCTTGTGGTTTTGCAAAATTTTCTTCAGTTTTTTTGATTTACACACTTGGCATCCCTGCTCTATGGCATAAATAAGTAGCATTGTTTGTCTTGTAGTTACGGCCCCTACTCAACAACTACGCTTGTTGTTTACAATACAACTTCTCTTTAGCGCGCACAATGTTTTTTTTTTATTTTTTTTTTGTAATTTTCTGTTTTGTTTTTTTCTCTTGTTTTTTATTTTTTATTTATTTATTTTTTTTTCAATTTTATACGTTTCTTTTATGTTGTGTTATTTTGTTGTTGTTGTTTTTTTTTCTCTCTCACATTTTTGTTGTTATTTTTAAAGCTGTCTCTTGGCAGAGGGTTTAAACGAGGGGACAGAGATGTAAAGATAACCAACCTTACAATAGTTTACTGTGAGTTGGCTATACAATATTTTTTTATTTTTTTTTTTCATTTTTCTTGATTTTTTTTCATTATTTCGATTTTTTCTGTGTTATTTTATTTTTTTCATTTTTTTTTATATCCACTGTGATGTTAACAGTATGATGAGGTTTGATATTTTTTTCTGATTTTTTTTCCGATTTTTTTTTTATTTTTTCATTAATTTTTTTCCAAGTATTTTCTATATTTCCAGTAGTAGAGTATAGAGTAGCCTTAAAGTTGTTTATTATTAAAATAGGTACTATTTTAGATTTTTTTTCCTTTGCCATACGACGTACATACGCTCTCTCTAGTTCTGGTAGATAGCAAAAAAATTCAATTCAATTTTCAAAATTCAATATGTATACAAATACAGAAGAAGAAAAAAATATCCTTTAAAAATGCAAAATTAATCTTATAATTTTGAATACCTATTATTTAATGAAATCTCTTTTCATCTCTTTGTTTCTGTTTTAGTTGTTTCAAGTACCCGGCTATAATATACCCACCTGTGTAAAGTGTTCGGAACATTTAACAAACAGTGGCAATGGATTCTATCAGGCAGCAGTAGCCGCTTCAGCAACTGGCCAACCGGCTTTAGCGGCATCAGCTGCTGCTAATAGCAATACCAATAACAACTCTAATAATAATAATAACAACAACAACAACACCAATAACAATAATAATAATACCACAAATACAGCGAATAATTTAAATCAACAACAAATGCCTCAACAACAATTACAAAACTCTACCAACTCCACCAATAGTCTGCAATCGCAGGACGATTCGGAAGAAGTAAGTCAAAGATTTTTCCCTAAAACATAATTATAAAAAAAACCACACACACACACACATATATGCTCTTCTTTTTTACTAAAACTTAAAAAAGTATCAACTTTTATATACAAAATTTTGTGTTTTGTTTACTATTTTTTATAGCTTTTATTTATTTTTTGTTTTGTTTTGTGTTTTCTGTTGTTGTTGCTTTTGGCCTTAACGTTTTTTTTTATTACTAATAAATTCTGTTTTTTATGGTTTATGCACACTCAAAAAAGTATTAAAAAAACCCAACAACAACAACCAAAAAATACCCAAAAAAAAGGCAAGAGTTTAAAAGAATGCAAACTTTCCGTTAAGCAATAGAGAAGTAACATTAAAGTCGTTTTAAGGAAATTGTCTCCCTGGAACAGCAAATAGTCTAAATAGAAGAACAGTTACACAATCGCTTCAAGTGATCCAGGAAAGAAAAACTTTGTAAAAGCAATATTTTGTCATAAAACTTGCATAAGTGAATGAAATATTTGTTTGAACATTCATATAAATATTGTCTGCAGCCAGGAGCACTAATAGTTTCTACAGCACTTTGGCCGATATGTCACCGGTGATATCTGTAATATTGTCCTCTAGTACAAAAATTGTGGCTTACTTGTAGCTGCTACACATTCCTACAAATTGAATGATCTGGGAGCCAATTGATTTTAACGTGAGTTTAATAGCTCACCAATCACGCCGCTCCCCGTTTCGTTGAAACCACATGATAATCAAATTCAAATGGCAGGCAAGATACGTTGTAATATGTAATGCATATCACACCGAACAGTGCATTTTCAGTGCCATTTAAATGATAATGTGGTACAGGTTTGCCCTATGTATGGATGTCCTGTGCATTTCCACTGATGGTATTTCTATAGTCCATTTAGTTTTCATAATGGCATTTGTTTTGATTGGCTCCAATGCCCTGCTATTGAAATTACTACATTTGGACAAAGTGTTCAATGCGATCGCCTACAAACCTATGTAATCCCCGTTTAAACACGGTAGAAGACGAATAAGTTGTCATTATAATATTATGAGGTTTTAATTCCTTGCGAAACATGACGTACGCTTATCAGTAATGTCACAGCCTTTCAGTTTAAATCGCTTTGCCAGATCAGAGTTTCCTAACAAGAAACGGTAATTTTCGAAAACGGATTCTTTTTCGAAATTTTTCAAATATATATCTATGCATTCTTTTAAATTTCTGCCTTAATTATTATTGCCGCTTTTTTTTATTAAAATATTTTTCTCTCTCTCTTCTCTTTTCCAAATTAACTTTTTTTTTCTTTTTCGCCAACACAATGCAAATTTTTAACCCATTTTTCTTTCTTCTTTTGCCCTCTGTGCGTTAAATTCGTTTTTATTTTTCTTTTCTTTGTTTTTAATATGTATTATTTTTTTTTTAATAATTTTATTATGAAATAATTTAATTAAAGAAAAACAAAATTGTTGTTTTTTAATTATTTTTTTCTTATTTATTTTTAATTTCCTTTTTCTAATTAATTATATATTAAAATAAATACGCATACATACATACATATATATATTAAATTTAATTATAAATCTAATAATATAATATAATATAATATTTTAAATATAATGACATAATATTCAAATACATATATTTCTTCTCGTTCTTCTTGTTTTATTCACGTTGTGTAATTTTTTTTTTTTATTTTAATTTTATTTTTCTCACCCCATTTATAAGCAGAGGGTACCGCAACCGACACGCCGTCCGCGTAAAAACGGTGTTAATAAACTGCAACAAATCACGATGTCCTCCTATGAATTGGAGAAGACCATACAACATTTAGATGTACATATCAAAATATATACAATTTTAATATACATAATTTATAATCCCATCTTTCTAGTCTATTTAGTCCTTATACTTCTTCTCTTTTATTTTGGCCTTAAAATTGTTTCTTTTTTTGTTGTAAATCTATTAACATACTCTCATAATTATTTTTATTTATTTTCGTATTGTAAATTATTTTTCTAACTTTTTGAAATTGATTTAGAAATTACTTCCTCTTCTTTTGTTTTTTTTTTGGAAATTTATAAGGAAAATGTAAGCCTAAGTTATCCTACGTTTCTTCTAGGAGAGGTTTGAACCCTTGTACATACATACATAATTGACCATTACAACTCTTCAGTCAGGATTACTGCCTAGCTTCTCCCCCTTTGAACCCTTGTAGTCAAATGAAAAACAAAATATTTTTAGTGATACTTCGCGGATTTACGTTCGGGAATGATCCGAGCATCTCTCAGCTAAAGATTGCCAGCTCAGCTTCAGTTGTTCCATAAGAAGAAGAAGAACATGTAATACTTTTGGGTTAGAAAGCAAGTGTGAAGACCACATCTCCATCTAGAGATTGAAAAAGATCCATTAGAAGAGCCTATAACCAAAATAAGTAACAGAAAAATGTTTATCAATGAGAAAAGACAGAGAGAAGCAGTCAATAAAAGAAATTATTAAGGATAACTGAGTGTCAGAAACACAGTCATCTAGTTAGCCATTACATAATTACTCTCAACTTTAGAAGTTAATTTCCCATAGCAATATAAGAAACCAAAGTTAAGAACCTTAAGTCTTCGACTTATAGACGGCTGATTATAAACACGGAATGTGTTTCAAACTCCCTCAAATTACTGTAAATTCTGCTCTGAAACAAGCTTAACCTAACTTAGATCTAACTGATCTCTATCAGATCGATGATCTTCGGCCGTGTCATCTGCAACCTCATTGTCCCATCATACGCAAAAATGCTTTGGAACCCAGTTCTATACCATCCTATATCATTTCTATTAAGAATGCTTGTGCAGACAGCAAACATAATTTCTTACCCAGATTCCGTACCCATTCCTTTCTAGAACGTGGTGATTTTACAATCTTCCCTATACCGCTATCCCCTCTTCGTCTGATTAATTGATCGATTAACCCAAAAAAAAGACCTAACTGACTATTATCCACTGGGGTGCATGCAATTTGACACGCCATCCCTTGTCGTTTCATTTGCTAACTCATTGCATCTACTGCAATGCCATCCTATACTATTTTTAGACCCGCGTAAGAGTATTCCCGCGAACAATAACCAACCAAAGCCTGTGTCTTTAAAGCAATCCTGACTACCCACATATGTAGATAGTAATTCTATCACCCTCAACGATCGCTTTCCAGACTATATACTGAATTATCTTTCAGAAATTTTAAACAATATACGTTCCTCTCTGGCTATCGCCAATATCTTAATATTTTTTTAGCTCTCACTGGGGGGGTTCATACACAAGACATAAGGGGTTTTAAGATCTCTGTATCGTGTAATGAATTATAGCAGGATTACCGAAATAAACAGATATCACTGGGGGCACACTTGAAGATGCACAAAACAGAAGCTTTTTAGATCACTGTGTCGTGCCTATAGTGGCAATGAATCGCATTAAAGATTACCGAATATAAAATCAAACCGATGTGTTCGACGAAACATGCTATCATCTCTGCCAAGTCATCAAAATAAAATAAATTTGAATACTAAATCAGTACCCAGTTACGAGGGTTTATTACTTCCTATTACAGTTTCTATTAAGGATATTCGTAAGCTTACATTTTCTTTAAAGATCTACCCTAACAACTGTGACTTAGCTGTTCTTCTCTAACATTTCGTTACAAAATTAATTAATTTTTTAACTTTTATTAGAATTTTTCTTTCCTACTCACACTCTACTTTTATGTTTCTTTCCCAACAACTTTTTTCTTCTTTCTTCTTTCTTTTGTCTCATTCATTAATATCCTTTGGCTTTCTATAATTTATACAAAAATTTAGGTGGATTTAATCTTCAATGAAGAAGGCTCTTGTCCCTTATGCAATAAAACATTTTCAAGAAAATCCTCATTGATAACACACATACGTAATCATGCAGCTGAACGTAAATTTGTTTGCAATTATTGTAATAAAGGTATGTTAATTGTTTTTTTCTAATATTAATTTCAATGCTAATTCAAATTTAAATTTTAATTTCTAAAATTATTCAAAGGTTTTACTCAAGCGGCCAATTTAAGAAATCACGAACGCATACACACCAATGATCGTCCTTATGTATGTGGAGATTGTGGCAAAACATTTACACAGGTTTGTGTGTGCTTTTTTTTATTATTTTTAAATAGAATGTAATGGATTTTGATTTTTTTTTGTCTCGATATAGATAACAAATCTTAATAATCACAGACGTTTACATACCGGTGAACGGCCATTTGTTTGCATTGAACCCGAATGTGGACGTTCATTTGCCCAAGTAACCAATCTCAATAATCATATGAAAACCCACCATAAAGTCCAGCAATATTGTTGTAATCAATGTCCGAAAAAGTTTACCCAAGTCACCTCGCTCAATCAACATTTACAGGCTCATGCCGGCATAACGGGCTACTATTGTCCACGCTGTCCGGAGAAGACCTTTAAGCAGCAATCCCAATTGCATACCCATATGAAATCGCATGGTCTTCAGTATCCGTTCGAGTGTACGAAGTGTGATGAGAAATTCCTACAGCAAGCCCACTTGGAGCAGCATCTTAAAATGCACGATGAGTTCAAATATAAATGCAATATTTGTCCAAGTTCTTTCAATCAGGAGACACTACTTAAGAAGCATGAGCAACGTCATTTAGAGGGCAGGTGCTGGCTAGAGCTTAAGTTTGCATGCTTAAATCTCTCTTATTATTATTTTTTTTTTTTGCGTTTAATTAAGCATTCTTATAAAATATAACATTATAATTATCTTTGTATGTTTGTACGTATTTTATTATCGTTTTCTTTTTCTTTCTCTTCCACTGTCGATTGCCGTACACAGGTACCTCACTTGTCCTGTGGCCAATTGTAATGAGGCCTTTGCTGTTCGCCAACATCTCTCGAAACATTTGTTAAATAGTCATTCGCATACGGAATTACCGCCTCCGAAACGGTCTAAGAAATGTATAACATTACAACCGCCACAACAGCCTGTCACCATGGTTGGCCAGCCATTGTCTTTACAACATGCACCCCAACGTATGTTTATAAAAGATGAATCAGATGATGATTAAAAATATATTATTTATTTACACACATACTACTACTACTACTACTACTACTACTATTATATACCATCTGCTATATACTATATATATACTTTATATATATATATATACTCTATATTTTTAAAACTAAATTAATTAACAAATCCCGCTCATTTTTTTTTATTTTTATTTTAATTTCAACAATGACTTCCTTTTTCTTCTACTAACAATAGAGATTTTTGAAAATTTTGTTTAAAAGAAGAAAATTCTTTTCTTTTTTTAATTTTTTTTAGAAACATTGTGTCCTGTTTTCTTCTCTTTTGTTTGTTTTTTATGTTTTTTTGTTTCCCTTTAGTTGTTGACTATTTTCTTTAAAGTTTTGTTTTCCCTGTAGACTTAAAATTTTGCAATGTTTTAAAGAATTTATTTGTTAAAGTGAAACATACATATAAGAAAAGTATGATGATAAAAGCAAAGATAAAACAAAACGAAAAACTTTATCGTATACAAATAATACTCAAAGACTTTAATTATTTCAATTCAAGGTATATGGGATCAAACAACGTTCTAAACATCCTCATCATTCATATTGAAATAATGCCCTAATAGGTCTAGGTTAGCATATTTCATAATTTCATAATCATTATCATTCTCATATTCATTTTCACAAAACACAATTTCTTGCAAGGCCTTTAAGGATACGGGAAGTTAATTGTAAAAGATCTTTAGATCTTACTTACACGCGCAATAGATCATTTGAAACAAGTTAGTGTATGTTGACCATAATAGTTTGATCACTTAATAACTAATTTAAAGGTCTTCATATCTCCTCGTGAACAGCTTTCCAAATCCTTAGATTGTGTGCAATTTGTTTGCTGCCTAACATATTCATTCTCATAAAATTTTTTACAACATTCGCTTAAAGGGTTAAGGCTTAGGCACTTGTTATGTGTATTTTTCCCATGGATCCTATATAGAGTACAGCCATATAAGCCATCAGATTGGCTATAGAATTTACACAAAGAGCATATGCCTCTACTAGGAGAGCAGATATTGCATTCTTACAACAAACCGAAGCGTCAAGGCTATCAGAAACTTCACCTAGGGGTCAGCACGTGGAGGTATGTGATAGATTAGGGACATCCTGAGTTCATCAAATGGAATTAATCAGGTGTTTTACTTAATTCTTACACTCCCTGACTCCTATAAGAAGCTGTTAATCAGAAGTCAGAAAACGGAGTTCAACGATTCGAAACAGCTCACGGTGATGAACTTACTCAAATTACAGCAAAATGTGAGCCCTTGAGTCATAGAAAGTGATTATGGTCTGCATTAAACTGTATAGTTACGAAGTTATTCGTTTCTTATAAATTTGTAAACTCCTTAAATTACCACAATCTCTGGGACTTTGAGAGCATGCAAAGTGGTTGTGAGCTTGAATAATTTCGTAGTTAATACTTGCAGAAATGGGCGGCTATAGGCGACAAGTTTTCTTTTAGATTCTACCACCAAGTTTAAGTAGATCTTCAGCTTCATCTTTCCACTTTAGTTTAGGTTTTTGCATTCTAATAACGTAAATACAAATGATTTCTTTGATAGAACGTGTTCATTTCTGCATATTGCCAGCACATACTCGTATTACTATCGTACATTGTCTGCTTCAACGAGTCTTTATTATTCGGATTATCATCACCAACAAGTCTTGACTACCAGCGCCTGAGCATTATATCTGAGCGAAGACAGTTCTGTTGTTCCGCTCATCGTCGAAACTCAAGGAAGGATCCTCAAGACCTTGAATGGGGCTTAATTGTCTCTGTGGAATAGTAACCTTAGAGTCCATCCATTTCTCTTTCATTTTCTTTAGAAGTTGAGTTAGTTGAACTTTCGAAGTCACATTCGAAAGAACCAGCAAATTATTGACAAAGAATGAAACCTGTCAGTTCATCGGATATTTTCTCATTATAAAACTGTATTTTGTTTTGATTTCCGTTAATTTCCATATATTTCGTTCCACTAGTAGAAGTCAGACCATGGACGTAATGCCGATGCACATAAACTAGCCGAAATTGTAACCCAATTGGCCACGTAGGTCCCCAGCACAGCTACCAACCATTTGACTTTAATGGTATTGGATAGACCATGCAGTCTGAGGCGAAAATGTATCTTCCAGTTACTATCTCTGTTAAGTGTGGGTTCTAGGTTAGAGTGGCAAAGCAAAGGTTATCGCATGACTTCCGCAAAGTATGTGCCCAATCCAGAAATATTTCCTTTTCCTTATTTCAACGTTCCATTTGTCCTCATTAGATTTATTTTGATTTGTAGGCTTCACTGAGCCATCAACAGTTCTACATATATTTAGTTGCTGTACTGACAAAATCTTCCTTTGGCCTTTAATCTATTACAAAATAAATGAAACTCGTTTACAATTGAATTTGAAATGCATAATAAGGCTGAACAAAAATTGAAACAAAAGAGTGTTTAGGCTTAAAATAATTGTATAAATTAAAATGAAAAATCAAATTTTCAATTGTTTAGTTTAAACACTCGACAATAAAAAATAAAAAATAATAATAAAAAAAATTACAAAGATATTTAGGTTTAAGCAAGACAAAGATTTCAATTAGAATTAGATTAGCTGAATACGTTATTATAATAGATTATTGTTTAAATTTTTTTTATTTTAAATCATGAGTTTTCAAAAATCTCTATTATTTTAAAAAGATTTCTGTTTTGTTCTGTCTGTTGTTTTTTTTTTTTATTAATTTTTATCTGTCTTAACTCTTAACGCTTAAAGTTTTTAACGATAATTATGATGATGGCCTCTATTATAATTTTTTCACCTTTAAAGTTTATAATTTATAAACAATTAAAAAAACAACTGCTTTATTAAGTTTTATTTAGTAGGGTGTATGTATGATGTTATTTATATTACCAACTTTTTTTTAACTTTTTTTCCTTTGGCTTAAACTAAATGAACTAATATGATCTTTTAATTTTTTTTATGAGAAAGCTTTAAATATATAGACTTTATAAACAACTAAAAAAAAAAAAATTAACTCAAAAATTTAAAACAATTTTTTTTTTTAAATAAATTTTTGAAAAAGCAAAATTTGTTTCAAGATTTTCTTTATGATTTCTACAAAAAAAAAAAAAATAATAAAACACTTTTAAATTTCCTTTTCATATTTATTAAGCAAATTAAAAATCTCTTTTTTTTTTAAATACTTCATTATTAAATAATAAATATAATTTTTTTTCTAATCCTTTATCCTTTTTTTTATCCTATCCAATAACCAAAAAAAAAAAAAATCTAAATCTTAAAAAATTCTATAAAAAAAAATTAAATTCTTGCCATCTCTCTTTGGTCCTTAATCCGTTTGGTCCTTCCTCTATGTATAAAAAAAAAAAAAAAAAAAAAAAAACAAAAAACACATAATAAATGTGTGTGTATCTGTGTTCTTTTCTGTTTTCTTTTTTTACTTTTAGGTGGTCGTCCTCCTAAGAATAAAAACAAGGTAAATAATTCAAATTCTTTAAATATACCATCATTGATAAAAATCGAAATTAATGATGTTCTGAATTATAATCAGCCAGTTATAAATAATGTAAGTGGTCTTTCGATACCACAACAATTAAATCAACACCTACAGCAACAACAGCAGCAGCAACAACAACAGCAACAACAACAACAGCAGCAGCAACAACAGCAACAACAACAATTAATACAACAACATCAACAACAATTATTATTAGGCAATCAAGTTAAAGTACGTTACATACCCAATAATCAAATCAAATAGAAAAAAAGGAAAATGTATTCAAAACTTATGATTTGTCATAATTTTTGAATATGTTGTTTAAGTACTCGTACATACATACATCCTTTTTTCTAACGATTTTATTTTTGTTCTTTTTTTTTCTCTAAATACAACAAAAAAAACACAATAACAATTTTAATTATACATATACAAACTACATATACATACTATATGAAAAAGAAGAAGAAGAAAAAAAATGTAATTTTTTTTTATATAAGCCAAGCAATTATTTTTTAAAAAACATTTATTTTTTAAATTAATTTTTAATGTTAAATAATCAAGCTTTAGTAGTAAACAACCTTTTTTTAAATGTATTTTTAAGCCTTGTCCCGATCGATGATTGTCTGTTTTGTGTCTTACAATATTGTGTAGAAAATGTCCTTAAAAAATTTCTTTTAATACAGTGTCAAGGCTTTCTCTTGCCCGACGAAGTTAGCAAACAAAGCATTGCATTGTTAAGCCATTATCAGCCTAATGGAGCGACATGGCGACACATCAAATTTAAATGATCAAATTTGCCTATGTGTTGGTTATATTTGTTTTGCTTAGCATAGCAACACATCTAAATTGAACTATCAAATATTCATTATATTGTTGTTGTATCAAAAGTATTTTGATATTCTTCAAACTCATTTCGGCCTATATGTATGAGTATTTTTTTTACCAACACATTAATAAAATAGGCCTTTTTGATCCATTATTTGATGTGCGGCTGGGCAACTTAACAGTCGGCATTTGATACATATTATAATTCGCCTTCACAGATCTGTTGTTAGTCCTTATATACGTATATATTTTTCCTCTCGAGCCTGGCGATTGGCCAGCAATTCAAATTTCGTGCATGTAAGTTGCTAGCCTTCGCTAGCCTTTGGTTATAGGCCCGCTTCCCTAAGCAACCAAATGTTATATAAATACAGTCATGTTTTTGCTGCTTTTTCTGCAAATTAGTCTACTTACCAAAGGTATTGGTCTAGGCTAACCTTTCACGTTACATGACTGGAGAGGCCTTATCACTTAAGCTAGTATCCATGATTTAACTAATATTTCTGCAAGTTTATCTATTTACCAGTGACTTGCAAGCGTGTGAAAAGAAAATTTGCCAAAAGCATATAATTATGTTCTTATGTGTTAGGATGTGTGTTTATCCTATAACGTATTAATATCCTTAACCAGAATGTAATTATTATGGTTATATTCAGTCTTATTAGGGGTTTCGAATTGTAGCAATTAATTAAAGAAAAATATTCGTCGATATTCTATATCCACTAGGGAGCTGTTGTTTGGATGGTTTTCCAATATGATTGCAGTTATCTTGATTTGTTTATGAAGCTAAGAAGATCGAGATAATGTAGGCTTACTTCCAGCTCCAAGCCATTGAAAAAAACCTACACTTAATTGCGTGTTAAATATGAATATTTATAAAGAAAAATAACGGTTGTCTCCCTCTGAGGATTATGCCTTCGTTTTGAAGTGTTACTGAAAGTTATGAAAATCTAATAGATTAAAGAAAAATGTTCGTGTTGTGTTCAAACTGTTACAAAAGCAATGATTGTCAAATAATAGATGAAATTTCATATGCTGTATGCATTGCCTTTAATCTATTACAAAATATGTAATTTAAATTTCATTATGTTTTGGTTTTGTTAAATGTTAAAGGGCTGATGAATATTTTTTGAAAAAAGGATTTTAAAATTAAAATAATTATTGAAAGTAGTTGAAGGGAAACCTTTCTTTTTGAAAAAAAAAAATAATTTTTTTTTTGAATAAATCTCGTTACACATTATGATACAAATTGCTGGCATAAAGTTTAAATTGAATAAAGAGCAGGCATTAAGGCACTTGCGAAAATCAGTTTTCAATCAAATTACGAAAAAAAAATTAAAAAAGCGAATTAAGATTCAAGGAATACAGTGAAAATACTTGCCTTATAACGAGAAGAAGAAAGGCTTGAAAACTTTTAACTTCGAAATGTATACATAATGCGTAGCGTGATTAAAGTTTTATTTTTATTATAATTTATATATAAAATATATATTTTTGATTTTATTATTATTTTAATTTCTATATAAAAATTTTAAACAATTAGTTTTAATATTAAAAAGCAAAAACCACAAACAAACAAAATTTATAAGTAAAAAACAAAAGAAACCCTTTAAACTTGTTTAAGCGTAAAATAGTTTATATACCATAGTAGATTATAAAATAATTTAAAAAAAAAATATATATGACAACAATAACAAAAAGAATTAAAAATTATTTAAGCGAAATGTATGCAAAATTTATAATATTTTTTTTATTTAATTAAAAAAATAAAATAACAACATAACAACAACATATCTTCGATAATATTATTTAAGCCATAGACCTAAAAATAAAATCCATTTTTAAATGCAATAACCAACCAATCATTCATAAATACATACATACATCCATACATCAATCATAACAATATTTAAATTATTAAAAAAAAATAACAATTTGAAGATTAAAAAGATGAAAACAAAAACAGAAATTAAGCTAAATACCGCTAAAATGCAATAATAATTTTAAGGAAACTCATAATAATGTAGTTATTTGAAATTAAAAAAAAAGGCAAAAACAAATCTAAAAGAATAAATAAAATAAAATAAAATTCTTGTAAAATAATAATTACTGACGAGATTTAAATCTCTAAAAACATAATTATTTTTAAATTTAAGAAACCTTTGTTTTCTTGCATATTATTATTGAATATATATTGTAAGCAGCAGCTATATTCATTATGTATTTCTGGACTCATCTAAACTTTATATATTTTAAGCATTTTTTTTTATTGATTTTCTCCTTTTTTTTAAATAAAACACTCTGGTATTCATATATGTATATTTTTTTATTATTATTATAAAATGTGTATAGAAATTGTGTAAAAATTCATTTGTTGATTAAATGGGCAGTGCTATTATAAGAAATTCGTATCTTACACCGCAATTGCAAGTCGATTTGGTTTCCTCACAGGGTTGGGATGATTGATTCCCGGTTAGAATTGTTTGTGGTGGTAATCTGAGGGTTTGTGGTAGTAATCTGAGGACCAGAGACTACTATTTACTATTTGGAACATTAATTTCGAAGTTGTTCTGGTGAACGACGAAACTTTGATTAACTAATCCTGGCCTTTGAAATTTCAAACCAATGGCGAGCACTATCTTTCTCTCATTTAATACTTTAGCAATTTGCGTTAGGTTTTTTGGTCACCAAACTAAAATTATGCTTTGCTATATGCGTTTAGGAAGTCAGTCTTACGAACATCTCGCTTACGTATTAGTTTATCTGTTGATTCGAAAGTCTTCCAATAAGATTTCATTCATCTGGAGTAGTTTTGAAACTGAAAACATGGAGAAGATCTAGGTTTACTTACTGCACTAAACCTTTGAAGAAAAATTAATGATTGTCTCTCTCTAAGGTTGTACCTTCAGTTTCTGATGTGATGGTTAAAATTTAAACCCAATTTTCCGCATCGTTTTACGTATTGATTGTCCAATGTTCAATTTCAATGTTCTGCCCCTTTTATACAGATGCGAGAGGTACCTTGAAGTATTACTGAAAGTGATGAAGCTTCACCCAAAGGAAAATCTACAGACCTGTAGCTTTACAACAGACATTGTGCGAGAGTTCCAGAGCACACATTCATTATGACTCTTCAAGTTCTTTTATTTAAAACGACGTCTCTGTGTTCCAGAGACACATACACTCCTAAGCAGCTTTATCTGCTTTCTGCTTAGGAAAAGTAGAAGTTATAGGATACGTAACCTTGCAATGATTTGAGTTTCTAAAAGGTCTTAGATTGGAAGTAAATGTAATTGGCTTTGCGAAATAGATCTTCTTGGTTACTTTGGTCCTTTTTACTCCCGAACAACAATAATAAAATTGTAAATACAAAACCATGATGGATTTTTCAATAGTTATTCGATTTGTTTGTGTGTGTGTGGCTCTAGTGGGAATCAAACCTACTACCATTCTACCAGAACATCCGTATTTTTCGAATATATTTTCATAGGTTATTACTAGAACTAATCTAGAATCAAAAAATATGAGGCATTTCTGAATATTTTTTATTCTTTTGCCTTGACAACTACATTATTAATGGGTCTCCACTTGACTACTACAAAACAATGAAAATTATTTCGATTAAATATAAAAATAAAAACAAATTATAAATCTTAATAGTAACCATATACATACATACATAAACAATAGACAAAAAGTTTTCCTATATAATGTAAATACATTAAAATTAAATTAAAAAAGAAAATTCTACTACAGCAGACAGCAATAGACAAAAATTAATTTTTTTTACAAACATAACCTAAAAAAAAAATAAAATAAAATTTGTGCAACATTTACGGGCTCTCATTTATAAAAATAAATACTATTTGGTTTTAATTCATTTTTATATTTTTTCAATATATAAATATATATATAATATATTTTTTTTTTTAATTTTTTCCGTTCTTAATATTTTGTTTTTATTTTGTATTTATTTTTAAAAAATATTATGTTTTAATATAATTTTTTTAATTAAAAAGTTTTTAAACAATTTCTTCAAAGAAGATTATATAAAATAATATATTTTAAATACATATTTTTATAAATGAGAGAGTTATTTTAAAACAAAAGCAAAAAAAATCTTTTGGACAACTAAAACAAAATATAATAAAAGTAATCATCGAATATTAAGAAACTTATTTAAATAAAACATTTTAAACTTATTTTTAATAATTTTTTTTTTACAAAAGCATACAAAAATAATACGTACATTTAGTATTACATATTAAAGAATATAAAAAACTATATTAAATACAATTATAAAAGGTATAAAACATAAAAAATAATACATAATAATATTAATATAAATAAAAAATTAATTAAAGGAATTAATTGATAAATTAATAAAGAAAAAAAATTAATAGCAATAGTATTTTACAATTAATGAATTAATTATTGAAAATTAAATAATTATTATGACTACACTTATAAAAAATTTAAAAAAATAAAAGAAAAAGAGTATAAAAAAGATTGAAACCTTGTCATAAGTCTCAAAATCCATCACCAATCAATCAATCCACTATTGTACGATTTTTAAAAAAATAATAAAAACAAATCATCATCAATGTCATCATTAAACAAAAAAAAAACAATTAAATAAAAAAAATAATAATTTTCTTAATTAAGGCATCCATCACTAATGATTAATTTAACAATACTGTGTTTTTAATTTTGAATAAAATTCTTACAAAATGAAGAAAATTTATGAAAAAATCGAAAAATTCAAAATTTAAAAGGAGTTTTAATCAATTAATTTCTACAAATGGGACTAAATGATTGTAGGAAAAAGTATTAAAATAAATACATGAAACTAAAGTCTTTCCAATTAATTTTTATTTAATTTCATTGTCTTAAGATCAGTAGTTAAAAAGGTAGACCTAAAAAGTGAAGCAGGAGATTAAAAGAAATCTGATTGGTTTTCTTTCCCAGCATGTATCATGAAATACAGACTGCCAGGCTTTGCATTGAGTCAAATTTTCTTAACCACTCCAAGTATTGAATGTGTTACTGCAGGGATGCATACCATTGGGTTAGGCTAAACTAGCAAGCCGCCTCACCTTCTTACTTTAGTCCTGCAAGGCTCGATTGTAACACCGATGTTACCTATTCCACCATGTAATCGAAGCTCCTGCTTAGTTGTTCTCAAAAATCCCGAGAATCTTATGAAGTTGTGAAAAAATAACAAATTGTAACATTAAATTTCTAAAATTTATTAAAAAAAAATTCCATTTGTAATGTAACAAAACAAAAATGTGGCAATTTTAAGACAAGAACTCATATCAATTTATATTAAAAGTGTACAAAATTCTAATATTATTGCAAAATTACAAATTTTCCTGTGAATTCCCAAAATCTATTTACAAAATTTCCATTTAAAAATACAATAGAAATGGTTTTTAACAGCTCTAAAGTAAAGTTCTCATAAAAAACTAATTTAATTGCTACTCCTCAACCCTTTTCTTTAATTTTAAATGATGTTTTCATAGTTTTTATCAAAGAAAATTATACAAAAATCATTTTCCTGCATCTTCTATTACAGCCCACGCAATTAATACTTAAATGTACAACATTTACAACAACAACAGCAATACACCCATGAAAAAATACTTTCAATAACGGAAATCATTATAAATTGTAAACAACAGAGCGCGTAAGTAAAAAGGGTTCTGCTCAATTACATACACATACACAGACATACTGTTAATGTTTGTTGTTTTGATCTCTTCAAAAAAAGGGGAGTTTGACATGGATTTGTTTGTGTTTTTTTGTGCTACTTGTTTGCCTTTTGTTTTGATTTGATTTGTTTTGATTTTATAAAGAAATATGATACGTAATGCTCATAATTTGTTGGTGTTTGTGGCTGTGTGTGTTGTTTTGTTTTTATAACACCTACACTGTGGCTCTCGCGCTCTAGCTATCCTTTTGTGTTCAACACAATTGTTTAGCTATTGCATGCGTATGTATGGGTTTATGGTGAGAATTTTCATAACCTTTTAACACGGTTAGATATAAAGGAAAGTGCGAGCGTTGAAATTAATGCATGTTTTTATTACTTTTTTTTAATTTTCTTTTTATTGTATTCGTTATATTTTCATATTTAAATTGTTTATTAAACAAATTATATGCACACAACACTTAATTTTATAACACAAAGTACAATGTAATGGATATGTTCAGAATGATAATGATGTTTTAAATAATAAAACCAAATGCTAAAAGCATTTCTCTTTTTTTTTTATTTAATTTTTCAAAAGTTCATCAGTGATGACAGTGCTTTGTGGTGGTAAAAAAAAATAAAATTCAAATAAAACGCCGGCGTGGGAAGTTGGTTATATGGATGGCGTGTGTGTCTATGCAAATTAGCTAAAGAGGTCATGTGAATACTTATTTATTTTTTCTTCCAATTTCCAATTTTTGATCTATTAAGGTTTATTTTTATTTTTAAAACAGGATATTATTATCAGGCAATATTAAATTTATGTATTTAAACAAAAGTATTGATGTTAAAACGTGTTCACAGACACGTGTTTTCGGGAAAATTAAGCGTTTTCAATAAATCACATTTGTTGATTTGTTTAAAATTGTTTCTAGGAAGTGCTACAAAACCTTAAGTTTTAATGAGTTTTCTTAAATTAACATCAGTACTTGCCATTATTAAAAATGAACACAAGAAATATGATCGTTAGGGGAAAATGGCGCTATTTTTCTAAACTAATTTCAATTTCGGTGAGATTTATTTACAACTTTGGACATTTCTAGCGGTAATACAGGGAATTTAAACGATTTTACATTGATTTCCGTGGCTTTCATTGGCTTTCTGGCCTTTACACTCTTAAAGGAATTTTTTCTTCGCGGGCAGGAGGGAAAATGCGTTATGCATTAATGAAGGTCGTCACCATACATGGTATGTCGGAGTCTCCCAGCCTTGTCTCCTCACCGGGGTATCATTCCACCTCTGAACCACGGTTGTATTACTTCGAGGTGGACCCCTTTTAAGCACCTCTGTCAGTTCTTAAAGCAATGGAAATCTGTGTTTTGTTATAAGAATCCGTTTTGCGCTTTGAAGCCATTAAATCAAGTAATTAATGACTGGGAATAGGTTCTAGCTGGGTTCTTTGATTTATTTCAAGCATCAATCCATAATTTTTGTCTCTTAGTAGTGCTGTATTTATAGACTATTAACAAAGAAATTCATCTTTAACTATAAAAATTGCCTTGTAAATCCAAATTCCATATCGAATTTTTAAATATTTTCAAATATAAAAAATATTTTCTGTCCGTTTTTTATGTTTCTTTGGCTATACCCTGTTCTATACATAGTATTATGCCGTCATAGAAAATAATGAAATTATTTTATAACTTCCGGTTAAATGACTATTTGTTTAGGAAAACTAAAAAAAAACTACAAAGACAACTTATTTCTTTCAAGAGGAAAACCTAAAAAAAAAAAGTTACAATGGAACTCAACAACAATTGATTTCCTTAAACAAGAAATACAGGAAAAACTGATACAATTGCTGTTATTTTTCTTCTTCTTCTTTTCCTTTTGAGTATAACAAAAAGATTTTTACATGATTTTTCCGGTCAATACAAATCAATACATAGTAGTTTCGACTACTGGTCGGACTTTTTATAAAAAGAGGTGATAAGAGAATAGAATACAATAAAATAATAAAATGTGTAAGAGTCATCTAAATTAAAGAAAATCGAACAATAATAGTTGATAACCTTATAAACAATTGAGTAAAAAAAAATGTATTGTTTAATAAGTATGTACAGTAAACAGTTTTATCTTCTATAAGGAATCTATAAGGAATATTTTCCAGCATAAATTCTTTGAAACCTTTTAACTTTTTGTCTAACGTAGTCAATCTTTGTGTAATTGACGGGTTTTTCTCTGTTCTCTCTGCCCTCAGCCAACTAAATCCGATTATAAGCCTCAGAATAGCACCAATGTTGGCTCTCGGTAAAGTGTTCGAAGATTCCTCTAGCCAGGGTATTCATGCTTCTTCCACCCAGGACTAAATAGTTAGAGACGAGGTGCTCTATGGTCTCTACATAAACAAGAAAAAATTGAATAAAATCTATACCAGTTCCTTGACATCATATCACAATGTCTTTTAAGCAACCCTATCACCAGTTCCACGTTGGACTTATTAAGTTCCACGAGTAAGCCGGTTATGCCATCATCCAATTCCGATCTATAGACCTAGTGCCCCTGTTCTGTTCCCTTTCCCTAAGCCATTTCGTGATAAACCTATAGGGGTAGCAAGATGAATGATAAGAACAAACAGCCACATCACCTTAGATTAGCAACAGTATCAGTCATCTTATTCGCAGATTTACCATTATGCTCCAGAACCATCACAGGCAGACCCGATCTGGTTAAAGGGTTCTTATGTATTTATCACAGTGACGAATTAGCCGTAACCTACACCAGAATGAGCCTACTGTTCTCAACGCAACCAGCCTGATAGCATGTGAGAGTCCACATTTGAGCCGTCTGATCGTGTCTCCTAATTGTCATATGCTTTACTACGTTTTGCCCCGTCTAGTCTGCACTTTACGTTCTGAAATGAACGACCGGACGTCCTATCGATTCATAATGGTGTGAAGGACAACATTGAATAGAAGAGACGTTAGTAAAGAGCTCCATCTAACGCCTTCTCTGAATGTGATTCAGTCTTCAATGTGACATATTTTGCATAATGGCATACTTGATCTGCTCTCTCTCTCTCTCTTTGATTACATTACAGCATGATCAATCAGTTTTTTTGCTGTTACTTTAACTTTCAAGGGAATAAATAAAGAGTGTAAATGATAATAACGGTAATCAGGCGTATTCTTAACCTTGGCAAAAAGAAAAATTTAATAACAAAACAAATTTTATGCTTAAAAACAATAAGAACTAATGCTTTTATCACAGACTATGTGTCTTTATGGCTCTCACAGCACATCTTTCTCTTATTTACTTGGCTACATGAGCCACATAACAAACATGGATGGTGTGTTGCCTCTTACTCCTCTAACAATAAAAGAAAAACTCATTTGTTGGCTCCCCGCGGTGAGAGAGAAAAGTAAATAAAAAATATGTATAAGCAACAGTGTATGTGTATGATTAGGTGTGCATGTATGTATATGTTTTGTGTTGATTTTATTAAATGCTGTGCTTGCTTGCTATTGTTCATTGTTAGAGCAGTGAGCAGTAATAAAACAAATAAGGGGTGGAGTCACTTAGGCTTAAACTCATTTGGAGCAAACATGGGGAGTGTAACATTAAATGTATACAACTCATGTATAGACACACACTCTTACAAATGCTTATTTATTACCGAAGTAAAGAGTGTATTTAATGAAGACTCGCTCATTAACAGTTTGTATATTACAAATTAGAGAGATTTTAAATGATTTTTGTTGTCATAAATAAATGAGATGTTGTTGTATTTGATGACTTTCTTTTGCCGTTACCGTTATTAAAGTGAAATTTAATACAAGGACATTTGGATACTATTTTAGCACTGGGGGATGTAAGAAAACATTTTAAATTAAAATTTTATTTAAAAAAAGTTTTCTTTTTTCATGATTTTTATTTCATTTCCAATTTTATGTTTTGGTTACTAAAGAAAATTTATTTCTTTCTAGGCTAATGGCTATTTAATTGAATTGCCGCAAATAAATTTTAAATAAAAACGTTCTTCTTACAAAAACAAAAAGAAAAACAACGCACTAAAAAATTTATTAAACGCATCACTGAACTTACTTGGCTTTACACAAACATTGATTGTGTAGTAAAGGAAAAAAAACGCAAAAGGAAAAAGATATAAAAGGATTCAGACCATTAAATAACGGAAATAAGACAAGAGAGCAACAATAACAGTTAGAAAATTTGCATAGACATTGAATGGCCAAGTTAAAACAGAAAACAGTCATAAATATTTTAGAATTTCAACAGAAAAGAAAGCAAATTATAAATTATTTATGTTTTTTTTTAATTTATTTGTACAAACCAAAAGACAAAAACAATAAAAAAATATTTTTAACAACCCTTCCGGTTAATAAATCACTAAGAAATTACATTAAAGACTCTTTTTTATAACAGATTTAAATTGAATTTATTTATTTAAAAGCGTTTAAACCCTTTTTTCCATTATTTTTTTTAAATTTTAAAGTGATTTTTTATCACTTCTCTCACACTTCATTGAAAAACCACATGTTTTAACTCGTTTTATATGATTGTAACGGTTAAACATTTTTAAAAAAAATTTTATAGTTTTTAAAAATATTGTCCTTCAAAGCCGTTAGCTTGTAGCCTAACAACTTACATATGCTCTCTGGCTATTTATGTAGTACGTTTCCGTTATCCTTTTTTGCATTGTTCGGCTTAAGAGACAAACTAACATTTTTTTTTATTTTGTAAGCAATTGCAAGTGTGTGCGTGCGTTGTCTTGTTTACATACCATTTAACAAATAATTTCATTACATTTTGAAAAAAAAGCAAGTGATACACACACAAAAAGTTTTGGGACCACGCAAAAAACTGTCTTTTCAAAAACAACAACAAGAAAAAACCTAGATTTAGAAAGTACACAGAAAGAAAAATCTAACGGCACAATCATAAATCTTTAGCAACACTGAAATTCATTAATTACTTATAGCATCTTACTAACACTGTAGTCTCGAGCCTTTAGTAACACTTACATTAATGGTGTAGAAAGCAAAACAAATATTAAAGCTGCATCATACACACAAAAAAAAAAAAACTCTACAAAAAAACCCAAGTATGTACTTTGAAAACAATAACAATAAACGCAGCAATAAAGGTTCCAATCAATTATTATATTACATTACCAACAACTATGCAAAGCAAGCCAAAATGCTCTCATATTCTTTCCCTGAAAACCCAAAGTTCTTTAAAAACAAGTTCGTCATATAAAAACTCATTCAATTCAATTGCTTAAGCATTTTTTTTTACACGGTAGTTGAAAATAATAACAAGAAATGCAAATAATATTTGTAATTAAACTCTCATTAAAGGTCTCAATCAGTTCTAGCATCACTTTATTTTTGTATACTAACAACAACTATGCAAAAAAACCAATATGCTCCCACTCTTGTGTGTTTTTAAACTCAAGTACTTTGAAAACAATAACAAAAAATACAACATTAAATTTCCAATCAATTATTACATTATATACCAACAACTATGCAAAACAAACAAAATGTTCGCACGCTCTTTTCTTTCAACAACAAGTTCTTCATACAAAAACATCTTCAGTTCAATTGTTTGTAGCATCTAACAAAACAGACCAATTTGTTCTCAAAACAACAACAGTAGACATTAATAAAATGCAAGATTAAGCTCTCTTTAATTGCAGTAAACACTTATGACGTCACACTATTTGTTTTTAAATCTCCCTCTCATGAAATGATCATACTCAACTCAACTTGTACGCACTTAGCTTTACTAAGAAACTGAAACAAACATCTTAGTTACTAATCTCCCTTTGAGTGGAGTAGACAAAATTTGCATAATTCAAGTGCGTATTTCTGTATATAGTGTAGTTAAATTTAGTTTTCTTAGTGTTTTTTTATTAATAAAAGTGTTTAAAAGTAAAGAAAAATATGTGTTTTATAGTATAAAATAAAAGTTTAATTAAATAATTCAGTTTTTCTTTATAAAAAAGGTGTTTAAAAGTGGTTTTTATTAAAATGAAAAGCATGGCAAAAGTTGTGAAAATTTTTCAATACAAAATGGTGGCTATCAAAAAGCAATAAGCAAAATAAAGGGTTGCCATTACAAGTGAAGTGTTTAAAAGCAAGTGAAAGTTATAAAATCACCTGTAAATAAATAAAATGTAGGAAATAGAAGTTATTTTAGGTTTTAGTTTTTCTATTAAAAATATAATCATTAAATCGGGTTTATAAATAAATAAATAAATAAATTAACAAAACTGTTCGTGTTTAAAGTGGTAAGTAAGAAATTATAATTTTAAAATTATTTTTAATTACAATAAAAATTAAGAAATTTGGGTTTTCATAAAAATTTAATTATTTTTTAAATAAATCTGTTACTAAAATTTGATGTAATTGCTTAATTTAAGAGATTTTTCTAAACTATTCCATATAAAATATCAAATTTTTAAGAGTTTGTGTTGAATATACTTGTTTTATGTAAAATTTTAAAGAGTTTTATTGAAAATTAGCAATTTCAAGCTATTAAAATATAATAAAATATTAAATTAAATCAAATGATGTTACGTTAGATCGCTTAGGTTCTCTTTTGTTTATTAACGTGACGTCATAACTAACGTTTTCTGTCCGTTATTTCGGAATTTCTCTTATTTTTCTCTTTATTCTTTTGCATGTTTGTAAATTATTTTTACTCGCTGTAGAAATCTTTCTATTTTTCCGAGTGTATTTAAGGATTTTATTGGCAAGTGTTTCGTCATACAATTTGTTTCCCTTTTTACGCTGTTAACTTAAGACGTTTCTTTATCGTTTTTTTATCTCCTTTTCCCTCTCCTGTCATCGAAGTTCAATAGTTGCTTTAACTTTTCTGGCTATTGACTTTTTGCAAATCACTTTTTATGACCGACCGTGTTGTTTTTTTTTTTTTGTCATAGTTAAACTGAAAAAAAGTGAGGGTGACTGTGCTCTGTTGGCTATCAAACATCGTTGACTTTCATTAAATTGAATGGGAAGTTTGGGTTTTTTGTCATTTCAGTCTGAGTTTCTTTTAACAAAACGAGTTTGTTTTTCCGCTTAAAGTATTTCCTCTTCTTTTTTTATGGCCTTAAGACTTGACAACTTCATTGTGTTTTGTTTTTTTATGGCCTTTTAACAATATTAAGTACTACTACTATTCGTAGCCAAAAAAATCATATAAACACTACAATATTGTTGTAGTCTCGTACACACATCCTCCTCCACATGAATGAAATTTATTTCCAGAGACAATGATGTTTGACAACATCATTATTGCTAATCTAAACAAATTTTTATCAATCCCCACTCTCTCGGTTCACAAAACAAGTGCCCTATTTGGTTAAATAAAATATTGTCAATCAATTCAATTATTTGTTGGTCCTGGAGTCCGTCCTAACAATTGTTGTAACATTTCCGGTGATTTATGCGGTTGTAAAGAGTCTCCTCACTCCTCCACACTGCTTCATTTTGTATGACCTTATACGCTCAGCATTTAAGGACATGATGTAACACACATAAATCTGTCTTGTCTTGTCCTGTTCTGTGTCTACAGTCTACAGGACATTATTATTTTTTCTCTTTTTATAGAGGCAAAATAGCTTATTATTAAGGAGTGATTTGATTTTATTAGAAATGTAAATTTAATTAATTTATGTACACTTCTGTAGATAGTAGAGCAGTTTTCTTAAATGAAATTCATTCGAACTTAATGAATATTGTCGCCATAAGGTTATATTTTCAAGAACGTGGTTATAATTAGAAATCAAATTAACAGGGATTTTATGGCCATCGATTGGTTTAAGGTTTAATCAAACTTGTAAATCCATTAAAATGTTGTCTTCAAAAACGCTAAAAAAATTTCACAGAAAATTTAATGGCAATGATAAATCTTAAATTTCTTAAGTGAAGACTGAAGACTGTTTTATAAATCCCAAGGTTCAATTGCCCCTTCAAAGCAATAAATGTTAACGTTTTTACTTGATTTTGCTGGGGCTTTTCCCATTAATGCTAGAGCTCCAATGGTCTCATTACCCACAAACGGCCATTCATTGCACAATAGCAATTACGGGCCATTGTCCTATTTGTATGCATGCAGAAGGACTCGGGATTCCGGGTAATGACTTCTGTGGGAGCTGTGAGTCTGAGGAGGAAGAAGAGGCTGTCTTCATAGGCTCGTACGAATGCTACGGTTTCGGCGAAGTTTGCATTTTGTGCTAGATACACTGCTGACTTGACCTACTGATCGTTTTGGACCTTAGAACGTAGATAAAGACGTCCTGTACACTAGTATCGGCTGATCGTCAAATAAAAATCGTCTTCCAAGTGACCCATCTGCTTAGTGTTAATATGGTGCTTATTTGAGGTCGAAGGCGAAAATCGTTATCAACTCGCACAAGATAGAGTTTCTTGTGTGGTTCTACGGCTTATTATTTTTACGGTTTTCATATTTTTCAAGTTAAAAAAATATTCTCATTTTGTTAAATCCATTTTATTGTTTCATTTCACCTACAGTGGCAACCCTATGGCCTTACTCTTTGTCATTCTCTTCTCATCGTTCAATATACTCAATTACAGCATGGCTAGTTAATCTCTTTTGAAGTAAAACCGAACAGTCTGAGTCAAGGCGAATTCATAATGAATTCGCCTTGGTCTGAATCTGATTTGAAATTACTTTCGGAAGAAATTTTTGTGTAACTGTGCTGTACTTTTATTGTTGGAAATCACTGTTCGTAAGAAAAGAGTGACGTCTTCTCCTCAGAGAAATGTTTCTCTCTTTTCTTTTTTAATTAATTTTTGTATACACGCGGGTGTACAGAATACGTACAGAATACACTTGAAGATTATGAATTGGTTTGCAAAAAGCCGATGTCACGAGCTACAGAACACTTTCGATTTTGGCTTTTTTGCATGAGAATTTTCCAGAAGAAATCATTTAATGTTTGACGCACTCGGACTTTGGTATGATGTTTCGAAAGGTACTTTATGGCAGGTTGGTTAACGAGTTTCTCAGGAAATATTCTGTCATAGGCAGAAGGTAATGCAGTGATCCCAGAGTCTGTATGACTCACCACATTCCGTCTTCCCGTGAATATACGATCCTTCGGTGAAATTTGATGCAGGATCTGGTTTTTCGTTCCATTTATTTGGTGTTTAAGTTCCTTTTCACATAGTTATGGAGGATTATGGAATCATATACATCGATACCGAGATATAAAGATCTACGACTCGATTCTATCATGTTTGTTTCAAATATTGGCCTCTATCGTCTGGATCTGATGAAATGTTTGAGCCTCCATTTTTAGAAATAGCCTGTCTAGAGGTGAATGGAGCCACATAGGTTGTCTGGACTCCTTCGAATATATTTTTTTCTCCATAAGAGATTGGAATCGAGTATAACTCCCGGGTATTTGATCGTAGAGGGAAGACTGAGTTCAATTCCTATTCACTTAGGGTCTGATACAGCTCTGGTAGATCATTATTATAACCTAGCACTTTAAAGCTCGATATTCATAAGTAGATTGCTCATGATTAAGTGCCATAGAAAAGAAAATTGTACCTGCCTTGGGGAGTTCCTAGGTAAATCTTCGTTTTACGTTTGATGTTGCTCATGGATATAGATGTGAACTAATAAAATGAATGACAAAAGCGTCAACTTTTCTTTCCGAAAGTACCCTCCATATACACGTAGATCATCATACAGAACTGTGTATGGTAGAGCACCTTTTTTTATAACGCTAAGGGCCGGGACCTGCAGTTAAAAATTCTATTCCGAACGCCAATTTTTTAGAAACTTTTCATGGCAATTTGCCAGAAGAATACTGCAAGGATATGGCGTTTGAAACACGGGTTCCCATTAATAAGCAAACACACTACTTACTAGGCTACGGCGAAAATCTCAATAGTCCTGGCTGATCGTTCTAATTTCACACATCATTCAGAGTAGTCCCTGATAAGGTCATACAACATGATCCTGGATTTCCCAAAAGCAGCTATTATCATGGCTTTTCTTTGCATTTTTCTTAAGCCAATTAGAATTTTAATTTATTTCGTTTTATTAACTAAAAGAAAGGTGTTGAAATCCTGTGGTTAAAATAAAATTCTCTTTTTTAATAATTCATCACCACATTAATTACCATAATATAACAAAGGGCTTTTAAAACCACCAACAAGAAGGTGATGATGGCCGTCCCCTTCCCTTTAAAATCCTTGCAACGCATCAATCATGTTGTAATGAAAGCCTTTTGCAAAGGGAGGATAAGGTACGGGAAGGGGGAATAAAATAAAAATGTTTAAAATTAAAAAATTCAGGAAGTCAATACGCATAAAGCCGTTCATTATATGCTGAGGGGCATATGAAAACCTTTTAAAAATCTCTCTGAAAATCTTTTTCTATCTCTCTTTGGTTAATAAAATCACGTGGTTTATCTTTTAATAGGAAAGAAAAAACGGGAAAAAGGAGGAACAAAATCATAAAGTCATGCCATTGGATTATTCTTAACGGGGGGAAAGGAAGGGTGAAAAACACTTGTTTTCTCGATTGTTGTAAAATCATGAACGTAGGCCGGAGAAAAACTAAAAAAAAAAGAAGAAATCCAAAAAATGTAACCAATGTCAGTCAGCCTTAAATGATGAATAAAAAGATTTTTTAATATAAAAAGGATTAAGAAAGCAAAGAGAGAATACAATTTAATTTCGTTTAATTAAATTAAAAATCAAAAAAATAAGTTTTCCTTTTAAGTCTAAAAGTAGGCAGCATTATAAATTTTGCTTTGTCATGTGGTCATCTTGAGACACAAGCAGCACAAAGAAAAGAAGGAACATTTTTTGAGCTGAGCTAAGCGAAAAAATAATCAAAGAAAACTAGCCATTACCGGACTACATTAAAATAAAACATAAATCATTAAGTGGAAAACCTAAAAGAAAACCTAAGAATAAGGAAAAACGATATGAAAATTATTAGTTTTTATCTATACTTTACACTTAAATGAACACATACAATCTATCTCTATCCATCTATCGATGTATGCTCATATTAATAATAACTACACGTACTTATGACAAATCAATAATAGAGAGATGTAGTGGCAACCCCCACCCCACACCTACATATCTCCTCTCCTATATGACCATAAAACTTGGTGTCACAGGACATCAAGGGCTGCTTGGTTTTTGTAACGCGTGTCCTTAAATAGCATATCGACAGACAAGCTTCTTTAGCAGATAAATCATAAACAAATAAATAATAATTCCATACAATATACATATGTACATAGAATAGTAACGATAATCTTGATATTTGTTTTCGCTTCTTAGCCTTAATATGTATAACAATGTAGCGGCCATAAGTGTTAAATGGCTTTAATCTCTGTGCTGTTTAAAAAGGGGTCATTTAGAGGTGAATAAGCAAATATGTATACGGCAAATATGTATAAGCAAGTATAAATACCTAAAATAATGATTTGTAATGATATTTTTCATAATAATAAGCCTAAAACTATGCTTTAAATTGATTTAAATAAAAGCTCCTTAAGATACACTATAGAAATGAAAAAAATATACCAAAAGACATGAGATTAAAAATTAATTATTTTATTATTTGTTTAGAAACCTGAAAGTGTGCTTTAAATGATTTAAATCATAGCAGATCTAACTTTTTTTTATAGAAATTAAATTATAGAGGCAGGTCCATAGAATCGGCTCTTAGCTTACTTACTCAATAATTGGTTATTTCAACCTTTTGGCCAGGATTACACCCTAGCTTCTCACACCAACCATGCTGTGTGTGTATTAATTTTTTATTCATAAGCGTCGGGGCGACCAGCAGTTTACAGTCGATTCGGAACAACAGATTTTTGAGAAACTTTTCATGGAAATTCTATTTACGATGCTCCGTGTTTTTCCCAAAAGACTAGTGATTAGTGAAAGAAATATTTTTTTATATTTCGTTTCGTTCGAAATGTCTTAGCTGGGAGTTGAGCCACGGGCAACAACTTCAAGTGTTGCCCGAATTTGTAATTGAGGTCAGTTATTCTGGATACCTGGACTTTGCAGAGCTTTTACCAGAAGATTGCTGTAAGGAAGTCGCCGAGAGAAATACTTGACTTCATATTTCGTTTCCTTCGAGATGTCTTAACTGGGAGTTGAGCCAGAGGATCTCATCTAATAATCCAATGTATTACCTACTACGGCAATGCTGCTAGAATTTGGAAAGAGAGTCTAGTTGTTTTGGATAACTGGACATCGCAAAGTAAGAGGCAAAGAAGTTGGTGAACCACCATGTATTGTAGATCCACAAGGCTCCTGGATAGCGTCCATTAATCTCCAGTTAGACCACCGTTTAGTCCGAAGCAACTCAGGATACGTCTGAGCAGTTCCAGTGCAATATCGTCTACAACCGCAATCTTTCTCGCTTTGAGCACTGATCGCTATCGAAATCTGCGATAAAATTTGGTCGTTCGGAGACATTATAGGCTTTTGAGCTGATGAACCTTTTTGAAGACTTCTACGATGTGTCCTCGTCTCTGCAGTTGCTTAGTTGGAAGACTCTACAGTTTCCGTCGAGTTTCTCAATAGGTATACTTTGTGGCGTGTGGAGTCAGGACCCATTTACCAAAATATTTGAATAATTTTAACTAAGTGAATAGGCCTTCAATCACAAAATCTGATTAGCATTTAATATCACTGCATTTAGAGATTTATTCTCAAAACTAATTATATTGACTATCAAATACTATAAATCTTTTAACAACAATATGTTCTTCTGCCCCTTCCCCACCCATCCATTATTCCCAAATATAAAAACGTGTATGAGGGCCATAAAGTAGACCACAGGATACAAATTGTTTAAACACACAATCAAACATTGTCTTGATTCAAGTAAGTTGTCATCGTCGTCGTATCCCGTACCTCGTTTTCAAATCAAAATCAAAATTAGCTGCACAAACATTAATTCGATAGCGTTATAACGCCCTAAAGACCAACATAACAGTCTGTCTGTTCGCCTGTCTGGCTGACTGACTGGATGCCTTTAATTTTTTTCAATTTTATTTTCATTTCGGTTTTTAATTTTAATTTTAAAGTTTCTCTCATTAACATGACGCAAAACAGCGCAATCATGAACACTCTGCGCGAGCACACTCTTCGCACATGCCACACAATGTTACAATATTTTTTTTTATTTGTTGTTGTAAGTGTTTTATGTGTTGCTGCCACAGTTTTAAAAACCAGCCAGCCAGCCAGCCAGCTATCCACCCTCTCTTCCTTTTGTGGTTTTTTGTTCTCGCTTTAAATGCCTCAACTGCTGCTGTAAGTCAAGTCCTTGTCTTGAATTAAATTTTCGTCTCTCCCTTCGCTTTGGTTAGTGAATGCTGGCTGCTATGCTGCTCCGTTCTGTTCTGTTCTGTTCCGTTGTATGTTTTAAAGGCATTGTGAAGGTGTTTATTATGTTGTCTTGGCATTTAACAATTTATTGTTGTTGTTGTAATTGTTCATTTTATTTTAGCTGTTTGTTGTTCTTTTTTTTTTTTTTTGGGTAATTTCTCATTTTTAACGTCAATTAAGTCAATCACACGCCCTTTTAAAAGCCAAACAGAATAAAAAAAAAAAGCCAATAACCCACCACAGCCACTGTTTATAATGTTAAACAGACAGACAGACTGACAACAGGGAAACAATGTAATGATGAATCCATAATACACCCACGTTAAAAAGTTAGTAAATTCGTATGTGGATTTTCAATAAACGCTTCTAATGAAAGTTACGTTTCTTGAAGATGGAAAACCTTTTGTTCACCCTACGGACACGACGCAATCCATATATATTCCCATATCCCCAACTATATCGCCACAGTGCGACCATGGGTAGATAGGTAGGTTAAGGGAAAGAAGACCAATCGAGTGCCTCATGCATCATGCATACTCTATACACCTAAGCCATCATGTGGGCTTGTTTTGTGCTCACCATTACTCACTCACTTACTTTCTATAGGCAGTCCTTAACTTCTTCCAGTCCGTTCCTCTGAGATAATTATGTCTGGTATAGTGTCGGCCCCAAAACATTGGGAAATCGAGCTGAACAAAATGTGCTGCATCGTTTCAATATCTTCACCTCATGCCTTGCATTCATCATTTTCCACCAAGCCAATGCGGTTCATACATACATGCAAGGCAGAGTGTCCTGTGAGTACGCTCATTACCGTGCTCAGGTCGCACTTATTTAGTTTAAAAATACTCTCCTGATTGGGATCGCCCAAAGTATTTTTGTAATTCATCCAATTTGAGTCATTATTCCACAATAGTCGTTGTGACTTTATCCCAGCCTATGATAAATGATGTCGTGGCTCTTTTGGTCAAAATATTCGTTTCTTCAATTCCAATCACTTCATTCTGAATAGGAACCCATATAATATGTACCATTATATCCCTGGAGTAATTGTTAATCGCCTTTTTATACTCCATGAGGGCCTTTGATCCCGTATTCCTGTATGTTATTGCCCTAATTGTCATTTGATTATCTGTAAATACATTAAAATCAGATCATTTATTCCCTCATCACGCGTACTCACGGTTCCAAAACCGTGTAATGGTCCGGTAGCCGGAGGCAAAGCTTGGTTTCTTGTTTTACTACGTATAGTTCCAGTCCCCGTCCTAATTCAATGTTTAGAGACAACTTTATAGGAACTATTCCCCATTGGCATCTGTAGCACGGATTCGTTTAACCAAGAAAGGCGATTTGTCGAGATTATTAGTATGTTAGCCGACCTATCAGAATAACTTTCATCAAGCAAGAGATCGTCTAGTGTCCCAACTATACATAATCTGGTAAAACGATTTGTGGCTCTGTTTGATTCATCCCCCAAACGCGAAAGACATCACTCAGTAAGGGTTACACTTTACTTGCAATAATTAATTAATGTCCTCAATGATCAGAAAGTCATTTGGACCTGATGGTATCCTTCCGGCCTTGCTTCAACAAACTGGCGATTTGTAAACCAATCCACGTTGATGCTAATGCTTATGCACCGATATAGGTGGTGAAGAAAACCAAGGATTCCAAAACAGTTTTCGTTAAGCTAATTTCATTTTCAAAAAAAGTCCTCCATATAAATCGGCCATAATCGGATAAGTATTGAATTGTAGGGGATATGGTTCCAAAACAGGTTTTCTTCTGGTCTAGCGTTATTTTGGACCAGAGATATAGGCGACGAAGCTAACTCTTTTTATAAAAAATTAAATTTTGGGGAAATAACTTAAAAATTTTAATAATTCTCATTGAGTTAATATGCGTTTATATATAAATATCCAACAAAATATCGTATTTTTCGCAAGTTGCATATTTTGAGTCGATGACTTGCATGTTTTTGGTAGATGACTTGCATATTTTTGGTAGATGACTTCCATATTTTTGGTAGATGACTTGCATGTTTTTGGTTGATGACTTGCATGTTTTGTGTCGATGACTTGAATATTTTGAATCGATGACTTGCATATTTTTGGTAGATGACTTGCATATTTTGAGTCGATGACTTGCATGTTTTGGTAGATGACTTGATTGTTTTTGGTTGGTGACTTGCATATTTTGAGTCAATGACTTGCATGTTTTTGGTAGATGACTTGCATATTTTGAGTCGATGACTTGCATGTTTTGGTAGATGACTTGCATATTTTGGGGCGATGACTTGCATGTTTTTGGTAGATGACTTGCATATTTTGAGTCGATGACTTGCATGTTTTGGTAGATGACTTGCATATTTTGAGTCGATGACTTGCATGTTTTGAGTCAATGACTTGCATGTTTTGGTCGATGACTTGCATGTTTTTGGTTTATGACTTGCATGTTTTGGGTCGATGACTTGCATACTTTGAGTCGATGACTTGCATGTTTTGGTAGGTGACTTGCATATTTTGGTTCGATGACTTGCATATTTTGATAGATGATTTGCATATTTTGAGTCGATGACATGCATGTTTTGGTTGATGACTTGCATGTTTTTGGTTGATGACTTGCATATTTTGGGTAGATGACTTGCATATTTTTGGTAGATGACTTGCATATTTTTGGTAGATGACTTGCATATTTTGAGTCGATGACTTGCATGTTTTGGTAGATGACTTGCATATTTTGAGGCAATGACTTGCATGTTTTGGGCAATGACTTGCATGTTTTTGGCTGATGACTTGCATATTTTGGGTCGATGACTTGCATATTTTTGGTAGATGACTTGCATATTTTGAGTCGATGACTTGCATGTTTTTGGTAGATGACTTGCATATTTTGAGTGGATGACTTGCATGTTTTGGTAGATGACTTGCATATTTTGAGTCGATGACTTGCATGTTTTAGTAGATGACTTGCATATTTTTGGTAGATGACTTGCATATTTTGAGGCGATGACTTGCATGTTTTGGTCGATGACTTGCATGTTTTTGGTAGATGACTTGCACGTTTTTGGTTGATGACTTGCATACTTTGCGTCGATGACTTGCATATTTTGATAGATGATTTGCATATTTTGAGTCGATGACTTACATGTTTTTGGTAGATGACTTGCATATTTTGAGACGATGACTTGCATGTTCTTGGTCGATGACTTGCATATTTTTGGTAGATGACTTGCATATTTTGGGTCGATGACTTGCATATTTTGATAGATGATTTGCATATTCTGAGTCGATGACTTGCATGTTTTTGGTAGATGACTTGCATCTTTTTGGTTGATGACTTGCATATTTTGCGTCGATGACTTGCATATTTTGATAGATGATTTGCATATTTTGAGTCGATGACTTGCATGTTTTTGGTAGATGATTTGCATATTTTGAGTCGATGACTTGCATGTTTTGGGTCGATGACTTGCATATTTTGATAGATGATTTGCATATTTTGAGTCGATGACTTGCATGTTTTAGTAGATGACTTGCATGTTTTTGGCAGATGACTTGCATATTTTGAGTCGATGACTTGCAGGTTTTGGTAGATGACTTGCATGTTTTTTGGCAGATGACTTGCATATTTTGGTAGGTGACTTGCTTTTCTTTTGGTCGATGACTTGCATGTTTATGGTCTATGACTTGCATTTTGTGGATTATGACTTTCATTGTTTGGTTGATGACCTGCATTTTTTGGATCGATTTTTATTCTGTCCCTAACTTGCATTTTTTGGTCGATGACTTGCATTTCTTAATAGGTGACTTGCACTTTGTCGATGGCAAATACATTCGTTTCTTTGCTTATTTCGCTGTATCTCTGCAAGTAACGCCCGACCGAAAGGAAATCCTTAATACCTTTACTATCCGTTTCTATTGTTAAGTAGTTTTACTATCATTTTATAACGGGTGTATTGTACATGCAATATTAGAGTGGTGGAGTGATAGATAATGCTTGTTATTGTTAGCTGCTGGTATATGTAGATCCGTTTCCGTTGAAGAATATTCATTCATACATTCCCTCTGTACATTTAATTCTCATCACTGGTGATGAGTTTCTAAAATAAATGCAAACAGACAGACAGACAGACACACAAACAATTCTTTGATAATAAACGGGAAAAAGTTAATTTTTATTAAATTTTACCCCCTCGATTCTCTTTTCTTTGTTGTAATAAAAATTGCATCATAATGTTTATTAGCCAAGCCGTGTAAAGAAACAAAATAACACAGAGAGAGAGAGAGAGAGGAAGAGGAAGAGTGAGTGAAAAAAAAGTATAAAAATTTGTATTCATTGTCATTACCGGCAACAACAATATTTATTTAAAGATTTTTAATAAAACAACGGCAACAGCAGCAATAACTTGGCCATCAAACCAAACAGAAAAAGGCGTCAAAAGTATTAAAATGGCAAGGGAAAGAGACATGTGGGAGGCGTTGTGTTCACAATGTTTTTTTGATGAACTGCAGCTACTACAGTTACTGCTCTATTGCTGCTCTGTAACTGACCAGTGAGAAATATGTACAATGAAAACAGATAGACTGGCAGACAAACAGATAGACAGTCAATCGAGCGCGCACTGCAAAACCCTTATTTGTTGTTGGTGTGGTGGCTGCCGTTAAGCGGCGTTAACAATTTCAAGCACTATAACGACACGTGGCAGCTGCTTTTAAAATTCAATTTCCGTCATGTAATCCTTGGTTAACATCAATTGTTTTATTAGCCCAAACCAAACCAAACCAAACTGATACCATATCGCACACCAGAAGCCAAGTCAAAAAACAACAACAACAGCTACCAGCCGACAATATTGTTGTATTCCAACCAACATATTGTACCAGTCAGCAGTTATTTAATAATGTTTTTTGGTACAAAATTTATACGCATTCACCCAATATTCTACCCAGTAAAATATATATGTGTGAGGCAGAAATGGAGAGGGGAAATATGAAGAGGAGGGTGTTGGAAGAGAGCAGGTTTTTTTTTGCTTTCCTCCTTCAGTTATAAATTAAGTTGTTTCGTTACATTTTGCTAGTGAAGGCCTATTTATGTATTGGGGGAAAAATATGAAACTTCTTTTGGAGATTTCACTTCTGTAAAGGTTCTTAATTTGGCCTAATTTTAGGAATTTTTTAAAATAATAATAAAGAATGTTTTAAAAACTTTTTCCTATATAAATGTAGCTTAATTTTAGGCTAAAGTAAAAACGTATTATAAAGCCTATTCTAGGGAGGTTTTCTTTAGACATAGAAGCTCGGTTTCTATTTCTCAGAATCTTGCCTCCAGTTTAGGCCTTAGGGTGAGTTGTGTAGCAGATTCGTGTGTAAATCTTTAGAACAATTTTGCGTAAAAACCATGTCTACTTTTAGGGTTTAAAAATAAACATAATATAATAAAGCCTATTCTAAGGTTTTTTTTTTGCTTCCATTACTTGCCTACTTTTGGGGTTTAATTATAAAGCAAAATGATGAACTAAATAAAGCCTATTCTAAGGTGTTCTTTTTTTCCAAATAAGAAACACAATGTTTTAAATCTTTCTCATAATCTTGTATGGTTAGATTATATTAAAATGTTCGCGCGTAGGCCTTTATACCAAAAAGAAAATAATTGCCGTGGGTGTATATTTTATTCATACACTTGAAGTCGACTACGAACTACACATTTTTGAGAAACTTTTTATTGCAATTTTTTATTTACTCAGAGTTTTTATTAGAAAACAGTTGAAAGGAAGTAGCGGAAGGGAACATTTTTTCGTATGTCGTTGTGTTCGAGACGTCTTAGGTGGAGCTTGAATCACAGCCAAGCTTACTAGACAACGGTGACTTTCTAAAAAATCTTGACAAGGTTAAATCATTCTGGGTTGTATCAGGCGGTTCCCCCGAACATGTTTGACCTCGATAAAAGAAGCCTAAACTGTCATCTCAAACGTTAGCAGTGCTGCCTTAGGAGTTGTTCAAAATCTCTATTGATATATGGTTGCGACATTTGCAAGGGACCTTAAAAGTTTTTATGAACTAGTGCCTATTCAAAACAATAAGGATCGAATACCATAAGCAAACAAACGATTATCCTTTTGGACCCTTCTTGTATGTAAAAGTACGCCAGAATATGTTTTTTTAATTTTTTTTTTTTTATTTTATTTTATTTTACATTCGATTTAAATTAATTACTTTTGTTTTGTTTTGTCCTACTCTCTCCTCTTCTATCCTTTATCTCTTAGCTGTTAAGCAATTATTCTTTAATTCTGATTTCATTATTTATGGAGTTTTTTCCATACAAACATACATACATACGATCAATAAATAAATAATATTCAATCATAATATTTGTATTCATTTCAATCGAATTTAACTCTGCAACTCATTAATCATGTTTCAAATCAAAAAATATTGTTCTACGTACGTACATACGTACGTATGTAAAGACAATCCTTTAATATTTAATAACTATTGCTGGTGGTTGTCAAACTGACAGTTGTCTGTATGTACATATTCCCATCCCCTCCCCTCCCCTCCCCCAACTAAAACCCTTTAATGGGGTCCACTATTGCTTAGTTTTGTGTCACACTTTAGTTTTTGTTCTGGTTTTGTTTTGTTTTGGTTTTGGCTTATAAATGACGTTTACATTACACAGGCACAAGCACAGCCATAATGTGATTTAATATTGAGATTCATGGATTCATTCATTCATTCATCCATTTGTTCATTATCTTCTTTATGTATACAAACGACGACAACAGCAACAACAATATTATTAATAGAATACAATAAAAATTAATAACAATTTTTTGTTTTTGTTTCTGCTGTTGTGGAAAATATTGACAATTTATTTGAGTTTTTCAACTCCCCCCCCCCCCCGTTTAGTCCGTTAACCGTTTTTCTGTGTTTTATTGATAAAAAAAAGAAAACAGAAATCAACACCACACAGTGTGCGCGTTTTATCTGCGTTTGCATTTCAGGTCATCAGGTATTATGACAAAAAAAGGAATGGAAAAATAAACGACGTTTTTATCTGTTTTTCTTACGGTTTTTCTGTTGAACTACATTCCTCCTAAGAGGCAAAGGAATTTTTTGTTTTCCTTTTTTGTTTGTTTTATTTTGTTGTTGTTGCTGTTGTAACTTACATTGTCTGCAACATACATTTTCAATTGCTTTAAAGCATGTATGTATGTACTCTCTGTTGCTGTTGCATATTTACTTTGTTTTGTTGCTTGTTTTGTTTTTGCAATATTTATTCGATATTCGATAACCGATATGTTGGCAAAAGATAAGAAAAGTATCAAGATATACCAGCTACAGCTAACACAAGCACTTCAAAACTACATATTGACTTCAAAAAAAAAAATAAATGAAAGTCTGGTTGATATTGTAAGACCCAGATTTTCGAAAATGTTTATTTAATTAAGAAAATAATTAAATATTGAACGTTTCTGATTAGTTATCGTATTAAAAAATTATTAAAATATAGAGCAGTTAAGGTAGGCATAGGTGGATAAATACAAGATAATTGAAAAATCAGATAAAATCCTATAAAATGTATCACAAAAATTCCATGGTTTTGTTATAAAATCAAAAACAAAAATAAATCAAAAAACACTTCCACTTAAGCCACCTTTCAGGGTCATCTCTAGAGGAGACTGTCAATTAAAGTATTTTGAGAACCACTTTTGATAGACAGTTCAGTCTAGGGAAACAAAAATTTTAGACTTTAGGATGAGCATTACAGAGAGGTGAACCTACTGCAATATTTCTGAATGTGTCGACTTCTTTCAAAGGGAATGATAAAAACAAGCCAGAAAAGTTTTTGGTTAAATTAGGTAAGATGGCTTAGCGCCTTGAAGGAAGAGGTCCCATTTAGGCCCATTGTGATATCACAATCAATACTCAATTCAGAGATCAAACACTCCCTAGAGCAAACCAATCTGCGTTTAAAATAAATTTTGCTTTGGACGCTGACTCATGAGATGAAGACTCGTCACTTTCTCTACATCAGGCCCACACCTCCTACAGAAGTTATTCGAGGGAATATCAAATGTACCGACATGACCTGTAATCAAGAACCTCAATAGTGTGACACAATAGATGGAAGATAATCTCTAGCCCTTCCTCAGGCCCGCACCTCCTGCAGAAGTCAATTGAGGGAATATCAAGTCTATCGGCAAGGTTTTCAATAGGACAGAAAGCTGAGAGAATTTCAAGAATGCTATCTCTATCGCCGTGGTCTAGTAGGTAGTGTGTTGGCTTATTAGACGAAAGGCCCGAGTTCGAATCCCAGGTCAGACATCAAAATGAAATATGAAAAAATATTTCTTCGGCGACTTCCTCTCAGCAGATTTCTGGCAAAAACTCTGAGAGTAATAAAACCTGCCATGAAAAAGCTTCTCAAAAAATCTGTCGTTCGGAGTCGACGTTAAACTGTAGGTCCCACCACTCAAGTATAAAATTAAGGCACACAACATGAGTGGTGTTGAGAAGCTAGGCCATAATCCTGACTGAAGGGTTGTAATGGCCATTTATGTATGTATGTATGTATATCTATCTCTTTATCCTTCTCAGGCTCACACTGATGCCTATCGTCTATCGGTATGGTCTGCACAGTTGCCTGTGAGAACCGCAATAGTGCAATGGATTGCATTGATATTTAAGTAAAGTAGGCAATCAATTATCCTCTTATTCAAATCAATTCAGCAGAGCCTAGCAATATTGGGTATTCCATTCGGCTGCAAACGAAGTTGAGCCTCTCCCTGTAAAACGATCGGATAACATCGAGTTTAAAAGAGGCAATTAGAACATCACGTATATGTATGTATCTTGTTACATGTTGGAGTCATTCAGCATTTCCAATGGTATTTCTATGTCCACAGTGAAATATGCGACATTCATGGACTCATGGCTATCCTCAAGGATTGTCCAATTAACTTTATTTCATTGGTTTCCACATCTGACCATCTTGCTTTCTCATTCCAAATATCACGTAGCAAAGCATTAGACAGTCTTTGGCTAATGCATTCACCATGTTGACCATGTAGAGCACAGTTTTGCACTCTGTGCGGTCACTTTTTCTTTAGTGATATTGCCTATTAATCCCACTTAATTCATTATCCAATCTCGCGTTAGGCACAATCATTGCATTCAAAAGTTGACCGCTGGCCGTTAGGTCAACCATAAGCAACTCTCGTGGGATATTGTCCAGATTAAGATATAATTTCATTTTCTTTCATTCGTAAGTAAATATCAGAAGAATCTGCGTTAGTGTGTCGTTGGTAAGTTTCCTCTTCAATGTGTAATCTTGAATAAGTAAGGAAAATAAAGGACGCTTCGCAACACATATCCACTTTTGCGATGGCCAACACCAATGAAATAAACCTTTCGCGACGGCGTACCTACACACCACTTACTGTTACCAATATATTGCGTATTTACACGACGTCAGCAGCTGTGATGAACCAAGTGACTGCCGTGAAAGGAATAAAGCTTGAACACATTTATGAACGTGTTGATTATTGGAGGTCGTTATTGACTAACCTTTCTCATAGAATTTCATTCATATTGGTCTTCCAAATTTCTTTGTTTTTTTTCCCTCAAACACTTTCAGAAGTACAAATTTATCGTTTATTTAGCACGCTGCTATCATTCACTTCAACTCCAGAAATTTGCGCGATTTCTTCAATGTTTTTTTCGATAACAGAACTCGTGAAAGACGAAAAAACTCAACAATGATAGACAATTTTTCTGTTTTTTTTTTTTTTTGGGGTTTGGTTTTCATTAAGTTGTGATAATACAGGTGAAATTCATATGAAATCTGATAACGAAACTAAGGCTGACTGGTCAAAAAAATTGTTTACTAAGCAAATATGGACTTATCAGACGAAATACTCAGCCCACTATTTACCACTGATTGCTGCTGGTGCTGCTTCTGCTGTTGCTGCCAACCAACTTAACGATTTGACTTCCAATAGCAAAATAAAACAAATTTTAGTCACGATAAAACATTTTATACGTACATATTTGATGGTGGAGGAGCTGATTGTTAAAAAACTGATACGGTGATAGGAGATATACATACATAGTTAAAGGGGAAAATGTAAACAATGGGGATAATAGGCTTCTAGGAACCCTATACTATTTGTATAATAGAAAAAACATTGGGTTGATGTTGTTTAATTGTGATTTTCCCACAGAGGTAAACTTAAGTTTTATTTACACTCTATTTCGGGAGTAGTCAGGAGATAGCACAGAACTCTGAAAAGAAAGCAGAATCAATTGGCACTTTTATGTCACTCTGTAGGTTGAAGCTACATCATTCAAATAAGTCGATAGACAACAACGATATGTTTGAATGGTGGTTACGTGAACAAACAAAATTTTCCAATTCGTGACGAAATATCAATTCACATGCATCTTGGAAAAGTCACTGTTTGCTGAGGCGGCGTCATCGGATCATATATCTTTGAGAACAAAGTGGGCCAGACCATCACGGTCAATGGCGAGCACTATTGGTTGATGGGTATCAATTTCTTTTGGTTCTGAATTGAAAAGTTTAGACATCAAAGACAAGGGGTTTCAACAAAGATGTGTGGTTTGAGAAAAATCTCATCTCCAATGGACCTTGCCAGTTTATATCACTGGACATTGAGATTGTGCGATTTGACCATGTTAGACTTTTTCTTGTGGAAGTTTTCTTAAGCCACAACATGTAACCAACATAACCAATGCCATCGGACAAATTCAGTCTGATTTATGTGCTCCAGAATCATAGAAAACTCGACATTTCGGATGTGCTCCACTCAGGAAAGCTGTGGCAGACATTTAAACAAATTTTTATCTTACATATAATGGCATCATCAGGCCCCGTCAATACATTCCTATAAGGAAAATTGGCGCATTAACACACAACGACTGTGTTGTTACGGCCATGTCGTTTGAATGGAAAATCATGTTACTGTGAGGGTTGTATTTGATGAGGGGATTGGCGGAGAGGACGGCCTTGTCTGCGTTAGAAGTATCGCATCGAGGAGAAGGCGCTCACGAAGCAGAGGCACTTGAAAAGATGTGTTAAGGCAGTCCGAAATCCATTAGTCGAGTTGTGAAGTAAATAAACGGAAAGCATGTCAATGTTGTCATACATTTAAACTGCTGTGTTTCAGGTTCTCTATATCATTTCTAATCTTTAAACGTCGTCTTCTATTTTAAAACGAAAATGTCTTGATATTTTCATATAATTTCTGATGGTTGGTTTCTGATAAATCATTGAAAATTTATGACACTCGTGAATTAATGTTATAACCTCTTACGTCCATTTATTATTAAAAACAAAACACAAAAAAACAAAAAACAATTTATGACAACCCATGTTGATCGAATTTTTAATCAAAAATCTACAAAAAAAAACAAAAAAAAAAAACGAAAAATTATTTTAAATTTAAATTGTTTGAATAAGAAATTGAAAAAAAAAAAATAAAAATTTCATTCAAATAATTTATGGGGCCTACATCATTAGATGCCTTCTTATATGGTACTTGTTCTTGGGTCTGCTAGGCAATTTTCATTTTAAAATCAATTTTTTTCGTTTCTTTTCCAATTTGTTTTCCTACTTTCGAGTACTAGTTTAAGTACTTTTCTTAATGAGTCGAACAACGACGAGAGTACATACATACGACGAGTGTGAGAGAAGTACTAAGTGGTGTTGTACATGAACAATTTGTGTTCAAAATGTGTCATCGTTTCAAAACTGAAGTACATTTTTTTCCCATTTAATAAGTAAGTTTTTCTATTTAATTAAACATAGTTTTGTTGTCTGTATGTACTACTATTCCGTATTCCAATTCTTTTTACAATGCCTACCACAAGTCCCTTTCTCCCCTTTACCTCATATATGAAAAGTTTTTATATTTTTATGATTTGACACTTCAATTCCTACAAGAGTGTCTCGTTTCGTTTCGTTTAGTTTTGTTTGATTTTGTTTTACCACGACAAGCATTATTTTCAAGTGCCCCATCATAATGATTTCAATACGATTTAATGAGGACCCCATTAAAGCTACTTCTGAAGATGATTCCATTCTATATGTTATAGTTTCATATGTTTTTTATGATGGCAAATTAATGTCTAATTGGGTGAAAACTAGGTTATAAAAATCTATTGAAAATATCTTAAATACCGGCGGTAATATTGCAATAAAATTATAAAGAAAATCGAATATAAAATTATATGCCGACGGTGTGACAGTAATAGAACCGCAAATTAATTACTTTTTGCTAGAGGATGATCGATTTTTATGATAGAACACTCCACCCCTTCTATTGAGGCAGAGGATTGAGTGAGACTCGTTGCAGTCTAATCCTGGCCGCCAACGATAGACCTTTTCTTATGGGAGTTTTCTTAAGTCACAACAGGTGCATACGAATAAGCCACAAATCACAGCCAACATAATCCATGCCATCAGGAAAATTCAACCTGATTTATGTGCTCCAGAGTCATGGAAAATTTAACATTTCGAATGCCCTCTGCTCAGGGAAGCCTATAAACGGTTTTTTATTCTGGATGTAATGACATCAAAAGGTATTTTCACAATAGAATATCCCCACTAACATTCTGTTTTCTGTTCCATACTCAGTTGTATGCCTTATGACTTCCTATTAAGGCAGAGGGCTGAGTTGGTGGCAGTGAGACTTATTACAGTTACATCCTGACCGCCAACGATATTGAGCTTCCCTGTAAAACGACGGGGTTATTTCCTGTTTAACTAAAGCAATCGGAATATCAATGCCCTGTAACATATCGGAGATTGCGAGCTCCGTACCGACTCTGGTCAGCTCACCAGCAATACAATTTCCAATGATATTGCTATGTCCTGGAACCCATATAAGGGTTAACTTTGAATGATCCGAAATTTCTCTGCGAAATCCTTGGACAGACGTTGAAACTACGTTTGTAAGGGATTTAATCGCAGCCTGGCTGTCTGAGTAAATCAGGATCTTTTCAGAGAAAATTCCGCAATTTTCAATGATATCCTTATGTCCTGGAACCCATATAAGGGTTAACCTTTGATTGATTCGAAATTTCCCTGAGAAATCCTGGGCATTCTTGGACAAGGACAGACGTTGAAACTACGTTCGTTAGGGATTTAATCGCAGAAAGGCTGTCTGAGTAAATCAGGAGACATTCAGAGAAAATTCTGTAATTTTCAATGATATCGTTATGTCCTGGAACCCATATAAGGGTTACCTTTGACTGATCCGACATTTCCCTGAGAAATCCTGGGCATTTTTGGACAAGAACGGACGTCGAAACTACGTTAGTTAGGGACTTAATCATAGCCTGGCTGTCTGAGTAAATCAGGGGATTTTCAGAGAAAATTCTGCCACCCAACAAGCATTGAGCCCCTTTTAACAAAGCAATGACATCCGCTTGGAAAACATTGTAATGTTTGTCAGGCAGCCTATAAGAAAATTTCATATCACTATCCCCTTAATAAATAAACCACAGAGCATAGGAACGATACAGCATGAAGTCTTTCTAAAATGCCGTTCCGAAAGCTGTCATGGTCTCAAGGCTGAAATCGGCGTTATTAGTGTTATAAACATCGTGCTGAAAATGATAAACAGTAAAGAAAGCTGGAACGCAGTAAAACAATTTCTAGAACATGCCATGCGAAGGAAAAAATTTGGTCTAGACACAGTAGAATAAGGAAAGAGCGGAGCCTGCGCAGGCTGAGGACGACGGAACTGGCACATACAGTGGTGACCTTATAATTAGAAACGACTTGGCAACATGTATGTTTGTTAATTTATTTTCAAAATTTTTGTTACTCACTATAAAATTAATAGCTAAAAAAGCAATACAACATATTAGCATTATGTTTATAATAAAAATATTCACAACATCATTATCCTTTTTAAAAAAAATTAGCTAAAATCAAAAAATATCAATTTCAGGTTGGTCATATAATTAGAAACAAAAGATATTCTTACGAACAGCTTAAAAATATCTTAATATATTCACATTTAATGGACATATTCTTTAATATTTTGTTGGATAGCCCTTGTTTTGAACAACATCTGCAAGTCTTTTCGGCAAACTTTGTATCAAACGTGGTGGCCAGTCATTAACGTCAATATTTTGACCCGAAAGCCAACACTTCACTAACCTTGAAGTGTGCTTTGGGTCATTGTCATGCTGAAAAATTTAATTGACGGGCATACTCTCAAAGGAATAACGGAAAGGAAGGAATGTCCACACGGACAATAAGAAGGCGTTTGCAGGAGTCGGGACTTCGTGGGTGCATTGCGCGGAAAAAGCCGCATGTCTAAAAAAAATATTAAAAACCGGTTACAGTTTGCAACGCAAATGCTTAAAAAAGATCCGCGTTTCTGGAACAGAGTTCTCTGGAGTGACCAATCCAAGTTTAATTTGTTCCAATCTGATGGGAAAACTTATGCAAGACGTCTTCCAAACAAAGCCTTGATCCCATGTACACAGTGAAAACGGGGCGGCTCTATTATGGTCTGGGGTGCTTTCTCTTGGCGTGGTGTGGGTCCAATTGTAAGAGTTTAAGGAATAATGGACCAATATCAATATAAAAGCATATTGGAAAATGTAATGGAACCGTATTCAATTAAATTTTTCAACATGTTCAGTTTTGAAAATAAATTAACAAACATACATGTTGCCAAGTCGTTTCTAATTATAAGGCCACCACTGTATGCCAAAAAGACGCACAAAATCCTTAAGCCTTCAGTATAAACATTGAGTATCCCATTGGGAACCACCTGATTTATAGACCAAAAGTCCATTATTGGAATTCTAAAAGCGAATGTTCTATTCAGAAAGTTGTAGGAAAACATATGATCTTCTCAGGATAGCAGCATGAGCATAGTGCGGATTTCTACAGAATTTCACTGCATTAAGTCTCATTGTCTTGTACCAATAAAACTAATGTTTTATTTTTTTATGAATTTTTTTTATATATTTTATTGACTAAATTAACATTTTATTTAAAAGTTTTGGTTTAATTTTTTCTTTCTTGTTTTTATTATAATACAAATTAATATTACACAATTACAAATTATAAACTATAAATTCCCATAAAATGCTTAAAAAAATTATTTAAAATTTATTTAAAAATTAATTATTTTTTTTTTATTAATTATTTTTTTTTATTAATTATTTAATAATAAATTCTAGTATTTTTAAAGTGTTTTAATTTTTTTCTTTTTCTTTTTAGGTTTTTTTTTAGGTAACTTATAATTAAAGAAACATTTACAGGTAAATTTTTTAATCAATTTTAATTTTTAATAAATTTTAATTTTACAATATTATTATTAAAATTTTTATTTCATTTATATTTACACTGAAACACAAAAAAAGAAAGAAAACTTGTTTTACGGCAATCTGTACAGGTTTTTATTTCTTTTTTTTTTAAAGTTTTTTTGTTTTGTTTTGTTAAGGAATTGCTTCTAATATTTACAATTTATTTTAAAAGAAAATTGTTTGTTTTTTTTTCTTTTAAAATTTAAAATTTTTGTTTTTGTTTTTGTTTTTTACAGTGAGAAAATTTATTGTCCAAATTGTTGATTATTCGAGTCGCTTCTACTACATACATGACTGTGTCTTCAAATTATTGCTTTATTTTGTTGTTGTTTTTTTTCAAGAAAATTTTCGGATTTTTCCCTTTTGGCCCCCTCTCTCTAATTTCTGCGCCATCCAGCAGCTTTATAATAATTTCCTTGTCCTTCGACAGGCATTTTTGTTTGCGAAAAATTGTTCTAAAAATTCACTAGAGTTGCTATGTCAGAAATTCCATTAATTTCTAGTGCCACCACGCCCTCTGATGGGCATGGGCAGCATGCATACCCGCAGCTGCAGCTGCTGCAGCATGCTGATAGGCAGCACCATTAGCCAGCACTAGGTGGTGAGCGGCAGCAGCATTTTGCATAGAAGCAGACACACAATCTTGCGGCACAATCTTGGTGCCATCACTTAAACACGGCTTACCATTGCGTACCAACACTGGCACTGCCACTCGCCTAGGCGACGGCAATGCACCGGGATGATGATGATGACCATGCAGAGCAGGATGTTGTTCGTAGACGCCTTTTTCGTTTTGGGCCCGTTTTGTCTTGTAACGATGATTCTGAAACCAAATCTTCACTTGGGTCGGTGTCAGTCGTATTAAACTGGCCAAATGTTCTCTCTCGGGTGCGGATAAATAGCGTTGCTGACGAAATCTTCTCTCCAGTTCATACGTTTGGGCCTTGGTAAATAGAACTCTACGTTTCCGCTTCTTACTAGGCATGCCATCCACTCCTGTGCCCGTATTTGTGCCATCTTGATCGTTTTCATCATCTATTTCCTCTTCAATACCATCTTCTATGAGACTATCATCATGAGGATTGGAGGAATTGCCACCAGCACTTATATTACTGTCCGTATTGGTTTTGAGTAGTTGACCATTTGCATTCGGCTGCCCGTTTAGATGATGCAGGTTCGTTGAATCACCGCCGCCCACCGATAAAGCATCACTGTCCGCCGATCGGCTGTAGGCTTTGTAGTCTGCTGATAATGCTGGCGAGGTTTGGCAATTTGTGCCGATATAAGTGTAGGAGACTTCAGAGTTAACGGGTGAGGTACTATCGGGACTGGCAGGTTGTTGGACACCTAAAAAGAGTTGCATAAGAAAAAAAAAAGGAATTTTTATAAGAAATATAAAACCAAGGCTTTCTTATTACGCTGCTTTTAGTATGTAAAAGAAATCAAGGCCTAGATAATTAAGAAAGATAAGAAAAGTCGTATCCCCTTATTCTAATCATTATCTCCATGATTCTCGTCCTAACTACTACTGTATGCAGTTCATTTAAATCCGAGAGAGTTTTGGATTTTGCGTAGTCGAAGCACCGATTTTTATTGCCATGAGGCTATGCGGCTATCTGAACGCTAAGCCAGTATCTCAGTCAAATCCATGTATGTGTAACGCCTGCCTATATACATACTTGTGTACAATGTGGTACACAGCCTACAACCTCATTCTGAGTTTTCATTGAATTACACTCACTTGGAAAAGATTCTTGTCTCTCTTTACCTTCCGTTTTAATGAGCATAACTTTCCAACCACAGAAAGGTTCAGGCTCCATCAAGCAGGCGCGGAAGCCTGCTCCCACATGATCTAGGGGTGCCAGCAGAGAGCAACCTTATGCTGTCTACCAACTGATTCAGTTTCTGCCAAACAGTGCCACACTATCTTTGATTTGGCCTCATAAGAGGCGAGTGTTCGAATAACGGCATGACTATCAAATAGAATGGGACCAAAAATTACTGGTCCTGTTTCAAGAATCCGTTCTTGACCCCCATCGTAATGGTTTCCAGATTCCAATTTCAAGCCGTCTTTGAACGATGACAAACTTGCTCCTTGCTAGCCTAACACAGCCTTGCCAATTTGTGATCAGACCAGACTCTGTAATTTATGGTGTGCCTGTTCTCTTTTGATATATTCAAATCAAAATGTGTTTGAATACGATTTTTCTTTTGATACACCCTGTAGCAATATTATTTAATTCATTGTCTATTTTTAGGGGTGTCCTCCAATAAATTGTTGCCTTTTTTTCGGCTCATTTACAAACCGAAAGGATGGCCTAATAGATCACACCTCTATTTGAGGTTTTTTCAAATGAGCATGTTTTTCTAGCAGATACATACATACATACATATGACTACAGAAAAACTACCCTGTTTACACGAAAACGTGTAAAGATCGCTGTGTGATCATATACGAAGGAAAAACGAAACGTAGACAAACGTACGCATTTTATAAACAATAAAGCAGAGGAAGCAGAGAGGAAGTAATAATTGTCTCTTTAGGGCTCCTGCTGAGCTATTGAATTGAGAGTTTATGAATGAAATTTTGTTTTGTTTTTGTGTGGCATCAGGTAAACGACGGTTTTGTAAATTTGGTTTTCAAACAACAACAATTAGAAATTTGTAAAAAAAAAATAAAGTAACAGGATTAATTGACATTTGATTTTTGTATACAACACGACACAAACACACACACACACACACTAGAGCAAATCCTTTTAAGATTGATGGGGAGATTTAGTCACTACAATGCAATTGCAATAGAAGGTAGTGTATAGAGCCACCACCCTGTTTGACTAAACAGTTTACTAAACAGTTTTACATACATATATCGTGTTTTTGTGTGTATTCTGTCTGTCTGCCTGTCTGTCTATCAGTCAATGTAAGTGAGTAAATACATATGAATTGCCAGTTATTTTCCGTTTACAATGCTGGCTCATTAGGGTGTGTTTAATAAGAGTTGAAAGTGCCAGTAGTCAGTAGTGTGTAGATGGTATTATCTTCTGGTATCCTTGAGGATACTTTTTCAAACCAAAAAATTCAATTCAATGGCAAATTGTAGACAAATTTTCCGTGTTTATTTTCTCAATTGTTTTTCCACAATGCAGAGAGCAGGAGAGCGAGAGAAAATCTTGCTTGTCATTAATTGTAAGTTAAAAAGTTATTTTCTTTTTTTTTTTTTGGTTTTTGGTTTTATTTGCCTTCATTCATTCACTCAGTCACTCACTCACTATCGATTTATTAACCTGGTCACCGCATACAAAAGGCAGATGTTTCTTTCCTTTACATTCGTTTCTATCGAAAGACAATATTTAATAGCCTAGCCTAGCCACCCCTTAATAATAATTTTTTTGTTGTTTTTGATATTTCTAAACGGCAATTTATGCTTCTTTTTTTAATCTTGACTAATAGTTTTCCATTTTTGGGTGCTTCACACTTAAGGATTATTTTGTTTATTTTCTTTTCACATTCTTTTTTTTAAGTCACATTCATTCAGGATTTCATAAGTTTAAAAGAAAAAAAAAAGAATTGGCACGCACTTCCTTTTCTGCTTAAAAACTCACTCACTCTCATACAAAACTATTCTGACTTCATGTGAAGCGAGAGTTCATGGGAATTTCTACAGCTGTTCTAAAGCTCCCTGCAGTCTTTGCGTTTATTTCTAAGTAGACTATCTATCGTCTTCCTATTTTTTTTTTTTTTTTGTATTTTATTAAGTTATTAAAAGGATAATACGTTCAAATAACAGTAATAATTATACATACATACATACATACATTAGCTGTTGCTATGGCATAATCATTAATCACTCTATAAGACAATAATAAACAAATTTAGTGAAATATGTACATAGCAAGGACTGTGGGGAAATATCCCTGAAATAACGTTTAACTTGGGCAGTTAAGTGCCTTGTGACTATTAAGGAAATTAAGAGCATTTTTTAGCAATGATTTGTCATAAAAAATATTTGTAGCAGAGTTTTATTTTATAGAAGAGAGTTTTATTTCCATCACAATTACAACATAACCTTTTATTTTTAAACATAAAAGAGTTAAAAATCATTTTTTGTAATCCAGGAAAAACATTTTTTTTTGTCAAGAATTTTATTTAAAACTCGCGAGTTTTATTTACTTTTCGCGAGTTTTATTTATTATTCGTGAGTTTTATTTACTTCTGAAACACAGAAGGAAAAATCGGAATATAATCCCATTTTTCAATATAAAAGAGTTTAGAGATCGTATTTTGTAATCCACAAGCCAATTTTCATAAAGAGTTTTATTTAAAGCTCAGGAGTTTTTTCTTTAATCTTGATTTCATAATGGAAAATTGGTTTCCTTTTTATTTTTGTACCGTCATTCTTAAACTATTAGGCGACAAAAACATTGCGTTAGGGACTATATGATCAACATCAGATCAGCTCAATAATATGGAAGTAGCAGTGTAAACTTCTCTACTAAAGAGCTCTACAAAGAGCTTCTCGTTCTAAAGAGCTCAGAAAGCCCACCGATTAACTTTGCGTGCATGAACACCGATGAGTTAATGGCGAGTAATTTTCCCAACCATTATGCGTAAGTTTTAGTCTGTGAATTCTAATCAATAAGGATTTTCTGCTGGCATCATAGCTCGCATAGATTTGTAGGGGTAAGGCTACTCTCTCTGGCAGTTACTTTAGTTTGAAGAGAGCAGTAAGGTACACAAACATAGTAATCAATGTACCTGTAAGGTAGCTTAGACTTTGTCTCAGTTAGCCTATCAGCGATTAGTTTCCCCTGCGAAACTAACCATTTAAACAGACAAGGAGGAAAGTAGAATATCTTGTCGTTAATCAGGATGGAGGTTGAATAAACAGTGGTAGCTTTGAGGATTGATTTGCCTATTTGTAAAGATGTGAAAACCTCCGCCATATACTTGCTAATACGCAAGACAGTTAACAGCCCTCGTAATTATGCATTCATTCACGGAGAGGTAACAATAGTTTTTCTGTGTTCTCCTTACGAGATGTTCGACATGATCAGAATGAAAGCTTCAAGGTTTTCAATGTTACTTGGTTGGCCGTAAGAATCCGAAAGAATGTTCGATAAAGCCTTAGCTAGTTCACAGACCGCTTGATTAACTATTTAGCCGAAGAATGGTAAATTTAGAATGTCTTATCATCTAATTGAAGTCGCTGTAGCCTAGTTGTAGTAGGTAGTGTGTAGGCTTATTAGACGAGAGCCCTTGGTTCAAGCAAAAACGAAGCATTAAGAAAATATTTCTCTAGGGGACTACCTCTCAATAGTCTTCTGGCCAAAAGCTCTGAGATTGAAGTAAAATTGCTTTGGAAAGCTTCTCAAAAGTCTGTCAGTCAGACACGACGTTAAATAGTAAGCCCCACCTCTAGTGGATACAACTAACAGAAGAATTTTTCTCTAAGGAAATTGAACTTTAAGCTTAAAAACTTACCATACAATTCGTTTTCCTTGATCCAGGGCGAACGACCCGTATGCGTTAACATCGTGTGGGCTATATGATACGAGGACATGTCATCGTTAAAACCATTGGCGAAATTTTTCGGTAAATATTGTCCAGCAGCCGCTACAGCTGCGGCTGCATTATGATTGGCAGCTATGAATGCCTGGGCAGCTGCCTGAGCCTGAGCAGAGGCGTTAACTGCCGCGACGGCAGTAGCTGATGATGAGTTGGCAACAGCAACGGCATTATTATGATCCAATAACGTTGTGTGATGATGATGATGAGGATGGTTTTGTGACGCCGCCAAATGCGTTGCAGCAGAGTCGCTGCCACCATTTAGAGTTGGCGCTGTGGCTAAATGATCGCTATGCTGGTCGTTGCTTTGATGGGGGGAAATAATATCATTGGTAGATGCTGTATGGCCGGCGGCGGCGGCAGAATGTACAACATTGTGTTTCAGCTCCGAGTTTTCTAAATTCAAAATATCCGAAATATGAAAACCGGAAGAACGTTGCGACGATGGTACCTTGGCATCAAAGAGGCTGCAAAGAGAATGGGAAAAGGGAAGTGTTATAATATTAAATCAGATTAAATATTTGAGCTGTTATTTATGTGTGTGTGTGTGTGTGGTTCTTTTAATTATATAGGAAAAGATTATTTACACACACACACACTCACACATTTTCTTGTTTTTTTTTAAGAATGATTTCCCATATTTTCCTCTAAAAATGTGTGAAAGTTAATACTGCGGCCCTTTGGATAAACATTTCGCAAATGAATGTTTAGAAAGAAAAATTTGATTTTTTCATAATTTAATCACCATCAACAACAATTAACGCCTAAGCCTAAGCTAAAGATTAAACGAAAGAGAGACAGACAAACAGGTACTAAAATTTAGTACCTTACTTTATACAATGTCCTTGTGTAACGACCACAACATAAAAACTGTTGTGCTAATACAAAACATATGGAAAATTTTGTATTTTAGACTGGGGTTTTCCTTAATTTAAGCAAAATTTCTCACGTCTTTTTTAACAAAAATTCAGGTCTAGACTTGCACACACACACACACCTGCGTGCGTACATTAATTTAAATTCACCTTTCTTTAAAGGAAATTCCCTTTCTTCTTGAGTCGGGCTTTCCCCGTGTTTTTGTGTGTAGCTGGTGTGCCAGACACTGTGTCGCCTGTTATGACGTGTCTGTTCAACACATGTTTGGAAATTTTGAAATTTTCTTATGGTTTTTCCTTAAACACCTTATGGGAATTTTTTTTTTTTTGCTTTCTCAAAACAGATGATCCTTCTACGCGCCTTGTTTAAGGAGGACCCTGCAAAACTAATCAAAAACACATGTGTCTCGTAGGCAGACAGTGCAAGGAAATTACGCGTTTTGTGTTGTATTGTTAAAGCTGGTGTTAATAAAAAAAGTTGGCTTGTATGTTGAAACACAAATGTTATCGTGAAAATATTTCTCTCTTCTCTAGATTAACACGCTCAAAAGTATGTGGGAACTTGTGAGCAAGTTATTATAGAGTTTTACATTTCTTTGTTTTTATTTTTCGGGTTTCAAATGTAAAATTAAATAAAACTCGCATAAAGCTATGATTGCGTGCCTTTGTTACGCAAATTTTTTGCATTCTTAATGAACTGGGCAACGCCCCCATGTGATCCCCGCATATGTGTCCGCTTAGTTACGCTGAGGCTGGATATTAGAAAATAATTTTTATTACACTACTAAGACAGTTGGAAGGGCTGTTTAACTTCTTGAGATAACCAAGTCTGCATATTACCCCTTTCGCGGCTACGCACCTGTACTATATTCTGCAAATTTGTATGTCGGCGTGCCTAACCATACGTCGAATGCCGTGCATATGCGGACCGATAAGTAATTGCCGTATGTACACGATGTCAACCGCTGTGATACACCAAGTGACTGCTGTATATACACGAAATTCGTAACGAAAGGTTTAAGAACAATTTTATCTCCCTCTTCAACTGTTAAATTGCTTAAGTTGGCCAAATCTACTTTTTAAGGCGGCATGCTCGCCGGTTAGAAGTTCTTTCATACCTTTTTAGAAAAACGTTGCAAGTCAAAGGAGAAATAGACCGGATATTAGGACAGAAGCAGGAGGTCTTAGTCTCAGAATGAGATATTCAGAGCTCATGGGGAAACTCGCATGTATTTTGCAAGCAGAAGTCTCAACTTGGATAGGGCATACAGAAGACAGGACGCAGGAATATAATCTGCTACAATTGCTATGAAAATAGTATGGCACTGCTTGGAGAAACTGAATCAGCTTGGTAGACAGAACAAGGTTATACTCTGCTGGGATCCAGATTATGAATTCGCGACATTGAGGATGCAGACGAGTTTGCAAGGAGGGGAGCTTTCACTCCGCTGATGGAGTAACAACCTTTCTGTCGAGTGCTGATAGATGTTCTGAAAGAGATGCTCATCGAAAGGGAGTATATAGAGAGGCAAAGACGTTTCTGAAACCCAGTGGGTGTAAAGCAATCAAAACTTCGATCTATTTGAAGTCCGTACTCGTAAATAAAAATCTCAACAGTTTTTTGAAGCCGGAAAGTAAATCGTGAAATAAATTTCAAAGCAAATAGAAAAGAAAGCTTAATTTTCTGAAACACTCGACTAATATAGTTAAACAAGAGACACCATTTTTACTTTTTATATGTGAAAGAACACCATTCATGTTTTAATATCGTGACTTGTCGTCGTCCCACCACACACTTGAGAGAGCTCTTGAAGAGTTCGCTATAAATTTACCTAATCCGCACTTTGCACAAAGGCGCGTAGCGAGGTTATCATCAGGTTATTGCAATTCTTGCCTTTGTTTTGTGAAATTTGGAAAAACCATTGGAAAATTTCACATATGGTGTGCATCGCTCACCTATCGTGTTATAAAATATAACAGTCTGCTAAGTTACTGGCACTGACACTGGGAAAGTCCCACACACATGCTGTAAAAGGAATTTACCTGTAAACAACAGCAATTGTTGAGTTGAACTGAGTTTAGCGGAGGTGTGAAATGCTTAACGAGTCCTGATTTTCAAAAAGCCTTCGGTAAGTAATAAACTGCCTGGCAAATTCAAGAGTTTTAATTACAGTTTCTTCTTTAAATTCAACAATTTAAAAATAAAACTCGAGTTTTACATGTTTTTCTAAGAACTTTTTATAAAACTCTTGAAAGTTTTTGTGTATCCAGACAACACAATGGAGTTTAGAGATTTAGAAAAATACAAAGAAATGCTCAAATTTTTTTAGAACTCTTTAGAAGTCGCCGTATTCTAGTAGGTAGTGTGTTGACTTATTGGACGTAAGGCCATTGTTCAAACCCCAGGTCAGACATCAAAACGAAATAGAAAAAAATATTTCTTCGGCGACTTCCTCTCGGCAGATTTCTGGCAAAAACTCTCAAAATAAATAAAATTGCCATGAAAAGTTTCTCAAAAAAACTGTCGTTCGGAGTCGACGTTAAACTGCAGGTCCCGCCACTCATGTATAAAATTAAAACACACAACATGAGTGGTGTGAGAAGCTAGGCCGTAATCCTGACTGAAGAGTTGTAATGGCCTAGTATGTATTATGTATGTTAGAAGTCTTATGTTTCTAATAAGAAAGTATTTTGCATTTAAAAGTTTGAAATAAAACTCTTCAATTTTAAATAAAAATCTCTAGTTTTTCCGATAGATAAGATAAATTAATTTAGATTTAGATAAATTAATAATAAATATATTCCCTGTAATCCCTTAATTTGCATGCTCTTTGGTTTTGTATAAAGTCCTTTAGGTCTTGGATTAAATATTTTAAGTTTTTATAAAATTCAACCTTCAAATATTGAATATTAAGAAACACTTCCGAATATATAGATCACTCGTGAGTTTAATATAAAACTCGCATGCTTTAAATAAAACTTCTCAGTTTTAAATCAAATTGTTCAGTTTTGTTTTATAAAACTCTTCAGTTTATAGTAAAACTCTTCTATTTCAAACAAAACCCCAAAATATTTAATAAAACTCTCTGGTTTTAAATAAAAGTCTCTAGATGTAGATAAAACTCTTTAGTTTAGATGAAATTTCAGAAAATTTTAAATAAAACTCTTATAATAAAATTTCAAAAAAAAATTGTTTTCTGCACTTTTTGAATAAAACTCTTGTAGATAAAACTTTTCAGCTTATAATAAAACTCTTCTATTTCAAATAAAACCCACAGTTTTAAATAAAACTCTCTAGTAATACATAAATTTCTCTAGTTGTAAATAAAACTCTTTAATTTTAGAGTAAACTCTCCAGATTTAGTATTAATAAATATAACTCTTCACATAATTTGCGATTAATTTGGTTTTGAGAAAAACTCTTAATTGTATAATTCACTTGCTTGTTTAATGTAGAACTCATAATTTTTTTTTGTGAGAAAACTTGTGCGTTTTAGATAAAACTCTTCAGGTTTTTAATTAAAATTCAGAAGCCTATGAAATAAGCTCTAATGTAAGTCCACTTTTAGGTTGTATTTAAAACTCTCGCTTTTTCTCTTAAAGTTACTGAAATCAGGGTATAGTATCAGGTATCAAGGTAGTGGAGATAGACTTCTGCTGTTTACGGGCCGTCTTCAAATTGAAGTGGAAATGGTCAGAACTCTTCATGTAGTGTGTTGGCTTATTAGATGTAAAGCCCTTGTTCGTATCCCAGGTCAGACATCAAAACGAAACGAAACGAAAAATATCCGTGGGTTATTAGGAATGTACTGCAATATGCGCTTCCGCGAGTGAGTAAGGTGTATCGGAATAAAACGCTGATTGCTTATGGGTGTTTATAGGGAAAATGTAAATCGCTCGTGTTTACTACCACCGTTTTCTTGCCATAGATATCCTACAATGGATACACTACAGGAGTGGATTTAGGAGATGTGTTGCCTGGAAATAAACGTTAAGATGAGGACAACGCCAACTTGGACATGGAAAACGATCCTATCTATCCAGCTATTTAAGGAACGGTATGTCATCGCTGTTATGGTGTGTTGGGGAAATAGATTGACCAAGAGATCAATATATATTTGATAACCTATTAGGATATACACATAATGTGATGAGATATCTTTCAGGATTTCAAGTGCTCTTAAACTGGACTACCAAACGGAGTAATGAAGCCTTTAAATATTATGTTTTCTATGGTTCAGTTTAATAATTACATTTTCAAAATCATTCTTAAATTAAGAGCATAATGCCATAAACTACTATCCTTACCCTGGTAGAGCATTACGCAAAGCTGCAGGATAAAAAGCCGCCGGCAGTAAAGCATGACCCCAGTGTGGCAGTAGCATAGGAGACCAGGGTAAAAAAGGTGCTGCGGCTACTGCGGCGGCAGCAGCCGAAGGCACCATTAAACTGCTCATGCTATGCAGTGAAGGGAAACCACTAAACCCCGTAGCACCCGTGGGTATTCTCAAATGATCGTGCAACCCAGCTGCCGGTGTGTTAGTGGGTACTGTTGTGGAGGCTGTAGTTTTAGTTGATATTTCCAAGCGTTTCGAATCCTTGGCGGCGGGTGGTGTAGGTGTCGTTGAGCGGGAGAGAGGAGTAGGAGTAGAGGTTCTTGCTAGGGGCGGCGGTGTAGGTGAACGTTTACGGGTGCTGTTGGTGGGCTTATTAGCTGGTGGGGAAGGTGTTGAACACACTGATATATCCGAGTCCTTTTGTGGCGATTGTGAAGGCGTTGTAGTAGAGGCATCACTAAAGGATTTCCGTCGTGATGGCGAGCGGGCCGCCGGTGAAGGCGTACGTTTTCGTTTTTCAGCCACTTTGAAGCCGGCTTTTAAACACTATTTCAACACAGTTTGTCTTTTTATTTGTTAAAGAAATATCAGTTTTGTTTTCAAGGAGTTTAAACTCCTTGGTTTTCTTTTTTTAACACTGTTATGGGTTTTAAAGGATTTTCCCAATTTTTTTTCTATTACACTTGCTTCTTTTTTTATTCACAATTCAAAAAAAAAAGGAAAAGAATTCTTTGCAAATATCCTTGTGTTTTGATTCTTTAAATTTTCAGGTAATTTTGGAAATTTTTATTATTTTTTTTAGGAATAATTTCCTTTTCTCTTTTTGATTGGAAGGGGAGTGAGTTTTTCTTTCTTTCTAACACGCGTATTTACGAATATAGGATGCAGACTATTTGAAGTGTCATCAACAACTGACTTGTAAATAAGAACTCAACATAATTCCAACCAAAAATGTTCATTTTCAAAAGTGGTTGGCCGTTCAGAAATTCCCAAAACAACCACCACAACGAACACGTGAAAACCCAAACAAACTGTAATGCAGTGCACTTTCACCTCCAGCCCACTGTTATAAAATCAACACACAACGAACAAGAAAAAAAAATCTCATTCAAGCCGACACGAGAACAACAGCAACAATAACAAGGCAGAGATCGATTTTTATGTATCATAAGTGGGCTCTCATGTCCTTTTTAATGTGTGTACCTATAATACAACTACTACAATAACAAACAATACAATACGAACACCACTCGGTCTCTCTCTTTAACTATACAGCAATAACAACAAACACTAGAAGTGTACTCTTATGAAAACATCATCAACACCAATTGCCTTTAAGCACATACATCCTCATTTAGTAAAAGGATACGTACATATGTATGTACGTACGTACAATCGAGAGAAGAGAGCGCATACACTTATACAATCCAACTCTATAGGCTTTACTCTTTCTAACACTTTATTAGTAGAGAGCGCATACTCCTCTTAAAAATTGGGTGAGAGGGTACTTGAATTTGTTGTTACAATTCTACTTATAATAGAGGCTACAATACAAATGCAACAACAATAACATAATGTAGGTATTCATGCAATTGTATGTGTGTGTGTGCGCTCAATGTGTTCTTCTCAACCAACCATGATTGAGGCTTAAAACTCTTTTGTTTACTTAAACTCATACTCTAGCTCGTGTAGATATTGTTCTGCGTCTGTTACTTTTTGTTGTTGTTGCTCTTATTCTTCTATGATAATGGGGTTTCACATTTCTGGGGCTCTTTTATTTTCAAGCATTTTTCACTTGCCTTTTAAGTACTCTCACTCGCTATGCTCTCCACTATTAAAAATGTTTTACGTTCTGTTTGTATGTATGTATGTGGATGTGTGTATTAATTTGTGTGCAGCAAGGAGTTTTATTTGTTTTGTTTGTTTGTTTGGTAATGTGGAGAAAGCAATAATGCTTGGTGGGGCCTTTCTTTATGATTATTTTCTTTTCTCTCTCTCTCTCTCTCTCCCTTTTAATACAACCAATATAGAGTCAGTCATCCATTTAAATATGATCTCTATGTATACTTTGTGCTGTCATCATCATTTTCATCATTACAATTTTTTTATGTTCTTGTTCCTTCCTCTCTCTCTCTCACTCTTATTCTCTTACTCTGTTTTTAATGGCTGATTATTGGTTTGAGGGAAAAATAATCGAATTTTCTTCTTGTTTTAATAAAGTCAGAAATAATTATCTTAGGTACTGGCATACATACATATGTACATATACATATATTCGTGTAACTTCAATTATGCGGCCTGAAGTACAAGTTTTCGTACAATTCTACCCACTAAATATTCTATGTAGGCTGTCAATCTAGACTTGAAATTATTCATGAAGAGTCGCCGATGCAGTTGATACAAGAATTAAGCCTCCAGAATGCATGGCACAGGTTTGATTTCGCCAATCACACAGTGTTTGAAAGCTTTCCAACGTTTTCGAACACTGTGGCCGCGGGAAGCCCATTTTCTTCTCATAGTGTTTGGACCAGTCTGGTGTAAGTTGTGAATAGTTCGCTCCATAGATAGAATAGAACTCCATAAGGAGACTTAGGTGAAGGTGTAGTTAGTTTCTGTTGGATTTTAAGGATTTTTCAATGCTTTTGGTAACGCAAGGCCTGATACCCTTGCTGCAATAGGTTCTCATACCAATTTCTGTCATATTGACGCCTCCGTTCTATAACATTCTAAGTCGAAAAAGTGTGTTTTGAGTTATGAGCTCTCAAAGTTTTCACACGACATACGATTATATGTGCATTCTAAGTAGATTTTTCCCTATAACTTCGGAACGGATCGGCTCATCTTAACCAAATTTTGACAGTATTTAAGTTAGAGAACGTAGAATTTAAAAATGCAGGAACATTAAACGTTATAGAATGGAGGCGTCGTCGATATGGACTCATTATGATGCCCAGTAAGCCCAATGTAAGCAACGTAACTAGTTTCCTGATGAAACATGCTAATGACAGGTCTTTGATGAGTTTTTGCGATAGATTTCACTCGCATTTCTGCAGAGTATGTGGATGAGATGGTTTTGGGTACAAGACACCCAATATCTCTTTTGTTGTTATCGGGCTCTTGCTCGAATCAGGCAGATTACACCTGAGAGGAGATTGTACATAGACAGAAGAAATCATAGAACCCTGTAGCACTCGTGGATATTCAATATAACTTCAATAATTATCTTGCAAGCCGGTTGCTGCCGGTGTATTGGTGGTGCAGTCGTCATTGAGCGGAAGGCAGGAGTGGGTGTAGAGGTTCTTGCTGGGGACGGAGATGTAGGTGCACGTTTACAGGTTCTGATGAACTGACGTTTGGGAGACGATTGTTTTGCCGATACGCGATATTGAGACATTCCGGAACGAAACGGGTTTTCTCTTCTATTTTTCAGCATTTACTACGATTTTCTTTTAAAAATTTCTTTCAGTGAACTGCATAGGAAATTACCTTTTCCCCTGGTTAATATTACAATATGAATACTCAACGTACATAGTTTGTAACTAACAAGTAAAACTCTACTGTTGTTTTTTTTTTTCTTTTTTTCCTTTCATTATCAATTCTTTTCCTTCCTTTATTAAATCTGGGATTTAAAATCCGTATTAAATGTGTTCTGTATATGCGTCTTCTTCCTCTCCCTTTATCGCATTGATTTGTTCTCCCTTTTCTTGTCTTCTTCTTCTTCTTCATTATTTCATTAGTTTTAACCATTACGAGCGGAACTTTTTTTTACAGTTAAATAGCGATACTTCCGTTCGTTCTTTCGATATTAAAACGTTTTTAAAGAACAAAACAAAAGAAATCGTCTGTTCTACGAGTAATAATGATGGCCTGTGTGATAATGTTACACTTTAATGGGATTTTTTGTTTTTTCTTCATTAAAAACTCAGGAAAATTAATGAAAATTGAAAATCTTCGGCTATTAAAATCTGACTTTTAATGTAGAAGAATTAGGAGTTTATTTTTTCAGAGTTATAAACTCTTTTTTAATTAAGATTTGGTTTGGATATGGACTTTTAATATAAAGGTCTTCCCAAAAGGTGTCTTTCGAAATTTGTTTGTTGATAATGGCCATCTTGTAGAAGCTGCCATCTGTCAAATGGATGTCCTATGGATGATTCGTAGACGACGACATGTATTCGCTAAATGGCCTCTGGATTTCACTTAAAATGCATCAAAAAATCTTCTTTAACGATGACAATAATTTCTGGCTGAATGGCCACATGAACAAACAAAATTTTTGATTTTCAACACGTAACTACGGCATGCTTGGCCGCTTAGTATACACACAAACGAGCGTGTGTTCAAACAATCTCACCTAGCAAGCTTATAGAAAACAGCGGAAATAAACGAGTCAGTAATATGATGACCAATATGTAACGGCAAGCAGCAAGAACTATGGGCTGATTATTATACCGGACATACCGGAATCTGCGGATATGCCCATGCTGTGCTACTGGTGCTTATTGCAACCTCCGAAAAGTTCCCTGTCCGGTTTCGAACCTAGCGGTGAAGCTAGAAGCTTCTTCTTGCACACTTTCGGCCTTTTGTAGGATGTTGTGTCTATTTCACACACGTTGTCTAGTAGGTAGTGTGTTGGCTTATTAGACGAAAGGCCCGAGTTCGAATCCCAGGCCAGACATCAAAAACAAAATACAAAAAGTATTTCTTCGGCGACTTCCTCTCAGCAGATTTCTGGCAAAAACTCTGAGAGTAAAAATTGCCATGAAAAGCTTCTCAAAAAATCTGTCGTTCGGAGTCGACTTTAAACTGTAGGTCCCGCCACCCATGTATAAAATTAACGCACACAACATGAGTGGTGTTGAGAAGCTAGGCCGTAATCCTGACTGAAGGGTTGTAATGGCCAATTATGTTATGTATGTATGTGTGTCTATTTCATCATTTCCTCTTCTTCTGTAGAGTTCTATTGACAACAAGTCTAGTAAAGTTACCAACTTTTATCAAACTTGTCCTGGCAACACACTTTCGTTGTGTGCCCCTTATGTCCTGGCATCTGCATTAATAAAATTTAATTCCAAATTGCCAGATTGTCGAACGTCTTGTGGCGATATTCCAGAAATACTCTCTGGAGGTAAATGTTAGATCCTTGTGGACAGACATACTCGATTGAGATAACTTTTGAATTCAAAACGTTTTAAGTAATGAGTTCAATTCCATATGAAAGATTGTGGTGGCCCCTTTGTACAGCGCATTGTGACTGTTGTAAAGAATTATTTCCTTTTAATCCTGTAGGATAGAATAGGATTTCCATCGATTCTAGAACTAAATATAGTTCTGCTTGTAATATAATGGGGTGTACTTGGTCAAAGTTTTTATCCACTTACTGCGGTATTTTGGATCCATCCATATACTACTTTTGGGAACTAGTATGCTTTTGCATTGTACTCATACCCGCGGTCGAAAAGCTCTCGTTCTGTATTTTCTAATGGTACTGAGGGAATAGGCCTAAGCATAAATGATAGAACTAGAATTTACAACATACTTATGAAATATCGTTATATGACGTAGTTTCTCTCTTTTGCTGGCTAATGTTTACACAACAACTATGATAACTAAACGTACTAAATGACGTCATTTCTCCCACATCCATAGAAAATCATTTTTTTTTGATAGTGAATCCACACAAAATATCCTGAGGTGACCTATAATGTTCAAGCTCTTCAAGTTTTTCCTTTCCTTGCGTAGTAAGTCTACTTTTGCTCCTCTGTACGTTAAAGCGTGTTTAGATTTACAAGAGTTTCCATATCATTCGTTGAGGGCCATCGTTTAAGTGCTACTGTAAGGCATGCAAGCCTCTATACACTGTGTGAAGCCTCGATATATCCGTTGTCTGGTAGTATAGTAGTATAGTATATAGGACAATAATCCCACGATTAGAATCGATTCGATTTATTTTGCCATCTTTTGAAACTGTAAATTCAGAGATTACTGTCCCGTACACTCTAACTACTAGGGTGTATGTTCATCCATTAGACGTAAGAACCATCAGGATGTTGTTGTACCTCAGTGCCGTTTATAAATGTCTGTGTCAATATCTTTCCTGTAAATGGTGGAATGGCTGACTTAGCAAAATTTATTGTCAATCCGTCCATCATATAGCCCCGAAAAAGAAATACTTTTAGCAAAACTACTTCAATTTTAAAAGTATTTTATTGTGATATAAAAAAACAAGAAAAACTTTCCACTAAAAGTGCTCTCAAACTCCATAGTTTTTCTTGTTGTTGTTTATTTTCCAATAAAAAAAGAAAAGTTTTCTTTCTGAATGACGACAACCAGAAACTAATTTTCTAACTATGTATGTATTGATTTTTTAGTTGTAGTTTCTGGTCTCCTTTCTTTTTTTTTCTAAAAACAGAAAATTTAGTTCACATGCAAATTCGTCGTTTAAAAAAATTGATGAAATGAAACGCAAAAGTTTGCTGAATATGTACATACATATGTATGTATGTACGTATAATAAAGTGGCCATAAAGGACTACTTTTGGCAAAATGGAAAACGTATTATGTGAGCAGGAGAGAGAAGGAAGCGAACAGACACGCAGGGCTAGACTAATATACTTATAAAGTATTGAAATTCGAAATTTTTGTGGAGAAGGGTTGCCATTCCTTTTATATTTTAAGTTTTATGTAAGGTTCTTAGCTAATATACAATGCCGTAACATTGTTACAAATTCTAATTTCTTTATTTTTTACATTCAGTACTACAAGTTTAATAAATTGTTACTAATTAGACCAGCTGGATAAGGTATAATTATATTATGGCTGTAAAATAAATAATTATCAAATAATACTTAAATTCAGCCAGCTGAATTGTAATAAGCAATCGTTCTTTATGGTTAAAATGAAACTTTGCTATAGAATTTGCAATATTTTTGCTATTCAGCTAGCTGAATTCACTTTTTTACAGCTTATGTAGCAAACTGCTTTATATTTTATATATTTTATAAATACTAAATACAATTTTAATTTAGCTAGCTGAATTGATTCGAACAATCGTTTTTTATAGGTGAAGTACATTTTTTGCCATGATTTGCAATGCCTTTTTTATTCAGCTAGCTGAATTCATTTTTTATGGCTTATAAATGAAACAATGTTATATATTAGAAAAATACTAGATAAAACTTTAATTCAGCAAGCTCAATTGAGATTTCCTTCAGTAATATAAAACATAAGGCTGTTTTTTTAAATTTATAGTTCTCTTGCTGAACTTCATTTGCCTCGATTAATAAAGTACAAGAGGTAATAGATCATATAAATAGATCATATAAATTTGTTCAACTAACTGAAATAATGCAAAAATATATTTATTCTCTAAAATCTTCAATATTTCTATTATTCAGCTGGCTGAATTATTCTTTCTTTGATATATATTAAAAATCAGGCTATATTTTCTTTTAATGTTAAATAAAACTTTCATTCAGCTAGCTGAATTAGCTAAAGGCATGAATTGCTTTGGATTAAACAATTTTTTGTCTTTATAATTACGATATTACTGTTATTCAGCAAGCTGAATAGTGTAAGAATGCTTAGTTTTTATAATGTAAAGGCTTTGTAATAATATATTGAGATAATTGCAGTTATTCAGCTAGCTGAATTTTAATTTTATTATCTTTGAAGGTACTTATAAGAAAAGATGAATATGTATTATTTTTAAAGTATATTCAGCTAGCTGAATTGTTTGAAATTATGGAGTTTTATTACCTAAAGACATTTTTTTGTAATAATAACAAGAATTGTGCTATTCAGCAAGCTGAATATGTTAATAAATGCTTATTTTCTTTCGTTAGAAAACTTTTTGGCAAAACATAAATACAATTTTTAATTATTGAATAGGGCATAACTTTTTTTTATAATCTTCCTTAAAAGAATAATAAATCGCTGTTTAAATGTTTATATTCTTGACTATTTTGTGTGTTTTACTGATTGCTTTCTCTTTTTTTAATGAAACTTGGCAACCTTATTTGTTTGATTTGCTGAATTGTTTTGTAGTAACTTTACATGCATATTTTTGCATGGACTCTTGTAACACATAAGAGGGCACTCCATAATGAACTCCATATTTGCGTGTCGCTACTCTTTTGTCGGATTTTTGTTTTGTTTCTCTACAAGTTGCCATGAACACAAAATAAAAACAAGAACAACAACAACAAAAAAAGAAACAATTACACAGCATACCTACAATGTAATAAAGAGAAGAGAGTTTTTACGAAAGAATACCTACAAAACAATTGTTATTATTACACGACGACGATGGAAGAAAGGATACAAACAAGTTTGTGTTCTGTTTGTTGTTGTTGTTTTCGTTTTTTCTCGTTTCAATAGAGAACAAGAGTGAAAAACCCCATTTATTAGTAAACAAACAAGTTTTACTGTGTTTCATTTATACATACACACTCACTCGTTTAAACACTTTAAACGGAAACAAAGCATAGAGTAAGAGCGAGATAAATAACAGTAACAGAATGAATCCACCACTTTATTTCTATCGCGAACCAATCAGCTTAAAGTTTGTTCTTCATGGTATAGTGTAGTATGTATGGAATATAAGCCATGAAAGGGAAATTTAAAAGGATTTTTGAAAAAGGGAAATTTCATTGCTTACAAAGGAAATTAAGCGAGAAAGAGAAAGCATGGTATATCGTACACAAAATAACGCCTCAAAAAAAAAAAGAAGATTGTACCTAAATTAAAAGAAGGCGTTTATATGGTTGTATTTAAAGAGTTGTGCTAACAAGCTTTGTTATAAAAAAAAATATCCTTTTTTTTCCTGTAGTTTTTTTCTTTCTTTCTTTTTCAATATTATTCTTCTCTTTATAAAAATAACAGACGTTTAATCATTAGCCTGTTGTGTAGTTTGAAGTTTATTGTTGTTATAAAACGAGTTGTTGTTTAATGAGAGAGCATAAGTAATATGTTGTTATTATTATTGTTGGTATGTATTGTAGATAACTATTGTATAAGACTATATACTATTGTACGTACGTATGGTACACTACTATATAAAGAAAATAAACTGTTTAAGTATGATTTTGCTATTTAGACAACTTTATTATTGGTTTCTGTTGTTGTTTTTGTTACTCTTGTTGTTGTTGTGTGTTATTCTTTGCTGAGATATGCTTTTAATGTTATTGTTGCAAAACGATTATTACTCTGGTTGCTGCTCGTGTTGTGTTTTTCTCTGTTTGTGTGCATAAAAACAAAAAGTTGCCGTTGCTTTTAAATGCATTGGGTTTTAAGGGGGAAAATCCTGTTTTTTGTGGTACTTTAAGGAAATTGAATCTTTGTTTTTTTGATTGCTTTTAGAATTTCAATTATTTGTTTATTTATACTTGAAATGCTTATCAAAAGGGGTTAAGTTTTGTTGTACATATTTATTTAATATTTTTTTTTAAAGGAAAATTTATAAGGAATAAAATACATTTTTTTGGGAAAATGTTAAAAAAAACAAAAATTTCTTTAAATACCTATGCGACTCCTGATTGATGCCAAATTAATTACCAAAAATTTGACGGCGTTGCAAAAATTGCAAAACCTACTTCTGATTTGTTACACTAGTGTGTACGTACAAAAAAGGAGAGAGATTTTCGAACAAATATTGGAAATATATTCAATAACAATCACGCTACTGGTAATATGCATTATCTAGTAAACACCATCTTTAACAGATTGCTAATGATGTAGGTACAAACAATACAAATTATAAATTTTAAATCAAAATGTCTATGAAAGGAAATATAAAATCATTTTTAGTATTAACGAAGGAAAAAAATACATATGTATAAGAATTATTTTTTCAAAAAGTAAATGATCACAATAATCAATAGAACATTTTTTTCTTAATCACTTCCGCGTAACAAATTTTCAACAATTAATAAATGTAACCCGTAAAAAGATCTCTAAACCGGAATTATGTATTAAAATAAATGACATTAAATAGAGGAAAAAAAAGCTATAAATTAACCCTTAAAACAAACAATCAAACCAAAGAGTTCTAATTATCTAAAGAAATAACAAACAAATTTCAAATCTTCAAATAAAAACGTAAAAAAATTAAGAAAATAATAATAAAAACCTAAAGTTTTTGAGATTTTGAAAAGAAAAAAGAAGAAGAAGAATGAAAGACTTTGTAAAATATAAATTTTTATCTAATTCAGCTAGCTGAATAGGAGTATTTTTTCGATTTTCTTAAAAAAAGCATCTTGACTTTGAATAATGAACTAATATTAGTCGGTTTAGCTAGCTGAATTCACTTTTTATTTAATATTTGTTAAATATGAAGCTTTAAACCTAAATTTTATATCGTAGATATTTATTATTACCTAATTCAGCTAGCTGAATAGGAATGATTTTATAATTTTTGCAGGAATAGTGGCTTTAAGTTGCAAAAAAAAGTCAATTTTAAGAAATTCAGCTGGCTGAATTGGTTAATTATGGTAAGAGAAGTGATAAAATAGCTTAAAGCTTTGAATATAAAGTTGTAGCAACCTATTTACCTGTATATTTTGTCTAAGTTCTAGAGTTTTTTTTACAACAAACTGCTTTAAACCTCTAAAGGGTTAACGTTTATTTTTTCTACTAATGGCACGCATATTGAAGTATTTTTTTATACACGTAACTCCTTACAAAAAAACGGAAATTATAACGAACTCATCACACTTATTGTCATCATCAATTTGGATTTTCTCGTTTTTTTTTTACTCTCTAGTGCAGATGCAACCAGATTTGAAATTCAATAATGGCGGTTACTTTTTTATTTTGAACACTCATGCACACACACACACACACCTTTGGCTCTTAAATAATCTACAATTACAACAACCAACAGCCAACAACAACAACAACATTTGAAAAAACATGGCTGAGTGTTTGATGACCGTAAATGCTTGTTAAACATTCCCAAAAACACATTCACTTCCCTTCCCTTTCCATTGTCGTCTACCTTTGGCTTGAAGGGTTCGTTCGTTCGTTTGTTTGTTCGCCATAAATCTGTGCAACTGCAATAGAATTTTTATTTGATTTTTTACGCCTCTAATGCGAAAAACGAGCATTTGTTAGGCCACAACACAAGGTTTGCCGAGGACTGAGTTGAGGGTTTGATTTCTAAAAGGGAAGTTTCGTTGGGTTGTGTAGTGTAAAACGATTTTGAATTGCGATTGTATTTGGCATGATACTGTTCTTCAATGGCAGCATCATTTCAAGCATAATTAACTGCAACGAAATGGCAAAAAGTATGTCGAAGAGATGATGTCTACTTAGCATAAATGACACACAATAACGTTGCAAAGGATGAGTGTTCATATAGGGGTTGGGGAATACTCGTATAAACAAGAATTTGAGGAGTGTCTCTGCTATTCAGTTGAATGGAGATGCGGTTGTTAATGCAATTTCATATTTAATAACATTAAAATTGTAATAATAATTAAAATGATCATAAAAATTGTTTCACAAAATCAAAGTTTTGCTAAAAAGGATCTTAAAGTCATTAATTAGTTCGACTGTATTGCAAGACCTTGTATGAAAAATAAAGAAAATGCTTCAGCATTACTTTTATCACCTATTCAGCTAGCTAAATTACAATGATTTGTATTTAAAATAAAGAAAATGTTTAAAAATCGTATTTATTACGTAAAAGGTTGCCTTAAATGCCTATTCAGCTAGCTGAATAGTTTAAAACTTTACAAAAAATATAAATCTTCTATAGTAGGATTAAATTAATTACTAGGAACTAGTGATATGAGTGAGCTGAATAGCCTCAAAAGTATGCAAAAATTATAAATCCTTTGTAGTTTGTTTAAATTGAAACAAAAATTCTCTATTCAGCTAGCTGAATAGCTTAAAATTTAGCAAAACTTATAAATCGTTATGAATTCTTTGATATTTGAAAAAATTTTACTTATTCAGCTAGCTGAATAGCTTAAATATTAGCAAACAATTAGAAGTCTTTAGGGATTTCTTTATATTAAAGGAAATTATCCTTATTCAGCTAGCTGAATAGTTTTAAAATTATACAAAATTGTAAATCTATATGATTTCTTTTAAATTTAAAGAAATTCTGCTTAATTCAGCTGGCTGAATAGCTTAAAAATTACACAAAATTGTAAATTTTTATGATTTCTTTTAAATTTAAAGAAATTCTGCTCAATCAGCTAGCTAAATTGCTTAATTACTTATCTAAACCAATACATTTACAAATTTTCTAAAGAAATTAAACAGTTTCTATATAAAATTCACTTATTCAGCTGAGCCGAATTGATTGTTTTTACTCTCACATACAATTAATTTCAATTTATTTTCCCTTCAAGTGCCCCTTCTTCAGTTTGTTTCTCCCCACCATATTATTGCGGTAAGTGTGTATGTATGTATGTACATATAACCCTTTTATGGTTTTGATACGTAATAATAAACCCATGATTCAATTTATTTCTCCTTATAATTCTCAAGTACTTTTGCATTGAGTCCCACACATGAGGTGTTTTGAGGTACCAGTTACCATAAATAAAAATAAAGTCATAAAAAGTTTACGTTTTCCTTCGAGCCTATATATTTACCGTTATACTATGTAATTGTGAAAGAATATTTTAATTTTTGTCATACAGTCGTAGATGGGATGGATGGAATTGACTGTCATAAATGTCACAACATGAGCATAGCATGACAACTTGAAATAGAAAAAATGAACGGGGAAAAAAGCAATTTAAAAAAAATGTTAATGGTTAGGCAAAGAAGACTTAGAAAACTACACTGAATAATAGGTATCTAAATCAACTGAGGCAATCTAAATACCTATGACCTGCCGGAGCTTCATACCGGGCCTGGTCAGTACATCTGCAATGCAATTTCCAACGATATCCGTATGTCCCAGAGCCCATATAAGAATTGCCTTTGAGCCGAAATTGCTCTGAGAAATTCTTGATATTCATGGACGAAGACAAATGTTGAAACTACGTTCGTTAGAGACTTAATAGCAGTCTGGTTGTCCTAGTAAATCAAGAATTTTTTAGGAAAAAATCCGCCTCCCATCAGGCATTGCATAGCTTTCAATGGTTCAATGGATCAATGATGGTTAGTCAATGCAGATTACAGTTGGAGGTAGCATTGGAAGGAGTGCCGAGAGCAACAGTACCACACAAACACGCTGTCGTCTGCATTCTTTCCAGCATAGTGGTGATAGGGCTTCTGTTGAGAATTGATAGAACCCTCAGATCGTTTGTCTACAGCACCATTTGTGGATTAAGTTCCTATTTTTCTTTTTCTTTACAACACAGATCGCAGGCCTGCAAAATGCCTACTCCTTTACATACAGCTTTCAGTAAAGTTTTGTGTTCAATAGTTACCGTAGATAAATCGTCTGTTATTGTAAATATCACCTGTGCAGCTCATATGAATGAGATTTTATAGCTTATATCCTTAAATTTCCTTTATTGGCGTAGGGTACCAATTGCTTATAATCAAGCTCTTGTGACAAGTGTGTCCTCAATTACCGAAAAAAGAAACGAAATTGAAGAGTTTCCTTATTTTTATGTTTTTCCTTTCATTTTATTTCTTTTAATAGTGGGAATTTGCACAAATGTTTTCCTAATAAATAAAAAACAAATAAAAAACAAATACAACAAACGTACAATAAAAATACATAAAGAAAGCGTAAGGGAATTGCATGACGATTTAAACAAAAACATTCTAATGGTTGCCCTAGAAGTGCACGAAACCTGCTACCAATACTACTCACATATCATTGTAAAACAGAAAATTTGTAATTAATTTTAAGGACTTAAAACACTAAACCTGCAAAGGAAACTGAATACTCAAAGAGAAGAAGAAAATTTGAAAAAAATAACACGGGTTTTTAAAGTGTCATAAGCCTTGACTAGAAATCGCCCTCCTCAAATCAATTTAAAATAATACCCGGACACAACACAACAAACAAAAGGTGTTGCAAACAATAACTCAACAGGGGGAAGAGAGAGAAAAAAATTCATTCATAAAGTATGATGCCAGTCCGGTAGTATCCATTCATTCATTCATTCATTCACTAAAATTTGAATGAAAAACTGTAATGAATGCAGAGAATCATTGAATGAATGCAGTTGTGTAGGTGAGAGAAGGATTCTTAAATTCTTAAAACAAAAAACAAAGCCATGGCAAACAGATTTGAAATAAATACGCATCTGATGACCAAATCCTCTTACAAAGAGTTTAAATAAAAGACTGAGAGAGGGAGAGAGAGAGAGATATACAATGTGTGTATAAACGATACTGTAATACATACTATTTCCGTGTTTCTGTAAGACAAACGATTTCTGGCCAACGTCTATTTGTTTTCCACATAATGTTTACATTGAAAACTCTACACACAAACAGGCCGCATGTCTTCAAATGGCTGGGACTTCAAGCTGTGTCTGCTAAACGGAAGGAAGTCAAATAACTGACTAACGATACAGGCCTACCATCATCATACTGTACAACTGCACTGTAGTATTGACCAGGAATTTTAATGCCAATAATTCATTTCATTAAGTGTGTGGAAAAAAGATATTCAAAGACTTACGTACGTATTCTCATATGGGATGTATCCGAAAGCCATTTGTCATCTTAACAAAATTAAACAATTGTTTTGTAACATTTATTCCCTCTTTTTTTTTTAATGAATAAAAAACACTAATTTATTATCAATTTTAGTTGAGAGGCAACAATTCTTAAATAAATTTTTAATACTTTGTTTAACAACAAAAAAAAAAAATAATAATAATATTTGCTTAATTCTACGTCTATTCAGTAAGCTGAATAGCGAAAATTTCTTTAAATGTACTCATTTTTAAAGATTTCTAATTTTGTGCCCATTTTTAAGCTATTCAGCTAGCTGAATAAGAACATTTTCTTTGAAATGAAACTAATTACTAACGATTTGTAATTCTTGGTTAGTTTTAAAGTATTCAGCTAGCTGAATAAGAATAATTTATTTAGACTTAAAAGAATTTACAAAAATTTCTAATTTTTTGCAAATTTTTAAGCTATTCAGCTAGCTGAATAAGAATATTTTCTTCTAAATTACACAAATTATTAAAGTTTTGCAATTATCGGCACGTTTTAAAGCTATTCAGCTAGCTAGAATGTGGTATTTTTATATTAATTAATGTGAACTATTAAAAATTGAAACTTTAGCTTACTTTTTGTGGTATTCTGCTAGCTGAAGGCATTAAATTTCTAATTTAAAACCAATGTGGTACACTTAAATTTTTTTTTGTAAATTTTTAAACTATTCAGCTAGTTGTATAGGGAAATTTTTACGATTTTTATAGAAATAAATGCTTTATAATACTAGATACACGATGTTAAAAGACTTCTTTTTAATATTTCTATGAATACATACTTTAAAGAAAGTCCTTTTAAATGAAACACATTAAATATTTAAGTAAAGAAAGATCTTTTTAAAGAATAACCAAAGATTTAACATGGCATAGGGCCCCTGTCTTTAAAGACAATAAAAATCTGAAATTGATTTATGGCCAGTGAGAGGAAATAATCAATACAAATACAATATAAACCGGATGTTAAATCCTTAAATTGTTAACAAAAAGAAGGGAAATGAGAAGAGAAATAAATGCTAAAGAATTGAAATAATGTTAACAACAGTCATCATCAATAAAAACTGAATTGAAAGTGTAATTGAAGGTGTAAAAAAAAGTAAGAAAGAAACAATCGAATCAATGGCATTACAAATCAAAAATAAAACAATAACAATAACTACAATGAATGGTATACAAAAACAATAAAATTTTATAAGGTTTTAAAGACATAAATGGATCCCCATATGAAAAGAGATTTTTTCTTCTTCTTCTAATAGAAAAAGATAGGCTGGAAAAAGGGAAAATGGAAAAAGGAAGCACTTCTTATGGTTTGAAAAGAGAATAAAGAAAACTTAAATGATTTGAAAGATTTTAAAACGCGTACAACGTAAAATTTCTAATAACAAATCGGCTTCTTCTTCTCTTTACAAAAACCTTTAAAATTAGATTTTTTCAGCCCGTTAGCCAAGCCAACATCTTTCATTCGAAGTGTCGGTTGTTTACAGAAAGAGTTTGCCATTTAGGAATATGGATCGTTTAACTAGCAAAGAATAGTTAAAACTGATTCACATCATCGATCTCATTTCCATCATTATGTCGTGATTATGTTCGACGTAATCGACCTACTGTGCAAGGAATTTGGCAAAACTGCAAAGAAATCCGAAGAGACTGAAGACGTGTTATAGTTAGGATCAGCCCTGTGCAGCAAACAGGCAAAATTGTTGCATACACAGCTCGGAAAACCCAGAACTTGCAGTAGAAAAGTCATTGCATTCGAAAAAAGTGCACATTTTATTGTCTGAATAACGGATTTCCATACATAATTTTGCCGGGTCCAAGCATTATATTGCTAACTGCTTCGGGACGGTTGTCTATATATGTATACGGCAGTCACTGGGGTGCATAACAGCAATTTTCCATGCATGTTTGGCAAACTTATTTATTTTTAAAGATGCCTTAACAACCTCAACTAATCGCTTTCTCGACTTGCCTTTTTCAAAAAAAAAAAAAAAAAAAGAATATGCATTTAAGGCAATAGAATTACGTTTAGAGCCTTAATTGAATCAAAATTTTTGGTTGTTTGTTAAAGAAATTTCAATGTGTGTTTAGAAACGTCTGCTGCTGTACAAACAACTTAAGATTTGGAAACAAAAACAAGAATTTATTTCAAAAACAATTAAAAACAAATCGTTTGAGAGAGTGATTGAAATGATTCCTCCATTCATCTCGGAGAATAATACACAAAATGTTGCAACAACATCACACAACAAATCCGTTTACAATGAATGCTACGAACATGACATGAGGAGAAACAGAATTAAAGAAAATAATGGAAATTATTTACACTTTGTCACCTTTTTTGCAAAATAGTACACACACATACACAATTTATTGAATCCTTGCTAAAATACTATCGCACCTTATAACACCAGTACCACCAGTGCCATAATGGGCAAATACGTTCGTTATTTATTAGGTTTTTACCCAACTTAAGACAGGCAGACAGACAGAGAGACACACAGGAGATTTTTGTTTTTATGCCAGCCAAATAACAACAGCAAGCAACACACAGACGAGTGAGTGAAATCGTTTGGAAAATACCGCAACAACATGACATACACACCACACTACCCTATAGCACACGGACAGAATTTATTTAAAATTATTTCTGTTGCCGTTTGTGTTTCTGTTCCCTTGCCGTCATTCTTCTCTTAATTTTCCCCCAAATAGGTTTAAAACTGTTATTGTGTCTCACACAGTGACACAGTGTCTCAGTCGCTCAGTTTCTCGGCTCAGTGAGTGTGAATGAATGAATACAAGGCAGACAAATTTATTTGTATATAGTTTGTTCATGTAATTGGGTTTTGTTGCTAATCATCGTTTTTACCTTCGGATAATCTTGTCTAATCGTGTTTGTGTAATAATAATACAATTTAAAATTCATTTAAAAATTTCTCTAAAAAAAAAAACTAAAAATAAATCCCTTGCAAAAGAAAATAAACCTTAAAAAGCCTATTCAGCTAGCTGAATTGTTATTTTAGAGATGAACTTGTATTGAAAACAGTTGTTTATTATAGAATATGGCATATTTTTCTAATTCAGCTTGCTGAATTGCTATTTTATTTGAAATATATATAATGGTTCTTTTTAATGTTATTATGAAATTTACAAGTTCAGTTTTCTGATTTTTGTATAAATAATTTTTATGTATACTTTTACGAATATTTGACAATTGAAAGGCTATTTGGCTAAGCTTGTTTTTTCATATATTTTTGAATTATAAAAGTCTATTCAACTAGCTGAATTGCTTTTTTATTTAAATTAAAATAGCTTTATTCACAATTATAATAAAATTTATAACTTCAGCTCGCAGAATTGTTGTATTAAAGCGCATTCAGCTAGATGAATTTTAATTTTATTCAAATAGTATTATTTTACTTGGAATTATGCTTTAATTTATCAATTCAGCTAGCTGAATTTGAGCTTTAGAGGAAAATTTGTATTAAAACTTGTTTTTTAGTATAGATTAATAAATATCTTTTTAATTCAGCTAGCTGAATTGCAATTTTTTTTTTATTAAATAGTTGTGATTGCATTTATGGTACATATATATATTTTTGAGGTATAAAAAAGCTATTAAGCTGGCTGAATATGAATTATTTGCGGTAAAAATATTTTTATTTAAGTTTCCAAACAATTTTGAGGTTTAAAAGGCTATTCAGCTAGCTGAATTATAGCCTTTTGCATTGAAACAGATATACATTTTTATTTTTTTTGAATTTTTTGGTGGTTAAAAACTATTCCGCTAAATGAATGTTAATTTGAAATGTACTTTGATGAATAAAAATATTTTTATAATTCAATACATATAATGAAATTCCGTTGCTTAAACAATAATTTTCGTTTTAAACATTTCTAATCCCTTTATTGTTTTTGGTACGAAAAGGGTACATACAACAGCTGTTTGAAAAAATATTTTTTTTTTGCTTTGATAAGAATATAAAGAAGGGCAAAGAAAGGGAGTTGTTTTTGTGTGGTCTACTTACTCATAACCATGTTTATATTCATAATCCTGTGTCATGTAGTAATCCTGCTGTTGATAAACATTATTGACATTGTGTCCTCCTGATACGGCTGACGTTGCTGTATAGTAACCGGAACCATAATCCTCATAATAACCACAATTTGGATTATAATTGGTCATGATTGTTGGTTTCTTTGATTTTATTTTGAATTTTTATTTTCTTTTTTTTTTTGTTTAATTTATTTAATTTTGTTTTAAATAAAATGAAAAAGAAAACAATTTTTTTTCTCTATATTTTCTTAACGATTTATTTGCTTTTCTAATGATTTTTTTTACCGTAAGCCGTGCAATTGCTTTTTAATCCTTAATTTTGAAATTATAAACTCATTAAGGGATTTATATTCTCTTCTATTTTATTTATTTCTTTGCTTCCGCTCTCTCTCTATCTCTTTCATTAATTATTTGTTTTGTTAATTATTTTTGCCACCAAAATTCACAAGTATTTTCGAAATACAAAAATTCGTATATTCGTATATTTTTTTTTTTATTATTCAGAAGTGAGTGCCTGTCATAAAACGATTTCAATAACTCCCTAATAAATTCCACATAAAAATACCACAAAAAACGAAAATAATTCTTAATGATCTTTAAACGACACTTGAGTCTAAATTACGTGGTGATTAAAAAACCAAATGAGTTTCAAATTAATCGATTAGTGTGTGTGTGTGCGTGTGTATGTGTCAAGTAGATCCGTAAATCCCGTTCACGCTATAACAGATCGGCGTTTATGCGTTTGGCACGTCTAAAGTGGGCGCTACAAAAATTCACTTTAAATGCTTGCAATCACTTATTAAAGTCAAAAAGGTATTAAAAATGTGTGACAGAAATCATATATTTTGTTCGCTTTTTTTTTTTTTTTGGTTTTGGTTTTTTATTTATTTATTGACTTTTCCATTGTTGTTGTTGTTGTTGTGATATTCAGAGTAACGATTGATATTGTTAGGGGCTGACTCCCCTTTACAAAGCAGAGAAAAAAAAACCAAATATCACCTTTATTAGGTAAAGAAAAAAGTCAATTTCTTAGAAGATTGATTTCTACGGCAAAATATATGAATTTATACTAATTCAACCAATTGAATTACAATTAAAACTTATTAAGCGCCATGTTTTTATTTCAATCTTATGTATAAAAATGAATGTGTGTTTGATTGTATGTTTGTATGTTTGAAGTTTATAGACGATTAAACGGCTGAACCGATTTTCTTGAAATTTTCACAGTATCTTCCTGTATGTCTGGAAGGAGTTATAGGCTACTTTTTATGTTGATATTCCAAATGAGCGAGGGGCCATGCCCACGTATGCTACATACTACATACTTAATATTTAATTGCATTTGAAATATATTACTCATACGCATAGTAGTTACCCCTACAAGTATGCTATCTGTGATTCTTGATGTATAAAACCAAAGAAAATAAAGTGTAAAGAACGACGCGGGGGGAAAGATAGAAGGGAAAGAAAAAAATTTTGTAACCAACATTTTTGAAAAAATTCACCAAATAAGAAAAAATATAACCAAAATTAAATTCGTAGACTTTTGTTTTATTTATTTTTTTTTTCAAGTTTAAATTATCTATATATATAAAAATGAATGTACTTTATGGAATCGTAAACTATGCATTTAATCTTTAGCAAAGTTGTTGCGCATGAGCCGACGAAGGTTTCTAAGTTTTTATAACCAATTTCCGACAGGTGGCGCCACTGAAAATTCTTCGAAATTAATTAAATCGTAAACTGTGCATTTGATCCTGTGTTGAAAAGAAAAGAAAAGAGCATTACTAGCCTCAGAATCAGCATTGAGACTGAAAAATCTTCGAGTACAAGCCGCACAGATATCCGTTCGCATGAATCACTTGAACAATGAATCACTTGATGGAATGCGTACTACTCAGGCCCGTTCGTCTGAATCATCTGGACAACGGGAAACAAAATCAATAAAATGATTCAAACTTAATTGGATATTTGTCTAATGTCTTTCCTTCAAATTTATTTTAGTTTGTAGTGCAGCAAAGCGCGCAGGGTACAGCTAGTTATAAATATTTTTTGCAATACAGCTATAGATTTTACGAATTCAGCGAGCTTGTTTGTTCAAAACCAAACTGTTTCCAGCAATTCAGCTAATGATTTCAACGATTCAGCTACAGTAATTATGTTGTCGTATATAAAATATCAATTTTTCTTTGAAAATTAAATAATTTTTAGCAATTCAGCTAGCTGAATAGCAGTTTTTAGAACCCATTTATAGTTAAATAATATTATTATTAAAAATCGATATAAAAGTTATCAATTCAGTTAACAGATTCAATTATTTTGCACATGGCAATATTGTATAATGTTTGTTCTTTAGAATATTAATTCAGCGAACTAACTATTGGTTCTTTAAGCTCAATTTTAATTACAAATGTACTTCTTATAAAATAGTATAAAAACAGTCAATTCAGCTAGCTGAATACAAACTTTCAAAGCCTAAAATATGTAATTGAATAAAATTTTTTTTAAAAAAGTAGTATAGAAATTATGAAAATTAATTATTCAGCTAGCTGAGTTGATGATATTTAGCTGATTGGTGTTTGAATTTACTAAATATTTGATTTTTCTTTTTGCCCTTCCCCAATAATATTTTCATTTGTCCCAATAACGTACACTTGTGTTGTTGTTATTGCCTTGCCAATCATAAGTATTTGTATAAGAGTATGAATGTTTTTCTTATATTTGTTGTTGTTATTGTTGTAATATACGATATCGATATCTCATATTGTATTTCGTTTAAAGATAGCAAAACTTTTTTTGTTTACATTATTTGCTCTCCTTTATATTATTACATACTAAAGCTGTTAAATGAGTTGTTGTTGATTGTGCTGGTGTGTTGGTGCGTTTAATGCATTTGTTTTACTTGTTGTGTGTGTTGTGTGTGTGTGTGTGTCAGTTGGTCGATTAGTAGCAGTGCAATGTTGTTTTTTTATTATTACATATTTTTGTTTTACTTGTTGTATTTGTTTAATATTTTATTTACCATACTCGGGAATGATGGTGTGTGTGGTTGTTATAATAATCAAAGTGATGTACAAAAAACGAAATAATACGAAGTGATAGGAAATTATCTCTTTGAGAGTAACAATAATAATATCTTTTGGCATACAAGAAACAGCAGTTATAAAATGTAATGATTTATATGTATATGCACAGTGCATGAAGAAAAAAATAAGAGTGTGTATGTAAAACACAACAACAACAACAACAAACAAAATGCAATGGTGTGCTCGTATTAATTTGTTAAGGATTTAAAATTGCTTGAAGTTTTATTCACGACCACTTCATTACAAGACTACTTCAAACAAATTAAAGAGAGTCAGAGAGAGAGAGAGAGAGTTGTTTACTAAATCGTTCAAAACAGAGAGAAAGAAGTACTAGGATATGCGGTAGTTTTTTTTATTCGTGCAAAAAATGAAGAAGTGAACGAGGGAGACACACTTAAAGAGAAAACCACGGTTTATGTTTACAATTCTTTATTATAACAAGCTACCTACCACCCATCCACCACAAGGAAAAAACTATTAGCGATGACACTTCAAATTTCCGATAAAGAAAAAAGCAAAGAAATTCTTTCGAAATGACCCACTTATCCTCAAATCTTGTATAAGTTTTCCCCCGTGATTTCATCTGTTATTTATTCTTTATCATTTCAATCAATTCTAGTTTTTTTTTTGTTTCATTTTTAATCAATCAGTCATTCTCTACAATTTTTACGCATTTCTATAGCGTTTGTTTGACTTGGGGACGTTGGGGCTTATCGCTCGCTGTCAACAGGTAAAATAAAGTTCCATAAAATTAAAGACTAGTAGCCACTACAATACTACTATTTGGGTGTTTGTTACATTTCAATTTAATTCATTTCATTTCAATTTTTATTTGTTTTTGTTTTATTTATTTATTCTTTTAACCCAAGTAGTGACGTATTTACAATGAAATTTTCATTTCTTTGTATGGAAGAACAAAAAAATCATGGTTGATGATGGTGTATATGAGATTAGAAGGTTTTAATTTCAAAAACGATACAAAAATTATTTTTTTGTACCTTTAAAACAACTAAAACAAACAACAACAATAGCAATAAATATTATATTATTGTACTTTATTTAAGTAACCAATTTTATATTAATAAGATTTGGTTAATACTGGTAATAAACAATGTTGTCAACTTGTATCGAAAAAGAAAAAACGTTTGATTGGAAAATTGCTAAACAAAAATTGGGTTTAACCAATCAATAGGATTTTCGGTCCTAATATCCCAAATTTGTAATTAGATAGATCGATAGATCGCCCCCTGAATGTGGTGAGTCTTCATTTAGACCAAAGGCTAGAGCCTGTTTGAAATCACAAGCTAGGATTTGGGCTCTTGTGGATAGAGAAACTTCGACTTTGCCGGTGAACTCAGTTTTGTGGATATTCGTACCTTAACAACACAACGAGCACCGTTTTGTGCTTATGTAGTTGTAGGACGACGGGTTAAGGCGAGGGAGGCCTAATGATTGCTCCACCGTCCCCTGTTGGCCGCATCGCATGGACATGCACGCCAAGAGTTGAGTCAAACTCCTCCTCGACCACCTCAACGACTTCCTTTGAGGTCCCCTTGCCCCTGCCCTTGCCTACGGTTTAGGCAAAGCCACAGGCATGACATCAGGAACCACAGCTGCCGTCATAGTATCCTATACCAAGGACTCCGGACGAGCCGTGTAGACATCGAGTCCACCGCGCATGAGTTTGTTCTCTTCCATGAGCGCCATCAACATCTCCCCATGCCACCGACGACACAACTTCACCCCCAACAAGCTGTTGGCTACGGCGTTCATCGCTAAAAACACTGATTTTTTTTTTAAATTTTAGCGTTTAAAAAAGCCGCCAAATTGCCAACACACTTGTTGATATATTTCTGTGGCAGAATTTCTTTGACGTTTAACATCATGATTATTTATTATTTGGACTTATTGTTGCTGTTTTGTTATACAAACATTAACACCCGTTATCAGATCAATTTTGGTTTCCTTTTTTTTTATAATTTTTTTTTTGTTCATTGTGTGCTAAAAAATTCATTTCTTACCTCAAAAAAATTATAAAAAAACAACAGAACAGAACAGTACGCTTGCTTATCTGTTTTGTTCTAAAGATTACAACAAGCATGTTGTATTGGTTGATTACAGTATTAGTATTAATTAGCATGTCAGTGTATTGGTGGTGATGATGGACAGTGGCAGTGAATGAGCGAGTGTCAGTCACTACTGCTGTGGTTGAGAATTTATGATCCACCACCACTGAAGAGGGCGCATGCAGGTCTCTTCCATCTATTTTTTAATCATTTTTTTGTACATATTTTTCGAGGGGATTTTATGATTTATTTTTGAGTGTTTATGGTTGTAGCTGTTGTTGTTGTTGTTTGTTTGTTTGTTTACCCCCCTGTCAATTTGTTTGAACTTTTTTAAGTGCTTCTTGAAGTTATTCAAATCAAATCGAAATAGTTTTGGAGTTTGGTGTCCCACAGCTGGGATTTGAATCGAGATGATTCAACTCCACATTCCTCGTAGAGCTGTGAGCAGGGGTCATAAAGTAGCCAGTCTGCAGAGATACTGATATTCCTCAACCAAACATGAGGAAATTCGTCTTCACAATAGCCCTATGAAGTAATTAGGTGATGGATGGCATGTCTGAGCTAACAAATCTTGCCTTACTGACGCTTTCTCCACGTCCGTTCTCGCTCATAAATGTCGAGATTTTCGTATTATTCAAAGGTAATTTAATATCTGGGTTCCAAAATATGCGCTATAGTTGGAAATTACATTGCTGATCTGGTTCGATAAAAAACTCACTACTTCCTACATGTTCTTGTCATTAAGACTGCCTCGGTTACAGTAGATATTGTCCGATCGTTATACAGGCAGTCTCAAATTTGTTAGCATTATGAGAGCTGGCTTAGCTGGACTGATATGGATAAGTGAGACGATTTGAATAAATGCGGTTCCCATTGTCCGCTGTCTTATTTGAAGACTTGGCGATAGGCTTGGCATTTCTTGGAACGACAGATAGAGAGTTCTGCAGAAGCTGTGGTTCGGAAGCTGGGTGGAGTAGGCAGTGCCTGGTCTCTTACTATGAAGAAGCGGAGTAAATTAATGAAATTTAATTTTTCATCGTCTTTAACTGAACTCTTCTTTTATTAACCTTTTTTATCCCCATGTTAAATACCGATTTATGATATAATAACAGTGGGTCAAACCTCTAGTCTAAGTGGGGGGACCTTACTTACGCTTTAAAGAAACTCCAGCGTCTAATCTAACAGAAGGTGTTTTAATAATTAATAACCCTACTTACTACTGCCTTTATTTGCCAATGTCTGGCTATGATTCGTTCTATAGAAAATTCCCTCCTTTGGCTTAATTTCTCGTGATAGTTCTTAATGGAGCTATTCATTGTTTATAAATCCTATCTGATCGATTCCCAAATTTCTTATATTTTTATACAGGTTTTCAGTTTGATTCTAAGGGATTGCCAGGATCGATTAATCAGATCTTGTACCTTAGGTCTGGGACAGCGTCTCTCTTGTAGTAATACAACGGCCCGCTGTGTGCTAAAGTGAGCTTCGATTGAACAAAGTTGCTACTCTAACTTCTATTCTATCCTAACACTACATCCTCTCTCTCTTTTCAGTTTCTCGTAACCTATTTTCCTAGAGTCGACAAAATGCCATTCCTTGCATGAGTAGGGGTCATTTATTGCCTGAGTGTTAGTCATGATTTGTTTTATTCATGAATTGTTTATTTTTAAGTTTTATTTCTTTTAGTTTGAAATTCTTTAAATTTTTCTTGCAATTCTTTAAACACTTTGTGGTTGGTTGGTCATTTTAAACGATCCATCTTTATCAAGAAATTCTTTAAGGCTTTGAAAGAAAGCCCATTTATTTAATGGGCCCATCGATCATGGTTTAAATAGATCATTTTTTCTATGGTTTTTCTATTGTTTTAATATTTTTCTTTCTTTGCTTCACCTGCTGCTGTTGATAGACCGTGGCAGTTCTGGGTCTATCAAAAATTAAAAAAAAAACACTTTTTTTGCGTCAATTTTTAATTTTTCTTGTTAATTTTTTTTTATTTTTTTATTAAATATTTATTATTTATTGAAATAGCACTTGTTATTTAGGTTTTTTGTGTTTTTTTCAATTTTCATTTAATACAAGTGCTTTACACAGATTTTTTCGATTATTTTGTAACATTTCAAGTGATTTATTGTTTAAAAAACACTTAAAAAGTTTTTATTTTATTATACAATCGAAGAAATTGTAGAAAAAAAAACAAAATAAATAAAATTTAGAAAACTATCTACAGAGATAATTTTATTTATTAAAAATACTTGGAAAGTAGTTAGTGTGTTATTTATTATTAAAGATAATGTAAAATTAATAAATTGAAACAATCAATAATTTAATTTAAAAACAGAAAAAACTATCTTTTGATTAAAAAAAATTATACAATTACATATTACATAAAACAATGACAGACAGACAGTAGTGTTTTCAATTAATTTATAAAATCAATACACACATCGTGTTTTTTTTTTTGAGACAAAACTTGGGTCTCCCCACTTCCTACTTAAACGTTTTGCAACAAATTTATTAATCCTTTAGAGACGGTTGCCACTTGGTGTATCACACACAGTAGCTGACGTTGTGTAAATATGGCGGTTACTCCTTCTTATTGGTCCACAAAGCTTCTGCCGTATACTACTGCTAACATCAATGCATGGCAATAAGTTCATCCAGATCCTCCTCCACACAACTAAGTGTCGAAAATTAACCAGAGAGTTCGATGGTCGTGCCCCGTTAAGGGTTAAAAAGATAATGTAAAAAATCTTGTGATCTTTTAGGTCTATAATTCGATCGATCCATATTATTTATTAACGATATGATGTGCGAAGCGTTTATATATACATGCATACATATATGTATGGTCGCTTTCTTTTCTTAGAATTCTAAGAAAACCCCCCTTCCTTATTCATTAACCCTAAAAATTTATGCCAGCTAATAAAACTTTATTATCAAACCAAATCTATCCACAGAGGGCCACCCACGGTTAGGTGGTTGCGTTAGTTTTACAGAAAAGGAATCATCAAAAACCCGCGTTTAGTGGATTGATTATGAGAATGGTGGCGATCATGTAACACAAGTGCCCTTGGGACTCATAATCGAAACATTGTTTATTATTCTTATAACTGGCTGTCACTAGAAGAGACATATTGGCGAAACAAGTTGCTGCATACTTGACAATGAGAAATGACTGACTGTCTTTAGAAAAAACTGAGAATCGCTACAATGCCTACGCGATTCTTTGCAGTTAGTAGGAGAAGAAACAACATTGGTATGATGGGTTGTTTGTTGGTTGGCGTGCGTAATCGGGGTAATGAAATATGGAATGTTGTAAACACAACGTTCCTATTAGGTTGGTCTGTATAACCGGACCGAATTTGTAATAAAAAATATGCGCTCGTGTTCCTTCACCTAAGGTTCCCTCCCGTGTATACGGGGCCATGCGGGGAATTTGTCTTTTGAAGTGAATTATAAAATTAAATTAAAAAAAGAACTTCAACAATTGACCCCGACGTGATTTGAACACGCAACCTTCTGATCTGGAGTCAGACGCGCTACCGTTGCGCCACGGAGTCCTATGTGATTATGGTGGCAAACGTGTGTTTTGTTTGTAGTTGTTATTGTTATTAATAGAATATGGGCACACACTCACTGGGTAGAAAGAAAGAAGAACAATGTGTTTTGTAGCAGTGTTGAAATAAAATTCAGAACTTTTGTATTTTTTCAGTACTTTTTCATTTCAAAAATACGATGCAAAATTTTTTCTTCCTGGCAACAACACTGGTGGTGGAATAATTCGTTTTGTATTGCGAGAGAAGGGAGGAAAGGGAAGGAGAAAATATGCAACATTGTAGTTGTGGCTGCTGCAGCATCACCCACCCGCTCTGCAGCGCTTGGAGTTGGAGTTTTTGGTTCCATAAAAATAAAAATTGCTTTTTAATTTTTTTTAGAAAGTGGTGAGTTTTGTTGCTGTGGTGAGTTTCCAGTGTGATGAGTTTTTGCAAAGTGTGGTGAATAAAATCGAAACTCACTAAAGCACCGGTTTTAACTAGTACTGTATTACCATAGACCAACGTACTGTTGTGGATTGACCGGTGCGTGTCTAGAATAATCAATTTTCACCTCCGTTAGTGGAGGCATTCACCGGTATGTCTGGTTACTATGCGATATGTATGCACTGCATTTATTAATAATCTCGATTAGTGAAAAAAACACCACTCACTGAATAATTTTAATTGTGCATCGAACGAGTACGACACCCTGTTTCAGTGTTAAGCCAAGACAACGAGGCTGGTATTTGTGCAGTGCAAGAGTATATTTCTTTTTCAAATTAAACTCTGATTAATTTTTTTTTGGTTTTTTGTTGTTTTTTTTATTGAGTTTCTTTTTCTGTTTAATGCAAGCTGTTACATTTAATTTCATTTTTCATATTTTATTGATCATTTTCATTATTTTCTTATTCATTATTTATTTGTTTGTTTTTTTTTATTGAATTTTTTCTTGTTGTTTTATTTTTTTTTTTAATATAAAAGTATATATATGACGATTAAATGAATTCTTTTTTTTATACATAATAATTTTATATAATTTTCATTATTAATTATTGATTTTTAATTTCTTTCTTTTCTTTTTTATATGAAAAATAATTATTGTGCGCACGTACTATATAAAATGAATATTAATTAATTAATAATAAAGGAAGAAAAAATATACAAGAATTTTTTTTAATTATTTATTATAAAAAAGAAATTATTTTTTTATATTTTGAAATATGTACCAAAAAAGCTTTTATAGGAAATTATTATTTATTATTGTTTAATAAAGTTGTATATATATTTATTTACTGTATGGTAGGTGTTTGCGTGTATGGTATGTTAGGAAATTTTATTATTTTTTTTATTGTGTCTTTTTTCTTTATTTAATTGTTTTTACAGTGTAAAATTTGTATATACAAAACCATTGCCTGTGGATGGTTGTAAAATTGTATTTTTTTTTTAATTTTCTTAAATTTTTTTTATTTTTATTAATGCAATGAAATAATTTTTTTTTATAAATTGAAAAGTAAATAAAAATTATAGTCAATAAAAAAATCATAAAAACACCCTGAAACATTTATTATATTTGAATTTTTATTTTATTTATATGTAATTGTTTTTACTAATAAGCATTCTTTTTTTTTTTAAATACAAGTTTTAAAATTTGTTTTAAGAGGGCTTAAAGCTAAAAAAGTGTTTATAGGGAGAACAAGTGTATATATAGGTTTAATTTTTATTCTTTCTTGCTTTTCTTTTAATTTTGTAAAGAGTAAATATGAAGCAGGTGCGGTGGCTTTGGTTTTTTATATTAATTAATTATATATCTTTTATTTTTAATATATTTTTTTCTTTTATTTTATTAAAATCTTTATTCCTATCCATTACCAATATTTTAAATATCAATTAAAAAATCAATTAAATAATAATAAAATTGTAATAATTACCTTGTATTTTATTTTGTTTCTTTTAAGGGCTTTTTTAAAAACTTGACACCACAACAACACCACACCATCCTTTACAGATCCTTCTAAAGCAAGCAAAGGTAAGTCAGTATTTTACACGTATAAACTCTATTGAAATCTATTGATTTTTGGTCCTGCATAAATAAAAAAATTCTTTAAAAATATTTTTATTTTTTGGCTTTTTCCCACCCTTTTTACTTTTGTTTTGAAATATCGCTGATCTGATCAGAAAACAGGGTTATTCAAAACAAACCAAAACTAAATGTTAAGGGACATTATTACAACTTGCCGTTAACTAAAGGGAGGATTTTAACGGCCAGATAAATTGTTTTTCATTATTATGAGTACCCAATAAGATAGAAGTGATCGTTAAGCTAAAGGGAGGATCATCCTACCTTTAACATTTAAAGGTCACTTTATGCTTGAAGTTGCCATATTATATATTATTTTCATTATGGCAACTTCAAATTTTAACAAAATGAGCATATACAACAAAAAAACAAAGCCCGCGGTTGCCACTGCGTTAAAAAAAACTTGTAAAATTGAGCAGTTTTATCGACATTGCTCCCGCACTGCCATATTTTTGCAAAAATGTTATCTGTAAGTTTCAATAACGAAAATAAGTTAAAGGTAACTTTCCAGTTCCCTTTAGCTAAAGGTACCTTTAACTAACCCCAACTTTAGCGACAACTTGTAATAATGGCCCTAAAACCAAAGCATGCTTTAAGTTATTATCGAAGAAATTGAATTTTTTAAAAACAGATGTTTCATTTTTTCTATTATTGTAAAAAAATTCTATTTTTTATTTTAAAACTATTACGAAGTACCCTAAAGAAATGTATTATAAAGAGTACCAAAATTTTATTAAAAGTACCAAAGTTGCACAACTTTTTAAAATATGCAGTTGTTATTAAAAGAAAATACATTTTTTTTCTTTACATTTTGTAAATAGAAAGTACCAAAAATGTCCCTAAAGCGCTTCCTTTTTAGTGCCAATTTATTAATATTAATATACACTCCTGTTCAATAAAATAGATTCACCATGATCAACATCTTGCAATTAATTAAAGAAGAGTTACGCTTCAAATTTTTGAAATGTATCGGAATTATATTCACAAGAGGCCAGTAAACAATACATATACTCCTTTGCATAAGAGATGTCTAGTAAACCTTTTGGGAGAGCAGGTGAATCTAATTTTTTGAACAGCACTGTATGTGTATACATACTGTTGGGAAGTCGATATTATAGTTTAAAAAGTACTTTTCTTTTATTAAATTTGTACAGGAGATCTTAGTTTAAGAAGTTTTTATTAAATTCCTATAGGAATTCTAGAAATTTTCTTAAAGACCATCACCTAAATAGACCCGAAATGCTAGAAAAAGTACCAAGTTGCATAATTAAGTTAAAATAGTTATTTTTAAAGAATATCTCATATTTTTAATTAAATTTCTGAAGAAACTAACAAAAATTTCTTAAAAGACTCTAGCAAAATGGTATGAAAGTACTAAAAGGTTTTAAAGGTGGGGCTGAAAGCAAATTGATTTTTATCACTAATTCTCAGAAATTCTCTCCATTTAGTGATAATGCATTAAAACTGCTGCCAAGAAGATATTATTGAAAAACTCTTTTTTTTAACATTTAAATTTATATTAAAGTACCATAAAATAACCTGCAGAACCGTATCAAAATAGTAATTAAATTTTGTAAAAAAAAGTACCACAAAATCATCGCTTGTTTTTAACAAGATTTCTTTGTAAAAATTTTCCAATGGGGATCAGTTTATTTACCACGAGATGTGTGGAAGTATTTGTTTTCCTCAAGGCCAATCAAATCAAAAGAAAACAAAACAAAGGAAAACTCTTTCTTCTTTAATACCCTGTATTTGTAAGACAAACGATTACAGGCAAACGTCTGTTTGTATGGAAAACACAAACATTGTGGAGTGTTTTCATACAAACAGATAAGCTGGACTGTGTTTGAGTAAGTCAATGGAGTACATAAACACACAAATAGACGTGCTCATGAAATTGTTTCTCTTACAGATAACAGGCCCTAATAAGTGTGTGTTGTGGGGTCCATTAAAACATTTTTTTCTTGTTGTTGTTATTGTTGGATGTCGCTGTAATTTACAAACCAATTCGAACTGAAGCAAAAATAAAAAAACACAATTTTAATTTTTTTTTTTAGTTTTTGTTGTTATTTTAATATATTTTATGCAAAATATTTCAAAAGATTTTTAACACAAATACTTGTTGTTGTTGTTGGTTTTTGTTTCTCTTTCCTTGTCTTGCTTAATTATTGGGATGTTGTATTTTGTTGCTCTTTTGTTTTTTGTGGTTAGGGGGTTGTTTGTTAAGGTTGTCTGGAGTTTGATCGATCAAGTGTTTGTTGTTTTAGTTGATTTGGTTTGGTTTGGTTGGGTCGTAAATGGTCTGTCGCTGTTTTTTTTTCTTGTTTTTGAAACATTTTACATGGTTTTGTTGTTGTTGTTGTTTGTTTGTTTGTTTGTTTGTTTATTAAACATAATTCTTTTTGTTTTGAGTTTTTTTTTGTTCTTTATTTTATTTTAATTTTATTTTTATTTGTTTAGCGTACAATTATTGTTGCAATTACAATTGTCTTGAGTACATTTATAAATTAAAGATTTTGTTTTTTTTTTGGTTTTTTTTTGTTTGTTTGTTTTTATTATAATTAATTTTTTTGTTTGTTTTTTATATATTTTACTTATATTGTAAAAGTAATCGAAAATCGAAATTAATTGAAATGATAAGAATTGTTTTGTTTTTGTTTTTTCTTCATTTGTGTAAAGTTTGTTATTTTTTTTTTATTATTATAATTTTTTATTTTATTTTAATTATTTTTCTTTTTTGTTTTACGCAGGACGGGGTTTTTTATCTTGTTTTTTTTTTATATTTTATTTCTTTTTTCTCTTACATTCATGCTAAGTTTTACATAAATATGTTGTTGTTGTTGTTGTTTTTATATATATTTTTGTTCTTGTTTTTTTTTTTTTATTAAATATATAATAAAGTTTTTTTGTTTTTGTTTTTTCAATTAATTATTAATTAAATGATTAGATGAGTTTTGTTTTAAGCATTGTTTTCTTATTGATTTTATTTTCATATGCAGTTTCTGACTAGATTTTGTTTTAAATTAATTTTCTTTTTTTTTTGTTTTAATTGTTTTGTTATAATAATGCTTTGGTATTGAAGTTATAATCTTAAAGAAGATTTCTCTTTTATTTTTTGTTTTTTTATAAAATTTTCTTGTGGCTGTTTAATTAATTATTAGTGTAGTAATGTTGTCAATAACTTTTCATTTTAATACGTTAAATAATAAATTTTTAATTTTTAAATATTAAATAAAGAGTTTAAAGAAGCTATTCTAGCAAGAAAAAGTTTGAAAAAGAAAATTTTGGTGTGCTTTATCCTTATACTGAAAACATTTATTGATTGAGCAGTAACACATTAAAAGCTAGAATTGTGTTGTCAATTGTGTTCGAAACGAATGTGTAGGCAAACTGATTTAAACGAACACTAGTTGGATTACACAACTTCGATCGTTTGTCCTTTGTACGAGTTGCATGCAAGTAATGAATATCAGTTACGTTAGAGTATTGGTTTTATTACAAGCAGTGCAGTTCGTTTATGAATAAACACACTAGCACGTTTTGATTGTGTTCAAGAAAAAGAAATTACCCGAGTTGTTGGCGATCAAGGAGTACAATTGAGAGTGTATGTGTAAGAGAGCTTTATTTGTCCCAAGCACTAACACTTTGAAAACAATGCTATTAACCCTCTAGCTCTTCTATCTTTTACGGGATACATGCAGTAATAACAAGTATAAGCTCATGTGAGTAAGTATTTCATTCAAATTGGTTGGTTTGTGAACAAACACAAGCACACAATAAAAATTTGTATTGTTTTGTGCTTACGTTGCTGATTGTGTGATACTCGTGAGCTATATTAGATTAACGAATACTAACAATAATTCAATAGAATTTTAGTTAAGCCTCAAAAGTCTCGTTTAAGTTGCGCAAAAGAGACAAGTATGTACATGTGTCTGTCATGCGAAAAGCACCCGAGTTAGATTAACAAAAACCAGTGCAAATATTTTGTTTTGATTCCATTGTGTTCGCAATGAAAATACATACACAAGTACGTCAACGGAGTAGAACTTTGTATGTGTTGTACATTATAAACGTTTAAAGAGAATTTTTATAGGGCATATGCTAGGCTTTGATTGAATTTATGTACCAAGATAGATAGAATTAAAGACTACGACGGCACATGACAGACAATTTAAATTCACTGCATATTGCATATGTTAGAAATGAAGTCGTGTCAATGCGTAGAGGACGTAATTTCTCCTCATGTTTGTGTAAAGCTCCTATTAGCCAAACGTCCACGAAACGTACGTTTGTTTTTAGCACATGAAATGCAATAAAAATATTTACCGAAATTACATTACGTTTCGGTAAACGCTCTCCTTTCTTTTTCTATTCTAAAAATGAACGTACTTTCAGTTACATTCCGAGTATATGCTTGGCTTACCGGGGCTTAATACAAACGTTAATTTTTATGAAAATAACATAAAAATGTTCGTATTATTGAAGGGAAAACTACATCGTCTAACGTGGAAATCATGTGAATGGCATAATCTTAATATAAAAGTAAGATGTTCAGCATCATGCAGTTCGGCTAATAAATCCAACACATTTTCTTGGTGTTTTTAATTTTTCTCAATGTAGATTGTTTTTTTTTTTTACTTTGCTTCTACATCTTTTTCAAACTTTAAATTGCTAAAATTTGTGTAAAATTTATAAATTTTTTTCTGATAATTTATTTAAGAATAATAATAATAAGAATTAGAATTTTATAGTTTTGTTTTTTTGTATTTTTGTTCTGTGTAAATATTTCTTTCCTTCTCTTTTGCAATTGAAATGAAAAAATTTGAAAATTTTTGTTTGCTTTTCTGTTTTTTGTTTGTTTTTTTTCTTTCTTTTAGAGTGTACAATAGTTGGTTTCAGTTGAATTGTATATAATATTTTATAAATGTATATATAAATTGTTATTATAACATTTTTTTTATTATTTTGTTTTTGTTCTTGTTGTTGTTGTCGGATTTAGCGTAAATAATTTTGTTTAGTTTTAATTTATAATAATTTCTTATACCATAATAAATATATAAATATTGTTTTATTTTTGCGTTTTTTTTTTTATATATAAAGATTTCATTTTATAGTTAAGTTAGGTATTGTATTCATTATTAAAAATAATAATAAAAAAAAGAGGAGAAAAGATAAAAATTAAGCAGCAGTTGCTTTGTTAATAAACATTTTAAGAAATAATATGTAGTTATTAAGATGACTGTCACAGCAAAGTTTTTTTTTTTTTTTGTTTTTGTTTAGAGGCTTTAAAAAATGGAAAATTAAAGAATTAAAAAAAAAGTATTAAGGATTATGCATTAGAAATTTTAATGGAAATTAATTTTTTAAAAACTTAAATTATTTTCCAATAAATATTTAAAAAAGGAAGAAATTGAAAAATTAAAATATAAAAAAATGAATTCCTTAAGGTGTTGAAAGTATGGATTTTCTTTACAAAATAATTTAATTTCCAATGAATAGTTGTTTAATAAAATTGAATTCAACACTGCCTTAGATTCGTTCATTTTGAATTTTAAATTTCGATTTATTAAATGCTCTTGAGCGAAAATACTGCGTTAGGTTATGGTTTTTTCTAAAGATTTAGGCAACACATGCATAAAATTTCAATTTTCTAAGCATACATCGCCCCTGTGTGTTTCTATTCATCAGGTTTGTTTTAAATTGTTGCCCAAACTCAACAAACAAGACTGAATTTGCGTTTTCGAACGGGAGATCGTGCTTTTATTGTTGTCTGCTAGCAAACTAGCAATGACCACGTTGTAGTACAGCTGTGTAGAGAGACCTTATAGGTGTTTTCTTAATAGGATTACCTTTCGATGCTCTTGAGCTTAAACGCTTAAATGTTTGGGAGCAGTGTGTATAAAATATGACTTTTTTTTATCGGAAAAGATTATTATGAACGAACTAAGGCATGCGTCGTTTAAGTATAAAATTGTGGATTCTTTTTTAAATCTATTACAAAAAGCAAATAAATAAATAAATAAATACATAAATAAAGTGTACATTTATAGTTTGTTTTTCTAACATTTTGCTTACTTAAAGAAAATTAATTAATTTATCTATTTTGTTTTGTTTTTTTTTATATTTTCTTTTAAATTATACATAATAATACAAAAAGAAATTATTTAAACAAGCTGTAGTTACAAATATGTTTATAGTGTTTGTGTTTCTTAATTTTTGTTCTTGTTTTATATGTATATATATAGAGATTTATTTTCTTTTTGATTTTAGTTATTAATTAAAATTTATTTATTTATTCTTTTTAGTATTATTATTAATTTTTTTTTTATTATTATTTATTTTTAAGAGTGTATTTGAGTTTAAATGTGTGAGTGAGAGTTTTTTTCCATTTCATTTTAGTATTTAACAATAACTTTTCCTATTGCTTTTCCTATTCCTTTCTCTTTTCCTTGTTGCTAATAACTTGTTGTATTTCTCTGTATTTTTAAATCTTTTCTTTAATTTTTTAAAAAAGTTTTTAATTCATCTTTGTTTTCTTTTTTGTTACTTATGTTTTTGGGTTAAACATGCTTAAAAGCGTTGAGAAAGCTGCTCAAAAAAATGCCTAGAAATTGAAAGGGGCCCACCATATATATAATTAGGCTCCTTTTCTCGCTATACTTGCTTATTTCTTTAATTTATTTGTTTTTAAAGTTTTTTTTTTGTTGTCGTAAATGTAGTTCTCTATATTTTGTTTGTTTGTTATTTTTTTACCTTTACTAATCTCTCCATGGTTTTCTTTTTTATTTTTTAAATTAAATTTCAAGTTTTATTACACGTTTCTTATTTGTTTGTCTCTTTTAGTTTATGAGTTTGTTTTGCTTTTGTAGGAAATAATATTTCTTTGACTGTTTCTTATTATTTTCTCTTATTTTTCTTACATTTTTTTTTAGATTTTTTAAATTTAATTAATAATTTTCCTTTGTGTTGTTTTGTTTGTTTTACATTTATTACTTAATTTTAATTTATTTTCTTATTCTTTATTTTATTTTTGTTTTTTTTTCATTTCATTACACACCATCAATTTTAAATTTAATTTTTTTTAGTTTTTATCATTTAATTTCTTTCAGTGTTTTTTTTTCTTTCTTTTCTCTTATTTGTTTTTCTCTGCTAAACAAGAACAACGTTTAAATGTTAATAAAAGAAATGATTTTGTTTTTTTTTATTAATTTTTCTTGAAATTCTCTGTTTTGTTTTTCTATAAATTTCTTGGCTTTCAAAAACATCATTTTCTCATGATTTTTTTTATTGTATTTATTTTCAAATGATTTTTTTTTTGAAATTTTTATTTATTTGTGTGTGTATGTTTTCTTTTACATTCAATGTTGTTGTTGTTGTAGTAATATTTACTCCTTAACCTCAAAATATTTGTAAGTGGGATTTTCATAACCATTGATTTGCATGCTCGGCACAATTTTCTCTTCGGGTACAACGGGATGATGAGCGGTGGCGTTCTGGAAAAATATAAATGAATATCAGAAATTATCGGTAAAAACTAAGTTAAGGGTTGCGCATAAAAAAATTGTTTCAGTCTTTATTTACAGGTGGTTGGCTTTAGAAAAAAAAAGAATAATAAAACCCGATATGAGCTAATTATGGCTCACAGGCACTCTCATCTGCCTGTGAGACTACATTATCCAAGGTATTGTTTACTATCCCGAAATGGATATCATCACCAGACATGTTGGCAAAACAAATGCCATAAATATATGGACGCACGGAGCCTATGCTCAAAAATCTCGGGTATGGTTGGTCTGAATAAAGCTATCGACTACACGTTATTTAAACATGCTTTCGATCCTGGTTTTACAAAGTAGACGCCGCATAAATTCTCTATTGTTTACGGCTTACAACTCACTAACGGATCCAGATCAGGACAACTGAATATTAGATCGTCCCTTGCTCTACCAGATTATTGTTGTACTTTACAGGCTGAAATAATTTTCCCTATTTAGTAGGATTTGCAGGAAACCCTGAATTTGATCTAAATTTTGCTCAAAAATCTTTCAAAAGCTTTTTTCTAGTAAATATTGCTTTTCGAAAAGCTTAACGGTAGCTTCAAAACCCGATCAACTAACACACGTTTTTGAATTTAGTTGCACTGTGATTGGAGTTCATAAGAGCGCCTAGAATGGGTAATACTCACTTGATCAACTTCAATAAAACCTTGCGCATGTGGTGAACGAGCTGTTCTCCACTTGGCCACAGCAATGCCTACAAATATGGCGGCCACTAAGGCAACGCCGGCAAACGATAAAGTGAAATAGACATTGCGACCCTCCTTGTTATTCGCATGCGCCGATGAATGAGAGAATTCACGGCGTAGTGAGAAGCTCTGCAAAAAAGAAAGAAAGAAAGAGACACAAATTAATATATAGAAGCATATACATATGAGGGTTAAAGTAAACTAAAGTACCGATTCACGATGACCCAAATCGTGTGACATGAAATGTTGGACAGCGGGTTCGGTTTCTTGATGGGCCACAGCGGCAGCAACATCTTCAACAGCACGTTGGACAGCCTCGTCATCCACGGTGGGCAGGATGGTTTGAGTTTTAGTGCTAAAAAATTAAAGGCAAACGAAATAGTGAGTGCGACTGAGAGAGAGAGATTCAATGTGCATTTTACCTGAGTGTGGCTTCTAGATACTCTTCTGCATTGAGTTCCTTGTCACTGTGAGCAATTTTTGTGGGATCTACTAGAACATCATCATTTTTGCTGGTTTTCGATTCTTCACTGGTAAAGGTTGCTCCCGAATCCTGTTGTTCGGCCTTGACCATATCATCCACTTTCTTGGCCTCCAAACGCAATTTCTCTTCACGTAATTTCTCACGTTCGGCGGCCCTCTGTTCTTTACGTTGTTTTTCAGCCAAACGCAAACCCTCTTTCTCGGCTACTTTACGTTCAATTTCTACACGGTATTTGTCTAATATGGCAGCTTCAGCCTCCTCACTCATGCCTAAAGAGGAGCCGGGTATATCGTCTTTACTGCGCAATGCCAAGATGTAATCATTCATGAGCTGAGAGATCTTATTAGACAACTCGGGATAACGTTTCAACATGGTCATGGACTGATTGACAGCACGATCGATATCAATCAAACGCTCTAGGGTGCGTGGACGTTCCGAAGCTGCTGCCTCCAAACCGCCAGCACCACCCGAGTTCAAAAGATGTCGGTAATGGGCTAAAGCATGGGCACGATCTTTGTGTAGAGCACGTAATAGTTTCTGCAAACACTTCTCCACGTGATGAGCCTTTAAAAATTAAACAAATCACGCAAAACAAAGGAAGTGTAAGTGAAAGCAAGTGAGTGTAAGTAAGTGTGTGTGGCTAAGGTGAGTGGCTATGTGTGTGTGCACTTACATTTGGTGGTTGCTCGGTAAGGGCCTGTGTATAGCAAGTCATCGCCTCACGTTTACGTTGATTGATGTGCGCCAACACACGTTGCTGATGCATGGCTGCCAATTGATGCTTTTCCGCATTGCCTTCCTCTTCGAGTGCCTGAACAGAAGTCTAAAATTATATTCCCATATAAAGACGTATATTGTACATTTAAGAGAGAGAAAGATTATCAGAAAGAAGCCAGCCAGCCACACAGCTACCCCGTCACCTAGTCAGCCAGCCAGACAGCCAGTCAGCCTTTGGGGGCGGACAGCTGCTGCCTATTTTTCTATGTGACATATTTGCCTGGAGGTTGGCGCTTGGTGGTTACGTTCTATTGCGTTTCGTTACGTTACATTTCATTTCGAGTTGTGAAATTGAAAGTGTGTGTTCAAAATTTCGACTTTAAAATTATGGTGTCATGATGATTACTTTGTTGTTTTTGTATTTGACGTATGAATTGATTTTAAATGATGATGGTTGTTACACTCACAAAATTATGGTTAGTAAGCGGGAAGTAAAGGTACTACTACTGTGGCGGTGGTGGTGGTAAACATACACTCTACTTGGCATGATATGCCCCTCACTGGAGAATATTACAACGGCTAACGGGAATTAACATGCTTTGAGTTGTTTCAATAGCGTTCAATGGGCGCATACATATTGGCAAAAACACTGGCAAAGTGATAAGTGAAGTGAGTGTCAAAGTGTTTTCGTATTGACAAAGAAGTGAAAAGGGAAGTGAGAGGAAACTGAAGTTGTAAAGTGTTGTCTGTGGGTATGATCAGGTAGCTTGTGTTTATTAACAGAAATCATTACGTTTGCAGAGGTAGTATAGGACAACACATTGCATTGGATTAAGTGCAGTCAGAAGCAGCTCTTCATGCTCTCTAAATATCTTGCTAAGCAAGATAGATGAACGTGTGAAATCTTTCGTCTTATAAAAACAGGAGATTCGCCTTGTGAGTCAATATTTATGTTGGATTTGACAGAAAAAAAGGAATATTGGGGTAACACAACTGTGCAATTGATTGCGGGAAAAAAACAAATTATTTTTGACAGAAAATGTGGAAAGCTTTGAAAGATTTTAAAGTTAACTATTGAAGTGAAACAAAAGACGAATTGAAGTGAAGAAAATGTGAAGAAAAAAAAAACGTTTAAGGAATAATGTTTGAAAGTATTCGAAAAATATGGAAATGAATACAGAAAATTAATGAAAAATGGCATAATTTTTCTTTCAACTATGTTTTCTTCAAACTTTCCTATAAATTAAGGTATTTTTTCCAGTTTTTTACCATTTGCGGATGTAGATTTCAAGATAATTAAACTAAATCGGACTTATTGACACATACAGAATGCAATCGATTTTTTTTATACTTAGGGATTTGAGTATCAGAATTAGGGAAATAACAGGATACGCGATCAAGGACCCTCTCATGGAAGGTTAAAAAGCGATTGACTATTACGCCAGGAATGTGGAATAGAATGCATTATATGGATATCAAGTCATCAAGAAGGCGAAAACGACTACTGCCTTATTATCTGCATAAGTTTGGATAAACTCTACTTGAGATATTAGGCGACTATTGTGGAACAATGGCACACAGTAGGAAAAATTACCAAGATGCTCTGGAACGGTTCCGATGGTAGGAAACCCATGATTGGTCTAGAACTGAACAAAGACGATTTTTGTGCACTGATGAATGTCCTTACGAGACACTCTGTCGTACATCTACACTCTAGCTGGTTAAACGTGGTGGATAATAATTAATGTTGAACATACATACACACATAATTGGTCATTACATATAGTATAGTTCGGATTACGACCTAGCTTCTCACACCACTTATGTTGTGTGTCTTAATTTTATACACAAGTGGCGGGACCTACAGTTTAAAGTCGATTCCGAACGACAGATTTTTGAGAAACGGAATTTTTCATGTCAATATAATTCTACTCTCAGAGTTTTTGTACCATTGCCCAGCCTCGAGATCCCAGTATTTTAGGGAAGCTAATCTGCCTGACATAAATCGTCATTGAGTCATTTCGGCTTTAATAAAAGTTTTCAAAGAGAAATACAACTCTAAATATGATAGCGGCGTTAAAACACAGCAGCTTTGATGTCTGAAAGGATTCAGTAAACAAAACAAATCGCCTTCTATTGCTTAGTATAACCTAAGGGGTTGGTTGAGGTACAATTGACGTAAAATTACTTGGAAATTATTTCTCAATATAAATTTATAAATTTTTAATATTTTCTACTATAATTTAGTTTTATTATTATTATTGTTGTTGTTGTAATGTATATTTATGTTATTTTAAAAGCAAAAGCTTTAAATTTGTTAATTTAAAATAAAAAAAACGGATTTATTACAGCAAAACAAGAGAGGAGGACATTATTATTGCGTTTTAAAATATTTATTTTGATTAACTAATTAAGAGAGTAAATAGTATAATTGCTAATCATCATTATCATCATCATCATCATCATTAATTATCAATATTTAATATCATTATCACCATATTACTACTTAATAACTCCATAATAAATTCAAATCAAACCAAAAAAAAAAGAGATTGAACTGAAGATAGTATTTTTTGTTTCTTTTAAAAAAGCTTCAATATCTGATGATTCTTTCGCTCCCGTTATTATGCACAACTACAACTAAAAATCTAATAGAGAGAGAGACAGACACACACAAATATATAGGGAGAGTAACATAGAGACATAGAAACTAAATACACATACACACGCATACGTACTTATTGTAAGAATAAAAACAAAATAGAAACAAATTAAAATAAATATGAAATGAGAGTGGAGTAGTTATATATACAGTAAAGCGGCTATTACACTAGCGAACTTCGCCAGCCAAATATCAAAAATTTTTCATATTGATCATGCCAAGTTTGCAAACACGAATTTTAGCGTATTACACGAGATGGATGGCTTGCCATCAGGTCATGTTTGCAGGCTATGTTGGCTGGTGTAATAGCCGCTTAACTGATACCAACAGAGAGAGAAAGTTAAAGAGCGTAATTAAAAATGAAAACAAAATTTCTTAATGAAAATGATATGATAAAATAGCGTTAGATAGAGAGCGATAGCGATAGAGAGAGATACAGAGTTCAATATAAACATTCTCTAAATACAGCTACAGAGAGAGAGAGAAAAAAGCAAAAAAAAAAAGCGGGAAACAATTCATATATGCTAGCAGTAGTAGTAAAATACCTGGAAACGTGCTGTCATTCTTTGCTTGAAACTTTGTGCTGCCTTGGGATCAGCCAAACGCATATCCTGATATTTCTCCTCCAAATCGGACCAGTCCTTCATTACACGGGTAACCTTTTCGCGATGCGATTCCTCGAGGCGCTGTTGGGCTTCCTTGTTTTAGAATTTATTTGTTTTTGATATTAAAAATAATGCCTCAGCATGGGAAAACACTTACTTTTTGACTTACTTTGTAGCTCTGGTGTTCATAGTGTGGATCGAAGTGCGTAAAGTAAGGATCTGGTGTTGGCTGGCCGGTAGTGGGTGGCATTGGTAAATCAGCACCACTTCCACCATTCGATTTGCTATTGCCATTGCCGCCTACACCATCAACTATTGCCAATGATTTCTGGTCTTCTTTAGCCGCCGCTGCGGACAACGACAACGACGACGACGACGACTTCGATGAAGATGGTTTGGCACCACTAGAGCTACCCTGTTGATCATAATTATCGCTGGCATCCTCTTCGTAATTATCCTCGACTGAATCATATTCAGCATTGGCATCATCACCTGTTGCAGCAGCTTCATCGGCGGCCATTTCATCCTCCTCATCGTCAGCCAATAAATCGTCTTCATCATCATCGGTGTCATCAACATCATCTGTATTGTCCTTTGAGTAGTTGGAATCGTTATCATCGCTGCTGATATCGTCTAGATCATCACTAATGGGATTAGTGATTTCAGCTGGGGGCAAAACGGGCAAATCGGTTTTCTTAACGCGTATTTCATCGGCTTTTTAAATAAAAACAAAAAGAAACGTTAAATTATGAATAATTATGTGAGCAAAAACGTACTAAGTTAGACACGAGAGGATCGAACCATACAGGAGGCGGGGACAACGGGATAAGGTTTTGAAAAATATTGAGAAGTTGGTTAAAAGTACTATCAAATCTACAAAAATGTATTGAAAAAACTAAAAGAAAACTCAACAATTAAAAGAATACAATTGAAAAAGTACTTAATTTTGTACTAAATTTGAAATATAAAAGAAGTTAGTACAAAAAAGTACTATACTATCGCTTTTGATATAAATTTAAGCTAAAAAGAGTACGCAAGGTACCACAATTTTCATAGTAATCCAATTAAAAACTTTCGCAAATGAGTGCTTCTAAATTTTGTACTAAAAAGTACTAAATTTTGTTCCTTTTATGTAAATTAGGGGTGAAAACTTTTTTTTGCATTTTTCCCTACCATTTTTTAGTACTTTATTTTAAAATATTAATTTTTTGTACTAATTTGCTTGGTACAAATTTTTTAGTACTAATTTTTAGTACTAAATGCCCATTGAAATTGATTGCATAATATATGTATATACATAGGAGTATAAAATTGAAATTTTATAAGGAGCTTTTTTACTTAGCAGAAAAAGCGCCTAATTTTTCTTTTACTTGCAGAGAAATATTGATTGAAATTTCTACACAAATTCGAGTAAAAATATATTCTAGTTGCACAACTTAAAAGAGAAAAAAGTACTAAATTTAGTACTAAATTAAATTTAATTCCCTTAAAAGTGTAAAATTGAAATTATGTAGGTGGTGATAACCCTGTATTAAAGTACCCAATTTGGTACTAAATTGTAAATGTAATAATTTTTCTAACAATTTTTTTTAATTTTTTCCTCCGCTGCCCACAGTTTTTATGAATTTTTTATTTTCCGAACACGTTTTTAATATTGTACTTGAGGTATTCGGTTTAGACTTTTTATATCTTTTTTTGTTACTTTTTTTAAACTGATTTGGTTTTTGTTTGTAACAGATTTTAAAATTCCCTCCCCCCCCTTTTACGCTAAATTTGTTGCTACTGATCTATTGCATTATTTAAGCCGATTTTTTTTGATTTTTTTCTTTTGGAAAAAAAACAAATAAAAAAAATGAAAAATTGGCTACCAAATGGCTGGCAGGCAGTCAAACAGGTAATGAATGCTTAAGTTTAGCTTTCCTAGATTTTTTTCCCAATGTTTGTGCAACAATTTGAGAAAGGAAATGTAAGCAGGAGGAAGGAAAGTCTGTTTATCTGTGTGTTGTGTTGTGTATGACTGTGTGTGTGTGTGTTTAGATGGAATTGAATGGATTGTTTGGGATTTTAGGTTGTTAGGAGGCTAGGTAGGATTTGCTGTGGATACAAAAATTTATACTCACTTTTGAAATGTTTTGGACAGCATACAAATTCAACACCCGAAAACAAGGAAATGCCACATGGCAACAACATGGCAAAACTACGCATTTGCATGCCACGCTCCTGACAGGCAGCAGCGCCAGTCTGATTCCACCTAACGAATGGCCAGCAACGTGAAGCATTGTGTATATGATCGAATAGACAACCTTCGGGTACTAATAATGCATCCGATTGGAATGGTCCTTCTAAAACAACAAAAAAATTTACAAAAAAAAAAAGATAAGAACAAACAAACCAGAGAGAGAAAAAAAAAGAAGAAGAAAAAAACCAATAAAAATTCAAAAGTTTGCAGAGTATGAAAGAAAAATTTGTAAATCGGTATTTAATAAGAGAAAACCCTGTGTATTGTGTAATGTTATGGTATGGTACCGTACCCGTCCCCCCATTTTGTATGTTAGTGTAGTATATACTTACCTAAACAACGGAATGGTTTAATCCAACGATGGGCACCCTTGCATTTATTAGCATTCAATGCACCCTGGCGACACCAGCCACCAATTTTTTGATAGTGTGATGATTCCACGATATTGGTAATATCTCGATTGGGATATGCCTGCAATACACATACAAAAATACAAACACAATATATAAGTAAAATAGTAAAATAAAACACACACACACATACACAGTAAAAACTCTTAAAAATAAACAGAGAAGAAGAGAAATGAAGGTGAACTGAGAATAAATTGCTTTAAATACACCACAGAGTTGTTACTGTTTATACAGGCAATATAAACAAACAAAAGAGCAATAGCAAGAGAGAGAGACTATACCATCACGGGGAATATGTATACGAGTTAAACACAGAGTTGGGGTGGTATAGTGTGGGTAAATGTGTGTGAAATTTTGTTTTAAATTCATGAAGTTTAAAAATAAAATGAACCACCAGCTCTAAACATCAGCGTCATCACACAGTCTATTATTCTCGCTCACTCTCTCTCTCTCTCTCTCACATACACCACTCTACAGTACACCAGCACACACTCTCTACATGTTTAAAACCCTTTAACGTAAAGGTTGAAAAGACAACAACAACAAGAACCATACATAAAAGCAATACACAGGAAATGGAGCATAACAAATCGATTTCAATACATAGGAATTGAAGTCTTAAAATTGAATTTGTCTATCAAAAAAGGTTTATTCATTGCCATGTTTTTTTGTTGTTGTTGTTGCTGTTGTTGTTATTTTCCTAATACCCTGTGTTATTTGGCAATATTGTTCTTTATCTCTCTCTCTCTCTTTCTCTCTTTGTCTCTCTCTTGCTCTTGATATCTCTTGATAGCTATGCACAAATGCACACATACATACATACATAGGAAAAAGGCAATTCATTATTGAATCCTTTACACAAATTCCTAAAATTCTGGCAATTCATTCAGAAAGAAAAACAATAGAGCGGCCAAAAATTAATAAAAAAAACCTGAATTCTTCGTGCAGACATGAAATATTACTCTCCCTCTCTGGGTTTAAATAACAATTAAAACGGGGGGCCTAAAGAGTAGGCTTTAAAATAGAAGAAATTTTATTTTGTTGCAGTTTTTAACGAAGAAAATTTAAATAATTTTTAAATATTTTAAATCAAAAAACCGAAACATTTTGGCGCTCGAGGTAAAGGAAGAAAACACTCCATTAAGTAATCAATTATGGAACCATTTCTGAAGGGTATGATCACTTTTAACAAAATGTCAAGTGAAAACGGTGGCAAAACTAGAATTATTGACTAGGACGACTTATCAGTATTTGATGGTGTTGGAATATTTGGATGCAAAGATATGTAGGCCTTACACTGGATTTCCAGCACAGAGCTCTATAGGCACTGCAGGCAAGCAAACACTTATTGTCCAGGAAATAAGGAAATTGCATCGTCAAAAGCAAAAAATACTCTGTCTCTTGTATGTAATCTCGTACTGGTGGAATTGTAACTGATATTGCAACAGATCACCTATGTATAGGAGGCTTGCCAATGTGGATGACTGTGTTCTTATCAATTCGTGTGAAGCGCCAATTTTTGCCTTTAACAGGGAAAAGTGTGCTATTAACAGAGCACTGTTAACTGTTTAACAGCGACAATAATTAGATTAGTAGATTCTTCTACTTTGCAATTTTGCAGACTATTGACATATTTTAATTCTCATTATGGTCATTATTATTATTTGTGAGTAATAGTGTTGGAATGTATAGGATGGTTGGTGGGGGATGAGCGGGGCCAATTTCCTCGAATCCCAAATGTATTCCAGCTATGTATGTATCCCACTACCATAATTCGAAAGAGGACTCTCTGGACTATCATTTGCATATAGTCGGGTAGGTCTACTATTTCTTATATGTCCCCTAATGGCCACTAATCTTCTAGAGAATTTTCAAATTGGTTTCAAATCCTATTTTCTCAATACCATATCACTTTGTATGTGACTATATTGCCGATTATATTAAGATGCTTTCCTAAAATTAGCTCCTAAACAAGTTGACTGGTTCAGATGGATACTGTTCTAAACAGCTAAAGGTGCTCTGTTGAGGGCAGATTTTGTTCTGTTAAGAGAAAATTTTGCTCTGTTAACGCCCAATGTAACGGTATTAGATTTTATCGATTACGTCTTGGATTTTAAAATTCGAATTTATCTTCTCACACGTCAGATTTCCTATTACAAGCACTGAGAAGATTTAGCAAACAGGCATACAAACGGTCACCTATCAGCCATCGAGACAGTAATGCTAGGATCTTAGTGCTGGAATACGTCTGGTATATAAAGTAGTCTCGGAAGCTGAATATTGCCACACGGAAAAAGAGGGCCTCTCTATACTTATTTACTTAATTTCTTTCGGCGACTTCCTCTCAACAGCCTTCTGGCAAAAACTCTGAGAGAGTATATAAAAAATTGCAAAAATCTGTTGTTCGGAGTCGACGTTAAACTGTAGATCCCGCCACTCATGAATGAAATGGGTACACATAACTGTAATCCTGCCCTGTAATGTCCAATTATGGTTTTTGTAAATAAAGGCCTCTCTAACTTGACATTCTTTTGTTAGGAAATGAAAGTTTGAAAATGAATTTCTTTTTCTAGATGCTTTCGGTGCAAACTTTTACGAAATTTGTGTCATAAATTATTTTCTTTTCTTAACTAAATATTCTTTATTCTGTATGATGCCGTGTATCGCAAGTACCTTTTTCTGGTAACAATTTTTTTACTTTTTCAAATAATTTTTCGTTTTATTTTAATAGGTTTTCTTTGGTTGCATTTATTGCTGTGCTGCTGCTGTAGAATGATTAAAAATTTTTAATTAAAATTGTTTCTTAACAATTCGTTTTATTAGGAGGGAAGGTTTTTCAAAAATCCATTTAATTTATAGCCTCTTTACGGATATCCATTATACTTTCTTTATCCCTTTTTTTCTTAATAGGAGCCCTTGGGTTAATGTTTTGGAACACACACACATATAAAAAAAGCCAAAAGACGAAGAATTTCTTACTAGGCTTTACCAATAGAAGTGTTCTTTTGATATTTATTATCTCGAAGCTGTCCCAATCCCCAATCCTTTTTGAATAATAATTTTAATAATAATTTAATTTGAAGAATTTATTCTCAAATTAATTTGCAAATAAAGAAAGACTAAGGTTTTCTTTGTATGCCTTTCTTGTTAAGCTTTTCCTCAATTGAATCGTTTTGAATTTATATTCAAGAATATTCGTACAAACAGACAGACGGACATATTCTTCTAATGCATCGTCATCATCATGGTTATTATCATCAGTTTTGTTAATTAAGTTTTCTTTTCTCTCTCATATGATGTGGCATGTGATGGTGTGTGGTTTTTGCTGTAAAACACTCTCCATTAAATGTGGTTTTATTATAGTCTCAGGCATTTTACACATACGAGGGAAGGTGCAAGTATATGGTAAAATTTTGTAGCCATCGAATGAAAAATAAGCTTTAGCGCTGAAGAAAATTTTGTATGAATATCCAGATATTGAAAGCCTATTGTAGTGGCATCTCAACCAGCACATCAACGGCGTTGTAAACGATTAGCCGGACGCTAGGGAATCGCCAAGTGCAGATTGTGTGCTACACTTTCTATAACAGAAGGGATATTTTCGGTAGTAATGACGCACTGGACTTCCGACAATTGGGAAGTGTTACAGTTTTTGGATTGTGCTTACGTCAAAGGTTGTCTTGAGTTTTCCTTTTTATTTTCTTGTAGTTTTCTCTCGATAGCATTCCAGGTTATATTATTTAGATGTTTAAGAAGCCTGGGTTATCTCCACATTTGTTGATCTGCCCATATAGCCTAGAGTATTTTGCTGAGACATTGGTTTACAACTGCTTGTAGTGCCTAGTATAAAGTTTATCTTAAAACTACCCTCGTTTTATGTATGCCTTACGTTAGTGTGTCTCTCTTAAATGCTTAACAAATCAATTTCTAACAGATAAATTTCATTATTACAAGGGGGAGGGGTGGGGGTGTGTGTATGGTTCTTATTTATTATGGAAATTTTGCTTAATGGCTTTAAACAAATTCAAATGTTTGGAAATGTTTTTGATGTTTCCTTCCCTGCACTTTCAGTCGTCGTAGAAATGAGAGCTACTTGGAGTGGTAGTTGTGGGAATGCCCCAATTTTCTAGGATTTTCTATAAATTTTTGAAGAGATTTTTAAAAATTTTACGGGTCGACATTATTATGCTAGAAGAAGATTAATTGCTGGTCATTACATTACTTATGCTTAAAATAAATCCGTTTTCTCTCTCTTTCTCCCTCTCCCTGTCTATAAACCAAACGATAAACTATTTACAGCCCTGAAGGTTTTCAAACGAAAACGTAAGAATGGCAAGAGAAACTGCAGAAAATAATTTCCTGGTAAGTTCAAAAGCTTCTTCGTTCGCATGAATTTTGTTTAATGCAGTTTAAGTTTTAAAACAGATTTACTTTTTACAACAACCAAGAACAACAAAATTATTAAGGCAATTAAGTTTTATGAAAAGAAAAAAAATTTCGTTTTAAAAAAGGTTGAGTTTCTCCTTTTTCATGGCTTAACACTTTGGTCCAGAGGGGGGTTGGCTGTTGAATATAAATTTCATGCTTCAATTGTGGTTGCTGTTTTTTTCTTTTTCATTTTTATTTATGGTTAAGGCTTTTTATATGTACATATGTATATATTATAGCGTATATTTAAATAAAATTAAAATTACCTTTAGGTCATGCTTAAATAGTAATAAAAAAAATCATTCGCCATAAAATGGTTTGGTTACCCATTATTTTTTTATGCTAATTTCACACTCGACTTAATGACAAATTTAATTTTATCCCTACTATCCTGTGTGTGTAACCTCTTTAAAAAAGCGTACATACACGCGCACACACAAAAAACCTCTCATTTTTACTCACACACACACACACTCTGTACTCTTGGTCTCCACGTCCAAACAACACACAAAAGCTGTGGCTATAAAATTTCATAAAACAGCATAATAAATAAGTGTATGCTTTAATCATACACACGCACACACACACACATGTATTGGTTTAAGTACAGTGAGTGCATAAGTGTGCCTGTGTTTGATCACATGATGATATGGGTGCTTATGACTGAATAGCAACAAAAAAAAAGGAAAGGAAAAAAAACTGAAAGAAAATTGTACAGGAAACCATTTATATCCTTCAGTAATGATGACCCCAATTAATCAACCACAGACATACAAAAACCCGCTCTTCCTCTTCTTTTCATTTCATTCATTAGATGTCGAGAGTGAGTGAATAGCCAGCCAGTCAGTCAGTTAGCCATTCATTCATAAGCAAAATTATTTCAATATAAAGCCCAGCCTATACAATACTATCGAGAGGGAGAGAAAGAGAGAGAATCACAGAGATATAGAAGAGATGTAGAGAGAGAGTTTTATTTTCATTTATTATTAGAGTTTAGAGAGAGTGGTGTGGTAAAGAGAGACAATCTATTCATGTAATAAGTGTAGCCCCTCTAATTATGGTGAAGTCTTTATATTGAAATTATTTTCATTTTATTGCAGAGCTGGTTACCTTCAACTAAATGAAGTAAAATAATTCATAAAGCATTGCTTACTTACTCCTCTACTCATTTGTTTTATTTTATTTTTAAAATTTTAATATAAACTATAAAAGCACGTTATTTTTATTATTACTATTGGGTTATCCATTTAGGGGTTTCAAAACCTGCAATATCTTTTTCAACTGAAGTATCATTAAATTTTTAGGCAGGTTTACTATGGAATGACCTACTATGTAAAGAAATTGACAAGTTTTCCAAGCAAATTCAAAGGACTGAAAGTGTAACAGATGTCTTCAGGCCTAAACATCATCATCAGAAAAAGGAAGTGGCTGTGTTTGTGAGAAATTAAGCATTCGGTGCCATAAGGCACCCGGCAATAACCTTAATTCAGAGCCGACTTTTGGCTTTCAATTAAAGATTATGAACTGGACGGCATTTGATTTCAAAAAGACGGTGCTGCGAGCTATACAAACCGATTGCTTTAACGGTTTCCAGAAAGAGTAATTGGCAAATTGGATGGTAGAATTTTTTGTGGATGTAAATCAAAGATCGTGATAATTTCCTTACGTGGGAGCATCTACAAACTAAGTAACATTCGTCAAGTAGTTGACGACGGAAATGTGCGAAAAAGTGATGGTAAACTACCTTAAAGGAATCGACAACTGCAACAAGGCATGACACATGAATTAACAGTGAAAAATTAACTGAATCATATCTCCATTTGCAATTCAATAATAAAGTGTCAAGAAAGCCACGATGAAAAATGGTTCAACTATGCCAATAATATGCAAAAAAGTTCAGGAACGGAGCAGGGAAAAGTGGCAGAGTCAGGATTGACATTAAGAACGATTATGCTGTGTGTCCCAGTGAGATTGAATGACAATTGTTCCTTATGAGATTCTACAATCTGATCAGTAGATTGATTCTTATCTTTACTGTCAACAATTTACGGTATTGAAGGAAACGAATTGAATTAAATCGATTAAAGTGATGGACCTTGAATCTTGAACTGGCAGAAAACCAAAGAGCTTACCTAGAAAGTTATGATACATGAGTGGTGTTTATTATTTGTTTTGATTTCAATAGGATTCCTTTTTTTAATGTTGTAAATTTGTAATCCGTTGAGGAATACAAAAACCAATTAAATCATTTTTTGATCAAAACGGCGTCTATTTGGATGTAGTAAAGATCGTTGCAAAAACATGGATTATTTTAAAAGATTTCAAGAAGCCAGAGTTTTTAATTAATTAATGTATCACTATAACCAACCCTGAAAGGCTATGGTAACCAAAAAAGAAAACGTAACGGAAATAAATTAGTTTGAGCATGTATAGTAATATACTTGATATGTAATTCACCTCACCTCTCCTCATTACTTCTAAACATATATGTAAGCATGCATGTATGCTTATAAAAATTTATTCAAATTTGCTACTCTTCTCCTACACTTTCTCATTTTCACTCTCTCTGTCTCCCATTTTTTTAAAAGGTTTTTAGATGACCGGTGTTTTGTTGTGTTTTTATACGATAGTTTTTTAATTTTTTTTTCGCTGGTCCTCTCCTCCCCCTCTTTTTTACACTTATTCAACGCTTTACTCACTACTTGAGTCATAAACAGTAATACTTATGCTGTGTTGTGTTGTATAGAGTGTAACACAGGGAGTACACGAGAACGAGAACGAGAACAACAACAGCAGAAACGATACGACAAGTGCGAAGAACAAAAAAAAACAACGAAATGTTCAAGTGAGTATGAATAACCAATATTCAGAGCTTTTTGAAGGAGAAGGGGGGAGGTGTTGCGTGTGAGTGTGTGTCTGTGTACGTGGTTAAATGTTTCAAAACCATAACATAACAATGTAAGAGTACAAGAAAAAAAAACAGCAAATGACAAAAAAAAACATGAAATTGGAAAATGTCCTCATTTGTGTATGTATTTGACATGCAACAACACCACCACCACTAACAACAGCAACAGCAACAACAATGGTAATAACAATAACCAAACAAGAGTCACTAAACTAACGATTACAACAACTAAATGTGCACACACACATCTGCATAGTTATTTTTTTGCTCTTAAGTATTCCAATATTAAACCATAAAATACAACAACGCATTCAATGACACCCTGTGCCAGAAAAGGACTCCTCTCTGGTTTTACATGAGTATGCTTAAATAAAAAATATGTAGTTTGTGTAGTTTTGTAGCCATAGCAGCAGCACAAAAGCAACACAAATAACAACACCAACAACAACAAGTAAAACATTGAAAAGAACTAAACTGGAAGTAAACTCATTAACTTTTCAAAAAACAAAACAAAAAAGAGAGAGAAAGAGAATGAAAACGAGAAAAAACAAAACAGAACAGAAAACCAAATGGAAACATTAACTGGTAAAAACGTATTTTTATTCTTCTTTATAGGACCCTTTTCGTCCCTTCTCTAACCCAGAATAGAAGAGAAAGAGACGACATTCATGGACATGATCTTAAAAATGTTGTTTTGCCATTCGATAGAGGCTTTATGGCAGTGTATGTGCCATATAATCTCTATAGGTAATCAGCCATTATTTGCTCCTGAAAGACACTGCAGTGATCCTCAAGTTTATATGAGTTCCTGATATCCAAGCTTTCTCTACATACACACCCTGTTTTTCCATATAATTTCGAGCCGTCGAGGAAAATTTCCAGAGAATTTGTTGTAGAATGCAGGTTACGCATTCCAGTAATCTCTATTTGAGGTGGCTGCGTCCAAGCACTTATTCAGAGAGTCATAAGAACCCACTTAATCAATTACTCTAGCATAGCCACGAGCCATAACAGTACATTATCGCAAGAACGCCGTGATATCTTCGTGTGCGCAGTGTCCGCCATTTTAAATATTTTTACTTTTTACATAATAATTAATGAGCACATGATCTGCTAGATCCGCTGATTGTTAAATCCCCTTAACGGCTAACCCTTTATATTTATAAATCACACGTACTAAATAACAAAAATCTTTCGTTGTTCGGAAATTAATTTTTCTTTTCCTTTCTTTACAGGGTGGTGGATGGTCTGCTTTGAAACTCATATTGAATATTCCTTCATATGGTAAGTAATGATATCCTTTACAGTTATATTTTACTGTGTTATATTTTATGCATAGAACAAGCCGTATTATCCTTCGAATCCATGTACAAGGCTTTAGAAAATAAAAAGGAAACTTAGAAGAGAAAACGAACAAACAAAAAAACCTTGTGTTTGTGTAGCCCATTTTTCTTTTTGTAGACAAGACAAGACAACAAGACATCAATAGATTGCCTTGCATTGCATTGAATTGCCTGGCCTGGACTGGGCATATAGCATAAGCACAGCATATGCACTGTATTTATCATGAGATTAATCTCAGAAAAAATCTGTTTTTGCAAAAATATGTTACAACGGCTGGTGATATACATAAAACACAACACAAATAAAGAGAGACTATAAATTGCAAATTTACAAAAACAAAAACAAAAATCGACAGACAATCTTACGAAAGTAGATTAAAAATTATTATCCTAAAGGTACAGGACAACAACAAAAAAAAAAAACACGAAGAGAGTTAAATTACATTTTGAATATTTAAAGGATTTAAAAAAGGCTTTTTAGTATCCTTTGGGTATACAGTGTCCGTTCAAAAGGCCTTTTACTATTCCTTGGCAACTTCTAGACTAAAATCTCTTCTCATTTAAATTGCCCCCAACAAAGAAAATCTCAAACTGTCTTTAACCCTGCGTCCCTTTTCAACTTCCACTTTGCAAGTTTAGCCTTCCAAACTTCACAGTGAGCTTCATTGTTAATAGAAGTTTACGTCAAATATTGAATGATAATCTGCTGCGTATTTGTTCCCATACGGGAGATTCGTTGAGACCGCCTTTACGTTTTAATGAATGCTTTAGAAAAACCGCAGATACAACGGACGAACTTCTTGGATTGGAAACTAAGGCGATTTTAAGGAGGCAACTGGGCTTACTAACCAGATTCTAGTAATACTGCTTCCTGCTGCCAACGGGATTAAGCCTCTCCCTGTAAAATAAGTGGGCAATATTCAATTTAACTGAAGCCATCGGAATACCTTCTCAGAGATTGCCTCTCAGAGATTGCAAGCTTCGCATCTGTTCTGGCAATGCAAATTTCAACGAAATCCGTATGTTCCGCAACCCATACAAGATTGACCTTTGAAAGATCCGAGATTTCTCTAAGGAATATTCCTTGGCATTCATGAACAAGGATGGCTCTTGGAACTACTTTCATTATTCACTTGATTGTTGTAAGGCTGTCCTAGTAAAACCAGTAGCAAATCCTGCTACTTTCAAAATTGCCATGACATCTGCTTGGAAAACACTTTAGCAGTGTTTGTAACTTAACACCAGAACCCCCTTAAAAAATATACCACAGCTTACTATGTCACTCATGCCGTATGGTTACCACAAGAGATTCATTGTGGTATCTCAGATTTGATCTTGCCGTAGTACATCATTGTATTTAAAACTAAAGTTTTAATTGAGGTTTACATGGAAATACCTGTTAATAGAGTTGATCAGGATGGTATTTAATTTCTTTGAAGTAAATTTGAAGCATATTTTTAGGTGTCTTCTTCTTAAGTGTGTAGATTGTGTGGTTAGGATTAAATGATACATGAAATTTTATTTTTTGTCATATAAATTGGCATCTCCACGCTTGTGACAAAACTTTGTTTCATTTTAAACGAAATTTTTATTTTTTGTAGCATACTTTTAGGTATGCTTTTACAATATATTTGCATATATGAAGGAAATATTAATTTTCTTTTCTTTTGTGGTAAAAACAATCCAATTTTTTCTTTTTTCTTTAAGTATATAAAACACGTTGTTGTGGTTTTTATTTTCTTATAAGTGTATATGTGTGCGTGCGTGCTTGTGTGTGAGTGTATTGTTTTGGTCTTTTTAAAACTAACTGAAGCGTTAAATTTCAAACTTTGATTGCCTTGTCTTGTCTCAAACTCAATAACAAAATCGTTGTTGTTGTCCTTCTGTATCCTTGGCTGTTAGACTGTGACTGTGAAATGAATGGGAAATGAATGTCCAAATGAATGAATATGAATACCCTGGTTCCACTCATTGACTTGCTTTTGCTTTCTCTCTCATCAAATGCTTGTCATTAAACATTAGATTTATAATCGATAGCTACACATATACATTCATACATTCATACATATGTACATAAGTGTGTGTGTGTGTATCATTATAATGAGTATTATAATTTGAAATATTTTCCTTTTTCTTTGTTTTTGTTTTTGGAAAAGAGCCATTATACAACGTATAAATTTCCTTTTATTTTTCCGTGTATTTAAGTTTGCTTCGTAGTTGTTGTAGCAATTGTTTGATTGTGTGTGTATTTTTTAAATAAAAAAACCGACTAAATAAGTGAATTGAGTAGAAATAAAAGGAGAAAAAAATTCTTAAGATTTTTTTTATTTTCTCTTTTTCTAAATGAAAGAATTTTTTAGAAATTCTTTTTTCCGTCTCTCAGTCTTCCAAACAAATGCATTCTTAACGATGCATAAACAAAAATTGCAACGGCAACAATAACAGCAATAATATCAACAACAACAAGAAAATTTTCTAGCATTAGAAACACAGCAAATATTTCCATATTTTTTCTATTTTTCTTATTCAAGGCTTATGAGAGAAAGATATTATATACACAGCACAAGAACCGAGTGTTTCCTTAATAATGAAGGTTTTTTTTGCTGTTTCTTTCTCTTTCATAAGCTTAAAATGTCCTAAAGGTCTAGTAAGGAGAGGCAAAGAAGAGTGGCAAAGAGGGAAAATTATTTACAAAAATATATGCCCGAGTATTTGTTAATTTAAAGAAAATAAAAGAAAGAAAATAAAGCGGATTTCCTATTTGCCAAGTCCTTTTTCGCTCATTTCTTTTCTTTTATGGTCAATATTTTATTTTAATTTTGTTTTGCACTGTAGATAGGCAGGCAGGGATTGGTTTGCTGTTGTGAGTGTGTGTGTTTGTGCGTGTGTGTGTGCTTCTCTTCAAAGCTGTTAATTTTTAGTTAAATTACGCAGCCAGTGTTGTTAGTCTTTAATACAAACAACATTTTTCTTCTCTTTATTTGCTCTCTCTTACCCTCTCTCCCTCTCTCTCATTCTCCTATTTTCTTTTTTATTTATATTTTCTTTTTCCATTCCTTTTTATTTGATTTTGTTTTTTGTTGTTGCTGCTTGCTTAACATCATGTTGTTTTTTTTTTGTTTAATATAAATTAACTTTGTTGTTGGTTTAGCATGACGACCCAAATGTGCTTTGAAGCCTATTAAAGCTTTATTTTTAATTTTCGTGTGTTTAAGTGTATGGCACACACACACAAACATACACACAGACGCACTCAGAGTGTGTGTGTTTTTACGGCGAGTATTTATTATTTCCCCGTGTTTGTTATTGCTTTACATTTTAAAGTTTCACATGCAAAATGTATACACACACACACACACACACAATGTAAGTATAACAGTAAGAGTGTAAGAAAGTAATGTGTTATGCTGCTGCTTGGTTTTTTTTTCTTTTCGTTTACACATGTGTATGTGTAGATGCGTGTTTGTTTTCACTTAAACTTGTTGGTTGTTTCGTAAATATTCCGTTACTCTCTGTCTCTTTCTTTCCATCTCTCTCTCTCTCTCTCTGTAGGCAATTTAATTTTAAATTAAAGACATTTTAAGCTTGATAAGAACAGTGGGTAACATTTTAATAATAATTTAAACACGTTCATAGTTATTTAAAGTCCCCCTCTAAGCTGTAGTTAAACGAAATGAAAGATTTTTCTAGATATTCTACAACAAAAAAAAGAAGTTCATTCATTTCAAACATACAGGTTGCAACACATGTGTTCGCAACCTCCATTGTTCTCCGTTTTTTTTCTTTTTTTGTATGAGTTCAACCCAAAGCATAATCAGTGGTGCTAGCATCAATTTTTATTAGTTTCACATGCAATCGTTGGTCTATTACACACAAGCCCACTGTTCAAAACCCAGCTTAGACATCTTGCACAATGTGGAACAACATTTCTTTCGGCGACTTCCTCCTTTAGCAGTCTTCTGATAAACAACTCTGAGAATAAAATCAAAATTGCGACATTAAACTGTACATTCCTCGACTTACTGATGAAGTTAATACACCCAATCATGTTGTTGGTGTGGGAAACTAGGTTGTAATCCCGACTAAAGGATTGTAACGACTTATTAAGTAAGTTAAGTAAATAGGAAGCTTTACAGATATATTTATTCCTAAGCATTATCGGAATGTATGCACAAGTATATCGAAAATATCGCTTGTGTTAGAGAGTGAAATTTTCAACAATTTGACGATCATCAGTGTTCCAATGCTCATATTCAAATAATGAGTGATTTTCATACAAGTAGAAGATCGTCTGAAATCATTCATTTGACCGATACAGAGCTGTGCCTTGCCTTGAACTTAAGCATTCGGCTCCAGTTCGAGTTCCATGCAGTTCGCATACAATTTGCGTCTGCCTCAGTTAATGACTTGTGTGTGGATTGAAGTGCTGTTTCTGTAAGACAAATAATTTCACACGTTCATCTGAGCGTTTTTTCCAAAGAAAGAGATGCAGTGCATTTGTGTGTTATTCTTATGTACATATTTATATGTATGTATATGTGTATGTAGGTATGTTTTCCTTATCATATTCGTTTCTACTGTATTTTACTTTTTATTTAAACGTTCTTTTAAGCGTAAAAGTTAAACAGAAACTGTTATTTTTTATTATTACACACATAGAATTTTTTAAAGAGAAACAAGAGAGAGAGAAAAATAAACATTTGTCATAATATTTTTTCACTTTTTACACTTACACACGCACATTCTATATTCATTAAAGAAAATATTCTCTCTCTCTCTCGCTCTCTCTAATATTATGTACATGGCTCTCAAACGGATTAACAATGAGTGCATAATGTTGGAACAGTAAAAAGCTTTATGAAGCAACAAAAGAAAAATAGAAAAAGTTTAATCATTAAAAACAGAAAAAAAAAATGAAAATGAAAATAAAATAATTTGAACAAATCTTTGGGGTTTCCCCTTAAGAGACGCTCGCCTAAAATTATACACAAGTTTTTTTGAAGAGTTTAAATCCTTAAAGGACTGTTTTTTCTCTGTTTCTGTTGGGCTACTGATTTAATTTAAAACAAAAACTCAATAAAAAAAACTTTTCTTTTCAATTTGCATTGAAAATTTTACTTCAATTGAATAAAAAAAGTAAAAAAAAAAAAAATTAAAAACAGGTGCTTAAATGCCACGTTTTTGAAGATGTTTTGCCACAAAATACTGAATTTTTAGAAAATGAAACAAATTATTTAAAAATCTATGTCAGTGTAAATGACAACGCTTCCTTAAATTGGTACTTCTTCGACATTCAACTTTGACTCGTTAAAAGTCTGTCATGCAGAAACCTTCTCTTTCTTTCGATCGTCATGTATGAGCCAGCATAGACGATAAATGTTAATGAGCTGAACGTCTAGCGTCCATTACATTAAGGAGTTAGACAAACATGTTTGTGGTTCGGTTGCCGAAATCAACTCTCCAACTCGTGAACTCATACAACTGTAATGAAGATCTTGAGTAAAACTTTCCTCTTGAATAATCCCAAAGCAGCTGCGTAAGACCTGTGTTGGCAAGAATAATTTCAAGTTTGATTTCCGCCCTGACATTATTTCCGCTCAAAGGGTTCTCTCCTAACTTTACATAGCCTTATGCATTGCCTAGCGCAGCCATTTCTGCTTCCATTTGGATTTCATGAATCTTCTCCAAGATTTGGTGTAGTATGATAAGGTCCTATTTTAGGCCTATGCGAGTATCTAGGCTTTCATGGCTTGTCCATGTAATACGCTTCTTTTTTCTTTTCCAAATATCCGGACAGAGGAAATTGTATTGAGCATATTTTCTAGTGTTCCACAGTGTAAGATTTTTATTAAAACTTTTTATAGCGGTTTACCCTCGTATTAAAATAAACATTTTTATTGAAACTTTCTCTTCTTCTTTGTTATTTTCCATTTAAATTTAAATTTTGTTTTAAATTTTTCTTTTTATTTTATGCCCGTTTAAACAAAGAAATTGTTGTATTTAATACCAGCATAAAATTTTGTTGCCTACTTTTAGGCATCAGAAATAATATTTGTTTTACAATCTCATATTTTCGTTAATCATTATTGTGTTATAAAGTAAGTGAGCGTAACAAGGGATCGAGCTAAGCTAAGGGAACATTTTAACATTTTCTTTCTCCAGTTTTTTTGTTTCATCTTCTTCTCATAATGTAAGCTCATCTGAGAATTGTTAACCTTTACAATTTATGTCATACTCCACATGCTCTCTTTAACAAAAAACAAAAAAACAGCTATTACATAAGCTTATGGGGCAACATATACTAACGAAAAAGTAAAAAACCAAAGCCTACTTTAGGGCTGCTTTAAAAAAAAAAAACGAACAAAAACGTATGTTGTAAGGCAGCATTTTTTTTTATATAAATTGAAGGTCTTTTAATAATAAAAACTAATGAAAAGCACGAACAAACTTTTTTACCTTCACCTTCCTCGGAAAAATTATGAAAAAAGTGATAAAAAAAATAAAATTAAAACGTGTTTACTTTCAGGAGGGATTTCATCATCAACAAAATACAAATACGCGCAGATAAATTGTAATTTCTTTTTAAACACACTCATATACATTCGCGCACCCACACACACAGAGAATAATTCAAAAACTGAAGCATATTTTAAGGCCAAATATTTTTTGATATTTAATGATTTAAAATTTTTATTAAAGTTTTAATTTAATTTAATTTTTTCTAAAGAGGAGGGCTAAACAAATTTCTAAAATTTTAATAGTTTTGATGAATTTGAAATAATTTCTAGAGGCTTACCAATTCTTGTTTTTAGCCCTCCCTATCAACGATCGAATACCATTTTTATGTCATATAAGGTTTTTATTTCTAAAAAGTTTATTTCATTGTAATGCTTGGATCAGGCCATTATGTACAAAATGATTAAATGATCTCCTCCAGTTTGGTGGCAGCAGACTATTCCTTTAAAGTGGTTTGTGAGCACTGATTAGCTAATTTCCGGCAGTATTTCGGGGATAATTGAACGAATATTGGTTTTTAAATGATCCAATGCTGCTTCTTGGCGTGTATTGTAATTTTAAAATTATTTCTGGAAACTTCTCAAGCGATAAAAGCAAAATCGGACATGTTTTCTGATTTGTGGCACCGTTTTATTGAAACCGGCGACTGTTCAATACATAATCTGGTTGTATTGGCAAATACATAGTATTGTAACTTAACCTATCCCAACCTCATTTATTAAACATTTTTTCTCAAGAAATTTCCAAATCATTAACAATTTTATCACAATCAAAATTCAAGTTTATAAATTAAATTACAAAATTTGAAGCATATTTTAGGGAGCTTAAATGAACAAACAAATGGCCTTTAAGCTATAAATTGATTATAAAATGTTTTTAAACCAACGTATTTATTCAAATATCATTTAACAATTCTTTTTTTTGCGTCTTTATTTTCTCTAAATAACGAAATGCCGAGTAGTTTATTGAAAAAAATAAGAAAATCGCAAAAAAAATCCTCTTAAAATATGCTGTGGTGGTAGCTTTGAAATTGAATTTTAAATGTCTTTTGGCAGAAAGCAAAAAAGAAAAAAAGAAAGGAAGAAAAAAGTCTGTTTAAATGCGAGATAAAACAGCTTTTGTAATTTTTTTTTTCTTTTCGAAGGCTTAGTCTCGAAGCAAATAGCTAAAGCACGACCCATTTATAGAGAAAGATTTTTTATTAGAGATATGCAAAGCAAAGACTGGCAGGCAAACAGGCAGGCAGGCATACACTTACCGGATTATTTAAATGAAATCCTAATCACATTTGCCACATTTAGATCAATACCCGCTATGAAAACATTAAAGCGGAAAGGGGGAAAAGGACCAAGAAATGAAAGCAAGAAATGTTTTTTCTTTCAAACAGTAAGTGTAACTGTAACAAAATTTGATTATTAATGAAAATCTAAAATAATCCAAAGCATATTGTAAGGAGTTTGTATACATAAATTGTGTAGCATACTTTTGGGAGCAAATAAAATTCATTAAAATTTATATATTTTATAAAATTTAAAAATGAAATGAAATAAATAGAAACCTCTCTAAGGTTTCGTGTAATAATCACAATTTAGCACGATTTAATATTACGTTTTGATCCGATCTATGTATACTTTTGGAAAAATAGAATACATTTTGGAAAAATAGAAAAACTCAGCAACCACCCCTCCCACAACCCGCATTACAACCAGCTGCTATAAAGGCCGGCCACACACTAAATCTAAAATATCATGAGCACAGCTCAATTAGACTACTGCGTTGCTAAGTAAACAACTCACGCACACACATATTCGCTCTCTGCATACACATACGAAATGCAATACAAAGCTTAACAGCATAAGTAAAATGTAAATAGAATGGGGAGATGGAGGAGAGCAGTAACCAAGAGGTTTTAACTGTAAATAAAAGAAGTACAGTAGCTGGGAGTGTGAGGGTTGTAATTGCATTGCATTTACTACGAAAAAACTTTTGTGTTTTTGGACCCCTAAAATATGCCACACATTTTTTTCTTTTTTTTAAGAAGGCAAGTTGAACCATATTTTATTACACAGTACTAATATGTGAGTGTGGAAGGAGTATAATGAGTGAAAACAGAAAGGAAGGTTTCAACATTTTCAATAAAAAGAAAGTTAAAATGAAATTAAAGAAAATATCACTATAGGAGTCCTAATAAATACATTATAAGCTGTAAACGTGGCTTGTATTTATTTATGAGTTTTCTTTTAAGCCATCTCTTTTGTTCCTATAAATACATATGTCGTGTATTTTTGTTTTTTCAATGTACACAACAAAATTTTGTTTAAGTTTTATTGTTTTTCAATTGAAAAACGTTGGAATTCCATTATAAAAGCTGAATAATTATTTTTGTATTTCCAGTTTGTGTGTTTAGCTGCTTAGGTGGTAGCAATAAATTGCTATTGTTATATATTTGTTGTTGTTGTTATTGTTGTGTTTATGCAAAAATATTTTAAAATTTTTTATTTGCGTTTGCACCTGGTCTCATACCGGGCCATGGGAGTTTTATAAATTTTTATATACCGTTAAGCTCAACTCAATGAAATTTTAAATAGATTTCCAAGCATAATAACAGGATTTGTAACAATTTGCGGAACAACAACACAGAAAAAATAATTTGCATGACAGAAAAATGTGCATTGCATTCATTATTATTAAACGCCTAGAAATAGGCTTTAAAATTTTGTAGGGAAGTAAAATTATTGAAAACAAAAAACTCATGCACACTTTTAGGGTTTTATCGTTTTATAATGTTATGAAAATGATTGTTTTAATTTCTTACATGAAATTTGTAGCATATTTTAGGATATATTCAAAAATAGTTCTCGTGTAATTTAAAAATACGTTATCACACTTTAGTGATTTCAAAGCTTAGATCTGATTAATCTGTCAGGTGTAGACTATTTTGAATTGCTTCCACTGCTCATAAAGGTTTTGAAACTGCTGCTTGGTGTTTTTTAGAATGTAATCTGTATGCGAATTATTTTGACTGACCTGCCTAAACTGGTGACTGAAACGCCTAAAATTCAACATTTCCGAAGCAATTTTTTTAGTTACAGCCACTGAATGTTTTATATTGTGTGCGAAATACTTTTTGTTTTCATTTCTTATGTAAACTTTGTTGCATACTTTCAGGGTTATTATATACATTTTTCTGAATTCAAATTTTCAGGCGTAATTTCTTCTCTCCGTTAGACGTTAGATTTTTATTGTACTAAAGCATGTTTTTAAGCATTTATTGTTATAACGTTTCTAGTTGTAAAAGAAACACAATTTTGAATAACATTTGTAGCTTATTTTTAGGATTTATTAGAAATATTGTTTATTTTTAAGGGAAATGTGTTTCGTTTTCTGTATTGTTTCCTCTTTCTTATGTGAATGCCTTTTATTTTTCTTGCCAAGAAAGTAATGAAATTTCTTGTGATTTTTCTTTCCTTTTCTAGTCTATTTCGCTTTTAATTTGTTTTCTTTAGCTGGGAAAATTATTTCTGGTTGTAATTATTTTGCTGAGGTTTGGAATTTTTCCTTTTTTTTTTAATAAGGAAATGACTTTTACATCCGCCTTGCATGCCATCATTCGTTCATTTATTCACTCATTTATGCTGGAGACAATTCCTTCAGCTCTGTCACACAAATCCCCAGGAAAGGTTGGTGGGGGTAATAATTCAACTCAAGTTGTATAATTTTACTTTTTATTATTTTTATTCGTAAAGTAAAATGTAATAAAACTTTTTCATTATGATTATTATTGGGACTTGAAACTAATTCAAGAAAATTAAACATTTGTTCGGGGGAAATATTTTTTGGGCAAAAAGAAATACGAAAATTTCACTAAAATTAGTTTCTTTGTTATGATTATTTAACTTGTGACACAATAGAAGAAAATAATAATTAATGTTTTTAATATTGAAGGCGCCTTACGGTAGGCTATACAAAAGAACAGTTTAGATAAACACTCATAAGTATGCTTTAAATTTTTTACTTTAACTGTGTTTTGGAACATTAGTAGCTAATATAACACTTTAGATAAACATTAGTAAGGAGCACCGCAGAAAATAAATCGAATTGTCCTGGTGAGTTGAAAAACGCAATGAACTATGATTGAAAGAATAAATGGCAGTATACTACTGCTCGAAGAAGACACCGTAGTCTAGTAGAAATTGAGCTGACTTATTAGACAAGAGAGCCCGTGGTTCTTCCCAATTATTTCTGTCACTGAATTCCTCTCAGCAGTCTTCTGCCTTTTTACCCTTTATTTCCACAAATAATACGCCATTTTTGTTTTAAAATTCAATCAATTTTACAAATTTCTATCCAGCATTTGGCTTTCAGATGCCATTTTTATTTTATTTTATTAAAACAGTATTCTTTCATAATCCCTAAAAGTATGTTTCATTTTATCGACTGTTTTTGCTGTTACTGCTGCTTCTGCTTTTAACAAATTCCCTGGTAATGCCTTTTTAATTGTTTATGCTAATTGAAGTTATTGTTTAATGTTGTTTGTCATAAACATTTGCCAAGAAAGTAATTTTATTACAATGAAACTTTTTTAAAACAAAAATTGTTGAAAAAAGAAAGGATTTTCAAAGAATATTTTAAGGCATACTTTTAGGGGACGATATTTCTTAAGGGGTTTTATGAAATCAAGTTTTAAAATTTTATTTTATTTTATTTTTTTTATAAGAAATTATTCTTATTAAAAATGGTTGTTTTTATGTTAATTTTTTCCTTTCTATGTTGCCATTTGATTGTTACGCGTTCTATATCGCTCCCGCTCTCTCTCTCTTTTGTTGTGTTAAGCCAGTATAACGGAAAGTTTATTTGTTTTGTTTGCTTTCATGCAAAAGGAACTCATTATTACGTTACGCTACTCTTTGCTCTGCTGTGTTGTTATGTCTCCTGCCTTCTTGTTGTTCTTTCTTCTGTTGATGTTGTTCAAGGAAAACAAGAAAATTTATTTCGTTGTTGATTTGCATGTTATTTTAATGGCACAAAAGGCATAAAAGTTTTTTGTATTTTTTTTTTTTCTCTTTGGTTTTTTATTCTTTTTATAATACATCAACAACAACAACAATTTCAATGCTATTTTAAAGGAAATATAAACAACAACAATAACAAGAACACTACAACACAACATTATGAACATTAACAAACAAAAGAAAGAAAGCAAGAGAAGAGGATCAAATGAAAATACAACACCTCTGGCATTGTAGTTGAACGTTAAGCTATGGTCGCAGCTGCTATTTAAAATTTTGTCCACGATGCTGCTGCTGCTGCTTAGAAGAAGTGTCTCGAATATTTACAAATATTTTGCATACTTTCTCCTGTGCTCTAAGAAATCACAGTGCGTATGTATGTTTGTATTTTATTTCTTCCAAACTACACTCCTAATCACAACGTTTTAAACATTTGCTGTTTTGTGTTTACTAATGCTTGTTACGCTCTCACTCTCTATTTCTTTGCCTCTCGCTCTCATTCCTTTCGTATATGTTAGGTGTGTACTTAGCCTGTGTACACATGTATGTACATACTTAAACTGGTCTTTGTTTTGTTTTGTTTTGAATTCCTTGTTGATGCTGTGTGTTCACGGCTTATGTTGGTACACGTGTAGATGAATTGTGTTTATAAAAGAGTGCGTAAGAGCTTCAAGTATGGCTGCTTAACTTGACTGTACCTCATCATCCTGTTATTTATTGTGTTTAAAGAGTTTCATATAGAAATTGTTTTTGTTATTAAGACAAAATCGTTTAAATTGTTAAAAAATACCAAAAAGTAACGAATTAATGTTGTTTTTAATTAAAAAATTATAAAAATTAAAGGAATAATTTCTTGCAATCACTTCTAAATTCATTCTAGATACAAATCCATATTAAATATGTATATACAGTCAACCCTCCTATAACGCGGTGAGTACGTACCGCGTTATATGGAAACCGCGCTATAAGAAACTCGGATTTCACCGTACATACCAGGCTAATGCGTAGCGCGTTCTATGGAAACCGTCTACCGCGTTGTATGGAAACCGCGCTATAAGAAACTCAGAGTTAGTACAAATCCCATCATTCGTACCGCGTTATATGGAGACCAAGAAATTCAAAAGGCAAGATAAATTATAAATTATTTTTATTGAATTCAAGAGTTCATATAAGGATTGATAAAAAAAAAAATGAAATAAAAACTAAACTAAAAGACTGCAAGGAACTTATGGGATGTTATTGAACGGAAACCGCACAGTAAGAGTACCGCGTTATAGGAGAGCTCCGCGTTATATGGAAACCACGCTTTGAAAGTTCCGCGTTATAGGAGGGATGTCGCAATTTCAGCCCCGCGTTTTATGGAAACCGCGTTCGGAGAGTACCGCATTATAGGAGGGTTTACTGTACAAATTTTTTCGTTTACACTCTTTATTTTCACTATATTGTGATGAAAGTTTTTGCCATTTATTTGCTTTCCTTTATTTAAAAAAAAAGAAAAGAGAAAAGAGAAAGGAAAAACATTTCCATTGTATTACCAATTATAGTGGGTAAATACAATGAAAACTATTATAAGAAGGGAGAGATTGAATGGGAGTAGAATAACACAATGAAGTCTAGAATGCACATCATATAAGTATTATTATGTATTAGAATTTCCAATAATTAAATGTCACTTATACGTTAGCTAAGGAGATACTTTAGAAAATCTAAAGAAAGACAATTGAATAGAAAAAAATTAAATAAAAAATATGCAATAATAAATTCTATAAATGTCTTAAAATTCTATTTGAATTCATTTTAATATTTATTGTTATTTTATCCATTCTTTAAGACTTGATAAGCAATTAAAATCATATTAAATTTTTGTCCATTATTAAAGAATAGATTGCCTGTAAAATTTATTTGATTTTCCACTTCAATTGGCAACAGATTTTATAAATGTTTTCCATGCATTTTATACTGCTTTAGTGATTTCAATTGATTTTAGCGTGTATTTATAGTCTCATACACACATGTACGTACATACATACCTACATATGTATGCATGTGTGTGACATAAAGATACTTTGTTGCTTTCTCTTTCTCACTAACTGTAAACCTTTGACTTGGTTTTTTAATACGGTATAAATAAATGGCCTTTTACATACAAAACATATGTGCATGTATGAGCTTAAGAGGACGAGAGAGAAAGAGAGAGAGTAAAAAACGGTAAAATGTATTCAACCATGCTGTTGTAATAAGACAATCCAGGCAAATCATTAACATGCTACTACTACTGCAACAATAATAATTACTGACATTTTTAATGCCACAATCTCTCTTTCTCTCTCACCCTCTCTCTCGCTCTCGCTTTTTGTCTTTCTATAAACAAAACCAAAAACAACAACAAAATATAAACAAGTAAAAATAAAAACAATATACAGTGAGCTTTAAATTTCTGCTCACAAACTAAGCAATAAAAGCACAGTGTGGTTGGAAAAAGAAAAGAAAACAAATGTAGTGAAAAAAAGCAATAAAAACAAAAAGAGAAGAGATGAGTTCAAATAACATAGTCTTCAAAAATTGTTTCCTAGTCATCTCATCGTACGTACATTTTTCTTAACCACTGTACGTCCAACCATTGAGGCAAGTAATTACATGTTTATACATGTACACATACACACACAACTACACAGAGATCCATACATGAGTGTGCTTGCATGTTCGGTTTTTTCTATATTGCCAAGCAATATTTTAAATTTGTTGTTAATAAAACAACAATATTGTCGTTGTGTCCTTTAATATTTACATCCATACATATACATATGTATACTTATTTAGATATACACACAGTATAAATCAATATAAAATGACAACGACAACAACAATGATTATTGTAAATTTTATGTTAAATCCCATAATAAAGAGAAGAGAGAGAGAGAGAGAGAGAGAAGGAAAAAGGTGCAAAAGCACACAGGCATTGTAACGCGGCATTTCAGACACAATCTGATGCAAAGGCTATGTAAGTCACATACACTTACATTCACATTTATATTGATACCTTGTGTGTGACCTTTTTTGTAACTGTTGTAACGATGAGAAGCATAAATCTTTATATGGAGACATTTCACTTTAAAACCATGAAATGAACGCATGAATGAATTCAAAGACTACATATATTAGCTTTAAACACTTTTTTCCCCTTACGAAACTCCGAAAATGGATGTAGAGGATTTTTCCAGAACTATTTTTAATTGATTTGAAAGAACTATTGCCTGTCCTAATAAATATATGCTAACAACCTAGCGAAGATAGTATACCACAATCCTAAAATTCTTCAGACCCTTTAGCCTGTTGACTAATATAAAATGTGGGATATTAGAAAGGTTAGCACTGCATTCTAGGCAACAAGATTATAGGACAGGTAGATCAACTGAAACAGCTTTTGTAGATGGATTGGGAATCATCCGGGAGTCCTTGAAAGTGAGAGAAAAGGCGCGTCACACTTTTCTCGGTCGTAAATAGAGGATTAGATAGTAGGGGTATAGAGCCTACGACAACCAGATAGATGTCAGAGATTCTAGACGTGCGATCTGTAATAAAATACTGAATATGCCTACATTGTGCAACCCTTTCACCAATATTTTGAAATTTGGTTTCGACCAACTCCTAAAGAAACTAAGATGGATACCGACTATCAATCGTATGCAGACGATGTCGTATTAATTCCTAATAGAGGACAAGTCTAACACAAACAAATTTATTAGAAGATTTCAAGACTGAATATTAATTCTGCTGAAAATTACCATTCAATCAAGCCCTATATGTCTAAGATCTCTCTACCGCTATAGAAAAGGTAACAATTTAAACGTTAACATTTCTTCACTTACAAATGAAAAGACCCTCAAACGATAAAGGATTTCTGTGCATATGTGTAGGCAAACAATGTGTGTTAATACCTGCTACAATTATGTACATATATGAGATTGAGAGAGAGAGAAAGAGGTGAGTGAGAAAAGAAAAAGAAAAAACAACTAAAGTGCAGCATATAAATCACTATTTTAAGTGTTATTAAACAGCTTGCCTTGCTTACACACACACACACGCATTCAACGAAAAAGCATACATTGTTTGGCCGTTATGAGTAGAATTTTTATAAAGAAATTTGAGCGAGAGAGCAAAGGAGATACAAAGAACGTAGAAATAGACTGTGGACCCTACATATACAAGAGAAGTGTAAGTGTACGGGTTTGTTTATAGCTTTGATTGTACCTGTAACTAGTTGTTGTTGTTTTTATTATTATTTTTATTATCGTTATCATGTTTAAATTATTGTTATTGTTTGTTGTTTTTGTTGTTTATGTATTTATTGTTGTTGATACATAATTTTGTAATGCAAACAATAAAGAATTATGAGTTGCACGAGAGAAAGTATGAGCTGAGAGAGGGAGAAAGAGAGAGGAAGACAGTGAGAGTGAAACAGTTATTTTCATACTGTTGCAGTTTATTGTGGTTGTTTTAAGAGTGTAATGTCGTGTAGAAAGGTTTTATTTACTCGTACGTATTTGTGATCGTATTTTAATTAAAAATAAACAAATAAAAAATAAATAAAGTTTTCAGAGTTATTTACCTTAATGTAATACTTGACCTAAATTAAATTTTAAATTAAAATTTTTAATAAAAAACAAACGAAAATAAAATAAAGCAGATTTCCATTTGCCATTTTTAATCTTTTTTTTTGTCCATTTTTGTGGCTACAAAATGTTTATTAAACAGTTTTCTAACACAGTTTTAGTTTATTTTCGAATAGTTTTGTATTTTGTTCATTTTCTTTTTATTTATTGAGTTCAAGAGAGAGCATACAGACACAGACAATCTAAGATAATACTCTTATTAAATATAGTACAAGCAAATCGTTTGTAGTCTAATGGCCACAAATACGATAATACACACACATATACTGGTTGTTGTTCATTGTATGGCTGTATGGTAGTATATGACCATAAAAACCTCATATGGCCCGGGTTTCGAGACCGTACAGTGTGAGAGTGTATAACCTTTCGCATACACTCACACGTACGTACGTTCGCATACATTGTCTCACAACTGCAAAAGTAATTCTCATTCAATATTACGATGTAGAACGATAAACCAAAAACCGCATAATCTTCTTAACTTGAGGTTAAAGCACGCACAGCACAATTTACTATTGAAAATTGCAACAGCAACCAACCAACCCAACCCAATCAACGAACCAATCCAACCAACAGAGAAAGCAAAGCAGCAATGAAAACACAAGGGAGAACGAATGAATACAAGCTGAAAGGAAAAGTAGTTTTTTTTTTATGATTTTCTTTCTTTTCTTTGCTTAAAAGGTTACAACAATATTCTTAGAAAAGTACTTTTTTTTGTCCTTTTTTCTAAACTACTTTTACAAAAGTTTTTTAAATTTAATTTAAAATTTTATTACATAATTGGAATTGCATGTAATTTAGAAAAAATACTTATTTTGGTACTTTTTGCTATAAAGGTTTTATAAAAAACGGCACATACATACATAAATACAAAAACAATTAAATTCCATCTATTTTTTCTGAAAAAAGAAATAAGAAAAGTGCTTTTGATACCTTTTCCTTTCCTTTTTGTTTAATTTTCATTTATTATGAGTAGTCAGGATTGTGTACATTTTTCATACAAATTTGTCTTATTTTTTATATTTACAATAAAGTTGGTATGCTATAAAGTACCAAAGAAAGCAAAAGTACATTTTTGATACTTTTTTGTAAGGGTCGTTTTAATGTAAATTTTTGTATAGTTTTGACGTAGTAAGCCATAATGCATGAAAAAACAAAGTTGTTTTGGTACCTTTTTTATATGAACATTCTAAGGGATTTTTTTGTATAATTACAAGGAATTCTATTAAATATTTAAAACTTTGTTTTTTTTTTTTTAAATATATGTACTTGAGTTTATTTAAAAAGTACTTTTTTCGGCTTTTGGGATATATTTTTTGTTTCTTTTTGTTGGTTTTGGAAATTTATGAGAAAAAAAAGTTTTTGTTTAAGCAACTAATTTTTCTTTTAGGTTTTGTGGTTTCTACAGGATTTTTTTCATTTTTCTTTATTACTTTGCTTTTCCTTCTTTTTTGTTTTTTTTTTTGCGGTAAAAAGTCCTGAAGTAATTTGCGGTAATAAGAAATGCAAGTACGGAAATAGAGAGCAAATATATCTTAAGCTGATTTAATAGAGATTTATTCTCTCTTTTCTCGTCCATCTTCTTTCGTTTTTTCCTTTTCTTTTTTATTGGCATGTGTGTTTTGGTCCCTGGGAAAGGGATTTGCTCGTAAAGGGATTTAAAAAATAATTTTTGTTGCCAGCCACTTACCTTTTTACAATAATCCAACAAATCAAGTTTATCACGCAGACACGAAGCAGCCGTTGATTTCTTATTCAAATCTGTAACCCAACGTCCCTCTTCAGAAAGATATTGCGGTTGATAAACTTGACCGGCTTCACATAATACAGCAATTTGTGGCTCCCAGCGTGGAGAGGCAGCCTAAAGGAAAAGATACAAAATATGAAAAATATTAAAATTAAACAAGCAAAAGTCATGCTGATGATAAGCCTAACAAAACTCATTACTTTTAAGCCAAAGAAGTTTGAATTTCTCTTAGGGGAATATTGAAAAAAAAGAAACAAAAAGGAAAAAGAATTTAAATTTTTTAATTTTCAAAGATTTAGAATGTAATTTAATGAGATTTATGGTTATCATGTTACGTTAAGAGCCTTATGCCATGTTACATTAATTACATAAAAGCATGGATAATATATGTGATTAGGAAACGGTTAAATAATTGCAAGAGAAGCATAACTTTTGCTTCAAACTGTTTTCCAGTCATATTTAGCCGTAAGCTTAATACATACATACATACATACAATACGACACGTATGCGTATACGTATTGCACGATTAATTAAAATAAATCATACGCCATAACATTATACACACACAAACATATCAAAAACTGTTTAAACTTGTAAGAAAGGCAACCATCAAACGAGAGAGAGAGAGAGAGGTGTTTAGAAAGAGAGAGAGCTAACGCAAAGTTTCTATTTTTATTTTCTTAAAACTGGGCCACCATAATAAACAATGTTGCTGAAACAGTTTTCAATTCCTTAGCATTGTTGCTGTCGTTTATTTTTAACTCACTGGAGGATTTCTTTTTAACACAGCATAACATTAGTCCATAATAATCAATAAAATGTAATGTGTTTTGTGTTATTTACAACACTGTTTAGATAAATATGCCATTAAAAAAAATAAACAACAACAACAGCACACAACACAACAAGAGAAAAATATAACGGCCTCCTGTTATCATCATGATAATAAAGCAAGCATTGTTTTGCATGCATTGTACTTCTCCACTTTCTCTTACTAACTATCTCATGAGATTTTCCTGCCTTACAAGTTTTTGTTCTTGCGTTTGTTCTTGTTCTTATTATTGTTGACGCTGTTTACGTAGTTGTTGCGTTGGCGTTAATACTTACAATAAAAAATAAAAAAAAGAACAGAAAAACCTGTTTAAGCAAGAAAAAAATAAATGTTAAGTACTCCCATATTGTTTACATCACACACAAGGCACGAGAGGAGTGAGAGAGAGAGAGAGAGCTAAACAAGAGAGCCAGCACGAGAGTAACAAAAACCTACATAAACAACATATTTTTTTATGTTGTTATTATGATTATTATTGTTATTATTAAAACCTCAATAATTTTGTAGATTTAAATATACATACATACATATGTATGTATCTGTGTGCGTATACACATGCCTATGTATATAATATAAGAATGTGTTCGTAACAGTATAAAGAGCATAAAATACAAGTAAATTTATTTGCTTATGTATGTGTACATGTATTGTGCACGTAATAACATGTTGTATTATAAATGTAATGTAATGTTTTCTTCACTCTCCCTCTCTTTCTGGGTTTTTTATTTGTGTTTTGTAAACTGCATATGAGAAACAAACAAAAATATCTGTTGTATTCTCCCATTAAGCAAGTAATTGAAGCAAGGAAGAGTGAATCAAATAAAGATAATAAAAAAACAGAACAACAACAACACAGTGGTTTTATTGAGTACAATACACAGTGTGTAAGCATATTAATGAAATTCCATAAAATTATACAAAAAAACACACCATTAAAGCAAATGTGTGTATGTATGTGTATTATATTACCAAAAACAAAAAAAAAAAAAAAAAATCAACAAAAATGGCATTAAAATTAACACACACACACAAAAAAAAATAATGATAATGGGCTCTACATTTTTTTGTTTGTTTTTATTTTGCTTAAGACAATGTAACATATTTAAACTGGAATCAGGTTAAGAACTAATTCTCTTTTAAGCCTTTCTCTCTCTCTCTCACTGTTCTTTTCATTTTCAAAGGCATGTTTAAAACATGATACTAGAAACTACGTTATCTGTGTGCTTTAAGCTAGTACTAGTTGAACGTTCACAGAACGCACGTTCGTTTTTGTTATAGGGTCTCTCCTTCTTCATCATTATTGTAGCTTCTGCCATTGTGAGATATTCCCAGTCTCTTGGCCTATGCACCCAGAGATCAGTGTCCCGTTTTCACTGCTGTGAGGCTCTTTAGTCGGAATCTTGTTTGGTTCAATACAAATTCTGTTCTGCATATATTTATTTGGGACCAGATTTGTCTGGTATTTCTACAAGTAATAGTAATATTAATTAATACCATCTTACATTTGCCATTGCATGAAGTTTTTGTAAGACTTCTCTTATGTACTTCTGTTATGGCTCTCAGTCTCATTGCCGCATTCGCAGTGACTTGTTGGTGGCAAACTATTAAGAATAGTAAACAAATGCCTTGAATGATGTACATAGTTCCAAGGGCACCTGTTAACATGACAGTCGGGTTTGACGATTCCTTTTTGCTTAACCCAACTACCAAATCTCTCTTTGCCTGCATATGCAAGAGCTATGTTTGTTCCCATATTTATAATAGGTTTTTAAAAACAGCAAAGAATTCCCTTGGTACACTGACAATTACTAATTTTTTAAATTAAATTTTTACAAAAATTAAATCATTTTCATATTTATGTAATCTAATTTGCATTCTTTTTGCACATTTTTTAAAGCATATTTAAAGGGGAAATTATAATATCCTTTCTCTAAAAAAACACAAAAACAAACAAAAAATGCTACAATTTATGACGACAATTTAATATTTTCCGCTTTGCGTCTTTCTAACAACAACAACAACAACAAATTTAACAATACCGTTAGAGAGCACAGAGAGCAAAGAGTGAAAAAAAAACAAAAATGTGAAAACAAATTCAGTGTAAATGGCATTTTTAGTTGACACTCTTGACGTTGTGTGAAATTAAATAAAATTTCATGCCATGAATAGCAAGTTTTTTCTACTGTTTTGTTATTGTTTTTTTATTGTTGTTGTTGTTATTATTGTTAAACTTCATATTTCTCTTCAATTTTTGCTTTCGTTTTTTGTTGTTATTGTTGGTTTTTCTACATGGAGATACAGCAGAGTCTTTTTTTATTTCTCTCTGGTTTAGGTTTAGGGGTTTTTGGAGTTTTTATTTTTGTTTCTCTGTGTCATTTTGTGTGTTAAGCCATGGCAGCAAAATATTTTGTATGCAATTTACCAATAAAAACAAGGAGAGAAAGAGAGAGAGTGATAGCAAAGGAGTGTATGAGTGTGGGTATTCATAGTTTAGGTTGTATTTGTGTTGTTGTTTGTTTTTATTTATAGAGAATAACTGTGTTACTTTTATAATTTAATTGTGAAACAATTTTTTTGATGTGCTGCTCTATTCTTTTACAGTTTTATTGTTGTTGCAGTTTTTGTTGTTGTTTGGTTTATTAAAAGGGAAATTTCATTTTTAATTTAATAACGACAGGTTTTTTACGTACAGTGTGGTGTCAAATTGTATAAAGGGAGGAATCAGAAAACACAATTGTTTTAGAAAGTTGAGGAAAAAATAAAAAAATAGGATATACTCTGCATTTAAATTTGAAAAAAGATAATTTTATTTTCGTCCTGTAGTTATTGAATCTTCAATTTACAATTGAAATCAAATACAAAAGATCTTTTGTCTTAAAAGTGATTTATGTATGATGTACCAACATCTAGAATTGTGTCGTAACTTTGGAAGTGGTTGAATAAGGCTTTTGCATTTTTTAGATTATTAAACGTTTTATGTACAAGAATTGTGTGCGTCAGTTTTGTCCTGTACTGTGTGTAACGATTTCCTATAAACTAAATAAAACAACACCACTAGCCAACACTGTTTATCCTCCTCCTGCCAGGGCAAGTAGTTGCTGGCATAGGCAAGTAAAACTTGTAAACATACAAGCCAGTCATAACAACTTCTAACTCTCTCCCTCTCCCTCTCCCTCTTTTTCCCACAATAACACTCTGACACTCATTTTATTCCCTTAAGGTTAAGTTATAGACAAGAGAGTAAATATCCCTATTAGTTGTTATTATTATTATTATTATTGTTATTCATACATATTTCCTTGTATGTTTTTTTTTCTAATTTTTTTTTCGCTTTTACTATATAGCAAATGAGAGCAGCATGAATAGTAATAATACGTGTGGTGTGCTTGCGTGTATTTGTCACTTGTTTATAAAGCAAGACTCAATAACAATAATGGCAGTAAATAGAATACGGGGGAGCGGGTATGTATCTACAAGGCAACGCTACTGATTGGTTCCAACTTGGCGGGGCCCGGTGCTATCCTTGTAGGTGCATGCCAAGCAGCTCACAGCCTCCGTATCTTAGATCAGGCGCTCCCCGGGTACTGGTACTCAGCATCCGCTGAGTACTTGCTAATGTGAGAAGGCAAGATTGGCGACTCGGCACGACCTTGACTATGAATGAAAAATCGATTATGAAGATGACGCATGTGGGCTGACGTTTGTTGCATTCTGTTACCTGAGTACACCGGATGAAAACCGGTCGAAATGGCTTTCAGGCTAATGTTGCAGACGCCTCCGTTCCGTTAAATCCGTGGCAGGGCTTCAAGTACGTTCGATTATCGTCGCCATTTAGTTGGTGGTGCAGGTTTAGTTGAGATGACTCCTAATTAGTGTCCGACCTGGCTCTGAACGCAAACTCCCATGAAGATTTGCGTCAACCCTCGCGAGGACCTCACTGATTATCATAGGCACCCTCGGGGTCTTTAAGGGGCAACTGCATACCCGATATGAGATAGCGGCTTGAAGATGGAACCCAAATAAAAAAATGAATAGAAAAATAACAGAAGTAGAAGAGATGATTCAGGGCGAGGTTGCCTTTATGAGCAGCCCAAAAATCAGGCGATCACCGGTGAAGAAATCCCAAACGGTGGCGAACTCTCAGGGCACATCTGCGAGGAGCACTGGGATTGAGAAAGGTGTCACGACACCTAAACCTGCGCGGGAAGGTGCACAATCGCATGCACTGCAACCAGTACGTGGAGGAACAGGGGAACCGCTTTTGGGGCACAGTTCCCCGAGACAGGAGTTTATATCCAAGATGAGGAACTCAGAGGAGGAGACCTTTGCTAAGTGCGAAAGTGCTATCCGCAGGATTAGAGCGGCAATGACGAAGGCAAGGAACATCAGTATGGAAGTTCAGAGCGGAGTATCAGAATTAGAGGGGCTCATTGAAGTAATGAGGAGCTACAGAGAAAACTGGAAGACCGCAGAAAAGGAAAAGGAAGCGAGTAAGGCCCTTGAGGGCGCGAGGAAAACCGGGAACGAGTGTGATGTCTCCACACCGGTAAGTTCCCTCAACAAGCGAGGCGCCTCAAGCCCGGCGGAGATCCGCCCGGAAAAGAGGCCGAGAGCAAAACCGGCAGACACGGCACAGCTCAAGGAAACATTAGCTGACGAAGAATGGAAAACAGTTAAGAGCAAGAAATCGACGAGGAAAGAGAAAAAGGAGCGACGAAAAACTGTGAAAGAACGTCCAGAAGCTGTGATCATTCACCCAACCGAAGGGCGCAGCTACGCTGATGTTCTGAGGAACATACGAAGCAACATAAAACCAGAGGAATCGGAGATAGCGATACGCGCCGTCCGGAAGACAAAAACAGGGGCCATTCTGATTGAAATGGGTAAAGGAGGCAAAAGAGACGAGTTCAGGGAGAACCTAAAGAGCGTCCTAAATCAAGAGGCAACCGTGAAGGAGCTTGTACCTACGGTCACTTTGGAGATTCGCGACCTGGATGCCCTCACAACCACCGAGGAAGTTTTGGCAGCGGTACAAAGAGAAGCGGGCGAAATGAATCCAGATATATCCATTCGTCTAACCGAGGCAAACAGTCGAGAACAGAAAAGAGCCTTCGTGACAGCCTCTGCAAGTTGTGCGAATGCGCTTCTGAAACTACAGAGGATCAAAATAGGCTGGACACGCTGCAGAGTAACTATCAGAGACGAACCGACACGCTGTTACCGATGCTTTAAAATAGGGCACAGACAGTGGGAATGTGATGGACCGGACAGGTCAAACCTGTGCATGAAATGTGGCGAAAAGGGACATAAGAGAAAGGAGTGCCGAAATGCACCGAAATGTTGCATATGCTCTGAGAAGCCGGGAAAACGTCTGGATCACCTCCCGGGATCGCGGGGCTGTGAGATGAGCTTACGAAAGGCAGCATGAGGATTTTGCAGCTGAATATGAACCGAGGGAAGGTGGCTTTTTCTTTGCTATCGCAAATAGTCAGGGAGCAGGACGTTGACGTAGCAATTATAAGCGAACAGTATGCATCAAAAAATAACGGATTCTGGCTGGGCGATGAAACATCCACAGCAGCCATATGGATACCGGATAACCAGGGTCCCCGACCGAGAAGATCTGGTAGGGGAGATTGTTTCACCTGGGTACAGTTTGATGAGATTACTCTAATGAGTTGTTATTTGTCTCCCAATGACGACGTAGGAACCTTTGAGGAAAAACTGGCCAAAATCGAGGACGCAGTGGCGCGGATCGGCGGCAACCTCATAGTGGCAGGCGACTTTAACTCCAGAGCTGTAGAGTGGGGAATGCAGAATACCAACCCAAGAGGCAGGCGAATTGTGGATATGGCAGCTCGATCCGGACTGGTCTTCGCGAATGAGGGGAGCGTAGCTACCTTCAGACGACCAGGCTGCGAGGGGACCATCCCTGATATAACTATGGTCTCAGAGAGCATGTATCACAGAGTGAGAGACTGGAAGGTCTTGGAAATATATACGGGCAGTGATCACCAGTACATATCGTACACTTTTACTTCAAGAAATAGAGTAGAGGAGGACAATTACATCACGAATAGTCGAAGATGGGATGCACGGAAATTGAATACGAATCGGCTAATTTTAGAAGTCGACAGATTGTGTAGCAGAGTTGAATTCTCGGGCGATGCGAGGACGAGAGTAGAACAAACCATGGAGGTAATAAGACGCGGATGTAAAAAGGCAATGCCCTTATTCAGACCCCCGAATAGCAGGAAGAAGGCAGTGTATTGGTGGGACGACAACATCGCAGCACTCAGGCGGGAGTGCCTACGACTACGGCGGAGGTACACTAGAGCTAGACCCGACGGACCAGCTGAAGAGGAAATGCGGGCATACAAAGAGGCAAAAAAGTCACTGAAGAAGGCCATAACGCTCAAGAAAAATCAGGCATTCCAAGAACTACGAGATGACGTGAACGTAAACCCTTACGGACTTGGATACAAAATTGTAATGGACAAACTGAACAGGAGGAAACCAATGGAAATTATGGACGAGCGAATAATGAGAAATATAGTGGATACACTATTCCCTACTCATGAACCAGTGAACGAAGGACGACAGAATATGCTCAATACGGAATTTTTACCATTCACCGCAGAGGAGCTAAAAGTAGCCGCAGCAGGACTAAAACCCGGTAAGGCACCAGGGCCCGACGGCATCCCGCCTGAGGTAATGCGGGAAATTGCCAATCAAAGACCGGAACTCCTACTAGGAATGTACAACGCGTGCCTAAAAGAGTGTATTTTCCCCGAAATATGGAAGAAACAACGGCTAGTCTTAATAAGCAAGGGAAAGGGCGACCCAGAGGACCCATCCGCCTACAGGCCACTGTGCATGCTGGATACTTCAGGGAAGCTGCTCGAGAGGCTTTTGAAGCCAAGGCTTACAGCTGCTATAGAGAATAGTGGCGGACTGTCCGATAGACAATATGGTTTTCGACCTGGTCGGTCTACAATTGGCGCCCTGAGAGAGGTGACTGAAGCGGCCATGGTCACACAGCGAGGAAATAACTTTTCGAGGCCTGTGCTACTGCTTGCGACTTTGGACGTTAAAAACGCGTTCAATAGTCTTAGATGGAGCGATGTATTAAATACTCTGGAGTACAAATTCTCGGTGCCACACTACATCTTGGCCATGATAAGTAGTTATCTGAGTAACAGACAGCTGGTGTATAACACAAGCTCGGGACCAAAGGTGAAGCTCATAACATCAGGTGCGGCACAAGGATCTATCCTAGGCCCCGACCTATGGAACGTTAACTACGATGGAATTCTGAGAGAGGATATGCCAGAGGGAACTTTTTTGGTTGGATACGCGGATGATATTGCAGCTGTTATTACGGCCAGGAATACGGAAGAGGCACAGCGAAAACTTAGACGTGTCATATTAAGAACAAAAACGTGGTTGGATTCCCACGGCCTAGACCTGGCCATGCATAAAACGGAATTACTACTGATCACTGGTCGTCGTATCCCTTTGCACGTGGACATGAGTATTGGAAACGAGGTAATCAGGACCAAGAGCTCGGTAAAATACCTGGGAATAAGGCTGGATCCCAGGCTGACATTTTCGTACCAGATTCAGTACTCTGCTAACAAAGCCCAGAAGATCGTTGGACAGCTCAGCAGATTAATGGCGAATATTGGAGGACCGCTACCGACGAGAAGGAGACTCCTGATGGAGATCGGAAACAGTATTATGCTCTATGGGAGCGAGATTTGGGCCGAAACGCTAGATGTCAAAAAGCGGGCAAGGTCACTTGTATCGGTACAGAGAACGGCTGCATTGCGTATCACGTCGGCATATCGCACAGTGTCCGCCCCAGCCGTACTTGTGATAGCAGGTACAATCCCTGTGGATCTGCTGGCGGCAGAGCGGATGGAGATATATAGAGCGAAATCGGCTGGAGATCATATAACCGGCCACTTCAGGGAAAGCACCGTCTCAAGATGGCAACGACGATGGAACGAGGAAGATAGAGGAAGGTGGACGGCGAGACTTATCCCGGACATAAGGCCATGGATTGGTCGGAAATTTGGAGAGGTAAACTATTACGTTACGCAGATGCTATCGGGTCACGGATATTTTAGGAAATATCTGCACAGGATAGGCAAGACCGCTTCCCCTCACTGTCTTTACGAAGAAGGGGAAGTTATTGATGATGCAGAGCACACGGTTTTCGAATGTGCACGCTGGCAGAGCTATCGCTCTGTACTGACGTCGGAAATCGGAATGATCACGGCCGCTAACATTGTCGGTGTTATGACTTCGAGCAGAGAAAATTGGGCCTCAGTGGCGAATTACGTGGAGCGCATTCTAAGGCTGAAGAAGAGAGACCTGGAGGCTGCAGAACAGGCAGGCACGCCGGCATAATTGATACGGACACATGTGTCAAAGGAAAACGACACGGGATCCTTATCTAAAGGAATAGTGGAGACACGTGAATGTCTCCTCAACTTACGACACGCAATCCGGACGCGGATATGAACACGAAGGGGCCAAATGGCCAAAAGGACTCCACTCCGAAGTAATACCACCGTAGTTCCGGAGTGGGCACAAGTCCACGAGACGAGGGGGGGAGTTTAGTGGGTGAGGGCCCCACACACGGAGGATGTGACGACTTCCTCTATGGTGCGGTTAGGAACATTCACCCCTCCTCGGCGTGAAAAAAAAAAAAAAAAAAAAAAAAAAAAAAAAAAAAAAAAAAAGTAAATAGAATACAAGTAGCGTATATGTGTGTATGTACATATGTATTGGTTGTATGCATAAGAGTGCTTAATGTGTATGTAAGTACAGCGTATTAGTAATTGCATGTTGAGAACAGAAGAACAAAATAGTGAATATCTGCAAGTGTTGCTGCGCAAATATGTTATTGAGCCTGATGATGATAAGCACTCACTTATACATACATACATACATTCGTAGACGAGTGTAGTACAGTTATGGTCCTCGTGTTTCTTTTCTTTCCTTGGGCTGGTGTATTGTATTTGAGTGTATAGTTTTTAAATCTTTTAGTGTGTGTATGTGTCCATGTATGTATGTCTGTGTTGTTTGGCGAAAGGCTTAATATGAGTGTCTGCATTGTTAATATTAGGTTTTGTTGTTATTATTTATAACAACGGGGTTTGTGTTGAACAAATAAACAAAATACTTAAGAGAGATAACGGTTTAGTGTGGTATACACAAAGCAAATTATGACACAGAAAACATTAAATTACTGTGATTAATAGACTCTACAAAGTATGCTTTAAAAAACAAAAACGAAAAAGAAATTCACAGAGTACAGTAGTATCTACAGTGTTGGCAAAAATTATAGGGAAATGTTATTTTTTCTATCTCTCTCTATAACAAGTCATTATAAAATTATCCTGTTATGTATTAAGTTTTTTTTTCTGATGTATGAAGACAGATAGTATATAACCCTAGATGCAAACCCATTTAGTTAACAGAGCCTTCTACCCACATAACATATCAGACACACATACCCTTGTCACAATGGTGCCTAACAGTATGACTTTACATTGGATAATCCGAAATTTATTACTTTTTTTTTTCTTTGCAGATACATGAAAAACCTTATTTTAACTTCAACGGAGCAAGCTCAGTATGGACATTGCATTATGGGCGCTCATGGACCTTTATCCACCTATCTACATACACATCTATCAAAAAAATCATAGGAAAACGAGTGTGGTTCACGGTTTCCTGGCACTGCAACGCATCTCCACTGCAACGCATCTCCACTGTTCCACAAGTTGGTCCAAAATATAATTGCATTGAACAGAGTAAACTTGAGACTAGGATTGCTGACAGCCTGCATCCAAGGTAAGCTAGAGTACGTAAAAAAAAAAATAACAAAATTATAAAATTAAAAAAAGTTTCAAGAGTCCCTATTATTACTAACAACACTGTACATTTGCAAGTTCGTTTGGGTTTTTTTATTGTTTTAAATGTCCAGACATTGCCTAAATTTGATTATCAATTTCCTTTCCGTATAAACAGTATTTCAATTAGACCTGAGCAGACCAGACCAGCATGTCTAGCCATTTGTTAGTTCTGTTTGCTTTGCTATTGACTCAAGATAAACATGACTTTTTAGGTTATGTTAACGATATTCTAAACGCTTTAAAGGAATCACGTTGTAAATCATATAATAAAGCATACATTAAGGCTATGATACATTGATTCCATTGTTTAAAGCTTATGAATTGCTATCAAGGCTGCAATCTTTTCTTTTAAATTCTCAAATAATAATGATGACATTTGTCATGAATTATTGCAGGAGGGAAGAATACATAGCTGTATGCATAGGTGCCAAAATGTCTTTCGTTTTGTATTGTAATTCTAGTGTTTATTTGTTTTATGCCTACTGCTTCTGCAGGTTTAAGTACTTTAAGTATACTTCTACAGCTTCTGCTCCTTCTTGTTCTTAAAAACTACTTTGTTTTTATTGTGAAAACTTTTGTAAGAAAAAAATTTTGAATTTTTGTTTTCCAGCTTCCATTTGAAATCGAAAAAACCTTGAAATTTGTTTCTAAGATTTTTATTCGTTTTTAAATGTTTTATTAAAACAAAGACGAAGCAGCTGAAAAAAAAGTTCGAAAACAAAGCCTGCCTGCCTTAAGACTTTTTTGTTCTTACTTCAGCTCCTTGCATTCAAGAACAATTGCAAGCAGCAACAGAAATAAATTTCCATTAACACACACAGTGTTATTTTGGAAAAACAAAAACAAACAAAAAAAAAAAACAGATTAAAATCCATTCAAAACAATACTTTTTCAATACAATTCCATTCATTCTACTTTTGCATTCTTTTTAATTCATTCATTCATATTCATTCGTTCGCTTTTCTTCTTTTCTTGTCTTTAATTCTTTTTTTTCCTTTTCATCTCCAATTCCATTCACGTTATTGTTGTAGTCGTGGCGAGAGGAAGGGCACATAAAGTAGGGTTTTACAAACGACAAGAGAGCTCTTAAGACACTTGCTTTAAAGCAAGAAAACTGAAAGAGAGAGAGAGAGGGAAAACGTCTTGAGGTTTTATTTAATTTTATACATAAAAGCAAAATTTTCTATAAATTCAGCCTAAAAACAGACTTTATTTTATCAGCATTTAATTAAAACACCCTAAAAATATTAAGTAAAATTAGAAACCAATTTAAAATAAAGAAAACTCCTAAAAATAGGTCTTAATTTTAGCAAAATAGACCTGCACGTAGTCAAGCAGAACAATCGATTTTAGAATTCCAACTAGAGATTCTGGTCTAAAGAACCGGAGGTCCCCAAGGGAGTGAGTGACAGGATGGCTCTGGATGTATTTATTAACGCTTTTGATATTAAATTTTTTTTTGTGGGTTGATTGACCACTGCAGTGTTTTCCAAGCAGAGGTCATGACTATTTTGGGCGCAACGCTTGTTGATTTACTCGCCTAGCCAGGTTGCAATTCAGCGACATACGACAAGTGTCTTTAAAATTTATTCGTTAGGGTCCGTGATTGTCCGAGCAAATCAAAAAGGTTTTCAGGGCGAATTTCGCTACTCAACAAGCATTGTTCTGCTTTTCTTAAAAGTTTAATATCATAACTCCATAGAGCCTACGCTGTCATGCATTATTGAGGCATCAGTATAAACCCCAAGGTTCCCAGTGGATCTTAGACCAGAATTCCTTTGTTGGAATCCTAAAATCTGAATGTTGTACTTGACTAAGTTCAGATCTACCTAAAGTATTATAGATAGTTTAGCTGGTTAGCTGCCTAGTACAGTTGGTTAGCTGGCTCGTACAGTAGGTCCACTTGCTACTGCAGTTGGTTACATGGCTAGAACATCTGGATAGCCTAGCTAACTATACTATACTAACTATATTATACTACATATACACCATGCTAGTGATACTATACTAGTTATATAAAAAATCTATACTATAGTAACCATACTAAACTAAATATACAATACTAATTATACTATACTAATTGTACTATATTAGTTATACTATTCTACTAGTTATATTATATGAATTACACTTTATTAGTTATACTATAATAGTTATACTATACTATTTATACTGTACTAGTTGTACTATACTCTTTGTACTATACTAGTTGCACTTTACTAACTATAGTATAGTACCTATACTTAGTTATACTATAGTAGCTATACTACAGTAGCTATACTATAGTAGCTATACTATAGTAGCTATACTATTGTAGCTATACTATAGTAGCTACACCATAGTAGCTTTACTATAGTAGCTAGACTATAGTAGCTATACTATACTATAGTAGCTATACTATAGTAGCTACACCATAGTAGCTATACTATAGTAGCTATACTATAGTAGCTAGACTATAGTAGCTAGACTATAGTAGCTACACCATAGTAGCTTTACTATAGTAGCTAGACTATAGTAGCTATACTATACTATAGTAGCTATACTATAGTAGCTACACCATAGTAGCTATACTATAGTAGCTATACTATAGTAGCTAGACTATAGTAGCTAGACTATAGTAGCTACACCATAGTAGCTATACTATAGTAGCTATACTATAGTAGCTATACTATAGTAGCTATACTATAGTAGCTATACTATACTATAGTAGCTATACTATAGTAGCTATACTATACTATAGTAGCTATACTATAGTAGCTATACTATAGTAGCTACACCATAGTAGCTATACTATAGTAGCTATACTATAGTAGCTATACTATAGTAGCTACACCATAGTAGCTATACTATAGTAGCTATACTATAGTAGCTATACTATAGTAGCTATACTATAGTAGCTATACTATAGTAGCTATACTATAGTAGCTATACTATAGTAGCTATACTATAGTAGCTATACTATAGTAGCTATACTATAGTAGCTATACTATAGTAGCTATACTATAGTAGCTATACTATACTATAGTAGCTATACTATAGTAGCTATACTATACTATAGTAGCTATACTATAGTAGCTATACTATAGTAGCTATACTATAGTAGCTATACTATAGTAGCTATACTATAGTAGCTATACTATAGTAGCTATACTATAGTAGCTATACTATAGTAGCTATACTATAGTAGCTATACTATAGTAGCTATACTATAGTAGCTATACTATAGTAGCTATACTATAGTAGCTATACTATACTATAGTAGCTATACTATAGTAGCTATACTATACTAGTAGCTATACTATAGTAGCTATACTATAGTAGCTATACTATAGTAGCTATACTATAGTAGCTATACTATAGTAGCTATACTATAGTAGCTATACTATAGTAGCTATACTATAGTAGCTATACTATAGTAGCTATACTATAGTAGCTATACTATAGTAGCTATACTATAGTAGCTATACTATAGTAGCTATACTATAGTAGCTATACTATAGTAGCTATACTATACTATAGTAGCTATACTATAGTAGCTATACTATAGTAGCTATACTATAGTAGCTATACTATAGTAGCTATACTATACTATAGTAGCTATACTATACTATAGTAGCTATACTATAGTAGCTATACTATAGTAGCTATACTATAGTAGCTACACCATAGTAGCTATACTATAGTAGCTATACTATAGTAGCTATACTATAGTAGCTATACTATACTATAGTAGCTATACTATAGTAGCTATACTATAGTAGCTACACCATAGTAGCTATACTATAGTAGCTATACTATAGTAGCTATACTATAGTAGCTACACCATAGTAGCTATACTATAGTAGCTATACTATAGTAGCTACACCATAGTAGCTATACTATAGTAGCTATACTATAGTAGCTATACTATAGTAGCTATACTATAGTAGCTATACTATAGTAGCTATACTATAGTAGCTATACTATAGTAGCTATACTATAGTAGCTATACTATAGTAGCTATACTATAGTAGCTATACTATAGTAGCTATACTATAGTAGCTATACTATAGTAGCTATACTATAGTAGCTATACTATAGTAGCTATACTATAGTAGCTATACTATAGTAGCTATACTATACTATAGTAGCTATACTATACTATAGTAGCTATACTATAGTAGCTATACTATAGTAGCTATACTATAGTAGCTACACCATAGTAGCTATACTATAGTAGCTATACTATAGTAGCTATACTATAGTAGCTATACTATAGTAGCTATACTATAGTAGCTATACTATAGTAGCTACACCATAGTAGCTATACTATAGTAGCTATACTATAGTAGCTACTACTATAGTAGCTATACTATAGTAGCTATACTATAGTAGCTATACTATAGTAGCTATACTATAGTAGCTATACTATAGTAGCTATACTATAGTAGCTATACTATAGTAGCTATACTATAGTAGCTATACTATAGTAGCTATACTATAGTAGCTATACTATAGTAGCTATACTATAGTAGCTATACTATAGTAGCTATACTATAGTAGCTATACTATAGTAGCTATACTATAGTAGCTATACTATAGTAGCTATACTATACTATAGTAGCTATACTATAGTAGCTACACCATAGTAGCTATACTATAGTAGCTATACTATAGTAGCTACACCATAGTAGCTATACTATAGTAGCTATACTATAGTAGCTATACTATAGTAGCTATACTATAGTAGCTATACTATAGTAGCTATACTATAGTAGCTATACTATAGTAGCTATACTATAGTAGCTATACTATAGTAGCTATACTATACTATAGTAGCTATACTATAGTAGCTATACTATACTATAGTAGCTATACTATAGTAGCTATACTATAGTAGCTATACTATAGTAGCTATACTATAGTAGCTATACTATAGTAGCTATACTATAGTAGCTATACTATAGTAGCTATACTATAGTAGCTATACTATAGTAGCTATACTATAGTAGCTATACTATAGTAGCTATACTATAGTAGCTATACTATAGTAGCTATACTATACTATAGTAGCTATACTATAGTAGCTATACTATACTATAGTAGCTATACTATAGTAGCTATACTATTGTAGCTATACTATAGTAGCTATACTATAGTAGCTATACTATACTATAGTAGCTATACTATACTATAGTAGCTATACTATAGTAGCTATACTATCTCTAGTAGCTATACTATACTATAGTAGCTATAATATAGTAGCTATACTATAGTAGCTAAACTATAGTAGCTATACTATAGTAGCTATACTATAGTAGCTATACTATAGTAGCTATACTATAGTAGCTATACTATAGTAGCTATACTATAGTAGCTATACTATAGTAGCTAATATACTATAGTAGCTATACTATAGTAGCTATACTATACTATAGTAGCTATACTATAGTAGCTATACTATAGTAGCTATACTATAGTAGCTATACTATAGTAGCTATACTATAGTAGCTATACTATACTAGTAGCTATACTATAGTAGCTATACTATAGTAGCTATACTATAGTAGCTATACTATAGTAGCTATACTATAGTAGCTATACTATAGTAGCTATACTATAGTAGCTATACTATAGTAGCTATACTATAGTAGCTATACTATAGTAGCTATACTATAGTAGCTATACTATACTATAGTAGCTATACTATAGTAGCTATACTATAGTAGCTATACTATACTATAGTAGCTATACTATAGTAGCTATACTATAGTAGCTATACTATAGTAGCTACACCATAGTAGCTATACTATAGTAGCTACACCATAGTAGCTATACTATAGTAGCTATACTATAGTAGCTATACTATAGTAGCTATACTATAGTAGCTACGCCATAGTAGCTATACTATAGTAGCTATACTATAGTAGCTATACTATAGTAGCTATACTATACTATAGTAGCTACACCATAGTAGCTATACTATAGTAGCTATACTATAGTAGCTATACTATACTATAGTAGCTATACTATAGTAGCTACACCATAGTAGCTATACTATAGTAGCTATACTATAGTAGCTATACTATAGTAGCTATACTATAGTAGCTACACCATAGTAGCTATATACTATAGTAGCTATACTATAGTAGCTATACTATAGTAGCTATACTATAGTAGCTATACTATAGTAGCTATACTATAGTAGCTATACTATAGTAGCTATACTATAGTAGCTATACTATAGTAGCTATACTATAGTAGCTATACTATAGTAGCTATACTATAGTAGCTATACTATAGTAGCTATACTATAGTAGCTATACTATAGTAGCTATACTATAGTAGCTATACTATAGTAGCTACACCATAGTAGCTATACTATAGTAGCTATACTATAGTAGCTATACTATAGTAGCTATACTATAGTAGCTATACTATAGTAGCTATACTATAGTAGCTATACTATAGTAGCTATACTATAGTAGCTATACTATAGTAGCTACACCATAGTAGCTATACTATAGTAGCTATACTATAGTAGCTACACCATAGTAGCTATACTATAGTAGCTATACTATAGTAGCTACACCATAGTAGCTATACTATAGTAGCTATACTATAGTAGCTATACTATAGTAGCTATACTATAGTAGCTATACTATACTATAGTAGCTATACTATAGTAGCTATACTATACTATAGTAGCTATACTATAGTAGCTACACCATAGTAGCTATACTATAGTAGCTATACTATAGTAGCTATACTATAGTAGCTATACTATAGTAGCTATACTATAGTAGCTATACTATAGTAGCTATACTATAGTAGCTATACTATAGTAGCTATACTATACTATAGTAGCTATACTATAGTAGCTATACTATAGTAGCTATACTATAGTAGCTACACCATAGTAGCTATACTATAGTAGCTATACTATAGTAGCTATACTATAGTAGCTATACTATAGTAGCTATACTATAGTAGCTATACTATAGTAGCTATACTATAGTAGCTATACTATAGTAGCTATACTATAGTAGCTATACTATAGTAGCTATAACTATACTATAGTAGCTATACTATAGTAGCTATACTATAGTAGCTATACTATAGTAGCTATACTATAGTAGCTATACTATACTATAGTAGCTATACTATACTATAGTAGCTATACTATAGTAGCTATACTATAGTAGCTATACTATACTATAGTAGCTATACTATAGTAGCTATACTATAGTAGCTATACTATACTATAGTAGCTATACTATAGTAGCTATACTATAGTAGCTATACTATAGTAGCTACACCATAGTAGCTATACTATAGTAGCTATACTATAGTAGCTATACTATAGTAGCTATACTATAGTAGCTATACTATAGTAGCTA